>BRZY01000006.1:7507500-8757500 GCA_030159175.1 Glycyrrhiza uralensis
GACATTGATTAATAGCATTTCGATTTCAAAAAACTCGGTTTTTGACAAATCACAATGGCATCATTTATTCCATTTGTTATAACAATAACCAACCCCATCTAATGCGAAAAAGCTTTTGATGTAGTTGCTGCTGTTGAGTTACAGCAGTTATTTTTTTAATGATTGGAAAGTATGATTTAGAATTATGATAAACTTTTTGTTATTTAGGATTATGGGTCTGCCGGACGAATGGATACCAATGATAGCTTACGGGTGGCTAGCTTATGGCATTCAATGCATGCCATCTCTCAGCAGTTGTCACCTGTTTCAGGCTGTTCAGGAATTGAACTACTCCAAGCTGACACATTTGATCTTCATTGCTTCCAATCACTGACAGGTATTATTTTAAATAACTCATATTATTATGTTAGGCTTTTCAAATTCACATGGTGAATAAAATGAAGAATGAATGCAAACATCCTGTACATATTACTGATTGGTATATCTAATACCAACATTTTCCTTTTACCCACATTGGTATGTAGCCTTACAGTTACGGATACTGTATTGTGGCTGGCTTTTAACGAAAGAAGGTTTAGTAACAAATATTTCAGAAGCTCTAGATAATCATTGGTAACATAAGTCTTTCTCATTTATTAAGGTGCTTCGGAATTTTACCCATAGACTTTTTCACTATCTTTATGGTTTTGATATGCTATGCTAAGCCCCATAAAATTTAGAGTGAAGCACTTTAATGATTTCATATCCATACACTAGTTTATATTTTAACTATTGATATAAGTCATACCATATGGAATTTTTTTTCTTCTATCCCACAGGGACAAAGTTTTTTGTGGTCTGTGAGCCTGGAACTCAACAAATGGAAAGTCTATTGAAATTCATATATGAATTGTACACGGATTATGTTCTGAAGAACCCTTTCTATGAGATGGAGATGCCTATACGATGTGAGCTCTTTGATATCAACCTAACTCAAGCAGTACAAAAGGATCGTGTTGCATTGTTGGGCCGATAAATCGCTATCGATCTGGCCAAGTTTTGTTTTTCAATGATATATTCTGTACACATTCCAAAAATTGTTATTGACTATATTAGGTGCTGCTCTCTTTTCCTGTACCTTCCCTACGTATTTGCTTATAGAACAAATTTGTAAGATACCAATATGAGTTTCATCATTTCCTACCATCCTTTTTCTCATACAAATGAGGTATGTGTCTTATGTAGATTACTACTTACTTGGCCATATCTTCCTAATCCATATGTTAATTATATAGACATGATGGTAATGTTACAATTACTTCTCAAAGATCAACTTAAACAGGTTCTGCAATAGATTGAGGGACAGGTTCTGCAAAGCTCTACTATTGCTATTTAGAAAAAGTGTCGGTGAATACAATGCGTTATTAGACTTGACATGTAATTACTTTTATTATTAGACTAAGCATGCATATATGTGATTTCTTTTGTTATTGGGTTATTATAAGCACATAAACTTATGTAGAATATGTTGGGTTAGTGGATATTGAGTTTTCTATGTTGGGTTAACCTATATTGTTGTCACAAAAAGTGTCATATATTCTTAGCCGATATGTATTATGGTTGCTACATTGACACCACAAGGATTTGCTATTGCATATAAGTAATGAAGATAAGATATTAGTTTTCGTTAATCTCACATATAGGAATTCTGGTTCACGGTTGCACTTGAAGATTGGTGATAACTAGCTCAACATTACTATCCATCTCAGAATAAAATATTCATAGTATTTATGCGTTCTATATTTTTTAATATTTGTTTTGGGGTCAACAATAATAAAAATATTATATTCGTTCTTATAAATGGCTTTTCTTTTGTCTATGATTCCTTAAATATTTTTTTAATGAAAAAAGAGACGAGACACGTTATCCTTGTTTTGGACCACAAAACCAGAACAATATGTCTTTCCTTAGGTCGGTTTCGGCGTTAGCATTGTTGGCTTTCATGTTTCAACCATATTGAATTCTTGTTTGCTTGCATGCGACCTACCCTCCAAAACAAAGCCTCAGGCCTCAGTAAAACTATCACCTTTTTGGATGATCATATTATTGGTGCGAAATATCGATCAGCTTTGCCGATAACTAATCTCTGTCGGAGAAATTGGACGTTGGCCACCCCCAAACTCGAGACCTAGCTTAAGAAATTCGAGTTCAGTTTCACTCAGATTAACGTAATGTTGGTTGCAAAACTATCCCTTTTATCATCAAGTTTGGATTAACTTTTAATTTTAATTTATTGGAATTCTTCAATTAAAATAAATTTTAAATTCTTTATTTATGAATAAATATTTATATTATAATCTTGTCGATATTTAAAAAAAATGAATTTTTTTAAAAGTTGGGGTGATGTAAAATTTAGTTTTAACTTATATGAGAAATTATTATTAAAAAATTTATATTAACACTTATTGAGAATCTATATGTCTTCATCATCTCATATGCAAGAGACATTTGACTAAACATTTCCATCGGGTGTATCTAATTTGTCCCCAAATATCCTTCGTCTCCAAATCCTTTTCTTGATCAATTTATTTTTCTTTCTTGAACAAAACATATTCTAATAATTTATTGTATCACTCTATTCCATGGTTTGCCCATACGCATTTTGGGTGTCAAATAGTAATCGAGTGTGATATTATGCGACAACTAATTTCCACATAATCTAATAAGAAAAAAAATTCTAATTAAGTAGGCAGAACAGTTAAGTAATAATGATTGTTTTTCCACACGCGCGGGGAACCATAGGACTTGTGTCACTCCTACCGTGCACAATGTATCTTTATCCAAGACTCCAAATATTCTTTATTAATTGCGACAGACTGGAGGCAAGGTTTTTTTTCCCCAGAGTATGTTCTACGTATTTTCTTCGAAGATTTAGAGTATATTTAAGAATTGTCTCTATTAAATGGTAAATTTTCATATATATAAGTTGGGAATTGAACATATTCGATGACATACTTAAGGTACTTGAGCTGCTTATCACTTAGATCACACTAGTTTAGTAGACCGGAGGCAAGGCTGTTTCTATTAAATTATCATTTATCAACCAAGCACTTTAATTAAAATATTCAAGAACTGCATAGTTAATGAGCATGCCCTTTGTAATCTTGTCTACGTGCCAAACTACTAGGCACATAGAAGATACCATACTTCCTCCTTTTCGGGTTGAAAAAGGGGAGCATATATTTTATGCAAAATGCCGTTAGCTGGTCCTGCTTTTGATTGCCCCAGGTAGACAGATACTTTTTCATGTGCTAGGATAATGTAAGTTTATATCATTTCCCTTAATTAAGACCCTACCCTACCCCAAATGCAATTGAGAGTACAATTATAAAACACACCAAGCACCGCCTAATGGTACCTAAGCTCTTAACAAATTTGCATGTAATAAAAAGAGAAAGAACTGATAAACTCCTAAAGTAGTGGCTACCAACATGTGTGTGTGAATTTAGTTCTTTTCAAGCGAGCACTTCACTTTATGGGATGAAGTAAGACATTTCAATTGTCGAAGAGAAAATTTAATGAGTTTATGTTCTAATCCATCTATAATTTGTTATACATATATAAGCATTGATCAACTACTAATTTATTTATGGATTAAATATGATTTAGTCATGTAAATAAGAAATGTTCGCTTGAGGTCCTCCAATTTTAATTTTAGTATTCCATTTTGTGGAATATGTCACATGTAGTCCCTCAAAATAACCTCAATAAGAACTATATGTGATCTATTTCAAAAAATGAGAAACCAAAATGAAACATTTTAAAAATGGATAGAGGACTAAAAACAAATATATCTCTATTTAGAGAGACTAAAAACGTATTTAATCATTTATTTATCGACGATTGAGATTATTCAATTTATACTTTAAAGTAAATTGCTCACCTCTATATATAAACACGCTTTCACACATATATACATACAAATATATACGTATGATATTGGTCTATAAAGTTAGGAAGAAAGATGGTGGGTATGCATGTGCTGTGGTGTGGCCTACAAGATTATCGGTTAGGAATCCCAACAAGAACCAGCGCATGTGCACTTGATTTGTCACTTGTTCTGTGACTTTTGGGGGAAAAAAAGCCCCACAACCAATGTGCATGTTAGTCACCAAAATGATGCTTATAAATAAAGTCCCCTCTCTATTGCATTCAACATCACACAGCAGAGCAAACAAAACTGCACAATATTCCCCCGTCTAACTAGGAAACTTCTCTTCAATGGCATCACCATCTTCTACTGCTCTAGTTATTATTACCATCTTTCTCTTTATTAACATGCACTTTCAAGGTGTCTCCGCTTACAATGGTGGTTGGCAGAGTGCTCATGCCACTTTCTATGGTGGTGGTAATGCTGCTGGCACAATGGGTAAGTTTAGCTTCTATTTTCAATTACTTCAATTCAATTACTATATGTATCAATCAATTACTATACAAGAAAATTAAATTCTGACTTTTCAGATTGTGATACGTGTCACCTCTCAGATTTGTGACATATGTCACTTTCTCAGTTCTTTTTATCATTACTATATACTATATAAGAAAATTAAGTCATAACTTTCTAGGTTATGACACGCGTCACCTCTCCGACTATGACATATTTCACCTCTCCAACTCTTATTTTTTTTTCAACTAAGACTCCGTTGTTTGTTGAATTTTTTTTACTATTTTTGTTAGCAAAAGACGAGCCGGGTCCATAAACTAGTTTCCAAACTAAAATTGTTTTATTTGTTGAGTATTTTTTACAATTTTTATTAGAAAAAGACTTATTCTTTGTACTCGTCAAGGTCGGGTATATAGACTAATTGTTAACAAAAACTATGGCTTTGTTATTATTGGAGAATAGGGTTGTTGAAATTATGGTGTCAATGTTTATATTTCTGTTTGATACATGCAGGAGGTGCATGTGGTTATGGGAATTTGTACAGTCAAGGATATGGAACTGACACTGCAGCATTAAGCACAGCTTTGTTCAACAATGGCTTGAGCTGTGGGGCTTGTTATGAAATGAGGTGTGCTGATGACCCAAGATGGTGCAAACCTGCCACCATTGTTGTTACTGCCACAAATTTTTGTCCACCAAACTTTGCTTTGCCCAGTAACAATGGTGGTTGGTGCAACCCTCCTCTGCAACACTTTGACATGGCAGAACCAGCATTCCTTCAAATTGCACAATATAGATCTGGAATTGTGCCTGTGGCATTTAGAAGGTAAATACGTGAAGCCATCAATTTTGTAACTAACTTTCTCAAGCTTAAAGGTCCTATTATTTCCCTCACAACTATACAATTATGAATCATCAATCAAGCTCTCATTATTCCTTTTTACCACATGACTATTCATATCACCATAGAAAATTGGGATAGCTTCTACCACACCTTAATTTCTAGCTTATAACTTGATGAATTTGAGTTTATTTCAAGGATTTGAATGGCATTGGTTTTAGTATTTTATCTTCCAAAATCATTTTTCTTCATGTCTCATCCTTTATGATGAGCTTTCTATTGGATTGTCAAATTGGAGTATATGCCACTAAAACAGTCTTTGATATACATGTTCCAATATGACAGAACTCATTCTGTCAAATTGGAGTATTGGCACTAAAATAGTCTTTGACAGACGTGTTAGAATGGGACATATCATAACATACGAGTTCTATTCTATATTATGTATTTGGTACATATATTAAAAGCAAAAAAGTAGAAAAAGTGGTACATTTAGTTCTATCTAAAAATGTGGAACCACACATTTGGTAGCGTTTAGCATTTGTAGCCCCTGATACCCGAGTTCGAATCTCTCTATCTAAAAATGTGGAACCAAAATGTTACCTAAATCATTAAATTATCTTGTTGATGATATATCACAAGACATTTCAACAATTATCCAAAAGTGAAAAAAAAATTCCAAATTTTTTATGTGCTTGAGATCTTATAGCTGTTCTAGTTTTCTACAAATTTACGTACTGAATTTTTTTCCTTCTTATTTGTTGATGATGGGAAGAGTGCCTTGTATGAAAAAGGGAGGAATAAGGTTCACGATAAATGGCCACTCTTACTTCAACTTGGTTTTGATCACCAACGTCGCGGGTGCAGGGGATGTCCATGCAGTTTCCATCAAAGGGTCAAGAGCTAGGTGGCAACCCATGTCAAGAAACTGGGGGCAAAATTGGCAGAGCAATTCCTACCTCAATGGACAAAGCCTCTCCTTTAGAGTCACCACCAGTGACGGTAGAACCGCCACAAGCTACAACGTGGCACCATCTAATTGGCAGTTTGGTCAGACATTCCAAGGGGGTCAGTTTTAGAGTACTTTGTAACAATGTGGGGTTTATATATAGGTTATATTTTATTAGTGAAGAAAAGAAAAGTTTGTATTGTAGGTATTGATTCTTGACAGAGAGTCCAAAAGTGTTGTTGTAGGTATTGATTCTTGCAGAGTTGTGTGTGATTCTGGAAAGTAGCTGAGGTGATTATTTTATGGCACCCGCTAGGGACTTGACTAATGTATTGTATTTGTATTTGTATTTGTATTGCTATATTGATCTTGATTAATGTTGAATTATTGACTAAAAAATTTGGTTTAAGGAACCATTTCCAGTTTTTACTTTTAAGAACCAGATCAACTTGCAATTAGAATGAGAACAAACCTTCAAAATAAAATTGATAAAGCAAGATACATATTATCAAATAAATTCTTATTTTGTCATATGTTTTATAATAAGCATGATATGCGCAGATGACAAGTCACTTTGTATAAAAGATAAAATCCTATAACCACATTCATATACCTATCGGGTGAAAATAAGAAAAATAATTAATTAATTATTCCTTCGATGGGAAGAAGGCTTTCCTTGTAAAATCCTACCTGACAACTGAATTGCTCTCCTTTAACACCAAGTTCTTCAATAATTTGAGTACTTAAATCAAACCAGGCTAGTTCACCATCTTTTTTTCTGAAGAATATATCACCCTTCTTTCCTGCTCCAATGGGACGCTCAACGCAAGGTAGGGGCCCAACAATGAAGAGTTTGATCCATGATTCTCTCACACCGAGTTCACCCAAAATTGCTATGTGAAAAGTAGTTGCCTGTAAATTATTTGATATCAAAGCAATGGACCCATTTAACACCACTAAGTGCCTCTCCACAAATATTCCAAAATCAAGACTATCATCCATGTCTGAGGGCATTGGTGTTGTAAACAACATCTCATTGCTAAAGTCAAATGACACCAAACGCTCATCAACATTATCTATTGCACTCCTACCCCACCAATGACACACTCCATCCATGTACACTCCAATAATTGGCTCATCATAATAACAATTAGGTATATCGACATCAAGTTTTCTCCAAGAGTTACTTCTTAGACTATATATCTCCAACAAGGGTTCATAACATCTATCTTCGTATGGCACATTTGTTTCTTCGTCAATCATTGGAAACAATACTACACATCGGATCACCTTATAGTCATCTCTAACATGGTCGTAACCAAATCCACGAAAATCAACCAAAGCTTCTTGATAAGGTGGTACAGACTCAATAGGGCTAGGAGGAATGACCTTGAGTTCTTTTGTAGCTGGGTTCCACAATACAAATCGATTCCAATATACAATTGTTATTCCCTCTTGAGAGAGACAAAGAATGCCATTGATACCACCACAACCCAAAATATCAATCAATTTAAGGCCATCCTCTTGAAATGGAGGCGGCCAATCTAATTTGACTTTATTCCCAAACCTCTCACCAGAAAGCGAATACAACTCGAGAAGATCACTATCTGGTACATATAACTGTAGGAGGAGAGATGTGTCATCGCAATAAGAATGTTCATTAGATATAAAATTGTTGCGGTACATGCTCATGAAATGAGGGTTTTCGAACAAGAGGGCCCATGATTTATGTACGCATCCAAATCGCTTCAAAGATTTTAGAGGCAATTTTGAGAGAATGGGGAAGACAAGTTCATTAGGTATATGTAGTTGGTTGCTTACCTTTTCCTTTTCATTTGCCTCCGCCACTGCCACAAATTTCTCCATCTCTCACTATGACGATGAATTTCTCTTGCAATGGTAACCAATGGCCAATAGGGAATGAGATTGAGAGAGTGGGCAAATCAAATACCCATTCATGCGCCTATTACAAAGTGTAAAAACCTATTCCTGCAATCGGGTTTATAAAAGAAAATAACAATCACATCTCTATTTAATTAAATTTAAAATCATAAAAAAAGTATTTTTTTAACTTAATTGATAAGCAATTCTAAAAAAATTCTTTTATCTAAATAATCAATCATAAAACAAACGATTTTTATATTCTTTTTTATATCTATATTTAAAGGTTTTTTTAATTGGATTGTAAAAAAAAAGGTTTTTTTAATTGGGTGGTAACTTAATTAAAAAGTGACTTTAAATAATTGGATTCTCTCTATATTTTTCATTTGTCTATCTTTTTAATAATTTTATTTTGTTTAATAGAAAGATATATAGTTTTTTATGTAAAAGGAATGATTATTCAAGTCGAAATAAGAGGAAAAATAAAGCATATTTAATATCTAATATAATATTTTTATTAAAAATTTTCATTGCAGAATCTATTATCACGTGTGGAAAGTTTTTTACAAACCGGCGAGAACGGGGAGTTGCTGCCAAAGTTTATTTAATTAGGAAAAACATTAAAAAAAATCCTAAAATAGTTCTCGACCAGAAATTGGATTCGGGAATCATTACGAATATGAGATGTATTGCGCCTTCTGTAGTTCGTCTAAAAGCTGTTACTTCTAATTAATTTTGTGAAATTAATATTATTATAACTTTTATAGTATATATTTTATGCCGAAAAGGATAATATAAAAAATAGAAACAAATATTATTGAATATTTTACTTATTTATTTATAAAATGTAATTCTGTAAACAAATGGAAGAAAATTACTAAAAAACTATTTGTCTTGATAGGGATGATTCTTGCTTCTATGTATCTTTCGGTGAAATAGGAAAATCAAGCTATGCAGTTCTTGTGTGTGTTGGTTAATTTTAATATTTAAATTTTTTATCTATTTTTCTTTGACTTTAGATTTTTTGAGTTGTTCCAACTCATACATCCTAAAATTAAATTTGGATTAAAAAATGTGTCATGTAACATCCATTTTTCTGAGTTACCGTTTAAAATTCGTTTTATATGAAATTTTATGATCTAAGTGCTAAGTAATTTATTTTAGTCTTATAATTAAGGTTTTAATATACTTATCAAATTATTTTATTAAAACAGTCACTTTTCCTTTGACGTTTTGGAAATGTACTTACCGTAATTAATGGATAAGGGTTTAAATAGCCAAAGTATATCAAAACAACCCAGAAAACAAAACTTCCTTCACAAAAGTTGGTTCTTTTAACATTTGTGATTTTCTGGAATTTTCTTAGAATTTTTGGAGAATTTTAGAAATTATCATTTTGGTCCCTATTACTTACAATAAGAGTTAATAACTGATTCGGAGACCAAACTGAGGTCAAAAAAATATTTTGAAAAGCTGAATTATGTTTTTATATTTTTTGGGATTTTTGAAAATTATTTCGTAATTTTCTGAAAAGCAGATCAAAAGCTACTTTTTTCGATCCCTGTAAAGCACGAAAAACGAGGATTTCTGGTCAGAAATAGATTTTTAGTGATCAGTGAGTGCTTAAAATCAATTTCAAGAGGGATCATTAGTGTTTAAATTCAATTTGTGATTTTCTGGAATTTTCTGAAAAATTACTGTTTTGCACTTAGGCGCGTCCGTTTTCCTTTGTTAGTGCAAACCGTAAAGCCTACACTTACCGTAAAAATCCAGAAACTCTTGTATAAAGTCTTTAAGACTATTATTTGTCATTTTCGAAATTTCCTATAGGTCCTCACCTTTTAATAATTGTTTTTGGAATTTTTCTTATAAAATGACTATTTTACCCTTGGTTTTTATTTTAACTACCAAACCATAAAGTTTTTGGACAAGAAATCAAATGATCCTCCTTCCTCCTTGAGCTGGTCTACATCCACACTTACTAAGGGCCCTTGGATGAACTTTTGGCCTATGACTCATATGCATAGTCACATGGATTAGCCAATTAGATAAAAGCATGATTAAACCTAATTAATAAATAGGTAATTTGTGAATCATGGCTTACATCACACATTTTTTTTATTCCTTCCTTCTCCCTAACTTGGCCGTCCCTCTCCCACTATAAATAGGCATCTTGGCTTCATAATTTTTCACACACCAAGCCAAGGATCATTGAAGACAAACACAACTCTCTCTTTTCTTCTTAGTTCTCATATTTCTTATTTGGTGTTCTTGATTTGTTCTTCCCAATATTTGTGGCCAAGGTAAGGGGAATCTCTTTCAATTTAATTTGAGAAGTATGAGTTTGATTCTTGTTTATGTTTGAATTGTTTGTTTGTATGTTTATAGCTTTGTTTATTTGTTTATGCTTTATAATTGTTTTATGGCTTAAAATTAATTGTTTTATACTATTTATTAATTGTAGTGTTATAATGCTCAAATTTTCTTAAATTTTCGTCAAGCAAGAAGGTCATGTTAAAATTAATTTTGAACCTTTATAAACATACCGTTATAATGACTAATTTCATATTACTGTAAAAATGATTTTACCGTAGAGAAAATACAAATTATTATTTTGTGAAAATCCCGATATTGTCTATCATTTATATACAAGGTGATGGTTAAGATAAATGGTTTATCAGTATGGGTTTGTCTAGGAAAGAAAACAGAGACCTTTGAAGGGGCTTAACAAGTCCGTCTCTCTTTTCTGGGAACTATACTGATACGCTGTTTGGGGAATTCTTAACACTAGGGACCCGGTATATACATGACTAAGATAAATTGGGAAAGAAGTGATTTCTTAATACCGTATATATAAATAGATTGGACTGGATAAAAGAGTATAACAGTAATGGATTCTCGGTGAATTCTACTGTTATAGCATCTATCGGAATTTAATATAAACAGTACTGGATTCTCGGTGAATTCTACTGTTATATTAACAGTGGGAAATATAGAGCAGGTATCCAATCTGTATATGTATATAATTAACTCAGTTTAATTTCCAATGTTTATGACAATGGAAATTAGTGAGATAGGCTTCCAATGAGCCTCTTTCCTGGAAAATAACTGGTGCTTAAGTATTTCAGTAAAGAAACAATTTGATTTCATTCACTTAGTCTATATCAAATACGTTTTGATTTTACATTTACTTGTGATTCTGTGTTTTACCTGAAATATGTGATTTGGTATTCTTATATGAGAAATGTGGTTTTGTGAGTATTTGTGATTCCGTGGTTATTTAAGAGTTAAGTCGTAAGTTGGGGTCTGTGGTTACTAAGTAAAATCTCCAGGAGTAGCGGGCTGAATGCTCGTGGCTATGTGCCGAAATTCCTAAGGTAAAATCTCCAGGAGTAGCGGATGACTTACTCTTGGGTGTGTCACGAATATAAGTGGTAAAGTCTACAGGAGCAGTGGGTTCTTTTCCCGTGGGTGTGTCCCGAAAATTATGTCATAAAATCCCCAAGAGTCATGAGTTCTTTTCCCGTGAGTGTGTCCCGAAAATATAGAAAATCTTATGTGTTTGATAGTTCCTTGAGATAATATATTACGTGTGAAATTCTCTGTTGAAGATATTAATTGATCCATCTGTTGTGTGCATTAGGTTTACTATATGTTATTTATATATTTTTAACATATGAATTGAATGCAGTGATTTGGATTCGTTTTAGTACTTGTATACTCTTATTATGCTGTTTAGAGTATTCACCCTTGCCTACTTTCTATGTCATTGGTACATGGTTGAGTAGAGGTTTTCCCAAGGAATGAGTTAGCTCTTAGAAGAGGATTTGAAGGATGTTGCTGTATAGATGGACAGAGATTCCAAGAAGAATATATAGTTACTGTATTGTTTTGGGTAGAGGTCTAAAGACCTGACCAGCTCAGATATTAATTATCTTTTCTTGTAAAAACTCTGATGATTATACGGAATGAGATTGCATTCATAAAAAGATTGTTTTATGCTTCCGCATTGAAAACCTTTTCGAAAACATTTAAAAAGGAATCAAGGGAACATACTCCCCATCCTTCTCATCTTCTTTTATGAAAACGATAAATTTTATCCACATTTTCGGAGAAGGAATGTTGAGCTTTCACTAAATATTTTCTAAGTGATTAAAAAAAATTCTTGGTAACTATAGTGTAATATCTTTTTTGGAGAAAAATGTGTTGCATGTCACACTCAACTTAGTCCCTTAAAATGATTTGATTTTTGTAATACTAGTATATTATTGTTGTTGATTTATTTTGCCTTTTTTTCTTTCTATGAATGATGATTTAGGGCCATCGAGTTGTCCTTATAAAATTGTCTTATTATTTTCAATATGTTTTTTTGTTTTTAGTGGTTTGCTCCGAAAACCATGAAAATAATCATTCTTTTGCTTTTACCGTTTACTTCCTATACAAATATTTAAAATAGAAAACTGATTAAAAACTATAAGACAATTTTATAATTTATTAAAAATAAAAATTGGAAGAAGAAAAAAAAGAACTGATCTCTTAAACTAAAAGGCCTAACTTTCATTCTTTTTTTCTTTTTGACTTTTTCACTAAAGATAATGATATGTCTCTTTCTTTTTAGATTTGTGAAATAAATCGATTATGTGATGTGTTTGTTGTTTCAAATTTATTTTGATATTGCGATTATTTTTGTGTTAATTAACAAGATATATAAACAGTTGCTTAAATGATGTGATTGATAAAGTTTACAGTTGCAAAAGGAAAAGAAAACAAAGGAGAAAAACCCCTTTTAAAAAGTTAAAATCTTCGGTTGAAAAACCTGTTGTTGTTATTATTCCAAATTCCAAATGCGCACGCTGTTAGTGAAAAATTGAAAATAATCAATAAATGTTTGTTGAAGCTTAATAGCCATGACAATAAGGAATTGTTCTTCATTTTTTTTTAAAAAGAAAAAAAAATTGCTTTTAAATTAAAAGATGTATCTTAAGAGTTTAATTAGTATGCATAGAGTGTAAAAATATTTAATAATGCTGACCGGCACGACAAGAGTGCAACACCACAAAATTCAACCATTGAATTTTATAACTAACTGACCCCATGTATGGTCATTAATGACACTGTATTTTCATCCCAAAATGTGATTGGTCGTTTTTAAAATTTGTGCCTTTTTCGTTCTATTTTTGTCGAGCCGTTTAGTTGTGTTTAAAAATATTTTATACAGACATCCAATTATATTTTATCATATAAATTTATATTTATATAATAAGATATGATTTGATATTTGTGTAAAATATTTTTACATTGTTGTCTGTTAGTATATACTAATTAAATTCATCTTAAAAATATAATAATTATATGTGTTTTTTGAAATAAAATAATTAAAAAAACTGTTTTAATATTTTTTTTAAAGTTTAAAAATAAATTCTGTAAATTTTTTTCCTCAAAAAATTACTATATGAAGTTTAAACAATTAATTGTCCCTGGCTACAATGAGTAAAAACTCAACTCAAGTAAGGAATTGAGAATAACAAAATAACATCACAACTTTGACCCACAAGTACAAACTAGAAAGCTCTCCAGAAGACGGGGGATTTTTTATTTGGTCGAAGAGAAGACAGAGGATAGATTTAGGCATTTAGTTAGCAGCATACCAGGATACATAATCTGTTGGGTTGGGTCTCTCACACATAAAGATTGGCCCAGTTATATGTGGCCCAGTGATAACATGATATTGATCTCACTTTGACAAAAAAAAGCTAAAAAAAACTACTTGACTAAAAATAGCTAAAAAAACTTTATCGACAAAAAAAAAGCTAAAAAATAACTTTTGAAAAAAAAAGGCTAAATGAACTCAAATAAACCATGGATATAAACGGAGAATTTATAGATTACACTAAGGCCATACCCACAAAGTGGTAACATGGTAACATTATTATTGGAGATTCCTACACCGATTCACAAGAACAATTTCCACATGCCCCAACATACATTCCATGTAGGCTAATTAATTACAAACCCGAAAAAATGGTAAGAAAAATAAAAAGAAAAAACACCCCAGCAGCCACCATAATAAATAAATAAATTTTACAATAAATCACAATTGTTCAATAGTGCATTATAAAAACTAGTTGACTCATGAATTGGCCGGAATTGAAAAACCAGCAACATTTCTATTCGTTGTTTAAGATTTTGCTTTCCCAACCCAAGGCCCAAATTTCGGTCCATTTTATTATTACTATACTACTATTACATAAAGGGTAAAATATATCTTTTCATTCAACAAAAAAAATATCACTCTTTGAATAAAGGGTAAAATATATATTTTTAGGCATGTGGGTGTTATTGGTTGAGTCAGATGGGTTTGAATGCCTCAAATGGGTCATACTCATACCACTATTTGATCTGTTTTGATATGTCAGAAGTTGTTCGATTGTTATTTAGTTGGGTGTTGCTATTGTTGTTTGTTGGTTTAGATCTGTATCCTTTTTTCGTATCTTTTTTATTTTGGTAGTTGTAGGTTTATGTTTTTTTTCTCGTTGTTTTCCTTGTCTGGCGTAGGTAAGGTATGTTACAGTAGTGGGTCTTGGTTAGTAGCGTTGTATTATGTGTGACTCTGCATATACTGTTTTCCTTACTATAGATATCGTATGACTGAGTTTTACCCATGCAATGATATCCCTCTTATTGACCAAAAAAACAAAAAACAAAAAAAATATCTTTTCCCTCATTTTTAAATAAATTTTTTTATTACTTTTTAGTATTTCCTTTTTAGAAATAGATAATATTTAGTCTCTTTAACTAACTTTATTAAGTTAATTGCTGATATGACTATTAGACTTAGGGTCTGTTTAGATAAACAATTTATTTAAGCGCTTATACCATAAACGCTTATATAATAAGTGCTTATGTATAAGCTATTTTTATATTTGAATAGATAATATGGTGCATCTGATTTTATATAAATTGTAAGTTGTTTTGGTAAGATATCCTGAAGAACTTATCAAAATAAGCTCAAAATAGCTTATAAATTATCTATAACCTATTTTTATAAGCTATGTCAAATATACTAACAAATATTTATGTCAAAACTCAAATAAACTCTACATAAATCAATCCAAATAAAACCTTACACTTAAACACATGCTACCTTTTTGAGTCCTAGTAAAAAAAAGAAGCCTCACTTTCCATTTTTCCTTTTGCCTTTTCCATCTTCTATCTTCCGCCTCCTTCTCTCTCCATATATTTTTTACCAGATACCCCTTTAATTTTTGCCATTTACCCCCTTGGGTTAGCTTTTTTCCCATTTCGCCACCACCGTCTTCAAAACAAAAACCAACCTCGCCTCCTTCCCCTTTCAGTTTCGCGCATTCCTCCTTCACGCGCCACCACTGTTGCTAGATTCACACCACCGAATCCTCTCTCTCTCTATCTCTTTTTTTTTGTTTCTTCTCTGCATCGGGATCCGATTACGGTGTTTCCTGGTCGTTCCCATTTTTGGGTCGCGAACCGTTTTTCCCCTTTGCGGGTGCGAGTCGTTGTCGTCATGGGCGATCTTCATGTAAACGGCGTCGTTTTCGGGGAGGATCGCCCTTGCTCCTCTTCCCCGCCCTCGCCGCCGCTTCCTGTTATGAATCCCGATCCGTCTTCCGTAACGGAGGAGGCCTGGTCGGCGGCTGAGATAACCACCGACGAGATTCTCCGCCGGATTCAGCCCACCCTCGCCGCCGACAGGAGGAGGAGGGAGGTCGTCGATTACGTCCAGAGACTGATCCGTTTCGGCGCTCGCTGCGAGGTGATGTTTGCACTCTCTCTCTTAGATTTTTCGTCAATTCGTTAGGTTTCTATTTGTTGTTTTTGGATTTTCCAACGCTGCTTTGTTTGATATCTTTGCCTTGATTATTTGCGTTTCACACGAGCTTTCCGTTTATGTTTTTTAATTTTTTTTTTTGGAAAAATAGTGTTGATTATGAAAATGTTGGAGATGAATTTGGAGTTGCGTGTGTTGTTGTGATAGTGTTTTTATTTCATTTTTTTTACAGTGCGACATTGGTGATCAACTTCAAAGTAGTGATGATTATGAAAATATTGGACATGTATTTGGAGTTGCGTGTGTTGTTGTCGTGAATGTGATAGTGTTTTTCATTTAACTTTTTTTTATAGTGCGACATTGGTGATCAACTTCACCGTTAGGAATGTGTGGGTTGTGCGTGTTTTTCAATGGCTTTACTCGTGAGGTAGAAGATGAATGTGCTTGTTGACACACATTTATCATGCTCACTGTCTTATAGCTTGATACTGGTGATTAGGTCAGCTAAATGTGAATGAAAATAGAGTATGGTTGGTTGTGTTTCTAGATTTATTATGACTGAGGAAAATCATGGTGGAAGGAAGTGACGAACTTTGGGAGATATGGTGAATATGGTGAATTTGAATGAATCCAGTGATTCTCATAAGGGAATTAGTTCTTGAAGGGCATTGCCCCAGTACCTGTTTTGTTTTACTGGGTTGATGAGTTGTCAAGCATTTTATTAGCGTGCACTTATATATTTAATAAAATTTTAAATGTTTTCATTGTGAAAAATCATCAACTGGTAAATGCTTGACAACTCCAGTTGGGTACAAATATTTTGAAATGGAGTATAACTTCCACTTTCGGCATATATATCCAATGTATTTGCAACATTGGCAAAGTGCAGTTTTCTGAAATTTTGCGTTATGGATTATCATTTGCAACATGTAATTTTATAATTGACTTGAGGCAAGCGAAAAACACATGCCTCACTGAAGAAAGGCGTTAACATTATAGAAAGAAGAAAACAGAAAGTATTTTGTATTAAGTTTCCCCTCATGGTCAGCACTTATTACATTGACTGCAATATCCTTTACTTTTTGCACTGTTCTTAGTTTTCCCCTATAAATTAACCAAGGTTGTTGATGGCTTCTTTAATGGTCCCAATGTGCTTCACTCTTAAAGCATGGAGAGATATAGTAGTGGGCTATAGCAGGACTTTCAGGTTCATTGACTCCCACAAACTAATTCAGGGAGCAGAAATATCTTTGAAAGAGCATCACAGACAGCTGCTGTTCATTTTGCTGTCTGTCATCCTTCTTTTTGTTCTCTTTCATCTCTATTCTTGTTTGAGTCACTGAGTTGTTGTTGGTGTTTCAGTGTTCATAATAACTACTGTTAGAGGATATTTGGAATCAAATATTTTAATTATTGTTTTGATCGATAAAAGAAAATTCCGGTATTTGGATTTTTTTGTAGTAACATTTGTTTTGGAAAGTTATAACATTATAACATAGCAATTGATTTTGATCCTGAAAACCTGTTATTTTAGTTGTAGACAAATAAATATACATTCAAAATTGGATAAATTTGAGTAGATTTGATTTGATTTTGATGAGTTTTAATGTTCAGAATTTTCTGCCCCCATTAGCATCACATTTAGCTAGTTAGATGGCCGGGCTTTGTGGGTTATTTTATATCAATAAGGTGCTAAAGGCTTTTAAGAGGTTACTTGAACTAGGAACACATGCCTAAGGTGCCACTGGCTTGTACCTCACACTAGAGGGAACCATCTTAGCCTGTGAGAGGCACTGAGTTGTTGACCCTAATGTCTTTTGGTGCTTTAGGCTTTTCTGGCATGTGTCATGAGTTCTTGTTTTATTTTAATCCTTTTGAATGAAATGAATATATTTCGGCCATATAAATTGAGGCCGATGGTTTATGCCTTTATTATTGATTTATCTCTTTGAAAGCACTTATTCAATTTAATGCAGCTGAGATTGATGTGCAGATTTGACAAATAAATTTTCTTGACTAGAGGTATTGATGCTAGGATTCTTTCTAAGGTGGTATAATATCACTGATGTTCCATTTTCTCTGTTACAGGTCTTTCCATATGGGTCAGTTCCATTAAAAACATATCTTCCGGATGGAGATATTGATTTAACTGCCCTTAGTTATCAAAATATTGAGGATGGCTTGGTATCTGATGTTCATGCTGTTCTTCGGGGAGAGGAAAACAATGAAGCTGCTGAATATGAAGTAAAGGATGTTCGTTTCATTGATGCAGAGGTTCTTTCCACCCTCTTCCTTGATGCCTTATCTAACTGAATACAGTTTAGTTTGATAACATTCTTTGCCAAAGTAGAGTAGAAATCAAGAGTTGTTATGATCCTGAAAATGTTGAATCTGCATTTTTTCCCCACTTTTATTTGGAGGGAGTGTATTTTACTCACGAGGATGGGAATGGATCCAAGCATTACTTTTTCCCTCTCTATTGAAAATTTGGGGTGTTTTCAAATGTTCAGATGATTGTCTCTAGTATTACTGTCTGTTCCTCTTTTCTAAAGCAGGCAGTGTTATGAGTGTTCTGTTTGTGCTTTGCAATGGATCCTCCCTCTCACGTGAAATTTCACATAACTTTGCAAGTGAAAATTTTCTGCCCATCTCTCTCTTAATAAAATTTTACAAACTTTGATATGACCCTACCTATTTAGTGTTTATCAAGAAGGAGATAAACACAATTTTCACATGAGAGGATGTATTTCCTTGGGCTTTATGCTTAGTGAGTTATGGAAATTTCTTTACCCCTCCCCAACTTGTTGCTGTGTGAAGGTAGTGGAACTTTAATTTGGTAGATTCATTTAGAATCTGATGCAGGTCCTGGTAATTCTAGTTTATTTAAAATCTTGATTTATTTTTCTCCTATCATATATGGACAGGAAAGTTCTTGCATTTGCGTAGACTTTGCTAAACTAATGTGCTTGGCTGATTCTGCTAGCCAGTCTGTTGTTGAGTTAACTTGCATAACTTTTATATTCCTTATAGCCGGAAGTATTGAATTATTGTATTTACTTAAGATGCTAATATATATTTTTGGTGCGTCATTTGCATAGCAATTTTCTTTTTTGATTTTATCTATTGATATTTTTATGTTTTCATGGTTCATTTTCTGCAGGTTAAGCTTGTCAAATGCCTTGTACAGAATATTGTTGTAGACATTTCTTTCAATCAGCTAGGAGGACTCAGTACATTATGTTTTCTTGAGAAGGTATTATTATAAATGGCCACTTAAGACTGCCACTAATTTTTATTAACACAACATGTTTCATACATAATTTTCTTCATTTTCACTTCACATTTAGGAAGGATGAATCATCTTTTTAATCTTTTCTTTTATTTTCTACATTTTATGTGATTCTTAAATTTTTTGAAATAAGTATTATGTTTTGTGCATCCCAGCATCTATATGCATCCACATGTGGTAGTTTGAAATTATTGTGCATTATTGCAGATTTGCAGTTTGACTCTTCCTTTGGTTTGGTATTATACTGTTTCTGTTGTATATGTTAATTGAATTTTCCTTTTATAATTTGTAGGTTGATCGACTCGTTGCCAAGGATCATCTCTTCAAACGTAGTATCATCCTGATAAAAGCTTGGTGCTACTATGAGAGTCGTATTCTTGGTGCTCATCATGGGCTGATTTCGACATATGCTTTGGAAACACTGGTTCTGTATATTTTCCATCAATTTCACGTGTACTTAGATGGTCCTCTAGCAGTAAGTTCTCCATTGAATCTACTTGAATCATACTTTTTCAGGAAAGAAAGAAAAGACATCTGCATCACATTATGCTGGTGTTGCATTCTTTCAGTAAGCATTTTATGCCCCCTTCCCTTTTCCAGGTTCTCTACAGATTTTTGGACTACTTTAGCAAATTTGATTGGGACAATTATTGTGTTAGTTTGAAGGGACCAGTTGGAAAATCTTCTCTGCCTGATGTAGTAGGTGTGCATGTTTTTTATTCCCTTGCTATCATCAAGTAGCTTTAGCTTGGTTGTTTTTTTGATTCTCCGTTTGTTGTCGTGTGAAGCTGAGGCACCGGAAAATGGGGGGAATACTCTGCTGACTGAAGAATTCATTAGAAGCTGTGTTGAATCATTCTCGGTACCTTCAAGGGGGCTTGATTTAAATTTGCGTGCATTTCCCCTGAAACATCTTAACATCATTGATCCATTAAAGGAGAACAACAACCTTGGCCGCAGTGTCAATAGAGGTATGAAGTATTTCTCCTTTCAGTTCGAATGATTATTGAATTGTGCTTTGATGTTTTGTATACACTGTCCACGGACCAAGAGAGGCATTAAAAAATAGTCATAGGTGCCTTGCTTTGTCTAATGATCCATTCATTTTTTTCTAATGTTACATTACAATGGTGGCATTCATCTATTTCTATCAGGTAATTTCTATCGAATACGCAGTGCATTTAAGTACGGTGCCCGCAAACTTGGATGGATTCTTATGTTACCAGAAGATAGAATAGCAGATGAGCTTAGTAGGTTCTTTACAAACACTCTGGATAGGCATGGAAGCAGCCAAGGGAATGAAGACATGTCATTTTTGTGTTTATATACTGAGTCCAAGAAGGATAGGATACCTGGAAATCAACATAATTATGAAATTAGAGATGAAAGAGAAAGATACATAGTAAAAGATGTCTCCTTTGACTCCTCTGGGGATGGAAATACAGTTGCAAGTCATAAACTTGGTGAAGATTCTAATAATGTTGCAACATCCGGAGTCTTGGGTATTGCAAGCACTAATGGTTTGTCATATTATTCAAATGGGAAAGTTGAAAATAGGATTTATAGCGAAACAGCAATAAATTCTGTTATTGATGATGAGAAAGAGAAGCATGGTATGGTAAGCAATTCTGTCAGATCACATGCTGATGAAAAGAATATGGCATCTTATGGTTCACCAGTTTCAAGAGATGCTGCTAATGTCCTTGAAAATAATTTCTTTCATCATGATAGATACACTAGTGTTTCTGGTGGAACTGAAGCTTCAAAATCATTGTTGGACCTTGCTGGGGATTATGACAGTCACATCGCGAACCTACAATATGGCCAGATGTGCAATGGTTATCCTGTCTCTCCAGTTGTAGTACCTAGTCCTCCTAGGTCTCCCAAATTTCAGAATAGGAATCCATGGGAAACTGTTCGTCAATGTCTACAGATTAATCACAGCATTCATTCTCAGACAAACTCAAATTGTGTTGTGGGACAACAACTTTACCTCGTAAATCATCCTACTCTACCAATGACCTCTTTCGGTCCAGAAGAAAAGAGAAAACCACGAGGAACGGGCGCATACTTCCCTAATATGGTATCTTTATAGTTATTAAATTGAACACACATATATATACTTCTAAACTATTTAGATATATATGTGAGCTTTCCAATGATGCAGTCGTCATCTAACTGTTAATCTCATAATTTTGCAGACTTCTCGTCCATACAAGGATAATAGGCCAATGCCAGGAAGGGGAAGGGGTCAAGCACCTGGTATTCATGGGCATCTGCAGAGATACACACGTAACAATGGCTTGCCTCTAGCTCCACAAGAGTTAAATTTGTCTGTTGAAGCAAGTTTTGAACCTGCTCTAGAAGGATATCCTGCTCTCGGGAGTGCTAAAGCCAGACCTTCAGAAACCTATTTCTCTCAACCTTCTACATGGGGATCACGACATGCTAATGGTTTCCCTCACTCATCTGAGAAACATGAGTCTGGCTCTGCGAGCCCTCAGCTTCGTGGACCCCCAAGAACTGAAGTGGGCAATAACCCAGACTCGGGCATTTCTACTTCTAGGAGCTCTGTGCCTAACACGGGGATAGTGGCAGAGGAGAGATCTAATTCATTGTCTGTAGTGGATCCCAAAAGGTAATATAATTTTTCCTTTGATGCTTATTTGTTGCAGCAGGGATCACTTGGCAACTTTCTTTAGAGCTTAAACCACTATATGATTATAGCTTGTACTCCTAGTTTTCCTGTCCTTTAAGGGGGTGTCTATGGTTTGAGATTCAGGATCGAAGCGCATGCCTATCATTTGAAGAATGAAGATGACTTTCCTCCACTTTCCCACTGAGTGCCAGTGAAGGATGGTGAATATGTAATAGCTCTAACAGTAATGGTCAATACATGGAAACTATTTTGATTTGCCTACCTTTCAGCTGGTGCAACCAAAGGATGGCGATTTTGTAAGAACTAAGAAGTAAGATCAATGTGCATTCGTCTCAAAAATGAAGATAGCTTCCATCAACTCTGGGTTTCTTCTAGAGATTGATGAACACATAGAAATGAGAGTACCAAATAAGTAGAAAAATGCTGGGAGTAGCCATAGATGCTAACAAACTAGACTAAACTAGATCGAGTGTTGTGTTATCCTTATTTCCGCTTTTCTTGCTCAAGTTGGTCTCTTGTACAAAAGTGCATGTATATACTGGTTACTTTTTTCATCTCCTACATCCGTTTTTATCGTTCATTATTTAGGGATGTATATATCAGGTGATTTCTTGAAGTTTGAGTTTATAGTTCTGTTCTGTTTGTAGCTTTGAAGTGTAAAATAAAAAAAAAAATAGATTTCTTTCTGGAATGGATACCCATAATTTTCTGTCACTGAATTTAGTGTTTTCCTTGGCATTTGGGTGTTTTCCCATGGTTTCATTTGGCCTTGCATGATGTGCTCAGAATTGAAGAAAGGCTTCAATATTTGATATGCTTCTTCTCAATGTGGAGAGGCAACTGGAGAAATGTCAGTGATGCACACAATTCTTTACTGGCTCTGTTTTGTATGCAGTCTGATGAGCTTGGATAATCATTTTCACCGAATATGATATGATAGATTGGGTGTTGAATAATGGTTAATTTAATGAATCTGGCCTAGTCGGCATGATTAGAGTGATTTTATTTTTCTTGGCCATTGGCCTAATTTAACAATGACTTGGTTTGGTTCATGTCATCTCACTAGTGAGATTTTTTTAATTTAAAATTGTTGTATCTGAAATACTGATGTTTCAACTGTGAAGTGAAAAACTGATTAATGACCTTTATGCAGCTTTAATGCCATGTTGTTCTTTTGGCAAGCTATGCGTCTTCTTTCTTTTTATTTAAATTGAGAACGAAGTAGATTTGTTCATTTTATGTGATATTTTACCTATTCTTCATGACAGCAATATCTTTGATGGAGTCCATGGCCACTCAAATTGCCTTGATGATGCCCCCGAGAAACATGAACGGTAGTAGTTTCCATCACGTTGTGTAGCCTTCGATGATAATATTTTGTCAATAGACCCTCGCTTGATTGGACCTAATTCAGTCAAAGCAGGATTGGAAATGGAAAAATAAGCTTCATTCTGATTAAATATAAGTTGTATCTTATAACAAAGAACTTACTATTGTACACAAAATACAGGGACTTGTCAATAGAATTATTTCCCTGGTTTGAGTCACAGGTAGCACGACAAAATAGATGAAATAATTTCGTTCTTTATTGTTTTTTGTTTCACTTTTTTATTATCATAACTAAAATGTTATTTCAACTACTTGTTTGCGTATGTTTTCATTACATATATGATAAAATTCATGTCATTTTTGTTTCATTTTATTATGTTTATCAAATGGTATCGTAGTGTACCTCCGTCTTCGGAGATTCACTCAATAGTAATCATAATCATAATAATAACTTGTGTAAGTGAAAATATAATACTAATCTCATTTCAAGTGAAAATCTTAGACAATAGAAAGGAAGGTATCACAAATGAAGATCGACACAAGTCTCCCAATACAATTGATCAAGAAATTGATCAAGAAAGTCTCAATACAATTTGCTCCGCTCGATCATGTTGGGATATGTTTGATTAAATTTTAGAAAGAAATAATTTTAATGTTTTGTAAAAAGGTTATTTATATATTTTTTTAGAAATTTTACAAAAAGAAAAAGTCATTTTTGCTTAAGTACAACATTTTAAAATAATTATAATTACAGCCACTTTGAAATTGCCCAAAGTAATTTTATAAAAAATATAAAAAATATGATTTTTTTTAGAAATTAAACAA
Source organism: Glycyrrhiza uralensis (assembly GCA_030159175.1). Classification (NCBI taxonomy): domain Eukaryota; kingdom Viridiplantae; phylum Streptophyta; class Magnoliopsida; order Fabales; family Fabaceae; genus Glycyrrhiza; species Glycyrrhiza uralensis. The sequence continues at coordinate 7,531,501 of BRZY01000006.1, forward strand.
ATACACTAAAAAAATTCAAAAGTGATTTTTCATTAAAAAAAGAGGCCGAAATAGGCCCTGTTTGGATAACAAGCTTATCTACTACTTATGACATAAGCTGTATAAGTTACTTTTATAATCGAAGAAAAATTATAGTGAAACTTATTTTATATAAGTCATAAACTGTTTTGATAAGCTATCATGGGTAGTTTATGAAAAATAAACCCAAAACAATTTATAAATCAGTCATAAGCTGTGTTTATAAACTCTACATAAGTCAATCCAAATAAGCCCATAATTGGACACCAATTCCGAAGGGAGGGTTGATGAAGCAAGGAGAAACTAATGCACACCATGTAGTCATTTGTATTTAATGTTTTACCGACTAGACAACGAAGCACCAGTGGTCTAGTGGTAGAATAGTACCCTGCCACGGTACAGACCCGGGTTCGATTCCCGGCTGGTGCAACATTGAGCTGTGATGAATATTGTGCCAAGTGTGATTCATTGGTTAATCACTACCGTCTGATCCTAAAGACGAAAGGTGGCACTCCTGAGCTCTATTTTTTTTTATTTCTCTAAAAAGAAACAAACTCTTCATTTCCTTAATAGTTTTCTTTGATTTCAACCGCACATTTTTTTTTGTTAAATTCTTTAGCTGTCATCATTGGCAACAACAATAATAGATCCAATCATATCTGCAAGAACAGTAATTAATTGAAAACCATATAAACCACACTTCATCATCATTGTCTGATTAATAGTATCCGTCAAAATAATTAAGACTGCAAGGTACGTAATTCTCCAATTCCCACCACATATTTTAATTGCTGGGGTCCTCCACTAAGCAAACACATTCAAAGTGGTCGAATGAGCAAGTAAGTCAATAAGTAACATCCAATCCAAGTGTGCAAATCAAATTCCTAAGGGAATTGGTAAATACACTATAGATTTTTTGCCATACACCCCACATTAACGTGGAAATTCTAAAAATACCCTCCAATTTTGTGTTATTTCCGGAAACTTCAGTTTCCGTACAAATTTGCATTCTGGAAACTGGAGTTTTCAGTTTCCAGAATACAAATTGTATGGAGACTGGAGTTTCCGGAATACAAATTTATATTCCGAAAACTGAAATTTCTGGAATGTAAATTTGCATACATTCTGGAAACTTAATTTTTCTGAGTTTCCGGAACAATATAAAACCACACTTTTTGGAATCGGAAACACGTGTTTCCGGGAATGAAGGTTGTGGTCGTACGGATGGGGTAGGGTAGGGTAGGGTAGGGTAGGGTAGTAATTTAATGACCAAAAATTATTTAAAATGGGGTGGATAGATAAAAGTGAGGGGTATATTTACCAAATCCCAATTCCTAAGGGAGTATGTATGTGCATGGCTGCCCTGGCATGACCCAAAACATGCTACCAACTTATACCTTTCTTTGTCAGCAATGGGCCTCTGACTGGGGAATTCTAAAGCTATTCCTATATAACACGGATCCTTCTTCTTTGCAATTGTGTTAGATCATGTTTGGACATAAAAGTTTTAGCTTTTGGCATACGGAGAAGTTAGTCTTATTTTATTTTTTATTTTTTTTATATATGTAAAAAAATAAATGTTGTTAAATAGTCATTAATAGATAGATACTTTTAGAGAAGTTAAAAAAGATGGCTTTTAAAAAATGTGAATATAAAATTAATTTCAACTTCTAGGAGAAATTGTTAATTAAAAAACATATGCTAGAAATACTTATGGAGAAACTTATCCAAACTGGGCCTTACTTTCAAATGATTTGTTAAGAAAACTAATTTTCAAATATTATTTTTCAATATAGAAAGACATTTTTTTTATAAGGATTTAAATATATGCTAGAGTGTCTGTAAAGTCTAACATAAATGGTTAAAACCATCCTCCGTTGCTAGATTGGACATAGTTCAATATCTGGTTGGAGCACTTGTATGTGTATATGTTTACCATTACTACTGGACAAAAAAATATATGCTAGAGTAGCTTACGAAACACCTGCTTTTAAGTATTCATATTGCAATTTTTTTTTTCAAATTGTGAGTGCCAAGTACAGTTAGTTACACTTCAATTTTACCATGCTTTTTTTAATGACCTGATATGACTAAGTTCAATTAAGTTATACTTATATGCTCCTTTTTCTTTCTATATTATCTTTATGCAATGTTTTGTTCAAAGAAGCCCGAAGGGGAGAAAAAAGAGGAATTTTAATGGAGAGGAATGGAGGGGAGGAATTAAATGATTTAATTAGATATTTTATTTGATTGAAAAAGAAAATGAGAGATATTTTAAAACTAATTTACCTTTTAGTACCCTTATAACATTTAATTTTATATGTTATATTAATATTTTAGTCAATACATTTAAAATATTTTAAAACTCCTCATCTTCTTTTCTTTAAATCGATCCCACCATATAGAAGAAGAGCCAAATTCGAGTGAAGAAGAATTTCGCATCCTACCCCCTCCCTTTCTCCCAAACGAAAAAAAATTCATAAAAAACTTGCTCCATTCTTCCCGACCCCTTTAAAATCTTTCATAAATAACTAATTTGGTTACTTTAACTTTTGTTTATTTTCAATATAGTTTTTTTTAAGTCAGTTCCCACTTTTACCACAGTTTTCAAAATATATAGCTAGTTCTTGGTGTCAACTTCCGTTGTAATGATATTTAGATGATAGATGAGAAGCTAGCCAATTGAATTTGAAATATTTGGTAAAATTAGTTGTTAAAGTAGTTGGTAAATGTAAAATGACATATTATTATTATTATTTTATTTTTTTATATTATTTATTCAAAATAGTTATCAATTTATCATTTTAATTTATTTCAAATTATTCATCATCTTAAAAATTAAAATATTAATTTTTTATTTCTTATTTATAAATACTTTCTTAAACAAAATGAAATAATATAAATAAATTACATGTTTATATGCTTTTTAATACATAGATAAAAATATTATTAACGATAAAAGATATGTCTAAGGTGAAAGTAAGGCGGTAAACGAGTCGAGCCGAGCATCTAAAGCTTGAGCTTGGCTTGTAAAAAACTTAGCGGCTCAAGTTTGACTCATTTATTTAAACGAGCCTAATTAAAAGCTTGAGTTTGAGCTTGTTAAAAAACAGTAGAGCTTGGGTTTGGCTTGCCGGCTCATTTATGAATTTTTTTTTAAAATTAATTTTAAACTTTATTGGTTTAATATTTAATAAAGATTAGTGTTCGACATGTAGTATATGAAATTCACAAATTTTAGACTACTATATTTAGATAATCTAGCAAATAAAAAGTTCATAATTAAACTTCTTCACTACTATCAAAAGGTCAACAAACCCTTGAAAATTATGAGATAAAAGAAAAGGAAAATGAGTGAAAAACTTAAAAGTCATAACAATTGAAATACTATATTTTTCACTTTATTTTTTATTTTCTTTAAAACAAATTTGTAGGATTTATGTAATTTTAATTTTTCATTATTTATATATATAATTTATTTTATTTATATATATATATACATTAATATATAAACGAGCTGTTCGCGAGCCCTTAACGTCGAGCCCACAAGGCTTGAGCTTGGCTCATTTAAATAATTGAGCTCAGTCTTAAGCTTGAGCTTGACTTGGTTAATTAAACGAGCGAGCTTTTGCGAGTAATTAACGAGCCGAGTCTGAATAGTTCACGAATAGCTTGGCTCATTTACAGCCCTAGGTGAAAGCCATGAGTGGGCTAAAGCTTTATGCGATGTGTGGTTAATTTAAAGGGAATAAGAGAAAATAAAATTCTTGGGAATATTTTTTTTTGGGTGAGATCTTTTGAAAGGATTGATCTCTTTCGATATATGCTTTTCCATATATACGGCCTTGGAGAGTTGATATATCTGTTATACAATCTTATTTAGAGTTCTAAACTATCAAGCATATGTTTGGTTTTGTGATGACGAAAATTGATTTTGACTGAATTGATTTTGGTTAAAAATAATGTAACGTGATTTGTGTTTGAATATATTCATGAAAATACACCCTAAATGTATGTTTATATAGAACTAGATGTATTTTCCATTTTACATAATTATTTAAATTAATGTCAAATTTTTAAATTTGATATAATTGTAATATTGTACAGATTATTAGAACTTTTAAAGTAAAATGCATATATTATATTAGAAACATGGTTTATATACACACATGTTTTTTTGGATAAGGTAAGAAAATTATTGAAAAAAAAGTAACCAAATCAAATTACAAGATATATCCAAATTTAACTATTTAAAAGAAATATAAAGATATCTAGATTTGTTGTCTATACAAATTGGAAACAAAATTTCAGCTTCTACCATTTATACTAAAGAGTAATACCCCACAAATGAGTAAAAACTGATATATTCATCATTGATGTGAAACTGTTAGACCCAATTTATAGCAAAACAAATCTTTCAACCTAGAACTGTTCACACTTGCAAAAAATTCACACCCCAGGTGTGAAACCTTCAGACACAAGAACAAAGATTCAGATTTCCAATCCAGAGCCATTCACAATTGTGAAAAATTCACACCATAGATGTGAAGTAGTCAGACCCAAAGTACAAAATACAGTCTTCCGATTTAGAGCCGTTCACGGTTGTGAAAATTTGACATCCTAGGTGTGAAGTCTTCAGACCCAAGTACAAAAATGCAGATCCCACTCCAGATCCATTCACAGTTTTGAAAAAATTCACACCTCTGTGTTAAGTCGTCAGATAGAAGTACGAAAATGCAGAATTCCAATCCAAAGCTGTTCACAGTTGTGGAAAAATGCACACCATGGTTGTGAAGTTGTCATACCCAAGTACTATGCAGACTTCTACTCCAGATATCCATTCGCACTTGGGGAAAAATCACACCACAGATGTGAAACTGTCAAACCCAACCGAGGAAATGCATACTTCCAATCCAGAGCTGTTCACACCCCTAGTGTGAAACATTCTGTTGCGTTGGCTTGTATTTAATATATATATATATATATTATATATATGGGGCGATGGCCACGCAGATATGAATTGGCAGGGATTGATACCCAATTTAGTTGTGGTGTTGTGTTCTGGTGTACTGTTTGTATAGTTTTGATGAATTAATTTGCTTTTTCAAAAGAAAAAACTACTCTTGCAGTAAAACTGATGAGAAGCAGAAAATCACACCTGTCAAACGATAAACGCCCCTGGTGTGATTGTTTCTAATTCTGGTTTTAGCTAACACACCCACCCAATTACCCAAACCTCCAGTATTATGACAACACCAAAAAACCATACCTGGGAAAAGTGGCACACGCTGGGTGTGATCTGTGAATTTGTGGATTCCAGCAAAAAATTGATACACGCATTAATTAGGACCCTTTTTGGTAATTGCACACTCAAAAACAATTTTAATCCAAATTATATATCCAAACAAGATTTGACAAAAATCTTTTTTTTTTCCATGAGGTTACATTTGACTCACTTAACCAAAATTAATTCTATCAAAATCACGTTGAAAAAAAATAATGCTAAACATGGTGAAATCCGGTTTTGAAAGGGTAAACGCATGTTTGCTGTCCTGCGTCCTGCACCGAGTTTCTATAAAATACTACCTCCCTTTCCCTCGTATATAAGAGAATTTAGGGTTATTTTTTTGGTCCAAATTATAAAAAATATAGACTCATTTTAAATACATCAATTGTATAAAATTCATTTTATACCCATTGAAGAGAGAATAATATGCTTGGGAATTATAGGAGTGAGATTTAATGACATTAAATATATTAGCCACCATTTTAATCATTTACTATGAGGGGTAATCTTGGAATAAAATTTATATTAATTACAACTAACTTATTTAACTACTTTTTATTGGTCTTTGTGAATTAGGTATTTGTCTCTTATATATGAGACCGGAAGTAGTAATAAATAAATCTTTTTGTTCCATAAAACATTTATTCTTTAGCTATTCAAATACACCCTTTAATTTATCACTTTTTACAGAAGAAAAAAAAACAAAAGACGAACGCAAGAAAATACCCAAGAAAAAAAACCATTGAGCACAAGGAAAAATGCAGGGAGAACACATTGTTCAAAAATGTATTTTTTTTCGTAATAAAGTGATCAAGCCCTAATTATTAAATAAAATCCTAAGAAATTATTTGTAAGAGAACACATAAGAATTCCTTTCAAATTATAAATAAATAAAGGTTCATTAAGACACGGATAAACTTAAGTATGCTGATAATTGCAAACGTTTCTATCAGTATTTGGAAACCTTTTCAATCACCATTAAATTATAATCACATGAAAGCGACTAGAGGAAGATAGAGTGGTTATGCCCAGGTTACGTACACGTTCTAAAATTAAGATATTAGAGTTGAAGATCCTCTTTAGAAGTGGTCCAGGTTAAAGGTTAATTAATTAACTAGTTCATTATTGATGCATGCATCCCTTTGTTTATTGATCCTAATTTGACTATAAGAAGTGCTGGCGCTTTGCCAACCATAGATTGTGAATATGTTAACATATTTTTTTGAACAACAAATATGTTAACATATTTGACACAATAATACTTGTATTCTTTCTGATGGCCGGTTATATTTATTTATTTATTTATTTATTTTGTACGTACATGGGAGAATCGAAGACGGAATTAACTACTATTAACACATTCTCTAACACATTTTTTTCAACACATTCTACTTGATTGATGAAATTTACGTGGGTCCAATTAAAACACGTGGGCCTCATATTCTATTTAATGAGACTCATTCCCAAAGTAATAAGACTCACATGAATTTTAACCAATCATGTGGAATGTGTTCGAATGAGTGTATTAGAAAGTGTGTTGCTAATATTTCCCTAAACTCATAAACAAGACAAGCGTGGCTGCCAACGGAGGCAAGATACTCAAAATGTTAAAAACACTAATATTGTCATAATATAAGTAAGATGCCAAGAAACTAAATCTTCTTTGCAAAAGGCATGTGATAAACACTGGTTTACACTTGTGGATCTATATATAAATAAGAGTTTATGCATTCTCTCGTATATACATACTAAATCCTTACGGCTACTCAATTGAAATCAATATTGACTTGAATATCATAGTATTTTATAAGTAAAGTTTAACATTTAGGGTCTGTTTGGATTGACCTATGTAGAGCTTATAAACACAGCTTATGACTGATTCATAAGCTGTTTTGGGCTTATTTTTCATAAGCTACCCATGATAGCTTATCAAAACAATTTATAGCTTATATGAAATAAGTTTCACCATATTTTTTCTTCGATTATAAAAATAACTTATACAGCTTATGCCATAAACTGTAGAATAAGCTGTTATGTCAAACAGGTCTTTAATCACTTCATAGTAAAGTTCTAAAAGTATCTTGGATCTTGGCAATTAATGACCGATATAAACAAATGATATGAAAAGTATTACATAAAATATCTCATGTTAATGAACATATATAGATTAATTTTTAGTTATATGATAAGAAAATCATGTTAATTTTTTCAGAAAATAATAAAATAATATAAACCCAAATTTTGATATTATTTGTTGTTTTAATATATATTTTAATCTTTTGATTAATTGTGGTTGAGATTGAACTATTTCGACAGAAAGTAACACATGACAAAATGAATAAACAGTGACACCACCCAATTGACTCAGCTTTCCACAGTAACAATCTCATGGCCATAGGAACAGGGCAGAACCGAGACAGGGCTCTAGTGGGGTGGGACAACAGTATCATTCCACTCAGACACTCAGTACTAAAGTCAACCTTGTCATCCCAAAATTGAAATCCCTTTTTTACCCATGGGAGAAATTTTTACATGTCCCGACAGATCGATGAAAATAATGCATTCCATATTTACACATATCATTTTGTATATACTACAATTATATTCTTTCATTTTAAACATTATTTTAAATTGAATAATATAACTAGCAAGTATATTTCCTTTTGATCCTCATTTTGGGAAATATGTCATTTGTAGTTTCTCTGTTAATTCCATCAACAATATTTTTGCTCAGTAGGGGGGAGGTGGTGGTGATTGGGAAGGGGCAACTTGCAAAGGGGAAGGGGAGATTGAGGGATGGGAAGGGGGAAAGGGGCAAATGTGGTTACATCATGTGTCACATGGGATTAATTGAACACATAGCAAAAGGTGAGGGGTCACTCCATTTGACACCTAATTTTGTTAGAACAAGGGATCCCAAGTGGTATATATGCACACAAAAAAAAAGTATACTAAAAGAAGACATTTTGAAAAATGTGATACTAAAAGTGAAATTTTTTTATCTACAAAAATTAAAAATATATTTAATCCAAAAATTAAATATTTTAATGATCATAATAAAAAAAATATAAATTTTTGAAATTGTTAATTTAAGAATAAAAATTAAATTTATAATGTAAAATTGATTAAATGACACGAAATCCATCCAATACACGTGATACAAAAAATAAAGTAAAATTTAGTTGTTAATGGAGCACTTTTTGCCTCTCGAACAATTTTCACATGAATCAATGAAGTGCCCATAAACACAATTAAAAAACTAAAAACAACATTAAAATTAAAAATTTCTAACATTTAATATCCCATGAAATCTTAACACAGCTGACTCACTCACTAGTACAAGAAATACGCTTTGTTTTTCTCTTTCAGCCGTCATTGGCCCCACCGTTCTATCTACATGGCACAATCACAATTCACAACCCCTTCAATGCCGCCGATGAAGTCACAGTGGGTTCCACCACCAACCCCCCCACTAATACTATGATGCTCACGCAAGCTGACTGATATCATCTTCTACCTTTACTCTTCTCACCTCCACTTATCCATTCTAAAATCTATCTATTAATAAAAAAAAATTCTAAATTCTATATAATACCTCTATTTTTTTCATTTTTTTAAATCACTTATCACTTATTTATCACATTTATGGTTAGTCTTTCTTACGTTTTTATCTCTCTAGATATAGATTAACACATGGTGGTCCAAAAATCATTTTTGTATTAATAATACTCTCTTTGTCCTAATTTGTTTGGTGTTTTAGTCAAAAATTTTAATCCCATTTGATTGTCATTTAATATTTTTTTTATTATACCCTCAGAGTATTTATGGGTTTATGTGAGAGATAAAGAAAATAATTGATTGTTAATTACTATGAAAGAGTGAGTAATAAAAGACATATTAGAAAAAATTAAAATATTTTTTTTATAAATTTTGAGTTATTAATTATATTTTTTAGTTCTTGTACTACAACCTTAAACAACAAATAATATAAAACGGAGGGAGTATTCAATATATATGTCATATTCATGAGTTATGATCCTCTTTATTTTTTTTCTCTATTTTCTCCGTTAGTATGCTTTTAAGAAAAATAAATAATATAAATGTTATACATATATAGTGAAAAGTGTCATTTATTCAATTTATTCTCTAAAAAATATACTCCATTCGTTTCAAAACTATAGCTCTTTTAGTCTTTTATTTTTGTTTCAAAACTATTACAATTTTACAATTCTAAAGTATCATTAATTATTTTTTTCCACCCATACCCTTATTTAATAACTACTGGTGGGAGTAGTTGACATTAATAATATAGAGATTTGTAGATAATTTGTCATAAATATTCTTTCATTAAATAAGAATATTTTAGTCTATCTATAACTATATTTTACTTCTATTAAATATTTCTTAATATGTATACGTTAACCTTAAAAAACTATAATTTTGAAAAAAAAAATAATGAATGAAAAAAAAAAAAAGAAACGAAGATGATCTGAACTCATATTGATATTCTCCTTCACTGTTCAATATTCATTCATTATAAATGTACAAACACTGAAACCACACCAATTGCTCCCCTCAACTTCATCTTCATTTCTTTTCGTCTTCAAAGCTTCAGCTTCACCTCCTTCTGTGTTTTGTTCTTTCCCTGCAGCTTCTCCCTCTTAATTTGCCACGTTCTTTATATTTTTTTGTGGCTTCACCTGTTATACACACACATGATTTCCACAAAGCGTGTCCAAAGATTCTTCAAGTTCCGTGCTTTATTATGCTAAGTTCCTAACAATCCTTTATGCTTTGTGAATGACCAAAACTGACCCTGCCCTTGAATCCTTATCTGCAAAATTCCCCATTCGAAAAGGGCATTAACATAAACCCTGTCACTTTCCTTAGTCAAATAGCACTTTAAATAGTATCATCCTCTTACTTATTCTCTGTCAAATCAAATCAAAACCCCTTCAACCATTTTCTCTGTAGCTTTCGTTTTCAATTAGAACAAGCAAAAAAAAAAATCAAATGGTTGCAAAAGATTGCAATCACTTGACATGTACGGTTGTGAACATGGGTAAAAGGATGCAGAGTATTGACTATTCTCAACTGTTCTGGCTTTTTTTTGGGGTCTTCTCTCACGTAAACCATGAAGGAAAGCCTCGGATTTAGGACTCTACCAGTACCACCATAAAGATTGAGTTTTTTCTTCTGCTTTTTGTTATTATTGTTGTTATCAGTGCTTTCTCTGCACAAGAAACTATATTGTTTCAAGGAGAATATTTAGGAGGTGATTGTTAAGTTGGTTCATATATAACTAAGAATTAGACATGTTTTCCATGAGAGAGAACAAGGTGGATTGCAAGGAAGATAATTGTTATGTGGAAACCGACCCAACTGGTCGATATGGCAGGGTAAGTCTCTAAAACCCCCCTGTTTCTCTCTGTTTTTCTCTCTGTTTCTTGTGCCATGTGTTTTGTCAAAAAGTTTTAAATTACGGTCACGGTTGTGATTATATTGAGATACGTGCTTGAAATTGTAAAAAATTACATACAAATACAACTGATGCAGCCACAATTTAGGTTTTGAATTGCAACGCAGTTATAAAAACCTCAAAAACTTCTAAATTGTGACTATAATTGCAGTTGCAGACAGTGGTTACATGTGGGTTGGGGGCGGAGGGAATAAAATATGGGCATTGCTTTGGTGCCCATTGAAATGAGAGGGTTTGGTGTAACAATAGATTAAAAAGAAATTAAAATTAAAATAAAAAAAGTTGGAGTTTTTATTGGAACACATAAGCAATTGAGTACCAAACCCAAACCCTTCCATTTCTAAGGGCCATAAAATATATGTGTATTGTAAGTAATAAATATGTTGTTTTGGAAGAGACGTTTTTTTTTTTGTCATTTTTGTGAACATGGTTAGTGTTGTAAGCAATCTTAAGCCGTGTGCTATTATGTTATTATTAGGTTTATTAAGATAGTTATTAATCTTCTAAAGTTTAGATAGTTGAGAGAAGAAAAAAAATGATGTTTCTAAAACTTGTTATGTGTTATTTATGAAGTGAAAATGATTGAGACATCTTGTATCTTAAGAATTGACTTCAATGTGACAAACGTTGTATGTTCTTTGTGATTGATTTAGTTTGGAGATGTTCTTGGAAAAGGGGCAATGAAGACAGTGTACAAAGCAATTGATGAGTTCCTTGGAATAGAGGTAGCATGGAACCAGGTGAGACTCAATGAGGTACTTCGAAACCCGGATGATTTGCAGAGGCTTTACTCAGAGGTTCATCTCCTCAGCACCCTCAAGCACCAGTCCATCATACGATTCTACACATCTTGGATTGATGTTGATAACAAGGCCTTCAACTTTGTCACAGAAATGTTCACATCTGGGTCACTCAGAGAGTAACTTTCTTTCTATATATATTAGGCAATTACTTGAGTCCCATTATGTAGTAATAGTTAGTTTCCTTAGAAAAAAATGGGCATGCAACATGTTTATTGCTAAAGGCTTTAAACCACAGGCCTCTTTTAATTTGATCCTGACATGTTAGTATTCAAGTATTCTAATGTTAATGCATGCATGGATAGGGGAATTTAATTTATTTCTATTATGTTTATATGAAATGTATTCATGATTAACAACATTAGTCTTTGAAGAACTGTGAAGAACTTAGAAAAATGAATTGGTGGCTCTTATCTATAGTATCTTTCAGATCTAGATTATTCCAACTCATGGATTTTGTTTGATAAAAAATGATACTCACATCCCATGGGGTGTGAAAATTGTGTAGGGAAGAGAGAAACAAAAACAGAAAAGATGTGTATAAGTGATGTGAGAAAGAATCACAACTCTTGATTTATACAAGTGATGCTATTTGAAATTTTAACCATTCATATTTAATTGAAACTTACAAGGGATCAAAGGGGAAAAAAAAACAAAAGAATATGATCATGAGCTCCTAGGATCTGTTGACTATGGTTGCAGTCCTCAAGCATGAAATGCACATTATAACTTTCTGGCATGTTATCTACTTGATGAAATAATTGATAATTTTGTGGCATGTGCAGATACAGGAAGAAATATAAGCGAGTAAGCATAGAAGCAATAAAGAGTTGGGCTCGCCAAATCCTACAAGGTCTTGTTTTTCTACATGGTCATGATCCACCTGTAATCCATAGGGACCTTAAATGTGATAACATATTTGTCAATGGCCATCTTGGACAAGTGAAAATTGGTGACTTAGGACTAGCCGCGATTCTCCGTGGCTCTCAGTCAGCTCACAGTGTTATAGGTACTTACGGGGGCATTTGGAAGAGCTTATTTAGATTATATTCGAGCTTATCTCATCATATAAGCACTTATATTAGTATTAGTATTTGGATACACTTATAAAAATGATTTATGACATGTCCATAAGCTATTTTTAGCTTGCTCCAAAACAGCTTATGAATAAGCGTTTAATTAAGCTCCTTAGAATAAGCTTAATGAATAAGCACTTAATAAAGTTGTTTAACTGAATGTGTCCTTACTTTGTTCCCAATGACTTTGATTGTTGCAGACTAGCAGGTACTGAGAATCTGATATATTGCTATTATTTATTGTTAATTAATTTTTTTTCCTTTTGTGCTAGGCACCCCTGAATTCATGGCACCAGAATTGTATGAGGAAGAATACAATGAACTTGCTGATGTGTATTCATTTGGAATGTGTGTATTGGAAATGCTCACATCTGAGTATCCATATAGTGAATGTTCTAATCCAGCACAGATATACAAGAAAGTGACATCGGTAAATATAGGTTCTGGTATAAATTTCAGGATATATAAGTGAACTTAGGTGTTCAATTAAGTAACATTTCATGTTTCAGGGAAAGCTACCGTTGGCATTTTTCCGCGTTGAAGATGTGGAAGCACAGAAGTTTATTGGAAAATGCCTAGAACCTGCAACAAAGAGACCATCAGCTAAAGATTTGTTGCTTGACCCTTTTCTTGTGTCTGATGATTCATCATCAACAATGAAGTTTGCAATTCAGAAGCCATTCTTGAATGACAGTGAGATGGAAAAACTGCAATTGGGTGATGACTTTACTAGGACTGAAATGAAAGTAATAGGGAAGCTGAATCCTGAAGATGAGACTATCTTTCTCAAAGTGCAAATTTCTGATAATAATGGTATGTAATCTTTTCTTAATGCACAATATCTAGTCTGTTCATTTTAAGGAAAATTTTTCGAGGGAATCACCTATTCAGTCCCTGAAATTGTAAGACACTATCAACTTAGTTTGTGAAATTGAAAATTCTCGATATAGACAATTTCAAGGACTAGATTGACCGCCCTAAAAGGACCAATGTGATAAAGAATTTTCAATTTCAATGACTACTTTAGAATATTAATAATTTCAGGGACTATGTTGATAGTAACCTACAATTTCAATGATTCATATCTGTCTATGACTCTTAAGTACATGCTTCAGCAATTTGACCACAAAACATTTGCTTATGTTTTGTAAATGAATTAGTCTTTAATTGGCTTAAGTTTATAGGCCTGTACTAAACTTCAGCCTGGTGGTTCTCTCATAGTTCAAGTCCACATATTGAAGTAACAATGATTTTATGCTGCCTATTCCTGCAGGTTCTGTTAGGCATGTATATTTTCCCTTTGACATTCGCACTGACACCCCCATTGATGTTGCAATGGAGATGGTAAAAGAATTGGAGATTGCTGATTGGGATCCTTTTGAAATTGCAAATATGATTGATAGAGAGATATCTGCTCTGCTACCACATAGATGGCAAAATAAGTGTTTGGATACCTTCCACACATTCAGTTATAAAGATGATGATGGTGATGAACCTCATCATCATTTCCGCTCGCTATCTTCTTGTTCATCACTACAAGAATCAATACCAGATTTAGTCAGTAAAGCTGAGGAAATATCAAACAGATATTATTGGCTCCATGGTATGTCTTCTTTGTCCATTCCCTCCTACTACAAATGATATTTTTGGATGTGCTGTTTAATTCTATAGCAAGGTTTTAAATTGCGGTCTATAACCACAACTATGACCACAATATTAAGGTTTTAGTAGTGTTCACAACTGCATTGTGATAACAAATGTGGCTGCATCAGCCGCATTTGTATTGAAACATAATGCAACTGCAATTCAAAACCTTGCTATATAAATTCAAGTGTACACCACCACCTATACAATGGCAGACTTCTTTATCAATTCACTTGGATGGGTTTGTTGGGAAGTGATGAATTTCCATGGAGTAACAAAGTCCGTGAGGACATAACTAGTTAACTACTACAATATTTGTATGGAATATTGGAGAAAGGGGCTAGAATCCCTGATAATGTCTTCCCTCCCATCCACTTCCCCTCTCATTTCATTTTAATATTAGTCTATGGACACGACTTTGTATGGGTCATTTCATAACAAAAAAATACTAAAAAAACCCAACAAACAAAACAATTTTAGTTGGAAATAAAAAAAACTTGGAGGTGACACATGTCACATCCTGAGAGGCCAGGACATATTTTTATAATTTGTGATGGATTTGTAAGGAGGTCCTGATCTAGTAGGAGACGGGTAGTGTTGGTTTAACTATTTTTTAGTCCCCATAGTAACATGGCAAACTATTGTTGCAGATGATTTGCATGATGATAATAGTTCACGATGCTCTTCACAAGGGACATATTCCAACTTGAACTACTATTCAGTGGATGACCATGAATACAATGTGGCTTCTATCAGAAAAGATAAGCTTCCCATCATAAAGAGTCACAAGGGCACAAGGTTTTCACCTGGTGAAGACTTGAGCAACTGCAACCACTGTAAAACTTTAGTAGGATCACAAACTCCTTCTACTAGTAAAAGCAAGATGATGATGATAGACAATCGTAGGCTGACAAGAAACCGGTCATTGATCGATATACGGAGCCAATTGTTACACAGATCACTGGTTGAGGAGGTGAACAAAAGAAGGCAATTCAATACAGTTGGTGCTGTGGAAAACATTGGATTTCAGTCACCTTATGATGCTTCCACAAAATAGTCTGGTCACAGCCTAATATCTATTGCTTTTAATGAGAGAACACTTAAAGGAGTTGCAAGGGAGAAAAGCTTAAGAGATTGAAACATTCAGAAATGAGTGTCACTTGAACATTTGAAAATTAAATAGATCAAATGCATAGTCTTGTGAGTTGTGGGCTTGAGAAAATTATCAG
The DNA here is from genome assembly GCA_030159175.1 of Glycyrrhiza uralensis. Lineage (NCBI taxonomy): Eukaryota > Viridiplantae > Streptophyta > Magnoliopsida > Fabales > Fabaceae > Glycyrrhiza > Glycyrrhiza uralensis. Next base: position 7,547,034 of record BRZY01000006.1, read on the forward strand.
GTTCATTTGTTATGGGGCTATCAGATTTCCAATGAACAAATTGAAGGAAATGTTGATCTTAAAGTTTGTCCACTAAGATACCCAAATAGAAAGCATTGTGGGGGTGTTAGGTTCAAATGAATGTGATTATGTATATAGATGTGCATTGAGTGTATTGATAAAAAAATAAATGCTTTTTTGGCAATGAAGCAGGTCTTCTCAAAGGATGCTAAGACCAAAATGCTCTACTATTTCTAATTTCTAATTGGTAGATGAAAGGAAAAATGGTGCAGCAGGTTGATCAGTGTTAAGATCCATGATCCTGGTGGTTTGTATTACTAATTGCTTTCTCATTTTTGGAACATATATGTGGCCCTTTATTGTCAATTATAAAAGACTCAAGAGCCATGTGGCTAAACTTCTCAAGGTTAACACAAGTGTTGGTTATTTTGAGGGTTATATATAGAATATTTTAAAGAGGATGTTTTAAATTATTTTTGCTTGCTCAGTAAATAGAGCTAGAGTGTAACATAAAATTCAAATAGCAAAAATTCAAATGCATCTTTATTTAAACTTGACTAACATTATCCTAATCTTAAAATTCAAGGGGTGTTAGTTCCGTTGGCAGAGCATAACCTTTGTAATCCTAGAAACCCAAGTTCGAATCCCCCCCTCCCCTATCAAAAAAAAAAAAATCTTAAAATTCAAACACGTAACACCCCAAAGTTTAGATAAAACAGAATCAACAAAATCCTAAATTATCATGTTCTTTTGTGTGTATTGTTATGGTGACATGGATTTTCTCCATAGCAATCAATTATTGATGTATTGGATGTGATGGTTGCTAAATATAGCTGAGCATCCAAACAACAATTCAGGTATGTACATGTGCCTAGTTTCCTGAGTAGAGTTGATAAGAGTTTTCCATTTGCACTATTTCGTGCTGGACGTTGTAGCACCTAAAGGAAAAAGCAAGAGACCGACAAAACATCAAATTTTGAATCCAAAAGTGGCATGTTTTGTTTGACTGCTTTGATTTATCCTAAGAATTTTATTCATGGTGAAATGAGATTTTTAATGTGGTGGACCCCATTTATGCCTAATGAATCCTTATTATGGTGTGGAGCGGCATCACCAAGCCTGTCTCATTTGTTAGATTACTTAATTAGATGCATAGCGTTAATTTTTAGGCTATAATTGTAGATAGATATGAAGATTTGTATAAAATCATAATGCTTATTATCCCTTGATCGTGAAGCTTAATAACATTGGATCTCAGTGGAATCATGATGTTTTAGAGTCTGTTTTTACAAGTGGGAGATAAACTATATTATGAGAACATTTTATAAGGTTGTGGTCAGTACAAAATTTCTACACTCATCTAACACCTTTCATTGTCTTTCTATCTCTCTCTTTTTATCACATCACTCATCTATCATATCCATCACTCATATCTTCTATTTCTATTTCTTTCGAGATGTCTATTAGTATTTGGGTATCTATGAATCATTTTTGATTATGAAATACGAATTTGTAAACTTCAACCCCACAGGACTAAAAACTGAGGTGGGTTGGAGCTAGCTAGAGAATCTGCACAGTTAATCTAGTAGATTTTTGAAAGGAACATGACTTGAGACATTTTTCTGTATGTATAGAGACTGATCAACTGTGCAATTATGGGAAGGTTTCCCAATAACACATAATGTCTAGTTGGATAACTGAGCTATTCTTTTCACTTATGACGTGGTCCTTTTCTTTGATTATTTCTACCAGCCTTCTGTTTGTAATTATCTAATGGTCGTTATGGTGTGTTTAAACTTCTAGTTCAATTCCTTTCATGTTAACACATACTTGTGATCTGTTTAGAGTTTTTGTAACCCACCAATATATGCATTGTGTTTGTTTCAAAGTGATCTAAGCATATTCTCATGTTTATTACAAGATTGAAAAAAATTATTCACGTGTATAAAAGACTTTACTAACATGGTGTGACATAAGTGGTAGATATCCGGTCTCTTAAACACAATGTCAAAGTTTTCAATCTCTATGCCGTGTGTATGGAAGAACTAGGAGAGGTCAACCTCTTACTTAAATAGATCTCAGTGTCCTGAGGAATTAGTCTCCACAGTTACATGTAAAGGATACTCTAGAAAAAAAAAAGACCTTCTACACTCTTACCGTTTTCATTCTCAAAAAAGGGGTTGGGAAAATAGATTTCCACCATTATAAATCAAGCAAACATATTGTTCAAAATTGATCTGGAATAGCATTCCCATCATAATGTTCCTTGGAATGTCATTCTCAAAAGTGTATTTATATAACCTGTAAGTGTGATGACAGTACTTGTGAGTACAATAAATTTTGGCCAACATTTTGTAAAATCCATTTTCCAGACACCAAAAATAGTCCAGGGTAAAAACTCAATACCAATTGATAGTACTCAAAAACAGAATTATTTATTAGAATTGTACAAATTTCAACTGCAATTGATCCTTTTTAGTAGTATTGTCAGATTTTGAGTATGATGTTGTAATGGTACCAAGAACCAATCTTTTTTTCGCTGGTTTATAAATGTCTGCAATTAATAATCCCACGTACTATGATATAGATATTTCTCAGCCTTTATGATGGCATGATGGATTATTCATTACCATCAATCTGTGATGAATTGTAGGTTCATATAAATGCAAATATGGCACATTCATTCTTATCTCTTTCATGCTTCCAAACTCAACTACTTCCATTAACATTTTAACTTTATACCGGAAAAAACCCACTCACATTTACTAGAGATAAAACTTATATAGGATATATAAAACTCAGGCGATTCTCACCTTATAAGCTGGTTTTATAAGGACGAGTTGAACCACTAAATCTAAGATACAAAATATATACTTCACCCTCACATATTTTTCATACTATTCCAGCCAGTACATTTAAATTTAACTCTGGTGCTCAAACCAATAAAAAAAAAACAGGAAAGAAAAAGTGGGAGCGGGGGGAAGGGGTGGAAGGGTAAAGAAAGAGAGATCATTTCAGTTTTCCTAAGATTTGTAATAATTTAATCAATAGAAGGTATATGCTATTTGTCTGGGAGCTACCTGTACTTGTCAATATTTGTGGCAAAATCTTGTATATTGACGTAAATAACTTTACTAGATAGAGTCTAGAACGTTGACTAAGAAACATCTATGTATGTCCCCTACCAATCTCAATAATTTGCATAGTTTTTTGCGAAGACCTGTCATATTTTCAGGTTATTGAGGGTTATTAATTAGTAATTTGCTAAAATATATGGTCACATTATGAGGACCTTCCATTTAAGATGCTTTCATTGTAGGGAGGGGCAAACCAATGGGCTAAATAATCACAATTAAATCAGACCTCGACACCATAACTATATCTAAAATTTTAAGACATTGAGTATGAGTCTTTTCTTTTATATTTTTTTTATTTTGTTCATTCCTAATCAACACGCAACTGATTCACACTTGGATTCCCAACATTCACGTGACCTGAAAGGCAAAGTTGCAAACATCATCGTACCGTTGTCTAGTGGCTTCACTGTGGCCAACGTTTTGATTGACAATGTGGCTGACATTTTTTTATTCTAGGAAATTCCTACAGTCCTAATTTATGACATATCAACAACTTCTCTAATTGAAGTTGTTACAACTTCCAACACAACTTTAACCTGCTAAAGGGCTCAATTAGCAAACCCTTTAACATTATTTTGTGTTGTAACTATCCCTCCTGTTCAAGTTTAATGGTACTTCAGGCATCTCATTCTTATGGAATCATAGATAACTTGGCTTTTTTTTTTTGAAAAATTTTAAATTTGGAAAGAATAGTCATTAGAATACCTGTTTCTTTGAATGTGATGCGTCTGGATTTGCTTCATATTTAGTCTTTATATTTGTTTTATTAGTTTCTTCGCATAAGTTTTATCCTGAAAAGCTATTGATAGAAGCCTGGTTACCACAAAGAATTTGATAAAACACTTGGAGCACTAAGATTGTACCAGCTGTTTTTGCTCGACAATTTTTCTACTAATCAGTCAAGATGTACCTAAATCTTCAATGAAAGACATTTAATTGACATTTGACACTATAGAACTCAAACAACTCAGACAGTGGCAAACTTAATTCAGCAAGTGTTACTTATTAGTTTGTACTTATCAGGTCATCCAGCAAGAGATTTTGACTCAAATTGGAGACTGTTATCACAGTTCATATAGCAAAATTCTGAAGCAAGTGAGAAAATTAACTAACTTATTCTTGACACCAAATTCCATGCTGCCAAGCATATTTCAGGTTGTAAAAAATTGGGAATATTTCTTATATGAGAATGAGGATACCAAATTTGGTTCAGAACAGAAGTTGATATCCAGAGAATGGTGGTAGTTTTACAAGACTATAAACATACATTGGATAATAATATTTTAAGATCTTTACATTCTGAGTTGAGCCATGTCATACCAAATCTGCTCAAATGCTTTAACAATGAGATCATGGTATTCACTTGAATTCAACGAAAGATAGCAGGCAAGCAAGTCCTCCAAATCCTTCGATGCCCGGATATTGTTCTCCACAATCATCTCCACCATTGACTCCCTGAAGTCACTCTGTGGATCAATTGAGGACTTAACAACAGCAAAGCCATCTGGGAACCCTGCATTCCTTGAACCTTTGCTTGCACTTGATGATGACACACTCCTCCTTGCACAAGCTTGAATCTTTCTGCTTGCCAGTTTTGGAGAATTCACTCTAAGCCTTATGCCATTAGAGTTAGGAGAGGGCTTTCGCGCTACATGACTTCCTTTTCTCCTTCTTTGACTTCTACTGCTTTCCTCTTTGATAGAGACAGACTGATCAACATTCCGCAGCTCATCCGATGATTCAGTCAAACTTCTAGATTCGGTAGCTTCGATGACCTTATCATCAAACTTGACTTGCTTTGTCAATATTGGAGCTAGACCATGCTCTGGAATTGCATCATACCCATCTACCCTTTCAGGATTTCTATGAAAGGATTCGTTGTTCATGTCGATGATGATGTCATTAGTGGAAGAGCTAACTCTGCAACTGCAATTAGAGGCTATCCCATTAAGCAAGTCAGGGACAGAAAAACTGTCACAATCAGATTCAGAGTAAACACACTCATGGAGATCATCAGACTCAGAAGAGGTTTCAATGGAAGACAAATCATAGTCTGGTGACTGAACATGATGAAATGGCTTAGTCCAATTACTTGTGGAGTCATCATCATAGTTGTTGTTGTTGTTGGAAGTGGCTATGAGAGAGGAAGGGACAACAACCGAAGGGGAAGGCTTGTAAATGGTTTTTCTTCTAGCCCTTCTCTTTGAAGATCTTCTTGGTGAATCAGTGAATGATGGGATATCCAAGTCTTTGGTATGAATTGGTGTGTTGAATAGCTTACCAGCTCTTGTTGTTGTTGGTAATTCAGTGGGGAAATAATGCGAATATCTTGACTGCGACCTTTGAGATGCTGTTGTTGTTGGTGAGGTTGCTTTGTTGTTCTTCATAACATGAGGACCATTTCTCTTCCTTGATCTGCTGCTCATATCTTTTAGCTTGTAAAACCAAGCATTTGGTATCATATCTGACAATTTGAACCTATTGTTACCCATCAGAGATGGATAACTCAATCACATACACGCACGCACACACACACACAAACACACTCTTGGTCTCTCTCTCTCTCTCTCTCTCTCTGTTTGATCAGTGGTTTTTTTCTTTTTATTTTGATGCCTCACAAGTAGTAGTGGTCATGTTCATGTGAGGTGAAATGGAAGATGTATTAAAGCCAGAAAGCTTGGTTTATAACAGGGAAAAGAAAAAATATAAAGTTGCATGGTGGTGGTCCACTACAAAAGTCACAGCATGAAAGCAAGGGGACCAAGTTTGTCTACCAAAATGACTTTCTCTCATCATTGCTACCAGCAAACATGCACAACTGTTTATATAACTACAACATTATTAGTTTTTTCTTTCTTTCTATATTCACGCTCTCATCTAAAGTAATCAATCCAATAGTAACAAGTGTGATATAGTTGTGCATGAAACCTACCGCAACACACACTATTTGTTTATCATTATGCAAAAGAAGATGCCCAAAAATTATTGGGAGGGTTAAATTCTTAGTAAAGATTTTTAAAGAGAATAAAAATGATACTTGTGCAAGAAACTCATTGGATTTAATCAATAATCTGATGTGTGTGAAATTCAGAATCCTCAAGTGTGTTAGTACTTAGTATAATCCTGTTAAAATTTGCATGCTAAAAGCGTATGCCAATCATAGGTGTTTCACTGTGGGACAACTGTTGGACTAAGAGATTAAATTAAAGGCTCTACAAAACGTCTAGAAGACATTACTATGCAACTGTAATAGACAAATAGAAAAAATATTAAAAATTAGATAAAAATACAAAACGGTAAAAAAAAATTGTAAAAAATAAACAAATAATGAATGAAAACATTACAAAATATATTTATAAATCAATAAAGTACTGTGTATTACAGTCTTATCTCAAGAGTATACAACATAAATAATTGTTGTCTTTAGAACTTTAAAATTTCCATTTTCGTTAAGCTCATAATAAAAATTAGAATTATTCACGGGTTGGGTTAGGTTTAATGGGTTTCATTTTCTAACTCAATACTCAAACCAAATACATTCGGGTTTGAAAAAAATGTAAACCAAACTAAACCAATAATCCGAACCAATCTGATTTTTTTCACATTGGATTGGTTTGTATTAGTTGGGTCATCGAGTTGACCCAGAACCGTGACCATCCCTAATTTCAATCATCAAATTAAAACCATTAGATGGAAATCTCCTGTTGTGAATTTTTGATTTGCTAAAGTTGGAATGTGAATCTTCAATTTTTATCCAATGATTTTGATTTGCTTGCTATGATAATAAATGCATGAATTTATGACTATTATGTGTGCTTTCTAGTAATAGGATTGCCTTCCCTAGCTTTGCTTACGCATTATTTCATTGTTTTTGTCTGGACTGCACTGCCATCCCAATATTTTTGCTGACAGTTGAAGGATTGAAACCCATGATCTGGTTCTCCACGCTCTGTCTGTCTGGTGTATGTACATGTTTGACCTTCAACAAGTCATCATTAATTCAGCAAACTGATGATGAGACCCCATTGGAGAATTCATTCTCATTTTATTCCCCTAATTCTTGGCTTTAGAAATGATGGCATTCCTTTGCCTTTTTCTCCACAAAATCCCCCACATGCCTAGTGCTCCCTTAACCCATCTCTTTAAAGGCCAAAGTATTAGATTCGTTTTTCTTCTTTTTTTTCTTTATGTGGATTTTATAAGGCAATTTCTATCAACATATACATAATTTACTATCTGTACATACATGTCTATGGAACTATTAGTTCCGCGGGTTTATTTTTTTTCAACACACACATGTCCGCGGAACTAGTAGTTTCGCGGGTTGTAATTCTCCGCGGAACTATTAGTTCCGCAGACATGTATGTGTTGAATTATAACCCGCGGAACTAATAATTCCACAGAGAATTATAACCCGCGGAACTATTATAATGAAATATAAACCCGTGGAACTAATAGTTCCGCAGACATATATGTGCAAATACAAAACTATGTATGTGTGGATTGAAATTACGTTTTTATAATGAAATGAGGAGCATCATGCCATGTCCTTTTTTTTTGGTCCAAGCATCATGTCATGTCCAGCTACTATATTGGTCATACAGACCCAATATTTGCCTACAGTTATTAAACCCATTTACATGCCAAACTCTGAAACCCAACTCAACCTGTCTAGTGAACTTTGTAATGTCAAAAATATGGAACAAAAAAAAACTTCATCGATTATGGCCCAAAATAAAGAAATATACATAGATGTTGATTGACTTATATTACAAAATTGTTAATTTAGCTATTGAAGAATTTCAGTTAGTAAATTTCTAAATAGAACCAATGCCGGTTGGTCCAAGTAGTAAGAAATTTGTTCTTTTTAAGCAATGTTTTGGATTCGAGTTTTGTGAATGGAGAAAAATAGGTGTCAAGAGAACTTTGCCTCTTATCTGGGTTTTTCCGACTCGACTCAGATTAAATCGAGGATCTATACAAAAAAAAATTATGAATAGAATCTCGGAACACTTGGTAGCAATATTGTACTGCTCTCCTCTTAATGGTTAAAAATTTACTCTTTTCTTTTAATTATATTTCCAATACAAATTTCAAATTTACATATTTTTCCTGTTATATATTTAAATTTTAATCAATGGTTAATGATCCATTTGATTTGTGAAAACGTTTGTTGTTTTCAGTTTTAATTACAACATCGTATTTTGTTTTCACTTTGTTTCCTGCTTTTAAATATTTGTATAGAAAACAATAAAAAAATATTATTATTTATACAAAATCTTTAAAAATGGGATAAAAATAATGTGACCTTTTTTTTGGTCAAAATGTGACCCTTTTAGAACTAACAATAAAAACCAAAAATATTTTATCAAACTAAACAAACCCTAAAGTTTTTTTTGTCATTAACAAACCCTAACACATTGTTTGGAACGATAGAGTCTCAGCGAAAAAAAAGCACAAAGGATGGAATCACGTATTTTAAGAACTGCTCTTTCGTTTGGTTGCTTAAAAAAGAGAAGGGAAAGAAAACTTTTTGCTGGGCCCCACCTAAGATTCCTTTCCACCCAATTTGGGAAGAAAGTCGTGGAAAACATCCCTTGTATTCAAAAAAGACATAAAAGTCCTTGAAATAAACTAACACTCTACTAATATTTTATATTGTTAATTATATTTGTTATTTCATTCTTATTTCTTTCACATAGTACAATAAATAAAATGAGACAACCATACACTAATAAAATGTTAAATTTATACATATAATTGCATGTGAACAATATTATTTAGGAATAATTTATTAAGGGATAAAATAATAAGAGAAGAGAAATTTTTTATCTCTTTTTCCTTTCAATAATTTAAATTTATTTGCTAATAATCTAATTTTTTTTATTGAGTGCTTAGTTTTATCTATGTCACTGAGTATATTTATACATTTTAATATATTTAGTATATTTATCTTTCACATAAGGTCACTTTTGGCATTTTTACAAAAATAACTCTTTCTATCATCTCACTTTCTATCTAATCAAATAAGGAAAGAGAAAGATTTTACCTTTCTTTCCTTCCACTTTCACTCAAACCAAACAACTAAATAATCCTCTCACTTTTCACTCTTTTTCTTTCCTTTATACTATCTTTCCTTCCACTTTCACTTCACAACCAAACATAGTGTAAAGTTTTTTTTTTTGGTGTAAAAACAGTGTAAATTTTGCTTTCATGTTTGAAGTTGGGTGTGTAAGTTTTTTTTTTGGTCAATAGTTGGGTGTGTAAGTTAAAATCCACCACCCTACGGTGTGCAAGTGAATGAGTGATCAAGCCTTTTTTTACAACTTTTTACAACTGAGAACAATTTACGTCAAGCCCAGCAATCAATAATTCCAATTTCTAATTTTATAGCCCACTGAGTAATCGGCACATCAACAAACAACAATATTTAGATTTTTAAGCCTAACTAAGTTTTTTTTCTCTCCATTTAATAGCTCATTATTCTTTTCCGCAGTTCCGCTAAAAAGTAACCTTTGTACTTTAATATAATAATTTCATTTGTCTCATATCTAAATATATTCTTTTTGTGCCCATCGGCAAAATGCCATGGAAATAAAATAAGAGGAGGGACAATGGTCAAGACAAAACCGAAATTCCTTTTTAGTCACCAACTCCACTACTTCTAATCTAATAATCTCTCCCCTAATTGATTGATCCCTTTGTATAAAAGCTAAACATATTCCTTGAAGCTGAACCAGTTCATTTAATTTTACAAAAAAAATAAATAAATGATATTTTAAAAATTAGGACGAGTATCTTATAAAACAATTAAAAAAATAATCATAAAGATAATTTTTTAAAAGCCTATCCAAACAAACTCATGTGAAAATATATGATGTATAATGTTATTTACACAAATTTTCCCTCATACTTTGTGTGTATATATTATCCTAGAAGTCATAGAATAGTGCTGATTATACATTTTTAATTGAGGTTCTGCATACACACTCATATATATAAAGTAAGAGAATAGTGATCTAAATAAAATGCATCATCAAATCAATGGCCACATTACCAGAGGTTCTAGGTTCGAATCTAGATCATGGGATTACAACAGTCTTAAATTTCACGTGGTAGAGTGTTGCTGCCTATAAGGTCTTACCTGGCTTGAAAAATAAGTCTCTGCATGCACGCAAGAGATACCCTTGTTTAGAAAGAAAAAAAAAATCAATGGTGACATTACAGCTAAAGACAGCCCTATTTTCTCTTAAACGCGTACAGTGTGTGGTAATGTATTCATTCTATTGCCATACCAATTCTATTCCATTTCATCACTCTAAGACGTGAAACCCACACCCACACCAAACTTAGTTAGGCCTACATAATAAGAAGCACAAACTTATTAAAGACCTCACATCCTCTCAACACACCAATTAAACTTCACCTTTCTCTAACTAACATCACAATCTCTCTCTCTCTCTCTCTTACAACAAACATCCACCATCATACAAAAGTACTCAACTTTCTTGAACAACACTCCCCTTTTACTTATTAGAGATGAAAGTGAAAGCATTGGGTGTCTTTAAATCCAAGATTTTCAAGCCATGCAAAAGGCTAATATTTTTCTTCAGACTAAAACCCAAGAAGAAGAAGCCTTTGTTTATAAGAGCTCTCAACCAGTCCAAATTCTTCCCATCAAAGAAACCAATGTCTTCTTTGTTATCAGTGTTTCGTTCCCCAAAGAAATCTAAACAAGATGGTAGCATGTTAGAAGGACTCATCAGGAGTCCCTCCTCCAATATGCATGAAACTCCAATCTTTCCATCACCACTTACACCAGCTTGTGCTGTAAGGGGACGCAAAAGGGACAAAGGAGCTTCGAGTTCGAGCCGAGATGTGGAAGATGCATGCAGGAGTTTTGAGAGCTATTTGGTGGAGATGATTGTGGAAGAAGGGAAGACAAGAGACTTGATGGATGTAGAAGAACTTCTATATTGCTGGAAGAACCTTAAGTGCCCTGTCTTCATTGATTTAGTTTGTAGATTCTATGGAGAACTCTGCAAGGACTTGTTTTCTTCAGATAATAATGAGTAAGGTGACTGATCCACTGTGAAGAACTAAGGAGTAAGGAGTAAGGATCAAGGGTGATATAAATAGATATTACTATTTCTTTTACTTCATTTTTCAATTTAGTATTCCCATATTGTTGGAAGTGAGCAATTTATTAATAATGAGGTTTATACTAAACATTTTACAAAGATTCATCTTTGAAATATTCATTCACAGTTTTAAGGAAATAACACTGTCCTAAAGTCTCAACACTTGTGATTGAAGCAATAGTCTTCTCCTTTTTTGGTTTGAAACATTGAATTGAGATTTTGCTCCTGATTTGGTTTGTCTTTTTGGCAATAACCAAGATTAGCATTGAGGAAGGACACAGATTTAAGACATATTGCATGTACTTGGCAATATGAAAGCAAGTCAGCAAACGTGAAAGTAACTGCAATTCAAATCATTGTATTTTATGGCCCTTATATAACAGCATACTGTCACATACAGCATAGTAAATAAGCATCCTTCCATTTTCCAAAAGATAAATACATCAACAACAGTTTGATCATGCAGTTCTGTGAACTACATTACTTTGAAGGACATGATAGTAAAAGACGTGTTTGAAAACTGATGAAAGGCAGTTTTAGTTAAACATCTATTTACAGTTTACAGAGAAATCTGAAAGGGGAAGAAAGGAAGTACAGTGCAGTAAAGAAACTAAAGACCACATTAAACTAATAGATATATCAGGTATTCAGGTTTTTCAATAGTAGGAAAGATTACAAACTTAGAGCTGGTGGATTGAGGTTCTAGCATAACCTAGTAGTCATTGTTATCTTGACTAGCTAAGGAACCATTAAAAGATCTCTAGCACAAAAATTATATGGTTTTGTTAGCCGAATTACCAGTTAAAAGGGCCACCATTTAGCTTGAAGGATGTTGTGATACATAAACTCGAGACTTCACCATCGTCTGTCCGATTTTAAACCCAGGCATGATCATAAACTGAACTTTATAGGTCGCTCGTGCTTTGTCTGGAAGAGTTGCACTCTCCTTTTCCTCCTCAACAGATTCCATGTACAAGCTGGAGAACATGCTTCCTCTGCTCACAGAAAACATGGTTACATCAGGATCAATTGAGGCCACGGATCCAAGTAAAACCCAAACCCATTTTGCCATTTTCGCAAATAGTTGATAGAACTCTGTTCTTGGGTGCTTGCCGCTCATTACGAATGTGCGGTGAGCCAAATTGCCGAAGAATGACTCTTCCATTTTGGGATGAACAACAAAAAGATATTTTGCTTGGCAGAATTTGGCAAAATCCGAATCTGGATTCTCCATTAGTGCATCAAATGGGTCATCATACTTCATAACATCACTAACATCATAAGAAGTCAATGCAATCCCATGGAACATTCTGCGCGAAATGTAGGCCTCGAAAGCATACTTCTTGTCACACCTTTTCGAATAAACAGCAGCATTCTCAATGGACTTTGCTGCCCTATCAAGGTCCCAACCCGAAGCTTTCATCAAGCTAATTAACGGTTTCGCAAAATCATGGATGGACTTCGAGGCAGCCTTGAAGACATTCCGGAATTTAGTAACACTCAAAACACTCGCTTTCCTCTCCTCCAACCTTTTCTGTTTGATCTTCTCTGCCAGACTCTTATTCCCCATTTCCAAACCCTGGAGCTCTTGCCGCAACCGGAGAATCTCAGAATCTTTGGCACTTTTCCGAGACTTAAGCTTCCCCAAAAACACCTCTTTGGCAACAATTTCAGCCAGCAAGAGATCAGAAAGTTCAGCACTGATCAAAGCTTTCTTAGATTGCATCTCCTTATATTCCCTCTTGAACTTGCAGAGCTTCTCGAGCTCGGCAACGACAAGGTCATCAGCAACAACAATCTTCCGGGGGTCGTAAGGGATGTGAGCTTGCTGAAGCTGAAGGTATGCTAATTTAAGAGATGAAACAGTATCAAACATCTTCTTCATGACCTCCAATTCCAAAGCAGCACAAGCATCCTGTTTGGTTTTGACTCCAATGGGGTGGAGATGGACTTTCTGGCCATAGCATTTGATCTCCTCGCCACTGTTTTCACTCAGAGTGACCCCATTGCAAATGGGTCTGTGTAAGTGATTGAGATTAGGGATTTCAGATGAGAACACCCCAATAGATTTCAACTTGTAAACCTTGGCAAACTTGCAGACCATTTCTGATATGTTTGAGTTGGGTTTCACATGTTTAGTGGTTGAACATTCCATAGTAAAGTTCAAACCTTGAACTCATACAAGATCAATCTAACAGTGACCCTTCTTCATCCTTGCTTCAACAAACAAGTTGAAAAAAAAAAAGAGTTGCAAAATCATGAAAAAGCACAACAATACTCAAAGTAGATTTGATGAAATGGGTTTTTCCAGCCACATTGATCACACCCAGTTACCTAGCCAGAACCAGGATTCAAAACAAAGAAACCCGGTAGTGGTGGCAAGTAAGTAGCATCATCCCAGATTAAAAAAGTGAAAAAAAAAGGTCCCTTTTTATTTAAAAAAGAAGCAAAGGCTAGATTTTTCTCCTAAGGAAGTTTTTTTTTTATAAACTTTCTCCTAGGGAAGTTACAATCACTACTGAGAGAACAATGTCACAGTTCAGCACTCAATAGCACCCATTGTTGTTGCATTTAAAGTTAGCAATGCAAAAACCACTAGAAATACCCAACAAGAAGAAGAAAAAAACAGAACAAAACAAAGAACCAAAAGTTCAAAGGTTAGGAGGAAGGGAAACAATGTATGGCCAAAAAAATCTCACCGGAAAGTGAAATGGAGAATGTGGAGTTGGGGAAGAAATGAGAAGAAGGACAAGGTTGCAAGTTGTGTTGGTTGGAGTTCAGATTCAGTGCTGGTTGGCACCATCTTCTGTATGTTTTCTGACATTTGAAAGTTTGGAACTTTGAGTAGTGAATGCGAGCGTGTTTGCTTCTGTAACAGTAACGCCGTGAAACTCGAGAAAATTATTACTACTCCATTTATTATTACTAAGGGAAGGCTGCGAGGCACGAAGCCCGGCGCATTGTTCTTTTTTTTTTATATAGATATTATTGTGTAATAATTAGATGATAGAATAATTATGATTATGGGATAGTTATTAATTATTATAGTAGTTATTCAAAGGATAAAATTGGAACAGAAAAAAATTCTATTAAAAATTGGTATTGTCATTATATAGTTATAGATATTAAACTCCCTCTAGACTATATACCAAAAAAAACTCCCTCTAGACTTGATGATAAAGAGGGGGGAGGGGGGGACTCAAATGCATTGATATAAAATATAAACAAATTATAAGTAATTTTAACTTATTTAATAATTTTTTCATAAAATACTATTTATTTAATGTAGATTTTAATTTTAATAGTTCTTTTAGTAAGGACAATTTAGAAAATAAAGTTTATTTCTTCGAAAAAATCAATAAAATTAAACGATATTAATTAATTTTTTTAATTAGTGTTAGTTTTTTTTTATATATGAGTCTAAAGGGAGTTGTCCATATCTAACAATTTTAATGACTAAATTAATCGATCCAAAAGAGTGATACAATAAAACAAAATTAGTTTTTTTTTATCGTTTTACTTTCTTTTTATATCATAAAAAAATTCAGTTTAAAAAACTAATTTAGAATGTTAATAAATCTATAGATTAATTTAATAAATTGAAATAACCATATAAATTTTTTTTACCAAAAAACCATATAAAATTTAGGGATATTTTAGTGATTCACTCGTTATTTGGTTTGTTTCCGGTGTTTGGGAAAAAGAGTTGAACTGGGAATCTCAATACGCGTGTGCTGTTTCAAAATCTGGAGGAAAAAAAAAATCTCAGCAAAGACAGAGAGAAAGAGAGAGAGATAACGAGGTAGTACAAGTATATGCAGGTGCAGGAAAAGAGGCGCAAAGTAGCACCTAAACTAAACTGAGGAGGATTTTTGAAGAAAACAATGAAACGATAAAGAAATGAAATGGCACGCACGTGACGCGAGGTTGTTTTTGTAGTACTCCCTCCGTTTCAAAACTATAGCTCTTTTAGCCTTTTATTTTTGTTTCAAAACTATTGCAATTTTACAATTCCAAAGTATCATTAATTATTTTCTTCCACCCATACCCTTATTTAATAACTATTAGTGGGAGTAGTTGACATTAATAATATAAAAATTTGTAGATAATTTGTCATAAATACTCTTCCATTAAATAAGGATATTTTAGTCTATCTATAATTATATTGTACTTCCATTAAATATTTCTTAATCTGTGTGCATTAACCTTAAAAAGCTATAGTTTTGAAACGGAAGGAGTACTGCTTTGTTTTGGTTTCTTTCGAATTCGTGAATTGGATCCCCATGCCAATGAGATGACATTTCTCGAAACGCCGTGCACGCGATCGCAGCCGTTCAACTATTTCTGTGTGGGCCCTCCTATCGCGAAGAGGTTGCTGGGGTATTCAAAATCAAATCGACCCAAACCGTAATCCGATCAAAAAAAATTAAAAATCGAAGTTTTTGGATATTTTGGAGAACTGAACCAAGCTATTCGAATTTTGGATCTTTTCACTAAAACTGAACCATAACTTATACAAAAAATAAAGTAATTTTTCATATTTTATTTTATATATTAAAGTAATGATATTCTAGCACAAGACTAGTGTAACACCACCACCATAATATTAACTTAGAACTTTGCAATAATAGAAATAAATATGAATATTTTTTTTCAAATTGTTGCCAAGTATTTAAATATTAGATAGATTATATTTATACATTAAAATAAATAATAAAGGGTAAATATATTATCATAGCCAAAAAATTTAACAAACGACATAACTTATATTTAATTTATTTATCTTAAAAAATGACAACCACCAAAAACCGAAAACCAATTTTTTTTGTTAGAGTGAGAGAAGTAAAATTTTGATTATTAAAAACTAATTATGTAATGGTCGTGTGACTGTTAAAAAAATTAATCTTTAATATCCATATGTATAGTTGTATAGTTAATATTTATATTTCTCACTCTCAAATGCAAATAGCTCTCTTACTAGATAAATCCACTGTGTGTGTAAAATTAGCTAATATACTCTCTCCATTCTTTCTAAAGAAGAATATTAATTATTTGTACCTTTCTATTTGATGTAAAAACTCAAATTTTTCTTTCCTTCAAACAATAATTACAAAACTCATTTTGATACAGTCGGTTTAATCGATGACTCGATTAACTAGCTAAACAAACCAGTTAATTTGAGCAACATATTAAATTTGTTAAATTAAAGAAATAGGGGTATAAATGGATTTGGAGAAAGAAAAACGGTGTTTCTCTCCTCCTTTCTTTGCTGAGGAGTGAAGATTGCAAAATGAGGTGAGTCCCATCCAAATTATTTCTCTTTTCAATGTTTCTCAGCTAATCAAACGAGAGAAAATCACTTTTTCTCATTTCTTTCTCTCTTCTCTAATTAACTATTATTTTTTGTAAAACAAACAAAGTGCTAACGATGGAATTTTATTAAGTTTTTCAATAAGTACTTATAGTTTAAAACTTTTTAACATAATTATTATACCTTTGAGATTTTAAAATAAGTCCTTTTTGGTTGTTAATTTTTGTTATTCTGTTAAATTATAAACATTTAATTGAAAATCCATATTATTGGCAGGTCCTGGTTCCAAGCCTATCAAGAGTCGAATGTCCTTAGTCGGAATTGTCGAAGCTTGGGTAACCTATGGGCATTACTCACCGGACGTGTTTTTCACTTTTTCTGTGTCAAACAAATAAAGGAAATTAAAGGAAATTGATTGGTAGTGCATTGAGCCCTTTTGCAAGTTGTGCAAAGTCATACATTCGGTTTTGGCCTCAATTTATGTGATGAGAGAAGACATTTCTTCAAAGCCAAATATTACAATTAGTCGCTCAAACTCCAGGTGTAGGAACAGGAGGAAGTCCTAGACCCCCAAGCTAAATATAGGGCTATTATTTCAAATTATAGGAGTTTTTATATTCCCAACTATTTGGTAGGGTTTGATAGGATTGAGATCCTCTCCAGCAACTCCTTTTGCATGCCTTAGACCCGCATAATGTTGCTTACCCGACCCACTAACAGCCCCTCGGACCACCGCACCATCCACCACAAACCACCACCACCACCATCCACTCAACCAACCATGAACGACCCTCACTCAACCGTGCCTCTTTGCACTTGACTCTGCCCAACCCACTTCCATCGTAACTCCTCAACGCGAGCCAAGATCGTGTTCGCCCGTTCGGGATCCAAAATGTGTTTTTTTCTCCTTTTTTTATTTTTTAGTTTCATAGCCGTTAGATTAAATCCAATGGCTTAGATTTAGCTGGAGAGAGATGGAGAGAGCTGTTGGTTGTTGGAGAGGATCCAACTCAGTTTGATAGGAGAGAAGCCCATGCAGTTGCTCTCATTTTGTTAGGAGTGGCTACATATATTACTATCCTCCAACATTGTGATGAAATTACTATATGTATTATGTTCTTAATTATTAATAAAATGGCTGAAGTTTGATTTTGTCAAAAAAAAAATTGAAAATCCATATTAACTACAAGGACTTGTTTAATTATGAATATGATATCTCTTATATTTTATCTAAAGTTTCTAAGTAGATTTTATAATTTAAAAAAATAATGATTATTAATGATTAAAGATTTAAAAAATTTACGTAATAACTCAATTAAAATATTTAGAAAAATAAAGATATCGTTAAAACTATTTAAACTATAAGAACCCATTTAAAAATTTAACAAAACCAAGGACCTGAGTGAAAGATTTAGATGCATCATTCTATTTAGTTAGAAAAAAAAAATTCTATTTCTGTTTTCTATTTCTATTTCGTTTTCACTTCTCTCTCTCTCTCTCAATTTTTTTTTTGATCAGACTCTCTCTCCCTCAAATAAAAATTAAAGCGATGTATAAAAAATAAAAGTGAAAATAATGTAGTATATATATTTGGAACTAGAAATGAAAACAGAAAATAAAAAATTATTTTCCAAACCAAATATGCTTTTCACTTTTTTTAAAGCTTCTTTCTACGGTTTCAATTAAGAAAATATAAAGATGTTAATGCTAGGCATTAATTAAAATCATGATTAAAATCAACCAATCTAGCGTGGAAAAAATCTATGACAACTCAAATTCATCACATTAACAATGTTTACCATTATCGACGAAATCTTAAACTGCATGCTGTATTGATCAAACAAAAAAAAACTGCATCCTGTAAGCAAAAAAAAGAAATCTGTTTTTTTTCAGGGAAAAAAACTGCATGGAGTAAGAAATTCACAACTACGCTTAGTTATGGACCAGGTGAGCGGGCATACGCCTTAAGCCCAAATTTAGAATTTTTTACATTGGTCCAAATGCAAACCCAAGTATGTTGAGCAAAAAAATAATATTGACAAAAAAAAGCAAAAGAATATATATATGATTTTTTAATTATATATATATATTTTTAACAAAATTCATATAACTTGAAAAAATACATGAAAAAATTTTGTTGACAAAAAAATATATATATATGAAAATTTGAATTAAATTTGAAATATAAATAAATGAATTGCATCAATTCTCTTACTTCAACTTAGAGAAATAAAAATTTCATTGTGACCAGAAGAGGAATTAAAGCGAGAAAATATGAGCTTTGTAAAATTTGGATACAGAAATCGATCAAAGATTGATCGAGAATGGTTAAAATTACCAAACTCTACCAAAGAGTTCTTATTGATTACAAGAATCTTATAGTGCCATTCGTATATACTTATACACATTAGTATATTACCTTCATGCTCTTTTACCTTCTGATCATTTTAATTAATCACATTTAATTTCGTGTTTTGTACACATGTACATAGATATCATTAATAATTAATGCGCTGCAGTTCTGCACTCACAAGATGGATAAGCTTTTTTCTTTGGTGGGCACAAGATGGATGAGCTGTTGCTTGCTACTATGAACAAGGGGTCCTCTAATTGAAGTTGTAGCATAATAGCTAGCTAGGCTAATATGACATGGAAATTGAATAGCCCACAATCCTTGCGAACAGCGAATTCCATATCCTAGTGAATGTTGGATTTTTTTATTAATATAAATTTAGATTAAGGAAGACACACCTCTATGTAATACCCGAAAGAACCATCAATCTCAATGAGGATTTACAGTAGAATTTACGTATAGTCTACCAACGGAGAGATTAAGGATTCAAACCCAAGTCACAACTAATGCAAGCAAATCTAAAAAATCTAACCATCTATGCCAACTCCATTGATAGTAAATATTGAATATTATTTAGGGAAATTAAAAGCCACAATTTTGCATATAAATAATGTTGCCGCAAAACCAGTACAACACTACAACAGATGAGCATATATATGAATATGAAAAATGATTCATAGACACCCAATATCCATTTAACACCCAGAGAGAGAAAGAAATAAAAGAGAGATAAGTGATAGATGTGATAGATAAATGATGTGATAGGAAGAGAGAGATAGAAACAAAAATAGGTGTTGGATGGGTATTAAAAAAAAGTAAGTGTATATGTATCATTGTTGATATGAATATATACCCACGATATAATTTCAACAAGCTAGCTGGGGGGTAATAAATTCTTAGCACATGATAGGGAAATTGATCAGAGAAGGATTCTTCTGTCAAAATCAAATAAATTTGAGGGAAAAAATAAAGAAAGAAACTGTCAGCTTTATTCAAAGTTTGAATTAATAATTGAAGAAAAATGAGGACCTAAGGGTACAATTGCCTCCTGCTGCATGCTGCACACATTTCACAACCCCCTCACATTTCCTATATCACTATCAAAGCTCTAGCTGTGGTGGGACAAGGTTCAATTTTAAGCTTGGAAAGTATATACGATTCGATGGAAACTGCTGGAGACAATGATATCTTGCTCTGTAAACAGTGCGGGCCTCAAATAGATAATAGAGATAGAGACTGAGAGAGAGAAAGAGAAGGGTACTAAAGAGTGGCATTGAAGGACCCTTGCATGAGAACAAGAGGATGAGTACAACAAAGTTACAAAGATTTTGGGGCTTTTCCTTTTCTCCTCATCTGTTACACTTAGAATTTGGGCGAGTGGCCTAAATCAATCCCACAAATGGCCCAATACGAATATAAGATAAGCTCTAATACCAATTTAAAATTTAGACTCACGGCCTAATTTTCTTGGTTGAAGTTGCTGAGTGGGAGGTGCTGTTTTCAAATGCGGGGGTCTTCTTTTCTAGAGTTCTTTTTATAAACAATATTTTGTATCTTATTTGGCTGGGGCACTATTTGTGCTCCATATCTTGCTTTAATGCAAAAAAGACTAAGGATCTAATTCAATTCCACAAAACCGACTTGTAAGGTGAGGATTATCCATAATATGCCTTATAAAAACTACATAATTGGTCATATCTCTAGTCGTTGTGAGATTTTCAACCCTTTACCTATCTACCAATTAGACTCACTCACTCACACGTACGTTGCAACAAAACTTGTTTCATTGATCACAAGGCAGGTTGTATATATAAAGAGAATATATATAAAACCTGCAGTATATTTATGTATATATCTGTTATTTTGTTGTGTACGTAGCGTGTTAAAACTAAAATGTGCCCTACTTGTCCATTCCTTTTTCCATAACACACGGGTCATGTTAATGGAATTACCAATTTAACTCCTATGGTTTCTTGTCTGTATTTCATAGGCCTAATTAAAGCGGCAATAGACAATTTTGGTACGTGTTGTTGTAGTTATTCTAACATGACATTGACAGTACACTACATGAGAGGTTTTTCAGATCAGTATCTTAGTAGATGGACCCTATCATGCATTTACTACAGTCAGTAAATTTGAATTGTTGGATGAAGATCCGATCATTGGGTGGATCACATCCTGATCTTGGTAAATCGGATTCAAAATAAGAGCTCGAAATATGGGCGATCTAATCTTCTTTCAGCGATTCCAATTTGCTAACTGTGACAAATGTGTGAAATATTGATTGATTGTAGGGAATCCAAATTCTTAATTAGTATAATTTGATGGGGAAAACAACACCACAATACCAGATATGGTAATACGCAGCGAAAATAAATTTCACAAACTTGCAAGAATCTACAATGAGCAATAACAAGTATGCGGCAACAATTAGAGCAACACAATCACACAAGAGATGTAGGAAAACCTCTCTATGTAAGTGTAAAAACCCATGCGTCGTCTTAGACCAAAGAAATAGTTCAACTATGATCAAATACGGTACAAAAGAATCTAAAAGAATTGCACAAACCATACCTACAACCAGCCAAAACAACCAAACACTGATTACAAATGAGAAACAAGAAGATGAAAAATATCCAAAAATAGAGTTGTTGCTATTTATTTTTCTCAAACTTTACACCTCGAGTCGCTGATCCAATCGTTGAAAACGAAGAAATACACCTTGTGAACCTATTGCCCAAATTTCAGTCCAATCCAACGGTGAGTGAATTCCCAATTGCGGTTTTACGATAGCTGTTAGGTGAGTATATATACAAGTTGACTTTCTCACTTCTCTTCTATTTTATTGGTGGTTGTTCTCTCACTAAAACGACTCTCATTCAAGCTTAATCTGACTCTTCTCCACTTGGATAAGTAAGACACAAACAAACCTTAATATTTGAGCCTTTCTTCACATAGAAAGAGAGGCAAAAACCCAACATAAATAGGAATTAAGCGTGATCTTCAACAAAGTGTCACGTACAAATGAGAGAGTTGAGAACGACTAAAAAAATGAGAGAGTTGAGAAAATTGAATAATTGATATCGAAGAAAAAGAAATTAAAATTTGTAAAAACAGAAAAGAAAGAAATGGGTTGATCTTTACTTAGGAATTAATATTGGCCACAAACAGGTTATTCGGTCGGGGCTATACGTCAATTAATTTTTAAGATGTATATAGACTCATTAATATATGATTATTTATTTTGATAAATAAATATGTTGAATATATGTATATTTTTGTTTGAGATATTATCTGTTTTTTTATAAGTATATTTTCTTATATATATGTTGAATATTTTAACATTAACTAAAATTTCTTAAATGTTAAGTTTCTTTTTACTTATCATGAAATAATTCACCTTTTAATTGTCAATAATCAATCTGTTAGCTAGTCTAAACTGAGTGCATTAATTTCATTTATGTTACGGACAAGCCAGTCATTCTCATTCAACCAAAACTTTGGGATCACTTATTATAGTTCTATCCGGTTGTGTATGTATGGTTCTAAATTATGGTCAACACAACTACAATTTGTCGCAATATTGAAATCAACATCCACTAGAAACAGCTACTTAACGTTATCTTGACCCACAATGGTTGTTTCTAATGATAGCATATATGTTTATGCAAGTGTCGTTATCATCGTCCACGAATGCATATGTAACTAGCTAGCTATTAGGTTATAGCCATCTATAATCTATTTACTAGGGCCATAACCATAATTTGAATCCTTGGCATTTATTTTCCCGACAGAAAGTGCCTACACATCTCAACAATTAAAGTGCCATGTTGGTGGAATTTCATATCCTTAATTAAAACTTTCAATTCATTAATTGAATATATATTTTACAAAAAAGTTACTAAACGAAAAATATTGAGAAGACTTACTCTAATTATAAGTCCTAGAATAAGTGGATCGATCCATATGTCTTAATTAATTATAATATTATATCGATCATACTGTAAATTATACTATAATTAATTAATACATATACATACTCTAGACTCTTTCTTTCACACACAAACATGCATTATTGCATACACGCAAATACTCTCTCCGGTCCTATTTATAAGAAATATAGTACTAAAATCACACAGACGAAGAAATATATTGAAATATGATATGATATTTGTGTGTGAATTGTGGCGTAAACTTAATTATATGCACATTTATGCATGCATACGTGTATACATGTGTATGTATGTACATAGATAAACACATAACACACGCACACATAGTATAACTATTGAGGAGAAAAAAGAAAAGAAATATTTTTTTTGGTAATGAGCGGGGACAAAGCTCAAAGAAAAGAAAAACTACACAACAACGAGTCTGGGAGTAGAGACTCCCATTTGATCAGCAAGTAACAGCTGCGCAACATTAGCTGAAACCACAAGATCCCAACCCAAGTTACACCCAATACTAGCTAATGCATCACCACAGGCATTGATTTCACGGTAAATGTTGACAATTCGAACACTCCATCTACGTTGCAGCAACTCTCGGATCATCTGAACCAACCTGCGGCCATTCACACTGCCCACCAAGTCACCCTCCAATGCAGGAACCACTGAGGAGGAGTCAATCTGAAGAATAATTTGAGTCACACCTCTCTCCCAAGCAAGAGTTAGCCCTGTAAAAACTCCCCAAAGCTCAGCAACAAAGGCGGGGGAATAGCCAACAAATTTGGCAAAACCACCCAACCATTGGCCATCAGGATCACGAAGGAGCCCCCCACAACCAGCTCTCTGAGTCTCTCCTTTGACAGCGCCATCAGTATTCAGACTTGTCCATCCCGCGTCAAGAGGTTTCCACCGGATCTCCACCCACCTAGGCGAGTTACCACCCACCACTCTAGCCATATCACCTACATGAAAATATGCCATGGCATGAGTCAAGATGCAGTGCCAAGGCCGAGAGGGACGCGTAAAGTGAGCATCATGCATAGCTTGGTTCCTCCAACGCCACAACATGTGACAAGCAATGGCCTAAGTAGTGGCCCAAGGCAACTCCTCATTCCCTCCAAGATCATCTGAAACTTTCATGATCACCCATTCATGCACTTCACTATTGAAGAAACAGGATCGAGCCTCGACCTTGATGAGGTTTTGCCAAACTTCAGCAGCAAGATGGCAATCACGCAGGACATGTGTTATTGTCTCAGAGAACCGCCCACAAGCATCACAGAAGGAATTATCCATTAATCCCATACTATGCATGTGGGCCTTCGTCAGCAGTCTACCATGAACCACGAGCCAAATAAAAGAACGCACCCTCTCCGGAGCCTGGAGTTTCCAGACGCGGCTCCAGGGGAAAGAAGCAGTGGCACTTAGAACCCCATGGAGGATATTATAAGCAGCACTAACAGAGAACTGGCCAAGCCTGTTGCCAGGCCAAGCACGCAAATCCTCACCCACCCTCCAATGAGGAGTGGGGATGGAAAGAATGCGATTAAGAACATCCATGGGAAGGAACTGCTGCAGAACATCAAATCTCCAAAGACCATCCCACTACCATCCAATCGTGGTACTCCAAAGGAACATTAACACCTGAATTAGCAATAATGGTGTGAAGATCCACCCATCTAGATGTCCAGGCAGGGATAGTATCACCCTTCCCCACTATCTAGAATTCATTCTCCCCAAAGTAAGGCCAAACTTTCCTAATAGCCTTCCAAAGACTAGAATCAGTTGTGGTTGTGCGGACCGAATTCACCTCTATAGCCCCTTTACCATACTTGCTTCGAAGGACATCACACGGGCATCTTCTCCCATACGGATGGCCCAGCCTAGTTTCATGAGGCAGGCCTTGTTCATAGTCACTAAATTGCGCACTCCCAAGCCTCCTAAGTGCTTGGGGAGGGTTATGATTGGCCATCCCACAACATGATGTTGACGAGAAGTGTGATCATGCCCCCAGATAAAATCTCGTTGCATCTTTTGAATATCCCGGAGGCAGCTTTTAGGAATGGCAGCAGACATCATCGGATAAATTGGTAAAGCCTCAATGGCGGATTTAGCCAAGGTGACTCTTCCTGCAAATGAAAGTTCTCTAACTTTCCAAGCGGAAAGGCGACCTTTAACTTGATCAATTAAATACTGAAAATCAGCTCTCTTAGGGGCCCTACCAAGTAACGGCACGCCAAGATACTTCCCCAAAGATGCAGCTTCCTTGAAACCAGACTGTCTAGCTAAAAGCCTTCTGGGTTGCTCATCAACATTGCGGGAGAACAGGATAGAAGTCTTTTCAATACTAACCTGTTGACCAGACATAGAACAAAAGTGGTCAAGCACCCGAAGCACACAACTCATCTGTCTCTTAGTAGCTTCACCAAATAAGATAAGATCATCAGTGAACATCAAATGAGAGATCCGAGGCCCTTGACGACCCACCTTCATAGGCACCCACTCACCATCCTCCACTGCTTGAGAAATAAGATGGGACAATTTGTCCATACAAAGCACAAAAATGTAGGGAGAGATGGGATCCCCTTACCGAATACCCCTCTGAGGCTGAAAGAAATCGGACCGCACACCATTCCACAGGACGTTAGTACGCACACTCGTAATACAATACATAATGAGAGATCCAACGTCATCAGGTATCCCCACTTCCACCAGGATATTAGCGATAAATGACCAGTTGAGCCGATCATATGCTTTTGCCAAATCAACCTTGATAGCAAAGAATCCTTTCTTCCCATCCATACTCCTCATATTGTGGCTAAGCTCCTGGGCCACCACAATGTTTTCATGAATATTACGACCCGGAACAAACCCGGCTTGGTAGGGAGAGATCACTTAGGGGATGATAGTTTTGAGCCTCGCAACCAACACTTTGCTCATCACCTTATAAATTGAATTGCAAAGGGAAATGGGCCGGAATTGATTGACAAATTATGGCCTCTCGATCTTTGGGATAAGAGAAATATTTGTATAGTTCATATGCTCTACCACTGAGGGTTCAATCCAAGCTTGATGAACTAGCCTGCAGACACTGGGACCAACAATATCCCAGTTGCGTTGATAGAAATCGGCAGGGAAGCCATCAGGACCGGGGGCTTTCCAAGGACCCATTGCAAACACGACTTTTTTAACTTCATTCTCCGCAATAGGCCTAGCAATATCCTCCAACAAGTGGGAGGGGATAGTAGGAAAAGATAACCGAGATAGACTCCACTCAACATGATGATCCCCCACAGAGAAGATATCCTTATAAAAATTATTAACCATCCCTTTGAGAGCATCAACATCATCAATCCACTGCCCATCCCCGTTGCGCAGCATCAAGATACGGTTCCTCCTTCTTCTATTAATAGTCTTCAAGTGATAGTATTTGGTATTTCGGTCCCCCTCCGTGAGCCACTTGGCCCTGGACTTTTGGAACCAAATAAGCTCTTCCTGGTACAACACCTGATCCAATTCCTTCTGCAGCTCCTTCTCTAGTCTTTGGAGAAAATGATTGGTGCACCCCTCTTGCACCCTCTTCTGAATCCCCCCAATCCGAGCAAACAATGATTTCTTGCGCGCCCGAACATTCCCGAAGACGTTGTTCTTCCAATCATTGAAGATAGCTTCCATATGCTTCACATTCTGGAGGCACTCCCGGTCGTTGAGCCAATGTTGCTCCACTACCTCCTTAAAGGAAGGGTGAGTCATCCAAGCACTGACAAAGCGAAAAGGGGGAGTAGAACCATGCACCTGCTGGCCATAAGGGAAAATAGCAAGCGGGTAGTGGTCTAAGAAATCCACTCTAGGGAGGACCTTCACAAAAGCCTCATCAAATCTCAACCTCCAATCAGAGTTACACATAGCACGATCCAATCGCTCATAAATACGAGACCACCCATTGAAAAGAGGTCCCTTCCAGGTGAACCGCGAGCCCACAACACCCAAATCCATAAGCCTACAATCATTAATTCTCCGCATAAAAGCATTACATTTCCTCTGAGAAGCCTGCGCACCTCCTTTCTTCTCACTCACATTGGCTATCTCATTAAAGTCACCAGCAGTAAGCTATCGCCCCCTCATGTTTGAAGCAATGTCATGAAGCTGTTGCCATAAATCACGCCTCAGTTCCTCGCTAGGACTAGCATATACTGGGGTAAAAAACTAGTCAACACCATCCCCAGCTTGCACCTGAAGATGGAGAAACTGGAAGTGCCTTTGGACAACCTGAACACGAACTCTATCCTTCTTCCAAGCAGCTATAATACCCCTTGCGTACCCCTAAACATTAGAGTAAGAGAACCCATTAAACCCAAGGATTTGAAAAGACCGCCTCAATCTACTGGGGTCCACTCTTATTTCCATTACGACAGTAATATCAGGACGGAGAGTATCCAAATATTGCTTACACATGCGAACAAAATAGGAACTCGCTGCTCTTCTACAATTCTAGACAAAAATGCTTTTGAGAGGACAATCCATAAAAACCATTTAATCAAGGGCCATGTGGCACTCAGCCACCCCAAAAGGAGTAGCCTCAGCTGTCTCTGGAACAACATCCATATCAACATCATACTCCATATCCTTGCCTATTCCATCCATTCCATCAATCTTTAGGGGAGAGGAAGACGTGGAGCGGTTCTGGGCATGGTCTCGACGTCCCACATCATCTGGAGGCCTAGTGGGGTGGACCCCAGCCATATTGTCACCAACTCCTCCATGCAAAACATTCACGTGTTCGGTTGCATTATGACCCACTCCATTTGTTTCCACATTAGGCTCACTAGGACAGGTTGAGTGCACACGTGGAACCTCAATAATGACTCTATTGGGTCCCATGTTATTAGCACCAGGAACGCTCCAATCCTTGTCAAGATTAACAGACCCTTGCACCACAATTTTGCGCGTTTCTTGAACCCGCGTGTCTGATTGTTTGTTGTTATTTTTATTCTCCTTGCGCTGATTTTCTTTTTTTTTGCACGAATTTTCTTCCAATTATCTCTATCCACTCCCACCTTATCCTTTCCTTTATCTTCTCGCCTAACAATCCGCAAATCTCTTTCCTCATTAATTGGTTCAACTGGATCATGATCCTTATCCTTATTCAAATTTGAACCCTCATGATTGGGATCCTTATCCTTATTCAAATTTGAATCCTCATGATTGGGATCCGTATTCAAATTTGAATCCTCATTCAGTACACCAAATCTTGATCCCAAAATCTTAGGAGCTCCCTGCGGATTACACGTTCCCCCACCACTAGAGTTCATCGCCGTAGCCGGAATCTTACGTGGTCGTCGGGGTTTTTGCACCACCGTCCAAGGCCCAGCTTGTGGAGAATCATCCTTCCCTGGCTGCTCTGTGCCTCCGCCATCTCCTTCTACTCCCCCATCTGGCACCTTGTCAACCTTATTGGGGTAGCCATCCAAGTAGTGACCAAAACGCCCACATGTAAGGCAAAGAAGATGCAGGCCTTCATACTCAACTGCATAGCACTGATCCTGAATTTCAAACATCGCTAGCAACGACTTTGTGAGGTCCACCTCCACACACATACGAGCATATTTACCCCGTTCCTAGAGGAGGGTAGTGTTATCAACACGCACAGTTCTTCCAATTCGGTTGCCTATGAACTTCATATCTTTTGGGTCAAGTATTCAATAGGAAACCCAGAGAAACGCACCCATACAGTCACTTTTTCAATAGCAGCTTTCTCGGGATTGAAATTTGGAGCCCACTCCCTCACTATAAGATAGTGGTCATAAATTAACCATGGCCCCTTCTCAAGAGGGGCCTTCTTATCACTCATGCTGGAAAAATCCACAAGAAAGTAGTCGTTTCCTAAGTCAACGACGGTGATGATGCCATCTCAAACCCACATCTGCTGCAATCGGTTTTCAAGCGCCTTGTAACCAATCTTACGCCCGAGGAGTTTCACTATAACACCATTCCTCCAAGGTTTGCATATACGCCTCTCCTCCTTCTCAGACAGAACAAAGGAGGGGCACTCATACTTCCCCTTCTTACCTTCTACCACCTCTAGGCCCTCAAAATCATCATTCTCATCTCCGCTCAATTCTTCATCAGCACTCTCCATGCAGTCATCACTCTCATCTCCATCGTCCTTGCTATCCTCGATTTCAGTGGACTCCCCCATCATTGCCTCTTTGAAGGAAGGACGGCACGGCTGAGTCCCTTTCTCCACGCCGGGTTCGTCAAAGATATCTTCATAACAGACTGGCTGCGAGGACTCACCAGTAAAGCCATGATCACCCCCTTTGACCTTCTTCCTGTTCCGATGAGTGAGATCAGCCTCTTCGGCTGAAGGCTTGATTTTCGCCAACGGCACCTCCGAGAGCACAGTCGCCATCTCAAAGAAAAGAAATATTAATTTGTCTTTTGAGTGGATTGTCCTGTCCTTAAGACAAAATTTTGCAAATTAAACTCTCAAAACTTATCATGTACTTCGCCTTTAGTTTTCTGATAATCATTTTTAAATTCAAACGTATAAGAGCTGACTTTTGAGGAAAAGTTTAACAACTTGATATATCTTGTGAATATTTTGAGTAGAAAATATAATTCAAGAGTTCAAAGTCGTAGAAGAAATACGATGAAGGAGCTTAATTGTTATAATAAAAAATTGAGAAATTAAATTTGTTTAAAAAAATACTAAGAGATCAAAATCAGACATTAACTATAATAGAAAAACTCAGTCTAATTTTTGTAATTTAATTTTAAAGAAAGACACATGTTGTAATTTATAAGTAATTAATTTGATGCTTTATGGGGGGGGGGGGGGGGGGGGGAGCGTCGTTAAAGCTCTGTTGTTTTACCACATTGCGAAATGATTTATGATTTGTTTAATTTTCATCCTCTTGATGAGAAACGTTCTCTCTTTTCTCTACTTTTGGTGATTGGGTGGTTAATGTTCTATATAGAAGTTTCTAAATTTTTAAAAAAATGTTTTTACAAATCTAACGCAAGTTTTTTCTTCGTTCAATTTTGGATGCAGAGAAACGACAAGTTAGCTTTAGGATAAGTCATGTGAAAGAATATATAACTAGCGTGATTATCCGTGTAATGCACGAGGTATACGATGCATTTTATAAAAAATTATGATGAAATATGTTTAAATAATTATAAAGGATTTGAGTTTTCTTTAATTATTGTTCATAAATTATATAACAAATATAATTATGGTTATTTACTAAAAATAGTTGAAGCAATAAATATATAAATTATGATTGAAGTAATAAAATAGTTTAAATAGCTGTTGTGAGTAGGCATGACAAAAACTCTAAATTCGCGGTACCCGCATGAACTCATCCCGACTTTCACGGTACAACTCATTACTTGTAATCTACAAATCTATATCATAAATTGTCTCTACTTGTATCAGTTATAATACCTACCGAGTATAGACCAAATTATCGTGCATATTTAATCGGCAGAAACCTATTCCGCAATCTATTTTCTAGGAAAATTTTATTTTCTCATCTAACACCATAAACTATTCATTTTTCGTAAACTAAAAATAACTTACACTTAATTTTATAATTTTTCAGGTGTCCATTCTTTATGATATATTTAAGTAATAATCTCATTGACAATTGCCATTATTTTGTGAATTAAACATCTTCAACAAAATAGTTACGTGAGAAAATAATAGCAAATTAAGAAATAAATATGTTTATATTGAACTTATTATAATATTGAATTTAAAAATAATGAAATTATAAAAAAGTGTATTTTTTTCTCGCAATTCATATGTTAACATGATTTAACATAAAGTGTTCATTCTCATGCATTAACTTTAATTTGTTGCTATATATTTTAATGTATTTGTTCATCCCGTGTGTTATATATTATCTATAATTTCTAATTAATCATTTTGTATATTTATATATAGATACTGTGTAAAAAATTAAATTTTATTACACTAAAGAAAGCTTCAATAAATTAGTTGGTGATAAAGTAAAAAATAATAAAAATCTATTCATATTAAACTTTTCATGAAGTGAAATAGAAAAGTATATAAATTATATATTAAAGTTTAATTCTTTAAGTAAATCACATGTTGATGAGATTTCATGTAAAATATTTGACTTAATGTTATAGATACAACTTTTTCTTGTATACTTTTATGTAAAATATTTATCACATGTGTTATATTTTATTTATAAGTTTTATATTAATCAATTTACATGTAGATATAAATTTATAAAAACTCTAAATTTTCTCAAAAAAAATGTTCAATAAATTAGTTAGATGATAACTTAATAATAAAGACATAAATATTTATTCTCATTTGTTGTGTTTTATCTATACATTTTATTTTAATAATTTTATTTACACACATTAATAAGAGAAAAATTCAAATTTATTCAGACAAAAGAAAATATTTAATGAATTTATTAGGTGAAATAATATAAATAAAAAAAGAAATAATGATTATACATTGATTAAGATGAAATAAACTATTTTTTATATCTTCAATTACTTGTTTATAAATATCAAAATAAAATTAAAATTCTTCACTAATCAGATAGCCATAATTTTGAATTACACATTTGTTGTTTCTACAAATTAAAATTCTTTCCTTTTTTATTTGTTCGCTATGATATACTTCTATTTGATTTACTATTATAAATGATAAGTTTGATACACAAATATAAATTAAGGACATAGCATTTACATCAAAGTAAATTTACCAAAATAGAAATTTTGAATTGGAAAATTAAATAACTTATATTTCTTTTTAATTAAAACAACTAAAAAATACATTTTCCAAAATAAACATAGTAATTATTGTTATCCCATACATAGCTTATTGGAAAATATTGAGAAAAAAAATTGTGATTTATGATGCTTCTTCTAGTTTGAGAAAGAAATATAATAGATCTGCACAAAATAAGAAAAAGTAATCAAAAAATAAAATGAAAAATAAAAAACTAAACAATGCAAAATATAAAAATATTAATTATAAAAAACAATTGATGACCGAAAATGATTAATAAAAAAAAGAGACTCAAGTTAGAAGAGAAGTTTGATGACTTGTTGAATATATAAAAAAGTAATGATGGTCTTCGATAGATTCAAAACAAAAACCTCTTCTCCTATCTAGCTAGTGACCTTGTAGTTTGTTTGTTTTTTCGGGCTAAAAAAAAACAAAAATCCCTTCTTGTTAGAGAGAGAGAGAAATAACGTATCTGCATAGAGTAAAAAAAAAACTAATCACAAAAGGAAATGAAAAATAAAATAAAAACTAACAATGCAAAATATAGAAACATTAATTCTAAAAACAATTGATGGCTAAAAATAACTAATAAAAAAAGAGACTCGCCTTAGAGGAGAAATTTGACTTGATGAATATATAGAAGAGTAACGATGGTCTTCGATAAAATCAAAATAAAATCCAAATAATATCAATGGTTTGGAGGTTATAAGAAAATGAAAAAAAAACTAAAAATAAATAAAAATGATTGACGGTAAAATAGAAAAATGTGAATAATTACGAACTCACCTTAAATGAGAAATCAATGTTGATGAGCAAAGGCT
This sequence comes from Glycyrrhiza uralensis, assembly GCA_030159175.1. Taxonomy (NCBI): domain Eukaryota; kingdom Viridiplantae; phylum Streptophyta; class Magnoliopsida; order Fabales; family Fabaceae; genus Glycyrrhiza; species Glycyrrhiza uralensis. The sequence continues at coordinate 7,579,523 of BRZY01000006.1, forward strand.
TTAAACAAAGTGAACAAATAAAAGATATCAATACATACATATATTAAGATTTAAGAATAAAAACACAAAAATTGAAACATATAAAGGATTGACAATGAAAAAGAAAATTACAAAAACTAACCTTTAGTCAAAGTTCCAAGTGATAGTCACCACAATGGAGGAGAATAATGAAAAAAATATATATATCAAATGAGAAAAAAAGAACAAAAAAGAGAGAAAAAATGGAAGTTAGTGTTTATAAACACAGGAGTAACAGTAATGTAAAGACCGAAACAAAGTAAACAAATAAAACATATAAATATATATGTATATTAAGAATTAATATTAATAATATAAAAATTTAAACATATAAAGGATTAACCTTGAAAAACTAACATTTAATTGAAAGTTTCAAGTGATAGTCACTGCAATAGAGAAGAATAATGAAAAAAAATGTATATAAAATGAGAGAATAAGAACAAAAAAAGAGAAGTTAAAAAAGTCATACCAGAGAATCAAGAGTTGAAGAGACATGAAAGTTTGTCGATGCAAAATAGGAGGAGTTGAATAAAATCTTACAAAATAAATAGGTAGAAATATAGGTATGAAAATATTCTCTAAAAGTAAACCAATAAAAAGAGGAATAATATTTGAAATTAAATTTGCTATAATCAAATCAAATTTCAAATAAATTAGCAAAAATTCAATATTCAATGGATAATTCTGAATATAATATTCAGTCCAATTAGAGCTAAAATCCATTCAAGTTTGAAATCAAACGAAATCAAGTTGATATAATATCGTTGTAGAAAACCCAAAAAAAATAAGTATAACGAATGTTTGAAATACTTTCCAAAAAAGTAAACCAATAAAAAGAGGAATGATATTTGAAATTAAATTTGCTATAATCAAATCAAATTTCAAATAAATTAACAAAAAATCAATATTCAATGGATAATTCTGAATATAATATTCAGTCCAATTAGAGCTGAAATCCATTCAAGTTTGAAATCAAACGAAATCAAGTTGATATAATATCGTTGTAGAAAACCCAAAAAAAATAAGTATAACGAATGTTTGAAATACTTTCCAAAAAAATCAAATATAATATCAAATATAATCAATACAATTTAAAATAACAATTATGTACATTAAATTTAAATCATGGAATAATCAATCAATAAAAAAGAATCACCGCCATGAAACCTCTACCCGGATTAAATGTGCGAGGGCCATAACAATATTTTTTATTCCTGATTTCATGTAAGCTCATTGTTTAAATAATATTATGAATAACATTATTGAAATCCTATTTAAATAATACTAATAATATTATTAGTAATTATAATTATTAGAATTATTATTATTATTATCAAATCAGATTTAAAATAAAAATTTGCTATAATCAAATCAAATCAAATTAACAATAAATGAGAAAAATAAATTTTAATGGATAAATCTGAATACAATATCAAATTATATTAGGGCTGAAATCTATTTTATACAATAAATACCATATCGAACACAATCGCAGATGGGTAACTTAAAAAGAGAAAAATCATTGAAATAAAAGAGGAAAAGAAGAATCAGGATTTTATCAATTATTGAAATGGGTGTAAAAATGGATATAATCCTTTTTCAATGGTAATATTGAAATTCCATTTTTAAACATTATTATTCTTATGTACATGTAGAGGAAAAGAAGAATCAATATTTTATTAATTATTAAAATTAGTGTAAAAACATATATAATCCTTTTTTCAACGGTGATATTGAAATCCTATTTTTAAATATTATCATTATTATGTAGATGTAGTTACTGCTCATTGTTTAAATAATATTAATAATATTGTTAGTTATTATTATTAGAATTATTATTAATATTATCAAATCAGAAATACAATTTGCTATAGTCAAATTAAATTAATAATAAATGAGAAAAAATCAAATTTAAATAGATAAATCTGAATACAATATTAAATAATATTATGACTGAAATCTATTCAATACATTAAATATCATATCGAACACAATCAATACAAATCAATCAATAAGCCTATTCAAATCCAATCAGTCCAATTGAACCTTAAAATACTCCCAGAGCGACACGTGTAAAAGTTGATCTTGAGATGGTTCGTTTTTATATATATTATAGACGTCACTTTTAATTTAAGACTAGTAGAGACACAAAATAATTTTGAGTCAAATAACAAGTTAGATTCTAAGTCAAAAAAAAAGGTTGGATTCAATAAAAGAAAATAGCAAGTTAGATTATAATTATAATTAAGTACTAGTAGTTACGTTGTCAAATAAAAAAGTTAGATTGTAAGTTTTTCTAGTAAAAGTTTCTCGATAGGAAATAAAAAAATATATAATTTTAACACAAATACACAGATAATTCAATGGTGGCTAAAACAAATGTAATTTAATTTTTTTTATAAGTCAAATTGAAGTAAAATGGAATTGAAAGCACAATATATATCCAATCCAAATATCAAATACAATTTGTAGCATTAAAAAAATTAAGTTTTTTTTTTATAAAAAAATATTTTTCATTAGATTTAACCTTGTGGTCATTAATTTCCTTTCATTTCGTTCACTTTTACACATCTAATCTAATATTTCTAAAAAGTGCAACGTACATGTACATATATAAAGTTTAGCACCAAGAAGAAAGGTACATGTGCGTCTAAAGCGAATGAAAGAACTATCTTTTAGATGATTTTTTTTGTGTGAAAACAATCTTTTAGATGATGATGGTGATAATTCATAGAAAAATTATTTTTATACCACTGTATGTTTTCCTACACCTAATGAGATATATGAATAAAAAAGAGAGAAGTGGTGGATATAAAATATGAGCGATGTGACAAGATCACACGATGAGAAATAGAAAGAATCAGAGCTATTCGATGGATGTTAAAAATAGATGAATGTTCAAAAATTATTATTGTAATTAATAAATATTAAAACTAAAATACTCAATTAATAATTTTCATCGACTTGATTTCTTTTTCGTACATAGCATGAACATAACACAAAAGATTAAGAAATTTCATATTTGTTTATTGTGTTTTTATTTTAGAAAATTATTTTGAAAAACCATTTTTCAATAAAAAATGAAAAAAAATCTATTCCTTCCGTTCTTTTTTATATGTTATTTTAAGTTATTTTACCATAACCAATGAATCAATTAATTTGTAAATTTTTTTCTATTATATCTTTATTTAATTAGTCTTTAGGAGTAGATGAATCAATCAATATGTCACATCATTCTAATCATTTTTAACCCCTTATTTAATTATCCAATTAGTCTTAGATATATTTACATTCACATGTGTATATTAGTAATAAATTTATGTTGTTGGAAAGTAAAATAATTTTTGGAAGTAGATGTATCATATTTAATTAGTTTTTGAACTTCTCAATTATTACATTAATCAATTTGTGAAAAATGCATAAATAATTAATAGGATTAAGGGTATAATTGTCAAAATGTAGTATTAAACTATCAAAACGAGAAATAAAAATCAACAAAATTTTTCTTAAAACGGAGGGAGTATTTAGTAGCCAAATAACAATGACAATGATGGAGGATGCTAGCACAAGAACAGTGACAGAGTGCCATGAACTGTTGTAACCAAGACCAAATAATTAATAATTAACATGGGTACTTAAAGATTATGCCCTTCTTGTGAGATATTTCATCCTTGAGGACCAATTGGCCTCTGTATTTAGATATGGACACTGCTAATTTTCAAGCTGGTCTTCAGCAACTTTAATTCTCACAAACTCACATAATATTGTCCTAAAATTAGCAATGACATTATTAGAATCACGCAAGCTCTGATAAGTTCAGGAAATTAAATCTAATTCAATCAAGAATTGCCAAATTATGTTACCCAAAAAAAATGCCAAATTAAGAAGGATAATTAATCCATTGTAGGAAATCCCATCCAAAATGGATATCCCAAGAAAACCTTTGTTAATGTGCTATGCAGTTGAAGATTCTAAAGCACCAATATTGCAGTTTAAAGTGTAATTGAGTTGTATAAATGGGAACATATACCATACATAGAGCACACAGATATATTCTCCTGTCCAAAGAATCCACCATTTTTTCTTACACGATCTTTGTCCATAACCTCCTTGCTTTTGGAATCTCATCTAATTGATGGGCTTGTTAAACAGTCATTTTGACCATCCCTTTCTCTTATGTGCCAAATAATTGGTCAAAGAATCCAATAAATATGACTCAGTTAGTAACACATGTTAAATTTGTGGATGGGAGAATCAACATTTGATCTCCACAAAACAGACACTTTGAGAGAAATATAAAGCTTTAAACGTGACTAAGTCCCGAACCAAATATCAAAGACCAAAAAGAAAAAATTGTTCAGAGATAAGTGGGTTGAGTGCTTCATGGGTCTCACACTCTCACTCTGAGTCTCAGTCCCTAACAGCCACCCATCATGAATCATCCTCACACGTGCAACAGCAGAGGCTACTCTTGTAAATATGTATACCATGCCATGTCCATGGGGTGATTCCTCCGTGTGAAAGCTGGCCCACTTTTTCTAATGTAGCTAAGCTAGCTTCTAGTAGAGCATTAATGCAACAAGGGGGGTGCAGTACATTTTCAACATCTTGTACTTTTTCCATTCCCCAAAAAGTCCAAGTGGAAACACGGTGAACCAAATTGTTGTATTTATGTGAATTATTAAGTACATAATGAATCTTTAATGCAAGTACCAAAATATTCCAAACCACTCCTCCATCTCTCCCATACATGGGGTTCAAAGTCGAAACTTTAAACTGCAGTGTATACTATTAGACATAAAAATGTCTCAGCCTTTGAACCATTTATTTTAATCTACCTAGAAGAAAAACCATGCAAAAGCTTGGTTGAGAAGGACACACACACAAAAAAACTTCATTGCGCTTTTGGCTCATCAAGTATCATAATCGTGCAATTTTGATCATCAAATTTTAATTGTACCAATTAGGTCCCAAAATCTATGTGGCAAATATGAGTCTAATTTGACTCTAAGTTTGGTCAAGTTGACACGGCTGAAGTGGCAAAATCAAGTATTCTTCATCAAATATTGATAATATAAATTACGTATTATTTGCTTATAAAAAAAATCAAGTATTACCATCAATACTTGATGATATTACCATGTCAGCTATGACAACTTGACTTGACTTAGTGTCAAATCATATTATATTTGCCATGTAGGCTATTAGGTAGCAGAGTTAATAAGAGGCCTAGTAACAATTGGGATACCGAGAACTCAATTAATTAACACAATTTGAACCCAATTGAAAAAATCGCACAATTAAGAATAAAAAAAAACATGCTTAAGATAATTTGTGTCCTTTCATGAAGGGATTATCATTAGTGGTTACCATGTATCCAAACCAAATGCCAGACTGCTACACCAATAATTTATAAGGTAAGCTTGACTACTACATTTTATTGAAAATGTAAACAATTAATGAAATGACTACGGTAGAAAAAGAACATGGAATAGGTGCAGTTAAAAAATTGAAGCTGGGTTAAAATTTATAAGCTTTTGCCCAAGTTGAAGCCTAAGAACAAAAACTATATACAGAAGGGAAAAGAAAAAAGAAGGCAGAGGAAAACAGAGTTAAGGGTGGGGTGCAGGAAGCATCAGAGTGAAAGGGGAAGTTGGGGGTTTGTTTGGAGGGGTTGTTGTTTTAGTTTTTCTGGGTTTGGGAATCGTTGAAAGACAGAGAAGAAAAGCCTGCAAGAGAATCCAAGACCTAAACATGGTAAAGCTTAGGAAGTGATGATCTGCATAGATTCACCTTTATTTTCCTTGCTTTATTTAAAGTCTCCCACCCCCAAAGTACTGTGCAAAAACACCTTCTGCCACAAACTCACACACACACACACACTCATCAGAATATTAAAGCCGTACACTACCATTCCATCCAAAAATTTCCCACCTTTCTCTACTTTTTCTCTCTCTAGCTACCCTGCATCATCTTTATTATTACACACTGCACTGAGACAAAAATAAAAAAAAGGGGGTGTGATTTTATACTTTTATTTTATCTATCTCTCTTTCAGACAAATGGGCTAAAGTGTGTTAGGTATTTGTTTAGCTTGAAACTTGCATGGAACGTGCAAGCCCTGAATATGTTGTAAACCCTATTATTGGTTCATAGCTTCAAACACTACTCTTCATAGGGTCATAGCTAGGGAAAAAGTGTGTGTGTGTGTGTGAATCATATATTATCTGCAATTCATCCCATTGGTGCTGCTCTTGGTGGGGTTTTTTCTTGAAGGATTTTTCTTCTCTTGTTCATGGAGAGGAAGAGAAACACCACTAAGCTTGTGAAAAGAACACATCTTTGTTGCAGTGTCTCTTTTTTCATGCTCTCAATTTGCACACTGGTCTTATGCAGTACTACTACTGCCTCAGCAATTACATGTCTAGGTATGCAATTTTTCTCACATTTTCCACTATCAATTATCCACTTCTCTCTCCAATTCTTAACCTATCTTACCATTAATCCAAATGGTAAATTATTAAATTTGTTACATTTTTTTTTCATCTAATTCACACCCTCTAGTACTTTTCTTCACTGCAGATACTAGGTGTCCCATGTTACTCAAAGCTGATATAGATTTTCAGGTATAACTGCTGGTCCTGTTTTGTCCATCCAGTACACACGCTTTCTGATTAGTATTGTATTTTTCCTTGACATTGGCTTATCTTCAGTTTAGCATGTAGCATCCAATTGAAAATTACCGCATCAACTTTTGTTTTTTTGTTTTTTAATTAAGCTACCTATGTCTAACTCTAACATTAGTCTAGTGAAGATTTGGATTTTAGACTTCAGACAGAACTTTTTAATTATAGTTATATTTTAAAAACAAAAGGGTGTTCTCTTTTATGGTTGTGGTTGTGTGCAAGTAAACAGTGAAAGTGTGAAACTGTTATGTGCAACTAAAATTAACAAGGGATTGGATGGTAAGATCTATTGGAAGAGTTGTTTATAGAGTTCTTAAGCGACTATTAATCTGGACATATTTTGTGTTCTAATTTAGTTATTTTTTTATTAATGATATTTTTTGCTTGTAAGAAAAAACGACTCCCACCCACACCTTTGGAGTATATCTGGGTGGCATCCCTACATAAGTAACTTCCAAGTTGGACACTTTATTTTGAGTTTAGTGAAAATTCTTAAATATTCCCTCCGGTCCAAAATATAAACAATATAATACAAAAATACACAGACCAATAAATGCTTTAAAAATATGATAATCTTAATTAATACTCACTAGTTTTAAATTTTTTTCAAAAATATTCTTTTGTTGTCTCTCGTAAATATGAATATTGCATTAAATAAATGGTATAATTAAAAAATTAACATTTAATTTATTTGAAATTGGTGAATGTTGCTTATATTTTGGACCAAAAAAAGTGTCTTTATTACTTATATTTTAGACAAAAAAAATATATGTGACATTACAAGCCTCACCAAAAGTGAGTTAAACAACTTCCTTTCCGATATGCAATTAGTGTTAAACAAAATGATAGAACAAACTGAAACTGGCTAAAATGCGCGGGATAGGTGCAGGGTGTGTCCATGTACTCGCTGCAATATGAGCCGTCGGATGTGTGGAGCCCACTGTGATTAGGCAACACACGTGGGTAGTGGTACCGTGTGTCTCTTCTTTGGCTCCACCGCTGACACAATGTTCAATCAAGCGCCGCATCATAAGCCACCGGCGCACGTTAGAGTTAGGCAGGTGAACACTCCCTGTCCTGTTGCTCACCGCCACCCGAGTCTCGGTAACGTGCGCGTTTCGCGTACAGTGCTCAGCGTTTTCACATGAATTGATGAAACAACCACAATTCTATAATAGCTGAATTGTGGGGTGCACGTTGGCCTTGGATGTAGCACATGTTATCACTGCCAGATCATGCCAGAGATTAGAGAAACATGGTTCCACTTTAGGATAATTGTTCTTAATTATTGTTTTTTTGAAGTTTTAATATTTTATTACTTGTTATATTTGATATTTCTCTCATGTTAAAATTAGACTTAAATATGTTTTTAGTCCCTCAAGTTTGGGTAATTGTTATTTTTAGTCATTCAAATTTAAAACGCCTATTTTTGATCTTTTATTTTTAAAAATGTGTCATTTTTAGTCCATGTGACTATTTTTCAATTTAAAAAGTATTTTTTAAATTTATATTTTGACCTCTCTTAAATTTTGATTCTCACCTTACTCCCATTTCTGATTTCCCTAACTTCTAAGGATTTTTTAAATTTATATTTTGACCCCTCTCAAATTTAATACTTTTTAAATTTAAAATATCACTCCAGGGACTAAAAGTGACACATTTTTAAAATTGAGGGACCAAAAATATGTGTCTTAAATTTGAGGGACCAAAAACAATAATTTCTCAAATTTAAGGAACTAAAAACATATTTAAGCCTTAAAATTATTAAGACATTATCTCATTGTGTGATTCATGAACTGAACTCTATCTAATTGGGGGAAAAATTTTAATTCTTATATTTTATATTTTTAATGTTAAAATTATTATTATGACAAGTGGACTCTATCTGATGGAAAAAAAATAACTTTTCTTGTTGTTACCTGGTGAAAGAAATATGATAATTTCAGTTCTATTAATTAATTATTATGAATTTTGGTTTAGGAACTTAAGGAGGAAATTGGACAAAGCATGGTACCTCAAGGCAAAACAGAGGTCTCTATGGATTGGCCAAGGAGGTTTCTTGGTGGGCCCGGGTCATCCCCGCCGCGATGCACTGCCAAGTGTGGTAGATGTACACCCTGCAGACCAGTCCATGTGCCGGTGCCGCCAGGGACACCGGTCACCGCCGAGTACTACCCGGAGGCATGGAGATGCAAGTGTGGCAACAAGTTGTACATGCCATGAATATATATATATATATATTTAATTTTCTCTATGCATGATGTATTTTGTTCAGTTTAGTATAAAGTTCGATTTTAGTGACTATTAAGACCCCTATCTCCTTTAATGAGTTATTTTGGCTTTAGCTTGTGGTAGATATTGGATATGAAAACAGAGTACAGAACTTGATTTTACATGGAAATAGCATATATAAAAGGACAACCGATGTTATAAAGCGTGGAATCTAAGGAAGGATCAAATTCATTGTGTATCTGTTTAGACTTAATTTGTTAATTGTGGGTTCATTGTAACCATACTTAAATATGTTGTCTCTTAATTACATGATAACAATTTCAAACTGTTGTGTCAAGACTCTTCTCACATTGATTAATATGTTAATTAGTAGCAGTAAAATTATGTTCTTACTCTTTTTAATTAGTTTTATCCCCCTCTTGGCTTGATTTTAATATTTCATTATTATAAGATATTTTGGTGTATCAACAGATTGAAAATGGTACTCTGCAAAACTCGAAAGAGGTTAGTGTAACAACAAAACACAAATAGGGAAGGGAGAACAATCAAATTAAAAGGTTTCTGGGTGGTATATAATGCAAAACTCCACGTGCACCCCTTTTTGTCAAAAGACATGATAGATAGGGGACAGGATATTATCAACACGATTTATATTATTTCAATCATATTTGTTTGGTAGTTATTTGAAATGTTTCAATAATACATAAAAGTTCATAATATGTGATATAGGATGACCCATTTGAATTAATGGTCTACCAATGATAGAGATAATTTAGATACTATAGTAGGCCTAGATTAGGGTGAAAGACTTCTATAGGTTGTTTATCAAGTCATTGTAAGAGACCTGGTTGGATATAATGATTTTATATTTAAGTGACAGAGATTCATTTTATATTAAGTGATTAATGACTATAACCAGTCTTTTACAGAGCGACTTATGTAGATCTCTCATGGTGAACGACCTATGTAGGTCTCTCAAACTCTCACCCTAGGCTGCAACACTATAGTATTATTTAGTTTTTTTTATTTATACCAAGAGTATCCCAAGGGAAAAGGGACCCCTAAACTAATCTGTGTTAGGTTAGGAGATAAGTAAAGTTTGGTCACGAATTGTTCCATCACCAAGAATCGAACATGGGTCCTAGCCAAAGACGTCCCCTTAGATGGAGCATATTAATCAATTGTATCCAACCTCGTGGTTATAGTATTATTTAGTTTGTTATATCATGTCATATTATTATTCAACTATCTTATCCTATTTATCTATATCCTATCATGTCCACTAAAGTAGTAAAGTGTCATTAATCTTAGGGTGTGTTTGGGAGGGGATTTTGGGATGGGAGGAGAGGGTTTATTCAAATATTTTAGTTGTATAAATAGGAAAGAATGATGGAGAAAATATTTCAAAACCCACCAAAACCCTTCCCTTTAGTATATTTTCAAAAATTTTCCAATTTGGAGAACTCAAAAAATATACTAGAGAGATAGTTTTAGAGAGTTTTTGAGTATTTTTACATACATTTTAAATACTCAAATAAGTAAAATATTAATCAGAGACCTTTCTCTTCTCTCCAAAACTTCCAAACACACCTTATATAAATCAACAAACAGATAGCTTTGTCTGAACAAGATTGTAAATATATATTTTTGGTGAAGCAAATCAAATTTTAAAATAAAGGACCAATAAATGATACTAGAAGTAACTGAAGTGAAACGTCAAGATCACAAGCTTTGGATAGGTCAAGATTTGCTAAGTAGGACCCACGGTCAACCTTAGGAAGGGGATGTTTCTTTTTTTTTTTTTTGGTCAAAAGAAGGGGATGTTTCAAATATGGGATTCATGGCGAATAATAAATCAGTGATAAAGTATTTGGTGAGATTATATTTCGCGTTTGAAAGTTCAAACTAGAAGTCACACTCATATTTGGACACCACACCAATGTTCTCTACATTACGCACTTGGGTCCAACTACAAAGTGGCCTGCCCTTTGCTGTGGTCCAAATAATAATAAAATTATACAGCATATTTAAATAAATTATTTTTTTATATAACTTCTTTTTTTTATATAAGTTTAAATAATAAAATTTTAATTAAATTATTTAGAAGAAAAATTTTAATTAAACTTTATAAGTCTTATGACTAATAATGTATGGGTGAATTTTGCAAAGGAGAAATTTGCTTGCTCTGCATCAATGCACAAAGGAGTGAAATGGGTAAACCAGAAAAAAAGAACAACAATTTTTAGCAAAAAAAAGAAAAGGAAGAAAAAGGAACAACAATGCAGCACAAACATCCTTCGCCATCCGCTGCAACAACTACAAGCATGCCGGAGCTGGGCTGACAGATTAAAGCTTCAATTTTCAAAAATTAAGCCCGAAAGAAAAATGAAGCTCAAAATTGGAACTTGCATAGTTGCATTCACGGATGGGTCCGATTCAACAGGGGTTTTTGGATTGGGTTAGATGGTTGGTTGAAATTTGGGGTTTTGGAGTGTGTGATTGCTTGGTTGTGGCATGCAATAATTGGTGTATCATGTCTTTTTTTTGGGTCAAAGTGTATCATGTCATTTGATCGTCCAAGAAATATTTTTCAAGGTTCTATTTGAGTTGTTGAGGAGTTCCTTGGTTTTTCTCTAAGGAGTTATTTCCCTGTTGTTTTAGTTGTTGACTACATCTGCGCATTAATTGCAGTACAATGTATTTTCTTCTGATGCTTCCTTTTTTTTGGGTCAAATTCTTTTTTTTTTGGTCAATATGAAAAAGATTATAAAAGAAAAAACCTCTGTCATACGACATCTACAGCAAGGAAAACAGCATATGCAGAGTCACAAGACATACACCAATTTTAACCAAGACACGCTGCTCTAACAAAGTCAAATTTCTTGGCTTTGTATTAGTTCCTTTGGGCTTTGGGCCCTTTTCTAATACAATCAGCATATTTGGACCCAAAAAAAAATTATAAAAAAAAATTTCCAGGTTCAAATGAACTCAATTAGCCCCTCCCATCCCCTTTTTGTCTCATTTTATATTATTTGTATGGGCTCGGCCCACTTTTCATTTTTCACCTGATAATTTTTGTATGGGTTAGGCCCATTATTTTTAATTTTTCTTATTTTCTCTAGTATTTTTTTGTACGGGCTCAGCCCACTCTTTTTAAAATAAATTTAATTTGCTCAAAAATCAAATTAATTTAAGGGACTAACTTGGTGTGACACTATTGTTACTTTTATTTTTCGGACACATGAGTTGTGACAACTTTCACTGACAACTTTCACAACTCATAAGTCCAAAAATTCTTTTGCAAAAAAAAAAAGTAAAATTAGCCAAAACACAACCATTTTTAAGTTTAAATTACTATGTAGCTTTAAATTCCCTATTGCACCGAGATATATGTAAAAACAAGAGACCACCCTTATTAAGCACAAAAATTTTTTTTTATATCTCCTCTTACTTTAAGTGTCACATTGACAACCGACCCTTCATCTCCAGCATTGAGCTCTGCTTTGCTATGTAGTCACCACCATCAAAGGCATAGCTTGGTTAAGACAGTGGGGGGTTAAAAAAAGACATATCTATAGTAACAATGGATAAAGTTAAAATAGGAATTGAGAAAAAAGGGGTAATTGGTACAAAGAAATAAGGGATAAAGACATAGAGCACTTACTCCAATCTCCAAAATCACTCACAGTCCCGTCCCTGTTGCACTGTGCACTTCAATTTTTAATTCAACTTCTCAAGCCCTCAGGTTTTAGGTTTGTCCGCCCCCACCCACTTCTTTTTTTTTATCATGTTTATTTTTCCTTTCCATCACTGCCCTATTCCCTAATGGCCATTCTCCCAAGCTTTCGCCCTAGCCCTTTTCTGTTTTGTTTTTTTTCAATCTTTCTTTTTTCTTTTTGTTTTGCCCCCAGCCCCACCCAATTTTCTTTTGTTTTTTTTTTCTTAATCTCTCCCCATTTCCTAAACCTCTATATTGACTTTATTGTTAGCCTTTTCTAACTCTTTATTTTTTATTTTTTTATGTAGTTGATAAATTTATCACAGAAAAATTGATTCTTTTTTCAAGAAAAAAAACTTGTGAGAAAGATGAAAATGAGAAGTAATTAAGCTTTTTGTGCTAAGAATTAAAAAAATGAGAAATAACTTTCCAAGATCCCCAAAAGTTGTATATGGTGAATTTGATAATTCTTTAGAATGAAAGAGGACAGAGCTGAGAGCAGCACTTTGAGATAATTTATAGTCATTTTGTGTTTACATTTTGCAACTTAAATTTTAAGTATATAATATGATATTACATAACTGATTTTTATTAAGTCTTAATTTAGCCCTCAAAATTTTGGTCCAAACTCCGCTGCTGGTCACCACATTAATCTCCCTTTTTTTCATGCTTCTAAACTGGGAAATAGATGTTGTTGGTGTTGTGGAGTTTGGGGAGCATTGAGAGCGGTCATGGGCTAATGACCAGGACCACAAGAGACCCCGACATCATATCTCCACCCAAAACCTAAAGGTAAGAGTGTTCAAAACTGAACCATCCAAAAAATAACCGCGGACTGATAAAACGAAAACCGATCAAAATCCATTTTTTGGATGACTTTTTTTTATGAAAAATTGAACTAAACTGATCGGTTTTCGGATCTTCTAACTAAAAGCAAACCAAATCGAACCACAACTTATTATGTTATCCTTGATGATTAATCCGTGCCGCTACTATTACGACAAAGCCTTAAAGTTCTCTTTGGTCGATTTGGATGAAGTTATTCAAATCTGACGTAATGTATATGATTTATTGTGATTGAAACTCGCAAAATTTTCTAAAGACGACCACACTTGCTAGATATGATGAACATGTATTGTGGCCTAACTTTGTCAAGTTATCCAAATCTGATATCTTAGAAGGACTGTTCAAGCCTTATAAGACTATACTGGTCGGTGGATCCAGAATAAACTCTGATATACATATTAGAATTTGGGTTTAGTGTCTAATTCAACCTCACAAAAACGGCTTGTAAAATGAGGAATGCCGCCAAGCCTTATGAAGACTACATTGGTTATATCTCTAGTCAATGTAGGACTCTCAACATGATAGAATGTATATATTTGATTAATTAAATGTGATTTGTTACTAGCAATTACAAACAAATATCTAAAGATGGTCTCACTAGATATATCATGAACAAATATCATGGATGTCATACTTTGCATCCGACCTGTATAATCCATTTTTCATGGATGCTTACAAGACCCATTTGTGATGAATGCCTTTGGGTTTAGAAATTTTCCCATTATGTAGGAAGTGGAGGAGTGAAAGGGATGGAAAATTTGCTTGATTTGGGACTTCAACATTAAGAGATTGAGAGAGAGAATTTCTCAAATATGAAACTTCTAAAGCTTCTCATCACAATTAAATAGTCATATGACACTCAAAATGATATTTTTGGTTTCAATTTCATAGGAGATGTAGATATTGATTTTAGCTTTCCAACAATATAAAAAATGACTCATTTGGATAAGTGTAGCTCAAGATATGACCTTATCTTCACATGCTTAGCTGAACATTATATTGTTACGTTGTTTCTTGCATCTGAATATATATATATCTTCAATTTGCTACTTTTGGACTCTTTGGGAATAAGGTATCCAAGTCATCATAACATTTGTAGACAGGGTGCACTTAGCATGGACCACCCTTCTTGTTCACCATGGTGGTGAAGTGTCCTTTTTACCTGTTATTGCCTGTTTTACCAGTTTTCGAGTTATTATAATTTCATCCCCAAAAGTTTTAAAAATTACCTTTGTTTCCAATTATTTTTCCCCAAATCTTTTAATATTTTCCCCCTTTTTCTCTCCGCCCCTCCCTGTCGCCACCCCACCCCTCTTCCCCCTTCCCCTCTTTCTACTAGGGGGAAACTGCATGTCGAATGGTGAGAGAAAAATAGGGAAAACATGTGAGGAGAGAAATGGAGAAAAATTGATTGAAGAAATTGTTGAAAAGATTGAGTGTAGATTTTTTTTTTCCAGAAAATTCAAACACTTTTGTTCATCAATAAACAGCAGGTACAAGGAGCAACACCCATCATCTTCAACCTTCCCAACCTTCCCATCTTTTTTTCCTCTCTCTCTCTCAAGAGGTAGCCAACAGTTACAGCAGTAGCAAAAAGAAAGGAGAAAGTAGCAAACAGCAAAAAAAAAAAGCAACATCCCCTATCTTGCCGTCGCGCTGGCAGCGGCGGCCGCCACAGTGCGCGCGACCTCCCTTCGTCCCACCACCGTGGCCTCGGGTTCCCACCTTCGCTGCGCGGCCTTCCATGGCCGCCGTAGGCATTCCTTCTCTCTTCCCTACAGGTCGAATTGGTGGGAGTGGATGAGAAGCTTGGGCGAATGGAGCAAGCCTGCAAGCTGTTTGATAGAATGTTTGTGAGAAGCTTTGTGTCGTGGAACACTATGGTTTCCGGTTATGCCTTCAACCATGATTCTATTGGTGTTTCTAGGATTTTTAAGTGGATGGTGCTTGAAGGTTTGAAGCCAAACTCTATAACGTGGACCTCTCTGTTGTCAAACCATGGCTGGCGAGTATTATTAATACAACATCCTATATGACCCTTTTTGCAATAACATTAAAATCTATGCAAAACCTATATGCCAGGTACCCAGTAATAGATCCAGCCCGTTCATTTTTTATATTATTATATCAATGTCTATAAAGGGCACTTCACCACCATGGTGAACATAGACGGTGGTCCATGCTAAGTGCACCCTTGTAGACATCAATGTTGTCTTTTGAATGCCATCAATTCCATCCAAAAATGATATTACAACTCTAGATATTACCAATATATATTGTACTTTCTCTCTCATGTAAACTTTCTTTAATTTCTATTTTCTTTTTAAAAGTTTCTCCCTTTCTTTCCTCCCTTCTCCTTTTTCACTCTTGTTTTCTCTACTTTTTTATTGAGTTTTTCTTAAAATTTATAATTATTTGGACGAAAGTGGGTGTTAACATTGCTTTTATATATGTTTGTATACAATTTTACAAGATCTTATCAAAATGAAAAAAAAAATATTTAAAAAAAACGCCAAAACAAAACAAGTGGTTTCGATAGTATTATTTAAAAAAATATGCCAAAGAAAATTTTTGCCGAACTTTTTTTATTAAAAATGATTAAATATGCATTTTCAATATTTTATTTTCTGAAAACAAAACAAAACAGGTAATCAAAACAGATATATTTTTTAAATCTTAAAAATTTAAAAATGAAAATATTTCATAAAATAAAAACAAAAAATAAAAAGAGATTAACCAATATTGATGTAAAGTTCTCCTTTCGTTGAAATAGACGAAGTTATCCAAACTTTTGATGTATAATGTATATATGATTTAATTAATGTGATTGAGATTCACAGAATTTCCCAAAGAGGACCACTAGATATATGAAATATTGTGGCCTAACTTCATTAAGTTATCCGAATCTGAATGTATATAATTAATATTGAATATAACGTGAGATTTTTATTTGCAAATATCTAAAGACCACCTCACTAGTGATGTGAACAAATATGGTGGCCTAACATTATGCATTTCGATGCATGTTAATCGAAACAAGTCATTAATGTGCAAAGGTGTTGTTTGTGATGCTCAGCACATATTAGGATGATTTGTATCATTTTTAATTTATAAGTTTGATGATGATTATGTTATTTAAGATTGATTTATATATATATATATACATATAGACGAGGGTTCGAATTACACTGGTGTAACACTTTGGTCAATGTTACACCGCTAATAACTCTTCAACGGATAATTATATTATAAAACACACCGTTAGATTAAAAGTTATTATCATATAGATCGTTCCTGTGAAATTTCACATCAATCTAAAATCATTTGATGTGTCATTGAGATATGTCAAAATTCATACACTTTAAAAGACATTAATCTTGACGTATCTTAATAACACATCAAATGATTTTAGATTGATGTAAAATTTTATAGGAATAATCTACATGATAGTATCTTTTAATCCAACGGTGAGTTTTAGAATATAATTATCCAGTATATAGTAATTAGCGGTGTAACATCACCCAAGAGTTACACCGGTGTAATTTGATCCCTCCTCATATATATATATATATATATTATATTTTAAGAAAATTTAAATTTTATTAAGATTGTATATCTAATTAAGATTTTGTAATTTTATATTTGATATTTTTAATTATCATCTTTGGACTTTGTACAATCTAAGCTTTTGATGATTAGTTGATATTTAGTATGAGAGTAAATGAGTATGCTTTAAGATACATACATGATCATAAGAGGAGCTTAGGATCGAGTCGAGCACTTCAACAGAGTACTTTAGTGTTGACCCCAAAAAAAAATAGAGTACTTTAGCTCATCTTGACAAAGGTACTTTAATTAATTTACGATCTATTGAAGCATATATAAATCTTAATTAGATATATGGCGAAACTATATCTTTTAATTAGTTTTTTTAAATCTTATTGTTAATTAATTGGAGTCTTTTAAAATATAAAATAATTAGAAAATTTATTTTTTTTATATGCAATTGAATGTAATGACATAGTATGGAGAGCTTGAATATTTAAGCAGGAGTGACATAAAATGGAAAATTGAAATAGAATGAAACATAATTAGTGGAGTGAAGTAAAATAAAGATATCGTCCAATTATTTATGTATTTTTATTACGAGAACAAAGTTGGTTCCATCTTTACCAGCCCAAAGGTAAAGCGACTCAAACCCTTGCTTTAGGCCCACTGAAAAAAGTTTTTGCAATTAATATATGTATGTTAAGAATATGCATTGTGGGAGGCCATGACCCAGTGGTAACACTTTGTGTCTCTATGTGTGAGGCCTCGTGTTCGAACCTGCACGGGAGCAAAAGACCTCTAATTTTTTTCCCTTTTTTATTTACTCACTCTCACAAAGGCCCAATTTCAGAGCTGACTTTAGGCCTCCCAATATCTTAGGCCGGCCCTGTTTACCAAAATAAAGTTACTTCCATTTCCCTTAAATTGATGTAAGAAAAAATTTTAATGGAAAAATATGAAACACATTTTATTGGGTTAAAATTTTGTAAAAAAAATTAATTAAGGGTTAAAATCAAATTTTGAATTTTTTACAGACTAAAACTAAAATTTGATAATTCCTTTCCTCTTGATAAAAAAAAACTAAAATTTGATAATTTTATTTGGACGAATAACATTCTTAAAATGGGTTATATGGTAGAGGCCACTTGACATCTGATGTGACATTAATCATTTGCCATTTGACATATGACATGTGCATCACGTCATATCATTTGTCCACATAAGCGGACACATCATCACCTAATGGAGCTCATTAAACGGTAGAGACCAAATGTGATGACGAAAAACTGATATCGTATAAAAAATGCTGGAAAATTTTATTAGAGAAGACTCTGTTTGACAAAACTCATCCGCTAGTGGATAGCGAATTCTAAAATATAGAGATTTGGCACAATGATTATAACATTTTTCTAGTAGTTTATAGCTTACATATAGTGTATGATTTTCTCTCTCATTTTACCCTCATTTTTTATTAACCTCATTCCTTGTCGTCTATTAAATAAAATAAAATGAATCAAACCATATCCTATCACTTTCACTTGTCAAGATCGATGCTCTCTTAGGTTACTCTCTTTCTCACTAGCGGTTCTTGTTTTCTCTTATAATTATAATCAGGGACGGATCCGAGCGGGGCAAGGGGTGGCCTTGGCCCCATCCTCCCTTACAACTTCTATAATTGAATATATATATAGGGGTCATATCAAATGAGAAGAGTGTCTTATTGTGAGAGATGAGAGAATTATATGACAGCCATCAGATCAAAATAAAGGGTCAAGGTTAAACTTTTCATTTAATACCCCACGTGCAGCTCTCTTTCCTAATTCACGCGCGTCATTTTGTTCCCGTGTTCGCTCCTGGTCCTAGCTGCAAGATGGATGTTCCTGTTCTGTAACCCTCCTCGAAAGATGAATATCCATGGAAAACCCAAATTTCACGAGGTCACCAGGATATATCAGACATTCCTTTGGACAAATCCAAATTCGCTTCACTCCCATCTCATAGCCCGAATCCCTCTCCACTAAATTCCAAATACTAATTATTCTAGAATCATCAATGTCAATCTTATCCCTTTTATGTGTTCAAAAAATTAAAATAAAATAAAAAGCATTTGGGAAAGCTGTGCAAGTTTTAGAGTTCTCGAAGACCCATTTGGGAAAGTTTATCCTTTCTTCAATGGGAGCGAATTTAATTAGGTCAGGGAAGTGACAAGAAACCAAGAGCCACGGTGGATGCCAATATATTTCACCTTTTAATTGTAAAAAGCAGATGATTTTGCAATTGCATTTAAAGGATAAAAAAAAAGCCTCAACGTAACAGGGAGGGAAAGCATCAACAGGAAAATATCCATCTTCATGTTTGAAAAGATAAAGTAGAGGGACCTTCAGCTAGCACATCCGCGAGACCTGGTCAGCTGAAATTAATTAAGCAGCACATCTTTTGTGCGATAGTATTTACACAGTGAGTCTTGTGAGAAAGAAGATGGAGAATGGTGGTGAGCGAGGACGACGTTTAACAGAGGTGGAGAAAGGAACGACTACGGAAGCTAAAGAAGCAAGAAGAGAGGAGAGTGAAGCGCGTAGAAGTGGAAACAACAGCATGTGATGTGTTAATGAGACTTTAAATCTGGACCCTTTATTTTTATCCAATGGCTATAAATTAATCCTTTTATCTCTCACAATAAAACAGTACTCCTCTTACGAGTCTTACCTGATATGCCCCTCTATATATATATATATCTGTGTGTATGTTTTTCAAAACAATGGTTCCTCAATTTCTTCAAAAAAAAAAAACAATGGTTCCTCAATTCTTAGTATAGAATTCGTGTCCAGATATATTAATTAAAATCATCTTTTTTTATAATAGATATATTAGTGTTATTGTTATTTGGTTCTGTTCGTCTCAAACACGTATATATTATTATAAAATCACATGCACACACACATATTATATTTTAGTTAAATATTATTATCATATAAATTTATTCATCATTACACTTGATACTCAATTACAAAAATTTGATGGTAGTTTTTATGAAAATATGATGAAATTGCTTATTTTGGGTTCAATTTTATTAGATACAAATTTAAAATATCTATAAATCACTTTATATTTAACTATTATAATTTAATATTTAATTAACAATTATTATTAAAATAAATTGGCCCCTACTATCATAAGTTTCTGGATCCGTCCCTGCTTATAATGATTATTGTTTATAGATTTATTTTATTTATTATCGTGAAATAATATAGTACAATGTAATGAAGATTATCTTTAATTTTTATTTTCATTATAATACTATTGTTATATGTTTATTGTTATATGTCTATTATTATATTGGTTAAAGATATGTATGCATTTTCGTAAAAAAAGAAATGTAAGCATTAATTAAAAATATGCTTTTATATTTATCAGCTAATTTATCCGCTAATTTTATCAAACACTTCAAATTTAATCTGCTAGTTTATCCGCTATAAGATCATCCACTATCAGTCAGCTTATTCACTATCCATTACTTTTTGCTAAACACAGCCTAAAGATAAAAATCACTATATTTTTAGGCATCAAAATTGTATTTAACCCAAAAATTTAACTCTCACACCTATCTAGTTAGAGTAATGTTATATGCACCTACATATTCTCTTATTATGTTATAAAGTAAATATTAAATAAAAAATAAACATATTTTTAATGAATAAAAAGTATACACATTTATTATCTTAAAAATATAAAAAAATTTAATACTTTATCAATTTAATAATTAAAAATAATAAATTAGATAGAAACATTTAGATTTGACTTAAATATGTTTTAAGTCCCTGTAAAAATTTGGATTTTAAATTTAGTCCCAATAAAAAGAGTCAAAGTTTTTTGTCCTCCATTTATTTATTTTTTAGTTTTAGTCCCTAGAGTGAGGGGCAGTTGTGGAGGAGGAGGAAGCCATGAGAGGAGGGGGAGAAGAAGGGGGTGGAGAAGGGGAAAGCCATGAGAAGAGGGGGGAGAAGGAGGAGGGGGTGGTGGTGGAGGAGGGAGAAGCCATGAGAGGAGAGGGGTGGTGGTGGAGAAGGGGAAGCCATGAGAGGAGAGGGGTGGTGGTGGAGGAGGGGAAATCCATGAGAGTAGGAAGGCGGTGGTGATGACTGGGTCATATGTGTGTCACCTAATAAGTCAACTCACTCTAGAGACTAAAATCAAATAAATAAATAAATTGAGGACGAAAAATAAAATAAAATAAATTGAGGACGAAAAAACTTTGACTTTTCTATAGAGTTAGGGACTAAATTCAAAATCCAAATTTTTATAGTGACCTAAAACATATTTAAGCATGATTTTTTCACTCATTTAATGACCAGTAGCGGAAATCTCATGCCA
Organism: Glycyrrhiza uralensis; assembly: GCA_030159175.1. Classification (NCBI taxonomy): domain Eukaryota; kingdom Viridiplantae; phylum Streptophyta; class Magnoliopsida; order Fabales; family Fabaceae; genus Glycyrrhiza; species Glycyrrhiza uralensis. The sequence continues at coordinate 7,600,943 of BRZY01000006.1, forward strand.
AATAAGGCTATGTTCGGAAAAAATAGTTGATAAGCTAGCTTATAGCTAACGAGGTAGCTGATAGCTGATAATTAAAAGCTTATAGCTGAAAAGCTAAGGGGCCGTTCGGGGTGGTTCTAAGTTTCTGGTTTTAAAAGTTGAATTTGAAAACAAAACCTGTTCGGGTAAAATGAGATTGAATTGGTTTTTTCCTTAATTTCAAAACAGTTTTAACTTGAATCTCAAAACCATAAAAATAGGTTTTATGATTCTTGTTTCAGTTTTAAACGCTAAATTCTCTCGTTTTCTCGTGTCTAGAGGTGGGTATGCGAGTAGCCTTGTCCGCATATAAATGGATCGGGCCGGTTCGAGTTGCAAAATAAATATGCCTACATGATGTGGCTCACGTCCGGCCTGCATAGTCCATGAGCTAAATAGGGTCGGCCCGTGGGCCTACTAAAGAAAAAAATAATTAAATTTTAAAAATAAAATAAAACATACATTAAAACTTTAAAATTTAATTAAAAATTGGCCCGCGGGGTTAAATGGGCCGGGCTAAAAAAACCCTAATTTAAAACGGGCCTATATTTAAGTGACCCACCATAGCCCGCACGGGCCGCGGGTTAAACATGTCAAGGTCCATATACCTAGCTTTACTCATGTCCCTTCGGCATCCTCTCGTCCCATCTAGGGATGGCAAAATGGGTTGGCCCGCCCCACCGAGGAAAGTGGGCCAAAAAATATAGCCCGTCCCGTTTAAGGACGGGTTGGCAGCCCGGCAGGATGACCCGTTTTTGGCGGCCTAAGCCCACGACAAATAAAAAAACTGAAAAAATTATTTAAAAAAATAATATAATCAACCCGATGGGCGGGCCAAAGTGGGCCGTGGGTTGAAAAAACCCGATCCACTAAAAAAGAGGATTAGGCGGGGCCAGCCGGTCAGACCCATCCCGTTTGCCACCCCTAGTGTCATACCTTCCGTGCCTTCACCATTCATATTGAGGCGAGGTAAAGAGAGTGACTAAACTAAAAAAAAACTGAAACTCAAAACTCAGAACTCAAAACTGAAACTAGATTTGGTTTTTGAAATTTTCAAAACATAAAATCAAAAACCACCCCGAACGGGGCCTAACTTATTGAGTTTAAAGTGTTCGGTAATATTAGCTATTCAACTAGCTAAAAAAAGTAAAATGACATAAAAGAACATGTAAGATATATATATATTTCAAATTATTTATTATGTTAAAAATTAGGATTAATTTTTTTAGTTTTTTTAATTATTTATATGAAATAAATTAATAATATAAAATAGTATGTTTATACAATTCTTAATATACTTTTTGTTTTATAAATAAAAATGTATTGCGATATTTTTGTTTTTTAATAATTTCTGAATGATGGAGGGAGAGGAAACAAATATGTTAAAGGGTTTTATTTTATTTATTTATTTTAATTTAAAAAAAAGAGTAATGGAGGAATAAAAATAAAATATTGAAGGTAAAAAAAGAAGCTATAAACTATAAGTTATAAGTTTCATGAGATAGCTTCTAAAAAAAATTATAAATTAATCCAATAAACTCATTTACCAAATACTTCTATTATGATCAAACAAACTTATAAACTAGTCAAATAAGCTACACCCTCCGTTTTTGAATATAAGCAAAAAATAGAAAAATATTTTATTACTAAATATAAGCAAAAAATAACCACTTCTATCTCATTTAATAACATTATTTCTATAATATCCTTAAGTTAATTTAAATTTTATTTTCTAATGCATAGTTTGTTCTCAAATAACAATTTTCTATACAATTATTAAAGATAATTTAGATATTACACTAATTTTTTATATAAAATCAAAAAACTTAATTACAGTTAATTAATTTTTTTAATAAATATGAATTTAAATATTTTTACTTATAAATGAAAATAGTCTCAGAAAAGGTCAATCTCCACGACCATAAATGGAAATAAAAAAAAATAAAAACAACAATAATTTTCCGGTCAAAAGTCGGCACCGACGTGGCAATATCCTATTGCGCGAGTCAACTTCATTGTCCAATGATAATTCACCACGTATGCGGTCACGATCTTCTGTGAATACGAAAATTCAAAAAAAGAATCACGAGCTCGCACTCACCCTTCAACCCTCACGCAGTCACGCGTAAGGAAAGGTTAGTTTTATTTTTCTTTTATTTTGGTCGTGGTTTTATTTTTCTGTAATCACTAATAAATGCAAAAAAAAAAAAACTAAACACGCTCTCAGCTCAACCACAACTAGCAATCAACGGAACAGCCTTCAACCCTCACGCGTAAGGAAATTAGCTTTCTTATTATTTTTCTTTTTTCTTTTCTTCCCTGAACGCTCTGGGTGAATAATTGACAAATAAATAGCCAAACATAACCTTAGCGCGAACATCGTTCTTTCCTGAACATTCGGCAACATCTACAAAAGCCCGTTTCCTTCCAATTCCACTCACACCGAAAAGCATAAAAAAATTGACCAAAAAAAAAAAAAGGATAAAAAAAAGGGTTTTTTTTTTTGGGTGAAACTTGGCATATTCTTCGCTATCAAATTGCATTAAGCAGTTGCCATAACCGAACGAGTCCCAATCAGATCGCAAAAATAAAAAGAGAGGTCCTCATTAGGTGCATTTTATTCGGATCGATCGTGCTCTCTCACGAGGGCTCGATCTGCGGCGCAATAACCGAATGGCGCCGGAGATCGAACAGGCATCGTCGGCGGCTGCGGCGGCGCCGGAGAACGCCGCTCTGTTCGGGAAATACGAGGTGGGGAAGCTTCTAGGATGCGGCGCGTTCGCGAAGGTGTACCACGCGCGGAACACGGAGAACGGGCAGAGCGTGGCGGTGAAGGTGATCAACAAGAAGAAAATCGCAGGAAACGGACTCGCCGGGAACGTGAAGCGCGAGATCTCCATCATGAGCCGCCTCCGCCACCCGAACATCGTGAGGCTCCACGAGGTTCTCGCCACCAAGACCAAAATCTACTTCGTCATGGAATTCGCCAAAGGCGGCGAACTCTTCGCGAAAATCGCCAACAAAGGCCGTTTCAACGAAGACCAAGCCCGTCGCTACTTCCAACAACTCATCTCCGCCGTCGGTTATTGCCACTCCCGCGGCGTCTTCCACCGCGACTTAAAACCCGAAAACCTCTTACTCGACGATAAGGTACTACTACACACACGAATTCATTTAATTTAATTTGTGTTTGGCATAATTTGTATTCGGCAGGGAGAGAACCAAAGTCTGACCACACATTGTTGTTTCTGGTGATCGAATTCGGATACCAGCCGAACCTGGTGCACATTTTAGTTTAGCTTTCTGTTAGTTAGTTATCTCAATCAGTTATTGTGTTATTGTTTCTGTAATATAGGGCAATCTGAAGGTATCTGATTTCGGACTCAGTGCGGTGAAGGAGCAGGTTCGGGTTGACGGGTTGTTACACACGCTTTGCGGCACGCCTGCTTACGTGGCACCGGAGATTCTGGCGAAGAAAGGTTACGATGGTGCTAAGGTTGATGTTTGGTCCTGTGGGGTCATCCTTTTCGTTCTCGTCGCCGGTTACCTTCCGTTTAACGATCCCAATTTGATGGTGATGTACCGGAAGATTTACAAAGGGGAGTTCCGGTGCCCGCGGTGGATGTCGCCGGAGCTGCGGCGGTTTCTTTCGCGGCTTATGGATACGAATCCGGAGACGAGGATCACCGTCGATGAGATTCGGAGGGATCCTTGGTTTAAGAAGGGTTACAAGGAGGTTAAGTTTCACCAAGAGGAGGATTTTGGAGACAAAAAGCTCGATGGAGAGGAAAATGATGATAAGGTGGTGGATTTGAACGCGTTTGATATCATCTCATTTTTCTCTTCGGGGCTGAACCTTTCGCGGTTGTTCGGCGGCGACGCGGGGGAGGACGGAGAGCGGTTTATGTTGCGGGAGTCGCCGGAGAAGGTTGTTGAGAGGGCGGAGGAGGCGGCGAAGACGGAGGGGCTCGCCGTGAGGAGGAAGAAGGATTGTGGGGTTGAGCTGGAGGGGCAGAATAGTAATATTATTGTTGCGGTTGAGGTTTACCGGTTAACGGCTGAGCTGGTTGTGGTGGAGGTGAAGAGGTTGGGTGGGGACGCGGATGCTTTTGAGGACGTGTGGGAGAACAAGCTTAGGCCTCACCTCTGTGCCGCAACGACGTCGTCGCATCAGCATCAAACTACTCAGTCTCAAGCTGTCTCTGTTGACTGCTGATTTTTTTGGCTCAATTTTTAAATTTAAAATAGAAAAAATAAGAAGCACGTTTAAAATTGTGTCGTAGCGAAAATCTAGTTTTGGTGGACCATGGGATAGTTATGGAACTCAGAGTGTGACTGAGGTTACTTATGTCTAGTGATTTCAAGAATCATGGTGTATATATGATTTTGATGCTTCGTTTAATGTTTACTGCACAGTCTTGCCTTTTTGCCTTAATTTATTAGTGGTTTCAAGAATGATGGTGTATTTATGATTTTGATGCTTCCTGTTTGCTAAACATTTTGATGGTACATTGAATGATAGTAGATGCATAGCAATGTAGTCCATGTTACAGGCTTAGTAATGATAGAATCAGTGTAGCAATGGATGTTAAAGCCTCTGCAAAATCGCAACTAACTCAGCATATGAGTGTTATTAGAGACACCAGTATAGCCACTGAAACCACCTACCCTGTTTGTGATTGTAGTTGTAAATAAAAATTGAAGAATACACATTAATTAAGTAACCAGGATTCCAGGAATATTAAAACCCCCACTATACTATTTTTTATAGTCATCAGCCATTGAATTGTAATTCTTTCTTTCTTTTGGTACAGATATTTGTGGCAGGTTTGAATTAGTAGCATCTATAATCCCTTTGAAGATATATAAACGTAATTTGAAATGTGTTATAGTTTTTGGCAATTTTGTAGCAAAATCAATTTACTCATTCACAATAGTTTAACCAAAATTAATTTTGCAAAATCAAATTCATACAAAATCAATTTTAGAGACCCAAACACAAACACTTTTTAAGCATTGAGGAAGATGGATATCACAACTCACAAATTATACATTATACATACAAATTGAAATAAAATGTTATTTAAGAATTTTTTATGAGTAAAACAGTAAACAGAATGATGAGTTACAAAAAGAGAACACCAATCTGCTGATGATCAGATTCAGTAATATTCAAGTGTTGCTGATATATCAGTGGTCTTCAATTGTAAATGGACACATGCATGCACCGTAGTACTACGTTGCTTCAGTAGTTTTCTTTTTGGTACAAGCAGAGGTCCAAAACAGAGGACGTTATAATTTCAACATCATAATCCTACCATAATGCCTTGCAAGTTGGGTTAATTAGCTGATTTGATGCTAAGCGTAATGGTTGAAACGTGGTCATGCAAAAACCGTTTCTGAATTAATAGCCCCACGAGATGTGTCATGTGTGTGACTTTTTTTTTTGTCTAATAGAAATGATAAACACACACACATAAATGTCTCAACCGAGGATTAAACCATGTCTAACCTAATAACAGAAGATGATTTTAACTATTTATGTTAGGCTTTATAGACCATGTGTGTGACTGAATGTCACTTGCCCAACAAATCTTCAATCTAAGTAGATGAGAAAGCAAAGTGTTCACAAGAGCAAAGGTACTGTCAGATTTCAACTCACGCTATCATTCCAAATTAATCAAATTTTAACTTATTCAGAAAACCTTATAAATGGTATCTATTCACCAAATAAAGGTTTACCATCACGCTATAGCTGAATTTTCCTGGCAAAGCATATATAAGAAAGGTGTCATATCACAAGATCGATACCTGCCCAAGCTTACTGAGCAGTACACGTGACATTCAATCAAGCAACAAAATATTCTTCCAGTTTATTGTTTTTAATTTTTGTTATCTGTTCTGATAATTAATTGCGTACACATTTTGCTTAGTGAGTCACAAAATATGGTTGGTGGTGGAATCCATCCTCCCATAAGCCAATTCCTACCTATTTTTGAACTCCTAATTTCATGTGATACTGTTGTTGTGATTAGTTGGAAAGGGGGCAGGATTCTAGGTAATGTGGGTACTATGCCACGTTGTTTTCTAATAAAATAAAGTCTATTTATTTTACACTCACAAAATGGTCATATTTTTTAATTTTAAAATTGTCCCCGAAAATATAGGTATCTCCTTAATTTATTGTAAATACTAAATAATAAATAAAAAGAAAACTAAATCTAATGTGTGATACCTAACATGGCTTGCCTGTAGAGGGTACTGGAGTCCCTTTCAATATAATTTTGTATTATCTTTACCTTTGTGGGCCATGCAATGGAGGACCAATTATAAACCATAACCACTAATTAAATAATAGTAAGAAGAGGTTGTTAATAAAAAATTACTAAATTAATGATTAATGGAAGAGTTCTTCTCTTGGGCCCATGACAGAGAATCATACAAATAATAGCTAGTAATAATGTATAATGATTGTGGTGATGACGATTGGTGATAAACAATTTTTTATTTTGCATCTGGGAATCTATGATTGGCACACTATAATTCAATTGGATATTGATTGGAATAGCACCAAATATGATTTGGTTCGAGGGGTTCGGGTCACTCTGTCCTCTCAGCGCCTGATTAAAAACACTGGGTGGAATGATAACTTGAGCAATTGATTAGTGATGCCACTTCATATGGACTAATGCACAAATTGCTGTACCAATGACCAATTCAATTTTACCTGTAATAGTGGGTAGACCCAATTTATTATATATTTATGAAATAAGCCCATCATTTATATTAATTACAAAAACATTTGTATATATTTATGAAAATAGCCCATTATTATGGATAATAATAAATTAGGCAAATATTTTTAGGTTGAGTTTGGATAGAGAAATTCAAAATTTTAAAAAATTTAAAATTCTTAGAAATTCAATTGTTTCAATTGAACTTGTCACTCTTTCTCTCTCTGCCTCTCCCTCCCCTTCCCCCTCTCTCGCTCTCTCCCCCCTCCCGCTTTCTATTCTAAAAAACCTCTCCCTCTCTCGCTCTGAATAACCTCTCTCTCCCTCTCCCTCTCCCTCTTGCTTTCTCCCCCTCTCTCTCGCGCTCTCTCTCCCTCACTCCCTCTCTCTCGCTCATTATCTCTTCCCTTCTCTCTCCCTCCCTCTCTTTCTCGCTCTCACTCAACCCTCTCTCTCGCTCTTTGAAAAACCTCTCTCCGCTCTCTCCCCTCTCTTGCTTTTTAAAAAACCTCTCCCTCTCCCTCTCTAAAAAACCTCTCCCTTTCCCTCTTACTCTTTTCTCCCTCGCTCTCTCTCTCTCTCCCTCCCTCTCTCTCGCTCTCTCTCCCCCATTCTCTCTCTCCCTCTTGCTCTCTCTCGCTGTTTCTCTCTCCCTGACCCTCCCTCCACTCTCTCTTGCCTTATCTCCCCCTCCCTTTCACTCTCCCCTCTCTCTCGCTCTCTAAAAAACCTCTTGCTCTCCTTCTCCCTCTTGCTGTCTTTATCCTCCCTCTCTTGTGCTTGCTCTCTCTCCCCTCCCTCTCTCTCGCTCTCCCCTTTCACTCCTGGTATCTTGAAACCTCTCCCTCCCTCTCCTCTCTTTCTCTCCTCTCCCTCTCTTGCTCGTTCTGTCGCTCCCTCCCTCTCGTTCCCATCTCTAGCGAGAGAGAGGGAGAGATGGGGAGAAAGAGAGTGAGAGAGAGGGGGAGGGAGGGAAAGAGCGATAGAGAGAGGGAGAGAGGGGGGAGAGAGAGGGGGAGACTTAGGGAGAGAGTGAGAGAGAAAGGGACGGAGAGGGACTGAGAGAGAGTGAGAGAGAGGACAGGAGAAAGAGAGCTAGAGAGAGGGAGAGGGAGAAAGAGAGGGAAAGAAAAAGGGAGAGGGAGGGAGTGGGAGAGGGAAAGAGAAGTGGAGGGGGAGAGAGATAAAGCGAGAGAGGAGGGAGGGAGAGAGCGATAGAAAGAGGGAGATAGTGAGAGAGCGGGATGAGAGAGGGAGAGAGCAAGAGAGAAAGGGAGAGAGAGGGAGCGAGAGAGAAAGAGGGAGAGAGGGATCTAGAGCAAGAGAGGGTGAGAGAGAGGGAGAGAGGGGGGAGAGCGATTGAGTGTGAGAGGGAGAGGTTTTTTAGAGATAGGGTGAGAGAGAGAGAAAGATATATTGAGAGAGGGGAGACTCAAGGAAGAAAATTGTTTATTGGGACTCATCAAATAATTATAATCGTTAATAAAAAAATAAGTTTTTTGTTAGAATAAAAAAAATTAAACTTCTACCTGGGAAAAAAAATCGTCTGGTAGTATCCACAAAAACACTAAACTTAGGGCACATTTCGTAATTTGTGTACTAGTAATATTTGTATTTCAAAGCACCCTTTCTGCAAATACCTTAAAGTTAATTGGTAACCTTCTAAGCAGGTAACTCATATAAAATCTGGACCGTTCTACTATTTAATTATTATATCTACGGTCAGAATTGGATTGGTCCATGATTCCTCATGGACCAATTTATGCATTGGTCCACGTGAAGTGCCACCTTGATTAGTTATTTGTTGAACTTTGAAGCTTTCTGTAGAAGATTATTCTAGTTGAAAACATTTTAGTTGTTATTATTTTACACCATGTTATTTGTGACATCAATTTCCCTGCAAACAAACACCTTAGTCCTTGGCCAAAAGGGTTCACAGCAGCATGAAACTTTCATTAAGGGTGTTAACCACACTCAATTCCTGTATTTTCTAGGAAGAAAAATGCACTGATTTTAGGTAACAGATTATGATTAAAAAAATCTTTTACTTCTTGTTTGTATAGGGATGGATAGTGTATTTATCAATCTTTTTGTGTGTAAGATCTCCACGTCTACTTATTGTTGGGAATCTAAGTATGAGTTGCTAGTTTTATATTAGTTAGAAATGAACCAAATGAAGATAATATAAGAGAAGACCCATTAATATAATGTCTTAAGGTTTTGGGTGAAAATGTGGTGTTAAAATATATACTAGGAAGAGGATAATTTGGTAAAAGGCTAATTATTATTAATTCTTGAAGTTTTTGAATTTTTTGACTTGGTGTTATAAGGAAGTGTTTTACACAAACAACTTCCAACTCACTTCTTCATCCAAAAAAAAACTTCCAACTCGCTTAAAACTTACACCTTTCACTTACTTTCTACTTAATTTAATCAACTTTTAACTAATATATTTTACAGATTAAATTAATTATAACAAATTCTCTAGAATTTTTATGGGACCAATAACTCATCAAGATAAAATGGGCTGGCTAAATCAAGTTTACGATTCAGCGGTATTATGGTGAATTGTTTGGTCAGCTCTCATCCATCAATTTTATTAATTGATAATTATTTCACTTTTTCATTTGAGTAATAACCTCCTTTGTAAACTACGAGGTTGGGTACAAGTGGTTAATATGTTTCATCTAAGGAAATCGGCTTGGTTAAGACCCGTGTTGATGGAACAATTCGTGGCCAAGCTATACTTACCTCTCGACCCCACCACCAATTCTGCCAAAAATTCCTTTAGCTTCTCTCTTTCATGCTCCCCATATCAGGTCAAGTGTTCTAACGATTGGTAATGTTTCATCAACCTTTAGCAGTTTAGCATCTAGAAATATTTCATCGCCTTGTTCTTATTCTAGATGCAGAAATGTATTAATTATTTATATACTGGTTTAATGTATTTATAAGTTTTGAGTATTTATTTCTACATGTATTTAGTTATATATTTAATATCTTGAGGTTAGATTTATAATAAAGGTTGTTAAGAAACATCACAAGATTTAAACACAATCTAGCATATTGGCACAAGTGGTTAAGGATATGAAGTTCAAGTTAACTCTCATCTTCCCCATAGATGTTCTTTATGGATGTGAGTTCGATCGATTTCCTCTAAAACTACTAAAATCCTGTTTGGTGGACAACATTTCTCAGAGAGATTCCCTAGTACCCAAAAGCTAGTTGAGTAGCTACCTAGGTGAAACTACTTCTTGTTTGGGTCTCGACGTGCACCCAGCCTAGTAGTATTGGGGTATATTATATATATATCTTTGTTCTATCATATTTTTTTGGGGAAAAAAACAAAATCTGTATTTTTTTAGGCAAGACAAGAACATTCAAGTCAACCAAAAATATCAAATCAAAGTGAGTTTCATGGTTTTTTTTTTGTCAACTAGATGACATGGTTCTTAGCATTTATTTTTCATCTTCTTCCTTTTCATTTTTTTGGGTCAAATCCTTTTTTTTTATTTTTTTTCAAAGGAAATTAATTGAAAGCGGGCAAAGCCTAAACGGCAATATATAAGGTGCAACATCAATAATGGCCAAAGTGAAGCTTAATGTAATGTCCCTAATCATTCAAAGAACAAATTCCAGATAGGCACATGATAAACCCCTAATACATAAAATTAACAAGCTTAAACAAATAGAAATATAACTACAAAGCAAAGACATCCTCCTTTTCTTTTTTATTTTTATTTTTTAAACTCGGCAGTAAATAGGCCCATGATAATAAGTAAATCAAGGAGCCAAAAATCAAAGAGTTTTTATATCCGCACATACACCATTTGTTAATAACACATACACACATTTAAAATACCCAAAATACCCTTACTTATTTCTTCTTCTTCCCACTTTCATTTCTTCTTCCCTCTCTGCTCTTCTTCTCCGCGCGCGCACGTTTTGCTTCATCCATCTTTTTAAAAAAATTTCTTCATTCTCCCTTCTCTACTCACCCCTATCCCCTCCAACAACAAGCAAAGGAGTCTCCCTTGCATCTACCGGCAGCACAACCGAACAGAAAACTCACCGTCGTCAGGTAAAATCGTGAGTTAAATTTTTCGCGTTTTAAGGACCCCGTGGAACTATTAATTCCGCGTATATAAAAAAACGGCACATACGTATCGAGCGCGGAACTATTAGTTCCGCGTAAAAAATGCACACGCGGAACTAATAGTTCCACGGAACTATTAGTTCCGCGTGTGCATTTTTTACGTGGAACTATTAGTTCCGCGTGGTCAATTTTTACGTGGAACTAATAGTTCCACGTAAAAAATGCACACGCGCAGAGTATTTTTCCTGTGAAAAATACTCCGTGGAACTATTAGTTCCACGAGTGCAATTTTTCGCGGAACTAATAGTTCCGCGCTAACTAATAGTTCCGCGCTTGATACGTATATGCCGTTTTTTATATACGCTGAATTAATAGTTCCACGGGAGGTGAAGACGGAGGTGTCACGGCGCTGCAACTACTCCTCTCTGTGAGGGAGACAACCACTTTCTACAAGGGAGAACGACGACGAGGTAATGCGAGGGAGAAGAAAGGGATGGACGCGCGGAAGTACGACGGAGCCGTGGAATTACGACGAAGCCGCGAAACTAAGACGGAGGCGCGGAACTACGACGCTGTGCGGTGGATCTGTGTATGGCTATGCGGAAGTGAGGGATAGTGCAATGGTTTTGAAGGTGAAGAGAGGGTAGTTTAGACTTTTTAGTTTTTAGTGTGTGTGTGTTTAACAAATAGTGTATGTGTGGATATAAAAAGTCAAATCAAACTCATTCCCATTTGTTGACCAAAAAAACTTATTCCCATTTCAAAACAATTTTAATAAACTTTCGTTTGTAATATTTGGGCCGAGCCTTTTCCTTCGAAGATTTTATTTATAAAGTGGGCTGGACTTAGAAGCTGGAATCGTTGGACTATGGGGCTTGTGACTATTCGGCATTTTTTAAGCCTATATGGGTTTGACCAAAATGGGTCCAGTTGGTGTTGAAATTAGTGACCCCATGACTTGTAAACTTTCATAACTATGGATTCATTGGATTGTTCCATCACCTACGATGTAGAATTTGAAAGGGTTACTTTTGTTTATAGAGGATATATTGCTGTTTTGGGAAATTAAGCATCAATATCTTTTTTCAAGCGTCTAGTTAGTAGGTGAATTTGGCAAAATTGGGTATTATTATGTTGAAAGAATATCCCCTACATCAAATAAGAGGCCAGTGACCACTATTTTCAACGTTCAAACCTGGGATAGGAGAACTACTTAAACGGGGAGAACCAAAAGGAATACACGTATCGATAAGATCTTTTGCAAGTGAAAATAACACAATGTTTTCATGGGTATGAAACAGTATTCTTTAGGGAAATTATTAACTATTAAGTGCCTCTTTGTTTAGGCTTTCAAAAGCCCATTTTACTGTTCAAACTCAATTTATCATGTTTAGATAAAAACCATGGTGAAATCAATATTTGGGATGATGAAATTGATTTTAAGAGAAGTAACAATTTCTAGTTTTTACAGTTGAGTTGAATCGATTTTGGGGTAGGACTAAAATTTGCTATATTTATGCTTCTAATTTACATTCACTTATTTTTTTAGAAAGAGTATTTCAACAAGTTACAATTTTTTTTTTTTAATGAATCGACATTTTACGACTTGAAATTTATTAAATACATCAAATGTGTAATTTGTTAATGTACTCTTACTTAAAATAAGTGGGTATATTTTAGCAATTTCATGTAAGATTTGCTAATATACACCCACTTGGGTTTTAAAAGGAATATGTTAACAAGTTAGACTATTCACCTTTTAAAAAAAATATCTATTATTTTGGATATATATTACATTTAATTACTTTTTCTCGAAGTGTTTGGCCAATTAACTAACTATTTATAACCCTTAGTTGTACATATTCAATTTTTGATAAAGTGACAATTTAAAGAGTTGTTTCGTAAATGTCATCCAACTAAATAATTAATCTTCCCTATTAACCTTGCTTTGAAACAAAATTATCATTTTTATCACTTTCTCTTTTGCTAATAGCTTGACATTTATCTTTGTCAAAAATAGCTTGACATTTATCATTTGAACACGAGAGGAATGAGTGCATGCTCAGTTGCTCATGACTCACTAGTTTTTCTTTTGTGAATAAATGAATTAATAGAGTAAACAACTATTTTGGTCACTGAGAGTGTTAGATAGTGTTATTTTAATTTCTAACGAATGCGAAATTAAAAAATGTCCTCAACTGATGTCAGTCGTTGGTCACTTTAGCCCCTACTATCAGGAAAGTAATCATTTTAAAAGATCAAAATGATAATAAATAATCACTTTTAGGAATTAAAGTGACTAATAACTAATAGTTGATAATATATTTTTAATTTTGTATATGTTGAAGATCAAATAGGAATGGCAATTGAACCCATACCCATTGGGCGTCCGCAAAAATTACCCACAATGGAGAGGGTAATTACCGTTCAATGGGTATGGGCATAGGTACGGGTAATTACCCGTAAAATTTGATGGGGACGGGTGCGGGTACCTTAGTACCCACCCCGCCCCAGACCCGCACACATATATACATATTTATTTATTTATATTTATATTTATATATGTATGTGTGTGTGTGTATAGGAAGCATATCAAATGACAGAACTTTTATTATGAGAAGATGAGAGTAGTGAATCATAGTCATAAATTCAAACTATAAATGGTCAAGATTAAAACATAAAGTCACATGACTTTTTTAAGGGGTCATGTGACCACTAACTAACTTTTAATCATAACCATCCATGTATGGTTATACGGTCCAAATTTAATCCTCTCACCCTCTCATATTAAAATTCCTCTCACTTGATACATCCCCTATATATATATATATACTAAATTTAATAACTCTTAAAGAAATTTATAAATTAATTATAAATCCTAAAGCAACTCATGCACAAGACACTATAGTCACAAGACACATTTCTTTTCCTTTCCCATGAGATACATTTTTTTGACTCTTTGTTTTCCTTTACCGTGTCTTTCATCGTTATTGTAAATGACGACAAACTTGCTTCATTGTACCTCATTTACTTGCGCTATTATTGTCCCGCTTCCTTGATCTGCAATGACAAGTCTTCTTTATTGACACCATTCTGTCTCATTTCTGTGTCATTCATTGGCAAATTCCTTACGCGTCCTTGAAACATAATATTGTGTATTGCATTTGAAAAATTAATTTTTGAATTTTCATAGTTAAAGTGTGGATAATGGACAGGGATATAGGTACTTAGGTACCTAACAGGTAAGAGTACGGAGATCAAAGTTACTACCCATACAGGTATAGGACCAAATACGAGTATTTTTTAAAATTATAAATACAGAGACAAATACTATAATACCCTACCCATTACCATTCATAAAATCAAAGTAATATCATCTCATGCTCTCTTCGACTAAAGTGAATGTTAACTGATGGCGAAATTACTACTCATTATAAAATACTAAGTGGTGGGATGGAAGGTCGTGCCTAACCCACGACACGACTTTAGCCGCCCTCACTAATGTCAGAACGTTACTTGAGGTTATTTTATTAACTATAAAAATGAAAATATATTAAAATTAAAATGTTGAAAATTATAAAACAAACACGTATAATCAACTTATATTTTTTTTAGTTACAAATATAATCAACATATATAAAATCTAAAAGATAATAGATTTAAAATAATTTAAATGTAAAAAGAACCGTGATTTCATAAAGTTCTCGCTATAGCGGATTCAGGATAGAGTTAATTACATCCATTGTGAATCTATCTATTGATAGGAGTTTTACCTTGTATTAATGTTTTAAAATAATTTTAAAATTTTCCATCAAAATAATAATAATTTAATATAATAAAAATAAAAATAAAAATGACAGACGTGGAGTACATTGGATGAAATCACTTTCGAAATTGTATAGTTTAATTTTATATATAAAAGTGAAATAGAAAATAATTATTTTAAAAGAATTAACAGTTTTTTTAAGAGAAAAGAATTAGCAGTTAAGATTTAGAATATAAATTTTTGACAAAAATATAAGAAACTTAAACTTAAAGAAAATAAATAAATTTTATCATAAAAAATTAAAATTAATTCTTTAATTTTTTTTTCAAAAAATATAAAAATAATATCTTAAAGAGAAAAATTATCAACATTAAAATATGACAAAAAAAAATACTTACTCAAGTTCAATAAATTCCCTTTTTTCATAAAAGGTGATAAATTCAAAATATTAATTTAAAAATAAAACATTTATTACTTTAAATTCTTTTTTTGGTGGGATTCATTACTTTAAAGTCTTTAATACTACTACTAGTTAATAATCTCCATATTCAATTTTGAACTAAAATAATTAATAACCAACACTTATTGCTCTAAGTAATATTAAATAATTTGATTCCAGTTTAAGTAAGGTCTCAAATTTGATTATTGAGTAAATTTAAAAATAAGTGTTATTAGAGAACTTTATCCCAGAATGAGAGTTAATAAAAATTAAAGTAATTAATACTCCATTTATCATGAACGAAAGGAGAAAAGAAAATGACAAAACTTGATCCACACCGGCCACCAACCACTTTGCTTTTGAGCATTGTCCAAGTCCACTCCCACTTCCATCCATCCATCCATCCATGTCTAATACACTTTTTTTAACACATTTTTTATAATTAATTAATTAAAATATATATAAATCTCGTTAAATCAGGTGAATCTCATTTTTAAAATAATACAACCCACATACATTTTATTTAATCATAAAAAATGTGCTGTTAGCCCTACTTCTTCAAAAAAGCAAAAAACTTCACCCTCTTCACATTCCCCATTCGTCCATTTTCATTACATAGTCATGGTCACACACCACACTGATTCCTCTGACAGTAACACACGTCTCTGAATCACAAAGAGAGAGAGAGAGAGGGGAAGGAAAATGTGTCCCCTCAGGCTCATTCTCATCTTCCTCTCCGCTACTCTCGCCGGCTTCTTCGTCCTCAGAAACCTCAGATCTCAACCTCAAACCACTGATCATGAGCTGGAAGAAAACCATGAAGAAGACACTGACACCCAAACCTCGGATTCTGCTAACCCTTCACTGAATGCACCTTCCAAGTCCAAGGTTTCTTCTCCCTATCCCACCCTTTTTCTATTAATTACTGGTTCAGTGTTTTTTTTCTTCATTTCTTAATAAAAATGTTGTCTTTTTTACATTCTGGCTTGGTGGGTGGTTTGGTTCATCTCAGGTTTGGACTGCATTGGAATCTGGGTTCTGGACCCTCGTTGACATGGCTACTGGTCGTTATCTTTGGAGGCAGTTGGTCCCTAATTCCTCTTCAAAGCCCTCCACCTGAATAATTTGATCATTCATCAGTAGTATGTGAAATTCCCTGTCACAAAGGCTAAATGAATGTTGTTGCCTCTGATATATAGTTAATTTTGAAAACTCAATCATAACTACCCATGTCCATATAGTAGGTTTAAATGGTGAACTGATAAATTGATCGATCATATCCATAACTGCAATAATACTATCTGCTCTCTTATACATAGAATTTGCCTACTATCATTTTTGCTCTCAATTTCTTAAAATGTTTAGTTTTCGTTTAGAAGATTGCAAAAATACATCTTTTGGACCCAACATATTATTTGTAACCGAAAACCAAACGTGAGTTTTAATGTAAAGCTGTAAATTCTACATGGGTTTTCTCCATGCCTTTTGTAGTTTTAAAATAACGCAGTCACAACAATTAGCAAAATTGGATGAATATAGGACGATTCACCATTTTGACATCAGTGAAACAGATTCACACAAACTCAATGGTTTCGATTTAGGTGTGGTTCACTAATAATTTAAGATAATGGTATAGAAATAAAAAGTTACTGGCTGTTTAATTTTCGTACCACCGTCTAAGAAAGTATTTTTAAATGATGATTGGGGAAGGTCAGAAGGATAATCTCTGATCACCAATTTAGGATGCAACTTGCTTAGTTCAAAGGAAAAGGTCTTCATAGCTTCTGAAATTCTTGGTAGTTGATTCTCTAGCAAATGCAATAGCACTTTTGCCTATATTCTCCTTCTCGAAAATAAAGATAAACGCCATATTATCAGATGTGTGTACATGTGGAAAGGAACAGAGATCTTTCAAAGCGTTATCCGGAGAAAATTACTGGAAAGCTAATCCATTTATTGGTCTTTTGAGGCTAGCATAACTTCAGCATTCATGCCTTCAAAACATGAGAAGCCTCTAAAAACGGTTGTTAACCATCATACTATTACTATATACATAAAAACTCAAACTACATATATAAACATCTACAAACCGAATTTGAGATACACGATTATGTTACAATAATAAGGTCATGGCATCGTGACCCACGTGAAAGATATGCAGAAACAACATCATTTTTTCTTCTTCAAAATTGGCATGCCATGAAATATAAAGCATGAGATATCCAAAACTGAGAATCTGTCATTATGACTGTGATTGTTGTTGCTGCTGTGATTGCTCTTGTTGATGATCACCTTGCCAAACCCAAACAATGTCTTGAAGGGCAGGCCTAACATCCTCATTCAATATTTTCTGATATTCCAGCGTATCCCCATTTGATTTCTTCACTTCCACCAAATGGAAAAATGGGGTAACCTCAAAGATCTCAGCATCAATGGATAAAACCCCTTTCCTACCTTCATCAAGGCCCTCTAATTTCAACAAACCAGCAGCCCTTTTCTTTATTCTCAGCTTCAGTCTCTTAGCTATCTCTTCTAGCCTTGAGATGATGGCTGATGCAGGTTGTCTTGAAGTAAACCTTGCTTCCCTTTTCTGAAAACTGTCCTCAAAGAACCCACAGAGGTTAAAACCAGGTGAAAGGGAGATGATATCAAAGGCATTTATGCTTACAGGAACAACCGACTCTAGCCTTGCTTCTTCTGCTGCTACAACATCATCACTTTCTTCCCTTTGATTATCAGAATGATTAGTAGCCACAGGAGAGAGTGAAACAGTCTTGTTGTCTTCCCTTTCCTGTTGTTTTTTATGTCTACCATTTGGTCCATTCTTAAACCAAGAAGATTGTTTAATCTTAGCTATGGAAATCCTAGTGTCAGGATCTGGATCCAACATCTTACACAATAGCTTCCTTACTTCTCTTGGGAACCAATTAGGACATTTAAACTCAGCTTTGCTTATCTTCCTATACATCTCAATCAAATTTGAGTCATGGAAAGGGATATAACCTGCTAGTAAGACAAAAAGAACCACCCCACAAGACCAAATATCAGCTTTTGCACCATCATAACCCTTCCTTTTGATGACCTCAGGAGCAACATAGGCAGGTGTTCCACAAGTTGTATGCAACAAACCATCCTGGTGTTTGGATTCGGCCAGGGCGCTTAGCCCGAAATCCGAGACCTTCAGGTTCTCATTCTCATCCAACAGAATGTTCTCTGGCTTTATGTCTCTATGGTATACACCTCTACTGTGACAAAAATCCACTGCACTGACTAGCTGCTTGAAATACTTGTGTGCAACATCTTCTTTGAGCTTCCCTTTGGCCACCTTCTTGAAGAGCTCACCACCTTTAGCATATTCCATAACAAAGTAAATCTTACCCCTTGTGGCTATGACCTCAAAAAGCTGTATAATGTTTGGGTGTTTTACCAGTCTCATAATAGATATTTCCCTTTTGATATTATCAGCTTGGCCAGTTCTGAGAACCTTATCCTTGTCAGTCACTTTAACAGCCACACTCTGGTTAGTTATTGTACTCCTTCCATAGTAAACCTTTCCAAATGTGCCTTGGCCTAGTAATCTTCCTAGTTCATATCTTTGCATCAAGACTTTTGTTGTATTCTCCATAGGAGACCTTAAAGTAGGATTAAAAAAATTAAAATACCACTCCTTCCTCAGCCAGTTAAAATTTATTTATCATTTAAAGGTCAAAAATAGTGATTCAACTCTCTTCACACAGATCATGTATTAACATAACAGGCACAACAAAAAAACTTGTCTGCCAGTTTTGCATCAAGGAATGGTGAATAAATGAGCTAGTTGTTTGTGGTCCAGTCTTATCAAGCATCAAGCAGGGCAGCAATAACAAGGAGAGAATCTTATGGGTCTCAAAGACAGAGCACATCCCCTGCAGTGGCTATGTCAAGCACAACTGTAGAATATATACATATATATGTGTTTGCTGCAATTAAGTTGAGGAACCTCAGAAGTATACTGAAAATCTTGGAAGTTGATTTTCCTTGGAGTCTAGTCTGAAAAAACAAACAAACATTAATACTCACTTCAATAATTGTTTCAGAAGATTTTGTTTTTATTTGACTATATATCAGGGTAGGCAGGTTATCATATAGAAACGACATTAAGTAGGTAAAAATAAAAATAAATAAATAAAAGGCTAGTGGTGTCCTCTAGACACTTGTTAAGGAATCAATCAATATATATAGACATGTTTATTGGAAATGACAAACTTCAATACATTACTAATTTTGCAAACTACAATTTCTGACAAAAACTCTTCAAGACACATGCTAGAAATTACCAAATAAAAATCAAAGGCTAAGTTTAGAGCACAGTCAATAGTTCATGACAGAACTCCCAGCAGTAACCAGATTCTTCCTCAAAATATATGATCTTTAAAAATTCTACATGAAAATTGACAGCAAACAACAATTGTAGACATTACATTTGGATTTAAATTGATTTCATACAAAACACACGCACACACACAGAGAATTTAAAAGCACTGGATTTCTAAAATCTTAGAATCTCAACTTCACTTTCACTCCATCATTGTTTGCAGCAAAATTACAAAAAAAAAGGACTTAAATTGCTAATATGCTTCAGCTTCAAAATCAGTCTCAAAGTTTCAAAACCAAAAAATTCACTGTGCACTAGCTTGGCAACTTTATGTGCTGAAATCATCAGAAAATAAGGAACATGTTCGTGTTACAGTACCCACAAACAAAACCAAATCGAAACACCAAAAAAAATAAAATAAATAAATAACAACCTTGAGTGTTGTAGATGCACCAACCCAGAGAAGATGAAGGGAAGATTTGATACAGCACTGTGAGATGAAATTGAATATATTAATTAACTATTATTAGAGTTATTACTTAGTATTCATACTTTTATATATATATGTTTTAATTATTGGTTGAGAGCAAGCGATGCTACTCGGCAGTTGCTATCATCACCAAGTGCAAAACGAAAGGAACCGAACACGTGTCAACCAGTTAATGCCTCACGCGTAGGGTTCCCAGCTCATGCTAATGATCGTGAGCGGCATTTATCATCTTGCCACGTGGCATATGCTCTCTGATTTAGCAACGGTACGAAAATGTCACCACCACCACCGTAAACCACTTGACACCGCTACGGCTGGCACGTACACACGCGGCAATGATCTTCACGTGTTACCGTACTGGGATGTTAATTCGGCTGACTGGTCCATTTGGACTTTTGAAGTGACCGGTAACTAAGTAAGTGGAATTTTAATTAATAGATTGTTTAATCCAATTTGATGTTGTCTTGTTTTTTTTGTCAAAGATGAGATATATTAAAATTGGTCGAAGTCTAAACATTACACAGAATGGACCCTATACATATAGGCCTAAAATAGATATGCAAAAGCTAACCCATACATATTAAGCCCAAACTATGCTTTGGATGAGCCTACCCAACTTCCAATTGCCCAAACATCAAAGGAAAAACAACGAACAAAAACAAACAACACTAACAGATAGACACAAGAGAAGGGAAAAAAACAAGCTACACAGCCTAACATACTATCCTAGCACACCATAGACAATACAAAAAGATATTCTCGAGGGGGTATGACCCATTTGGGGCACTGACAGTGACAACCTTCAGCCTTATCGTAGTTGCTTAGATGTCAGAGGGTGGAGGTGCTTCGACGAGATGTACGGCGGCGCAAAAGAAGCACAGAGAAGGAAACCTGAAAAACAGAAGAAAAAAAAACCAAACAACAGAAACACCAAACACCACAAACAACAACAAACAACCCCGAAAAAACCACAACTCAACCCCAGCCACAGTGGCGATCTGACAAGGACAAAGAAGACGACGACCCAGCTACGAGGACAGCGGCAGCAAGCCTCCACGACTGGAGAAGGAGACGACGACGCAGCTCCAACCTTGACTGAAACTCGTCCGATCCGAAGGTGAGGGCGATGCTCCAACCCCCAACCCAGCGTACAACGACGCAAAAACCCCCAACAGATGGCGGTCTTCCTCAACAACCAAGCGTTGGATGCCAAACAGAAGGCAAGAGAGGAAAATAGAGATATGGAACCGGCGTGGAAAGACGAAAATAGGACCTCTTCCACCTCCCCAGCGCACCGAACCCCCTCCTGCTCCTCGGCCTCACAGATCGCGATCCAGAGAGCCAAAACGAGAGAGTGGGAGACGCCAGGGACAAGAAGACGTCAGGCAAAGCAGTGGGAAGGGGAAGAGGAGAAGGCATGTGTGGATATGGCGGGGGACAAGGCCAAACGACAGCGGCAGTGGGTTTTGTCTGCAAGAAGAAAAGGAAACGACAGTAGCGACGCAAGGGTTTTTTTTTGGGGGAAATATAACAAATCGTTGTCTTTCTTTTTTATTTTGTCAAATTTAGATGTTGTCTTTTTTTTTTGGGTCAAAGATGTTGTCTTTCGTGTAGCCCAATTGATACAATTGGGCCTCGTCGCAAGTAACCTAATGCACCCATCAATCAGTTGTTACAGATTTTGGACCCAGCCCAATAAAGGCAAAAGTGGATTTTGCTACTAGAACAAGGGTATGAATTTTGAACCAAAAAAAACAAGGGTATGAGTTATTTTGTGTGTATTTGGAGGAGTGTTTGCTAAAAATGATTTTGACTGAAGTTGATTTTGTAAAACTAATTTGGTTAAAATTAAGTTTGAAGTGAAGTGATTTATGTTTAGAATGTTTTTACTCTGAAAGCAAGTTTGAGGCAAAACTTAATGTAAATTTTTCAACGTAACACATAAGCTACTTTTTAAAACTTTTAGTGAAACACCAAGTTTGGGCTCTGTAACCAACATGTGTCTTTCAACGCTCGTGATAAGACCTTAGGTCAGGCAGGGCTACCTGTTGAGTTTAAGCATATCAATAAGCAAAGGAAAAGAAACTAACAATGATTCCTCTAGTAACGGCGAGCAAACAGGAATGTTTGGAGACAAAGTCAATTTTGCCCAATAGTAGCCAAATATTTGTATTTGCAATAACATCACATTTGACGTGAGGCACAATCAATTCTAATACTTCCAACCGTGAAATCAAACACACACTCCATTCACTTGCATGTCACTCAGAGCGTTCTCATAGCCATGTGCCACACATCTCCCAAAAGCCATGCGAGCCACAAAGACCACCAGCATAGCCGTGCTCCCTATTTTCTTCTGAGCAATATCCTTATCAAGGAAAAATAAGATTGAATCGATTCAATCTTATTTTTTCCCTATTAGGAATAATTGTTTTTGCTGATTTTGGTTCTCTAGGTATTCAAAATATTACAATCAGTTTCCTTCATCATTGTGTCATTCAATTTTATTTATTAATTTTTTGATCTAATGGAGTCTCATAGGCCAAAAAGAAAAACTACAAAGCACTTTACGATCAAACTTAGAACCAATGACATTTTTCCACAACACAGAAAAACACCTTGGGGTTGGGTTCTATACTACGCCAGATTCAGCTTTTTATAGCGCATATTTTGTAGCGCTTATTAAAGAAAGCGTTACTAGAGAAAAACAGTTTTTTTTAGCACTTTCTTCATAAAATGCTACAGTTGCTTGTGATTTTACTTTTCGTAGCGCTTTGCACATAAAGCGCTTTGCATATTTTTATTTTTATTTAAAATAAAAATAAATTATTTTCAAGCATGTAGCGCTTTACCTTAGCGCCATAAACCTTTTAGGCTATGTTTGGATGGGGGTTTTTGGAGGGGAAGGGAGGGGAGGAGAGTGGAGGAGAGGGCTTATAATTCCTAATTACCTTGTTTAGCTTTAATAGGACAAATGAAATATTATTTTAGAAGGTAGGAGACACCGAGATGTAAAACTTTTTTTTAATTTTAAAAACTCCCAAGCAAAAAAATTGGAGATTATAAATTTTTTCCTCCCCTCTTTTTCCTTCCAAAAACTCCCATCCAAACATAGCCTTAGTAAATTTTTCAAAACCCGCGTTCAGTCTGAGTCTCGCACACTACGCGTTTCGCTTCATTCTTTCCCTGTTCACCGAGTCTCACTCACTCCGCCTCCACTGCTCCGGTTCTTCACCGCCATGGAGAAGCCAGCCGTAGTTGTTCTCCTTTGCTTGTGCTCGTTATCCACCCTCGTGCTCCGTTCTCCGTTCGTCGTGCTCCGTTCTCTGTTCGTCGCGAAGTCAGCCCTGTTCCGGTCGTGCTCCGTTCATTCGTGCTCCGTTTGTCGTGCTCCTTTCATTCGCCATTGCTGGTTGGGGGTTAGGGTTCAGTGTGCTCTCTCTCTGTCTCTCTCTATTCACTCTCCACATTTGCCTTCAAAGCTTCTTCTTCTTACCTTTACCCTGCCTCTCGTGTTGTATTAATGATATAGCTCCTGTTTTTCATCAAGGAAATTCTGAATTTTTGATGCACACGGATTGTTAGATGAGTAATATATTTGGAATGTTTTTCAGACTGTCTAGAAGTTATTCGATAATATGCCAAGGATTAGAGTGAATGAGAGATTTGAGATTGTCCATTTGCGTTGTGCCTCTGTTTGCAATATAGTGATTGATGAGCTAACCCAACCTAATTGCAATATGCCTTTGTTTTCTATTTCTTTCTATAATTGTTTTTACTCTTCCTTTTTTGGTTCCTAATAATTATACTTGTCAAACTTATCCAAATTCATGAAGGTTTATTTTCATATATGTTCTAATATATGTTTTCATATTGCAGGTCTTTCCCATATATTTGAACGGAATTGCTGGAAGCTTGGTGGTTTTGGTGGCCTGGTTAGGAGCTTGGGTAGTTTCATATACTTTCAAGTTTCAACTTTCTTGTGAGCTGGAGTTCCCCTGGTAATGCACAATAACATTTATATATAGAAGTACAGTTGATTAGTCAACATTTTTATGTCCATACTTTTGTATTGGTTGTATTCTTCGACTAATCAAATTTTAAGGTTGTTTGTAAGATCCTAGGGCTATTAGAACTCCAATTATGCAGCAACTTGACTTAATTTACATGTATGGTGCCATTGGCTCCCTTTATGGTTCCTTGTCTGGGTTCAACTAGTCAAATTTACATAGGTCCACTTTCCTATTGTCAAAACCTCTTGTTAATATCATTTTTAAGTATAAAATCCAAATCCCATAAGTCCACTTTTTTATATATCAGTCACGAGGTTACATAGTCCTTTGTTATTTGTTATGGTTTGGTTCGGTTTTTTTCAATCCCTCAGCTGCTAATTTGTCCTCTGGCATATATATTTCCTTAACCTTTGCTTGTATTGCTTTGTTGCTTAAGTTTTGAAAGCATTAATCTTCCAAGGCCATCAGTTCAGAATTTTTTTTTTGGTTTTGCAAGTTCCATTCCCTGCTATAATTTCTTTGGACAAGGTGGCTTGTATTCTTGGTTGCTGCCCAGCCCAAATAAGCTTCATGTATTAATGTTGTCAGAGTCAGATACACTCTCACTCTTCAAGACATGCCACAGTTTCTTACTGTCATATTTATCTAATTAAACCGGTCAAAAATTTACTATCTTTGACTCTTAAGAGTAAAAGAAGAGCTAGCAAATAATATGTCAGAAAATTTGACTTATATAGGACTTCTTGTTTGTGTAAGGAGGTTGCCTTTGACATTTTATATCTGAATAACAACATTGATATGAAAGATGTAAGGTTTGATCATTGATGGCTAAGTTCATTTAGCAATGAGACTGGTATGATCCAACCTCCACTGGAGAATAGAAGGGAAAATGAGGAGATTATGCAGCAACAGGTTTCATAGATTCATTGATTGTAGAATTTAGAAGCTAAATGTTGAAATTAAAAAGTATGAGTGTGTGAACAGAGATAAACAAGCCCTTACTGATATATATATGTAAAATGTTTCTGTGCTAGTTATCACTTTCTCCATAGATTAATTATATCTAATTGGACTCTATAGTTAAACAAGCCCTTATATATATGTATATGTAAGATGGAATGCTATATTACACGTTTTGTGCTATGGCTTCCTTTAATCTTTAGTCAGCAAATTAAATCAGAACCCTTTAATTAGTGTATATATATTCCTGGCAAGGTTTGGATTTTTCAAAGAGCTAGCCTAAAATAATAGGAGAGTGGGTATATAATTTATATGGTATGCTTCTTCATATATCTTATGTGAGACTTAATTAGTATGTGTCTGAACTATATTTAATTAGTATATTCATTGAATCATTATACTTCAATTACCTATGTTCCAAGCTTTGTGAAAAAACATTGTATTTACTAACTGTGTAAAACTGTAACCAAAAATATGAGAAAGTGAGTTTTCAGTTAAGTTAATTAACTGTAGTCATGGCTAAAAACAATAGCATTATAAAGTTGCTTATTTATAATCTGTTATTTAGTTAGGTTTGTCTATCACGCCCCCGAAATGGGGTGTGAAACATTAATATTTATGATTAAAAAATAAAGCTGTAGGAAAGTGCCAACAGTATAGTAAGATAGAGGACTGAAGCCAACATGGGCTATAGGCTTTAGTTAAAAGTAGAGGGATTTCTAGTGTTTTCCATGGTTAAAGCAGGTTTATTGTTGAATCCTACTATATCAGTTTCCTCTTTTCCTCCTACTCCTCTCTCTTCTTATCCTTCAAGAATATTTTTCCCTTTCCTGTAACTGCATCCTCTCATCCTTATTCTACAGAGTTTATTGTACATGCTTGAGGATTGTTTCTAGTTTTTTCCTTCCTTTTTCTATATTAATCAAGGATTGTTTTTCCTTTATGTTGGTATCTATAGCTAGCTTCAATAATACATGTCTGAAGCTATAATGATTCAATGAATATCAGGAAAAAATATAACTATCACCAAGACACGAATTGAAGTATATTTCCTGTAATTTGAGTGCTCTTGATCAGAAACCTATTTTAAGTTTTGAAACTTTGAAGTTTGAAAATAGACCATAAAACAAAAGATAAGCACTTCATTATGTTTCAGTTCTGTTTCAAGCCATACTATTAATCCACGATTGCAAGTTGCAGAATAAAACAACTTATATAGATCATCATATTGAAAGGTAACATAGAGCATGCATCTTCTCTCAAAAGAGCTCTAAAAGTATAACTAGGAAAAAATCCACTCACTTGATTGAATGGGCGTGTTTCTGTGCAATAAGCCCTTTCTAAAACACCTCCACTGTAAAGAATATGTTTTTACCTTATTATCTAAAGCTAATTTTAAGATAAACCAGTTTTAAACTTAGAAGTTCTTTTATATAAGCTACTGTTGAGTTATTTGGACCTTACATAAATTTTTGTGCTTGTGTTGTTGTGCTCTATGAGCTTTAATTGTTGATAAATTGTTGATGTCTCTTTCTCGCTTACTCATGTGTTGAATTCAGAAAACTGTTGGAGTTTGAAGAATTCTAAGAGTATTTTTTTTGGAGAAAAGAGTTATCCACTAAAAGGGGAAAGGGTAGGGCTTCTTTAGTGAATTGATATGTGTTTCTTCAATTGACACTTGTTTCCCTAGCTATACATATTCTCTTTGAAAATCTCTTTTAAAGTCTACTTGATTTAATATTTTAACTTGTGTTAAGTTGATGTGCTATATATTTAAGTTTAGTTTCCATTTAAGTAGCATTATTTGTGTAACATTTTAGAGCATGCACATAATTGCATATATCTGTTTTGACTGGGCTGGATTTTGGAGAGAAAAAACAAATAATATTTATAGCGCTTGTTAAAGAAAGCGCTACCAAAATAATGATTTTAAAGA
Source organism: Glycyrrhiza uralensis (assembly GCA_030159175.1). Taxonomy (NCBI): domain Eukaryota; kingdom Viridiplantae; phylum Streptophyta; class Magnoliopsida; order Fabales; family Fabaceae; genus Glycyrrhiza; species Glycyrrhiza uralensis. The sequence goes on from BRZY01000006.1 coordinate 7,627,749, forward strand.
CTTGATATAGCGCTTGTTAAAGAAAGCGCTACATCAGGTTGACTGATCATGCCAAAAATTGAATACCTGGGTAACTTGACGTAGCGCTTTTCCAAGCAAGCGCTATAATAAAATAGTTTTTGTAGCGCTTTTAAAAACGCTACAAAAAATGTCTACCCCTTTTATGACTATTTGGTTTATAGCGCATGGAAAACGCTACAAAAAGCAAAAAAAAAACACTACAAAAAGCATTTTTTGCTCCTAAATTGAGTGCGCCCATCCAGCAATCCAGTCAACTACTCTGTTACCTTTCTTGTGGGACAGAAGGACCTACACAACACATATGAGATCGATTTGACATTGATTTGGGCCACCTTGACACGGTGCGTGTTGCCAAAAAATTTCTCAAATCAAGTCAGGTAACGTACGTGCTGCAATACATGTTTAGAATTTCTTATTTATGAGGATATTTGCTACGCCATTGGTGCTAAGGTAATGTCAAAGCAATCACACATGTGGCATGTAAGCTTCTAGCATTAAAACTTGGAATACACAGTGATGGGGGATCTGATTGTAACAATTGGATGCTTAGGAGACAAAAAAAGCACAATTAAAGTCTGTGGGACTAAAATCATACAATCGCGTTATCTGGGGTGACCAAAAATACAATTAAACCTCAGATAAATTAGTAGTATATAAATTACTGTACTCTTGGAGTGAAAATTTTCTTTGCTTATAAAAAGAAATGTTCTATATGATCATCATCAAATGCTCAAACTGGTTTTAAGATTTATCACAGAACATTTGTGACAATTTAGGATATTTTAGATTACATACAGTTATAGTTACTTAAGAACAATTTGCGTGTAAAATTCGGTGATATATAATCTAGAAGAACAAATTAGAGTCTTTGTCTTTTTCCTTGATTCGTTTGTTACAGAAAAAATGAATCCCCGTAGCTTTCCCTTGCCATTGGCAAGGAGACTTTGAATTCAAAGGTCTCACTTTCACCGACACCATTATATATATCTCGATCCATTTTTGTTTAGTTTGATCTCAGTTTCCTGAATCTGATTTAAGTTAATACAATGCCGTTAACAGGTCCTTTCAACCCATAAAATGTTATCGTTGCATTAAAATGCAAAAACTGTTACTAACGGTGATTGGGATAGGCTAACTGATGTTAATTATGGTTCGGAAACTGCCATGTGGGAGTGGGTAAACATCTTTGTTGGTTCTGTTGTCTTGAGGCATGCAGCAACTGAATCGAGTGAGAAATTTCATTGGTCTTAATTAATTACATATACACTGATCATAATTCACGCTACGTACTATATCAAAAAAAATATTCACGCTGCGTATTAAACTATTGTATTTATTATTAAAAAAAATAAAATGTGATTAATTAGTTAATAAAAATATATACCCCTAATTATTTGCCCGGTTGGAGTGATCTGGGGAATAGATCTAAAAATTGACCAAAATGGTTAAAATATACAACGGAGACCTGACAAGGCACGTGCTTCGAGTGGGAGCAGCACGTGCCCATCTTTATAATCTTCCATTCATTAATTGCAAGAGTTGGTGTCACCTTATGGAATGGCCATGATTGCTTTGCTTGTATTGGCCTTGTCCTTGAGATAGATGATGATTAACGAGGATCTTGTTTTCAAACTTATAAAAGGTAACATTGAATTACCTAAGGCGACAACAAACATCTGATAAAAAAAAGGTTATTTTCTTCTTTTTAATTTTCAACCCTTTGTAAACATTGATCAAGGTACATATATACATCATTGTTTCATTAAAAAACAAACATACATCATAGTAATTTTTTTTTGAAAAATCCAAATTGAATTACATAGGACCAAAAACACAAAAAATGCACGAACCTCGAACAATACAAAAATATACGTGAATGAACCACCAATTCATTACAACAAAACAACACCCGCCTTCTAAACAACAAAAGCTCTCAAGCTATTACCAACCTAACACTGTAAGAAGAGAATTAAATAAGTATTTGTAAAACTAATTTATGATGTATTGTCTCAATTAATTAGAAGATCTCTCTACAATTATTTGATTTGAGATTTAAACTTTCCATCCTATCATTAAGGGCTCATTTGGTGACATGATAGAATAAAAATGAATAGGATAATATAGAGCCAGATAAAAGTAGGATATGACATAAACATGCCAAGTTATCCCCGTGTTTGATATACACCGGATAGGAGAATATAAATATATTTAAATGACAAAATTACCCTTACGACATAATTTCATATAATTTTTAAAAATAACTTTTAATACATTTTTTTAAATTTTATCAATTAATGAAAATTATTAAAAAAATTATATAAGTAAGAAATTTAATAAAATTATTTTTTGAATAAATTTAAGAAAATTATTTAACTCTATAAACATGTAATTTTAATACGAATATATTGAATTATAAAACAATATTCTAGTAAGATAGTGTATTGAATTAAAATTAAAATTTTAAATTATAAAAAATATAGGTGACAAAATAATTTTATTTAATTTTATTAAAATTATATAACTTTATAAATATATAATTTTAATCAGGATGTATTTAATTATAAAATTACATTTTTGCATGATCTTATCCTTATTTGTTGGCTTTTAATCCAACTTGTACACCATGATAAAATTTTAACTTGTAAACGAGATATGATAAAGTCATAAGATTGACTTAGCATATCTTATTGACTCATCAAACAAAAAAGATCACAATGATAACTAGTTCTAGACACGGTCTAGGGTTAGAGGTTGGTCATAGTCATTTGGATATAATGATTTTACATTAAAATGAATTTATTTCACTTAATATAAAATAAATATTTGTCATTTAAATATAAAATCATTATATTCAACGGCTATGACCAGGTCTCTCACGGTAAACGACCTATACAGAACTCTCTCCTTAGCCTAGGCCTTAATTCTATTATGTCTTCCTTATCCTATATATCTATCAAACAAACAGCTTATCTAAGACAATGCATATTAGATTTTTTTTTTATAGTAAAGACATAATTAGAAGATGACGTTTTTGTTTGTTAATAAAAAGACATTCTTAGTATTCATTAAAAAAAAGACTAAAACGTTTAGTATTTAATTTTTATTATTTTAATTAGATCGGAATTCATTTCAAAAATTTTCTTCTTATTCAGAATCGTAGTATGGCTATATATAGTTTCTATATCCATAGTTTATATATAAGAACTCAAATATATAATTTTTTAGATATTTTATTAAGAATATTTTGCTTAATTAAAAGAACTTAAATTACATTGCCGTCATCTTCCGAAAGGCCAAAATAGTTCCACGTCGCTTAGGAGTCGAGGCCAAAAGTAATTTATATATAAACACTATAAAATATTTTGTCTCTATAATTTTCAGCATCATCTATATCTAATTTTGAAACCAATAAAATGAATGTTTAAAATTTTATTTTATCTTCAAAAGATTTAAAATTAATAACAAAGAGTTTATTAAACATTAAAAAAAAAATTAAGTGCATGCACACATTTATCTCTCAAATAAGAGGAGAGTTAAGTTTATGTTTTAAAATAAGAGAGAAATAAAGTGTAAATTAATCATTCCTCAAAGAATATGAATTTGTATTTATCCTAAAAAAAGAGAAGGAAAGGAAACAAATAATTCTCAGAGATGGAATAATAAAGAAAAACAAGGTATAGAAAATATTTAATTATAATATATGTTGACAATTTTCTAGTAATGCAATTTATGTTTTCAATCTAGCTGGTTGTTTCTCATATGACTATACTGCGTAGAGAGGGATAATCAACTAAAGTACTTTGAGGCCATGTGGCACATAATTTATGTAAATACGATCCAAAATATAAGTAACAAAAACACTTTTTTTGGGTCCAAAATATAAGCAATATTCATCAATTTTTATATAAATTAAATGCTAGTTTTCCAATTATACCATTCGTTTAATGCAATTTTCATATTTACGAGATACAACAAATGGGGTAATTTTGGAAAAAAATTTAGAACTAGTGAGTATTAATTAAGATTATCCAATTTCAAAACATTTCTTGGTCTATGTATTTTTGTACTATGTTGTTTATATTTTAGACCGAAGTGAGCAGTAAGGTAAAAAAAATCGCTAGTTAGAGCTTTGATTTTTGTCTTGTACCTCACTTCATCCTATGTTCATTCCTTACATTACATTCTATAATGCAAAATAAATCTGACTTGATTCTAGGAACTATAAATCTATCAGCAATTAATCATTAAGATCAATATATTATTTTATTTATGCGATGCTGTTGAACCATTAATTAATCTGATCCTCTCTTTTTGTCTCCCCATTTCTCTCTCTCTTCAATGGAAAAATGATACATTACTAAAGAATTTTTCTCCTTTAAATAATAACACGATTTCTTTTAATTAATCCTTACTAAAAATATTTTTTAATTGAAAGAATAAGAAAGAAAACATAAAAAAAATTATTTGGTTTAATCAGCCACAAGTAGTGTATATATATAGTTGACTTCCCCTTTTTATTATTCAACGATCACAAACCAATGGAATGTGGAAACCACCTAAAATATAAACAAAAGGCACCCACTACCAATTTCCAATCTCATGTTAGAGATTCCCATTTGAGTCTAAAAAGTCTTAATCAAACTACTCCTCACTACACCAAAACCCTTTGAACATGTCTCCTAGTACACTTTCCCATCTACTTCATATATATATATATAAACATAAATAGATCACACCCCTCTAATTAAATCTTCCAAAGCTAGAAATTAAAGATGTCATCAAGGCCTTCAAACTTTCACCAAAGGCCTTCACCCATCATTGTAGGGAGAAAGGAGAACAAGAAAATGATGTCCTTTGATGAGCAAATAGCAACAAGGCAATTGTCCAATATCTCATCAAATGAAGCTTACCATGTAGTCAAATCTGCTTCAGTTCCCTTTGTATGGGAATCTCAACCTGGTACACCTAAAGTAAGGTCCCAAGAGAATTCTCTCCCTCCTCTCACCCCACCACCATCTTATTACCAAAATGCAACCAAAAAAACCACAATTAAGGCCAAAAAGAATTACAACCCACAAAAAAAAGCTAGTTTTTTGCAAACCATATTCCCCAAACGTAGTACTGCAAGAAAAGGTAATTGTGTTCCTGATCCACCTGCTGCTGGACCTCAATCTTTTATGTCCTATTATTCTTCCTCTTCTTCTTCGTCATCGTTGTCGTCGTCCTCGCTGCGGCCAACATCATATTCGGTACCGTCTTCTCCGGTGGTACGCTCGAGGATTAAGGGTGACGAAGATGAAGATCTTTATGATGTGGCTAGTTCTAATTATGTGTGCTTTGGCAATGCTAGGTCACGAGGGTGTTATTCTTCCATGTTCAAGAAGGTACTGCTTGGAGATTTTCTGTGATATATATTTATGTAGAACTACTTCTTTTGCCCCTATGGTTATGGTTAATGTACTCAATAAGCGCCTCTAGTTGGAAATTAAGATTGTATATGCCAAACTGATTAGTAGTAGTACGCATCATATATTTTAAACTTGCTTTTTATTCCTATTTTCGAAGTTAGACATATATGTAGTTGCTTGATTTTAGGTATTGAGCCTAAACTAAATATAATAAAGACATGATTAATATGATCTAATGATCATCATCCAAATTTAATACTTAAAATTAGTACATACCCTCAGGGTTTTAAATTGCAGTCGTGGTTGCGATAATTATATCGCGATCCTTAATATTGCAAAAAATTACAGACAAATGCGGTTGATGCAGCTGCAATCACAACAGGTTTTGGCCAGAGACTCCATAAACCATGATGTCGCAGTCGCAATTGCAATTGTAGACATTGATTAAAACCCTGAGCCACACTGCACCACTAATCATGGCTTCCACTCTCAACTCAAATGGTTAGAGAAGAATTCCATCCTCTTACTAATGCTATTCATTCTTTTTTTTTTTAATGAAACAAACTTTATTCAAAATGAGTATAATTAAGAAGTACGTACTCAAACCCGTATATAAAAATCTTATAAAAAAATCCACGACAGTGGAACTAATTAAACCTATTTAGAACATACAGCCGTAATACAATTATCTCCTCGATTACACATTGAAAGTAAATAATGCTCTTCATTCTAATTTCTTTTCTCATATTTATACCTCTTTCCCACTACATTAAAAGGCCACCGAATTAAAAAAAAAAAAGGCCACGAATCAAATTAAAGGGCCCTACTAAGAGGTCCTTACCAACCCTGCAGAATGGGTTCTAATTTTTTTTGGTGAAGCAGAATGGGTTCTAATACTAGCTTACTTCAAAAAACAAACGAGATGTCTTTGCCTAGGAAGAAAAAAAATGGTTTAGATTGTGCGAGAAATTCTTACACGTTTTAACATTTTAAAGCTATATATTCTCTTCGACCAAAAAAAAAAGCTATATATTCTCTTTTGACCAAAAAAAAAAAGCTATATATTCTCAGTCTGTATTTGACTTCTTCCTCATATGTTATCGTTCGAATGCATGCGGCCAAAACACAAATTAAATTAAGAACCTTTATACGTGTACGGAAAATTGCAAGACCGAAAAGACAAGATTTTTATTGGCTTGTATAGTTTAATTACTTTAAACTTATTAAGCTAATTACTGGAAGTTAATTAATGAAACTGATTTCTTCATAAATGCTGCAGCTAATTGCATTTTAAAATACAATATATATACATATATATATATATATATATATGCATGCATATACTTACACACACCACAGGCATAGAGATTCATATAGGATGAGGAATTCACTTTAAGAATAAATTTGCTTGGCTTAGATTTCTGTGGAAACTAGTGGAAGAAAGCCATATCCCATAGCACTTTCTACCAAAGCAAAGAATTAAAGCCATGGTCAAACTCCCGTTCAAAAGTTTTCCCAACGTTAATTAACAAATTAACTAGCTTTAAATCTTTTTAATCTTACTTTGTTTAATAACGTTTCATAGAAAATAAATTCAACAAATTCAATTATTAAATTAAATGATCTGATCTTATTAAGTAAATTAAATATACTAAATTTAATTAAAATTCAAAAGTTATTTAATGAATCTTAAAATTAACATTTAATTATTACTCCAAATACTTTTTTGCTGGAGAAGTTATATCACTTTCTTTATTTTATTACTTTTAAATGAAAAATAATTAATGTCCACTCCATACATAATACACAAGAGAGATATAATCTCTTACACTTTTTTGATGAATATAATCTCTTACACTTGAAGGGAGTCAGAACAATTTAGAAAAAAAAACAGTAACAATGCAAAATAAATATGTGTCAATATATAGAAAACTCGCATAGATCGCATAGAATATTTACTACACTCATATTTTTGTTTTCATGCTAACATTCAATATTTAATCATCAATTTGGGAAATGGATGGATGTACATATATTACGATGTCATTAATTAATTGGTATCTCAAACAGTCAACGCGTACAATATCGTAGACACAGTTTTTTCATTAAATAATCTATTCCAACATGCGTGAAGAGAGCAAATAAGAAAGGGTCAGGCAAGAATTTTTTTATGTTAACTGTTGTCTTCGGGCATGTGCACTGTAGGAAGAGACATAAACCAGTATATGTTTGCAATTGGGTGTTGGTTTCTTGACCACCCCCAATTCGATCTCTTCATCACTAGCTATGTTATATAATTTATTTTGTTTTCAGATAAAAAAAATATTTTCTTTCTCTAAACAAAGTCTTACATTGGAAACTAATCTCTTAAAAAATTTAATCCCGAAGACTTGATATGCCACTTTAATATATATTATAGATATGGTGGATCTCATGATCTAATTAGGTATATACATTGTTCTAAATTTGTCACTCAAACCATACATTAAAAAAATAATTTGGTGCTATTAAGTTCTCGCCATAGCAGTTATAGGAGAGATAGACTCTTATCTAACATTTTTTCAGTTTCTCTAAATATGCTGCAAATGATTGATAGGGCTGGGGGTGCCGACCTGGTTGGAATGTCTAGCTCTATTGTGATGCATTAGCATTCTATTTTGCTTTAAAAAAAGTTCCTCTAAATATTCGCGCTTTGAATTTAGTCCCTCTGTAAAAAGTTAAAGTTTTTTGGTCCCTTAATAAATAAATTTTTTGATTTAGGTCTCTCTTTTGCATTGACTGCTGAAATGACACATTGAGGTCCCTGTAAAAATCTTACGTGGCTTACATGCATTGCCATGTCAGCTGACACGTCATTTGTAAGGACTACATGGCCTGCTTGCATAGTTATTTATAGGAACTAAAATCAAAACTTAATATATTTAGAAGGACCATGTGACATTAATTAGATCACTACCACCACCACCCCTCCAATGCTCCCTGAGCAATTTCAAGTAGTTGGTAGTCTACAAAAAGGATTTTTGCTTGTGAATGTTTCAATAGGACTGAGGCCATAGTTGCATCGAGGCGTGAATTGAGTGTACAAAGAATGGCTCCAGCCATTGGGACTGCAAAATGCAGCTCATACATTGCAGGGACATTAGGTGCTAGGGTGGCAACCTGTTTACAAACAGCATGAAATAGCATCAGCAATTCATTTACCTTAGGATGTTCGAACATGCTTTCAGATATTTGTTACAGAGCACAAGTTTCATCAAAGCCAATTAGCACCATTATCTGTGGAAACATCAATGCAAGACACTACAGAATAAAAATAAAGTAATATCCAAAAAAGTAGTGATATCGAAATACTACAGCTAATAACTAGAAAAGATGAAGAAATATCCACAAATATTTTTTTTTATGGAAATAGACTTATATTATTGCAGATGATAGATCCAATGCTCCCTGAGCAATTTCAAGTGGGGGTGGTGGCGAGGGAGAAGGATGGGGGTGGTGAGAGAGAGAGAAAACGAGAGAGTGTGGGGGTGGGGGTGAGGGAGAAGGATGGTGGTGGGGGTGGGGGGGTGGGGTGGTGGTTGTGGTGAGAGGGAGTGCGTGTGGGTGGTGGTGGTAGTGATTTGATTAATGTCACATGGTCATTTTAAATATATTAAGTTTTGATTTTAGTCCATATAAATAACTATGCAAGCAGGTCATGTAGTCCTTACAAATGATGTGTCAGCTGACATGGCAATGCATGTAAGCCACGTAAGATTTTTACAGGGACCTCAGTGTGTCATGTCAGCAGTCAACGCAAAAGAGGGACCTAAATCAAAAAATTTATTTCTTGAGGGATAAAAAAATTGACTTTTTATAGAGGGACTAAATTCAAAACGCAAATATTTAGAGGGACTAAAAACATGTTAAAACCTATCTTATATTTATAAAAGATTAATATTTGATATAAAAAAGGCTTAAATATGTTTCTGATCCCTATAATATAGGGGTGTTTTGCTTTTAGTCCTTATATAAAAAATCAAACGCATTTAGTCCCTATAATATTTTTTTTTGCTTTTAGTTCTTTAAGTCAGTTGACCGCTATCCCATTTTGAGTCCAGTCAGCACGCCTACGTGGCCAAAAACACTGCCATGTAGATGCCACATCAGCCTTTCTCTCTCCTCCCTCCTCCCCCCACCTTCCCCTCCGCCATGACCACCCCTCCTCTCCTCCACCTTCCCCAGCATCCTCTCTCCTCCCTCCACCTTCCCCAACAACCATGGAGCTGGTTTGAACTAAGATCCATGTGATAGCAGATATAGAATCCGGAATAGACCCCGAAAATGAATTCGAGGCCAAGGATAGATTTTTCAATGAAATCAAGTCCCCTAAGGTAGAGGGTATCTCACCCTTGAACCCATTGGCAGAAAGATTCAAAATTTGAAGGCTATCCAACATGGTAATGGAAGTGGGTATGCTTCCTTTAAGCTTGTTGCCAGAAAAAGCAAGCTGGGTAAGGTTGGAATGGATGTGCTTTGGGAGTTAACCAGTGAGGTTGGCATGGAAAATGGTCAAAGTTTTGAGCTTGTTCATGTGGGCAAGCACAATGTAAGGACTAGAAGCTTTAACTGGTACATTAGAGACAGTGATCGGTGAGGTTTGCGAGGTGAGAAAGCCATACACCTGAGATCTTGCGGAAGCTGTTGATGCAGGTGAAGGAGCGGAGAGAGGATGTGAGTTGGGGAGGTGGAAGCGCGAAACTCCTTCGATTTCGGTCTCCTCATTGCTCCACGAAAGTTGTTGGAACTGAACTTGGTGAGAAAGGGTGAGAGAGAGAGAGAGTAGCAGTGCCAAAATGGAAGCTGAAGCTTGAAGATGAAGTGCAACGTTGTCGTTTAGGTGAAATTAGGGGTGGAGGGAGGAGAGAGAATGTTGGGGGAAGGTGGCGGGGTGGTCATGGCGGAGGGGAAGGTGTCGGGGGAGGAGGGAGGAGAGAGAAAGGCTGATGTGGCATCTACGTGGCAGTGTTTTTGGCCACGTAGGCATGCTGACTGGACTCAAAATGGGACACATCAGCGGTCAACTCACTTAAAGGACTAAAAGCAAAAAAAATATATTATAGGGACTAAAATCGTTTGTTTTTTTTATAGAGATTAAAAGCAATGCACCTCTATATTATAGAGACCACAAATATATTTAAGCCAGAAAAAAACCTACGACATTTGGTGTACACGACAAAACTTCTTGTAAAGACTCCCCGCACTATACACTATGCCTTAAAAGTAGGTGTCAAAGTGAGTTAATCTGGCTTAGTACTCGAGTTGGACTTGGCTCACCATAGGGTATATAACTAACAAACAAGTTGAGCTAGACTCACTTTTTAGGTGAGCCAAAAAATTATCAATTTGGCTCGACCCACTTTGGGTTTGGTGGATTGACTAATTTTGTATTAAAAAAAATCCAAAAATTTAAAAAATAAAAAGATTATGTTTTATGTGCTATTTTATAATCGAAGAGATTAATGTGATTAAATTGATTTTATATGAACTGTATGTTGCTTTGATAAGTTATTTTAAATAGCTTATCAAAATAAGCACAAAATTACTTATGAGTCAATCAGACTTTTCATAAGCTATCTCAAACCCTCTTACAAATGATTGCTCCGTCCGGACTCGATTATATGAAGAAAAAAAACTAAAATGTAGTGGCCTAAAATATAAACAAATCATAAATGATTTCATTTTATTTAATGCACTCTTTTCCACAAAATACCCTTCATTTAATGTAAATTTTAATTTCAATAGCTCTTTGTTAGGTGCAATTTAGAGAATAGAGCCCATTTTTTTATAAGATCAATAAAATTAAATTATATTAACTAACTTTTTTAATTAACATGAATTATTTTTTTTTTTGTTTATATACAAGTCAGAGGGAGTATACTAATAAATAAACCCAAATAAATTCAACATATAATAAACACACTCTTGGTCAATTGCGTTCAAGAATCAAGATTGTCGGCAGAGAGCTTAGTGGAAAGAATGACATTATGTTATTGCCATGTTTGATTAAAGATGACAACTTTTGACTCGGAAATTAAACTAGTACGTACTCTTTCCTTTTGGGGTAAAATAAATGGACGGTGAGGGTCACATGATCATGTCCATTTTTAACCATTCATGTTAATTCATTTGGTTTTATAATTCTTTTAGAATTGTTCCGCAGGTGAATATAGATGTAACAATTAACAAAATAAATTAACGATGATAATACAATCAATTAAGGCGAATGCTTATAAAGAACATAACAACATATTTCCAAAAAAAAAAAAGAACATAACAACAATTTGAATGCGAAGTACGAGGCTTAACTTAGTGTATAAATTTATTTTAAAATAAGCAAGTAACATGTTTTTGATTTAATTTAAAGTATATCAAAATTGCAATATTTCATTATCATAAAAATAAATATATCTTTATTTGCTCATTTTAAATAAATTTAATTTAAATGAATTTAAAAAAAATAAAAGTTGGTAAGTTAGGATATAAGACAAAATCTTTAACAAATTTCATTTAACAAAAAGGCACATGTGTGTGTTGAGATGGTTAAAACTATTTAATTTGCAAAAGCAATTAAACTAATAATGAAAAGAAATCTTCTTAACTCAAAGCAAATAGTGAGATACACAAATTATCTAAGATCAATAAATAAAATGCTTAAAATTAAAGATATAGCAAGTATATTTAGAAATGAGTGGATTTATTCTTATTTAGTCACCAATAAGTTATGATGTAATTATTTAAGCACTTATGTCATAAGTATTTATCTATAAATAATTTTTATAATCAAAAAGAGAATTTGATGAAATTGATTTTATATAAGTTGTAAGTTGTTTTGATAAGATATCATGTGGAGTTTATAAAAATAAGCCCAATAAAATTTATAAATTAATCATAAGTTGTTTTTATATATAAACTTTGTCAAACACGCTGAAAAATACCTGTATAAGTCAATCCAAAGCCAATTCAAACATGAGCCTAGTCACTGACCAACTACTTGACATTTTCTTCCACTGCTATAGAATCAACATTTGTACAACTTACTATATATCTTTGGGATATGCCATCCTAAAATACACAACTAATATGAATGTCTCACTCCATACAAAGACTAAAATACATGCCTTTTTTTGGGTTCAACTCCAACAATATACCTACATGCTTGAATTGATGCCTACAGGAACAAATTGGCCCAATTAGGTAGTGGTTATTAACCTATATATATTATCTGGGGCGCATTGAACAAGAGTTGGCTTACCAAAAAAAAAAAGGAGTTGGTCGTTTATTAATTTGCATTCTCATCTACTAAGTACTAACCGAGTAGTGAGTACTATAATAAAAATAATGTTCGCTATTATTATTTGAATAATATTCACGCGAGTCCCTCTTTGTCGAGATAAAGGACAACTTCTTTATAAAAAAATACTCGATGGAAATAAAAAATTGGATTTAATTACTATGCACTCAGTGTAAAAAGATTTTACACATCCATCCAATCATATCTTTTTATGTAAATATTTGTGCAAATATTTTAGGAAAAAATGTTAATAGGTGACACAATAGTGAGATATGATTGGATGTACGTGTAAAAAAATTTTACACCGATAGTGCATAGTAATTAAACTCTAAAAAATTTGAGATTGTAACATATGTTCTATCCAATACTTATTTTTCTTATACATAATTGATATATAATTGAAGTAAGGTGATGAAAAGAAGATCAATTAGAAAAAAATTAACGAGATAGGGGAAAATTATAAGGAGCCAATAAGGAATGAGTAAACAACCACTTTGATCTCTGAGAGTGTCAGACGATGTCACTTTAGTATCTGACAGATAAACTATTATTAAAAGGTCATCAACTGTCACTCTGTCAGCCACTAGTCTCTGAAAGTGATTACTTACTGTCATTTTAGTCCCTAAAAGTAATTACTTAACTGTCATTTTAGTCCATAAAAGTGATTATATTCCTGACGGCAGAGACCAAAGTGACCAACGAAAACACGAGTTGATGATCTTTTAATAATTTTCTATCTGTCAATGACTAAAGTGACACTGCTTGATATTCTTAGGGACCAAAGTGGATGTTTATTCGTAATAAATCTAGAAATTGGATAGGATGTTTCTGTGTGCGCTAGCTGGGACGTTCTCTACCTCAGATCTTTGTCAAGCGGGGCTATAATCATAATGAAGTTAGAATATTTCTGGAACTATGCACTCAAAGGCTTTCTTAAACTATTGGAAATAGGATCTTACTCAGTAATTAATCTGAAATGGAACAGGGAATGCATGTGAATTTTCTTCACTTAAGCAAATACTTTTTAGCACTTTTAAAGACTTGTTTGGTTTAGATTTCTGTTTGTCGCACATTGAGCGAAGGAGCAATGGGCCTACTTCCTGTGAACATCCCTTGCGTTTGGCCAGAATCTCATACAAAAAGGCACTAATTTGTTCGGTACTTTTACCGTGGTGGCAACGCACACACTTTCTTCTTTATCCGAATCTTATATATATATTTGTGAGAAATGAGAATATTTAATTACAACCATTAAATTTAAATCAACGGCTCAGATTATATTTTTAACTATAAATCCAGCGATTTTCTTTCTTTTAAAAAAAATGAGATTTTTAAAAAATCACATCTAGATTCATGATTAAAGATATCTAAACCATTGATTTGAATCTAATAGCTATAATTAAATGTTTTTATTTCTCATAATAACCACAAGTTCTCACATAATACGTTCTCATACACACACATAAAATTTGGTAAAATACACTCACTCATTTTTATGAAGAAGTACCTTAGTAAGTTTTACGGCCTTTAGGTTTATTTGACCATTTTTTAGTTATAACCAACTAATATACTCTTTCTAAAAAAGAAGTGGGTGTACATTAGCAAACCCTACAAGAAATCGCTAACGTACACCCACACATTTGATAGGTATCCCTTTGAGACTGATGGACTACTGAGGAATTACTCTGGCAACCAAGTATCCATTTGAGACCATGTAGATTACTGAAAAAATATTTATTAAACTCTTTTCTATTCCTTGATACTCCGAATGGGGGTGTTGGTTTGTGTAATTGTGGCCAGGTTGTGGTGTGGACTTTTTCCCGGTAGTAATTTTTTGTAATGGTTGGATTTTGGTGTTCTGCTAGTTTCGTAGTTGATAGAGGACGGGTCGTAGTAACTCAATTGGACTACTTTTGAATGTATTTAACAAAATTTATGTTATAACTTGGTAAGTACGTTTTCTTTCTTAAAAACAAGTGGGCGCAGACTTGTTTTTTTAGAAAGAGTACATTAAAAGGTAATTATAACTAAAAAATCGTCAAACCCAAATGTATAACTTGGTAACGTATTTCTTCGTAAAAATGAGTGAGTGTGTCTATTATTAGCATATATATATATATATATATATATATATATATATATATATCAATTTATGTGATCTCCGAATTAATTGCTAACCCAACTAAGTGTTGAAAATAAGAACATGCACTATTACTCTAATTATGAGAGTACAAGAAGCTAAAATAAAGATAGTGAGAAAATTAAATAATTATAAAAGATATATATAGATGCAATTGCAAACTGCCGTCATTGGGGAAAAAGTACACAGGCCCTTTAAATAATTTGATTAAAAGGTAGCAGGGCTGATGCTTCATAGATGCAAATAATAATATAGGATCCATAGGTCCAAATAAAGATGTTTGGGGAGGGTTGGTTTCCTCCCTTTGGCACAACATGGGAAGATTTTCTAGGTGCCCTTCCCTCAGGATGTTGAATATTACCCTGCAAACTCACCCACCACTGTTTTTGGTTTGGAAAAATTTTGAAAAAATAAATTTCGTTTTTGTTTTCTATTTTTATTTATAATTATAAAAGTATCATATTCTTTTCAATTCTTATTTCTAAATTTTATGTAATTAGAAAATAAAAAATAAAATAAAATAGTGAGACATTTTATAATTATTAATACAAATAGGAAATAAAAACAAAAATAATAATATTTTTTTCTCGAATAGAACAAGCTTTTAAAAGTTTCAATGTTTTCCCCATTTGTTAATTATTTTTATGTGATTTTAAATTTTAATACTCTTAAGGGTTAATTTAATTTAATTTAGTTTTAGAAGTTCAAAAATCTCATTTAATTTAGTTTAATCCTCTCTAATTTCACTTTCTTTTTGGGGTATAATTTGCCTGAAAAAGGTTTGCATGTGAGAGACGTAGGTCATGAGGTGATGTTGAGTCCTTTTACAATACATAAAGCTGTTGCCTGTTGATTGCAGATCACTATATATATCATTCATTGTTTGAAATCATCTTGCAGTACTGTTTCTAATCTGCCCCTAGCTCCTTTATAAACTGCTTCCAAAAGGGGAGAAGAAAAAATGGCCAATGATTGTTAAGAATTACAATCCTCAAATCTAATTGGTCCATCATATATACACATATGGCCACTACTTGAAAACTTTGTGACAAAAACAAGGCATCCAATAAAGAGAGACATTATATACCACTTTGCAGCCCATAGCAATTTTCTCCAATAATAATAATAATCAAAGAAAAACTTAGCTTGCTGAATATATTGTCTGACATTGATGTTTAATCTTGTTTGTTTTCTAAAGTCAATTGGCCAGTTTTGCATAAGGACTAACACGTGTGCAAGCCCTTGACAAAGAGCATGCTCTCTCTCTAAATATGGTTAATATTCAACCTAATCCTTTGTTTTTATATTCTCCCTTCCCTCCCTTATATGTTTCTTGTAATTAAGTATTTTAAAAATCTATATAATATCTACAAACTTTAATTTTTTTAACTGTTCAATCTTTTTCTTTTGTTTCTTATAAAAGATCATTGACCTATATACTTTTTCCTAATTACCTTGCCCTTGAAGCACCTTGTTTCCCCCCTGCTTTTCAGACCTTGTTTTGTGTCTGCATCTGAAACAAACTTTCCCCCTTTCTCAACCCACCACTTAGATCAAGTCAAGACAATCAAAAGGCATGTTTGGATGTCCAGAGACAGGTAAATATATTAGCAAATAATAAACATTAATTTCCTAGCTCTCTTTTCATTTTTTTACATAAAGGAAACAATTTATCACCATGAGATGAAATATCTTAGATTTTTCACTATACATGTTCTTGGTCTCTGATGATGGTGCTGGAGGATTGAATAATGATGCTCAAAGCAACCAAATATAAAAGCATGCATTATTAATTATTTGTTTACATGTTTTTGTGCCTTTTTTGCCAAAGAAAGATTAGATGAGATAGCAAAGGTGATCAAGTCAGAGGGAGAATTAATAGCTTCTTCTTCACAAATGGGAAGGAAGCATTTTTATGGTCCAACTTCTGCAGGGGCAACCTTAAACACAGTAACCCCTTGTGCTGCATGTAAGCTTTTGAGGAGAAGGTGTGCTGAGGATTGCCCTTTCTCTCCTTACTTTTCACCACATGAGCCTCAAAAGTTTGCAGCAGTTCATAAAGTGTTTGGTGCAAGCAATGTATCTAAGATGCTAATGGTAATTTGTGCCTAATCAGACATATATCAAATTAGTTACTACTTTTGTTGTTGTCTTCAATAGGACTAACTAATAAGTAATAACTTCTCTTATTAAAGTAACTATTGATTTGTTTTCACTTAGGAGGTACCTGAGGGACAAAGAGCTGATGCAGCAAATAGCTTGGTTTATGAAGCTAACTTGAGGTTGAGAGATCCTGTTTATGGATGCATGGGTGCAATATCAGCTCTGCAGCAACAAGTTCAATCTTTGCAAGCAGAACTACATGCAGTAAGAGCTGAGATACTAAAATACAAATATAGAGAAGCTGCCACTGCCACTCTTTTTTCTTCTCATGCTGCTGCTTTAGTTGTTTCATCTGGTGAAGCATCAATGCCTGCTGCAATTGCAAACTCATCACAAGGTCTTTCTCAACAACCTCCTCTTCCTCCTCCTTCTCCATCCCCTGCTCCACCACCAAAACCATTGCCTTCTCCTTCTGTTATGCTTTCATCCTTGTCTTCATCTACCACTTCTTCTATGTACACTACTCCACCTAAAAGCACAATGAGCCATGGATCCATTAATTCCAGTGAAAATAATGTTCCATACTTTGTTTAGGTCCATTTGTTTCCTATTCATTTTGCTGTAGGAATTAATAATCATGCTTTTTATCTCATCAGGGTAGAAGGTGTCACTTATATGCTTTTAGTGGTATTTTCTACTACTTTTTTTCATATGCTTTTTACATAAACATTATTATGATTTTATTTTTTTATACAATTTCTCTTTTGTGCCTGATTTGTCTTCATTTGTGAGAATAGTGCATTCTGAGTGTAGGAATGGCTAGAATATACAACTTTCTGCTTGTCAATTTCATGGTGTGCACAATTATGTTTCCTTTTGAAGTAGTATTAGTTTTAGAAGGAAAATCAACCTGATCAAAACAACAACCACCAAGTCGTTTTCCATTAGGTGGGGTCGACTGCATGGATCAACTGAAAAAATCAAACCGATAAAAAGGTTAATTAAAAATACACACATACACACAAAATGGAGAAAAGTGAGGAAATTAAGTCAATTGGGAAATCTAGATATTGGTAATAGGAGATAGCAGGATCATAAAGAATACTAGCTATGAGAAATGCATATGCTCTGAGAACTATGACTTTATTATAGAAATTTGGCACTGAAGATCACACATGAATACATGAACTCTAGTCTTGAAAAATTGGCATTGCACGTGGGGGAGATATCTCTGTTTGACTGAAGCTTAATGTGAGTCACACATGAGTCTGTGCCAGCTGAAGATTTGAAGGATGTGAAAGATTTAAGTAAAAAGGTCTTAAAGGTGCTGGGAGACAAGGTACGGTGGCTGTGATGTGTAGTTGTATTTCCTGTTCCCATGTGAAGTTTGAATTTCATATGTATAGATCTAACTCTCACATTTATGAATTAATTAGATTCTTAAATCTCATTCTTAATATGAAAAATGAAAATCATACCCACTTTTCTTTTAGGTGCCACTTAGCATGGACCCATCACAAATTGGTCCACCATGCACCAATCGGCCCAGTGACCTTGAATAATAGGTTAGCCCTTTTTTATATGATTCTCGATTGTAGCCCAGGAAATGACGATATTGTAAAAGGTTACTTTGACTTATTCATAAAAGACTCCCCAACAAACTTGATAAATTCCCAAATTTCCCAACCCTTGTCCAAATTTTTTTTTGTCATCATAAGATATTTTTCTGCATTAGAGGTTTCCGGTTAGCTTTTCAAACTCTTTTTCTTCCACGCTGTGTCGATACTTGGCAGAAGAAAGACCAGATCTGGTAGGATCTTGGTTCACATTGAACCCCATCGTTCGAATATAGCACGTGAGCTTCATAAATCAAGTATAAGGTAACATTTGAAACCATTTTTTGTGTTGGTTTTACTTGATTCTTGAATCTAGAGTTTAGAATGTCTCTTTTAAGATGTTGGTGGCACTTAACGTCGTTAGTAGTTTTGAAAAAGTTCTTAAAAATATAAGGTTTTTTCACCAAAAAACATGTAAGGTTTTTTTCACCAAAAATAATGGAAGGTTCAATGCTGAAGAACCTTCTACCCGTATCGACGACGGTAGCAGCCATAAATGTTGAGTCGTGCATCACCAAAATGTCATTACTATCTTATAATTGCAGTCATAAATGCATTAAAAAGAACTGTTCTTCCTACATTAAATAACACTCACTTCCTGGATCATCAAAGTCGCCGACTTGTTCTTCATCAAATTTTTAAACATAGTTTTTTTGTGAAATATATGATTTGGGGTTAAAATTGAAAATAACTGAAAAAAATATATACACAGATTTATAAGTACTTTTACATAGTTTCAATCCATTAATGAAAATATCGCAAGTGCTTGTCTAATTTTATAAATAACAAAAAACATAATATCCATTTTTGTAAATAGAATCTTGTAATTTCAAGAATCTATATGACCCATATTGCAAATATCTAAAATATTGCACCCTACCTACGCGTCAGGTCACCCATTACGTATCCAGACCATCCGTTTTTAATAATATTAAATCTATGGCTTAAATTCATCAGGCGGTCGATTGGTGCATGATGGACCAATTTGTGATGGGTCCATGCTAAGCGCCACCTTTCTTTTATAGTAGTAGTTCTTTTGTTAGGGTCACATGAATAAAAAAAATGAAAATATTTCATAAGTTTTCTAGCATTTTTGTTCTACACTGAATCAATTAATGCTTGTGAAAGTGGTAGCTAGATTGCAACATGAACAGGCAAATTGTGTTGAACAAAATGCTAGCTATGCATACATACTTGCCTTTCCCATGAAGATGTGTGAAATTTAGGTATAGTGGTAATTAATGGAATCTTATATAATCACCAAAGAAATTTGGTAATTAGAATAACAGCAGAATAGAAAGGTTGGTGGTAGTTCTAGTTGCTAGCACGTAGTGCAATCTAGAATAAAATAGTTCTTCAATAACGAGCTTTACTTAATTTAGTGGCCAACACAAGCAGCTCCTGATTAAATCCAACCAAAGTTACATACATGACATTAAAATTAAGCAGTGAGGTATATAAAATCGCATTGATGCTCACATAATTCACTTTGATACAAATATAAGTTTTAGGCTTATGTTTTCAGGGGTTGAAAATGCACGATTCAATTGCCTTGTATATATGTGTAACAAAGCGTAGGAGAACCCCCTTTGTCGTTGGACACTCTAAAGAATAAAATTAAAAACAATATGGAATAATTGTTTTCTTGCAAAGTTAATGTTTCTATGTAAGGTATGCAATCTAAGTCAATCTTTTTACCAACATCTCATGATAAGATTCCTTGACGTGTGAAACTCAACCTGGACAAGTGTGAAATTACGAATAGCTCTAGAAATTAAATAAACATACAAGATAATTAATTAATATATATATAAATATAATTATATATTGAATGCTCCATTTGTATTTTTTATTCCCCATCTCTGTTTTCATTTTGTGTGGTAGTTTAGACGAAATATGCGTATAGATTATGACATATATAGATAGATCGAACTTGGTTTTGTAACTATTGCTTGAAATATTCGCATCTTACCAACATGGTGTGTGACACGAGCCGACGAGCGACAAATATTCGGGTCTCTTAAACACGATATCTGGTATTCAATTTCAAGACCGTGTGTATGTAAGAGTATATGATTAGAGGTTAACTCCTTATATAGATTTTCATACCTCAAGAGATTAGTTTCCACAATTGTATATGAAATATCTCATGGGCAAAAAGAAAAAATTCATATCTTTGGCTCAACATGGTCATATTAGTGATTACTCAATTTACTATATTACTTTAAAAGCTCACTCAATATTCAAAACTTCATAAACTTCATCTTTCCAACAAAGCATTGTCTTTCAAGTCAAACAATATGCACCCATCAAGAAGGCATGAGGGTTTTCATTTTCTTTGTATTTAGTATTGTTTGAGCAGAGAAAGCAAGAGATAGTTTTATAACACGCAATTCAAGCTAGTTGGGCTACTTAATTGGTGGATATCATGTCTTATTTTAACTGAAAATATTCATTAAAAAATGTATCAAACTGATATCGCATTTACGTGGGGTTGATAAACTAATATGATATTAAATGTCAAAAACGATAAATTATGTGCCTGTGGGGATTCCCAGATACATGTATATTAATGATAGGTCTTTGGATCTATATGTGACTAATTAAAATATATAGAATCGATTCATTTTGTCATAGATTCATATCTATATTAAAGCATTCACACATGGATATGACAATCTACGCTAATTAACAATTAATCGAGCTGGGTCACTATATAGTTTATCTGAGTTCCTTCTTAGTGACAGGGACAGCTCAAAACTTGCATTGTATTAATAGTCCTCACATGGAATTATCAACCACACCACAACCTGTATAGTATAACCCTAAAGAGATAAGACCGTTAAAATGGGCCAACTTTCTCTGTTTTAATCATCTATTTGCTGAAATTAGAGAGATTAGATTTCAAGAATACTGACCGCCATAAATTAATTCAATTTTTGTCATAATTATTTAACATTCGAATTAATTAAATGAAATCATTTAATTAGGGTTATATCAGACGGTCCGACCCATTTGGACTGGCTTACGATTAACCGACATATTTTGGATCAAGTTGGGTCAACTCAAAGGCTACTGATTTGCTCAACCAACACAACCGTCCACAAGCTTCGAGCCAAACAGACTAGCCTATGAACTCATTAATTTTTTTATAAAACATATATTTTTTAACAACAAATGAATATCTATAATATTTATATTGATATAAATTAATCCCTTTCTTAGCACATTTTACTATTCTATATTATGTATATAGTAAGCAATAGAATTTTTTTAATTTTTTAATTTAATTTAAAAATATGAATATTTTTTGGTCAACTGTTCCATTAATACTGGGCTAGGACCCAACAAACCGCTAGGTTCAACACCAGAAAAGCGACGCCCAAGCACAACCAACAACAGTATCAGCATTGGAGCATTCACAATGGAATATCTCACTTTGGGTGTTTAACTGGGTCTAGGGGTGGCAATTTGGGTTGGGCCAGCGGGCCAACCCGCCAAAAAAGGGCGGACCGGGTTGGGGTTTTCAACCCACAACCCGTTTTGGCCCACCTCCCATTTTGGCCCGCACAAAGATGGGTTCAAAACGGGTTAGCCCGGTGGATTGGCCCGCCAGCCCCTTTTTTCTTTTTCTTTTTTTAAATTTTTTTTTGTATTTTTTGGATTTTTGGGCGGGTTAGGCGGGTCAACCCGCCACTTCTATACGCTTTTTTTTTGGGCGGGTTAGGCAGGTTGGCCCGCCAACCCCCCCGCGGGCCGGGCCGGGCTGGGGTACCTCAACCCACCATTTTTTGGCAGGCCTGCCCCATTTTTTTGGCGGGTTCTGGCGGGTCAGCCCGCTTTGCCAATGCGCCGAGTCTCACTTTTATTTTCTCTGGGGAAGGTGGTTGTTGTTTTAATGCCGCACGAGGTGGTTGACAGCTGCTAAGTCAGTGTTGTATTGCTTGTTGTTTCATCTTCAGCGTATGTTGTGTGGGCCTGTTCACAGGTGCCTTATGTTGTATGCCTTCGGGCTTCTGGGCTTTTGACCAGTTTCAATGAAAGCTTATGCTTTTTCGACCAAAAAAAAATTAGGTCTCACTAGTACACATCACCTATTTTTACCTTTTTTAACTTAAGCACCTCATAAGCATTTTACCTTTCCAACTCAACTCCTTCAAAAAAAATCTTAAATGGGTCTCACTAATACCTCACATCATTACATTTTACCAATAGCAACTTTTTTAAATTTTTAATTTGACCTTTTTAATCAATAAAGCAAGACATGACTCACCATGCATTTAATGGATGAGTACTTAGGAGAAGTGTTTAACTAAACACCTATGTTTAATAAGCACCCCAAGAGAAATGTTCTCTAATGCATAGTTCTTAATAAGTATTGATGCTTATTTGAGATTTGAGCCTTCTTTTTCTCTCTTATTCTGTTATTCTTTTTCTATTTTTTTAACCATATTATTGGTTTTGTTGATAACTAATCTCTGTCGGAGAACCTGACTGACCACCTTTAGTGGGATCTCATCTCCCAACTATGTTTTTTTTCCATCCACAAGACTCGAACTCAAGACTTTGTTTAAGCGATCTTAGCCCAGTGCTATTCGAACCAACGTAATGTTGGTCCTTATTTTAATTTATTCCATCTTTTAATTTTTATCTCTTTTTTACAAAGAATAATTATTTATCAGGAACAAATCGAGTGTTCACAAACGGTTTACTTAGACAACACTCTAAGAGTGGACTCTTTAACTTTAATTCTCTCTTTAATTAAGAGTGCTATACTATTTCATGTTATTCCTTTGATAGTTTGATGGTAAATTAAAAGGAGAAAAATTGAAAGAATAAAGAGAAAGATTATATCATTTTTTTATTGGTTGAGAAGAAAAAAACAGGAAGGGAGGGAAAAACTAGTCAAATTTTACATAAATATTTTTCTCTACTCATATCAAAAGAAATAGAGAAAAAAGAAAAGAAAAGCTTGTTGAAATAATCGATATATTCATCTATTTATCCATGGTTGTAAAGGATTTAAAAACTATTTAAACGAATATATTTTTTACACTTATATTTGTTGAGAAGTTTTCACACTTTTTTTTTTGGTCTACAGGGGTGGGGGCCTTTGAGGGGGGAGGGCTGGGTGGGGATCAAACACCTCACCCGTTACATGTCCACCCAGAGCATTACCATATGTGCCACTGAGGGGTGGACACTTCTTTTAAATTTTTTTCTTCTTTTCATTTAGACAACATCTAAATTGTTTGGCCCAATCAGGTCCAGGTACCAAAGAACAGAGCCCAAATCCCTTCTTGGGTATTGACAAAAAAAAAATCCCTTCTTGGGTCCTTCTTCTTCGTGAACTTATAGACCATCGTGCAACAAAATCCCTTTGGTCGTTGCAGTCCATGCTAGTGCTAGTGGCGGCAAGGAGAAACTACATCAGAATAGGGGATGACAATACGTAATGGGTACGCAAAAATCACTCAAAGGCTTAATTGCACTTTTAATATCGTACCGTGATTGTGTGATTTTGGTTTAGGTTTCAATTGTGCGATTTTGGTCTATTTCCAATTGATTCTGCGGTTTAATAGATATGAGTATGGGTATCATGAATTCTTTCAGAGTATTAGTGTGTGCATACTGATCTTCATGAAAAAAGGGATCAGATTGTGGAAGCTGGCGCTATCAAGAACCTTGTAGAGTTAATGCTCCTTGATATGGCAGTGGCTGTTTTAGCAAATCTAGCCGCAATACCAGAAGAAGAAGAAGAACAATAACAATTTGTCAGGAAGGTTAGATTCCTGCTCTGGTTGAGGTTATTGAGTTGAGTTCTAGAACAGGAAAGGAGAATGCAACAATGGCTCTCTTCTACACCAATGCTCAGACAATCACAGATTTTTAAACATGGTGCTGCAAGAAGGAGCTATGCCCCCATTAGTATAGCATTGTCACAATTAGGCACCTTAAAGGGTCAAAGAAAAGGTATGGGTTAAGGTTTCATATTTTAGTTGCCTTTTGTTTTATTTTTTATGTTTTACAAAATGCATTTATGGATTTTTATTTTCAATTTAGGCCCTGCTTCTCCTGTTTGTTAGTTTTTACACAATCAGGTCATTAATTCATAAACTGGTTATATATAATTATTTTAAATAATAATGATAGTCTTTGGTTTGACTTATATTGTTTTTAAATACTACACACACACACACATAAATATATGAAACAATGAATTTTACTAAGTTTGAGCTTCACCCAAACTTATTATTTGATTATTTTTGTTTATTTATAGTTAAGAGAAAAGTTGTGTGGAAATTATAAGTTAAGTAAAATGAGACAATGTAGAATTATACATGGATTTGCAGAAGAGAGATAAAAAGCTTGCATGCTAAGTAACAAATGTTGGCTAAGAACTTCACACCACATTTTCACCTTAAAACTAAAGCCATTGGAATGAAGTTTTGTCTCTTACGTCATGTCTATTTAGTCTTTTTTTAAGCCAATATGGAACCCACTTTTTCTTATCACTCACATTTGAATGAATTCCCAACATTGACTTACGTTTAATTCTTTTCTTTAAGTCATAAATCTTCTTTGTTAAAACAGAGGAAAAAATAAGGTAATATCTCAGTTCAGTATTGTGGTAAGGTTGTTATGAATCCAAAGCCAAAAGCTAATCGAACAGATATATATTCATTTTAATCATGTGAATGCTACAATAACACATCCTTAAGGTGACAGTTTCTGTCACAATACTGCTTTGCAATTACCTGACATTGATTATTTGAGTAAAAATTTAAATTGAACTTAACATGTTAACATGAAAACAATTTTCCAAGGCACAAGAAAACACAAAAAAACAGATCAACTAACCAAAGAACACCACCACTTTTGGGGTATATATATACTTAAAAACACACACACGCACACAATTGATTTTGATCTCTGCCTCCTCTAATTGGCTCTCCTGCAGTTCTTCCTAATCTGCCCTTTTGACCCAGTAAGAGGTTTAATGTTTCCCATCTTAATCATTGCAGTAACAAAGTCATTCTCAAAGGCTCTCTGGTTATTGCTATAAGCTCTAACCAATGAGTCTGTAGACCCTCCATTGAAGAGAACCTGGTCAGAATGGAGGAGACCCTTTTTGTTGATGAGGTTCTTGTAGTACATGTTGTCAAAATGGTTAGGAGTTTTGAAGTCTAGCACTGCTACATTGTTGTCCTTTAGTGTGCCACTTGTCCTTGGACAGTTCCTCTTCCTTGCCTTAGCAAACAAGCTGTCAATGTTGGTGTCATTGTATATGCGGTCTCTGTAAACAGCACACTTTGCCTTTCCAATTGTGTGGGCTCCTGAAACCACAAAGAAAAACATCAAATAATTAAGACTAGTCTAATCTTTTCTGACAAAGACAATACATGGGGTACAATGAAAATTAATTTCATATTACAGTTAAATTTCACCTAAGATAATTGTCAAATAATACTTATTATATATTTATTACTTTTGACCTAGTGTACAAAATGAATGTGTGACACGTATACACAAATAAAAATAACAAAAGACTCCCGAGGCAGAGTACTAACTGAAAATGAGGAGAAGAAAAAAACAGTGTTCCGATTTCTGCGCTCTAGGGTCTCATTGTGAAAAGTTGGTCATAGTTGTTGGATACAATGATTTTATATTAAAATGAATATCTGCTGCTTAATATAAAATGAATTCCTACCACTTAAATATAAAATTATTATATCTAATGACTATGATCAAATCTCTCACGGTAAGCGACCTATATAAATCTCTCACCTTAGCCTGGGCCTTTTTTTTTTAACGGTGGAAAAATTCAAACATAACAATCAATAATGTCATGTATTTTTCTCGGTTGGTTAAACATGTTTTTATTTTCACTTGACTATATATTTTTTTAAGAAGCCACTGAGATTGGTCACATGGCTTTTAGCACAAAGAGCATGACATGCAGTATACGTGGTTGTTTAGATGTCAACATCCAAATCCACCAAATTAATCACATGTATTCTATTAAAGAAAAGTCATCGGTAAAATGTGTCATCTCAATTACAAAAGAAAAAGAGATTGTGTCACAGTAATGGAAGATATAAGAGAAAGGGACATATACCAGATAAGGCCACCATGTCCTTGGTAGAGAGCCCTTGAGCTTGAAACCTTGAGATAAGGTTGCTAAGGGTAGAAAAGGGAGATGGGATCACACCACTACTTGCAGCATTGAAGCTGGCTGTCTTGGAATCCCTTCTTCCAAGTTTAACCTTCCAAAAAGGCCCTCCAAGCTGCAGGATGAATAGAATATAAGTACATATTTGTTTTTTTATAAACAGAATATAAGTACATATTTAAGGACCCTATGTACCAAATAAAAAGTACATACAAATACAAATGAAAATCATTCAATAATAATATGTTTATTTTTGTTTTTGTTTTCTAATTTCATTTTCTATTTCTACTTTTAATTACAAAATTGTCACCTTTTTTCCTATCTATTTTTGTTTCCAAATTAGTTGTATAGAAACAATGAAAACTTTTTATTTCTTAATCTTTAACGGGTGTCTTTAGACTAAAAATATATATACTTAATGACCCTTTTCTGAAGCAAATGATTCTCAAGTTTGTTCAAAAGTATAGTACTTAAAAGTTGCTGAAATTCAGTGTTTAGCATCAAACATTGATTTTGAACTCACAGATACAACAGAGTCACGAGCTGCAATGGCGACAATATCAGCACATGACACCACACCGGGGCATACTGCCTCCACCTTAGACTTTATGGCATCAATGACTTCAAAACCTCTCAATGAATTTTGGTTTGGGGGTGCAGTCTTCTCTCCTTTGAAGGAAGAAGTGTCATCAAGTAGAACTGATCCATCACAACCCTGTTTTCAATTCAAGCAACCAGTAATTAGTTATAGAGAAGCATTATAAATCATTCTCGGACACTCAATGTGCTATTGTACATCTCAAAAGAGATGAGAGATAGATGTGATAAATAAGTAATATGATAAGAAGAAAGTAATAAAAAAAAAAGAGAAAAATATTAGATAAATTAGAAATACGTGTGTTTAAAAATTGTTGTTGAGAGAGAAGCATTTTACATACAGGACATGTGTCCCATGATAAGTGAATTTACCAAAATCCTATTGATGATGTTTTGGGGGCAGTAGTGGGTGAAATAGTTACCTAGATGGAAGCATTTCTAAGCTATATGAGGTGTATGTTTAAAGAATACCAAAGTTGAATATGTACATGAACTATTGGACAGAATTTTGAGAATGAAGCCACTGAATTTTGAGAATGCAACTATTGGACAGAATTGAAAGCATATTTAAATATTCTTAAAAACAAAATGAAAAAGTTTAAGTATCAAGCCGCGAAAAGACATTTTGTAATCTTATCTTTTACTTCTACTATATTATGTTACATATATAATATAATAATATAATAATGACTCCAAAGAATATTTAAATATTATTAAGGTGTTTTTTTTTTGTTCGATAAAGTGGTTCTACTAGCTTCGAACCTATGGGCCGTGGGATGAAATTCCTATGCCTTGAAATAATTGGTGCACAATCATGGAGCCATTAGGCTTACGTCTTTACTTTGTTTTTTTTTACTATGCTCGAAATGTGCCATTATTGGTAGTGTCACATCATTGAATAAGACTCCTTAAAAGAGATAGGAAAAAAGCAATATATAAATATGCATAAATAGTATGGTAACTATACGTGAAATGAACATAGTATTACACTATTAACTATTGATGATTAAGAAAGATTAATATTGTCTTCATGCGAGCGTTCACTCTGTCATATTTTTTATGATGATGATTTTCTCTCTGTTTCTTTTATATTACTTTTATGTTTGTGTTTTTTATTCTATCATCACTCGTTATATTTCTCATATATACACCTATAACGAGGTGTGAGGAAGTCATTTTTTATTTTTATTTTTTTTACATCACACTCTTACATGCAAAAAATATGATGTGAAAAAAAAAGGTTCATACAAAGTTTTATGTTCTTGATGGAAGGAATATGTGATCCATGTGCATGAGGTTTAACTTTGTTGACACCAACATGAAGTTTTATGAAAAATGATTTTTGACACCCATTGTGGTGTATATATCCAGTGAGCAAAAGAAATAGAAAAAAGAAAAGTGATATAATAAAAACAGATAAGAGATATTGGATGAGTGGTGATACTGTATAGGTGTGCATGGATTTAAATTAATTAAGCCTACGGATGGTAAAAAATTACTCTTGAATATATGGATTATAATTTATAGTATTAGTATATACATAACTATAGAAAAATAAAAACTTAAGAACATAAATTAAGAATAATTTACATTGACAAAGCAGTCATGGAAGAAGAGGCGAAGGAGAGATGCTCCCATGCGATGTTCTCTTGCCACAGCAGCATTAACCACAGATTTTACGGTGTTGAAAACTTTGGGACACTTCTTAACATAGAAGTTCTCATTGAGTTGAGCAAAAGAACTCCCTATAAACAAAAACATGAACAAAGCCAACACAAAAATGGCTGTTGAAGAAGAAGATCGAGAAAAAGAAGAAATTGCCATGTTGCTTTAATTAGAAGATGGATATATATGGATGGCTATAGTGTAAGAAAGTGTGGAGGGAACACACTACAATATATAGAGGGAGTGTGAGGAGATGGCAACTTAATTACTCTCACGGTCTCACCTAATCCATAAAGACTTAACAAATTATTGGTGCATGCCATATTCTGGAAAATGTGTGCATGGTTTGAATTGACTGATTGATAGGGATGAAAGTTAATATATAACTAATTAACTATTTATTTAATTTTGGAAACACATAATGTTCTGGTGAAATGAACTTTATCCAAAGAGTAGGTTTGCATGCAGTTGTCCTTATTATTGAAATAGTATAGTCGATAATATACATCTGTTTGGCTGTTGTGATTAAAAGAATATGTGTCGAGAGGTTGACTATTCTAAAGCTAATTGCAAAAAGCCCATGGTGTTTATTATTATATTATTATTATTATTTACAAAGCGAAATGCAATTTGTATTGCGCTTACAAATCGAATCTTAACCAGCTAGGATCTATTATTAATTAATTATATGATACCCCACGTATTGGCAAGTTGATCATGATCAAGCTGCCATGCAGGTTTGGCAAGAGAGCCCATGAATAAGCTCGATTAAACTGAAATCTCAATTCCTATTTTTTTCCTAGCCAGTTTTTAAGGTGTCACCTTAAAAACAGGGCTGGCGGGAAGAGGAGGGCGTTGCGCACAATTTTTTTTTACTATATATATTAAAATAATATTTTTATTTAATTAAATTTTGTATTGTACTTTGAGGTTTTTTTTTGGGTAATAAACAGGAACAAAGCCCAAAGAAAAGAAAAACTACACAGCAACGAGTCTAGGAGTAAAGACTCCCATTTGATCAGCAAGTAACAGTTGTCCAAGATTAGCCGGGGGTAGCTCATAAATTACAAGATCCCAACCCAAGTTACACCCAATACTAGCTAACGCATTAGCACAGACATTGGCTTCACGGTAAATGTTAACAATTCGAACACTCCATCTACGTTGCAGCAACTCTCGGATCATCTGAACCAACCTGCGACCATTCACACTGCCCACCAAGTCACCCTCCAAAGCACGAACCGCTGAGGAGGAGTCAATCTGAAGAACAATTTGAGTCACATCTCTCTCCCAAGCAAGAGCTAGCCCTGTAAAAACTCCCCAAAGCTCAGCAACAAAGGCGGAAGAATAGCCAACAAATTTGGCAAAACCACCCAACCATTGGCCATCAGGATCACGAAGGAGCCCCCCACAACCAGCTTTCTGAGTCTCTCCTTTGACAGTGCCATCCCGTGTACTTTGAGGTATTTTGTTTAATATTTTATTTAAAAAAATCCAATATAAAATAATTTTATTCTACTTTTTTCTTATTTTTTTCAACAAATAAACATAAAAATAACATATTGACATGCACGTTGTACTAACTTGGCCTCCAAGTTAAAAAGAAAGACATCATTTTCTCGATTTATCTTGATACCTAAAATCTCATGGCTGACTCTGCTTAAAAACTATATATGTATTACAAACTAACAAAAATCTCGCTCTCTCTCTGCGACGGAGCAAGACGGGAAGATAAGAGAAAAATGACATGAGGGGAAGGGAATGAGTTTGGCAATAGCGAGAGGGTTTCAATAGGAAATTTTTTAAAAAAAATTTGTGAGGAGCAGTGAAACGATTCAAGTCTGAAAGAAGCAGGTGTGGCCGACATACGATAGTTGTGTTAGTGGAGAGAAAAGTCTTGTTCGGGGAATCAAATTCTTATTATAACGGTATTAGAAATTTTGAGGATTAGATTAATTTTGTATATGTAGACAACAAAAAATGAAATAGCGTTGGTGTGAGACGTGGTATGTCACGGTGAAATGTTACGCAGATTTGAGGGGAATATTAATCATGTTCTCTTGTTTTTTATTTATTTTTTAATCAACGCTATGACATATCTAATATTTATCGTTTTGTAAGAAATCCTACTATAGTTGGTCATCTTATGGTGGACAGATGCATGGAATAAAACGTTAAATCATGAAACACATTAAAAATTAGACAAGAAAAGAAAGAAACATTTAAATAAAAAAAATTACTTACTGATAAAAAAATAATTAAAAATTACTTTAATTAGTACACGCACGAGAAAAGCAACTCACATAGTAGCAATCATTACAGCTGGTATTTCTTTTCGCACTTTCTCTCTCTTCTTTTCGTTAAGCTAGGATTCAAAATTGGGTAGTGATAGGTAGACATTCCACCACTCATCACACACCCTATTCTAATGAAATGGGAGGTGTGACATGGGTGTAGGGTGGTGGTCCATGGATCATTACCCATCAAGTAAATATCCAATTTATCCTCTGAAAGATGCACTTTTTGGCAAGTAGGTCCCTGAAATATAGAAATAAAAAAAAACTATGCCTAAAAGATGTTTTCGTTAGTCAAATAGGTCCATGATATCATTTTTGTAATTATCAGGGGTCATTTTTGAAATTTTAAGAGTTTAAATGGACTAAAAAAAATAAAAACACTAATTTTTTCCTCACACAATCCCTCCTCCTCACCCCCCCACTCTCTCTCTCTCCTTTCCACCGCTCTCTCACTCTTCTCTCTCACCCTCTTCCTCTTCCTCTTCCTCTTCACCACCACCAACTCTCACAACTCCCTCACCTCCTTCTTCTTCCCCCTTCCCCACCATCTACTTCCCACACTTCCCTCCCCCATCACCCTACCACCCCTTCAACCCTCCACCATCGCCTTCCCACCATTTTAATAACCCTCTACCACCAGGGATGTACCCAGGAATTTTATGTTATGGGGGCAAACTCATATATAAATTTGCAACATATAAAATAGGCTTTAACATGTTTTTGGTCCCTCTAAATATCGGCATTTTGAATTTAGTCCATCTAAAAAAAGTCAAAGTATTTTGGTCTCTCAAGAAATCAATTTTTTGATTTAGGTCCCTCTTTTGCGTTGACCGCTGACATGACACACTGAGGTCCCTGTAAAAATGCTGACATGGCTTACATGCATCTGACGTGGCTTACATGCATTGCCACGTCAGAGGGACTAAAATCAAAACTTAATATTTAGAGGGACTAAAATCAAAACTTAATATATTTAAAAGGACCATATGACATCAATTAGACCACCACCACCACCACCACTCTCTCTCTTTCTCTTGTTTTCTCTCTCTCTCCCCATAGCCCCTCCCCCTCCCCCACCGCCACCACCACCACCACCACCACCCACACACACTCTCTCTCTCTCGTTTTCTCTCTCCCCCCAACCACCACCACCACCACCCACCCACCCATCCACCCTCTCTCTCTCTCTCTCACACACACACACACACATTTTCTCTCTCTCTCCCCACCACCACCACCACCACCACATATATGACCATGATCTATTTCAAGGTCATCCAATTAGTCAAAAGAAGTTCAAGGAAGGTGGTGGTGGGGGTGGGGGAGAGAGAGAGATCGAGAGATCGAGAGAGAGAGTGGGTGGTGGTAGTGGGGAGCCATGAGAGGAGGGAGAAGAAGGAGGGGGTGCTTGTTGGTGGGGGTGAGAGAGAGAAAACGAGAGAGAGAGAGAGAGAGAGTGGTGGTGGTGGTGGTGGTGGTGGTGGTGGGGGGTGGGGGGAGAGAGAAAACGAGAGAGAGAGAGTGTGTGTGTGTGTGTGTGGGTGGTGGTGGTGGTCTGATTGATGTCATATGGTCCTTCTAAATATATTAAGTTTTGATTTTAGTCCCTCTAAATATATTAAGTTTTGATTTTAGTCCCTCTAAATAACTATGAATGACGTGTTAGCTGACGTGGCAATGCATGTAAGACACGTCAAATGTATGTAAGCCATGTCAGCATTTTTACAGGGACCTCAGTGTGCCATGTCAGCGGTCAACGCAAAAGAGAGACCTAAATCAAAAAATTGATTTCTTGAGGGACCAAAAAACTTTGACTTTTTTTAGAGGGACTAAATTCAAAATGCCGATATTTAGAGGGACCAAAAGCATGTTAAAGCCTATAAAATATATCATAACATTTCAGAAATTATACATACCTAATGTCCAAGTGGGGGCATTAGGTAGACATTTAATAAAGAAAAAACTCATTGACCATGAGTTATCTTTTGTTTTTTATGGGAGTAACTATTGCTTTTAAAGGTTTGTCTCAATAAAACACAAATATACATTTTATTTAAAAAAAAATTGATATTCAAGTGGGGGCAATTGCACCCACTGTGCTTGCTGTGGGTCCGTCCCTGTCTACCACCACCTTCACATTCCTTCAAATGTCCACCACCACCACCACCCCATTCATTCCCTTCTCCTCCACCTCCACGTGGAACCCTCCTCCACCTCATCGATTTTCTTCACAATTGATTCAGGAGAAGCCCATTGAAGTGGGGAGTGGCCAGCCCCAGGGACAAGAAGCCCCACCTCCACTCCCACTCCCACTCCTTCTCTCCCTCTTCTTCTCTCTCTTCCAAGAAATCCCATTCTCTCCCTCTAGGTTCACCTCTCTCTCTCTTTCTCTCTCCAATTTCCAGGGTTTCTCTTCTCCATTCATTTATTCTAGCTTAAACTTTTTCTAATATTTTCATTAATTTTTCTATTAATTAATTTAATTGGAGCTGCTTCGTTGTGAGATTTGTTGCTCAAAGTGCCTCTTGGCTATTACTTCCTTCTTTTTGGTGCTCTTCCATAGTTTAGTTTCTTTTCTGGGATAGTCTACAATCCATGTTTAATGTGCATTTAATGTTAACTGTAGTTCTTCAATTTTTAAATTCTGCTTATAACTACTTGGACAACGGGCAGAGAACACTTTTTGCGAACCTGGGTCTTCTTGTTTTGGGAAAGTGGAGTCGCTATTAGGAGGTGGAGGAGATTTGAAGGAATGGGAAGGTGGTGGTGGAGGGGAAAGGGGGGAAGAAGAAGGAGGAGAGGGAGTTGTGAGAATTGGTGGTGGGGAAGAGGAAGAGGGTGAGAGAGAAGAGTGAGAGGGCGGTGGAAAAGAGAGAGAGAGAGTGGGAGTGGGGGTGGGGAGGAGGGATTGTGTGGGGAAAGAATTAGTGTTCTCATTTTTTAGTCCATCTAAACTCTTAAAATTTCAAAAATGACCCCTGATAGTTACAAAAATGATATCAAGGACCTATTTGACTAACGAAGGCATCTTTCAGGGATGGATTTTTTTTTATTTCTGTCTTTCAGGGACCTACTTGCCAAAAAGTGCATCTTTCAGAGGGCAAATTAGCTATTTACTCATTCAAAATCAATAAGAAGTCTCGCTTTTTCCTTGGATATAATGTTCATTCCACGTAAGTTTAATTATTATCAACAACGATTAATACGGAATTAACAGGTTAAATTATAAATGTGTATGCTCTCTACAAAGGTTACATATACAATATATCATTTGTAACTAAAGTAAAATATATTTTATACATAATATATTATTAGGTTAAAAATGAAAATAATTATCTGTATTCATTTTGTGTTAAACTAAAGTAAAATTTAAGTTAGTCATGCTAAATAAATTATCATTGTGAAGTGGACAAATATTTTATATATAATGTCTGTTACGTTTTTCAAGTATATCTTCTCTCTTTTTGTCAAAAAAAGTATATCTTCTCTCTAAAAATGTAGTACTTAGATCAATCTCTATTGCCTAAGATTATTACTCTCTATTGACCAAAAATAAAAGATTATTACTCTCTATATATGTTAGAAGTAATTAATTACACATAACTTAAAATGGAGATTTTATGTTCCCAAAAAATTAAAGGACAAGGTTGGATGTACAACTGCAAAGTAGATGTATGAATTGGATTTGTCTATGTTTATAAAATAAAGTAAGACATCTTAAACGTTTCATAAGAAAATCAATGAGTGATATATATATTATTAGAAGAACTAATTGTCCATATCAACTTGATGAATCCAACCAGATTCAAAACCGGAAAACACATGTTAGTTCAGATAATTGAGTATAAGCTATAGCAAGATAAAAATCATGAAAGCCCATCCAACCCCGGATTTGGATCCTCTCCTACTATTCTCTCATTAGTCTTTCTACCTCTCTATTTCTCTCTTAATTTCTCTTCTTTTCTTCATTATCTCTTTTTATCCTCTTTTCTCCTCCCACTTTTATTTTTTATATTCTCTTCAGACTCGTATATAAGCAAAAAGAAAAAACTTCGATGTGATATTTCAAAATATAAACAAATCATAAATGCTCTTATCTCATTTAATTAACTCTTTTCTACAAAAATACTTTTCATTTAATAGAAATTTTAATTTAAATAGTTCTTTCATTGAAGACAATTTAAAAAATGATGAAGTTCACTTTTTTTATAAGATCAATAAAATTGAATTAAGCTAACTAATATTCTTAATTAATTAGCGTAAATTTTTTTTTTTTATATAAGTCGAGAGGAAGTACTATAAAAGCAGGATGGCAGGAGAGAATCCAAGTTCATCGATCCAACCCCATGTGTCTAAGGCCCTGTTTGGATAACAAGCTTATCTACTGCTTATGGCATAAGCTGTATAAGTTACTTTTATAATCGAAGAAAAATTATAGTGAAACTTATTTTATATAAGTCATAAGCTGTTTTGATAAGCTATCCTAGGTAGCTTATGAAAAATAAGCCCAAAACAACTTATGAATCAGTCATAAGTTGTATTCATAAGCTCTGCATAAGCCAATCCAAACAGGCCCTAAGTCATTTCATTAATTCTCATTCTCAATACCTTTTCTTTCATCCGACTTGTACCCGCCGTACCCCTTACATTACCTAATAAGACAAATTCTATGGACCCGTTGTAAAAACAACGATTTTGATCTCGTTGGTGAAAATATTTTGCAATTCAGTCTTTAAATTTTAGATTTATTTTTATTTCAAATTTTATTTTAAAATTACGAGTAAACTGATGAATTCTCATATTCTCTCTCACGACCCATCTCTCTCTCGGAGCATGGAGTACGGCAAAACTCAAGGTATCTCCTATTTCTCCCTTGCGTATCCCTTTCATGCCTCAATACAATCAATTGTTTGTAGATATATGATTATGGGCCACATGAATTTTAAGAAATCAAAAGAGATTAGCTATCTAAAGACACACATTGTGTCAAAGGGAGCTCGGAAGTTGGCGTTGGAGAGAGCTTCGGCGGCGTCGGCATTGCGTTGGTCGTCGTCGAGAGTACTGCCGTACTCGGTCTTGATGGACCACGAGTCGGCGGCGATGTAGCGGTCGTCGTCGGAGACCAGATCGGCAGCGGAGAGGGCAACCTTCGTCGGTGGTTGATCGGAGGCCATAAGAAACAGAATATCAGGCATGGAGGATCACCGATCGTAAAACTGAAACAGGAGAGAGAAAAACAGGACTTTCACCTACAGATATAGGTCTTTTCCATACGGGCAAATTTATAAAATAAAAAAATTAAGAACTATAATATAATATAAAAAATTATAATCCTTAAAAATAATAATTTGATGTGCAAAACTCTTGTTTATTATTGGTTGATAAAATAACGATTCCAAAACTGTTATTTTATCATTGGGACCGTAGAAACCCCCTATAATTGATTGATCGGTTCAATTTTACTCGCCCTTAACCACCATGAAACTTAATTTAATGCATATTTTCATTTTATTGAAAAAGTTTCACTAAGAATCAACAAAATTCAAGCCCTGCTATAAAGATACTCCTGTTTCATTGGCACGTGATGCATGTATAGGATGAACACTTAACGTTGCTTGATTACACCAATCTCCCTTTGACAGCGTAAATGCCAAATGGTTGCGTGTCGGCTGAAATACCAGCCAGCAGCCTCATTCTTTTTTTTTTTTTTTGATAACAAGCCAGCAGCCTCATTCTTAAAGGTTGAATACAGTGGCCAGATGTTTGAACTTTGAAGTTAGATCAAAAGAATTTTTTTTTGACAGCTCAAAAGATTACTATATATTAATTCTGAAGTGATATATATATATTACAACAGTTTAATTACTATATATATATATATATACACGTGTAAAAAATTTAATTTTACACTCACGTAGTGATGCCTTATAACAATAATTTCTAAAATATCTGTATAAAGATCTACATAATAAAATATGATTGAATGTCGATCCGTGTAAAACTTTTTTATATTATCGGTGCATATATACTAATTAAATTCATATATATATATACACACACACTTTTTTGCCTTTTTGGTTTATTATTATATATGGATATTTTTCCTCCCCAGTAACATTTCTTATTAGAGATCCAAATCACATTTTTCGCTCCTATCATTAATTCAGTTTAGTTTTAGAAGAATTTTTGCGTACAGTTCCAGTCAAAAGTATTGACTTTAAGGGATAAGTTAGCTGTAATGTGGACGCTAACGTAAGTGAGTGTTTGGAGTATTTAAAATCACTTTTAAAGATGTGAAGTGTGTGGTTGAAAATTAGTTTTTCATCAAAATCATAGTTTTTTAATTTGTTACCCAAATGTAGAAACAATATTAAGTTTTTTTTTTTTTTAGTTTCAGAACTCGGATTCTGATTCACCACCGGGGGAAGGGAAATGTGCGCTGGGCTGAGTACAAACACAAAAATTTTAATTTATTTAATTATCAAAAAGAAATTTATTTAAAGTTTAATATTAAGTTGCTTTTATGGTGAAAGAAAACAATATTATTTTTTTTTTGACAAAAAAAACAATATTGCTGCCTATCTATATGGTGAAAAAAAACTAAGATTATTATACTTATATTGCTGCCTATCTATATTAATACAATTAAAAGTGACTTTTGACAATGGTGTCCAAATAAACAGCGTTCTTTAAAATCACTTTTCATATAAATATTTTCAAACATAAATCCAAACACATACTAAAATTAATTTTTGTAAAATCAAATTCTTTCAGAATTAATTTTTCAAACTTTCAATTGAAACACGTTTAGTCTTTATGTTAAGACAAGTACTTTGCTACAGAAAAATATTAATAATCTATAACATATATAAAGGGGATATAAGATTTTGGGGTGTAGCCTTTTAATGGACAAAATTGGTAACCGCTACTTTTACAAACTAAAAATTTAAATTTAAATTTAAACTTAACTATCTTTAAAAACGGTAATTAACTAATAGTAAAAAAAGGAATGTGAATGCAGAAGGCATAGGATGTAGATGCAGGCACCTCCACTATTGTAGTTAAAGAGGGTTAGATAATAATGTGGGTTGAAGAGGGTTAAAGATAAGGGGTTCTATGCCATTCCCAATTTAATATTTTGCTAGCAAAATATTAAAAATGTCGTTATAGTTAGATAGCAAAATATTAATATTCTTGCACAAGTCCCTGAACTTATTATATATGGGTTCTTTTATCTTATCCGGAATGGCATATATAGGACCCTGTCCCCCTTATCGATCTAACCCTATATTTATTAATTGCAGTTGATCATATATTTATAATTAAGGAAAGAGACTATAGAACGCCATCTCCGTCAACAAATCAATTAAACAAGGACAGAAAAATCAATTTTCAAGAGCTAGCTTGTTTCTCGTTCGAATTATGAGTTAGTTAAAAAGGTGCAAGCCACATAGATGTCAAGTTTGACGAAAGTAAACAACAAATTCAAGGAAAATTGCACTTAATTATAATCCTAACTTATTATTCCAATTACATTTATCTTTTTAATTACTCCATCTGGTCTAAAATATAAGCAACATAGTACAAAAACACACAGACCAATAAATACTTTGAAAATGTGATAATCTTAATTAATACTCTCTCCGGTCCAAAATATAAGCAACATAGTACAAAAACACACAGGCCAAGAAATGCTTCGAAAATGTGATAATCTTAATTAATAGTCACTAGTTTCAAAATTTTTTCCAAAAATACTCCCTTTGGTGTCTCTCGTAAATATGAATATTACATTAAATGAATGGTATAATTGAAAAACTAGCATTTAATTTATTTGAAATTAGTGAATATTGCTTACATTTTGGACCAAAAAAAAGTGTCTTTGTTGCTTATATTTTGGACCGGAGGGAGTACCCACTAGTTTTATTTTTTTTCTCAAAAATACCCCATTTGGTGTCTCTCGTAAATATGAATATTGCATTAAATGAATTGTATAATTAGAAAATTAGCATTTAATTTAATTGAAATTTGTGAATGTTGCTTATATTTTGGACCAAAAAAAAGTGTCTTTGTTGCTTATATTTTAGACGGGAGGGAGTATTAATCTACTATTGGTAAATTTGATGATTTTTTTTTGTCTAGACCAGGGTATCCCCCGCGCGTGTACGGCGACTAACCCCTTTGAGCTGGGTAGGACCCTATAGGTGGCAAAGCTCTACCACACGAGATTTAAGGCTACTATATTCCCATGACCTAGATTTGACCCCATGATCTCTCGTTAAAGTGGGAATGAAATTTTATTTTAAAATAACTAATCATGCATGCATATAAAATTTCACACAATTCAGATATTTGTAGATAGAATTTAATTAGTATGCACTGTGAAGTGTAAAAAAATTTTTACATAGATATTTAATCATATCTTAACATGTAGATCTTTGTGTAGATATTTTAGGAATTATTGTTATGAAGTGACACTATGATAGAATATGATTGGATGTCTATGTAAAACATTTTTATGATGTTAGCGCATACTAATTAAACTCTTTATAGATATGTGTTTTTGTAGTACATATTTACTTAGAGTTTAATTACTACATATACACCGACAGCGTAAAAAATATTTACATAGACATCCAATTATATCTTATCATAGTATCAACTCTTAGCGTTACTTTCTAAAGTATTTACATTGTGAGATATGATTGGATATCTGTGTATACTATCGATGCATAGTAATTAAATTCATTTACTCATATTTGATGTGCTTCATAATCTTTTTAATTTAAATATTCATTAAAAAGGTTATTAAACATATAAATATACATGTTCAATGTCCATTAATGAGTAATGACATATATATTTTGATTTTTTTAGAAGTCTAAAAAAAGTTTTAATAGAAACTAATTAAAAAAATAATATTATATTCTTGTATCAAAAAATATATTATATTTTCAGGATTAATTAAAAATATTTTTTGAATTTTTTATTATTATTAATCCATCTTTTTTTTTTTCAATTCGAATGTAATTTCAAAATGGCAGGGACATGATTGAAGAAAAAGTGACACGGCGACGTCTTCACTCTTCAAGGCATATTACGACTCCCCACAGTACTCTCTATATTATAATATCATCAACATATGTTTTTGTCTTGTGTCTTATTTGACCCGCAGGTGGCTCTAATATCAAACATTAGGCTTTTTTGTATGAATACCACAATTTTTTTTGGTCAAGGTATGAATACCCGCAGGTGAGAAGTCATTTATCCCAAAATTGACTTTTCACCGTTATTTTATTTTATTTTTTAAAATTGCCTATGAGAGGTCTCTTTCTCCAAAACCAACTTCTCACCATTTTTTTATTTTTTTTGTTTGATTTTATCGGTTTAGGGTTTTAGTTAAGACGGTTTATGGTATTAGGTGATTTGTGGTTTTAGGGTTTAGGTGATTTTAGGGTTTTTTAAATTAATTAATTTATTTTTTTATTAATTCAATTTATTAATTAATAATTACTACAATTAAGTTAGTTTAGAACTTTAATAGTACATAATAATACAATAAAATGATTATCATTAAAATTACAAAAGGGGTACGTACAACAATCCACATTTCCTACTCTTGTGTAGATTAATGTCTAGGATGGTTATTAGGAAATTGATGAACAAGCCACAATGACATGTGAACATGAGATGTTTGTTTATCAGTTTCCCACGACTACATGATATATGTGCCTCCCGTGTACATACAAGTTGGAAAACGTCTTCAACGTTTACTGCGAAGAGTTCAATGTGTTGCCCAACGAAGAGTATTGGCCACAATATACCACGATCCGCAAATGCAAATGCTACCACAAGGTCGTCCACAATCTACCAGCATTCGCACTGACATGGATTAGGTAGAAAGGAGCCGTCACCTTAAAAGGTGTGGACTATGTTGAAATGAGCGTCATACTAGGAATAGATGTCCTAATTACCATCCTAGACATTATACACAAGAGTAAAAAATGTGGATCGTTGTAGTACCCCTTTTGTAATTTTAATGGTAATCATTTTATTCTATTATTATTTACTATTAAGGTTCTAAACTAATTAATTGTAGTAATTATTAATTAATAAATTGAATTAATAAACAAAATTAATTAATTAATTTAAATAACCACAAATCACCTAATACCATAAACCACCTTAACTAAAACCCTAAACCGTTAAAATCAAACAAAGAAAAAAGCATGGTGAGAAGTCGGTTTTGGGGGAGGGAGTTTCCCAAAGGTAATTTTGAAAAAAAAAATTAAAACAATGGTGAGAAGTCGGATTTGGGGGAGAGGACTTCCTATAGGCAATTTTAAAAAATAAAAATAAAGCAATGGTGAGAAGTCAGTTTTGGAGAAAGGTACTTGTCACCTAAAAAAACAATAATAGATTGCTAAATAATTTCAAAATGGTGGTATTTGACAAATTATTTTTTTAAATAGTGGTATTCATACAAAAAAGCCTCAAACATTACATATTAGACTCTTTCTCCTATATCTCGATGATTTTGTTAATTGTTACGGTGTAATCTCCATAATTAAAGAGTTTCATCAATCTTCGCTAAATTAAGTTTTATTTATCATTATTGTTGACATTTTTATATGTAAATAATAATACATGTGTGCTGTATCAAAAAAAAATAATACATGTGTGATCATATTATTCACACACACACACACACGGAGTATATATATATGGTTTAGATACTCTTCATCCACATAGAACTTTAGCTATATTAACATTAATTAATTAATTACAAACCACGAGGTCTGGGAATTACTAAATACATCTCCTACTTTTTGTATCTCTCTCTCTTTTTAATTTTTGTTGTCCAAAATATTCCTTTCATTTTTTTTTTAGAAATTAATTTTTAGAACACAGCTTTTGAAAATCAGTCGTTTCAAAACATAATAAATAGTTACATTCCAAAAAATAAAAAATAGAAAGATATGTTTTTTGATCAAGAGAAAAATATGTATTTAGCAATCATCTGCGTGAGTCTTTTTTTTTTTGGTTCAAGATCTGAGTGAGTCTAGGAGGTTGCGGCCTGCGTGAGTGCGTGTAGATCACAAGAGGCTTTGCATGGGTCAGCCTCAGTTAGTTATTTTGGGCCTTGCCCCATGCCCTTTCTTTTCCGGTGGTTTACTGACCCAAAAATATCCTGAGAGACAATACTCAGAATATTTTGTGGTGCTTTATTCAATGGCTAGAGCTCGAGTCGAGTCGAGCAATTAAAACTTAAATTTGGTTTATAAAAATAATAGGTGGCTCAAGTTTGTTTCATTTATTTAAAAGAGTCTAAACAAAAGCCTGAATTTGAGCTTGTTAAAAAAAGTAAAGTTTGAGCTTGACTTGCTGACTCATTTATAATTTAAATTTTTGCATTTAGGAATTTTTTCTTAAAATATTTTTGAACTTTATTGGTTTGGTACTTCCTCCGTCCCATTTTGTTTGTTGTTTTAGCTAAATTTTTCTGTTCCATTTTGATTGTCATTTTACAATATCAACGGAGTATTTAATTTTTTTTCCTATTTATACCTTAAAGCATTAGGTTTACGTGAGATAGGAAGGGAGTAATTGATTGTCAATTGCTATGAGAGAGGGGGTAACAAAGGGCATATTAGGAAATACTAAAATAATTTTTATAAATTCTGAGCTATTAATTGTATTTCTTAGTTCCTGTGACACAACTTTAAACAACAACAAAATGGGACGAAAGAAGTATTTAATAAAGATTAGTGCTCAACATGTGGTATATGAAATTCAAGAATTCTAGACTATTACATTTATATAATCTAGTAAATAAAAAGTTCATAATTAAACTTCTTGACTACTATACAAAAAGAAAAGTATTTTTATACAAAATGTAGAATCTATGAAATTTTAATTTTTAATTATATATATATATAAACGAACTATTTACAAACTCTTAATGTCGAGCCTCTAAGGCTTGGGCTTGACTCATTTAAATATTTGAGCTCAATCTTGAGTTTGAGCTTGACTTATTTAATTAAACAAAAGAATTTAAACGAACATTTAACGAGTTGAGTCCAAATAGTTCACAAATAGGTCAGCTTATCTACACGCCTATTCATGGCCTAGACAAGAATTGGAAATCTGCATTATTTTATTAAGCACCTATTTGTTTATATTTTCTAAATAATGACTTTAGAACTATATATAAAATAATTTAATTTTTAGATATTTATTTAAAGGAGTAGTTATCCTTCATTTGGTACACTTTTAGATATTTTAAATATAACTTTTCAGAAATTACTTAAATATTTTTTCAAAATAACAATTTTTTAGATTTTGATTTTTTTTAAAAGCTTAACCCAATATTTTAAATTTTTTTAAAAGTAACATTAATTAAAAATTAAGAGATACTTTTAACAAAAATTGAATAAACGGATTCTTATTATTTATAGAAAAATGTTTTTATTTTACATGCTGCCTTGAAGCTTTTCAGTAATTTTTACTTTATACTTTCTCCGAACTCAAATATAATCAAAAAATAATTCAAGTGTGGTGACCTAAAATATAATTAAATTTTAATTGATTTCACTCTATTTATTGTCTTTTACAAAATATCCTTCATTAAATGCATATTTTAATTTCAACAACTAATATCTTGAAAACATAACAAACATTTAATACTTTCTCTATTTAGTAATTAGGAAGATTTGTAGGAATAAAAGGTAGAGAGATTTAGAATTATTCT
Organism: Glycyrrhiza uralensis; assembly: GCA_030159175.1. NCBI lineage: Eukaryota > Viridiplantae > Streptophyta > Magnoliopsida > Fabales > Fabaceae > Glycyrrhiza > Glycyrrhiza uralensis. Next base: position 7,671,850 of record BRZY01000006.1, read on the forward strand.
TTTACTTATATGTTTTAACCCGGAGGGAGTAATTTTTTTATAACAAAAGGAAAGAAGTTTACTACATCCCAAAGCATATATTCTCTAGAGTCCTGACATCGAGGAACCCTATCAATTACATATATAGAGAGACTTTGCTCATGCAACCATTATTATTGGTATAATATTTCTTTGGTTTAATTGCATTTTTAGTACTCAAGTATTGTGATTATGCATTTTGTTTTCAAAGTTCCAAGTGTGTCAATAGAGTCTTCAATATCTCAATTATTACAATTAGATCCTCTATCATTGTATCGTCCAATTTTTAACACTAAAAGTCAATGTGTGGTACGCGTGATGGGGCAACTTACCATCTAATTTTTAACACCAAAAGTCTAGGTGTGTAGTGGCGGAGCTTGCACAAAAAAATTGGAGGGAGGGGGTGGAATATGATTTAATGTATAAATCAAATATGATCATACTATGTATCCAAAATTTAAGTTGCAATGCAAACATCAAATTGATTATTGGGGGGGGGGGGATATGATTTAATGTATAAATCAAATATGATCATACTATATATCCAAAATTTATGTTGCAATGCAAACATCAAATTGATCATAAAAATAATATTAAAGTAAATGACTAGAAATTATTATATATATAGAGAGAGAGACACATACACACCATCTTTATAATTGATATAAAAGTAAGCACACAACACAACACAATAATCACATCCACTTAAATATTAATCTTCATTCTTTCAAATATTTGAATTCATCCATAATTGAATCAAAATTCAAGTTATAGGCTACTTCACAATATTGTGTATGATGTTATATATAAGATAAGAAAACAATTTGGGGAGGGGGCCATGTCCCCCTCTCTCTCCAAGAAGGTCCGCCATTGTACGTGTGACACACGTAGGTAAGTAACTTGGGTACAATGCATGTTGCCAGGAAATTTCACAAAGCAAGTCGGGTAATACATGTAATGCAACAAATGTTTAAAATTGTTGTTGATGTATGAGTATCTTTGCAACATTATCGGTGCTAACATGACATGACTTAGTGTCAAATCACTCCCATATGTGCTACGTAGGTACCCGACATCCATAATTGAATTCATCCATAATTGACTTAGTGTCAAATATTTGAATTCATCCATAATTGAATCAAAATTCAAGTTATAGGCTACTTCACAATATTGTGTATGCTGTTATATATAAGAAAACAATTTGGGGAGGGGGCCATGTCCCCCTCTCCAAGAAGGTCCGCCATTGTATGTGTGGCACACGTAGGCAAGCAACTTGGGTACAATGCATGTTGCCAGGAAATTTCACAAAGCAAGTCGGGTAGTACATGTAATGCAACAAATGTTTAAAATTGTTGTTGATGTATGAGTATCTTTGCAACATTATCGGTGCTAAGATGACATGACTTAGTGTCAAATCACTCCCATATATGCTACATAGGTATCTGACATTAAAAATTGGATGACAAAATGACAGTGAAACATGATTACAAAGATTGAGATACTTGAAAAATCAATTTGCGCAATTAAAACCTATGACTAAAATCACATAATTGCAATAAGTGAAAGAACAAAATTGCAATTAGGCCCTGTTTGGATAACAAGCTTATCTACTGCTTATGGCATAAGCTGTATAAGTTACTTTTATAATCGAAGAAAAATTATAGTGAAACTTATTTTATATAAGCCATAAGCTGTTTTGATAAACTATTCTGGGTAGCTTATGAAAAATAAGTCCAAAAACAGCTTATGAACCAGTCATAAACTGTATTCATAAGCTCTGCATAAGCCAATCCAAACATGCTCTTAATCTTATTTCATTCTACTAACAAACAAGTGGCAGCCCCTAATCTATACTCTTTTTGGGCCTTTTATTTACCTTACCAATTGAAATTAGAATTTAATGGAAAAGAAGGGTAAGTGATGGACACAGAGCCGAAGGGTTTGGAAGCTTCTCTGCATAATTTGCTTAACCTTCACCACCACAACTCTCTCCTACTTGCCCATCAAACTGGTCTCTTCCCCTTTTCTTCTTTTCCTCTTTCAAAATTGGATTTTTAGTTTCGTTTTCCCATTGCTGATATAAACTGTTCCTTTTTCCCCATTTGGGGTGCAGAGAAAGCTAAGAAAGATGCAATTAGGAAAGCGGAGCGCGTTTCGGATCTGTTGGTGGACGCGGTGAATGGTGGGGTGCAAGATTCCTTCATCAACCAGAAGCGAATTGAGCTTGAGACTCGAGCTCTTGCTTCCACTATCACAAGGTTCATGAAGCAAACGGATCAATGGCTTGCTTCTACCCATGCTCTCAACACCGCTCTCAAGGTACTTCCTTGTTTTCATCTATATATATCTATGTAGTATATGCCCCATCATTTTTTTTATCAATCAATGTGTTATTACATTTACTTAAATTTGAGATTGATGAGATGGGTATTTTGTAATTTTGTTTTTGTTTTCATTGTTTTTTTAGTACATTTATTTTTGTGTTGTATATTGCGAAAAGCAGGAATTTTATGCTCTAGATGGTTTGTGTGGATTAAAAAGAAAATGTAACAAAACAACAACCTTGATTATGATTTGTTGGTGTGCCATTTTTTGCTTATTTTAGAGAATTTTATTTGTAAATGATTATTGTTGTTGTTGTTATTTGTTGCAAATTAGAGTGCGCATTAATAACTAGGCTGATATATAAAACATTAGCAAAGACGTTTCTTCTTGTCAAACATTCATTGTGCTTTAGATTGATACTCTTTTAGCACTTTCTGACATGATAAAACTTAAGGGTTTCTGTGCTTGCATATGTCAATGTACTTGAGGTAGTTGTAGTTCAAGGATGATGCAGGAGTTTGATTCTGGATATAGGCATCAATCATGTGGTACAGTACTGCAGATAAACGGTTTACTACCTAGAGGCTAGAATCCTTTATTTTGAGAGATTCCTTGTACACAATCATATCCTCAAGATTAAAGATGGAGATAGGTAGAGAAGATTAATCTCTAGTGCCTTCTTATTAAATTTTGCTTAGATTATTATAATCTATACTGTGTGTTGTATATTTTCTTTGGAGTGCGATGTTTATGGTGAAAGTCATCTAAAGGGTGCTCTGTACAGACTGTGCTCACCTTATTATTTAATTATTTATTTTGTAAAAACTCATTATAAACTTTAATTTGAATTCATAGGAAATTGGGGACTTTGAGAACTGGATGAAGATCATGGAATATGATTGTAAAAGTATCACTGCAGCTATACAAAACATTCATCAAGAGTGATCTTGCAGGTTGCAGTAAGTTTTCATGCAAGTGACCATGTAATTCTAATCCCTTTTTATTCATTTTTCTATTCTAGGCATAATACCCAATATCATGTAGTAGTTTACTAGATGACAATTTGGCTTGATTTTCAACAAAATAACCAGCTTAAAGAAGCAAGCAACAATTGATTAGTACCTGTATTCTGAATGTAAGTTATGTTTTGTTGTTGTCAAGCTTCATGAATGTTTAATTTGAAAGTTTTTTATGTACTCATTATAATGGTTTTGAGAATACATATTAGATAGGATTAAAAAAAATGAGATGCTTTGGCATTGTGCCTTTGCGTAATTATGAATCAATGAAGCCCAATTTTGCCATTTGCGTAATTCTCATTCTCCCCCTTTTTGCTGTTTTCTTCGTAACATCTGGACACATCAATCTGATGGAGTATTGCAGACCAAACAAACTAATGAAGCCCTTGCTTTGGCATGGGCTGTTAACCTTCAAAAATTAGCCAGTGGTTGTTATGTAGGTGAAAGAACAAGATCCAAAGAAGATTGCAAGAAGCTAAAAGTTTCCACTTAAATTCAATACCCATTATGAGATTGATAACTATGTCATTTATAGAATGATGACTGGCATCTGATGCAGTGAATGGAATCTAGTGGGATTCAACTAGGAAACTTTCAGTTCCAGATAGAGTTTTATCAGGTCATCTTGTTAAGGATCGTATATCTTGTATTAGGAACAGACATCTTAGCTATTACATGTGGTTTTACTCAAGTTATTTTATAGCCTTTTACTGGTGGTTGCAGTAAACTGATGAAGGCAATGATGCACTTTTGACAATTTTACTCTTTGTTGCCTTTATTGGGTAGCATAGGCCTTGGATTATAGTTCAGACTCATTTTTTTTTAACTTTGTTTCTACAAAATGTCTAAAGTCTAACCTACTGCTGAGATCTAGACATTCGTTGCTTTGGCAATAAGTTGGACTTAGCTTGATATTGGGGTCTTAAATTGACAATGCTAGAGAATCGCTATGATTAGTCCTTTAGATTACAACTGCACTATCTGAGATATACTTGTCGGTCCTCAGGTGGTAAAGTACGGCGGTGCTTCCTAGTCCACTGCTGAGCACAATGTAGGGCGAGTGGGAGAGCCTGCAAAGACACTCCAATGCTCAAGTCAGTAGACGTTTGAGCATAGTAATGGTATATTAAACAATGTACATACCTACCAGTTGAGGTTTTAGGTCTCTCCTTATATGGGTCTTAGGTGAGGGGGACCATTGATTAAGTGTCATCTAACCCGAGGGTCCTAATTACGCACACCTCGTGGCGGAGGTCTCCCTGTTCCGTTGGGTGTGGATTCCCGTTGGATGGAGGGACAAGTGTCTCTTCCTTGGATGTATGGGATAATTTTTCAATCATTGTGCAAGATATGTATCTTTTGAATCCTAACAGATTTGGTGATGTGTTATGCTTATGTCAATCCGGAAGGATCTAGAATTCTGATGAGGGCGAACCCGGGAGGCCAATCTGGGCTGAGGCTGGGGAATTGGAGGCCCAGTTAGTGACTGGTCCATTTGGGCCATGTTGGAACAACAACCAAGGAACAACTCTTCAGAAGCACATCAAACTTTGTTAGGGTGCAGAAAGAAATATCTGAGATATTGGCATCTGAAAGAGTTGCTGCTTGATATTTTCCTTCTGGTTTGTCAGTAAATCTGCTTCCTAGTTTGGCTTTGTTATTGATAGATTATCTTGTCTGTAAGCCTTCCCGATGTGTAATTCTGGTAGCTGGTTTTATCTCTGGCCTTCAATAGTTGATGCTGTCTAACTTCAGTTTCTATGCTAGCCTTTTGGTTGTGGGAAAAATAACAATAACCAAAATACCCTTTTAATCGCTCTCCTCTATAATCAAATAAATAATGATGGGATTTAACTTATTTAAAGTGTGATATTCATTTTAAAGGAAAAAGTAGCTGTCACAACCACGAAAATCAAGAAAAATGGAATGGCCGCAATTTTATTAGAAATTGAAAAAAAATCTAAAAAAACAATAGTCTTTGAAACTAGGTAGGGTTTGATAATTGATTATGGAGAAGGGTGGAGACTTAAACTCTTCAGCACTCCTAACAGGTCTGCTTACTCCTTTTGACAAGTTAAAATAAAGAACAATTGTAGACATTGATGTTAGCTTTCAAATAGCACTAGTTCCTTCCCAAGAAGACTCTTATAACTCTAGATATATGATTGACCAAAAAAAAAAAAACTCTAGATATATGGATCAATATTTGCCCAGTCCACAGTATCTCATGTCAACATTTTTGTTTTGATTTCCAAGTTTATTATGACTTGTAGAAATCTGATTTAGCTTTGGCTTAAATATGTTTATCATCCCTCATATTTGATTAAAGTTCTTTTTTAGTCCCTCAAATTTTAACAGTATTTTTTTAGTCTCCAATTTTATGAAAATATGACACATTTAGTCTCTGACTGGACTCCGTTAAATTTATAATTGCTTACTTGACAAATAACGTTAGACATAAGCACTTGTCGTGTGTCTCACTTATCTTAATTGGCCTCCTAAGTGGATTCAACGGTCAAAAAGGGAACAGGGAAGGGAATGGAGTTGGAGCAATTTGGACCATTGAACCCACATAGGATGCCAATTAAGATAAGTGAGATACATAGCAAGTGCTTACGTGTAACGCCGTTTGCCACGTAAGCAATTATAAACTTAACGGAGTTCAGTCAGAGACTAAATGTGACATATTTTCATAAAATTGAGGACTAAAAAAATACTCTTAAAATTTGAGCGACTAAAAACAAATTTTGTTGAAATATGAGGGACCAAAAATATATTTAAGCCTTTAGTTTTTGAGCTTTATTCCAAGTTGTAGAGTTATGTCTTAATTAATTACACCAAGATAAATAAATAAAAAATCTTCAATACCACCTCTGCAACATTAGTTATGCTATGCCTAAAATACATATGTTATGTCACGAATTTTTAAGAGTTTAATTATTATGCACTGACAGTATAAAAATATTTTACATAGATATTCAATCATATTCTATTATGAGTTTAATTTCTATGCACTGATAGTGTAAATTTTTTTACATATACATTCAATCATATCTCACTATGGTGTCATTTTGTAACAATATTTCCTAAAATATCTGCATAAATATCTACATAGTGAGATATGATTGGGTGTCTGTGTAAAAAAAATTTAAACTGTTAGTGCATACTAATTAAATTCTTCTATCATAGTGTCACTTCATAATAATAACTCCTAAAATATTTACACAAAAATCTACATGGTGAGATATGATTGGATGTCTGTGTGAGTCAGTACATACTAATTAAATTCAATTTTTAATCTAATAAACATTTGCAATTTTTCTAGCATGATTCACTTGAGTCCAACTTCATAAATATAATTAAGACCACTCACTAGAATGTCAAAAACAAAAAACAAAAGTTTTTGATATAACTCGATGATGTCGGTTGAATAACATAATGGACTACATCGATTGGAATAAGACACATTTTTTTGTCTTTGTTGTTGTAATTTATCCCCTTGATTTCAGAATGCGTAAGAGACCAATTGCTTGTCCAACAACTGATAAGAATATGAATTAGTAGATCCATTCATAATTTCTGAATTCAATAATATAGGATATGTACAGTTAAGACGAGCTGGGTTTAGAGAGTCAAATGCTAATTAAGAAAATATAATTACTTGCCACCTAAGTACATGCTCGAAATCGCAGAAAATATTGTTATATACCAGCGAAAATGATTCAATCCGGTGATGACGGGATTAAATTAAAAGCATGGTGATTGGTGAGTGATGGACACGACTTGACAGTTCCTAAACTGCATTTGTTTTTTGGGTCAAAATTCCTAAACTCATTTTAAACAGAAGAAATCAGCACCTAACAAATTATATGATCGAAATTGCGGAAAAGATGCTTTAATCTTATTTCAAAGAATTAAATTAAAAGCATGTGACCAATAAGGTGTGGTTCGACTGGTAAGTGGTTAAGGTCCCTTAAGTATGTGGTTGAGGGTTTAATTTTTGGCTCATGTGTATAAAAATATACTATTTGGGAGAGACAATCCTTAAATGTACTTCAGATCCTCGAACGAATTAGTCTCTACAGTTGTGCATAGAGAATGCTATGAGAAACCAAAACAAAAATATTAAAAGCATTGGGAAAGTAATGCATTAGCTTTAATTAAAAAAAGAAAGAAGGAAATTACAATCTGGTTGCATTAATTCATGCCACTTTATCAACCTTTTGGCTAAGATCAAGCTCTGCGGACCCGGATTGGGTGTAGTCAGCGAAACGGTGCAGTCATGCAGTCAGGGCCATCACAGTCATTGGATTAAGATCGGTCGGCTCAGGATTTTAGTTTGAATTTTAAATTCGATTTATTGTCGATCGTCCGATTAAAATAGATGGTCCAGATTGGGTGCAGTCGACTGCACGACTGCACCTAACCCGCGTCCCAAGCGCTGTATATCTGTTTCTACTAAAAGTAAAATGAGGTTGGGTTTCATTTAATTTCATTACTCAAATTAAGTAGAATGAAGTTCATTGTTATTCATGTACACCATCTCAGGCATTTTAATTTCCATGTTGACCCAAAAAAAGCAAAGATCCCTTCGTCAGAATGCGTAATTGCAAAATGTTAAATTTCTTTCGATTTTTTTTTTTTGATAAACAATTTCTTTCGATTTTTTTTATCATTCTGCATAGGGGTGTGACTATAATAAGACTTATGTTTGATAGACATATGATCTATTTGGATTGGCTTATGCAGAGCTTATGAACACAGCTTATGACTGATTCATAAACTATTTTGGGCTTATTTTTCATAAGCTACCCATGATAGCTTATCAAAACAGCTTATGATTTATATAAAATAAGTTTCACTATAATTTTTCTTTGATTATAAAAGTAGCTTATACAACTTATGCCATAAGCAGTAAATAAACTTGTTATTCAAACAAGGCCATAGTATTATCGTATAAAGTTGTCGAATTAGTTCAGTTGAGTTTGTCATAAACATAAAAGGACAAAAAGGAAAGCATTTATTCTCCTTAATTCTTTTTCTTTTACTTTTTATTCCTACAAATTCTCCTAATTACTAAATGGAAAAAATATAAAATGTTTCTTATATGTTTGTAAGATATCAAATGTATTTATTTTTTCATTAAATACTTATTTTATAAAGAAGAATATGTATGAGGATTTGTAGGAGGCTGATATATCATTTCTCGTTATGAATAACATTCAGAAGCCCACATTGAAAGCCCACATTGAATGAACTGAAATCTTGGGTTATGCTCCGTCTTTTGACTCTTTTGCATGTATATGCTCACTCTCTTGTTTTTTGTTGTTGTTGTTGTCGTCTGTTGTCACCACTAGCAACTGACATCTTTCATTGTTGTTAATGTCGTTGCTTGACACCCTTCACCATTGTTATTATTGCCTGCCACCCTCCGCTATCATTGTTGTCGCTTGATACTCTTCATGGCCACTACTCAACACCGTCGCCGACGCGCGCCATAACCCAAGACCCTTCGCTTTTAAAACATGTTTTCAAAACAAAGTTACCCTACATGTTATCTTTTTTCACCTTTAAAATTGTTTTCTGATAAGTGCCAATTTTACTTGAAAACAATTTGATAAAAAGGCATTTATTGAATTCATAATAGTAGAATTTGCGATTTTAGAACCCCAAATCATAGAAACTTGCTAGATTGTTAATTAATATTTAATATTTAGTGAATTAAATAGAATTATATTTTTAATCCCAATTTTTGTTTGTTTCAGAAGAAGAGTTTTGAAGATGAAGAAATGGAAAGAAAAAGGCTAAGCAAAGATCGTGTTACTGCTGCAATTTCGCTTAGCCAAAACATTCTGGCTAAGCGAAAATACCACAGAAGGAAGGAGAGTTAAAGATGCAATTTCGCTTAGCCAAAATATTCTGGCTAAGCGAATTTGTCACAGAAAGATGCAGTAATGGGAAGATCAAATTCGCTTAGCGAATTTGGAGGCGCTGAGCGAGTAGCTTTCTTCAAGGAAAGGTTTTGTCAGACTTTTGAAGATTGGCTTAGCGAATTTACTTGCGCTAAGCGAGTAATTCACGAATTCAATGCCCTGTTTCAGATTTTGGGTGATATAAATAGAAAAATTAGAAGCTTTTAGGACATCTGGGGGGCGAACTGAACTGAAACAGAGGCAGAAGGCGGTGATTTCACCATTGTTAAGCTTGGAAAAGTGGTAACAATAGAGATTTCATCTCTTTTCTTCATCTCTTTGTATTGTTAGCTACCATGGAAATGGATAGCTAACTCACCCTTTGTTGGGATTAGATGTAATCAATCAACTCTCATGTATTTCTTTTGATTCATATATATATAGACTCCTACTATGCATTTATATCAATGATTCATTCTTGTTCTTCATGCTTGTTATGGATTGATCAACTATAACCTGATTTTTGGAATTAAAGTGTATTGGAAAATCATCTTTGAGTCCTTGATTAAGATGAATCATCTAATGAGTTTGATATCTAGGAATAGAGTTTAATTCATTAGTCTTTAAATCATCTGAGCTTAAACTCAATCTTACTTTTAATTGTTAGAGGAATCAACTTTTAGGAGTAGAGATTGATATTTCAAACATGTTAAGGAATTAATGTGAATGAGTGATTTGATGATGATGATAGAGATACATAGAGGAACTATATGCATATGATCAATAGGGTACTAAGAAAAGATTGATGAAATCTAATCCCAACTCTTCCTTATCATTGTTAAAATCTTTATTTTAAATCTCTTTTGTAGTTCTTTAAAATTTCAAGGCACTTGTGAAACCACATTTTAAAACCAAAGTATTCAGTTTTATAACTTGAGATGTTAAACATTGTTGAACGGCATAATATCGCGTGAATCCCTGTGGATACGACAACCCGAGTGACCACTTTCGTGTGATACGATTAGGTGATTCGGAAAATACGATAACAAATTTTGGCGCCGTTGCCGGGGATTTGCGTTTAGATATTAAGCATTGCAGCAATTTTTACTTTCTTAAGCAATTTTGATTTTTGTGCATAGTTTAATTTTGTGTTAAACTCTTGTGTTAAGCTAATTTGTTTGGTTAGTGTTGCTTAATTCTGTTTATGCGAGGAAAGGTACCAGCTGATCAACTATTGTTTGACCCTGAAATAGAAAAGACAGCTAGAACCAATAACAGCAAGGCAAGGAAAAGAAAGCAATTAGCCAAGCAAAAGAAGCACCAAGAGAAAGCTTCCACTTCTAAGTCCTCTTCATCTCAATCAAAAGAAGAAACCATGGCCGATGAGAACAATAACAATAACAACAACAACAATGACAACAACAACAACCAAAGAAGAACACAAGGAGCTTTTGGACATCACAGTCCGAGAAATCTGAGAAGGGTAGTAAGACCTCCTGGAAATGCAAGACAAGCCGAAATGAAGACAGGACTTCTTCAACTTCTTTCTGCTAATCCTTTTTTAGGGTTGGATCACGAAGACCCATATGCTCATTTAATCAAATTTTATGAGTTATGTGGAACAGTTGGAGCAACTGAGGCTGAAGAAGAAGCTATATTCCTTAGGCTGTTTCCTTTCTCACTAATAGGAAAAGCCAAGGATTGGCTTTTGGATCAACCACAGCAAACTCTGGCTAATTGGAATCAATTGGAGGAGAAGTTTCTGAACAGATATTTTCCTCAGTCTAAGTATATGGATGCCAAAACAACCATCTCAGTTTTCTCTCAAGGGGCTAATGAAACTTTAAGTGAAGCTTGGGAGAGATATAAGTCATTGCTAAGAAGGTGCCCTAACCATGGGTTTGATGAGCAGACACAATTACATATCTTCCGCAATGGACTTCAGCAACAACCTAAGTTACTTCTTGATGCAACTGCTGGGGGATCTTTGATGGCAAAACCTCCTGAAGAAGCAATACAAATTATTGAAGCAATGGCCACCAGTGATCACCAAAGTCAGCATAATAGAGGGCCAACAGCTAGAAGAGGAATATTAGAGTTGGGTGCTCAGGATGCAGTCCTAGCCCAAAACAAATTGCTAACCCAACAGATGGAAGAATTGGCTAAACAGATGGCAAATCTGCCACAACAGCTTAGGGGAATGCAAGAATCTCAACCCAAACAAGAACGGGTTATGAGATGTGAGATGTGTTCTGGAGACCATATCACTGGTCATTGTCTTCCACCTGGTGGTAGTCAGGAGGAAGAGTTGCTTTACATGAACAACCAGCTCAGACAAGGGCAGTATCAAGGTAATGCATATTCAAGAGGAAACAACTCCAATTATGGCCAGGGATGGAAACAGGATGCAGGACCTTCCAACAGACCTCCTCCTTATCAGCAGTATAATCAGCATCCGGCACTTCAGGATAAAACTTCTAAATTGGAGGACACTTTAACTCAATTTATGCAGGTTTCAATGTCTAACCAGAAGAACACTGATGCTTCAATCAAGAATCTTGAAATGCAGGTTGGACAGCTGGCCAAACAATTATCCGAGCAACAAGGAGGAACATTCTCTGCCAACACTCAAACAAATCCCAAGGAGCATTGCAAGGCTATCACAACAAGGAGTGGTATAGTGATTGGGAAGGGTATTGGAGATAATCTGGATGAAGGTGTAGTTGTTGTCGAAGGAGAGAAGATGGAAAAAGAAAAAGTTGAAAATCAGAGTGAAAAGGAAAAGAGTGCAGAAAAAGAAAAAGAGAAAGAGGAGGTGAGTGAGAAAGAGTCAAAGAAAGGGAAGGCTAAGTTAGTGGAGGAGGATTCTATTTTGAGAAAAACAAAAAAACAATTGCTCAATGAAGGAGATAAAGAGCAGAAAATTCCTCCTTATGTGAAACTCCCTTATCCTCACTTGAAAAAGAAGGAACAAGATGACATACAATTTGGGAAGTTTGGAGAGACACTTAAGAAGTTGCATATTAACATCCCATTTGTAGAGGCTATAAGGCAAATACCTTCCTATGCTAAATTCTTGAAGGAGATCTTATCCAAGAAGAGGAAGGTTCTTGATGAGGAAACCATTATGCTCACTGAGGAGTGTAGTGACATCTTGCAAAAGAAAATGCCTCCAAAGCTCAAAGATCCTGGTAAGTTCTCTATCCCTTGTGCAATTGGTAGAACTAGTGTAGAAGGGGCTCTATGTGATTTAGGAGCTAGTGTCAATCTTATGCCCCATTCTTTATTTGAAGAATTGGGTATTGGGGGTTTAAAGAATACAACAATGTCTTTACAGTTAGCGGATCGATCCGTTAGACACCCTTTGGGCATCTTGGAAGATGTCCCTCTTCAGGTGGGTGAGTTTTTTATCCCTGTAGACTTTGTGGTACTAGACATGGAAGCAGACCCCGATATTCCAATCATTTTAGGAAGGTCATTTTTAGCCACCGCTGGGGCAGTTATTGATGTGAAGAATTGTGTTATATCTTTTAATGTAGGAGATGTTAAGGTAGAATATAAACTGCCTAATCCTTCTAACCACTCTTGTGTTGAGGACTCTGTGTATAGTGTTGATTTGATCTCACAGGTGGTTAAGGAGGAAGTACCAAAACATTACCCAAAAGATTCTTCACCCAATAGCTTGCTTGGTACAAACTCAAAAGTAAAAAGTGGTAAAGCTTCCAAGCATGCTCATCATAAGAATACTTCATGTGGTTCCCTATGGTTTGATGATAAAGAGAGAAAAATTACAAATTATGGGGGGAACAAGAAGAAGAAAAGAATTCCCAAGATTTGGAGAGTCAAGAGGATGGCTGCCTCTTTCTTGGAGAATGGATGATCACTATACTCGTCAGGCTATTGACGTTAAAGAAGCGCTTACTGGGAGGCAACCCAGTTTTCTATCCCTTTTTAATCTTTTAGCGTTTGTGTTTTAATTGTTAGTTTATGTGTTTTCTTAGTGAATTTTGGTGAATGAGTTGCTTGAATTCAATGTTTAAATCTGTTAGGGTACATAAGGTAATGAGTTTTGAGAATGGTTTGTGGAAAATAGAAAAAAATTGAATTTGTGGAGTGTCTTTACTGTCCAAATTTCGCTTAAGCGAAAGTTCCTGGGCTTAGCGAATGCTTGCGAAAAAAAAATGGGGTGTGTTCTGTCCCATTTTCGCTTAAGCTAATGCCCACTCGCTGAGCGAATTATGCAGAAAAATTGTGCTAAAAATTTTACTGAAAAATTCGCTTAGCCAAAATAAATTCGCTTAGCGCAGCATTCAAGGGGAGCTTGCTGTCCAAAATTCGCTTAGCCAATTTTTCTGAGCTAAGCGAATTGTCTGAGACCTGCGCGTTTTAAAAGAACACAACAGTGTGTTCATTTCATTTCTCAGCAAAAGGAAAAGAAGAGCGAACCCATACCTCTCCAAACACAATTTTGAGTGATACTTCATATCTCCCTTGTGATTTTTGTTTTTCTATCCTTACTCTTGCACTATTAAGGTATGTTCTTTTGCTCTCTCTTCTCTTAGGCTTCAACATTGAAGGTTTTCCATTCTTTTTCTTAAACTTGAGTTTGGGGGTTTGAAAATCCTATGAAAAATGACATGGTTTGTGAAAAATCAAGTTAGTAGCATGTTTGTTATGAAAGACAAAGCATGAATGAGTTGGTTCACAAATTAGAAATTGTGGTTGTACTCAATGTTAGCTTAAACCAAATACACTGCATAATCAAGTTGGGTATTAATGAGAAATAACATGAAGTTGTTTGAAATAAGGAAGTACACAAACTGTGTGAATTGAGTGTTCCTTAAACAGTTTAATGAAGCCTTTACTGTTTCACATGGTTAGTTTTGTTTGAGTCTCCTGTTGTCACAAAATAAGGAATACATGGAAAGGATCAAGGCATGTTCTTTCTTATATAAACCACTGAGCCAAACAGCTTACCATGAAGAATATCCTTTGCTTACCCCATTTGAGCTTAAAAAGAAAAATTTCTTTCTTGAATGTCTTATGACCATGAAACTCAAAACAAAAGGAAAATCTCTCCCATACCTTTTAGGATAAGAGAGCAATTCTTGGGATTATGGTTGTATCAAAGTTGGGGAGAAAAGTTGTGTTTGGTCAAGTATCTCATGAAGGGTGTAAATGTGTATCATGTAAATGTAAAGTTGATGTATATAAAAAAGAAAAAAGAAAAAAAAGAAAGAAAAAGAAAGAAAAAGAGTTTGTTTATAACTTAGTTTGTTTGTAAAAGTAAAATAGTTTGTTATAAACCATCTCTTAAAGAAAATTTCTTGGTTGCTCTCTTAGCTTATAAGGTATCTTTTGCTTATCCAGAAAAACCAAGATTTCTCTGTAACCCAGCCACATTACAACCCTAAAAAGACCTTAGTGATCCATGATTGAACTTGTTTTTGTGACAACTTGGGAGACAGGTAACAAAATTGACTAATGATGATTCAGTGAATGGAAAGAGAGAAACACTTACCTTATCCTGGTTAGTTGAGAGAAACAAACACTTTGAGGTGAGGATTGTGTTTTCCTGATTGAAAGACAATGGAATGTATGCAACTTAATTCTCATAAGTGATAGTGCAGCTGTAAAGTGTTTTTGTTTCCAATTGTGAGCACCATATTTCTTTTGTGCAGTGATTATTCTCATTGGAAATATTATAAACATGCATTTTTGAAACACTTGATTGTTTACAAACCATGATTATTTTCTGAATTATGAATCTTTTTGTTGACACCAAATTTTTAAGTGATTATTCTTTTTGAAGATTAGGACTTTTGTTTGAGGACAAACAAAGTTCTAAGTTGGGGAGAGTTTGATAAGTGCCAATTTTACTTGAAAACAATTTGATAAAAAGGCATTTATTGAATTCATAATAGTAGAATTTGCGATTTTAGAACCCCAAATCATAGAAACTTGCTAGATTGTTAATTAATATTTAATATTTAGTGAATTAAATAGAATTATATTTTTAATCCCAATTTTTGTTTGTTTCAGAAGAAGAGTTTTGAAGATGAAGAAATGGGAAGAAAAAGGCTAAGCAAAGATCGTGTTACTGCTGCAATTTCGCTTAGCCAAAACATTCTGGCTAAGCGAAAATACCACAGAAGGAAGGAGAGTTAAAGATGCAATTTCGCTTAGCCAAAATATTCTGGCTAAGCGAATTTGTCACAGAAAGATGCAGTAATGGGAAGATCAAATTCGCTTAGCGAATTTGGAGGCGCTGAGCGAGTAGCTTTCTTCAAGGAAAGGTTTTGTCAGACTTTTGAAGATTGGCTTAGCGAATTTACTTGCGCTAAGCGAGTAATTCACGAATTCAATGCCCTGTTTCAGATTTTGGGTGATATAAATAGAAAAATTAGAAGCTTTTAGGACATCTGGGGGGCGAACTGAACTGAAACAGAGGCAGAAGGCGGTGATTTCACCATTGTTAAGCTTGGAAAAGTGGTAACAATAGAGATTTCATCTCTTTTCTTCATCTCTTTGTATTGTTAGCTACCATGGAAATGGATAGCTAACTCACCCTTTGTTGGGATTAGATGTAATCAATCAACTCTCATGTATTTCTTTTGATTCATATATATATAGACTCCTACTATGCATTTATATCAATGATTCATTCTTGTTCTTCATGCTTGTTATGGATTGATCAACTATAACCTGATTTTTGGAATTAAAGTGTATTGGAAAATCATCTTTGAGTCCTTGATTAAGATGAATCATCTAATGAGTTTGATATCTAGGAATAGAGTTTAATTCATTAGTCTTTAAATCATCTGAGCTTAAACTCAATCTTACTTTTAATTGTTAGAGGAATCAACTTTTAGGAGTAGAGATTGATATTTCAAACATGTTAAGGAATTAATGTGAATGAGTGATTTGATGATGATGATAGAGATACATAGAGGAACTATATGCATATGATCAATAGGGTACTAAGAAAAGATTGATGAAATCTAATCCCAACTCTTCCTTATCATTGTTAAAATCTTTATTTTAAATCTCTTTTGTAGTTCTTTAAAATTTCAAGGCACTTGTGAAACCACATTTTAAAACCAAAGTATTCAGTTTTATAACTTGAGATGTTAAACATTGTTGAACGGCATAATATCGCGTGAATCCCTGTGGATACGACAACCCGAGTGACCACTTTCGTGTGATACGATTAGGTGATTCGGAAAATACGATAACAAATTGTTATCGTATTTTCCGAATCACCTAATCGTATCACACGAAAGTGGTCACTCGGGTTGTCGTATCCACAGGGATTCACGCGATATTATGCCGTTCAACAATGTTTAACATCTCAAGTTATAAAACTGAATACTTTGGTTTTAAAATGTGGTTTCACAAGTGCCTTGAAATTTTAAAGAACTACAAAAGAGATTTAAAATAAAGATTTTAACAATGATAAGGAAGAGTTGGGATTAGATTTCATCAATCTTTTCTTAGTACCCTATTGATCATATGCATATAGTTCCTCTATGTATCTCTATCATCATCATCAAATCACTCATTCACATTAATTCCTTAACATGTTTGAAATATCAATCTCTACTCCTAAAAGTTGATTCCTCTAACAATTAAAAGTAAGATTGAGTTTAAGCTCAGATGATTTAAAGACTAATGAATTAAACTCTATTCCTAGATATCAAACTCATTAGATGATTCATCTTAATCAAGGACTCAAAGATGATTTTCCAATACACTTTAATTCCAAAAATCAGGTTATAGTTGATCAATCCATAACAAGCATGAAGAACAAGAATGAATCATTGATATAAATGCATAGTAGGAGTCTATATATATATGAATCAAAAGAAATACATGAGAGTTGATTGATTACATCTAATCCCAACAAAGGGTGAGTTAGCTATCCATTTCCATGGTAGCTAACAATACAAAGAGATGAAGAAAAGAGATGAAATCTCTATTGTTACCACTTTTCCAAGCTTAACAATGGTGAAATCACCGCCTTCTGCCTCTGTTTCAGTTCAGTTCGCCCCCCAGATGTCCTAAAAGCTTCTAATTTTTCTATTTATATCACCCAAAATCTGAAACAGGGCATTGAATTCGTGAATTACTCGCTTAGCGCAAGTAAATTCGCTAAGCCAATCTTCAAAAGTCTGACAAAACCTTTCCTTGAAGAAAGCTACTCGCTCAGCGCCTCCAAATTCGCTAAGCGAATTTGATCTTCCCATTACTGCATCTTTCTGTGACAAATTCGCTTAGCCAGAATATTTTGGCTAAGCGAAATTGCATCTTTAACTCTCCTTCCTTCTGTGGTATTTTCGCTTAGCCAGAATGTTTTGGCTAAGCGAAATTGCAGCAGTAACACGATCTTTGCTTAGCCTTTTTCTTTCCATTTCTTCATCTTCAAAACTCTTCTTCTGAAACAAACAAAAATTGGGATTAAAAATATAATTCTATTTAATTCACTAAATATTAAATATTAATTAACAATCTAGCAAGTTTCTATGATTTGGGGTTCTAAAATCGCAAATTCTACTATTATGAATTCAATAAATGCCTTTTTATCAAATTGTTTTCAAGTAAAATTGGCACTTATCATTTTCAAATTAATATTATCCAATATTCTTTTTGTTTTGTTCTTGTACCGTGCCGGGGAGCGACCGATATGTCATTGTGGCTTTTGGACCTCTATCTTCTTCCAGACTCAGAGCTTGAAGGGTTGTGTACCATGCTGGGCAGCGACCGACCATGTATCACGGAACTACCACTCGACCCACAGACTTGAAGCACCCCAATTGACCACCAGCTGACCGAGTTATCAAGCGTCAAGGCCCTGGATAGCGAAACCACATTCCTCGGCCATGCTAGGACCGATCTATGTGAGTCACCATCCACTAAGCGCTGAGTCAGCATCCTTTATGAGCCGTACCCAGGATAGGCAAGGAGAGCGGGGAGCATTTATGACAAATCAATCAAGATCAATTCCAGGGGCTGACGAGAGTCAATCAAGCCAGTCAATCATGAAGCCAACAAGGAGACCACCGGATATCCAGCACCCTAGCCCCCGTATAAGAAGGCATTGGCGGAGGCACGAAAGGATGACTCACACACTCCTTCATGTTGCTCACGCACAACAGCTAGGGTTGGCCCTTGATCTCTCACTGAGTGACGATGCACTGACCTAATTACACTCTGCGTGAACAGTTCTGAAAAATATTTTTTCAAAATGATTTTACACAGTAGTTTACAAAAATGAAAAACAAGAACACAATTAAGTACATTTTCTAAAACTCTTAATCAATTTCAGTTCTAACAAAATTAAGATTGAAATTAAAATTGTAAACTTAAATTCCAATTCTATCCTCCAAATTAAAAAACAAAAATAGGGTCATACTTGAACTTTCAGAAAAATTAATTTGTAGTTTTTCTCGTAAAAGTCAGTACTCCTGTTTCCCAACAAACTAATTATTAAGAGGAGGAAAAGGAAAAATCATGCAACAAGAAAAAAAAACTAATTATGCCACTTGACTTTTTGAACTTTATATGTTAAATATGACCATGTACTTGTCATAAAAAAAAAATATGACCATGTACCTACTGTATTATTGACATTTATTACATAGATTCATAAATAATTAATTAGTAAAAAAATAGTTACTAGATAATATCATAATAATGTTCCCAACCCAACAGATTTATACAAGACAGAAGAAAATCCGGGTTTAGGTTTGGCTGCCAGCTATTTGCTATCTAGAAATGTAATACAATATACTGAATATTCATTAATCTATAATTAGTTCGAGATGCGTGCAATGTACTCTCTCTGATCCTTTTTATAAGAAATAAAATGAGTCATTTTTATAAGAAATAATATTTTGTTTTCAACATAATGCTCATTTCCAATTTTACCTTTATTTATTATGAGATCTACATAAAAATTATGTGAAAAAACACCAATCACATTTAGAAAATTATATATTAATTATAATTAATCCATTTTAATGCATTTCTTTGAGCTTGATAATTTTATCCTATATTTTTTATAAAAAAAATCGGAGGGAGTATTTGTTAAAAAAATGGATTTGAAGAGAATTGAGTATAAACTTCAATACGTGGCTTTTCCCTTTTCCATTTCATGCAACAATAACTTTCCCGCACCTCCTCTTCCAATCAATCTTGGTCAATGGAGCCGGGCACAAAAAGTTGGTATGTAATGAACTAAAATAAAATATATATATTAGGTTGATTAATTAAAGTAATTAAATTGAACCTAGGACTAATGACCCTTGTACCTTCACTCTATATAAATCCTCTCTTAGGTCTTAGGATATGTTGTAACTCACACAGAGAGCCATATCTTAGCCTAAAGCCTCGTCATATATACAAAATGGCTTCTAACAATATCCAATTATTCCTTGGCCTTGTTGTGGTCACTTTAGTCACATTATTGATCCCTACCAGTGCACAACTCTCTCCTCATTTTTATGATAAAGTTTGTCCCCAGGCATTGCCAGTCATAAAGTCAGTCATTCACCGAGCAATTCTTCGGGAGCGACGCATTGGAGCATCTTTGCTGCGCTTGCATTTCCATGACTGCTTTGTTAATGTAAGTTTCAACATTAAACACTCTTGATGCCCAGTTTGCAAAGAAAAATCTCTTATTAATGGCCGGTTTTAACAAAATCAACTTTTTTTGTGTAAGAAAATAATCCTTGATTTGTTTTTAGCAATTTCTTTTTTTTTTTATCATAATCTGTTCTGAGTAATTTCTCAAAAAATCTCTAAAAAATTTATCACATTTTACACAATCTAAAAATAACTTTTTTTTTTGAGTTTATACAATTGGACCCTAAATATGTATCTCATCAACTTTATGGATTAATCAATATTTGCCACTTAAACTACATTTTTTTGATAGTTTAATAGTTTTGTATTGATAGTGTAAAACATGACTCAAACATCCCATTACATTTTACCATGGGTTATCTTGTAATATTGCTTATTAGAATATCGGTACAAATATCTATATGGTGAGATATGATGGGATAGTAGTGTAAAAAAAAAAATTTATACTATCAATACATAATAATTAAATCATATTTTTAGTGATATATAACTGATGTAATATTCATTCAATTGCATAACATAAGAGAATTTTTTACTAGGAATACCAAAAAATCGATCTCCCCATTAAGCTGTGTCAAGAGTACTTAAAATATTTTAACATCAGGGGATATACCCCACCCCTGTCTGTGACTCTGTATACATATAAGATAAGATACAGGTTATAAGGTTTAATCTAGTTTATATCATCAATTGGACACAACTGATCAGAGTCATTCTAATCTAATTTCCATATTAACTACTCGGAAAACGAAATCTAATTTAGCCATTGGTCGTGTACAACTTACGTTTCTACAGGGAAAAGATAATGTTTGGAAGCGCAACTTTTTGTCGGTCGAATCTTCTTCTCCAAATTTTCTTCTATATTCAAATTGAGCATGTTTCTGTAAGGTCATTACACATGCATACATTTTTTTTTTGTGGTCATAACACATGCATACATTGAAAGACACTATACCGATTGGACCTACCAATCCCTAATTATATAAGATGCTCATAATTCTATTATCAACCACCTTGTGTCTTATCATGCCCGGATCATGCATATCAGTGTGCTGTCAATAATTGAACTCTTAATTATTTTATGCAACAAGGCACAAATAGACAGAAATAATGTCAGTAAGGAATAATTTTAAATTATAAGAAAAATGCTGCCTTGCCTAATATATATAGTTTATTTTAATTTCAACTTCAAGGAAAATTTCAATTTTCATTTCTTTCAAGTTTCAATGTCTAAGTAATTATAGTGTCTTGTGAGCTGCAAAATGCAATATATAGCAGTGTAACAATTGGTAGTCTAAGTAAAACCCTTTCTCATACAATGGAAAGTATTTCAAATACACGTCAAGTAAATACAAAGACAACATATGAATTAATGTGAAAGGATAATACAAAGTTAATTGGTATTTGGTACTCTCTTTCTCATATAATAAAAGATATTTCAAATACACATTAATTGGATTCCAAGATAACATATGAATATATCAATGTATTAATTATTATAGTTAATAATTTACTGAAATGTCAACCTTTGAAATGGCAGGGGTGTGATGGATCTGTTCTGCTAGATGACACCCGAAACTTCACTGGGGAGAAGACAGCCCTTCCAAATATCAATTCAATCAGAGGACTTTCGGTGGTTGATGAAATCAAAGCAGCAGTTGACAAAGCTTGCAAACGCCCTGTGGTTTCGTGTGCTGATATCTTAGCCATAGCAGCTCGTGATTCTGTGTCCATAGTGAGTGTTACACCAATCTTTAAACCCCAATTCCTTGTTGTCAAGAATTCGAATCCACGCATTTCCCGTAGTCATGAGATCAGAACCACTGGATGGAGATCAGACGGCTCACGTTTTTTATTTACTAAAATGGATTTAAAACACGTGCTTGAATGTGAGCCATTCGATCTCTATCCAATGGTTCAAATCTCTTAACTGTGTTAAATGCGTGATTCCCAACCGTAGGGAATCCAAATCCCAAGAATTCAAGTATTCACTGCAGTAAGTCAATCAAAACCATTAAATGAAGATCAAATGCTTAAAATTTTGGATTCCTGTTTTGAATCCAAGTTCCTAAAGTCGGAATTTGAGCTTCTGATCTTCATCCAACAATTCCAATTTGTTGACCGAAGTAAATGCGTAAATTCTTGACTACAGAAATCCAAGTCCCAAATCTTCCATTCTCACACTTGTAGCTAGTTATTATTTATTATATGAAAAATTCTGAAAACTTAACACAATGTGCTACTATTGTCACTATTAACAGTTGGGAGGTCCACAACTTCATTACCCAGTGTTGTTGGGAAGAAGAGATGCAAGGACAGCAAGCAAGGCAGCTGCAAATTCCAATCTTCCTCCTCCAACTTTCACCTTCGCACAACTCATCAACAATTTCAAATCTCATGGCTTGGATGTTAAAGACCTTGTAGCACTTTCTGGTGGCCACACTATAGGATTTGCTAGGTGCACAACTTTCAGGAACAGAATCTACAATGAGAAAAGCATCAACCCCACTTTTGCAGCATCTTTAAGGAAGACATGTCCTCGAAGAGGTGGAGACAACAATTTATCACGATTGGATACAACTCCTGCAAGAGTTGACACTAGTTACTATACTGCTTTGTTACACAAAAAGGGACTCTTACATTCTGATCAAGAGTTGTTTAAGGGACAAGGTAGGGAAAGTGACAAGTTGGTTCAGCTATATAGCAAGAACCCTTTTGCATTTGCTCGAGATTTTAAGGCTTCAATGATCAAGATGGGTAACATGAGGCCTCTTACTGGGAGAAAGGGAGAGGTTAGACGCAATTGCAGAAGGGTCAATTAGAATTGCATAATTAAAAGAGTGTGGAACATAATTGTATGATTATATGCCAAGTGTCATGCCAATTAATGTGTGATTGTGTATTCTTTAAGATCTTGGCTCAAATAATATATGGAACCGTCATCAAGTGTCAAAATCTAGGAGTCACAAGTTAAGCAAAGAGATGTTAAGTCCCCATGTTAAGATTCAATTGTTTGTGTTGTGACATGTTATGAATTGTTTTCAATCCAAAAGGGGTTACTTGTTTTCAACTAATTAGCTTTACACATGCCAACCTTTTTTTTTCTTATGCCAATTGTGCCTTTTGGGGTGCAATTATCAGTACTTAATAATAAAAAAATTGAACTTTTCAAGGAATGATTAACACATTAAATTTGACTTGATTTGTATCAGACCAATAACTGCAAAAGAAAAGTTCAACGTTCCTGTATATTTTATTCGTGACATGTTTCTGTCATGGACAACCAAGAGGCAATTTTGCAATTGAATAATGATGCTCTCATGGGGGGGTGTGGTGTGAGAGTGTGGGAAAGAAAAGAGAGATAAAAAGAGAAGAAAATGAGAGATGAGATCATGAGAAGGGAAAATATTTGTAAAAGTGATGTGAGAGAAAGAGGAGTGAGAAAGTAATTTATGCCAACGGCAGATTAAAAATACTCCTTCGTTACAAACTAGTTTATAGACCCAACATGTTAAAGTACGAGTTTTTTCCTAATAAAGACACTAAAAAAATCAAACAAACTAAACAATTTTAGTTGGAAATAAAGAGAGTTAAAGAGATTATACGTGTTATAGCATGTAAGTCCAGGACTTCATTTTTATATATAATAATGAACTATTTGATGGATCCAACTCGTAGGAGTCTTAATCTAACAAAAAAATAAAAAAATTCCAAAAAAATAAAACAATTTTAATTAAAAATAAAAAAAACTGTGAGGGGTGACACATGCCACAATTTTAATTGGTGAATAAACAACTAGTATTATACCTTTTTTTTATACAAAGTATTGTGCCTTATTTTTCTAATGGGAAACTGCCACAATTGCACATGCTTGGTAACATATTGGATTTTTTTGGGTCAAATGGTAACAAATTGGATGTCTGGCATATTTTTTGCCGTTTTTTAGTGGACAAACAAATTTTGCCCAGTTGAACAAGCCAGTACAACGCCCAAAAATTTTCTTTGGCCCAATGTTCATCACTAGTGTTATATCGTATCAATTATCTCCTATGATAATATCCGTTTCCTAGGATTTTCACTTGGAAGCTCTTCCAATTTAGTTTGTGAATTAACACAATTTAGATCCCCACATATAGGCATAAGATTTTGTTTGTAAATTGACACAAATTTCAGTTTTGATCAAAGAATCAAATTAAAAATACTTCTACTCGATCAATCCGTCTCTTCAATTTTTATTTATAAGTTTGGTCCTTGTTAGAATATATATATATATTTTCACACCCTTTATTTTATGAAATTTTTTATGTATAATTTGATTGATTATGATTTATCGGTTTCTACTAACGCTCGTTGTGTAACAGTGACTTCCTATGGGGGGTAGGATACAGTCCTTTCAGACAATAGTAGTATATTGCTAATATATCGCACTGAGTAACATCGTTATATATAAGAACTGTTAAGAATTTGGGGGCACATTAATTCACTTTACTTGTCCAACAACTACTAGGAAGTTTAGTTGTCCCTTTCATTCTATTTCAACTTAATAGAAAAATGTGTGGAGTCAATAAAAAGCGTGTTGGGCAATGCCTAATTAATGTATAGCAAGGTTCTTTTCATGCTATTGCATTAGTACTCTAGTTTTTATTAATGATCTTACCACGCGCGTATGCGTATCTCAAACGAGGCCTTGAGCAATTTCTAAACTTTGGAATATTCAAGTCTTTATGAACCTCTAAATCTCGATCGCAGCAACGCTAATTAATCTTTAGAAGGATTATATAATTATGTACTACTTCTAATGATTGATTGATTCTTCACAATGAATGATTCTTTATGTTTCGATATGAACCTCCAAATGACTGATTTTTCTCATACTCCTTCAACACGTACTTGAAAATTGGCTGTACAGGTGCTCTTCTAAGGGGTGGGGTACTTATAAAAGCTCCATGCTTTCCTAACAGTTTTCTTAAGAGTGAATCACCAAAATTATCTATGAAATTATAAAGTATAATTTAGTCTTTAAAATTTAATTTTTTTTATCATATTAGTTCTTTTTCTTTTGAAGAGATCATGTTAGTTCTTTTAGATTGATCAATATTAATTGCTGAAATTATCCAATAGAAACTAATATAGTCGATGATTTTTCAATTATTTCATGGACTAATTTAAAATTTAAAATATTAATAATTTTAGAGACTAAATTAATAGTTGTCTACAATTTCAGAAACTAAATCGGAGATTTACTTATTTCCTAAACGTGCATTTCTCTGCCCCCAAAGTATTGTTTGTTCCTTGCCGGCCATGCATGTTCCATATAGCACATAGAAAGTAGTAGCTCTATGACATCTTTAAGGGCATAAGTGATGTTCGCACATGTGCATTGTTGGGTACATGATCTATATCCTCGACTTCATTACCACATCTTGGGCATAATGAAGAGGACAGAGAATTTCCTTTTAGTAAATAAAGAAATTTCAAAATCATAAATAAATTTCCTTTTGGTAAATAAAATTGACCAAAACATTTTAACGATTTCAAATTACATTATTATATCTAATAATTCTACATGGAATTACTTTATTTTAATGGTCCAAAAAAAACCATATATAGATAAAGTTATTAACTTTTAAGAAATAATTATAAGTTGATTTAAACCAATTACACTTGTTTAAGTGGCAATAAGGAGTTTGATTCTGGCTAAGCAAGTTCTTGGTTCAAGTCTTATAAATGGATCGTAAACCAAAAAATTATAAGTTGATTTAAGGGTGTGGATACTGAAAGATTCAAACAATATACAGCAATAGTCCAAACATATATAAATGCGGTCTTATTTGTAGTCCATGTATACCTAGTCATACGACATATATATACGCTAAAATCGGTAGCTCAAAGCCTCTAACTAAAATTAATTATTCAGATTAATAGCTTATTTTATTTCTCTCCAATTAAAATGAGTTGGAGTGATAAAGAGATCATGAGCTCAAATCCCCCATTGACATAACATGCTAATTACTAATATTTATATATAAAAAAAACATAGCAAATTAGAATATAATTTTTATTTGGTTTTCAGTTGTGGTTACAAACCCAATTTTCGCCCCTTAAGACAAAATTTGAAATGGAAGCAAAAGATGCTTTTGCAAACTTTGTTTAATTAATGCAAAATGAAGTTGATGCAAACTTAAGTTTGCAAACTTTAATCCAAACATGCATAAAAATAAAATAATTTTGTTTTAATGAGTTTAATAGAGAAAGTTAAGATCATTTATTGAGAAAAAAATTACCCAACAATATCATCTTTAGTTCTGGGGTTATGATTATACTAATGAGAATATTCGGTCAAAACCTAAAAATAGTGTGTATTTAATTATTTATAATTAAATTAGTTTTCCAAATTTTATAGTATTTATCTTCAGTTTTCAACTTGCTAGCAATGACCTTTTTATTTTGAAAAACCAAACAATTTTATTAAAAGCCCAGGCACAAGGTATGCTCAAGTGGAGCATTAATTGGAGGTTGCTAAACGATATATAACCCAAAAAAAAGTTGCTAAACGATGGCTAATATATATCCACATACTATATTATTGGATTGGCATATATCATAAGTAGATGCACTGATGCAAACGAAGAATACGGGAATTGAAATTTAAATTAGCTGTCAGCTCTCGATATTGAAATAGTAATAGAAATAAAACATTTCATTTTGTTCTTTTATACAAAAAAATTAATGATACATCCTACACTCATTAATCATTATCCCGCGTTGTTCGAGGGTGGACTTACAAAATTTTATCACTTTTTTAATATTCATTTTGACATTAATTAGTATAATAATAATAATATAAAAACATATCACCAAAGCATAGTTGATTCAAGTGATTGGAATGTGTAGGTTTTTCTTAAAAAGTCTAAAACTCTAGTATTGTGAATTAAACAAATAGACACTGACAAATTTTTAATTAGGCTTATTACTACTAGAAAAATTAGAACTAGAGATGGAATTATCGTCTCTAAAATTTATAATTTCTGTCTCTGAACACAATATTAGAGACGGAAGAGATGAATTCATATTCGTCATTGAAGTTGGCGTTGCTAAAATATTAGAGACAGAAATTTTATATTTTCCGTCTCTATAGTTGGACGATAAGAAAGTCAATCAGCCGTCTCTAATAGAGATGAAAATTTTTCGTCTCTAAAATAAAAAATTTCATCTTTAATTAGAGATGATGGACTACGAGTTTCATATCTAAATTTAATACGATGTTTTGAATTATCTTACTCTTAGGCCAATCTTGACACTGAGATAATCTTATAATTCCCTTATATGAGTCCATTTAACTCGACTTAAATTAGTTGGCTTCAATGTGACTTTTAGATACTAAGTGTCTAGAAAAAAAAATAATAAAGAAAAACATGTATGTTGTATAATATACTCATACGCTATACAATTAGGATCATGATATATCCAAGAGTTGGTGGAAGAGCGGGGGGCAAGTTTGTGCAATTCTTACAGTTATTTGGGTCAACGGTACCGAGCACACATACCATTTCTACATTATGACCTGAAATATTATATATGTTGATAACTCAAACAAGTTAAACTTAGGGACCTAGTTGCTATATTTTCCTTCTATATAAACCTCCCTCTAGCTAGAGTACTCACAAAACAACAAAGTACATCTTAGCTTAATTAATTAAAATTCTCATACATACAGGCACAGCAAAATGGATTCTCGTCTCCAATATTCTTTTCTTGTGCTCTTTATGGTCACTACTTTGGCAACATTTGTGATCCCTGCCTTTGCAAAGCTGACTCCTGATTATTATGACAAAGTTTGCCCTCAGGCACTGCCAATCATTAAGTCAGTTTTGAAGCGGGCAATTATTCGTGAGCCACGCATTGGGGCATCCTTGCTGCGTTTGCATTTCCATGACTGTTTTGTTAATGTGAGTTACACAAATTCATAACATACTGTATTTTCTAGTGTCATTAAATAGAGTTGAGTATCATTGTTATCTAATTAATTTTCCCATATTAATTAGCTAAATTCGCCATAATTCATTAAAAAAAGTCAAACAGCGTCTAATAACTATATCATTTTTCATATCAAAATACTTTTGTTGTCTTTGCACCTTTTCTTGTTTATACATATATATTGCTTCCTTTCAGCCCTTAAATGCACTATATATCCTCGAAGGGATTATTAAGTGTGTGTTTGGATTCTCATTGAGAACACTTTCCAATGTCATCCACCAGAGAAGAAACACTTGAGTTCCTTTTACAAACCACGTTTGGGAGCTTTGGAATGGAAATCCAAACACATATAGTCCTCACAGTTGCCGCTTTCTTTAATGTGCTATGGTTATCCCAAAGCACATAAAAGAACATAAAAACACTAATTTTAAGTAGTCTATCTTTCTATCTATTTATCAATATTGAAGACTTGACTAGCTCAAATTAATTTCATATTTTCATTATTAGTTAATTGTCAAACAATTAATTAGTTTGTTAATGGTTTTGTCAAAAAAAAAAAATAGTTTGTTAATGGTGCAAAAGTTGCAAGCATGTAGTCTTGTGTCTTAATTTACTGTACTCGTGTTCGTGTAATGGACACTTCAAATACTTATAGTTTGTATTTAAATATTTTTTTGAACTTTTATACCAATATAATTAATAAAAATACCAATGACCAAATAAATGACAATATTTTATTTTATCTACAACAATTCATACTATATAAATTGTTGATTCTTTTTTATTTAAAATTTGTATTTCTACATTAATTGTATCGTGTTCTATAAATTTCAAAAATTTATTGTATTTTAATTTGTTGCTATACGGTATCATATCATATAATATAAGTGTCAAGAGTTACAGGACATATACCAAACTTTTGTTTTTAATATTACCTACCTTTACCTAAACTTGAAAAGTACCCATATTTGCAAAATACAGGGTTGTGATGGATCAGTTCTGCTGGATGACACCCCTTTCTTCGTGGGTGAGAAGACTGCACTTCCAAACCTTAATTCAATTAGAGGTTTTGAGGTGGTTGATGAAATTAAAGCAGCGGTTGACAAAGCTTGCAAACGTCCTGTGGTATCATGTGCAGATATCTTAGCTATAGCAGCTAGAGATTCTGTAGCCATTGTAAGTGTTAATTACCCAAATCTTTCAATATTTTGTCAATAAATCGCTAAAATTGTCTCTGAAATTGTAAAATACTGTTAATTTAGTCGTTAAAATTATTAATATTTTAAATTTAGTCTTCGAAATTGAAAATCCTTAATCATAATTAGTCCTTCTGCATTGGTCAATTCAGTCCTTGTAATTATCTAACATGGACCAATACGATTAAGAATTTTTAATTTCATAGACTAAGTTGATATAGTGATCTACAATTTGATGGACTAAATTGGTGATTCACTCGTATTTTCCGGCCATGACACTGAAAAGTGACAACCTTTGCTTCTATTTAACAGTTGGGAGGTACAAAATATTGGTACCAAGTGTTATTAGGTAGAAGAGATGCAAGACATGCAAGCAGGGATGCTGCAAATCTCAACCTTCCTCCCCCATTTTTCAGCTTCTCACAGCTTCTTGCAAATTTCCAGTCTCATGGTCTAAACCTTAAAGACCTTGTGGTCCTCTCTGGTGGCCACACCATTGGATTTGCCAAGTGCAGTTCCTTCAGGGACAGGATCTTCAATGACACCAACATAGACCACAAATTTGCAGCCACTTTGAGCAGTACTACATGTCCTAGAATTGGAAGTGATAACAATTTAGCACCACTTGATGCAACTCCTTCAAGAGTTGACACTACTTACTATAAGGCCTTGTTATACAAAAAGGGTCTCCTCCATTCTGATCAAGAGCTCTTCAAGGGTGATGGTTCTGAAAGTGACAGGTTGGTGAAGTTATATAGCAAAAATGCTTATGCTTTTGCTAGAGACTTTGGAGCCTCCATGATCAAGATGGGTAACATTAAGCCTTTTACTGGGAAAATGGGAGAGATCAGGTTTAATTGCAGAAAAGTCAATTACTAGAGAAGAAAAGAAGGATAAAGGTTGATGAACTGTTCAATGCAATGTCTTGTCAATTTTTATCTTCTCTATTAAGTTATCAAAGGTGTTATTGATTGTTGACAATAAGAATTCTAGGTTCAAAAATGAACCATGAACTGTCAAGGAGTGATCTGTCAAACGTGAGATTTAATTGTTATCATCGTTACAAAGTTTGCTTTGTGTGAGACTAATTAATTGCCTTGTGCATTAATTATACATGTTTATAATAAATTTATTATCTGTTTCTGTTGCATTCACAATCAAAATTAGTCTTGCTTGATTTCAGGTTTTAACTTCATGTTCAGTTACAATTTTGGTCCCTGCGTAGTTCCACGATTTTGGTCCCCTAGATATCACGATTATGCAATTTTGGTTCTCAGGTATTATAATTGTTACAATCAGGTCCCTTATCATTTTTAATACCAAGAACTACGCGGCTCAAAGGTGACCCAACTTAGTGTCAAATCAATTTCACGTGTATTGCATAGGTTCTTTGTGTTTAAAAATGACAAATTAACCAAAGGGACCTGATTGCGACAATTGGGATCGTGATACCTAGGGGATCAAAATCGCGCAATTGAAACCAAAATTGCACAAATGTGATACTTGAGCGACCAAAATCGCGCAACTCAGGACTAAAATCGCACAACTGTAATACACGAGGGACCAAAAGAGCAATTAAAGCCAAACAAAAACATGGAATCTAATATACGTTCCTGCGCTTTCCCATCATAAGCTGGGGCAGTTGCGCTAAATTAATATTATTCTGAAGATCAAGAAATGCAAAAGATATATATTGATAATTTGTATTATTTTTTAGACTTAATTGCATTTTTGGCCCCTCAGTTTTCACATTTGTGCGAATTAGGTCCTCTAGTTTTTAATTGTGCGAATTGGGTCCCCTAGTTTCATTAACTGTTGCAATTGGGTCCCCCCAGTGAACTGACGGAACACTGACGGAGGGACCCAATTGCAACAGTTAATGAAACTGGGGGACTTAATTTGCGCAATTAAAAACTGGGGGACCTAATTCGCCCAAATGTGAAAACTAGGGGGCCAAAAATGCAATTAAGCCTATTTTTTATTGGGGAAAGATTCGTATCAACCTTAGACTATATCTGTTGGCACAATCATCTCAAAGAATTTAATATTCTTGACACCATCCACAACCGCACGCATAGAGAGAGAAAGAGAGACGTTTTTATACTCCTTCACCTACTTTCAATTAATGAAATTGAAAGTTAATTAAGTTTATTTAATATTGTGATGAAGTTAATTAGCCAAAGAGTCTAGACATATACAAATGCAGTGGCTATGAGAGTGCAACAATTACTGATATCCATTTCACCATTTCCTTTTGTAGTATATATTTTCAGCATAGCATATGTATCAATTATATAAAACTACTGTATGAATATTAAATTAATACATTAGCTGGTGAAAGATCTTGCCTCTTGAACATATTATTCTGATAATTCAAGACAATGAAACCAAAATTCATCTTAAACATAGATCCACAAAAGTTTGCAGATTCTTTATAATTGACTATATTAACTATAGAGATGCTGAAATTCGATCTGAAAAACTGAAACAATACTACTTAATTGAAAGTTTTAGATGCTTTTAAATAAGGATCTATGATGCAAATTCAGGAACAATTGCAATTGACTAGCTTTTCATTTTGCTAAATGGTTAAACGTTCTATACTATATATATTAGCTTCATTTCAGAAAGCTCTAGTTGACATTCTAAGTGGGAAGCTTGTGTCTCTCTATTTAATAGAGGGGGCATTGATTTCTGCATTAATGAATATGAGGTTACTATAGAACCATATTCCAGTTGTAAACCATCATCATCATTCATGCATTCAGCTCTAAAAACGTGTCAACCATTAGTCTTTTATATTTGTTAATATATACTTGCCTGCAATTTGAACTATTCATAGATACTATATTCTGCTTAATACATTTTTCAGAAGCTGGTTGGTTCATATAAAATTCATATTTGATATCCCGGTGGCCATATCTGAATGTTTCAAACCTCAAATTTAAATGAACGAAGCATATATATAAGGAATATGTATTCTTCAGCTTTTTTGGTACAATACATATTCTTCAGCTAATAAATGACAGAGTGCACCCTTGATAATTGGACCCTTTATTTGGTGCTTAACACTATCCTCTCTTGCAATTTTTTGACTTTCTACAAACGTTGACTCAATTCACCAGTCCTTGATAATACTAAGTTTCATACATAAAGTCAAGGTCATAGTACCCCACTGAAATTGGAAAATACTCTGCTTTGCAACATGAAATAGGGAAAAACTGGGTTTGATGCTGAGGATAAATTCTTATGTATCTTTAGAGTACTACACCAATTAAGTGAAAACTTAAAGAGGGCACAGAACACATATAAATGTATGCCATTAATTATATCAAAGCTATAATATTATTTAATAAAATTTAGGTAAGATATGCACCATGAAAGTAGTGCTCTCGTGCATAAGTATTTGTTAATGCTAAGGACTTTTTTTGTGGAAAAAGTTTAAAAAATAATACATATTCAGTTAAAAGTCAAGAATAAATCAATTATTTCAAAAATTTAAGGTACTAGGTAGATATCATGGATGGCCTTAGATATGTAACAGTTAACAAATCATTATGGTTACCTTGACAGGGTTATGTAGTAATTAATGGCCCAATTTTTCTTGACACCCCTGAAGCAAGATCTATCCTTTACCATATGTCTAAAGGAGTAGAGTATCAAACAAACAATTTAGAGATTATTGGTGTTCTGGCCTCATCCAAGAGGGTGGCCCAACTTGCATCATTCATTTTGTTTGTTTTTTTTAATCTTGATTCGAGTTATTGTCTTACCAAAGTTGGGTTAATTAACTCATGGTATAAATTAAGGTGAGGCACGAGTAATGCATTAAGGTAGTGCAAACAAATCAATACTAGTATAATTTATATGCAGCTGAAAATTTCTGCTTGCTAATTAATGATGATACAAATAACGAAACCACTGAATTTCAATCCACTCCTTTCCTTTATTTCCAAATTCCAAGTTTTTTTAAGAGAGCTAGCTAGAGCTTCTGATCACAGCACCTTATACTTCAGATTCTTTCATCATTATCACTAAAACATACACTAGGGAAAATACCATAATACATGAAATAGTGCATGTTTGATTTTCAGTTAGAATGTTGCAAAAGTACACTTCAACTCAAAGTAACTATAGTGTTTTTGTGGACAAATGTACGTTTAGACTTTAAACGTACATTTGCTGTTGCAACTGAAAACCAAATATGTCTAAAGTCATGTGACTGAATGAGCATTGTTTTGCTCATCCTATTATTTTTTTTTCTAAACTTTTTTAGTTAACTTTACGGCAGTTAGTGCGAATCTCGCCACTTTTCCCTGTTAAAGGGCTAAGGTTACCCATTTTCACCATGGCACTAGCAAAGTCTGAATAGAAAGTTGCAGGGTTGTTGCTGTAGGTAGTAACCTGAGAGTCTGTGGAACCACCACTGAACAACTGTTGATCTGAATGAAGAAGCCCCTTTTTGTTTATCAGGTTCTTGAAATAGGCATTGTCGAATAGTACATTGGTGGTGACATCAAGTGGGGAGAGGTTACTGTCACCACCTGTGCTTGGACAGTTTGTCTTGAGTGATGTTGCAAAATTTGACTCAATTTGTTCTGTTTCATTGTAAACCCTGCCTCTGAACAATTGACACCTTGCTTGACCAGTTGTATGAGCTCCTATATACATGAAAAATTTTGAGGGAAAAAAATTTAGATGACAAAAAAGATTGAAGATCATTCACATGTGTTAAATGTTGACATGATGTCAGTTATATAAAGAGAGTGATTAATTAAGTTACGAATCGAGATCCTTTGTTGTAGTACAATCTCTGCAATTAGATCCAACGGCTGGCATCTCTACTGCAGAGGCTGCACTACAACAAAGGATCTGAATCTGACAAGCTGTAAAAGTCGGAATTCAGATTTAATATAGTTAAAAAATAATGGAGTTATTGCGGTCATCAGCAAATCAGATTCAAAATACAAATTTGGAATATGAATCGTTTTATCTTTCTCTAATAAACTTAATTTTCATGATTGACTGCAGTGACTCACTGTATCATTTTTTACAGTAGCAAATCTGGGTTAGTAAAAGTCAAGGATTAATAGGAGAGATCTTTTAATTAATATGTAGTTCTAATTAATGTACCTGCAAGGGCTACCATCTCCTGAGTGTTAAAGCCCTTTTGTGCAAAAGCAGATATAAGGGCACTAAGATCCATTAGTGGGGATGGAATATCCTTTGTGGCAGCATCTTTACTTGCTGTGGTTGAATCTCTTCTGCCTAACCCAACATTCCATGATGGACCTCCCAACTGAGATACAAAAACGCAAAATATATACCAGTCAATTGAAGCTTTAATTAAATTGGGATTTTGTTAAACTGTGACTTGACATATACAAATTACATATTCATGTAACTTTACGCAATAGTTTTTATTTTTGAGCTGTCATGTTTTACCTAACTAAGAAAAGTTCAGAAATAAAAATTATATTTACTACCAAAAATATAATGAGACATGATATATAAAAATCATATTTACTAAACACATATTAGTCCAGGGCTCATTTTTCCTTGAGATACTGTGGGTAAAAAACATAAAATATGACAACATAGTTATCAACAACTTATATTTGTTCTATAGGTCACATGAGACATGTTCCATAAAATTAGGGATCCTAGAATCTACGCATTCATGCTATCAGCTTATCTGTTATAGATAGAGATTGGACGACCTATGATTTTAGTTTGTATTTTAAACCTAATTTTATCTCTAAAATTGTGAGTCATCTGATCTCGATCTATCAATCAAAATCGGATGACTGCGTGAAGGCATGGATTCTCATCCATTTCCATAAAATTAGTGTAACTTTTCGCAGGTTATATATATGGATTTTATAATCTGTTCATAGTTATTATATGGTATTAATTAAACTTACTGAAACAACGGAATCACGGGCAGAAATAGCTAGAATATCAGCACAAGAAACAACTCCGGGACAAGCAGCTTCCACTTTAGTTTTAATGTCATCAATGACTTCAAAACCTCTAAGAGAATTCACATTTGCACCAGCTGACTTCTCTCCAGTAAAGCTCGAAGTGTCATCCAACAGAACAGATGCATCACATCCCTGGTACAAGTTGTGTCCATAACAAATTAATATATAACAAATAAAGATAAAATATTGTTTTTTTCCTCTGATGTTTCAAAAGTGCATTGGAAGACATGCTATTATAGAAGTTAGTTAGAGATTCGTTTAGTCCAATTTAGTCACCCCCACAAAAGTGCATTGCATGCTACCTTATTTAATTTTCCATGCATGCTATAATTAAATTCAATTAATTTTTCTTATATTTAGTGGGCCTAACTCTCTCAACATGTACACCCCTCACGCTTCAAGACTGGACATATGGAGCGTGAACAAATGCAGGTGGCACGACCCAATAACAACACCCTTATGCTTAGGAACATAGGTCTATAGTGTGAACAAACATGGGTGGCCCAATAACGGGCCGGCCTAAATAGACTCTGATGCCATCTTAAATTTAGTAAGTCTAACTCATCCTTATAAAATCGACTTATAAGGTGAGAATTGTCCAAACTTTATAAGCACTATATTAGCCATATATATCATTAGTCGACGTGGGACTCTCAACAACAACTGATAACCAAACGAATTCCTTTTTCTTCCACTCACAAAAAGCAGTTGAATTTAGATTTTGTTGGAACAAGAGCGATATACTTATCATCAAGGACTGGATGCATGTCACATTAGACCCAAAAACAAGAAGCATGCATGAGATTGAAAGTGAGAGAGAGAGAGAATGAAGGAAGAGAGATAACGTGCATTGACAAAACAATCATGGAAATGAAGACGGAGCAAGGAGGCGCCCATGCGATGCTCTTTGGCAACCGCATTGATAACTGCGGATCTAATGATAGAGAGGGCTTGGGGACATGTTTTTTCATAGCAATTTGAAACTAGTTGAGAAGAGGCTATGGCAATCATCAGGGAAAACATTAAAATGGAGAAGAAGGAAAATAATTTGTGACCACGTGTGTGATGATAGGCCATTTTTGTCTAAGTTAAATAAAAATCACCACCACTGTGAAGTCTAGTACTTAGTGGTGCTTGTGTCTTTGCACTTGTGAAGCAAACACAGCTCCTCCAGCTTTATTTATAGTGAGGCATGAACGCTACATTTTGGAAATTGTGTGGAGCAATTTTTTATTGTTATTTCTCAACAGGTGTAGTTCTATAGTGCCGGTTTGCTTTACATTCTTAAACGTCCGTTTGAGCCCAAAATCGAGTTTGACTCGATTTTGGAAAAAAATTAGGGTGTTTGGTTACCCAATGTGAAAAAGTGAGAATTGATTCTGGATGAATAGAATTGATTTTGATAGAAGTAAGAATTTCTAGCTTTTGCATTGAACAAAATTAATTCTGAGTGTGAGACCCATAAAATTCTTTATATTTACATATCAAAAGTAATTCTACATTTATTATCCCAAACATAATCAATTTTTTTGAAAACACTTTTAAAATATCCTTACCAAATACAAATTATTTTTTTTTAAACACAATTCTATCAAAATCCAAAACAAACATACCCATAGTAGACCGAGGAAAAGACACTATTCTACGCTCATGAATTACTCATCATTAACTACTTGTATTGAAGGGAGTGGGGAATCCACTACTTGTTTGCTAATTAAATTCGATGTACCTGTTTTCAATTTGGTACTACTAAGCTACACCCTGCTCAAGAGAAGCTGAAATATTACCTTTTTTTTTAAAAGAAAATACCTCTCAATCCTTAAAAAAATTGCACTATACTTTAACTTATTTTAACATAAATGAATAAGGATATGCTTAATAGTTCTATTTGTATTATTGTTATTATCTTTTTTGTTGTGTTTAACCATTTGGTAATTGGTTTCCGCGCATTGTACTTTTTGGGGGGCTAGTTTGGGCACTCATTGTGCTTTTACTTAGCTTTCATTATTAATAAATGGTTCGGTCTAAGATGAATGAGTGCTCAAGTGGTCCACCGGTAAACTAGTGAAATAAAGCCATTGGATAAAGTCAAGGGCTGAGATGATTAGAAAACAAAAATAAGAACAATAACATCTATCCACATACTATCTCTGCCATACCCTCGCTCATCTCTCACTTTCTCACTCTTCACTTCCAGAATCCATGGCGAGAAACTTCTCCAACGAGAGCGCTAGCACACCGCCACCGTCTCCCCAGCACCGTCGAATCTTTGTCGCTGTAGGCCCCGATGGCGACGCGTGAAGAGGCGGTTGAGCTGGTGGATCTCGTCCTTGCAGGCATGAAGAGGCGGTTGAGTTGGCGATTATGCTCGCCGCGCGTCCCCACAAAAGATGATAACAGAGAAGGATCTATTCAAAAGGAGAAATCCCTTTCGCTACTCTTTCTATGCCAATCGATCCCGACGCTGAACCCTCAGAAGAAGGATTTGAGCACGGTGGTTAATTTATCGAGATGGGAACAGAAAAACGGGTTAGGTTACAGAATCAATCTAACAAACCACCACCACCAAAGCTCCCTCATATCCTCTCCCTCACATCCGCCATCACTGACGCAAAATCTCAGACTACGCAAACCCAGGAACGGAGGCTCATTGAAAACCAATAGAAACCCCGGGGAAATCACCATTCTAAAGATTTAAGATACCAAACCCCATTAAATGAAATGCCAAAAAAAAAGTGGGGGGATTTATCTCAAGAGAAGCTTCAACGTCTCACTTCATCTGATTCTCAACATTTTACCATGTGTGTCTCACTTCATCTGATTCTCATATGGTTGCTTTTTTCTTTCTTTTTGCTTTAATTAATCTCTAAAACCACAATGAAGGAATGTTGGGAGTAAATTAAGTAGTGATTTTCATGCAATTGTTCGTGTTCAGAGATGGTTCATCATCCTCATGTGGTTGTAATTTGTAAATGAATGGATTAAATTTAGATGAATGTGAACTGTGCAAAAAAAAAAAACTCAAACCACTAGCCGGAGCATAACAGTGTCGGTACAGTTGCAGAGCAAGACAGAATGTCGGTGGTGGTTTGGATCGGAGTGGCGTAGCGGAAAGAAGAAGAGGAGCAGTGGATTGGGGAGAGATCTCTGTTGTCGCGGGTGGATCTCTGTTGCGCGCATCTCGCAAGCTGAGAGGAAGGTGGGGGAGAGGGAAGGATTACATGGGGCTAAGTGTTGGTGTTCTCACTTTTTTTTTAATTCATCTAGACCTTTGATTTTTCTTTACTAAATCTAATGGTGAGAAAAAGTACTCCACCGGTGATCCATATGTGACCATTGTCCACGCTAGCCGTCACCTTAATAAATTCCTTGGCTTACAAAAAACCATAAATGAATCTTTGAAAACGTGAGCAAGTATGAATGAGTTTAAAAGGAAAATTTTCACTCTCTACGACTCAATATCAATGGCGCCAATTAGTTTTGAGCAAACATATTATTATTGACATTAATTTTAAAAGATAAAATAAACTTTTAAAATACTGATATTATAATTCACTTTAAGATTTTATTTCAATTTTTTTATTTTATTTTAAAATAAAATTAATGGCTCTAGGATTGTCAAATATTTGTAGCCAAAATCCGAGCGAAATCCATGGAAATTTTTTTTGGCACAACGTTAGTATGAAAGTTTTAGACAAAATATAGTGGAAGCAAGTTATCTGCCAATAATTGAGAGTTAGAGAAAGAAATAAAATTGTAAAGACTTTTGCATTAAAATAAATTAAGCATATTTTTATTATTAAATATAAAAAAAATTAAAATGAAAAATATTGTAATTTGAGCATATTCATAAAGAAAGTATAATTTATCTTTTTCATTAGATAAAAAAGATAAATGTAGCAAAATATTTAATTGAAAGAAAACAACACACCGAAGCATATGTGTGCATAGCTAACATGCATATCATGTTAGCTCTATTTTACTATTCTTTTTTTTTGACAAATCTATTTTACTATTCTTGTTTCAACTAATTTTCGATAAATTAATGCTTTGACAATATAATTGATATACTATTTTGGGACTTCAATGTCTCCCAATTAGGGGTGGTAAAACGGGCCGGTCTGCTCCGACCCGACCTGCCAAAAAATGGGGCGGGGGTGGCCCGCCAAAAAAAGTGGGCTGGGGTACCCCAGCCTGGCCCGCCCCGTGGGTGGGTTGGCCGGCCAACCCGCCCAAAAACAAACAAACAAACAAAAAAAGAAAAAGTGTGTAGAAGTGGTGGGTTGGTGGGTTGGCCCGCCTAACCCGCCCAAAAAAACAAAAAAAAAAGGGATTGGTGGGCCAACCCGCCGGGCTAGCCCGTTTGAACCCACCTTTGGGCGGGCCGAAACGGGTTGTGGGTTGAAAACCCCAACCTAGTCCGCCCTTTTTTGACGGGTTGACCCGCCAGACCCAGCCCACATTGCCACCCCTACTCCCAATGCTAGTTGGGTCCAGCACGCTTGGACGATAGCCTAATCTTCATGAACGAATTGAATAGTATAGTTATATATAGATGCTACCAACTCTGAGTTATAGTCAAATATTCTTTCACTCTAATTTCTTCCACTACCTTACGATTGGACTTTTGTGGCCAAATGCTGGATTAGGACGTTGATAGTTCTAATAACATTACACATCTATGATTTGTGTCAATTTACTCTAATAACAATTTTAAGACACTAATAACATTTTACCCTAATAACAAGTTCTAATATTTTCGTGAAATTCACTTAATAATAGAACATTTATTTTTGGTTTTACAAAAAATAAAAAATACTGTATTACTAGCATTTCTATTAATTATATACATATTGTTCTTAAATGAACCGACCCAAGAATTGAGACCAAATTCAAAAGAAATTAAGCTTAAAATTTATATGCATGATATTTATTCGGCACTGATTTTAATTTTGCTTTGGAAAAGATATATGAATTTTGACTCATATATATATATATACGATCCTAAATTGTAGTACTAAATGATTAAAATGCCACGACTAGCTGGTATTTTTAATTAGTTGATATATAGTGTCCATTTTCTATGAATTAGGAATCAAAGTGGACGTATACGTACTAAGACCTAAAGATTTTATATTTTTTTATTGAAGGACTTGAGGATTTTCGCCCGCGGAAATCCCAAAGTTATTGATAATTATTTTTTGATGGGATACTACCATATAATTAAAAGGCCTTGCATTATTTATGCTAATTATAAAAGAGCCATATATATGATGCCTTTCATTTGATAATTTAAATTAGGTAGTTAGTTTGGAGTGTGTGAACATGCGATAGAAGGAATCAAACTAGCTAGTCAACACAATTATTTGAGAAACTTGGAAACCAAGTTTTGCAAATCCGCCGAACTTCATAATGTTTCAAGTGTTTCAAAGCGTAAATATATACTGTCTACATCTCAAAATGATGATAATATATAATAATTCCCACAAGTAAAAGGCACATATATATGTTTAATTTTAATTTTAAATTTGGCTCGGGGCATTCAGAGGAACTAAGCAGGTGAAAGGTGTGCCACAAGTCAAATTCTAAACTAAAACATGGAGATAACCGTAACCAATTAGCACTTATTCAGCGATAATTAGCAGCGCATGCACAAATATTCATTGACATAAGTGACACCTTTCTGGCACTCACTCTTGTAGTGAAGCAAAACCATCTATCCTTTGACTCTCTTTTGGATAGGGGGTACTATTGATTGTTACCTGCCTCTATAAGCTGAAAAATATTTATATGATCCCTATATGCGACGAATTTTCATTACAATTAGCAAGAAGCTAGCTGGCAGATAATATATTCAAGAATACATACTTATTCCACTATGCTAACACCCCACTACACTCTTTTAATTAAGATTAATTCGTATTTAAAAATATACAGGAATTTCATGTTGCCACTTTAATTTCAGACAAAATATTCAAGCTAGCAAAGGAATTAAGTAAAAAAGAATGTGCTGTTATATATCTTTGGATAAGACGACTCTCTAGATCAAGTTTGTCTTAACTCTTAAGCAGATAAGAGTATATTCACCGTTATAATTTAATTAAATGTACGTACATTGTAATTTTAATCAACTAAAATCTAAAAGTATCACATATATAGGTCTGTTTGGATGTTAAAGCTCTAGCTAGAGCTTTTGAATTATAGATAGGGGTGGGAATAGGCCAGGGTAGGTCGAGTTTTGTAAGACCTGAGTCTGACCTACTTTGAAAATCTAAGGCTTGAGTCTGACCTATTAGCCTGATATAGGCCAATTTTTAAGGTCTGAGCCTAGCTTGGCATGAAAGCCTATATAAAGACCTACTTTTCAATAAGGTTTTCAAAAAGGCTTACACTTATAAATAATTCTTAGCATTCATTTGTAAATAGGTTTGTAGACCTCTAATGATAAAGAGGCCAATAGGTATCTAATGATAAATAGGTCACTAGACTTTCACAAATAGATAAACAAATAGGCCTCTTTTTTATTATATTTTTATTAATATATATATAAACAGGTCGGCCTGATAGGCTTAGTAAGTTTTTTTTATAGGCCTAGGCCTGACCTATTTAACTAAATAGGATTTTTAAAATGTCTGAGCGTAGCCTTTTTACTAAACAGGCAGGCCAGACTAGGCCTTAAGTAGGCCAGGCCATAGGCCCCCTATTGGACAGTCTGATCTATTTCCACCCCTACTT
Source organism: Glycyrrhiza uralensis (assembly GCA_030159175.1). Classification (NCBI taxonomy): domain Eukaryota; kingdom Viridiplantae; phylum Streptophyta; class Magnoliopsida; order Fabales; family Fabaceae; genus Glycyrrhiza; species Glycyrrhiza uralensis. The sequence continues at coordinate 7,713,660 of BRZY01000006.1, forward strand.
ATAGAGAAGTTAGTTTTGTTTTTGTATTTTATTTTTCTCATATATGCACAAGAGAAAAAATTGTTCAATAGTCATTTATAAATAGATAGACGCTTTTGGAGAAGTTAAAAAAGATAGCTTTTGAAAAATGTGAAAAGCAAAAATTAATTTCAACTTATGTGAAAAGTTGTTAGTTAAAAAATACATGCTATAAATGTTTGTTTTTTGTCCAAGGTTGAGAGTTTGTACTAATAAATCGGCGAAAGCCCAATACATATACAAACAGAAGGCATCAAGCCCAAATACAGCAAAAGCTAACACCCCAAACAATATCATTAAACCTTTGACAAAAAAAAAACAATATCATTAAACCAAAGGCGTGCTGCTGTCCACCCACAATTCTAGAAGTGTTTATGGAGAAGTTTATCCAAACTGAGTCATAAACTACTCCCAAGTTGAGTTCCTTGTATAACTTGGGAGTGGACCAGTACAAACTTAGATTGTGTCTGTGATTGTTCATAGATTGTTCTTATGTTTTAATTTTGTGGACCAGTACAACTTTCAAATCTTTAGGGATGAGGGACGTGTCTATGATATGGATTTCTTGTCTTAACCTCGATTTAATTACTCAGTCTTTCCCAATGCTACATAAAATATGACTCGAGTTTACAGAGCACACAATGAATCATGGGCTATTCATGGTCATAAAAAAAAGTCAGTGGTGATGAAACCATTACAAGTTGAGTGAAAAAAAAAATGTCTACTTAAGTAGCAACTTATTTTCATTCATACAAAATAGCAACTGATTAATTTAATTGTCACAATACAAATATTATCTGAAATTTCAACGTCTAACACTGCACTCATCTCTACTCCAACAATATATCATGACATTCTTCTTCCTTCTACCGTTAAAAACAAAATGGCAAATAAAAAAACGGCAGAATTGTGAGGGCTTGCGGCCTCTCCAATATGCCTAATGCCACACATTTTATCACAAGACTAGAATACAAATTTCTCTTCCTCCTCAGTAATATTAAGTAATCTATCTCCCATCTCCCGAAGGGAAGCTGCTGTGGAATCATTTATGCCCAACAGATACTGCAAACGATTCAATTTCTCAGGGGTTGGATCACTCTTCACGTATATGGCATATAGATCAGATAGCTCCTCTGGCACTTCCCATGAAAGTGTCTGTGAGGGTACTGCTTTATCACAAGCCAGCAAGTCATTGAGGGAAGAAACCTGCACAGAAGAAAACAAGCAATCAAACACCACCAAATCTAATAATCTATTTGAACAAGTGAAAAACATGAAGCTTAGAAAATTGCTTACCACTCCCTTGCGGTTTCTCTGTCTTAATAGTGCCACGGCCTGAATGAGTGAGTTGGATAGTCTACTTTGTGCAAGCTCGCGAACAACACCTCTTGCTTTCTCTTTATTAATGTTGAGATCTGATGGGATTTTTTCATATACTTCCTCCTCATCAAACTCTCCAGTACCAGATGAGAAAATCTCATCAATAGTTTTTTTGAAGAGGGTTTCTCTCAAGTTCTCAGATACCATGCTGTCTAAATCAACACTGGCTTCCTTAAGTTCCCTTATTTGCTTCAGATTGAGCCTCCCTTGAGTTACAGCTGTTTCAATGACAGCTGCCATCTTTGTTGTGGTTATATTCTTGATTATTTTCTGAGCATATTCTTGAGATAAGCCTACTTCCTTCTGCAGGTTACCGAGCTGCTCCGCCTTGGCCTTTGTCAACTGTCCATCGGCTAAAATTACCTCAGCTTGTTGCCTAAAAGCTTGCTCAGCTAGACCCCTATGTACTTCCATTATTTCTTTGGCACTCAATCCCAGGATCCCACCAAGCTGATTAAGATAAACAAACTCCGAATCATCCTTCTTTTTAGTGATCTGGGCACCAAAGGGAATCCTAGTCACATCACCAGTTAGACAGTAATGCAAGAATGTCTTGTAAAGATCAGTCCTGTCCCTTTCTGGAAGGTCATCTTTAAGAGTAATTTCTGTCTGACCAGGCTTTCCCATCTTTTCTAAAAGTTCTTTGTTCGGTCTTATTTTCTTGAGTGACTGCAGTGATTCCCATTCTTCATCTTCAGTTGGTTTAATGTCCTCTTTCACGGGTTCTTCAGTTGGAATATCAGCTGATTCCCCTTTAATGTCCTCCACCAACTCGGTCACAACTAAGGTGTTGAAAGCTATCATCTTCTTCAGTTCTTTTGCAGACTCTGTATGATTTTTAGCTGCTCGTGCACGTTTTATGTAAGTAATAAACATCTTCCTCACCTGTAATTGCATCAAACCAGCATAGTGAAATTTAATCCTATTCAAATCCTCATAAATAAGCATCAAATTTCCTTACAAATGGATACTCACCGCCTTGCTTGCAATAGACATAGCAGTCTCCCTGGTAAGTCGCAAGCCATGTGCTGCTTTTCTTACTGATTTCTTGACATCCTCATCATATCCATCAACCCCTGATGCAATTGCTTCCTTGACAACCTATCAAAGAATAACATGAATTAGTAATTAGTACTAAATAAAATTTTCAATGTCTGGCAGAGATTGAAACATGCCTCATGACTGCACACATATCAATGCAACCAACTAGGTGTCCTAGACTTTTTCTACAACTTTGATGTAAGATAATCAAACTAGTGAGCAGATATGATAGTAAGTAGATACAGGTCTACAAAGTGAGAAGGCGTAGCCTAAATAAATTTCAAGTATTTCAGACTAACAATTCCAAATGACACGTTCTAGAAATTCTTGACAAACTGTTATCATGTGCAGACACTGCCAATGTAGGTATCCCAAGTATAAGATCGAAATATGCTGGAGATATAGATTCAGGGTCTCCATCTCCATGCTACTAGTAAATGAAAATATTATCACCAAATTAAAATGTAACTTCTCATTCTGTCAATATCAAATAGAAAGTAGAATGAGTTTGGCAAAGAGAAGGGAGAACCTCCAGAGCCAAAACACATCCTCAAACAAGAAATTAAAGGTCAGAAACAACAATGCCCGGAAGAAAACCTACTGGCCTCCTACAAACAACAAACCATTCTACTTGTCATGTCAACAACCACTGTGGACAGCACAACAAATGAGATTAAGTCATTTTATCAGTTCATCACGATGCACATATTTATTGTATTTCTGCATTGCAGGAAATATGAAATTTGACACTCCTATGAATGACTGACAAATAAGATAAGGATGAAAAAGAAATGTTATCACCTTTTCAAACAAACTGCCACAGATATCTGCATGAGCTGCTTCAACAGTCTGTTGAGGTATACAGAGCATTACACGCAGCTTCAACAAAGCGGCAACATCCTCATCGCTGAGCTCCCCATCAGCTACACATTGCTGAAGCTTTTGCCGATAAATTTCTTAAAAGTTAAAACAACAAACTATTGTTAGATTGTGTTATAATGAAGTAAAGATAAGAAAGAAAGATAATATAAGTAGTTAACCATCACAACAACTAAGAATATGGATACAGAAAATATATTATTACAAGTTTACAACCTTAAGATTAAGTATCACATATATAAATAAATATAAACTTACAGAACACAGTATTTTATAATCCAGGCCTTACATAAGATAAAATACCAACTAACTCTAAACATTTCAAGTTTTACCTTGATGAAGTTCACTGGCCTTTTGTGGATCAAAATGCAGTTCATCACATAGATTTTGAAGGAATGCTGCTTTGCTATCTGCCATTTCTAACTCGCCGTCTGAAACAGCCTGTGCAAGTCGTTTACGATATATCTTTGATGTAGCATCAAGTGAAATAGCTTCTGCTTCACGTTTACCAAGTCCAAATATATTTCTTAACTGATTTAGCGCAGCAAGCTGAAATGAATTAAAATATATTAAAAATTCATATTATAAAATATGTATTCACACAGTCAATTATAATATCTTGTATCAACCAAAGTTAACAATTCTTCATGGTGATAGATATTCTTACAGAACTGAGTTTGAGAGAATTTGAGAATCTGAAAATATAACACAAATGCTCCCATATGTGAAAGGGAAGACTATGAAAATATAACTGAGTTTGGCATACGGAGTCCTTTTTTCTTTCTTGGGAAACATGGAGAATCATGATTCCTAGGAATGTGTAAAATGTGTTTGGTAAGCCTAAAATATTGCAAAGAATGTTGGAGAGTGTTTACAGGAAGTTTCCCACCTTCATGGGAACCTTGGATTCCCACCCCACTATGGGAATGTTTTGCCAGGAAACATAATTAAAAAAAAAATTTGGGGAGTGTTGGTTTCCTGAAAATATTTTTTAAAGCATTCATACCAAACAGGGGCTCAAGGGCAATAAGGATTGGTAGCATCTAATTAACAACCTGTTCAATCAGGCATTGGTACTGTGTCAAAAAGAAAGATGTAAATATGATAGACAATAAAGAATAACGAGGTAGACTAAACAGCAAGGATGGATTCAATCTATATTAACAGTAATCTTCACAATGGGAAGTATTGGGAGCTAATTCACAATATAGCCATACTATATTCAATATTCAATTCATCTTGTCTAAATATAAACGGGGCTCTACATACCATACATTTTTTCAGAAAATAATTTATTTAATCAAAACATACCCTCAGAAAAACACCAACTCAAACTCAACTTTTTAATATCTTAGTTTATTGAAGAGAAAAAAAATAAACATGTTAACAAGCCCATCTCTTATAATTGAATTGAATTTTATGGCCATTTACCTTATTATCTTCCATGCGCCCACCAGACAAAGCATCTGAAATATATGCCCTGTAAAGGAGTTTCAAGTCCTCCATCTTTCTGTCACCATCATACTCACCACCTATGCCAAAAATGAATTTAAATTAACTTCAAGAGTTTAGATTATAAAACTAGAAAAGAACCAAAAAATATTAAAGTAAAATAAAAAAACAGATACTCAGTCAAGAAACTTACCAACTAAAGAAACTGGACCAACACCACGGGCAAAGCGATCTATATCCGGATGATTCTTAAATGAGATGAGTAAATTATTAAATGCCAATACCTTATCAAGCTCCTCTACTACTTTGCTAACTCCAGGACTGAAAAACTCAGTTGATTAGAAGGAGAAAATACTACATTTGCAAAAAATCAAGAAATAAACAGTTATGAAGCATGGACACTCCTCCATGAGTTGTAGGAGTGTCAGACACATTTCCAACTATGGCACTCGTATGACATGTCAGAAACTCCTCACCAGGTATCTGATTAAAAAATATTTTTATATCAACTTGGGCATGTGCTAGACACGGCTGGGATACCACTTAGACACTTGGCCAGCACTCAACAATGGCATGACACTTGAAGGATATGCCACTCTTACAGAAAAAACTTTCATTTTTTTTAAATACCTTTCAATAAAGTCAACTTCAAATATTAAAAAATTATAAAAAAAAATGTTATGAAAGGTCGCCAACACACTTCATTTAGAATGTTGTTCCTTCCTCTGCTCACCAAATGCCCCCACTCATGTCCATGTATTGGATTAGGATGTGTATCAAATGAATGCATGAGAGGAGATAATCTTGATCATACAACCATACATGGATGGTTGAGATTAACTCCTCTTGGGGGGGGGGGGGGGGGGTTGTACATATATACATATATACCGTGTGTCAATGCTTCATAGATGAAAACTAACACAGAAAACAGATGGCAAGGGAGAGCATGCCTAGAATTCAATATTTATTTATTTAACATGAATCCATCTTTCACAATATTAACATGCTAGACAGGTTTAATCATTAATGAAAACTCACAATGACCTAATCCCTTAAAGAAAAGAATATTTAAAGTGAGAAAAACTATGAGTCTTACACTGCTCTTGTGCGAGATTTAAGTATTCCAAGTGCCACCGAAATATTTTCCTCAACTAATTTCCTTGCTTGCTCTCTAAACAAGTTCTCAGCAAGCTAGAAAAGGAAAATTTTGTTTTAATTAATAAAATAGATAATACTAAATCAAGGATATCTTTGATGATGAGAGAAAGAAGTTTACCCCAGAGAAGAAATTGAAAGTTATGAAAGAAGAAATGAGGAAAGTGTACCTCATCAGAAAGGCGACATAAACGTTGTGCTTCTCTAAGTGTAACAAGTTGTCCTGGATTAATATCTGGCAAGAAATCATTGGTTAGCACTTAGGGAAGCAAACCCCATTAACAACTTCTAAAAATTGCTATATAATGAATTTGTTAATTTAGACACGAGCAAGTAGTTATCCAAGAGAATTACAGAATAAACTCCAGCATCAAACGAATACCGCCGGAACTCTTAACTTTATTTAATGAGATAAAGGCATGCACATTTAACGAAGAGTATAATTTACGATCATTTTTACATTGTACTGTTAAAAAGTGTGCAAACCCATCTTCCCATTAACAAGTAAATTTTTATATTATAAAAATGATGACAACTTGACATGAGGACTAAGCATGAGCTATGTTGACCACTTTTGTTACATTAAGAAGACTAAATAAAGGCCAAGACGCATTCCTGATTACACAATTACCTCTGCCAACTGATTTCAGCTTGGAAGCATACAATCGCTGGGCATTATCACGTACAGCTACTTCAATCTGGTAAATAAATTATTGCCAACTAGTCAAATGAAAAAAATAACAAAAAGAGCAACATTGAAAGAAATAACAATGCCATATTAACAGTATTAACAAATGATACCACATCCAAGTCAGAATGTCACTGTTAACAAACACGGACAAGTGCAATTCAAGCAGCAAATTAATTCTTCCTTTTCAGGCAAATACCTATACACAGTTATACAACTATGATCCTAGACTCCTTGCCTAATTTCATATTATTGTGATAAATACAATTCGCATTGCACAGGCCAGGCATACCAAAGCCAAAATGTGGGCCACGTTCTGGAGCATGCAGAAAACAAGCTTAAAATGTGGTTTGTGTATTCTAGGATAAAAAAGCAAATAACAAGGCAGGATTAGCAATACTGCAGTTATATGGTAGGACAGTCATGATGTAGTAGAAGTTATTCAATTGTGTAATAGAGTAGTTATATGGTAGGATAGTTATTATAGGGAGGAATTGTGGCAGTTTCAGGTGTGCATTCAGTTTTTCTTTTGTGTAAGGCTGAGAATTGTTTTCTCAGAGGAGAGCCTTGGCTCTAAGGCTGGTAGGGACATTCATCTACCAGATTTGTGTGTTTGTGTAGAGTTCAATAAAGTTTCTGTTTTATACCCTATCACTTACCAATTGACAAATAAGTAATAATTACCTGGGAATCAGTGACCTTGAAGACACGCTTCCAAGGTAGAAGGAAAGATGATGCCTCTCCAAATACAAGATTTGACACATATATCAACTTTTGAAACGCCTGCACTGGAGAATCTATCAATGGTCAAGTTCCAAGTATTTACAATTTACTTAAAGCCCTTAAGGCATCGCCATCTATTGGTCAAGATAATATTATAAACCAACAGACATACCCGGCGTTGCTCAACATCGCCATCTCGATCCCAAACTTCCAGCCTTTGCCTGAAAATTTTCCTACCAATCTGTAGGGTTCAACAAGCAGCAACAAACCAGTAAGACACGGAACCGCTTTCACTCCTCACAATAAATACATCCTCAATCTCCACAGGTATATGCAAAAGCAAAACTATCACAAAAATTACCTCCATATGCATAGCCGCAGCATCAGGGTCATCAATTCCTAAAGAATTTTTGAAGCTGACAATCCTATCAACCTCATCACCATTAAGTTCCACCCCATCAGGAGGAAGCACAGAAGATACAAACCTAAAACAAAGTTAAAACGTAAATCAATCACTCAATACAGAAATTAAACAGCCAAATCATCATAACTCATCATCCCACATGCTACCAAACAATTCAACGGTTAAAAAAACAAAAACACAAAGTTGTGACTCACTCGGAATATATATCACAAATCTCAGCTTTAAATGCCTCATCTTGCTTGTTCACACCATACCTGAAAAAAAAAATCACCAATTCAAAGTCAACCATTTTTTAGCAGCAACAAAAACCTCACAACAAATTTTGATTATGCACTTGAATTGAGACTAACTTGATGGCAATGGCTTCGATGTCTTCCTTCTTCAACTTGGAAGGATCATCGAACCCGGCGACGTAGTTATGCAAATTCACGGCTGCAACTTGAGGGGCAGTGGCATTCAAAGCGTAAGCAGCAGCACCACCGGCAGCACCGAGGGCAACGGCACCACCCAGCGCGGCGTTGCGGCTGCCGCCGAACCGGGAACCTAGACCGTAACCGGCAGCGACGGCGCCGGCGACGATGACGGCGGAAGTGGCGAGCCTGGCCGGCAGCGGCAACTTGTCGACTAGGACCTCAATTCCGTTTAGTTCCTTCGGTGGTCGCGCCGGCGGCGAAGGGGAAGCAGGGTTGTTAGCAGCGTCGGAGGAACAGCGAGGAAGGGAGACCCTGAAACGGCGCCGTTGGGTGCGGGAAATAGAGGGAGAGGGTATTAGAAGAGAACGGTGGGTGTGGGAAGGGTTGAGCGTGGAGGGGTTCATGGTTCTTCTTAGACGACGTCGTTTAATGGCCGCAAAGTGCAGAAGATAGAGTAGAGTAGAGTAGAGTGCAGAGTGAGTTGTTGTTTATAGGGTTTAACGAAAACGAAGAGGATAGAGGGGAGAAGAAAGGTCGTGTGACTCGTGAAATGATAGATTGATTACATCGTTAACACGATAGCCTACAGTTAAAAAAGGAACTGCTGGGTCGTGCAGTTCTAATCTGACGGTTTAAGAATTTTGACTTATGTTTTCGTTTTTATTTAATTTGCAAAAGTATTTTGGACGGTGAAGATTGATTATGTGCAGTTGAAAATCAACGGGAGAGACCCCTGAATTCCTCGTTATTATGGATTGGTACGTGTGGGTGGTAAAGGAATATTCAAAAATTGTGGGCAGTCCTCGCAATTACAATATGTGCTACAAAATGGATATGAGTAAATTGTCATTTTGGTCTCTAAAAGTGGTAGGCGATGTCACTTTGGTTCTCAGAAGTAACGAAATTAAAAAAAAAAGTCATTAATTGTGCAATTTATTAGTCAGTTTGATCTCTGATTTCACTGCACACTGACTTATACTTGAGCCTAAACCTAATTACCTCTAAGAAGTGTACATTTTAAATACTACTAGGGACCACGTTAATCTATATATAAATTTTTTAAGTTATTCTAAAATTTTGGAGGTGCCACAACATGGGTAGACCCCCTTCCTCCGCCAGCGGCCACAATCCATATTGACATCTCTAGTAGAGGGTCAAGGGTCACATGTTGTGTGGCTGAGTAATAGTGCTAGAGGACCAAACTACGGACCACAATGAAACAAGGGTATTTGACTTTCCATGAGTTACCTTTGGGAGAAGCTACTTGATGAAATATTTGATCAAGACTTTCTATGAAGATTAATTTGGATCAAACTATTTGGTCACCACTTTCACCAAGATCTAGAGAGGGTGTCAAAGTGTTACTGTGTTTGGCAAATGTTTGATAAGCTCTCCACAATATGCAACCTAACACCAATGACATTGGGGTTAAGAGACCTGGGGTAAGAGAGAATGTTTCCTTTGTGCCCTAGTCACTAGAACAAAAAAATTCATATTTGTACGTGTGGCAGTTATAAGTCAAAGTGTTGGCAGTTAAAACAGACGCTAAAACACATGCACAGTGGTTTTAACCGTTGCCGCTTAATTATGCAAATTTAGTCTCTTAGGTATCCTAATTATTATAATTAATTCCTTTGTAGCTATGTCATTTACTCATTTTTAACCTTAAAATCACGTGGTTACCTGACTCAGTGTCACGTGTGTGGCGTAGGTTATTTGTGTTAAAAATAACATGGTGACAAAAATATTTGATTGTAACAATTTGAATCTCTAAGTACCAAAATCGCACGATCATAGACCAAAATCTCGCAGACCAATGGCACCATTGCAATTCAGTCTACATCAAAATTGAGTATTCCTGTATCATTGTCGCACTCTTTTAACACCCGGTACGTGAGAATCATTAAGCATATATATGGGTGGCATTTATGGTCGACCGATAGAAAGATTGGTCCACCGTACTCAAATGGAGAAAATACCCACTAAGACAGGTTTATGTAGAAATATACATTGGCCCCAACAAAGTTAATAATTTGAAATAATGCCCAATAATAATAATGAAATTACACATCATTCCTACCGGAAACGCTTCGCTGTTTGGTCGACATTTGCAGGGACATCTTACCTCCTTATATCAAATCGATGTCCCTCTTTTTTTTTTCCTGTTCATCAATGTTTCAATTTTTTTTAACTTTATTTAATTTATTTAATAAATAAAATGTGTTTAATAACGAGTTTCATTCTTTTTTTCTAGAAACTTTCGGTTGCAAACTTTTAATTTTATTTTCAATAAATAAAATCGTATTTGTACATGAGTTTCATTCAATTTTTTATTCTTGTAAATTTTTAGGTTGAAAACTATTAATTTTATTTTCAACAAAAAAATAGTATTTGCTTACGAATTATTTTATTCATATTTTTTGTTTCGGTAAATTTTTAAGTTACAAATTTATTTTTTTAATTTTATTTTTTATAAATAAAATAATCTTTACTTAAAGGTTTCATTCATGTTTTTACTTTTATAAATAAAATAGTATTTGCTTACAGGTTTTATTCATTTTTTTCTTGTAAACTTTAAGTTGTAAACTTTTAATTTTATTTTCAATAGTCATAAAATCATGTTTGCTCATGAGTTTCAATCATTCTCTTGTTCACGTAAACTTTTAGTTTGAAAATGCTTAATTTTATTTTCAACAAATAAAACAGCGTTTGTTTATATGTTTTATTTATTTTTTTATTCCAGTAAATTTTTAGGTTGTAAATTTTTTTATAAATAAAATAATATTTGTTTATTGATTTTATTCATATTTTTATTTTTAGTAAATAAAATAATATTTATTTATGGGCCTTATTCATTTTTATCTCTATTTATTTTGTTTATCTATTTTGTCTTTCATTTTTTTATCGATAAACAGAAGCAATTGTTGATTGTTTATTATATAGAGTTTGCAAAATGCACAATATCACATAATCAACACTATTGTAAATTTAAAGTATATCATATATTAAATTGCTACTTTATAAACAAGTAAATTTATATGATTTAAAAAATCAACGCGACCCGCACAAATGTACAAGTTAACTATAGCTTGTTAATTTAAAAATTGAATATATTGTTGTTCGTCTACTAGCTTCAAATTAGAGTTCAAAAACCACCCAATGGTGGTCCGTAGGTGCCTATTGTTCTCCTACTAATCCATAGACCTGGATTCTCTGTTGTAGAGAATCATGTTGTTCACGCTGTTGAGAGATCAGAACTGTTGGATGGAGATCGGACGACTCACATTTTTATATACTAAAACCAATTAAAAATTTATGTTCAAAATATTAGTCATTCGATCTCTATCCAGTAGTCCCGATCTCTTAACAGCATGAACAATATATTTTTTTACAGGTGAGAATCCATTTCCCTAATCCATCTCATTCATTAATGAATTGAATTTGTCAGGAAAAAAAATCATTAACAAATTAAATATGTTGGTCTGCAAGCTTAAAACAACAATATTCCAACAAACAACATGGGTTCTATTAGTATAATAATATCTTATTAGAGGGTTTAATTCATAAATATGATTTATGAATACCAAATTATAAAATCCCACATCAGCAAATATGTTTTCTTTCCATATAACCTCCTTAGCAGGTGACTCCTCCAAAATCTCATCCACTTAATTGTTTATTGAATAAATCAATGGTGTTTTCTCTATTTGGGTACGGTGGACCAATCTTTCTATCGGTCCACCATAAATGCCACCGCATATATATATATATAAGTCTAATATTTATTAAATTTAAAGATATTAAATTTAAAGATATTTATAAGTCTAATACTTTTAATTTTAGATCACAAAGTATTACTCATACAATAGAATTATCTAAGTCATTAACTGAAAGTCATGCAACTATAAAATTATTAACCGAAGATTTATTACAAGGACATATTCAAGAAAAATTTAATTATATTCATTTAGGATTAATTCAAGTAGCAGTTAAACCATTACATAAAGTAGGATTAAATACACCAGTATTACTAGTATTAAGAGATACTAGAATTAAAAGATTTCATGAATCCACTCTTGCAATACTTGAATCAAACCTAAATGATGGACCAGTATATTTTAATTGTTATCCAAATTTTTCTATGGATTTAAAAAACCCTTTTACTAAAGATGCTTTAGCCATTAATATTCATTGTTTAGATAATATATTTAAACCTAGAGTAGCAAATATAAATGTTATTACAAAAATTACTTATAAAGTTTCCACCATTAATTATGACTTTAAAGCCATAAGAGCTTCACCCAAGAATGAAACTGTTGTTATAGAAGCAAATCTTTAAAGATCTAATATTACAACTCCTAAAAGATTAACTGCCTCTGAAGTAATTAATAAGTTTCCTGAAGAATGGATTTTAAGAGATATAGCAGAATTACCCAAAGTAGAAAATAGAAATGTTAGTGAAATTATAGAAGATGATGATGGAACTGGAAGAATTAGAATGAACAGAAGTTAGTCATTAAGAATTAATGAACCAATTACCCCAAGTAATTTATCATCCAGAAATTCAATAGACTCTACAATACATTTAAATTTGGCAGGAGTTAACTTTAATCCAGAAATACCCCAACCAATTTATGAAAATTCTAACAGATCTAGATCATCTCAATATTCTCCTACGAGATCACAAGTATTAGTATTAACTAAAGAAAAACCTTTTAAAATTGATAAACCATGGTTGAAAGAAGAATTTGATTCAGATCATAATAAAGAAAAGAGAGACTGGTACTTCAGTAATTTTACTAAAGAACAAACAAGAGATTATTTATATAAATTTTATGAATTCTTAGAATATCAAGAGTTAAATATTCACTTTTTTACTTGGTTTGAATTATATTGTCATGAAAACAAAATTAATAATCCTTTTTTACAAAATTTATATGTAGATGTTAATGTTAGACTAAATACTAAATGGAAATTACTAGCTACAAAAAAATATTCTGAAAGTATTCATCCTCCTCTAGAAGCTGTAATTATTACTACTAAAGAAGGAATAGAAGTAGTAGCATCCCCTTTTAAAACTATTAAAAACCCAATTGAAGGTGCTCAAAAAGAGAGAAGTAATATTCAAGAACAATTAAATTATTCAAATCAGATATTACATATTATGTCTCAACAATCAGATAGAATAGAATTAATTGGAACTACAGGGAAAAGAATAGAAAATCCAAAAGATTTTACTTTAGACCCTAAAAGGCCTATATTTAATTATACCCCTGATAAAGAATTAAAAGATTTTAATTTGGGAAAAAAATATATCTGATGATTTAATAACTCGATTAGAAAAGTTATCATTATTTAATAATTCCGGTTCTTCAGAAACAAAAATTAATGTGTTAAAAAATGAAGAAAATATATTAAATAAAATAAATTATAATCCTAGACCTAAAACTAGAAATTATTATCCAAGACCCTCATTCGCTGATGTACAATTTGAAGAAAGGCCTAACTTTATAGAAAATAGTTATTCTGGAAACGCTATAGTAGAATGGAATATAGACGGGGCTAGCGAACAACAAATATTAGATATTATTCAACAAATGACTATGTGTGCTACTGCCTTTAAAGCAAAAAGTGGAAATACTGATAAAAAAACTGCAATAGCAATAACTATGGGATTTACAGGTCAACTTAAAGGATGGTGGGATAATATTATTACAGAACAACAGAAGAATGAAATTTACAGTGCAATTAAAATAGAAAATGGAATACCTCAAGAAGATATAGTTACCACTTTATTATACACAATTACTAAACATTTTGTTGGAGAACCATTAAAATTACAACAGAGAATGGTAGATCAATTAGTAAATCTTTATTGTCCTACTATGTCTGATTATAGATGGTACAGAGATATGTTTTTATCTAAATTATATTTAAGACCTGATGGTGCAGCTGATTACTGGAAAGAAAGATTTATTGGAGGATTACCAAAATTATTTGCAGAAAAGGTTAAGTCTAATATTAGCCATGCTTTTAATGGTATTATTCCTTATAATCAATTAACTATGGGAGAGATATCAAACTATATTATTGAAACTGGTATACAAATTTGTACTAATTATAAGTTATAGAATAAAATTAAAAATGAGTCTTTACAAAGTAGAAGAGAATTAGGAACATTCTGTGAGCAATTTGGGGTAGAACCCGTAAAGGCTCCCAGTAGAATTATTAAGAAAAGAAACCAAAATTTTAGTGGAAGACCCTATTATAAGAAAAGAAATTATAGAAATTATAAGAAGCCACAACAAGATTACAAATCTAAGCCACAAAGACAAACCAGAAAGAAAAATTATCAAAAGAAAAATTTATCAGACATTAAATGTTTTAAATGTGGAAGATTTGGTCATTATGCAAAAACTTGTAGAAGAAGAATTAAAAACAAGTCTTATTAATATATTGGAAGACATTATGATTTATTCAGATAATGAATCTGAAAGCTCTTATGAAGAAGAATCTGATTATGAAGAAGAAGTTATTAATCAAATAAAAGAAACTTCTGACGAAGAATCTGATGATTATTCTGAATGTTTAGGAATAGATATATGTGATTGTACTAATTGTGTCAAAAGAATAAATGTAATAACAAAAACTCAAGCAAATACTTTAATAGAAATTTTAGGAAAGATGCAAGATTCTGAATTAAAACAAGAATTTATGAAACAACTTCAAGAAATTATTATCGAAGAAGAAAATCAGAAAGACACTTTACAAAAAATAGAATTTAAAGAGATTATGAATAGGTTTAAGAAACCAGAAGTATCTACAATTACACTAAAAGATTTACAAAATGAAATTAGAAATCTAAAACAAGAAATTCAGCAATTAAAACAGAAGGATGTAGAATTAGAATTAAAATATCTAGAAATAAAAGGAATGAAAATTATTAATGATCAGAATAATACTCAGAAAGGAGAAAACTCTAATCCCGAATTATATAAAATAGATAGATTAATATCACACAAATGGTATTGTCCAATAGAACTAATTATTAAAGAAGAAAGATTTAAATTAATTGCTTTAATAGATTCTGGAGCAGATTTAAATTGTATTCAAGAAGGATTAATTTCAATAAAATACTATGAAAAAACTACTGAATCATTAAGTGGAGCTAATGACTCTCGGTTATCTATATCTTTTAAATTATCCAAAGCTAAGATATGTAAAAACAAAATTTGTTATACAACTTCATTTGTATTAGTAAAAGATATACATATTAAAGAGTTTTGAATACAGCCATTACCTCAAAAGCCCTGGGAAGGGAAGTGAGTTTTGAATTTATTCAGCCCCCACATATTAAAGAGTTAAACCAAGTACAAAAACAAAATACTTCGTATATTAACTTAATTAAACAAAAGCAAAAACAGATAGTTATGATAAATAAAGAAATTCATTATAAAAGAATAGATGAAGAATTAAAATCTTCCAAGATACAAGAAAAGATAAAAGGATTACAAGAACAATTCTCTAAAGAATTATGTGTAGAACATCCGAATGCTTTCTGGAAAAGAAAGACACATGTTATTTCTTTACCTTATGAATCAGATTTTAATGAGAAAAATATCCCAACTAAAGCCAGGCCAATACAGATGAATCAACAATTTCTAGATTACTGTAAAAAAGAAATTAATGAATATTTAGAAAAAGGATTAATAAGACCAAGTAAATCTCCTTGGGGCTGTTCAGCCTTTTATGTAGTTAATGCTTCTGAATTAGAAAGAGGAGCGCCGAGATTAGTAATTAATTATAAACCATTAAATAAAGCTTTACAATGGATTAGATACCCCATTCCTAATAAAAAAGATTTAATTGGAAGATTATACAACTATGCTGTATTCTCTAAGTTCGATTTAAAATCAGGATATTACTAGATACAATTAATAGAAGAAGATAAGTATAAAACTGCCTTTGTAGTACCATTTGGACATTACGAATGGAATGTTATGCCTTTAGGTTTAAAAAATGCTCCCAGTGAATTTCAAAATATTATGAATGAAATATTTAATAATTACTCTGAATTTACTTTAGTATACTTAGATGATGTTTTAGTTTTTTCAAATTCAGTTACTCAACATTTTGAACACTTAAATAAATTCTTTAATATTATAAAAGAAAATGGATTAGTATTATCAGAAAGAAAAATGAAATTATTTCAGAATAAGATAAGATTTCTAGGATTTGAAGTATTTGAAGGAACTATTACCCCTATTAGTAGGGCCATTGAATTTGCTGAAAAATTTCCGAATGAATTAAAAGATAAAACACAATTACAAAGATTTTTAGGATGCATTAACTATGTTGTTGATTTTATTCCCAATCTTAGACTTATCTGTGCCCCTTTGTTTAAGCGCCTTAGGAAAAATCCTCCTAAGTGGGACGAGTCTATGACTGAGAGTGTTAAACAATTAAAGTCCATTGTTAAAAGATTACCCTGTCTAGGTTTACCTGACCCATTAGCTTTTTGATAGTAGAAACTGATTCATCAGAATTAAGTTTTGGTGGGATTCTTAAACAGGTGTTACCCCACTCACAAAAGGAACAGATTGTTAGATATTATTCTGGAGTTTAGAACCCAGCCCAGCAGAAGTACAACACTATTAAAAAAGAAATTTTAGCTATTGTTTTTTGCATTACCAAATTTCAAGATGATTTATTTTCAAAAAGATTTTTACTAAAAACCGATTGTAAAGCAGCAAAAGATGTTTTACAAAAAGATGTTAAAAATTTAGTTTCAAAACATATTTTCGCTAGATGGCAAGCCTTACTTTCTTGTTTTGATTTTGATATAGAACATATTAAAGGAGTTAAAAATTCTTTACCTGATTTTCTAACCAGAGAATTTTTACAGGGAAACCGAAATGAGTGATAAAAGAAAAGATCCGAGAGATGATTATGGGTCTCCACTGGAGGATCCAAAGATCCAAAAAGTTATTACTTCAAAGCAAGCATTACTACAAGGTCCTTCATCTTCATTAGGAAATATCGCATCTACCTCTGAAACGACGACAATACCGATTTTAACCTTTGTTATAATCTATATTACTTCCGCCTATTTTTGCCTCTCTGAAACGACGACAATACCGATTTTGGTATTAGAGCCTTCTCAGAAGGTTCTGGTAATTGAGATATAATTACTTTATTTTGCTGTTAAGTTTTAAAACTCTGCTGCTCTTAGCGTTGGTCAGCTGTGGGTAGGAGCGTTGGTAAGCCCTGGAAGCGTTGGTCAGCCGTGGTAGGTGGTCCCGTTGGGGTGTTCCCGTTCTTAGCGGTGGTCCCGGTGAGTAAGCTGTAGTGGTTTTAGAGCTAAGCCTCAAAATCAAGTAAGTATGTCTCAACTTATCAGATCCCTGAGTAGTTAGTGGTTTTAGATTTGTAATCTTGTTGTGGCTTCTTATAATTTCTATAATTTCTTTTCTTATAATAGGGTCTTCCACTAAAATTTTGGTTTCTTTTCTTAATAATTCTACTGGGAGCCTTTACGGGTTCTACCCCAAATTGCTCACAGAATGTTCCTAATTCTCTTCTACTTTGTAAAGACTCATTTTTAATTTTATTCTATAATTTATAATTAGTACAAATTTGTATACCAGTTTCAATAATATAGTTTGATATCTCTCCCATAGTTAATTGATTATAAGGAATAATACCATTAAAAGCATGGCTAATATTAGACTTAACCTTTTCTGCAAATAATTTTGGTAATCCTCCAATAAATCTTTCTTTCCAGTAATCAGCTGCACCATCAGGTCTTAAATATAATTTAGATAAAAACATATCTCTGTACCATCTATAATCAGACATAGTAGGACAATAAAGATTTACTAATTGATCTACCATTCTCTGTTGTAATTTTAATGGTTCTCCAACAAAATGTTTAGTAATTGTGTATAATAAAGTGGTAACTATATCTTCTTGAGGTATTCCATTTTCTATTTTAATTGCACTGTAAATTTCATTCTTCTGTTGTTCTGTAATAATATTATCCCACCATCCTTTAAGTTGACCTGTAAATCCCATAGTTATTGCTATTGCAGTTTTTTTATCAGTATTTCCACTTTTTGCTTTAAAGGCAGTAGCACACATAGTCATTTGTTGAATAATATCTAATATTTGTTGTTCGCTAGCCCCGTCTATATTCCATTCTACTATAGCGTCTCCAGAATAACTATTTTCTATAAAGTTAGGTCTTTCTTCAAATTGTACATCAGCGAATGAGGGTCTTGGATAATAATTTCTAGTTTTAGGTCTAGGATTATAATTTATTTTATTTAATATATTTTTTTCATTTTTTAACACATTAGTTTTTGTTTCTGAAGAACTGGAATTATTAGATAATGATAACTTTTCTAATCGAGTTATTAAATCGTCAGATATATTTTTTCCCAAATTAAAATCTTTTAATTCTTTATCAAGGGTATAATTAAATATATGCCTTTTAGGATCTAAAGTAAAATCTTTTAAATTTTCTATTCTTTTCCCTGTAGTTTCAATTAATTCTATTCTATCTAATTGTTGAAACATAGTATGTAATATCTGATTTGAATAATTTAGCATCGAGTTTTTCTGCGCTCCCATCAACAATGGCTGCTTCATCTCTGCGAGTCCCACTCTTTCCTTTGCTCAAAAAAACTCCCTATACACTTACACCTGCTACTGGGAGGAGAAGATGGGAGCGGTTCCGTTGCTGCTCTTGTTCCCCTCCTCCTACTACCCAATCATGTACTTCATGGCAACCATTTCGTAAGAAAAAGGTTGTTATGCGGGTCGCCTATGTCGGCACCAATTACAGAGGTCCCATTGTCGCACCTAACTTTCCAAGCATTCCCATCATATATAATATATGTTGTTATTTTTTTTGTTTAAGCACACTAATCCTCGTATAGATACTCTCTTGTTTCTCATGTCTTGTTTGTTGAATTTTCATTCAGGTCTCCAAATGCAACGAGATGAATGCTCTGTCTCCAGTACGCTTCTCTCTCCCTTTTTTGTTAACTAACTACTCTGCCCGAGTTAGTAGTGGTTGCTTCTCTCTCTATATATATTCGGCGAATGTTTTTGGAGTCTATAAGATGTTTGTTGAAATGCACTAGCTGTAGGGAGCATGAAAAATATTTCAAGAATAGTTGAATAAAAAATAATTTGGTGTTTCTTCGAAAATTTAGCAAAAGTCTGCGGCTTCAAAATCTTTTACTATTTGTGAGTGGTAAATTAAGTCCAAAGTAGAAAGACAGAGTCAAGTTAGATGGAAAAAAAATTAAGTACTAGTGAGTGTGAAATTGATTTTATATAAGCTGTAAGCTGTTTTAATAAGCTATCTTGGAGAGCTTATGAAAAAAGCCCAAAATAGTTTATCAACCAGTAATAAGCTGTTTTCATAAGCTCAGTCAAACACACCAACAAGTGTTTATGTCAGTAGATAAGTCTAAATAAGCTCGGCATATTAGTATGTATGTATAAAGAGAGAGATAATGAGAATGTGTTGACATTAGGTGTTAAAATTAACACAATTACATCTTTAATAAATTTTTGTAAAATGTAAATTTAATTAATCCAATTATTAAATTGAAAGTAAATTAAGCTATAAAATTTCAATCAATTCAAACACCATTTGCTATTTTGTTTTAGCATAAAGGACGGCTTAGTGCATGAGGCTCTCACCATGTGTGGTTTGGGGAGGGTAAACGTACATAGCCTTATCCCCGCAAGCGGAGAGTTTGTTTCCAGATTCGTACCTGTGACCCTTAGGTCGCAAGGCAGCAACCTTACCGTCGCACCAAGGCTCGCCCTCATTTGATACTTTATTTTAGCATATAATAGATATTTAAAATATAAGTAAACTTCTAACTACCAAAAAATATGGACAAAACTACCCAAAAAAAATATAAGTAAACATCTACTATTAAATAACATAGCTAACTATGAATGTGTAAATTGTCTGAAAATTTATATACATGATCATTAAGATATTATGATATGGTATGATATAATTCAACAATTGGATTGGTTAAATTCACATTCTACAAGTCATTATTGAAGGTGTGATTATGCCAATTTTGACACCTATGTCAATGGATCCTGTATATATAAAAATTGACGAGACCCTCATTCCCTTAAATCGTTCTAGTGCACAAGTTAGCATAGCTATAGAAATGGTTACTTACTTTGTTGTCCACACATTTATGACAATAAATAATACCTCTTCTGCTGGTATAATGTCTAGTACATATATGATTCAATCTGCCTAGTTAGTTTGGGATAGGCTGCTACTGAAGTATTATGATTTCAAAAATCGTAGCTATTGAGAAAGAACTGGAAAGTGCAATATTCAAGGCTGGTGGCATCCGTGACAGCAATTTTGGGGATCTGCAGAAGATTGGATGGGCCAGAAGTAGCCGAACTGACAAAGGAGTAATTTATGATTCCATCATTTTAATTTATTTTTCTTTCTATTCTGTTTTTTGTACATATGCATGCAGGACATTGATATGATTACTTATTTCATCCTATTTAATGTTGTGTATATATATTAGGTTCACTCTCTTGCGACCATGATATCCTTTAAAATGGAAATTCCAGATAATGCTTGGAATGGAGACCCTTATGGGTTTGCCCTTGCAAATTATGTTAACTCTTATCTTCCTTGTGACATCAAAGTTATAAGCATTTTGCCTTCACAAGGGTAAGGTTTGAAACCAAGTTCATTGTTCAGTATTCACAATATAATCTCTGAAATGTTATGTCTGTCTTGAAAATTTTAATTTTTAATGATAATGTAGTGTATACTTATTTATGTTTTGCATATTCTCATTGATAGACTTCTGATTTTCTGCTGCTCTTTTGTCCTGCTCTCTAATTGTTTGATTTTGTCGCTTGAACCCAGGAGTTTTGATCCCAGAAAGGAATGTGTTTTGCGGAAGTACTCCTACCTTCTTCCTGCTGAAATTATTGGTATTCAAAGCCACACTAGCAATGATGAAATTGATTACCACCTGTCAGAGTTCAATGATATTCTTAAAGAATTTGAGGTGTGCCATTCAGATCTCCTTTTTTTTCCCATTATCTTATTCCATCGTAAAGTCTCTATTTATTTTGGTTCGTAATCAGTGAAATTTGTATTAATTATGAAACTTTGTTATGAAAACTTTTTCCCGATTTTAGTTAATTTCTATAGTTCATACATGTTTTTGTGTATCACACTGTTTTAAAATTTTGGGTGGACCCAAAGGTCAAAATAAAAGCATACCACATAAACTAGATGTTGACAGGTTCTTCCTCTTGCAGTAATCAGTTTTAGTAAATGTTTTAGTTGGGCCCTTGATGCACAATGACTGTGTATTTCTTGGAAGCATTCTAGAAATTTTAGATATATGATTAAATTAGGCCCAGTTTTTCTGATATCTCATGTTCTTTATCTTCTATTTATGGACATGGCTAGCTGGAGCATATTAGCATTCATGAATGATGATGTTAGATGTAATTGCCTTTCATAGGGGGTACATCCTTTCCATAATTATACAGCTAGGTCCAGGTACAGAAAACATTTTCCTCGTAGACAGTCACCATCAAAGAGTGGCACATCAGCAAAAGAGGGTTTATCAGCCTACAATTCAGAATATGAGGACAATGATGGGGAAGAAAATTTTAACATTGATGAGGCATTTACAGAAAACATAGTGTTCCAAAACCATAAGTCTTCAGAAACTCGTGATTTTGGTGAACCTGTCATTGGCACTGACAATAAGAACGGAAATGGTTTACATGATCAAGTCTCTAGATTGGTTGTCCGTGCAAAATGGTTATATGAACCTGATGAAGCAGACAGATTAAATGCTTCCCATTTCAGAAAAGTTTTGAAGTGCTCTTGTGGAAAGCTGGAACGATCACTAGGATATAATTACATAGAGCTCTGCATAGAGGGAGAGTCCTTCATGTTGCATCAGGTATCTTTAAATTTTTTATCCCAGGAGAACTTGTACATTACTCTCCTTTAAATCTTTTATAAGGTTCATACATTTAGAAAAATAGACACTATTATGGATATTTTTTGGTATATTTTTCTGCACAAAAATTTGGCCAAACTTTGCCCCTTTGATCCAAACAATTTATCTGCATACTCATTGTCATTGGATAACAATCAAGTCGAATTCATTTCCTGCTTTGAAATTTCAATCACTTTGTTTGAGTACTTAATCTGAATATTCATATTGTGACAACGGGTGAAGTTATGTATACTATTGCGATGAACTTTTTGTCCTTTTTTTTTTATTTGTTAGAATATCTAATTATTCAGTAATGATTCTTGTTTTAGATATGTCCTAATTTGTCAACCATTAAGTTAGGCTATCCACCATCTTTTTGTTTGCTTCTTCTGAGATGAATTTAATGAGTTAAATGTGTTTTGCTGCTTTGTTCCACAAGCATCATGATATGACATTTTATATTTTCACCAGATAAGGAAAATGGTTGGGACTGCCGTGGCTGTAAAACGCAAGTTACTGCCAAGAGATATTACAGTACTGTCACTGTCAAAGTTCTCGAGAATCATTCTACCCCTTGCACCATCAGAAGTTCTAATATTAAGGGGAAACAACTTCTCAATTAGAGTAAAGCCAGGAAATGTAACGAGGCCTGAAATGCAGACAATAGTTGAATCAGAAGAAATTAACAAGGTTGTTGATGATTTTTACACATCAGTTATGTTACCTCAAGTTTCAAACTTTTTGGACCCATCAAGATTTCCTTGGGAGGAATGGATTGAGAAATTGGATGCTAACACAAGCATATCAAGTGATCAGTTAGATGAGGTCAGGAAGGCTTGGAATTTGTCAAAAGAAAATCTTGAAAGCACAACCAGTGCTCATCTTTGACAAGTGAAGAAAAAAGGCCATGATTGCTCTTCTTATCCTTTCATCAATTTGGTCTCTTAACACGCCTTAATTAAAGCTTCCATTGGCTAGCATAGGCATTTTTTTTATTAGCACTTGCCAAAAGAGTAGGTTGATGTTATGTGTCCCTTGCTGTATGGAGAAGGAAGTCATTCTTATATTTGTTCCGATGAGTAATGCTAGTAATACACTCTCTAACAATGGACTATCATGCTGGCTTTATAGAAGAATTTGGTTCGAGAGATGTATTTTGATTGGGTGTGGAAATGATTCCTCAAGAATTCATCAAATGGAACATCCTATGAGGATAATTTCAGAGGCTGACAAAAGCTCTATAGTCAACGAAGTCCGCTTCAGATTCCACAAGCAGCTAAGAATAATCTTTCCATATTGGGTTAGAGATGGGTCATGGGAGGCTTCTGACTTGCTGTAGGCAATCATTTACACTCTGAAATGGATGTGTACTTTCATGTTACATTGACATTCCTATCTTCTGCGTAATATATACCACAGATTGTGTGATTCATTATTTTTGGGCTCTAACATTTTTTTTTCTGAAAATATAATACAGATGGAAGCTCGATTTTAGCTTGTTTTACCAGAATAATTCCTAGCAGTATGTAAGTTCTTTTTATAATCCTCAATAGTGAATAATGCTATTCACATCACATATGTATAGCTTCTAGCATCTTATTATAGTAAGAGCTATAAGAAATTGTGCACGCCTTTATTTTGATTTTGTTAATTACCTTAAATTGATACGAGGAGATGTGTATTGTGGAGACATCAGACATGTAACTAAGAAGCATTAATATTCCGCAATACTGAAGCAACCCAACACCTGTAGCCTAATGGTTTTTGCTGTTAAGTATAGGACAAACATGGTTTTGTCATGGAATCTAGTAATTCACTTTAGAGGCTAAAATAAGTAATCACAATTACTGAAATAAATCAACAAGTTGATATTATGTGTACATGCGTAACAAATCATTGATGTATCAAAATATCAATGGTTGAATTTTTTTTTCATCAACAGTTGAAATATTTTTACTCTCTAATGTGAGAGTTCACTTTAGAAGAGTCAAATTCTTGAGATGCTTTGCATATGACAAACTTATCTTTAACGCATTTGTAGCCGGAGTTTTGCAATGGTTATATGTTCTACTCGTGGGTAAACTTCTCCTTTCTTGTCCTGCTTGCTAAATCACGAGTTGAAGGGCGTTTTTATCACTTGCCAATGTGCAGATATGTTAGAAATTAAATGAAGCTAAGTACACCGCCAACAATTAATGAAAGGGGATGACAGATCCAAATTGAATTTGAAAGGAGATGACAAATCCAAATTGAATTTTACTAGCCACAGTCGATGGTCAAAGAAAGACGATTTGAGAAGAAAACATACAGCTATAGAAATCTAGAATTTTCTTCTACCATCTCTAGCTTTTCTTAGGAATTAAGCATGATATAGATAATACTATTCTATTGTAATCCTTTGCTGGGCACTCCATGTTGTTGTTGACATCATTTAGATGAATTAAAACATTGAGTGCAAATTTTTTTTTCTCTCCTCCTTAAAACTTCCGCTATGCATTATGTGTGTGTGAGTTTGTGAGTAGAATAATGGTCCACTGATATCAAATTGGTATCAAAGCTTGAGAGAGCTTGAGAGTCTGGTAGTGTGAGTATCAAACAGTTTGAGTGTGTGAGAAACAAGAGAGTTCTCACTGTGTCAGAGAGAGATGGCAATCAACTACAACATTATTTGGTCCGGTCTCAAATTAGATGAGAAACTAGATTTTAGTTATTGGGAGATTTTAATGTCTACCCATTTAAAAGCTCAAAATATTTGGAGCTTTTGTGGAGCCCGGTTTACAACAAGGAGCTGATGAAAATGCTCGAAGGAGAGACCAGTTGACACTTTCGCAAATTCACCAAGGCGTAGATTACTCAATTTTTGGCAAAATAGCAAATGCGAAAACAACCAAAGAAGCATGGGATATTCTCAAGCTATCATACAAAGGAGAGAAGGCTCATAAATCCAAATTGTAATCCTTGCGAAGAGAATATAAAAGGTATGAGATGTCAAGTTCAGAAACTGTAGAGTAATATTTTCCACATGTCACAGACCTTGTCAATAAAATGAGGGTGTATGGAGAAGACATTTCTGATAGTAAGGTGGTAGAAAAAATTCTACACACCATGCCGATGAAGTTTGATCATGTGGTGACTATGATAATTGAGTCTCACAACACAGACACCATGACAGTAGCAGAATTGCAAGGAAGCATCAAAAGCCACATGACCAGAATCTTGGAGAAGACAGAAAAAGTGAATGAAGAAGCTTTGAAAAGTCAGGTAAATCTCAACAATATGGCCGAATCCGGCCAAAATGTTGAAAGTAGAGGTCGTGATTTCAACAATGGAGGAAGTGGAAATTTCCGAGGTAGAGATCGTGGTAATTTCAGAGGAAGCAGACGTGGTAACTACAACCAAGGGAGAGACAACAATTCTAGACCACTAAATCAAGAAAGAGGTGGAAATACTTTTGGTCCTGCCAACCGTGAAAGAGGACAAGGTAACTATTACCAGGAAAGAACAAATTATAATTATAATTGTTTTCATTATGGCAAATTTGGGCACAAAGACGCTAATTGTAGATTTAGACACCAGGCAAACATGGCAGAGAACTTGTATCAAAACGCTGGTGAGAATTCTGATAACTCAGTTTATTTTTGGCAAATATTATAAATTTTGAAGATGAAGAAGGAATGTGGGATTGGTCCTTAAAAGGCCAGAAGGAGTCGGTGGTGATTCCAGATGATTATGAAGAGGTGAACAAACATAGAGTTCCAACACCTGATGAGCCAGAAACATCCAATAGATCACAAAGAGACCATAGATTACCAGCTAGACTGGAGGATAATATGGTGGGTAACGATAATGACCCATCCGATGAAGAAATTATCAATTTTGCTTTATTTGCAGATTGTGAGCTAGTGACTTTTGAAGAAGCTTCAAGTGATGAGAATTGGAGAAAAGATATGGATGATGAGATCTATGCAATCGAGAAGAATGAAACGTGGGAGTTAACAGATTTGCCAACAAATAAAAGGCTTATAGGAGTGAAGTGGGTGTACAAAACAAAGTACAAGCTCAATGGAAATATTGGTCGTTGTTTTAAAGCGAGATCGGTTGCGAAGAGATATAAACAAAAGCTAGTTTTTCATGGACATTCCAAGCATATGTTGGTATTCAATTTTACAAGATACAAGAACTAGTACCCGTGAATGAAGTGCAGATTAATTATTCTCCCATTGAAGAGCAAGTTGCAGATATTTTTATGAAGCCTTTGAAGGTTGAACTGTTTTACAAGTTGAAGAAAATGCTTGGAATGATACAAGCTTGATTTAAGGGAGGCAATGTTAGAAATAAAATCAAGCTAAGTGCACCGCCAACAATTAATGAAAGGGGATGACAAATCCAAATTAAATTTTACTAGCCACAGTCAATGGTCAAAGAAAAAAATTTGAGAAGAAAATATACAACTATAGAAATCTAGAATTTTCTTCCACCATCCCTAGTTTTTCTTAGAAATTAAGCATGATATAGATAATACTATTCTATTGTAATCCTTTGCCTATAAAAGGGCACTCCATGTTGTTGTTGAGATCATTTAGATGAATTAAAACATTGAGTGCAAATTTTTTTCTCTCTTCTCCTTAAAGCTTCCGCTGTGCGTTATGTGTGTGTGAGTTTGTGAGTAAAATAATGGCCCATTGATATCAAGATGATGTAAATAATGTTGCAATCAGTCCGGTCAAATGGATATGGCTACTCATAAATCATGCATTCTGGGCGTATCTACTTTCATGAAAGATATAAGATAACACGCCCTTCCCATGGTAACTTATTTTGAATGGTTCATATTATGCACGTACTTGTATAGTTTGTGCAATTGGATTGATTAATGCAAAACTTATTTAAGCTTATTTATTTGAAAGAATTTATGATATAAGTTATTTTAGACTTATTTTTATAAGTTTTATAGAATAACTTATCAAAACAGCTTATAATTTGTGTAAAATCAGTTTGATCATATTTTCTTTTTAATTATAAAAATAACTTAAACATAATAAACACTTATACCATAAACATTTAAATAAATTATTTATCCAAACATACGTTAAGCCAAGAAAGGTCCACATTTAAATAGGTTGGGTTGCGGGCTAAAGGGGTGACCCATATACCGAGCTCACTCGTACAAGTTGCGAACTTGGGACTGCCAATGCAGTACAGATAGAGTTGGGGTAATTTATATCCACACATACATACTTTACTATCTGCACATATATGTCCGCGGAATTATTTTTTTTTTCATTAATTCAAAATGGTGAAATACATCAGAAACAACATAGATTCAACAACGCTAAAAACCAAAAGGATAAATCTGTGAACAAACTCACAGCACTCAGGTTAATAGCAAAACACAGCAAATTGCCTACAAAAGCAAAGCACGGCAACATACCTACAAAATTAACAAAATTATAAGAGCCGGAATACCAATGTCTCCGGATCTATAACGTTGGCGCCCAAATCATAAGTGAATCTGTACTTCATCAAAGCAGAACAACCAAACTAAACCAAACGGACACTGCACCAAAATGGGAAAACAAAACATGCACAAAGACGGGAAACCAAACGAACATCGCCGCACGCAGACGATGAAAACACGAAAAACACAAAAGAAACACTAGATCTATGTGGAAAAATCACTTATTTATGTAAAAACAGATAAAAAATGGTGGAGAGGGGTAATTCTAGACCAAAGAATAGCTAGGGTGATAGCTAGGGTTATGTCCGTGGAACTATTAATTCTACAGGTTTATTTTTTTTTTCAACACACATACCGTGAAACTATTAATTCCGGGTTATAATTCTCCGCGAAACTATTAGTCGATGGTGAATAGCTGTGCCTGTACTTCTTCGCCTCATTTTCTTTCGATTCCAACTTATGCGAGAGAAATCAGAATCCCCAGTTCTGTAACAATGCCGTTCACTTCTCTGCCATTCCTCCCACTGTCCCCAACCCGAAACCCAAACACGCCGTTCCTGCTTCGGCCTCCAACACTGTTCAGGTGCTTCTGTTCCTCCACCCACCACTCCCTTCCTCCAACCCATTTGCCTCCCCTCTCCCACGACAAGTGGGAACCTTTTCTCAAGAAAAAGGTCGTAATGAGAGTCGGTTATGTTGGAACCGATTATAGAGGTCACTCCCACCCCCACCCCCTTTCATCTCTTCTCTCTCATTTGCTTTCTCTCCTTCACTTTTTTTTTTGGGCTAATTTGAGTCTGTGTGGTTATTTACAGGTCTACAAATGCAACGAGAACACGGATTACCCAGTAAGACCCTTCTTCTTTATTATCTTGCTGATAATGGTAGAAAAATAACCGGTTTGAGTTTTAATTAGTAATAAATGTGTTCAAAATGATGGAGGGTGTGACTTAGTTGACAATATATGCTGAGCTTGTGGGGGAGTACTCAAATTCAAATTCAAATTCAAATCCCACATAACACACCTTTGGGGAGGGGTGAGGGCTGGGGAGTTTTAACGTGACTAAGTCCTGAACCGGAGATTAGTCCCATAGCCGACTCAAAGAGTCGAAGCTTGGGAGGATATCTCGGTAACCCACTGGGGAGCCAAAGGCCCTAATTATGGTGGGTTAGCAAAAAAAAAAGTATGTGTTTAGGGGTAATTGCATTGATTAATATTTGTATTCATCTGGTTTTATGATCTAATAAGTACCTGTAGTGAAATTTTGATGTGTGTTTGTTATTTGAGTTTATTCCGTTCTCTTTTTCAAAATGAACAGAGTTTAATGTAAACTCTGACCACTGGCCTACTACACTTAAATCAGCCTAGCTGGTGTGAATGGAGTCTTGCTAAAGCATTAGAATTTTGACATGCTGTAGCTATTGAGAAAGAACTGGAAACCGCTATCTTCAAGGTCGGTGGCATCCGGGAAAGTAATTTTGGTGATCTGGACAAAGTTAATTGGGGCCGAAGTAGCAGGACTGATAAAGGAGTAACCTTCTGTCTATCATACAAATTTTTTTCATGTTTTTACAATCATAATTTATTTCTGCCTTTATGATGTGAATGTGCTAATAGGTCCACTCTCTGGCAACAATGATATCCTTTAAGATGGAAATCCCTGAGAATGCATGGAAAGGAGATGATTATGGCATTGCGCTTGCAAACCGCATTAACTCTTATCTTCCTAACACTATCAGAGTTTTTAGTGTATTGCCTTCAACGAAGTAAGACTATTAGTGTCTTGTTGATTGTATAAAATGTTTGATTTTATTTAATAACAACTTCGTTTCTCATATCTTGACTATTGAGCGGCAATACATGCATGTGCTCCTATAAATTAAACAAGTGATTTTTTTCCATCTCATTATTTGTATATACTATATACTTGTTAGATATTTGATAAGGAGTGCTACAACAACATTTGTAACTATGAACATGATAATGTAGCAAAATCAATCAACTAAGATCTGTAAGGATATGCAAGCTCTTACTTATTTCTGTGCCCAATATGTAGTTACTAGTTAGTATCTGCCACAAAAACTACGGCTTCTTTAAAAATTAAAAGCCCCAATTTTGCCTCACATTTGTTGTGTATATATGAAAATGTTAAGACTAAAAGTGTCATAGATGGGGTTACAATGGCAACTAAAGCCGTTTTCACACTATGTGAGGATAGAGAAGGTCCATGGAACTACACACACAAAGACATGCATAAAAGATACCCTGTTTTCATTTAGACTTTTGATCATGGCTTGTGAGTTGTGATTTTCAAATGACTCAAATTAAAAGTGTTCCTTGTTTTTTAATTAATGACCTCTCACTCTTATTTCTAACTACAGAGTTTTGGCTTATTTTAGGAGATTTGATCCCAGAAAAGAGTGCAATCTGCGGAAATATTCGTACCTCCTCCCTGCTGATGTAATAGGAATCCAGAGCCATTTTAGTGAGAATGAAATAGCTTTCCACATTTCTGAGTTCAACAGTATACTTGGTGTTTTCGAGGTATACTCTTTTTCATTTGTATTTTCTTTCGATGTTGTTGTGACTGCTAATTATTAATGTATTGTTTGTTATTAAGAGGATCATGCATGCATAAGATATTTAAAATCGATCATTTATTTACTTTTGTATCTGTTGATATTGTTATGTAGGGAGTGCATCCTTTCCATAATTATACTGTTCGGTCTATATACAGGAAAAAACACCATGCAAGACGATCACCAGGAAATGGTGACATGTCAGACAGAACAGGATTATCTAGTTTGGTATCGGCTTGTGAATGTGATTCAGAGAGTGAAGAAAGTGATGCTGATGATTTTTTAAGTAGTGGAGCAACCACTTTAAATGATGGGGAACAGAGCCACAAGTCTCCAGAGTCTAGTGAATCCAATTGTTTGGCTAGTCAAAACTCTAATTTAGGAGTTCGTGCAAGATGGTTATATGAACCGGATGAGAAAGATAGATTAAATGCTTCACATTTCAGAAGGATTTTCCATAGTTCTTGTGGGAAGTTGGAAACATTACTTGGACATGATTATGTTGAGATCAATATTTGCGGGGACTCCTTCATGTTACATCAAGTAAGTCTTTCTTGAATTTAATTCCTAAGAGTTTAATTTTAATCTCCTGTTAATGGAACACTTTTGTACATAATTATCTAATAATGTTGTCATTATTAAAATAGTTTGACCATGATAACAACTACCTAGGAGGTCAAACTCATATAATGATATGACACACGATTGGATGATAGTGTAAAATTGTTTTAAATCAACAGTGGATAAAAAATATGCCCAACTTTTAACTACTGCCTTTATTATAATATTTTCAAATTGTTATATGATTTTGCATATTAATTTCATAAACAGAAAATTTGTAGCAAATTATCGTTATATTCATCTTATACTTTCATTTCCATTTGATCTACATGTACACATACACACAAGATTCTTTGACTTGATAGGTATCAATTACTTGCTCTTGCCTCATCTAATTTCTGTACTGTGAAAAGAAATTTCAATATTATACTTTAGGTAGGAGGTTATTGCTATACTAATTAAAATCTTGTAGCAACCATTTATTAGTGTTGAGAGGTGGCTATACGGGTCAGCCCAGTCCGCTTGGGTCCGGTCTACAAAGTTAACGGTCCTTTGTAACTCATGGGATATGAGAAAGGAAATGAATTTTTGTGACTTGTCTCAAAGTCTCTAATAACTATTAACTATGAACTTGGGTATTGCACTTCTTTTGGGAAGGGATTGGTTGCTGGGTAACTGGTATCTTTTCTTGTTTCCTTTGGTTTCAGCTGGGAAGATTTGAGGACAGGAGGGTCTTGCACCCCTCCACCCTTCTAGGAAGTGGTGCAGGTGCAGGTCCTGCATCTGCATGGTTGGGATTTTGCTCATTCTCCATTCATACCCCTAATTTTGCAATTTGCATGCAAGTATGGTATACTTGATGAAAATATGGCTTGTAACTTGGTTCTGGTTCTGGGAATCTGACCAATGCTTGTTCATAACTTTCTTGTATTTATGCATTCTTCCCCTGACATGATTAGTATTTTGGTGACCTTTCTACATTAGGCTGTACTTTGAGGTGCTTTTCTGTGCAAATGAGATAATAGAGCTCTATTCATTCCTTGGTTCTATCACAGAATCGTTATTTGACATTAATCATATACACACTGAATGACTCATCAGATACGCAAAATGGTTGCGACTGCTGTCGCTGTAAAGCGCGAGTTAATCCCAAGAGACATCCTTTCGCTGTCACTCGTCAAGTTTTCCCGAATCACCCTCCCCATTGCCCCGCCAGAAGTCTTGATTTTGAGAGGAAACAGTTTCAGAATGAGATCAGGTGCTGGAAACCACACAAGGCCAGAAATGGTGTCTATGGTTGAATCAGAACAGATTCTCAAAGCAGTGGACGAGTTCTACACATCTGTTATGTTACCTCAGTTGTCAAAGTTCCTAGACTCATCAAAGTCTCCTTGGGCAGATTGGGTTGAGAAATTGGACAAGTATTCAAGCATTCCAGATGCTCAATTGGAGGAAGTCAGAACGGGTTGGAGGGCATGGAAGGAAAATTTCAAGGCAAAACCAGCATCAGATGCATAGTTACATGTATTCAGTTGTGATATACTTGCTCCATTTGGAGAATGTAGCAACAGTTCTCCAGCATTGCTGTTTTGGTCTTACTAGAATTTTCCTACATCCCTTTGTATACGATGAGACTAATCCTAACTTCAGATGAAAAATGTTACCCCTTTCCATAAGTACATATTATTCCGCAAGTTTGAAGTAACCAACCTTGCTAAGAATTTTTGTCTCATATTTTCTTATATGTATAAATAACTTAATCTCACAAAAAAAAAATATAACTAATTAACTTGATTTTATTTCGGGTTAGTTTAATCACCACTTTTAGCTGAAATTCAACTACAGAAACACCATTCATGACTAACAGCAATATTCACTTGAGTTATTATCCTTGCACCCACAAAAAAAGAAAGATCAAGGTATTATATATTAGCCTTGCACAATCATTAGTACGACCATGGTTATCTCTGCCTCTGGTGATCCCAAACACAAAGTTTTGAAGGAAAAAAAAGAAAGAAAGAAAACTGTTGAAGTAGTAAAAAAATTTCTACATTGACATCAAATCACATCTCAACATAACTATTATTTGTGTAAACATTTTATGAAATAATGTTACAATGTGGTATTACGATGAGATATGAATGGATGTCTATATAAAATCTTTTTATATGATTATTACATAGTTATTGAACTCTTATATTTAAGCTCCGAAAGGCATTCTTTATTCTTTACGGGCGTGAACCAAGGGTGTTGATTGGCGGTGGCGGGGATGTTACCGGCGGATCGAAGTGATAATCACCGTGTGAAGGAGGTGCTGGTGCTCTGTCATAAAACAAGCCCATCTCATTTAAAATTCAGCAAGTATGAAACATAACTTGGTTATGGTTGATATAAATGTTATTTATATTATATAAGAGTATCTGAAGAACCATTTTAATAAACAAAAGAGAACTAGAGTTACCTGGGAGCAACAGAGAGATTGATAAGAAGCAGCACCAGGAGGAAGAAGCATTGGATTAACCAAAAGAGCTTCATATCTCTGTTCCTCAAAGAAGCACAAAACTATATAATAATATGGCTATATAGCTTGATTTAATGGGATGGATGGACTTCCGTTCTTGTGTTTGTATATATATATACACATACTGTATAGATAGCTAGCTTCCAAATTTCAGTGCAATTTAAGCTTATGAAATTATGGTATAAAGTCAGCAAAACGTGTTAAGTCGATTAAGTTTTGATGAATTATTGGCTGAAATATGGTCGTGGTTTTTCCGCCTGGAATTCCTCTTGACGAACTTGGTCTGGCCAAAGGAAAATGGAATAAGAGAGATGGGAACAGCTAGCGTTAAAGTGGGGTTGAGGTTGTGGCATTCTATAGGCGCCCAAAATTCAAATTAATGAAGAGTCTGTCAAATGTCTTGTAATTGAAGAAAGAGTCTAATTTGTTCTTTGTTTTAATATTTTTCTGTTTTGACAAGGGAGAAGCATTCGAACTGGAGTGTGAGGTGACTTCAAATGTTAGGGTGTTGTCAATTTAGTAGGTGTTGTAAATTTAATTTCTGAAATTAATAAAATTTTAAATTGTTCTCTAAAATTGTAAATTGTCAACTAAGTTTTTCTGTCATTCTCGGCCAACTAAGCTCGTAGGAAGACTGATGTGTTACGTTAACGGCTTTGTGGCTCTCACGTGGATTTACACGTAACTACCCACGTGGATTTACATGTGACTCAATAGAAACTATTTTGATTTTTTTTTCCAACTTTTATTTCTTTTTTTAATATTTTTTTTGTCAAGAGATCATCGTTGGTTACCCATGTAATGTCTTAATGTTTTTAACGAATGACTACTCTGCACTTAATCATTCTCCGTATTAAATAAAATGATAGTATATTTTATTATTATACCAAAAAGTTGCCAATATATATTGAATAAAATAATAATATTTTATTCTTGTACTAAAATTACATATCTTTTTTTTTTTTGTCTACAAAGGGGGCTAGGGGAGGGATGATTCCCTCACCCATAGGATGAGCTCCCTAAGCTTTAACCACTGAGCTATCAGTGGGAGCTCAAATTACACATATTCTTTTACCTGTACTTTTGCACATGTGTGACTATACTAATATCGTCCCACCAATGGGAAGATGTGTTACCTTAGATATATTTCAACCCAAATCAATCTAATCACTTGACAAATTTTTCTTTCACTTTAAAATTTTAAAATTTTGCATTTTATATTAATACTTAGAACTCTAATTTACCTTTGTCTTTTTAACATAGTAGTTATTTTTAGGTATATTTACCATCCGACTTCGTTATCATATTCTAGGTAAAAAAATTAGTCATATTAATGTTTGAAATTGATTTAATTATTATTTAAAATCATCAAAAAATTAAATTTTTAACTTGTAAACACAAAAAATCTTATGTAAAAAAGAAGATAATATGTGAGGATAAACTTTTAAAAAATTAATAATTTAATTTTTATTCTAACCGGATAATCCAAACCAGTTGTGGCATGGTGTGTTAGTTGGAATGTGTGATTTCGGTGTGATTTGGTTAATGAGAAATCGTTTTATTTTTTCAGGAGAAAGGTGTGATTTTCATTTGGTTTTGAACATATTAAGTTGTTTTGGTGGACATGGATGTTAGCATCGACAATATTTAAAATCTGATTCTTGTCTATTTTCAGTATGGTATATTAATCTAAAATTAAAGGATGTATTTCTTTTTGTTACATGGTTTATTTTTTAGTCTAGATAAGAGCTAGATCTATTGTGTATATGGGTTAGAGTCTTGTTTTACTCTTAATAATTTTCTTTTAAGAAAATTACTTTTTAATTATGCCATTACACTTGAAACATTATTCTTCACATATATATTGCGCAGGATATTCTTGGGAATTTTAAGAAGAAAATTATATTGCATTGTATTTTTTTTTATAAATCAAATTGTATTAAAATAAGATTGAAAACACAATATATTGCATTGTATTTGATTATCTTGATATTGATTATTATTAGGGTAGTCCCTATAATTAGTCAAATTTAATTTTAGTCTCTATAAAATTTTATATATTTTTAGTCCCTATATTTAACACAGACAGTGTGTTTTTAGCCATTCACCAAGAACTAAAAGCACACATTTTTTATATTTTCTAGGGGCTAAAAATGTATAAAAATTTTATAGGAACCAAAATCAAATTTAGTCAATTTTATAAGGACCAAAAATATATATATTTAAACCTTATTATTATTATAAGAAAAACATCATCTCCATTCCTTTTCTTTCTCTGTATATAAGATGTACC
Source organism: Glycyrrhiza uralensis (assembly GCA_030159175.1). Classification (NCBI taxonomy): domain Eukaryota; kingdom Viridiplantae; phylum Streptophyta; class Magnoliopsida; order Fabales; family Fabaceae; genus Glycyrrhiza; species Glycyrrhiza uralensis. The sequence continues at coordinate 7,749,282 of BRZY01000006.1, forward strand.
TTGTACGCACAACAAATCAGAAGATTGGGCTACGAAAGCAAACAGTCGGACCCATTATTTAAAAGATGAAACAATTAATAAAATTAAAAGAAAATAAAAAGAAAAAGTTGTTCTTATATATTAGGAATTTAGGACAAGCTCGTTGGTACTTAGATCAATATTGCTTTGTAACTTCCCTCCATTTCTGAATAGCTTGTGACACTGCTTGCTCAACTACTTGTGTATTCATATGACGAGTATCCCGATTGTTCTCCTGCAAACATCAACAAATAATTCATTGTGTCAGTGTCTATATATATAAGGTCACGGGTAATGATACACACACACACACACATATATATATATATATTTGTGATATAGAATCATAAAGAAAGAGCTAGCTGTAGCTTATAATATAGAGAGAAAAAAACAGACATATATATATATATGCGTTTTATTGTGTGAGTATTTAACATTATTATTTATTAATTACTTTGATTCCAACTGCCTCTAAAGAGAAGCTGTCCACACAAGAAACCCTAGCCTGGAGCACCTCAAGGCCAAGCCCTTCAATGGCTTCTAATATGAACACCAACAACCCCTCACAACTCCTTTCACTCACCACCTTTATCATATAGCCCTCTTCTTGTTCTTCAACTTTAAGCTGCATAAATTAAAAAAGAAAAAAAAGGAAACAAATTAAGAAAAAAATAAGAAGGTAAGCATGACACAACATGTGGAAAGGGGTTTAATTATAATAAGACAAAGTATTCCTTTTCAGTTGAATTATATGTATATGAATTAGTTAATTAGGTATTGCTTATTTTATCGGCTTAATTATATTAATACCATAGGCATTGGACCATAGTCAATGCTTTTTTGAGCTGCAGCAACTGCAAATTGGTTCAATTCCTGTAGCTTTTGCTTCAAACCAAATATGTATACTGATGCATCCAGTATTACTGAGGCTTTACGGCGCTGCATTAATAAACAAAACATTAATTTCATCATATCTCAACATGAACTTAATTCCATTAATTCCATGAACAATATATTTTTTTTAATTAGCTAGAGGCAAAAATACAAGCAATAGGAAAGTTAGCAGAATTTATCCCAGTTGAAGCTTTGACTAAGTCGTATTTAATTGGGTAAGCTTAGCTTTTAATCTAGGGAGAAATTAGCTGTGCATTGCATTTTTATTTTTTTTATATATGAAAAAGAGAAAAAGTTGTTAAATAGTATATCGATAGGTTCTCATGGAGAAGTTAAAAAATAGAGCTTTTGAAAAACTGAAGTGTAAAAGCTGATTTTAACGTATACAAAAAGATATAGTAGTTTAAAAACTCATATGAAAAATGTTTATAGAAAAAATTATCTAAACAGACTCTGAATGGAACAAATTTTGCTGAAGATATTATATGATCGCTGTTTTATATAGAAATGAAGCTATTCTGAATTCAGTTTTGCTTTTCCTCCTTCTGAATAAAGTTGAACAATATGAAAAAGGTTATCCGCGTCAATGAGGATTGGAATGCAGTGCAGGCAAAGAGAGAAAAGATCATAGATATGTGTTTCAGAGTGAGTAATGATGACGCACCGCATGGGAGTTAGTGACTGAACGAAGCTGTTGTATGTTCCTATACAAAGCAGTTCTCTTGTGAACCCTGCAGCTGGAAGTGGAAACCATTCTCTCTCTCTCTCTCTCTCTCTCTCTCTCTGAGTGTGTGTGTGTGTGTGAAGTACTGTGAAGAGTAGAGAAACTATATATAAACAAATCCAAACAAAATTTGATGGTTCGTGGAAATTAAGGACGAGAACACAGAATCTTGTCGTTGGTCACATGTGATATATAGCACATTTGGAGTTACCGTAAGGCATGCAGCAACTGTTTTCACTTTTCACTTCAAGGGCAATCTTGTCTTTTCCCTCCTGGTCTGTACTGATCAGTGTCACGGAGCCAAGTCGCCAACCCCCAACCTTGTTCTTTTCAAGCTATAGTGAAAGGCATTACTATGATATGTAGGATAATTTCATAAGCTTGTATTGCCTATTCATATATACATTTAAATCAATTTAGTCTCATAATGTTTGTGAGAGTACTTTAATCAAAAAGAAAAATATCAAGATTAATTGTACTTTTGTTCCCTCATAGTATTGCACTTGTGCATTTTGGTTTCTATAGGTTCTAATTGTGTCTATTAGGTATCCTAATTGTTATAATGAAGTCCCTCTGTCACTAGTTATAATGTCTAATTTTTAATGTAATTAAGGAGCCTACATGTTAACATGTGTACTAATTAGTCCGGCCAGGTAATTGGCAGTGTTGGCATGCAAAATTATCAAGTATTCTTCATCACGTATTGATAAGAGAGATCTAGCTAGTATATATTTCCAATAATATGAGCTCCACACATCAATATTTTGTCACATCAATAGTGCCAACATGTCCTAACTTAATGCCAAACTAGTTCCACGTTTACCACATAGACTTCTGATTGTAACAATTTGGATAACTGGGGACTCAATTGGCGCAATTAGAACTTAGGTGATTAAAATCGCACAATCGCAATACCTAAAGGACTCAATTAAAGTGCAGTTAAGCCGAAATATTGTCATATTTGTTATGTTATATTAAAAATTGGAAAAAGAAATATCTCGAGTTTGTGATATATATGAGAGGTTACCCCCGAGAGAAATAAGAAAAAGAAAAATGATAGATATGATAGGTTATCTCCGCGTGTGTGTGTGTGTGTGCACGCGCGCGTGTGCATGTGTGAGTATTAATATTGTGGAATGTCCAACTATCACTATTCATATCTGTCATAAATGTTTCATGGACACCTATTGGGGTGTATATATACACCCAGAGAGAAATATTAAAGAAAAATAAAGTGATAAATATAATAGGTGATATGATATGATAAGATGAGAAAGAGATAAAAAAAGAGGAGAGATATTAAATAGTGATAACACTTTAATTTTGGTTATCTATTTCTATTTTTCTCTCTCTACAGGTGTACCGGAGTAGGTGTCCATGAAACATTAATTTATCATAGGAATATATGAGCATATATATCTGCAAGCTGGTGGGTGTGTCATGTATGAAATAAGCCACGGATGCACTATACACGTATACGACAGATCATGAAGCGTGTGGGGTCAGTGGTAAGGGAGCAGTATACACGTTTCTGAAAACAAACATTCTTTTGCATGGGAACGTGAAAGAGATGGTGATGAATTGGCATATATCAGTGTGGGTTAAGTACTTAATTGGATGCTGGCAAGAGGAATCTCAATTGCTGATTGAGACACTAATCTATATATATTTGTAGCAAACTAGCAATTAGCGAAGCTAAGTGTCAAAAACATGTTACAGAATTTGTTTTGGATGACTCCAAGCATTTCTCACGGGGAAGGGTTTCTCTCTCTACTTCCCCCTTTCTCTCTCTACTCTTGATTTGGCTCCTCTGCTCTGCATATCTACCTAGACAAAATTTTGGTTTTATTATGGGTGCTCAAGATAATTGTTTTCCAGTTTCTTCAGAGTACCTAAATAGTTAAAAAGGATTCAGGATATGCGTCGTGTTCATTTTCTGTCGTTTTTATAACTTATTGTTACCAAACGACTAAAATGATAAAAAGGTAAAATTTTAGATTTTGTTATGGCGTTTGTTGTCTATTTGAAATTGAATAACATACCACAAGTCTCATATCCCAATTATCAATTATAGAAAATTAGACTGAGACTCTCATGGTGTGACACGTGTGTCCCATTAAGGTGCTAGGATGGGGAAAGAGAATGAAAAAGAAGAGTTAGGGTGAAAATTAAAAATTAGAAATCGCGAAAGAAGATAAAATAAAATTTTAAAATATATATTTTAAAATTTAAAATATGGCTACAAATACAAGAAATAAGTGACATATTTTAATCAGTAAAAAAAGTGACATATTTTAAAAAACAACAAAAATAAAAGAGATGTTTTTTGAAGCGATTAAAAGTGAATATATGTTTATCTATTTACAGAGATTAAAAACATATTTAATTCAGTAAAATATATATAAGTTGTCCCTGCCTCAAATTGGAAAGGGAAAAAAATAGATCATACCAGATGAAATAACGTGAAATAGATTACACTCTGTTCCGCTCTATTTGAAATGCTTCAAACAATGACAATTATATGTCCTGTACTGCCTGAAGAAAAGGTAGTAGGAATAGGAATGCTTTTGTTCTTTTGATAAGCAGAATAGGAATACTTTTATAATACATAGTTAAATGTGTTCTATTTGAATTTCTGAAATGATATATTATGATAGGTTTGATTTTCCTCAGAATAAACATGATTATTTTAAGCAAAATGAATTTATTGATTGAAAAAAGAGTTAATTAAGCTTAAGCACAAGTAGTACCAAAGGTTAACCATAAATAGACCCGGCCCAAAAAACAAAACAGGGATATATAACATACATCAAGAACACCAAATTGCATTCATCAAAAAAAAAAAAAAAGAACACCAAATTAAAGAACCACACCCAGTACTGTAGTGCCACTGTAAATTTGGCACCTGCTGAAGCACAAAAACCATTGCAGCAGAAACCAATACTGCACGCAGCAGAAAACAAAAACACCAATGCTTATTGCAACCTATGTAGATATCACCAAAAATGTTGTGACTGTGGCTACACTAATTGTCATTGTTCTTGTGGATGTACTATTGTACTGGCATAGTAAAAACCTTGACAACAAGGTTGAACATACTCCAAAGCCTTGGCAGCTGAGAAAAAAAATGTGTTGATCATAGGACAAAACCATAACCCTTGCCACATAATTGATACAATGGGGGATAATACAACCAATAACGTTACAACACCATCCTAAATTATTACTCAATATTAATTGATGTGAGTAATAATTTATTTTCAGATTAAATAGATATGGGGTTTGATCATATTCATTTTCAGATTGGTGTATTTACCTGTTATAGTGTCTGAAACACACTTAGAAGATTTAATTATATTTATATCATCCACAGAATCACATGTCCTGTTTAGTACAAGGGATTTATTAATGATATTCTTTCCTTTTCATCTAATGCATACTGATACAGAGCAAATTAAACCAGAGCAAAAATGCAAACAGGGGTAACAACCAGATCGGATCCCAGCTAACTGAAGAGTGACCACCATTTCACAGCCCCAAACAAGCAAAAGGATTGTCCATCCAATTAATGTTTGACAAGGCAAAAGGTCTTATCTTAATAATGGGGTTAAACTGTTAAAGTAATTTATGTTTTCGATTTTTACCCTCCTTTCAGTTTCCAACGTCATTTGCATGCTTTTGGTTGCTGTTTTAGTTTTTCTTAATTAATTTTTATACCCCATTCTCGTCACCTAACCGGCTGTTTATCTAGTTCAAGTTAAATTATGTTATTTTAACTTTGTAAGTGTTGCAAATTGTAATACATTTTTTACTGCCCATTTTATGAAAATGTATTACTACCTCCGGTCCAAAATATAAGCAACAAAGACACTTTTTTTTTGTCCAAAATGTAAGCAACATTCACCAATTTCAAATAAATTAAATGCTAGTTTTCCAATTATACCATTCATTTAATGCAATATTCATATTTACGAGAGACACCAAAGGAGGTATTTTTGGAAAAAAAAATTGAAACTAGTGACTATTAATTAAGATTATCACATTTTCAAAGCATTTCTTGGTCTGTGTATTTTTGTACAATGTTGCTTATATTTTGGACCGGAGAGAGTATTAGTTTATTAAAGACTAAAAGGTGTTGATTTTCGATTTTAAGAAGATAAATAAGACTTTAATGAACCAACCAATGCCTCTTGGTCCAAGTGGCTAGGAGCTTGGTTTCTCTTAAGCAAAGTCTTGGGTTTGAGTCTTCTGAATGAAAAAAATAAGTGTCGAGAGAACTTTGTCCCTTTTTATGGGTCCACCCGGCTCGACAAAAAAAGACTTTAATGAAGCGCAAAACTCACCCTATGGTTATTACATGACATCATGTATTGGGAAAACAGTATTACACTAATAAGAATAATTATAGTTAACTTGCATATTAGAAGAAGATCGAGTACGTGGACTACGTATAGCTTGGGAAAAAGGGAATATTTCAAGCCTCTTTATTCTTTAGCACAACGAATTAACTGATCGATCAGGTGAGAACGGAGAGTCAAAGGTGATCAGAATCAGCACATCTGTCAGAAAAATGCAAAAACCACAACGTACCACGCATGCTCTATATATTGATTAGCTAATTTTGGTCATGCATGATGATATCGATACATTGGGCCACATTATTAACCCCGTTGGGATGCATCATGCATGGAAATTCTAATTGATGATGCAAAGAGAAATGATATAAAAAGTTCTGGTCCTGGTTTGTTTACTACAAGGTCTGGCCCCACTAGCTAGTATTTTGCTTAATTTCTAGCTAATTGGCATGAGTTTCCTTTTGATTTTTTTTAATAGAGAAATGTTAGTAGTGTGTTATGTGTTGATGGAGGAATATTCGAAATCATCACCTCCTTCTTGTTTCAATCCTTATGTCTCTTTTCAAAACCACTAAACCACTTTATTAGTACTCCATTTTCTATATATTAAACTAGTGTATGGACTTGGTTAGTTGTATGTACATAGTATGAGTCTTCTATTTTATCTATTATCTATAATTATATAAAAAAATTAAGTTATTGTCTTCGGGCCGTGACACGCGTCACATTTTAGACTATGAATGTTACCTCCCTTAACCCTTTTTATTTCTATCTAAAAATGTTTTCTTTGCTAGATTTTTTTACTGTTTTTTTTTTGGAAAAGACCTGTACAAACTTTGCATGGGTCGAGTCCACATACTAGTTTCCTAACAAAAATAGTGAATAAACCAAATTAAGCTTTCTTTTCTTATATATTAACTAATAAACTAATTAATTAATGTAGTAAATTGAGTGATATTAAGCTTTCTTTTCTTCTATATTAACTAATTAACTAACTAATTAATTAATGTAGTAAAATGATCGATATAGACACCTCAATCTCATTTTATATACACCCGGAGTCCCTAGAGTGATAGCAATAAATAAAAGAGAGAAAAACGATAAATGTAATAGATGAGTGATGTGACAAGAAGAGAGAAATAAAAAAAATATCATATAGATGCTGAGAAAAGTTAGGTCTCCAAAAATCAAAACTCATTAACGAATTAGGTCCTCTTCTCAATCGTTGTTGGTTTCCGGTTCAGGCTTTTTGTATACGGGATCTTTGTAGTTTGTACTCCCATTGTAATTATAATAATAATAATTAGATTTTGCATATTAAAAAAAGTTTCTAAAATTTCCCACATTCTTATTTAAATTATTTTCTGTTTACAATGTGACTCACGTGCCTCTTCTAAAAAACACACGAAATTAGATGTGGCATTATTTGATTTGCCGTTTAAAAAAGTAATACTACCTCTCCCTAATTATAAGAGGTTTTTACTTAATTCTCTCAAACCAAAGAAGTTAGTTAATATAGTTTATAACATTAAATTTGTCACTAATTTACATTGTGTTCCCAAAATTGCTCTTAGTAGTGTCTCTCTTCTCTATTTATCGTAGGAGAGATAGACAAAAAATGTTCATAATAAATAAAGATAATTTGAACAAAAAATAATTAATATATAACACATTTTCAAAACCTCTTATAGAAATAGACAAACAAACTTGTTAAAAACCTCTTATAATTAAGGACAGATGTAGTATTAATTAAAATCTGAAAATGCAATCGATGGATGGCTGGAAATCACCCACGTATTTCGTGCAAGTACGAATTCGTACGCAACAACATTTCCTTTTTTTTTACTGAATAGTATATATTTATATTGTTAATTAACTAATTAAGAAAACAAAGTAAAATGAAGCTAAGGCTAATAATTGCTAAGATAAACGCTTTTGAGAAACAAAAAGAACATGATATGCAGAGAGAGGGTGATCAGTAATATTGCACATGTATGTTACACACAGATATCATATTGGGAAAAGATTAATGGCACGATTTTTTTTTGCATTGAGTTGCAACCGTTGATTGTAATTATCCTTTTCTCTTATTTTATTTTTGTTTTATTTCAACTGAATCATGAACCGTGTCCATAATTCGTATAATCTCCATGGGCCGGGTGCATTGTCGTGCTATATATATAGCACTCTCGTGTGGTACGCAAGAATCAATCCATCCGTGCTATGCTTCTACTGAAGAAGCTTTTAGCACAAACCCATGGTGCATCCAATCAAATGTATTTCATATGGAACCAAAATTAAGCGAATAACAGTACTTGCGTCTCGTCATAGGCTGAAATGTGCTCCACATATTGGGAATACGTACTGCTAAGATTAACTAGCATGAATGTGACTGAATAATATGGTGTGAACAAAAGGGAAGCTATTTTGCATTATTCTACATTTGGCATATTTATTTGATCCACACATGTACTGGATTTGGATGAGCATATATTGCACATTTGGCGCATGTATCATCCCAGACAGAAAATATTCTTATATACAAAACATGATCGGAGGATAGATCTTAATTTTGCTTACTGAGTTCAAAACATTTCAATTGCTTACTGAATTGTCATTTGTTATTAGCTACTTATTTGCTACCGTCAAAAACTTGGGTGAGATATCTCTCAGTTTAACCAGAGATCCTAGATTCAAATCCAGATATTAGTCTCCACACGCGTACCGGAATACCCGGTCTAGATAAAATAAAAAGCTAATTTTTGACAAATAGAGCCATAGTACGTAGGCGAGGATCCGCTCGAGTTTTTTTGTTTTGTTTTTATCAATGAGGACACTCGAGTTATGAGCGATGGTTTAAATTTTTTCAGCAAATACAGGTGAGATTCTTGTTGGAAAACCATTATTCGTTGATAAATTCTTATAGGTCCCATCTCAAATTAAGACCGACGACCATTTGTACTCTCGTAATAACGAGGGGTGAATGATACACAGTACTATTGTCACAAAAATAGGAAAATTCTCAATATGAGATATCCGCATAATTTTCCAAAAAAATGACACATTTTAATATCGGGTACTAATTGTGTGAATTGGTTTTATGCCTATAATTAATTAGCATTTCCCTTTCCGGGTGGTTAGGAACAATTGTTTGGTGGTTAAGATACAATTAATCTTAATTAGTTTATTAATATTTTTTTATATTTGTTATAAAACTATTTGTTTTCATATTATTGAAGACTTTTAAATTATTATTATATTTATCAAGAGTTCTTTAACTGAAAAGTTTGTTCTTAAATAATCATATGCAAGCTGTGGAAAAATAATTCCTGCTGAAAAACTTTTTGAAGTGCGAAATAAACTATTCGGGTATATATACACTGACTAACTATATGAAATAAATTCTCCAATTCATTTTTAATTATCCTTGTTTTTCAGTTTAGTTTCGTTCTTAATTTTCTGGAATCCTCCACATGATCTCTTTTAATTTATCTTATGGTATGTGATAGATCAAAACTCATAGTACATGTATGTGGATAGAAGTTGTAGCTCAAATTAACTCTTCCTTTATTATTAGGCCGGTTAAAAATTAATGACAACCGATAATGACAAAGACGATGGAGACCCATATTTATAGGGATAGAGGGGCTGCAGGAAGTAAATTTTGAGATGACATTTGCAGTTTTTGAGATATCAAAATTCCGCATTGTTGCCGGTTTTCGCACCACAAATCCATGACAGCACTTTATTACCAAGAGATTATATCATTGTTTGATAACAGAGAGCAATCAATTATCTTGTTAGTGGTATTGTATTTATGCTTTTTTTTAACTCGATATTCTCCACGCGCAACTGTAGAGACTAATCCCTCGAGATATTGATTAGATCTATTTAAGGGACTGATCCCTCTCAATAAATGTTTTTCTATACACACGGTCGGGGGATCAAACTCTCAACATCATGCTTAGGATTAAAACTCTCAAACTCTCAAATCGATGTCATATTTTAGAGATTAAAATGATATAGTTCACGCAGTATAAGAACTAATTCAACCCAAACTAAATATTACATAGACTAAAAACAAAACAAGAAAAGGTCAAAAACAAATATTCTTATTTCTTAGGATTAAAACTGCTAAATTTTTTTTTTTGATAACAAAAAACTGCTAATTTTTTTATAGATACTAAAACAAAAAAAGATATATATTACATAAAGTTATTTAAACCGGCGCCATTCACATAGTTTACCTACATTTCTAGAGCACTAGTAAACTTTCATTTGATCATAGCTCGATCAAGTAATAAAAATACATGGGATTAATAGAAAAGTTATAGGTCGATCATTCTATCTAAAACATATACAGTACTCATGGGTGTTGCTGGGATTGGTGCATGTCTAGCTAGCTCAGTGTGAAAATGGTAAAGTAAACTGTGTACTCTATTTGTGAGACTATTATTTTTGTAAGTAATAGAACTTGCGAGTCCTAGCATGTAGAATCAAAGCCAAGAAAGTTCCAAAGAAACAAAGGGAACCCCATATGATGAAAGTGGTTCTATAGCATTGCATGCCAATGCATTTCCCATTTCCATGCCCTTCCATGTGGTAAATAAATGCAGCCAAGTATCCAAACACAAAGGACCCCACTGGAATGTTAGCCACCACCACATTATGGTTCACTGAGAAGTTCTGTGTTCCAAATAGCTCTGTTGTGGTGGACACAGAAATGGAAGTTATTGCTCCGGTACACACCCCAATTATGGCAGTGCTAATGTAAAGGGCAAGGTGAGTTTCGTTGATGAGTAAGAAGAATGCCATTGCTATTGGAGCCATTAATGCCGCCATTGATGCTGGTCTTGATATTCCAAACTTGCCCCTGCACACACGCACCATAAAATAGCATTAAGTAGTTGGAGAGCCATGTCAAATTTGTCAATATGAGGAGAGGCATAATTTAATGCTTCGTTTTGTCCTCTTTGATGTAATATCAACTAAAACATTTATAGCCACTGCAAATTGAGGAGTGTGTTATGGGGGGTTTGATGCGAGCCACAAAATATAGGTCCGTTAATTTTGTAGACCGGGCTAGTCTGGTCCGTTTATATGTGGGTCGGACCTAAATTGATTAGGCTGGCCCGTATATCTATCTCTACTAGCAATACACTCTTTACAACACACTCTATATAATTGAATGAAATTTATATGGGTCATATTAAATCATGTGGGTCTCATATCTTATTTGGTGGGATCCAATTCCAAAATAGTAAAATCCACGTGAATTTTAATCAATTATAAAGAGTGTATTGAAAAGAGTGTATCAGATAACATTTCTCTTATGAATCAGTATGTATTACAATGTAAGTGCACACTACAGGTACTGGCTGGTGTTAAATAGGAAGAGATGAATTAAGGTAGAGAAACATGAATGTTAATTACCGGTAGAAGTAGTCCATAAGAGATGGCATGAGACGGCCAAAGAAGCCAAAAGAGGAAGACAAAGACACCAATGATGAAGTACCAGAGCATCCCCTTGATTCAGCTATTTGTCCCAAGTTATTAAGAAATACTAAACCAAGTGTTGCACCAAACAAATAGACAAAGAAATACAACCAGAAATCAATTCTCCTCAGCATCACCTTCACTCCAATTTCCTCTCTGACACCAACCTCTTGAAACTCACTACTATTTTCATGACCCTCTTTCACCTCACTCTCTGTCCTCTCTTCATTGAAATGACAGACTCTTAGTCTTTCTCTATTTGCATGCCATGACCCCACCAGTGCACTTATCTTCATGGAAACAGGAACCAACAGAGGCAAGAAAAGGGACACTAGAATACCAATAAGGTTACCAAGTGGAGATATTTTGCTTGACACAAATTGCAAGCTACTTACCACAGCATATATTCCAGTTGCAATTGTGATAACAAACATAACAACAAAACCAATACCCATGTGTTTAGGCCTATTGACTTCAATTTCCCTGGCCACAGGAGCTACAACAAGACCAACTATCACAGGTACAATTGAGTTTAGGAAAAGAAAGGTTCTTGCTTTATTGTGTACTCCAGAAACAGCATCAACAATGCTGGTATAAATCTTTGCACTCAATCCTTGGTAACTAGTTGTTAAACCAACGGCAACTTGGCGATGAGATGATGGGAAGTTCCTTATTGTGACAACATAGCAGACAGTGTTGATCCAACAAATGCTGTTCCCTGCTAGAACAGTTAGTAAGAAGACATGCCAATAGGACAAAGAAGAAATCTGGTTTGTTATGAAGAGGTATTGAACACCATAACCGATTAAACCGAGTGTCGAACCGATCATGAGGACAAGCCAAAGGGGGAGGTAAAGTGCTGCAATGCCAGAGAAACAACCAAAGAGTTTGCCTGCATCAGAGGCAAAGGCAAGGTTGTTGAGTTGGAATTGAGAAATGGAAAGGAGTTGTTTTAGTTGGGAGGAGTAAGATGGGAAATTGGTGTTTGTACCATCTATGGCTTGGAGCCAAATGATCCCAACAAGGCTTAGCCACTGAAAAGAAGTACTTGATGGCATAGTGAAGAATATTGTAGTTGAGAAGAATTTTGAATTTGACTTAAGAGGGTATATGGGGGTGTGAGGGCTTATTATATATGTTGAGAAGAAGGGAAGAAAAAAATAAAGGAAAGGCTAGAGGCCTTAATTAATTAACGTGTGAAACCAATGTGAGATATACTTGAGGATTAAATTCAATAATGTGGCCGTTACATGTAAAATGTGGTTTTCTATCAACCACCAGCTACGCTCGAAAAGATTGTGTGTGGGAGGAAAAGGAATCTATGTTAATATGGTATGATCATGTAGAAGCATTTATGAATAGTTCAGGTTTTGTGGGCGTTGATATTGACGGAAAGGGAAATTTTATGAAGAGGGAAAATATGCACTGAACAACACATTAATCTCTCCTCTCCTATCGGTCTCTTTATATTATATTATATTATATACATATACATATACATATAGGGTGGGGATCAAGTTAACTCGCTTAATAACTCTTTATAGACATTAAATTTCACCAATCCAATAGTCAAATAATTTTTTTACTGAGTAGATCAAGTTTGTAAATTTTTATAAAATTTTAAAAATGTTTGATATTTCGTCAAATGACTTTGATTTAACGTATAATATGTTTTTTAGAATAGAAGTAAAATGTCGACTATTAGATTATATAGCTACAAATGTCCAATTTGTATGAAATTTGGTGTGCATGATCGTTAAAATAATATGACAATATTCAACAGTTGCATTGGTAAAATCTAATGCTTATAAAGAGTTATTAAGCGAAGTAACTCAGGCAAGAGTTGCTCCTGTAGTAAATTGATCCCCACCCATATAGGGGGAGAGAGAGAGAGAGAGAGAAGGGACCCACTTACTCTTATTCCGCTTAAACTTTTTGTAAACATTAAATTTTTATCAATCCAACCGTTGAATATTATCGTATTATCTTAACAATCACACATACATACCAAATTTTAGATAAATTGGACATTCGTAGCTATATGATCTTACCGTCAATATATGTTACATGTATTTTAAAATGAATTTTATACATTGAATCGAAGTTATTTGATGAAGTATCAAACATTTTTTTTAATTTTATGAAAATTTCGCATTCTACATAAAGTTATTGATTGGTGTAAGTGTAAGAGTTTAACACATGATGTCATTTGATCTCGTCCCATATATATATATATGGAATGTATTAGGTGGAAATTTGTGGTTATTGTGAAAAATATGAATATTTAAGTACATCCAAGAGATTTAAATCAACAGTTCAGATTGTATCTTTAATTATAATTCAAATATAATTCTCTTTCTTTCAATAAAAATTGCATGAGATTTTTAAAAGACCATACCAAGATTTGTGATCAAAGATGTAATTTGAACCGTTGATTTAATTTTATGGTTATAAGTAAATGTTCTTATTTGTCACAATAACTACGAGTTCTCGCCTCATACGTTCCCCCCCCCCCCACACATGTGCATGTGTGTGTGTGTGTCAAAAACTTGAACACTTGTTGAATTAATTTTGTGCTTGAACTTGTCATTTTCGTTTATTTACTAGCTATGTAAGCACTCAATTTAAGTTTTTCGGATCAACGACTATTCCACAAACCAACATAAGTCTTTCTAGTATATGTTGTGTTCTCAATAACACACTTCGTAGGAAAACTTTCCCTTCCAGAATGTCACCCATCCCATAATCGCTCCAAGTCAAGGACACTTAACATTGGAGTTCTTATATGGGCTATCAAAAAGATGACACATTTTGTTGGTATCGATGTACTGATCAATTTCATTAAGTTTTACTCAATTGTATAGTCTTATACTAACACAGTCTCGAAATCTCTCTCATTCAGTATGAATTTGGTCCATTCATGTGTCTCTTTACTTAGAAACCTGCTGAGAACCGCTCTGTCTCTGTCTCATCTCTTTGCACAAGTGATCACTTATAAGTATGGGAAAAAGCTCGTGTTGGTTTGTGGGGACAATCATCAATCAGAAAAGTAGTTATAATGTTACAAAATAGTATTAGAGTCTGTCCTCTCCTAGTATGATGTGGTCCAGGGACCAACCAGCTGGAAGCAGGTGGGCAAACCTGAAGTTGACAAGGGTGAAGAGTGATCACCGATGCAAAGAGATGTGAGACACAGAGCAGCTATTGGCAGACTTCTAGGCAAAGGAACACATATATAAATGAACTGAATTCATTATGGAGGGATTACGAGACTTGTAGGTCACTATACAGTTAATGAAGTTTAACAGAATTAATTAGTACTACCTATACTAACAAGATATACTTCTTGCAAATAGAGACATTTCACCTTCTAAAAGTCTTGTTCTTGGCCGTGAATCTTTGCTATATATAAGGTGGAAATAGAAACAAAGATGTTAGAGAACACATATTTAGAAGAAAAAAAAGTAGGAAAGGCTAAGGCTAACGTGTGAAACCAAGTCAAATACTTCAAGATTAAATGCAATAATGTAGTTGTAAATAAAAAATGTGGTTTTTTTTTATTAACCACTAGCTATGCTTGAAAATATTGTGTGAGAGAGGGCAAGACATCTATGTTATAGTACGTTGAAAACAGAGTGTTACCACCTATATTGTTTATTTTTTAGAAAAAAACAATGAGAAAACCCCTTTAAAAGAAAATGGTATTCGAAATCAAATTTTGAGTTCGATGTAGGGAGTGTATTAGCACCATTTGACATCCGTTAAAAATGGTTTTCAAATGTCCAAAAATATGATAACTTTATAAATATTTATTTTATCCCATTTATTAAAAATTTATTCGCAAAATACTTGAAGATATTTTATTTATTAATTTATTTGTTATTTCAAGTTAAATTATTTTTATGTAAATTGCATTCAATTATTTTTGGGGTTATCAAGAAAGTTTCTACTCCTACATATCTCTAGGTGCAATGGAGAATTCAAAGCTACGTGAATCTTATAGAAAATATTTATAAGTTGATTACTTTTAATTAAATTTTATAAAAAAAAATTCACACGATAACCAACTAGGAAGAGAATCCAAAGTAATTATCATCAATACTTTTAATTTTGGAAATTATTAAGTCATCATAGGAAGCAGATACCAAATAGTTACCATTTATGTTTTCGATAACCAAATACGAAGCTGTGACAGTAAATGTTAAATAATTTATACCATCAATTTTTGTTTCAATATGTTTGGACGACTAAAATAGTTCCACATCGCTTATGGGTCAACGCCAAAGGTAATATATTAACACTCCATTCTCTCAACCATCAGAGGCGTCTTTTAAGGACAATACCCAAAGTGGACAAACCTCGAAGACGGTGCCCTAAGAGTGTTACGGACTTTAGGTCGGAACAAAATATATTATTTACAAATAATATCTAATAATTAGTATTGTTAAGTCAGTCTATCAGGACAAACATTTTTAATACTTAAAATATTGAAATTTTTTCGATTGATCAATCGGTAAGCATTATCTTTCTGTGAACAATTCTAGAATATTGGGAAGTTTACATTTTCGCAGATTGGATCCGTCACTTTCACACTATAGATGTGATTTTTTTTACATGTGGGAATGACTCTGGATTGAGCAAGGCATTTTCGTGGATTGGATCTGATGGTTTCACACCGGGGATGTTAAGTTATTCACAGCTATGAATGGTTCTGGAATGAGAAATCTATTTTCGTTGATAGGTCTGACGCTTTCATATTGTGGGTGTGAAAGTTTTCACAATAGTTCTGGAATGATAGACCTGCATTTTCGCGGATAGGCCTAATACTTTCACACTAGGGGTATTAATTTTTTCACAGAAGTGGATCATTATGAAATGAGAAGACTGCATTTTCGTAGATTGGTCTGACACTGTCACACTGGGGGTGTGAACGTTTTCCCAGTTGCGAATAGCAATGGATGGAAAAAATTGTATATTTGTTATCATTGTACAGTATCTGTGATATGGTACTCATTTTGCTATGCCATAGATTTATGATCAATAAAAATATTTTTTATCCTTTTAAAAAAAGACACTAGATATAATCTTACAACAATCTTCATGAACTCTAGTTCTTGACAAATATTCTATTGCAATCGCTTCAGTTATCAAATTACCAAATAGGCAATTGTGCACCAATGTTGTTCTTCGTGCAACTCAAGTGGGATATTTGAAGAGTAACCACTTGTACCTCGGTCATTATTATCCTTTGTTAATGTCTGAACTTTTAACAACAACAATCTTGCTTTCATACCTCTGCAATGAAACGAATACTACCCTATGCTTCAAACAAGTTCCAATATTGACTTTAGATTCGTAGTAGTACTAGTAGTAGTAATAATAATAATAATAATAATAATAATAATAATAATAATAATAATAATAATAACAACAACAACTAAACATTGTTTTATAATGATTAGATGGTACAGGTATGGTGTTTCCAACAACACACACATGATGAAGTCTAATCAGGACATTGTTATTGTTACATACTAAATGTCCCCTGATGACACAAATAAATTACATGCCATGTATACGAATGAACAATATAATACATATTAAATCTTCCGTGATGACACAAATAAATTATTGCCACACATATGAACGATTAAAGTACGAACCCTTTTCCCGTTCACTTTTCTACTTATTATGATAGCATTTTGCTATATTTTATTATGGATAAATCTCAATAATAGACCTTGAGCCCAAAACTCGAGTTATGTTGTAGTCACTAAATCCGGCAGATAAAATCAACTTAATCCATTCTTTCTTATTTCTTTCTTTTCCGCTGAGCAACACCATCATTAGCATATCAAATAAGAGTTGTGCTTCACTTGATCCATCTTCTCCTTTTTCATTCTCTATCACTATGTCTATGATAATTACCTTCCCGTCTTTGTTTTTCCTCGTGATTGCTTCCTTACATTTCTTCAATATGTTTATACATTCCTCATCACCCCAATTATGTAATATTGACTGCTTTATCATTCAAGGTAATAGGGACATAATCATCAAAAGGAAATTAAATATTAATTTGCTATTGATTCATGTTAATGCCGTTAAGCTCGACCCATCATGTGATGCTTTTAACTTTAATATATATAAATATATAAATTCTAGAAAGACTCAAATCTAAAGAGATTGGTAATTATGTTAGAATGAGCAAAAATGTTACCTAGAAAATAACCAACCGCTAACTATGTAAACTAGTTTCCTCTGAATATCAATATTATACTTTATTTTATCAATTATATATAGACATGCACACACATAGATAGAATTGATCGATTTTGACATTCCCGATTCCACTACTAGAAAATAATTAAATGGCGACAGAAATGAAATTATCAGAAGAAATTTTTGAAATAATTAAAACGTTAGAAGAAATGAATAAAAACATAGCTTTATTAATAGAAAACACAAATAAAATTATGGAATATACATATATGAGAATATCAAAAGGATATAATGATATAAAAAATATAAGAGAGACTTTAGATAATATAAATGAGGAAAAAAAAATTGAGAAAAATAATGATATTAAAAGAATTAAAGAAATTCTCCAGCAACTTGAAAATATTTTAGAATACAAAGAAAACAATAGATGTATAACAAAAAAAGATTTAGAAGATTTATTAAAAATAAAAGAACAAAAACCTATAAATTTTTATAAACCATTATCTATATGGAAGAATTAAGAGAGGAATATTTGGAAAATCTAAAGAAATCAAACGATATAGAATAAATTCAACAATTGTTAGAACAATTAAAGATAATAGAAGATGATAATAATCAAGTATAAAAAATTGAGCAAAAAGAAAATCCTAAAGAAAATAAAGATATAATCCTAGTTCATCATATTCTGAATATGGTGAAATATTTATGGAAAAATGTGAAACAAGTGGAATAAAACAAGAAAAAAAAATGGAATGAATATTATTATAATAAAGATGGTGCATGGGATAAATATGAAAAAATGAGAAATCAATGCCTAACTAGAGAAACAATTAGACAATTAAATAGGGTAAGAAATAAAATATATTGTGATTTACCAGAATTAGAATTACCAGAAAATTATGGAGGTAAACAACCTAGAAAAAGAAAGAAATATTATAGGAAGAAACCTAAGCTAAGAAAGACTTATCCAGAGAAAAGAGCTTATAAAAATAGAAATAAAAAATATTTTAGAAAGAAAAGACAAATCCCTAGAAAATACCGTCCAAAAGGAAAGAAAAAATGTATGTGTTAGTTATGTAACCAAGAAGACCACTATGCTAATGAGTATCCTCAGAGAAAAGAGAAAGATGTAAAAGAAAAATCAAAACTAATAGAAAGAATATATCAAATATATGATTTAGAACCCTTAGAAGAAGAATTAAGTAATTCTGAAAAGAGTATATATGAATATTCAGAAGATGAATTATATTCACAGACAGAATCAGAATAGTACTTATATTAAAATAATAATAAAAAATAATGGTAGAGAAACTGAAGCTTATATAGATACTGGAGCAAGTATTTGTATAGCAACAAAAACATTATTTGATAAATGGGAAAAAGCAAGAAACCCAGCAAGAGTTTCAATTGCAGATGGATCTGTACATTCTCTAAGCTGGATAGTAAAGAAAATAACTTTGATAATAGAAAATAAATTATTTATAATACCTATAATATATCAACAACAAACAGGTGTAGATATGATATTAGGAAATAATTTTCTTAGATTATACTCACCTTTTTGCCAATACTTAGATTATATGACTTTAAGAACCCCTTATATTAGAGGAAAGCAAATAAGAGAAATAATTAGGATATCAATCCTTCATTATACAAAGTGTCATTACTCAGAGTTTAGTCAGCTGAAACGTGACGAAATAATAGAAATAGTATGTAAAAAAATGCGACATGTACTAATGAATGCAGAAGAAGGAAGAATTATTCCGGCATATATTGAAGAACTTTTAGATAAAATATGTAGTGAAAACCCACTAGATCCAAAAATTAATAATAAAAATACGGAGTTAGTAGAATTAAAACTAAAAGATTCTACAAAAGAAATAAAATATAAACCTATGATTTATACAAAACAGGATAAAGATGAGTTTGCATAAGATATTAAACAAATGTGTGAAAAAGGATTAGTAAGACCATCAAAAAGTAAACATTCAGCACCAGCATTTTATGTTGAAAACCATAATGAAATTAACAGAGAAAAGAGGAGAATGGTAATAAATTATAAACAGATGAATGATGCTATGGAAGGAGATGTATATTTTTTGCCTAGAAAAGATTTAATTATAGAAAGAGTTAGGAATATAAATTGGTTTAATACTTTTGACTGTAAATCAGGATTCTATCAGATAAGACTAACAGAAGAGTCAAAAGCTTTAACAACATTTAATTGTCCTCAAGAACAATATGAATGGAATGTGTTACCAATGGGAATGAAACAATCACTAGGTATTTTTCAAAGAAGAATGGATTCTATACTTAAGGATTATAAAGACTTTTGTCTCATATATATTGATGATATATTAGTCTTTACTAATAAGGATTTAAATGATCATTTTAGAAAGGTAGATTTAGTTCTTAAGAAATGTTTAGAAAATACAGTAGTTTTAAGCAGGAAAAAAGTAGTTTTAGCCCAGACTAAAATTAACTATTTAGGATTAGAAATAGAAAAAGAAAAAATAGTAATGCAAAAATATGTGTTAGAAAAACTTCAGAATTTTCCAACAAAATTAAAGAATAAAAAAGAATTACAGAGATTTCTTGGATTACTAACTTATATTTCAAATGAAGGTTTTATAAAGAATCTTGCAGCTGAAAGGAAAAAACTCCAGCAGAAGTTAAAAAAGGATGCTCTTTGGTCATGGACCGAAGAAGATAAAGAAATTATTACAAAATTAAAGCACTTATGTCAGGATCTTCCTGAATTATATCATCCCTCGGATGATGATTTAATTATTATTGAAACAGATGCATCTAATGAATGTTGGGGAGGTGTTATGAAGGCAAAACCCCCTGGACAAAAGAAAGAATTACTATGTCGATACATGTCTGAAACCTTTTCAGACAGTGAAATTAATTATCTTACTCATTAAAAAGAAACATTGGCCTAAAAAAGAAAAACATCGAATTTATGTGCTAGACAAAGAATTTATTGTTAGAACCGATAGTACTTATGTTACAGGTTTTAAAAATATTAATCATAAAGACACTTATAAACATAGAAGGTTAATAAGATGACAGATGAAGCTAGCTGCATATAATTATACAATATCTCATATTAAAGGTTAAAGAATGTTCTTGCAGATATATTGTCAAGAGAATGGAGCAAGACTTGAAGAAATTGGAGAGCAAATTAAAGATGCAAAATGCACTCTTTGAACAAAAGATGCAAGAAGCAGAATTACTCAAGAAGGACATGGAAGTGACAGAATTACAAATTGAAGAATTAAAATTATTGATGGAGACAGTTCTAGAAAATCTTAAGAACCAAGATGAAGAAGAAAATAAAAAATGGTACGTAATTTTCAATGGACAATTTCCAGGAATCTATGATGACTGGTACAAAGCAGCACCACACTGCACAAAAATCCCAGGAATCATCCACAAATCATACTCATCAGAAGAAAAAGCAAAAAAAGCTCTAGAAGAATCAACGATGAAGAAAGAAAGAAAAAGGGAATGAGATTTACCTTGGACCCAGAACTTTTTCAGAAACAGCAAAAAGTTCACCACCAATTAAATCAACCATGCAAATACTAGGAAGAATTCCTTCTTCCTTAGATGATTTCCAAATAATTAGTCGAAAGGATCATGAACTTCAGATTCAATTTTTTCATAAAAATTCGAAGAACATTTCCAAAGATTAATTAATTGGAATGAATATGAAAAAATCAATTGTTTTTATATAGTTGATAGAAATATTTATGGTGTTAAAGCAATTATTACACCGGGAGCACCTCAATTACTAGTATTCAATTTATTCCAATTTGAGATGATTGAATGTCTTTATTTAAGTACTAATTTGGAAGAAATTAGTTTCTTTCCACATGGATTTAAAGATGTAGTTCAAGCTTTCAAGAAGAATATTGCCCGAGAAAGGACTATTTTCTTGAAGTTCTACTCAGCCTATCCAGATTTCTCAACTGGACAACAAGTAAAACATTTTGTGTATGTAGGTATCAGCAACAATAATTTTCCTTTGCTGGATGATCCAAAGAAGGAAGCATATACTAAGGAGTTTATGAAGGAAATAATTGCAAACCAGTTAACAAGTATTTACAACCAGTGTCAAGCCATTGGAAAAGGTACTTTCGTCAGAATGATGTATAGAGGACCTCATATGATATTATTAAATAAATCAAATGGGAAGATAATAAGAGAAAAAGATACGAGGACATTAACAAAATTTGAATACCCATACTATGCACTTGAGGGACCCACGATGGAATACCATCCGGATATACTCAACCAACTATGCAAAAAGATAAGGCAGAGCGGAAACCATGCATGTGAGAGATGTACTACAAAGATAGATGTCCAGAAAGAAGATAAGGAAAACAGCTCAGATGAAATAATTATAGAAGAGTAATGTAAGAACTGATGTAAGCATGTAAAGCCTCTTGTAAAAAGCCATTGTAAATATGCTACATGAAAAGAAAAAAAAAGTTTACGTGTCAAGTAAAAAAAAAGTTGAAAAGTCAAACATGAAATAAATATAACAAGATGGTTACGTAGAAGAAAAGAAGACGAGTGGATGAAGTTGGACGAAGATAAGAATTGCTGCTTCAACAACTGTAGCGTAGGATAAGAGTCTGTAAATAGTATCTTTAGGGGCTTATAAATAGAGGGTTTGAGACAGAAGCAGAGCACGGCGAAAAAACAGAAGTTGTCATCCTTCTCTTCGAGAGAAAATGTTTCCTTAGGAAACTTTGTGCTAATCCTAGTAGGATTAGTAGGATTAGCCGGGTACTTGAAAGTGTACCTAAAAACTCCTTTGTACTTATTATTACTCAGAAATAAAATCTCTACTTATTTCATTTTATACACTTCAATTATTTCAATTTTTAAACTTCAACTATTACACTACTCAGTCTATTTGCGGAAGCAGCAGTGGGCACAAAACTCACAAAACTAAATCAAGTATGTTGTTATTTTGCATCTAATTTATTTATTTGTCATGGAATGTAAAAAATTAGTAATAATGATATAAAACATTTACAAATTACTGAACAAGATGGTTACTGTAAAGGATGTATTTTAATTGATTCAGCTTTGTTTAGAAAAATTCAGAAAGAAGATTTAAATTTAACTAAAGATGCTAATATGAAAAATAAGGAAAAACTTGGAAAAATTACAGAAAGATTTAATAAAAAAAATTATATATTATGAAAAATTGATTAACGAAGCTCCAATAGATATTGAAGAAGCTCAAGAAAATACTAGTATATAGTTATTAAATAAGAAAAAATTGATGGAATTAAAAAAGAATATAAAAAAGGAAGAACACAGAAATAAAATTGGATATATACATATAGGAGCAATTCAAATATTAATAAAAGTAACTTTTCAAGAAGGAATAAATTCACCAATAGAACTAATATTAAAATATGATAGAATAACTGATATAAAGGATAAAATATTGGGCGTAATAGAAGAAAATTTAGTTTATGTAAAATTAAAATTTGAAATTCACCCAAATATTGGAATACCTTTAAATACTCAAAGATTAGAACAATCATTAACACTTGAACATAAGTTTTTAAGAAAAAATTTAATAAGAATAGGAGATAAAATATTTTCTATAACCTATTGTGTTAATTATGCACTAACAAACTCACATCATAGTATTACTTTTAGAAATAATGACAGAATAGATGTACCAAATTTATTTGAAAATATAAGAAAAATTTATCATCCTAAAAGAAACGAAATAACAGAATTAGGAACTCTTATAAATAAACCAAGTTTATTAATGTGTAGATTACCATTACCAACAATTATTTCTGAAAATATTGAAGAAGATAAAATTAATAAATTAACAAATCAAGTAAATGATTTAACTCAGTATTTGAAAAATAAGATATGAGTAAAAATATTGCAAAATTCAATATAAAAGATAGAATTATTAATATATGGGTAAAAGAACGGAATCCCTTTCAAAAAATATATATGGAATATATTAAAAATATTGATAAAGATTTTATTGAAAAACTAAAACATATTTGGAAACTAAATTTACCAAAAGAAATAAAAATAAAATATGTGAAGATTATGGAAAAATATGTGGACAAATTGCACTATACGAAGATGAAATGAATTATGTATTAACCATAACTTTAATAAAATTAGAACTAGAAGATGAACAAGAAGAATTAGAAAGAAGTTTTAACTCAGAAAGAAATCTAAGTATTTTTGAAGAACTATTAAATTCTTTAGAAAATAATGAATTTTCAGACTAAGTCATGGATAAGGTAGATAAAAATATTGCTAAGATTATAATAAAAGATAAACCAGATAAAAATATTGATAAGTTCATAATAAAAAACAGAACAATTACAACATGGGTAAAAATAAAAAATTATTGCAACATAATATATATAGATGAAATAAAAAACCGTGAAATTTTTTTTTATGAAAAAGTAGAATGTATATGGAAATTAAACCTACCAAAAGAATTAAAAAGAGTTATATGTCATGAATATGCAAAATTATGCGCACAAACTATAATATATAATAATAAATTAGATTATGAATTTGATTTAGCATTAACTAGGATGTAAATAGATGAAACTTAATTATGAGCAATTAATGAAAAGTATAGAAAATAACAACCTAGATGAATCCTAAAAATGCACCCCCTCCGAATTGGTATCAGAGCATTAAGATCATTTAAATAATTTTAGAAAAAATGTTGAGCACTAAAATCATTTAAAAAATTTAGAAAAAATGTTGAGCACTAAGATCACTAAAATAAGAAAAATCATAATAACTACTAAGATTATTGAGATTGAAATAATTTTTGAAAACCTAATAATTAGGATTGTTAAGATTAAAAGAAAAATTCAAATTTTTGAATGGATATTATAGATATACAAATCAGAATAAGTGAAACAGAAAATAAAATAAATGAATTAAAAGACAAAATAAATATAACTAGAGAAAATATAAGTTTAATTTATAGAAATTTGGATTATCATATAGAACATGGAAATACAAACGAAATTGATAGAGTATCAAAATTTCTGATAAAACATCAAAATAAATTAAATAAAAGAGAAAATAGATTAATAAGATTAGAAAATGAATTACGAGAATTATATGAAATTTATAACCTCTCTAAAACTATGACCATTAAAATAGTAACAAATAATGAACTTTCTGACACTAAAAACCATCAATAAATTAATTATTATTAACGGTGTTCTTTGAAACTTTTGTTTTGACAACCCGATTCTTTGAAACTTGAAACTAGTCAAACATGATATGTGTTTAAAGTGAGATAGAATAATATTATTATACTATATAAATTGTGATAGTATTTTACCTTCAACAAGATGGTATCGGTTGGAGGAATTGCCTTAAACATGTCCCCACCAACATATTTTAAATTCTCACTTTCTTGCAAGCCAGCAACAACATGTGGGAGATCAAACACAATGCACTTTAGTTTTGGGAATGATTTGACAATGACCTTTGCCATGGTCCCTGTGCCTCCCCCAACGTCAACTAGTGACCCCAATCCATTGAACACTTCGTCACTTCCTTGCACTTCTCATTCAGCATACTAGCTATCAATTGAGTGTCACTTGCCATGGCATCATTGAATAAGTTGTTAAGTTTGGGCTCACACTTAGTATAATCCCAAAACAACATCCCGTGTTCCGTTTCAAATGGTGTAGAATCATCACTTTTTAACCAAGTAGACAATTGATGCCACAGATTTGTCAAAATTGGATGCATGGCATGCAAGAAAGGTGTCACACTCAAGGGATGGTTCTTTAAGCAATAGCATAGATGCATTAGTTAGAACATACTCCACTTCTTGCTCATTCTCAGTAACATTCTATTGACAGAAGAAGCCATAATGGACCATGATTCGCATCAAGTGATAGATGAATGAGGTCTTTGATGGGTGGATTGGTAGTGAAGCGATGAGTTGTGAGAGTGGCATAGGTTGGCCATAGTTGTGTATGATATCTGATATGCCTAAGTCTACTACACATTTAAGGGACATAGAGTTTATGAAGTTGAATATGTATTTCCATACTAGCTACCAACTGAGTGTCACTTTACATGTCATCATTGAATAAGTTGTTAAGTGACACTCAATTGGTAGCTAATGTGGTTATTGAGAAGTGCAAGGAAGTGTTCGATGGATTGGCATCATTGGTTGACGCTGGGTGAGGCACAGGGACCATGGCAAAGGCCATTGCCAAATCATTCCCACAACTAGAGTGCATTGTGTTTGATCTCTCACATGTTGTTGCTAGCTTACAAGAAAGTAAGAATCTAAAATATGTTGGTGCGAACATTCTGTTGACAGAAGATGCTAGAATGGACCATGATTTGCGTCAAGCGATAGATGCAGGTGGTCTTTGATGGGTGGATTGGTAGTGAAGCAATGAGTTGTGAGAGTGGCATGGGTTGGCCATAGTTGTGTATGATATCTGGTATGCCTAAGTCTACTACACATTTAAGGGACATGGAGTTTATGAAGTTGAACATGTGATTCCATATGTGACTTTGAGCTTGAAGCAGCTTGGCAGCATTCTCTCCATTGTGGGATTCCATACTTTTCTATTTGAACTATGGATATACTAGCATTTAGAGTATGGAACCTCTCACGTTATTTGGATGTTCATAAGGCTAGCTGGTCTGTAATCAATTTCATTAAAACGGTTCAAGAATATTGTCCTTGATCCCTTCATATTATTGGAATTGCGACATTATACACTCTATTGCGAATCATACTTTTTTTACTCCATCTTTTCCAAAATTATAACAGTTTTAGCCTTTACTCCTTCCGGTCTCAAATATAAGAAAAAAAGTACATGCATCTGGACCATATAGTTCTATGGTCCAGATGCATGTACTTTTTTTCTTATATTTGAAACCGGAGGGAGTATTTTTTTTTCCAAAACTATTGCAGTTTTACAATTTCAAAGTGTCATTAAGTATTTTTTCACCCATACCCTTGTTTAATAATTACTAGTGGGAGTAGTTGACATTAATAATATAGAGATTTGTAGATAGTTTATCATAAATACTCTTCCATTAAATGAGGTTATTTTAGTATATGTACAACAATATTTTATTTTCATTAAATGTTTCTTAATCTATGTGTCTTAACCTTAAACTACTATAGTTTTTGAACGGATGGAGTAATTTTTGTAATATTATATGATCTGATATCGTTATCATGTCCTCTCTTTTAGTGCGTTGGCTTTTATTGTGTGATTACGTAATAAGTCATTGTTGTTTTGATTAATCAATTAATTTTTTTAAAAAAAAATTAAACCAAACATGCAAATTGTACGCACTTGCCACATATAGATATATGTAAATTAAAAGACCAATGCCAAATTGCAATTGAGACAAACCAACGCCAAATTGTAACGGAGAAAGACCTGCGCCAAACTGCAAGAGAAAAACAAGTGCCAAATTAACTGCAATTGAGAAATATTAGTGCCAAACTACGCCAAACTGCAATTGGAAAGGCGAGTGCCAAATTGAGACAACCAATGCCACAACAAGTTCCAAAGTTAAACTAAGACAAAACTAGTGCTAAACGGGATGACGACATGTGCACCTCACACATCATACGTGGCTGATTGGGAACTCGTGACAACGCACGAACAACTACTGAATAATGGGTTGGTGCTGACAGCAATTGAAGCCCAAAACTGGAACAAAAAAAGGAAAGATGATCAATTAGAGAACTCCGGTAACAATGCTTGGTGGCCTCTGTACCTAACTATATATGTTGTCTAGGACACCCGACAACCAAATTAGAAAGGGTTAGCCTTCCTCAACGGAAGATGGCGATGGCGATGATCGAAAGGAATCTAAATACAATTTTTATAGTAGAGTCCCAAGCATTAGGAAACTTGGTAGTGGAATAGTGATGGGACATGCACATAGGAAGGTACCACTCTGATACCATTTTAGAATTTGGGCTTTAAAACCTAACTCAACCCCACAAACCGACTCGTAAGGTGATGATTGTTCATACCTTATAAGGACTATATTGGTCATATCTCTAGTTGATGTGAGATTCTCAACACACCCCTCATGCCCAGACATTTGGAGTGTGGACAGATGTGGGTGGCTTGGCCAAATAACAGCGCCCTCACACCTAGGACCACACATCTAGAGTGTGGAGAAACACAGTGGCGCAATAACAGACCTATAATAAGCTCTGATACCATCTTAAAATTTGGGCTTTAGGGACTAACTAAACCTCACAAACTGACTTGTAAGGTAAAAACTACATTGACTACATAAATATCTCTAGTTGATAAGGGACTTTCAACATAAATGAAAAAATAAAAAAATAAAATAGTCGCAAACTTTTGCTACATAATCAAAAGAAAAATAAAATTGCATTCTCTTGACATTCATGCATTCCTCATGCATCATTGGTATATTTTGTATAATCAAAATAAGTGTGATGTTACAATTTTTCTCATATTATCATAGTGATTAATAATTATCCAAATTAATTGTGTTAAATTTAATTCTTGCATCTTATATAGAGAAAATCATTTTTGAAATCTATCAAAATAACTCATCATTTTTTCCTACATGCAACTATTTTTTTCATCTAGGATAAACTGTCAAATTTAAATGCATGGTTCATGTCATAATAGTTCTATAGTTTGCGTATAGCATAAAAACATGTTATTAAAGTCAACATATCACTACTTCTCACCATTTTGCATTAAATACTAACTTATATTGTATTTCCTTCTATAGGACTTATCTCATAAGTGATAGTTGTACGATAAATGTCAAATTTTCAGTCATCATGATTAGATTTTTGGTTACCATAGACAGCCTTAAATCAAATTGAAAGGATGCTTTTTGGAGTGACTTAACAATCACATGTATTGGATAATGTTAATATTAATAACACCTAAAAAATTTAAAGTTGTTATCGATCTGTTTGGATAAATAGTCCAAACTAAACCTTCGAACTGAACCTAATGTTTTCACACCACGGGTGTAAAAAATTTCCACAACTGTGATGAGTTCTATTATAGTGCATCAAAGTTGTAAACAAGTCATATGTGTTCACACTCCAAGTGTGAAATTTCACACAACTATTATTTCTCTGTTGAAGATTCGAATTTAAACTAACACTTTTACATCCCAGGTGTGAACATTTTCACAGTCGTGATTAGTGATGTTTGTAAACAAGTCAATTGTGCTTAGGGATGACAATTGGACCCAAACCCGATGGGCACCTGCAAAATTTATCCGCAATGGAGAGGGTAATTACCCACTTAATGGGTACGGGCATGGGTACGGGTAATTACCTGCAAATTTTAATGGGGATGGGTGCGGGTACGGGTACCTTAGTACCCACCCCGCCCCAGACCCGCACTATATATATATTATTTATAATTATTTATAAATATGAATCAAATTAATAAATATGTATCAATTAATAAATATATACGTATCCTCCTTCAAAAAAATAAATATATGCGTATCCTCTGTTGTTTTGTTTATTCTTTTTTGCATTTTTTTGTTTGCTCTTTGTTGTTAGCATCCAAAGAAATAAATATGTATTAATTTAATACATTTCCACCAAAACTAAACCTAAAATGTTCCCACTTTCCAAATCTCAAACTAATTAATGTAATACATTATTTTTAAACAAATTTTGGATAGTATTAGTTCAGCTTCAGCACCTGCAAGTTAATGAATTTATTATTTTAAAAATTTATTGTAAAATTTATTTAATGTTCGTGTTTAATTTTATGTATTGTATTTCAGAACCTTATTATGCATTGTAATATGTACTTAATTTTTACCATATATAATATTATGTGTTACCTTTGAGAAATTAATTTTTTCATTTTTCATCGTGAAAGTGCGGGTAACGGGTACGGGTACCGAGGTACCCAGAGGGTAAGGGTACGGGGAGCAAAGTTGCTACCCACGCGGGTATGGGGACGGGTACGGGTATTTTTTCAAACTACGGGTATGGGGACGGGTACTATAGTACCCTACCCATACCCTACCCATTGCCATTCCTAATTGTGCTCATATCCCGAGTGTGAAATTTCCTACAACTGTGAACCTTACGTTTTCACACCCCGGGTGTGAAACTTCCCACAACTGTTATTCCCTTTATTGAAGCTGCAAATTGAACCTAACACTTTTGGTATATAGCTGACATCAAGCTCTAATGAGTTCTCTAGTTTGTCCTATGCATATTCACTTTGGAACCCTTTATTCTCAATAGATATTGATTGAAGAAATAAATTAGCATGTCAAGTGAACATCATATGAAAGAAATCAATAAATTGCTCACTTAGCCTTGTAAATGTTTAAAGTGAATATAGCCCTGTAAATCTCGCACTGTGTAAACACACGACCAACTTTCATTGAATGAGGCAGTAGGCCTGTGTTTTGCAAGAGGTAAGCATAAAATGCAATTGAAAGAAGGGAGAAGCAACTAATGATCACTATGCTTGCTAATGATACTGCAGAGAGTTGGTTGCAAGGGTTCTCAGGGAGGGTGATGATAGTTTATATCGTAACTCACTCCAAAAAAGTGACATTTTAAATCATTGAATTATAATATTCATACCATTTTCTTAATATGATTCAGTAAATACTTTTGTTCTTTTTTATTCCCTTTTTGATCGGAAGAAAAGAAAGTGAAATTTTTTCAGCAGTTGTCTCAATTGGAAAAGAAAAGTTACCATTGTTTAGGGTGGAAAAGGTTAAAATTTTCCTCAATCTCAAGAAGGGGGGAGAAAGAGAGGGGTGCAACAGGGGGGAGAAAGAGGGAGAAAGAAGAAGTGGAGAAGAAGGAAGAAGGCGGTTGGGGGTTTTTTTTAATGGTGGGATATTTTAGTCAATTTAGAAAAAAAATAATTAAGTGCATGTGTGTAAAGAAATAGTGGTATGTGTGATAAGAAAAAGCCAAATCTAATTATAACCAAATGAATTTGGTTATTTGTTATATTGAACTGATTTTTTATTTTACTTTTTAAAACTGATTAATTCAATCTCCACTTATTATTATCCGATATTTTATTTTATTAAATTTATACTTTTACCTATTGTAATTAATTTTTCCTACACCCAACAGTGATTCATTATGGTCATGGTCAATGTAGTCAAAACCGGACCGGACCGGTCAGTCTGACTGGGAACTGGACTCCTGTCTGGCCCGGAAGACCCTGCAAACCGGCCTGCGAGAGAATTGGTCAAGAACCGGAAAAATTGGACAAAACCAAAAAAATCGGATAAAAACCGGTTGGATCAGTTCGTATTTTTTTTAATTATTTTAAAAGAAATAGATATTATTTTCTTCAATTATTTATAATTTTGAATATTTTATATTATAAATTATGACATTTAGTAGTGAAATTTAAGTTTTCTTTATAAAATTATGACTTTTATGTTAATTTTTGCTCAATATTGTATAGAGTTTAGGGTTTAAAATAATATTATATATTGTATTATATATTATATTTATAACTAAAATAATATTATTTAATTATATCCCGGTTCAACCGGTTGAATCCCGGTCGAACCCCGGTCGAACCCCGGTCGAACCTCTAAACCTTGAACCCCTACCCTCACCGGTTCAATGACCGATCTAGTTTTGACTACCTTGATTATGGTGAAAGTAGGGACGGATTCGGAATCCATCAAAGGGAGAGGCCAATAAGATATTTTTAGTCCATAAAAAATACAAAAAATGTGTTAGTCCATGATGAGAGACTAAAAACACATTGTTTGTATTAAATATAAGGACTAAAAATATATAAAATAATTGTGATTTTATAGGGATTAAAATCATATTTATTCATTAATTTTTTATTGCTAAGTTACTAAAATTTAAAGGCAGCACACACGTAAAATGACACCCAATTCTCACCAATCATGAATCAGACCCTGCCTAATACCTAGCCAATATGAACATGAATCGGAATTTTAAATGTCACAACTACTTGGACATATAATTCCACTCCCATAACATTAATCTAAAATCCGTCCAGCACATGGAGCTAATTAAATCAAAAGGAATAAACAGAGAGGTGATAACTGATCATATACTTCACTGGTTAAAGTGTGAAAAAAAACAAATTGTGGTCTGTGGGTGTAAAAAAAACAAATTTCATGATAAACATATTCACATCTATGTCAGTTAAACTTCTAAATTCTAGGTAGACAAAAAAAACTTCAATTTTTCGTACTTCAAGTTTATGTGTTGTGTTCAATCAAAAAAAAGTTTGTTTATTTATTGGTAAAAAAATGGTCTATGTGTTGTGTTGTCTTCGGTAAAAAAAAAAA
Source organism: Glycyrrhiza uralensis (assembly GCA_030159175.1). Lineage (NCBI taxonomy): Eukaryota > Viridiplantae > Streptophyta > Magnoliopsida > Fabales > Fabaceae > Glycyrrhiza > Glycyrrhiza uralensis. Next base: position 7,781,361 of record BRZY01000006.1, read on the forward strand.
AAAAAAAGAGTTTATGTGTTATCTACTTGACTACTTGTATGACGGTATGACCAAGTTTTACGGAAAAATCAGCCAGTGCGGCTGCAGACGGCAGCATCTGATTCCATTCTCTACATTCCGTCTTTTTTTTTTGTTGATACAATACATTCCGTCTTTTTTTGTTATATATATACTTTCTCTGCATTCACGTTTTATGCATGTAACGCACATAAAAGAATTTTAATCTTAATTAAAGTATTAAACCCCGAAAACACTTTAATTTATTTATTTTTAGGAAAAGGAATTTTGGGGGATCGCGGTGGAGATTGGGAAGGATGGAATTGGGAACCTCAGAGTTAGCAGAAGCAGCGTCCGGAGATCTGCACATACCAATTGATTTGTTCGGTTCCAAAAAACACGCCGGAGTTCCACGTGGCGTTCTGGCGTTCGCCGATGCATCGGGTAACATAGTCTTCAGCGTGCACCGCCACCCACCCAATCCCAATTCCTCGCCCCCTCCAAAGGATCATAAACTCTTGCTCGATGCCTCCGGCAATCCCCTCTTCTCCATCCACCGCCACCAGGTTAGTTAGCCTCTTTTTTTATTTTTCCCTTCTTTATCCAAAAAAAAAAGAAAAAAAAAAGAAATTCCACGCGTTATTTTTACTTTTTTTTTTTTGTTTTTTGGTAGAATGGGTCTTGGAAATGCTATAAGGGTAGTGGGGATAAGGAGCTGGTGTTCAGAGTTCAGAGGACTCTGAAAACACTTACTAGAGTTGAGTTAGAAGTGTTCTTCGCTGGTACTGAGAGGTCCAACGATGGTGACGGTTGCGATTTGAAAGTGAGAGGATCTCCTTTCCAGAGATCATGCAACATCTATAAAGACGCTGATTTGGTGGCACAGGTACACAAAAAATGAAGCTTTATGTTTCAAGTCTTCTGTTTCATGCTTCACATGCTTCTAGTACAAATATCAAAATAGAATTGTATTAATGATCATCGTAGTTACCAGTTCATGAATAATTGAAATTGTCTTGATTGGTAAGTTACAACTGTTAAAGCCCGAGAAACATTGATTTAGTTAGAGGTGGCACCTGTTTTGCTTGGAACGGGTAAACTTTTGTATATGTGTATACTCCGTTGGAATTTCAAGTGAGTGAAGTATCACATTGGTTAAAATTTGGGTCAAATGAATACAATATAAATGGTCTATTTGGATTGAATTATGCAGTGTTTGGGAGAGCTTATTATGATTGGCTCATAATCTGTTTTGGACCTATTTTCATAAGTTCTCCGGAATAGCTTATCAAAATAGCTCACAGCTTATATGAAATAAGTTTAATCACATTCTCTCTTTGATTATAAAAATAGTTTATACATAAGCGTTTATATGATAAACACTTATGATATCATAAGTGTTTAAATAAGTTGTTTATCCAAACAGACCCTAAGTCTAAAGACAGAGTCATTGTTTAAATCTCAGCCATTTTTTCAATTAATAAATATAACTTCTTATTTTTCCCTAAAAAATGACCTCGTCACTTTACATTAGTCAAATTCATTATATAATATATATCTAGAACATGAAAAAGAAAGGAAACAACTTTGGAATTTATAGTCATGTGCATCTCATGAAACGTGATGGACTCCTTAGATAGAGAGGGGTTTTCTACTGTCTATAATGTGCATTACATTCCAGGGGATCAAAGAGATTGATTCTGATTTATGCTTTTGTGCAGACTAGCCTGATGTACAAGCTTCACCAACTATATGTCAGGAGGGGTAAATTTCGCCTAACAATCTTTCCTGGGACTATAGACCATGCTCTTATTGTGGCTTTGTTTGTAATATTTTTGAATGGAAGAAAATAGTATCATTAACGGATGGCATTCAATTGCAATTTATTTTGAACAGAGTTATATGATTCCGTGACTTAGGCTGCAAGAAAAAAGTTTTGATGTGTGATGTTTCTGTCTCTCTCACTCACACAAATATATGCTCGTAATACTGGTTTATAGTTCATAATTGATGACCAGTAGGGAGGAAATGAGACATTGTTCCTTATAAGAAGCATTACGGCTGTAATGTAATCTGAAACATTGTTCCACTGCTGCAAGATCCTAGTGTCAGAAACATTTTCATTGGTTAGAGCATTAAGAAGCTCATGAGACATTTATCAGTTGTTACTATGCTTAATAGATAAATTCCTTATTTTCAGCTGTCTTCATCTCACCATTCGGGTGCCATATAATCCGATATGTATATTCAACTGACTCCAGAAGGGTGCATCAATGTACTCAGTACTCAAATATAGATTTAGAGTTAGTAACTAAGATTAGAATTAAGATTGAACCAAAGTCAAATCGAAGTCTTCGCAAGTTGGTAAAGTTATTGTGTCTTCATTCCCAAAAGGGATACCTTTCACCATCTTTTCCGTACCCAATACTATAGAGATTACTTAGGAGACTGCCCCTTAGCTAGCTTAATTTGTATGGAACAGTGTGGTTCCAGTTGTAAAGGTGCATTGTTGGTGATGAGTGATAACTTAGGTAGACCTTTTCATCCTTTGAAGTTGGTTCAAGACTGGAGGAAGAGTACCAGTGTGGCCATTGCACACCTTATGTGGTGGTGTTCCATTGTGGATTCTTCCGTAATTTTCAAATACATTGCAACTGTGATTGTGATACAGATGCGGACACCATCACTGTCACAATATTGCAGCTGCATCATACGATGCAATCCACAATTTGAAACCATTGTTGAAGTCAGGAGTGGATTTGTGGGGTGTGGAAAGCTGCTGTGAGGTCCTTGTGGACAGTGGTTGACTAATTTTGTGTCTCCGCTTCTTTATGAAAATACATGAGAAATGGATAAATATTAATGATGAACTACCCGCAACAATCAGACTAGTTTCGTGTCGATAATCTTCACATTATTCCGTATTTTCATAAAAGAAAAATTGTAAACGATTGCAACAACAAATGAAATTATATATATAAATATATAAATGATTTTTATGCATTTAAATTAAATAAGGAGATGATTACTAAATAATGAATTCATTAACTTCTTGTGTGATCAATATTTTTACTGCACTTCAATTATTTTAAATATCATTAAACAAGATGAGTTCAAGATTCATATTTTTAGATAAGGTATCATAATTGTTTTTAATAATCAGTGGATCTTAAACTCAAAATTACAAAGGAGAAATATTCTGCAAGATAAATTTTAAATTTGATTAACTCATGCAAATAAATAAATTACAATACTTTTTCCAGTAAATCACAAGTAAGAATGAATTGCAAAACTTAATAACAATGACTAGGGGATTCAAATCCGAACAAATCCAAAATAACCAAAAACCTCTAAAACCTATCGATTCGGATCGGTTTTTAGTTCACTTCATTGGAATTGAACCGGATTACTTCTTATGCAACAAAATAGAATATTTTAGACCCCTGTCGCCCTGCGTAACGGCCTTACCTGTGTTAGAGCATCTCCATCGTGGGTACCTAAGCTCCTTTTCCCTTGTTAAGCACTGTCCTTCACCGATGGAGCTCTGACATTGGAGATACCTAACAAGAATGAGTGCCTATGCAAGCACCCAGTTCTTGCATTGTTTTCTACTGTTTTGTGGGCCCAATTGTATTTTATAAATAAAAATGAGTGATGTGTGATTATTGGTGGGACCCATTTAAGAATTTTTTTGGAATTATTGGGTTGGAGGGGTTGGATACCTAATAGGTACTTGGGTTGAAAAAGTGAAAATAAGTGATGTGGACAAGTGGGATCCACTTAGGTATCCAAAATTGGAGTGTTCCACTAAAAATGCTCTTAGTATGTTTTACCGTTCACACTCTCTACAATAAAACCGGTACAATATATATTGGTTATCTTCCAAAATGGATAACTATTTAAATAAGAATGACAATGTTCGTCGAATATGAACCAAACCACATTTTTTTTGGTAAACATAGGTATCGAACCCCTGATATCATGTTTAAGGACCCAGATATCTACAACCCATGCCACACTGTGTTGGTAACCACGTGTTGTTTTGATTTAGGGTGCATTTGGAAGGGAGTTTTTGGAGGGGAGGGTTTATCCAATATTTTAGTTGTTTAGATAGGGGAGAAAGATGAAGAAAACATTTTGAAGCCTTTCATAATCCTCCAAAACCCTCCAAAGTCTTCCCTTTTAGTACATTTCCAAAAATCCTCCAATTTGGGAGAACTCAAAAAATGCATAGAGAGGTGACTTTGGAGGATTTTCACATATTTTTTAAATATTCAAATAGATAAAATATTAATCATAAACCCTTTCCTCCAATACTCTCAAACACACCTTTAGGAATCAAATAACTTTTTAACTAGGAACTAATCCAAACCAAATTGCAACCACTCCTAAGTGAATGATTACCCAAATATCCAATAATAATTAACAATATGTCAATTGTCAAATTAGTATTTTCCTTTGGGCCAATCAATATAGCTGCAATCACAAAAAAAAAAAAAAGATATTGGCCAATGGAACATAATTTATTTTGGCAATTTATATTCGCACATACATACTTTACTATCTGCACATACATATCCGCGGAACTATTAATTCCACGGGTGTATTTTTTTTTCAACACACACACTCCGCGGAACTATTAGTTCCGCGGGTTATAATTCTCCGTGGAACTATTAGTTCCGCGAACTCCGTGGAACTATTAGTTCCGCGGGTTGTAATTCTCCGCGGAACTATTAGTTCTGCAGGTTGTAATTTAACACATACATGCCTGCGGAACTAATAGTTCCGCGGAGAATTACAATCCGCAGAACTAATAGTTCCACGGAGTGTGTGTTGAAAAAAATACAACCCGCGGAACTAATAGTTCCACGGAGAATTATAACCCGCGGAACTAATAGTTCCGCGGAGTGTGTGTGTTGAAAAAAAAATACACCCACGAAACTAATAGTTCCGCGGACATGTATGTACAGATAGTAAAGTATGTATGTGCAGATATAAATTCCCTTTATTTTTAATAGACAAAACAAAGTTGCAAAGTGCAAGTGATAAACTATTTTGTTTTTTTAACAAATACAAGTGATAAACTATTGTCTTCCTTGTTTGATGAATTTATATTAAACAGACGTGCATTGCAGACAAACAAAAAAAACTCGGGGTGTTTCCCTAGCAAGCATAAGCGAAGCAGGTTACACAGTCACGCGCGCACACAACACAACACACAGCACCGCCTCATATAGGAATAGGAGGAGTTTCCCCCGTTCCCCCGACGCATTAGAGAAGGGAAGAAGAAAGAGGAATGGGGAGACAGAAAGGAGAAGGTGCTAGAAGCAAGTCACGCCCTTCCAGTAGCAGGTAAGTAACAACTAACAACAACACTCTCCTCTCATCAAATCCCTAAATTCAACATCATCCGTAATCCGGTTCGGTTTTTCTCCGTCGCAGTCTAGCCGCGTCGCTCGTACCCTCCAGTTCGGCCGCCGCCGCCGCCTCCGTCGGATTCGGTGGTTTTGTCGGCAGTTCGCGCCTCGATCCTTCTCTCTCAACCGAAGACTCTCTCCCCTTTATCGTATGTCTTCCCGATTCCATGCGTTTTTACTTATTGTTAGTGTAAATAAATTGGTGTGATTTGGTATTCGTAATTTTTTATAAAATTTTAATTAGGTGCAGTTTTGTGTTCATAATAATTAACATACTAGAATGGTGCTTCTGCTGCTGCGAGTTACACGTGTTGCTTGACAGAAACGAGCTTGAGTTAACTATGCCTTTGATGTGATTTTCAGCTTTGAATTGAGTTATTAGAGCTGACTAGAATGTTAACACTACTTTCTCGTCAATGTTTTCATCCCTCGCCTTAATGTATAGTATTGTTTTGTAATTCTTGGGCACATACGCAGGATGTTGATAGTGAAATTGCAGTGCACTTGAAGAGGCTAGGCAGGAAGGATCCCACCACTAAGGTAATTTTGGATCAATTTTGATATGGAGTGCAACTAGTTATTTTTATACTCTATATCTATGCCTCTTTTGAATTTGATACATTGTGTGCAACTCTGCTTTACGTTTGCACCTTAGTGCCTTTATCCATTAGCCAATCATAGACGGGGAAAGTTGAATACAAGCATGCTTAAGTGTAAATAGAGAACCGTGTCATTTTTTTTTTAATTTTTGTTCTGTTGAAGCATGATGGTGTTACTTCTCATATTAAAACATGAAGTTTGCTGAGTTTATGTGTAGTTCGCTCAATGACTAGGGTAATTATGTCTTGGTGCTTTGCATTGTATATAAGATGCAATCATAGGCATGGCTGTGCAACAGATTGGTGCATAACATGTAGTATGTTGGATCTGTAATTGTCTGGTGGGTGGGGTTGGCATTGCTGTTCTCTTCTTAGGAGTTTGTTTGGTTATGCTCATTCACCTGTACTATCATGGATTTGCTTAGCTGTTGAAGCTGAGTTGGAGATTAGGACATAATCTAATAGGTCTTTAACCAGTTTCTGGCTGTTTGATTTGTCACATTTGCCCAAACTTTGTGGTAGAGTTTTTAATACTAAAAACTGTTGTGCCATATGGTTGAAGAGGGTCTTGCATGCTGCATACTTTATATCTTGGGTTCCTATAAAGTCCAATTTCACCCATATGTTCTCTCTGTTAACTTTTTGGTACTTCATTAGGGCATCCTGGAGGAGCTTGTCAAAATATAGTTAATTTCTCTCTCCTTATTTTTTATGTTGTCATTTGCGACTGTAATGAGTCCATTCATTTATTGTCTCTACTAGTATTTTTTTCATCCATAGTTGATAATGATATACATTGAATTTGGCTGTAATGAATTAGTCAATGATCACAATCATTTTGGCTGGTGATGAATCTCTTTTCTCATATAACTCATAATCTCATTAGCTTTTTATGTGCCCTTCTCTTTTTTTTTAAACAGCTTAAGGCGTTAGCAGCTTTATCTGTGCTGCTTCAACAAAGATATACAAAAGAAATTGTTCTAATTGTTCCCCAATGGGTATGGATATTTTATGTCTTCTTCATATTTATAGTTATATGTATTAGTTTACTTGTTTGTCTCTCTATTTCCTGTATTAAGTCTCCTGTATTAAGTCTCTTTCAAGTGATATTTAATATACTTGACTATTGACTACGTGAATTGTTCTTTTGTAGTCGTTTGAATATAAAAGGCTGTTGCTGGACTACAATAGGGAGGTTAGGCGGGCCACTCATGATACCATGACCGTACTTGTTACTTCTGTTGGGTTAGAACTTAGACCTTTACTGGGGGACATTTATTCATGCTTCTTTCTTGCTTTTTCAACTGTATAATTTAAACTATTTGAACACTTAGGAATTTGAAAATTTGTTGCTTAATTTTATGAGTAACTTTTAGGCATGCTTGTTCCACAATAGATGTTTTGCAGATTCATGACTATGGTATCCTATCATAGCATGCTCACCAATTGTACCATTTTAACACCACTATTTCAATTTTCTTATTGGTTATAACTTCTCTGTTACTCCCGTCGCTAGCTGGAGAAGCCAAACATATTTTGGAAAATGGCATGGACATTCTAGTCTACCCTGTTTTCCCAGATCCCACTAGGTGGGTGACATTTTAGTCTACCCAATATATAGTAAAGAGGTTTTTTTTTATTATGTCTACATGTCTGCTTTAAACTGTATTTCAAGTAGTTTTTAGCATCTAAATTTTCTTGAATTAAGATTATTTAATTATTTACTTGTATACTTGGTCAAAAGTTTGATCGTTCTCTGAAATTTTAAAACGTTGGGACTGAACTTAATTCACATAGTCAGAGACTTATAGTTGACTTCACTTCCCACACCCTTCTCAGGAGAGATTTAGCTCCACATCTGAAAACTTTGATGGGGCCATGGTGGTTTGCACAATTTGATCCAGTTTCTGAAGTTTCTCAGGCAGCAAAAAGGTCTTTTCAGGTTTGCTATATTGGTTTTTTGTTACACTTTATTTTAAATGATTTCAATTCATTGTTGAAAATTTGAAAGGTTCGCTTTAAGTGTGTGTTTAGTTTATACATGGTAGCTCATTCATGCTTATGTTTTCAACTTGGCCCTGTGGGGAACAATAAGGATCTTTCCTGAATGTTTTTCTGTGTAGGAGATCCATGGCTCATCAGTGTTTAATACTTACAAATATCCATTTTGTTTCTTTTTATGGAATGAACGACGGTGTGTTGGGATTAGCTTATTTTGGAGAAATAATCTCATCTTTTGGTAGCTTTCTGAGAGGGCCTTTCTTTAAAAATTGATTGGTTGCCAAAATGAGCAAAGCCGTAAAGGAGAAGCTTTGTCTGTAATTAGTAATTTAGTAAAGTGTTGTCATTGAGATTTTTCCAGATAATTGATAGATTCATGGATCCTAGTTCTTTGAGTATTGTAGTAGTGTGGCAAGATGCTATTCTCAGCTTTGTAGCATATATTGGAGGTCTTAGTGATTTTTTTTTTCTTCTTCCATTTTGGTTCTTTTGAAAAATAAGATTTTCTAGTAGCTGGGATATAAGTTTTGTACTGTCAACTGTGGTAAAAATTATCTAGATAGAAATGTCTTATCCTGGCTTGTAAAGTTGTAATTGAGCTTGAGTAGTTCTCTTATTGATGCATAAGAAGTTTACGATTCCTATTTTGTCATTTAGTATTAGAATGACTTCCAACGGTCCTACCGTCCTAGGCTTATGCTATTTGTGATATGTTAGGCACGATACAAGTCCAATACCAATCCACTATCAAGCCTGACTTTCACTGGGGTACTTTGAGATATTGTGTCAGTTTGTGATATCTGGATAAGGATGAACCATATGAAAATTTATTTTCTTTGATATATTTCAGTTTAAATATAAGCTTTGAAACCAATAGAGTTTCCCTGAGGTAATTGAATAAAATCTTCTATATTATTTATGTTGAGCTCATTATCATGAATAACATCTGTTGAAGTCTTACACGTTTTTCCTATGCAGACCCATTTGTGCTTAAAGCACATGCTTATATGTTACATGCTGAAAATTATGAGAGCCCCAACTTTGTTGGAAAATTTTTAACATTTAGGAAATTTCAGTGAGATATAGCAATTTGTAAATGGGCTTTGTACTTTCTCTGGTACTTTTTCACTAATGTTGTTGTTATACTACCTGGCTATGTTTCAAAAAGACGGTGATAATATAGCTGAAAAAAATGTAAAGTTGCACCAAAATATTAATACACTAAAATTGAAAATTGAAATTTGCAGGAATCATTTGGAAAGTATATTTAAATTGTACATGGATGGATGCACAGTGCATGCAATTTTTTTTTAATGAAAGTGGTATCAGTTGCATTTTTCTATACTGTAACATGTAATCACCAAGTGTACATGGACTGCTGGGGTATACTCTCCGACGACAGCTTTTATGTTTGTACTTGCATAACTTTCTTGCCAAATTTGTGCTATATGTGATTTGTGTACTAATCCTTTGTTTAATTATAACAGGCTGCCTTTCCAGCACAGGATAAGAGGCTTGATGCTTTGATTTTATGCTCAACAGAGATATTTATGTATTTAGAAGAAAACCTAATGCTCACACCACAAAATTTGTCTGACAAAGCTGCAGCCATGGATGAGTTGGAAGAGATGTACCAGCAGGTATATGGTGAAAATCATTTCAATATACTTGTAAATCAAAGGCTTGATTTTATTGAATTACAATTATAATGGTTCTCTTCTATAGTTGACTACGAAATATGTTCTGTATGGTAAATCTTAATGATTGGATGTCTTCTTTTGGTATTGCAGATACTATATCTATATATGTATGTGTGTGTGTGTGTGTGTATATATATCTTGCTTTGGGTTTAAATAGCTATTTTGCTTCATGGTATGACTGAATAAATAATTAGAAACTGATTTTATGCAGATAGCTATTTTGAAGTTTTTGATATTATCTTTTGCTCAAATGTGTCAAGATTATCCTGGTGCCATAGGAGGAAAAGATTTACCAGAAAATGGAAAGAAATTACTTGACTTTATTTTCATTTAACTCCCCTAGCAGAAACTGAAATTATTATAGTTGTATTAAGGTTGTTAATTATACTCCCAAATAATTTTGTGTTCATATGAGATTCAAGCATAACCTGCTTTAGTTACTAGCTTTCATCCTCTTGTACTAATTTTATTTTTAACTAGAGCGGCGCGTAAATAAGTAGTAATATGACTGGTTTCTAGTCTGTTTGACCGCCCATTTGCCTGGCTAACCTGGTTTGGTTGGTGCATATGTTAATGCAACCCAAAACCCAAAAGATTCAGTCACACACACAGCAGTACAAGTGTACAACAATGCAATTGACTCTCAAACAACACAAATTTCCTTGTATATTCTCAAACAATACAAAATTACCTTGTAAAGAGACACAAATGGTGAACAATACCTCTCAACTCCCAGAGCTAAGGGGTCCCAAACTCCCAAGCCTATGGCCGAAGATCCTCACAAACTTCCCTCCTCTCCTTGCGTTCCATGCCTACCTATTTTAATCTTTCCATTGCCCATAACAGAATCGCGATTCAGCATAAAAAACTACCCTTCCTTTTGGCTTTCAAGTATACTACTCTTCCTTCTTGATACACTCTCCATACCTTTGGGCCTTGTTTGATTTGATCCAACATTTGGCCCCTGTTCTCTTGAGTTCTATCATATGTAGTAGGATTTTCTTTTTGTCCTCTATTTGGTACTGTTTAAAATCTTATCCATCTTCATCCCAGGTGGCTTTCTTTTCAGTTACGGACTTACAGTTCAATGATTCAGTGTTTGACATATTTTAAGTGTTAAATTTTCTGTTTGGAACCATGTACTTTTACTTGAAGTGTCTTCTCTGTTTTGGTCTTACAGGTGATATCATCAACATTGTTAGCATTGGCCACTCTTCTTGATGTTTTAATTTGCCCACAACAAGAGCGACCTGGTTTTGAGAACATAACTACTGAACCTAAACATGCTTCAAAGGCCAGGGTGGCAGCTGTTTCTTTTGGTGAAAAGCTGTTAACAGATCACAAGTACTTCCTAGATTTCTTGAAGTCCCAAAGACCTACTATCCGATCTGCTACTTACAGTTTATTGAAGAGTTTAATAAAAAATATGCCACAGGCTATTAATGAAGGAAATATAAAAATTCTTGCTGGTGCAATTCTTGGTGCTTTCAATGAGAAGGATCCAACTTGTCATCCCTCAATGTGGGATGTAATATTACTTTTCTCTAGAAACTTCCCAGGGGGATGGACTTCCTTAAACGTTCAGAAAAGCATACTGAATCCTTTTTGGAATTTTCTTAGGAATGGGTGCTTCGGTTCCCATCAGGTCTCATATCCAGCTTTGGTTTTATTCTTAGACAATGTGCCTCCTAAAGCTGTAGGAGGGGATAAGTTTTATCTTGAATTTTTCAAGAACTTATGGGTGGGAAGGAAAACTTCTCTATCTGCAGATAGACTAGCATTTTTCCAGGCATTCAAAGAATGTTTTCTTTGGTCGTTGAAAAATGCTTCAAGGTACACGTTTTTCCTTATAATTTTGGCTCTGTTTTTCGATTCATTTACTCCATGCCTGTGTCTGCCCCTCACCCCCAAGAAAAAATATTCAGTGTTCCTTTTCTTTTTATAACCAATCTGTCTTCTGTTTGTATCAGATATAATGATGGAGAGGACTCAATCAATCATTTCAGAGTCACTCTTGTTGATAACATCCTAGTAAAGCTTTTATGGCAGGATTTCCTTATGACTGGAAGCTTAAAAGGTCATGACATAATCAACACAGGAAAAGATGGAGATTCATCTGAGCATAATGTTTCTCATAACAAGAAAGTGGATTTGCTGAATATGAAGTATCCAATGCCCTATTTGCAAGAGTTAGGAAAATGCTTTGTTGAAATCCTTTTAGGCATTTATATATTAGATTCCAATCTTCTATCTGTTTTTATTGTGGAACTTGAGGATAATTGCGTGAGCATTCTTCAGCAAGCAGGTAATGTGGAGAATGTTGACCGAATCATTTTGTTCATGTTGTTGCTGGGGCAACATGCAGTGATGAAATGTGCAACTTGGCCCTTGGTCTATATTGTTGGACCGATGTTGGCGAAGTCCTTCCCGATCATTCGATCTTCTGTAAGTTAATATTTCTACAAACTTGTTTGCCACTTTAGTCTTTTCTACCTTTGTTTTTAATTAATTTATTTATTTATGTGATTTTAATTGTTGGGTTTGATCATGAAAAATTTGGTATTGACATATCTGTATTATGGACTAATGGAGCATATTCTTCAAAACATCTTACTATCGTAGTCAAAATAGAGTTCCTGTTCCTACTTACTCGCATTATAATAATCTTCTGGTATACTCATTTATATTTTAATTATGCATACAAAGTGGGAAAAGGCTTGGTTGTTGATATAGAATCAATGTCTTGTTCAAAGCTTAAAAGTGTCTTGGTTAATGGACTCTTTATTTGTATACTCTGTAGATTTATGTTTTAGGTCTTTAGCATAAGTAATTTATAAAATCTTGACACGGGTGGTATACAAAAGGGAGATCTGTGTTTTCGGTCTTCAAAAAGAGACTGATTCTATGCATAATTAGAATATAAATAAATGAATAAACCAGCAATTTGAGGGAATCAGTTATGATGTCACTCAGTTATGGTATTGTTAGATTTAGTAGATTTCAATGATTATTTTAAAAATAAATGGATGTTCTGTACTAAGTTTTTCCTTACTCGCCCTGTTTTTTAAATATCAGGATTCGCCAGATACTGTGAAACTTCTGTCGGTTGCTGTTTCAATATTTGGACCACAGAAGATGGTCCAGGAAGTTTTTAATCAAAACAGGGGGCACTATTCTAGTCAGCTTTCAAATGATGGGGATAAAGTATTGGAAGCTGAAGACTTTATGCAAATCTTCAAGGATATTTTTGTTCCTTGGTGTCTGCAGGCAAATAGTTTCTCAACCAATGCTCGATTAGATTTGTTGTTGACATTGTTGGATGATGAGTATTTCTCAGAACAATGGTCTTTCATTGTCAACTATGTGATTAGCCATTCAGCAGGTTTGACAGATTCTGACCACACAGCAATGTTGGCCATGCTCCTGGAAAAAGCAAGGGATGAGAGTATGAAGAGGAAGGCAAGAGATGATTCCAGTTATAGACCAGGCACTAATGCTGAAGATTGGCATCACGAATGTCTGGAATCATCTGCTATTGCTGTTTCCCGTTCTCTTCCTCCATTCAGCACTTCTCATGTGCAGTTTATGTGGTATGTCAATTCAAAATTTTTCAGAGGCATGATGCCGAAATGTCTTGCATATGAATATGAATTCACCTGTTGAAAACTAAATGTGTCAACAATGTAATTGTTACATTTGCTTTGTTTGTAAATTTGAAGTTCAGTTGCCATCACATATAAATTAGGCTTTGGTTCCCATGCCTTGCATGGGAAAGATGGGTAATTTTTGAAATTGGATACTGCAACTGCAAGAAAAAAAAATGAAAAATAGAAATGAAAAAGTTTGCAGGAAATGGAATGCAACAGTTGATGACAAATTATATGCATATACACATACATACATATATAAAGAAGAAGCTAGTCTCCAGTCTCATGATGGAACTGGCACCAAAACCTTGTGTCTATTTTTCGGTTGGTTGGGTTTTGGTACAAGGGAAGAAAATCAGGGGGGGGGGGTTGAATTGATCAAGTCTGAAGCTGCTAAGGCTTATTAAAAAAAGTGAAGTTTTACCTATCATGTACTTAATTTTATGTTGAACCCTATCTCAGACAAATATAAGATTGATGGTTTGAGTGGTCTTCACTCTGATCTTAAAACCTTATACATGCAGCTCTCTTCTTGGTGGTTCAACAGAAGGAAGATCTATTTCTTTCCTGTCAAGAAATGCATTGATCCTCATCTATAAGGAGATTTTCAGGAAGTTAGTCAGTTTTATTCAGGTTTCATCTTTCTCTTGGGTACAGAATGCAGCTTCTGTGTTAAGCAATGATGCAAAGATCTGTGTAGAATTTGATAGTTCTCTTAATGTTATTGAGATGGCTCAGTTTTCTCTTGAGATACTTGATGGTAGTTTCTTTTGCCTGAAGACACTTGAAGGGGAAAGTGGACTTGTATCAGGAATTTTATCAGCAATTTTTGTCATTGATTGGGAATGTAATTTAATTAAAGCTCTGGATGATTCAGTTGATGACATATCAATGACCAAAATCAAGGCCAGGTCAACATTTGGGGAATATGTGTGTGCTTTCTGCAGCAAGATAAATGCTAACTTTTTGAAAAGCTTATGCATAGATAACCGCAAAAGACTGTTGAATATCTTAATTCAGTCCATTAAGTCTGCAATATTTGTTGAAGAGAGACTTGTTAATGACGGAATCACGTCATTATGCTGTACATGGGTGCTTGAAGTTCTTGAGTGTGTCTGTGTGGATGAAAATGATGAACAGAATCTGCTACATCAGCTGCTGAGCAAAGGTGAAATGTGGCCTGTGTTTGTTGTGCCAAATTTCAGCTCGACAAAGGTATTCACACATTTGGTTATGTCTGTATCAATATTTGTGTTTATTTTTTATTTTTTAATATGCACTTTTGTTTACTTGATAGTATGGAAAGGTATATTTATTGGTCTATTTTGCTATATATATTGGGATATCATTGTGGATATAGGTAAGTAAGCTACGGTAGGCTTCACCAGCAAGAAAAGCCATAATAGTGTATGAGACCCCTGTGGTGTTTGTCGACTCTTCTAGAATGTTGTCAATATGCTCAAGTTTTTTCTTTTTAATTTCAAAATTTATCTGTAAATGATCAAACAAATCTTTATGCCTTATCCATTAACAAATGGTATGTTACTGATGAACTAGTTATGAATTGCTTATAGAAAATATGTAGTTCAGACATGTAACATGTAGTTAAAGCTCCAGCCTAGTATATAAAGAAAACGAGGTAATACTTTTATTTAACCGCCAATTTTTATTGAATGCAGGCTCCGGGACACCAGAAGTTTGTAGCTTTAATTGACAAGTTAATCCTAAAAATAGGAATTGATAGAGTTATTGCTGGGTGTGCAATGCCTAATTCATCTATACTTGAAAGAAGTCAAGAGATTGCCTCTTCTGCTTGGCTAGCTGCTGAAATCCTATGCACATGGAGATGGCCAGAAAACAGTGCTGTGTCTTCTTTCTTACCTTTACTGAGTGCATATGCCAAAAGAAGTGATTCTCCCCAGGAAGGCCTGTTAAATGACATATTGGGCATCTTACTTGATGGTTCTCTTATTTATGGAGGCGATGGCACAAAGAATTCTGTTAGTATGTGGCCAGTTCCAGCTGATGAAGTGGAAGGAATTGAAGAACCATTCTTAAGAGCGCTTGTTTCCTTTCTGTCTACTTTGTTCAAAGAGAACATATGGGGGACCGAGAAGGCATCGAATCTGATTGAACTTCTTGTGAATAAACTCTTTCTTGGTGAAGAAGTAAATACAAATTGTCTTAAGATTCTTCCTTTGCTTATAAGTGCACTTCTAGAACCATTTTATGGATATGTGGAGCCTGGTAGAAGTGTTCAACCTGGTTCTTTAGAAGAGAGGTTCGTGCAAAATACCATGATAGACTGGCTTGAGAGGGTTCTAAGGCTCCCACCTTTGGTGACATGGAAAACAGGACAAGGTAAATTTCTCTTTCTTCAAACTGGAACACCACATGTCAATTCATCAGATAGTCCTGAATAGAAATTTTATCAACAGGTATAGAGGGGTTAGCTAAAATTCTGTATTTTGTGTGTTCATGATTGCATCTAGGGCTTGTGCCTTTTTGTAATAATGCTAATAGTTTATTTTGTTTAAATGTAACTTTTAACATAATTTTTATCCACAAAAAAGAACTTTTGCTATGAATAGTGGATGGTATTAATGAAACTGCTCATGACTCTTGTAGATATGGATGATTGGCTTCAGTTGGTTATTGCCTGTTATCCTTTCAGCACAATAGGTGGTCCACAAGAATTAAAGCCAGCGAGAAGTATCAGCCCTGATGAGAGGAAACTTTTGTATGAATTATTCCAGAAGCAGAGGCTTGTTGCTGGAGGATCTGCAATGACCAACCAGCTTCCAGTAGTGCAGATGCTGCTATCAAAACTTATGGTTGTTTCAGTAGGTTATTGCTGGAATGAATTTAGTGAAGAAGATTGGGACTTTCTGTTGTCTAACCTAAGGTGCTGGATTCAATCAGCAGTTGTTCTGATGGAGGATGTAGCTGAAAATGTAAATGGTCTAGTAGATAATTCATCTGATAATTTAGACATGATGTCTAAGAAAATTGAGAAAATTATTTTGATTTCAGATCCTTTTCCCATAAAGATTTCTGAAAATGCCCTTTTATCTTTTTCACTTTTCCTTAAGCATTGTAAACTTCAACAAACTGAAGACAGGGATAATTTAAATACAATGAAAACAGAAAAATTGGATTCTGTTAAAGATCGGATCCTAGAAGGTATACTACGCTTACTATTTTGTACTGGCATTTCTGAGGCTATTGCAAATACATGCTGCAAAGAAGCTGCATCAGTTATTGCATCGTCAAGGGTAGAATATACGTATTTTTGGGAATTCATAGCTTCCGGTGTCCTTAATTCCTCATCACAGGCTAGAGATAGAGCAGTGAAATCAGTTGAATTTTGGGGACTAAGCAAGGGGTCTATTAGCTCATTGTATGCTATACTTTTTACCTCCAAGCCAATTCCTTTGTTGCAGTTTGCTGCATATTTTGTTCTTTCAAATGATCCTGTTTTAAGCATGGCTGTCCTTGAAGATAATGCTTGCAACTCGGACATATATGCTGCTAGTGACCAGGATTCCAGCCGTTTCGGCATGTCAATAGAAGAAAAGGTCCATTTGAAAGAGGAAATATCTTACATGGTCGAAAGGGCACCTTATGAGGTTCTTGAAATGGACTTACTTGCGCATCAACGAGTAAGAATACTTTATATGGGAACAAAGTTGAACTATACTTTATATGTCAAAACATTTTTTTATGTTTATTTACTCATTTACTTTATCTTTCCATTTGGTTACTAATGGTCCACAAAAAAAATGTTGCAGGTAAGTCTCTTTCTTGCTTGGTCTTTGTTGATATCACATCTATGGTCATTACCTGCATCATCATCTACCAGGGAGAGACTGATCCAGTACATACAAGATTATGCTACTCGAGTTATTTTAGATTGCCTTTTTCAGCATATTCCTGTAGAGATTTCCATGATTCAGAGTCTGAAGAAGAAAGATGCAGAGCTTTCTGGTGGCTTATCAAAAGCTGCAAGTGCTGCAACCCGTGCTACCACAACTGGTTCACTCTTGTTCTCTGTGGAATCTCTTTGGCCTGTTGAATTGGAGAAAATTTCATCACTTGCTGGAGCAATATATGGCTTGATGCTTCATGTTCTTCCTGCTTATGTCCGGGGCTGGTTTAGTGACTTGCGTGATCGTAACACATCAACTGCCATTGAATCCTTTACAAGGACTTGCTGCAGCCCTCCTCTCATTGCAAATGAATTGTCCCAGGTATGATGTAGTTTCTTGCCCACATAAAAAGTAGTTTGTTGTTTGATAAATATTTTTTGTTGAAATGGCCAGAATCTGTCAACTGAGTGTGGAAACTTAACCTAGAGTTGCATGATTTAATTGAACATATTTGTTGACGACTTGACGGGAAGAGGGAAATGAGAGAAAAAGCATAAATTAATGAATCATTTTAGGGCAATAGTCAGTTCACTACTGCCATACTGATAGGTACCAACTAGTTGAGTAGGGAATACAGAAAAGTAATTGTATTATTATGTACTTCCCCTACCAATCAACAGTTGTGTGTTGATGGAGGAGAAAGAGCAGAGAAATGGAAGAAAACAGCAACAAAGGGCATATCAGAGAGTGCCTGTTTCTCTCACCCAATCCCAAGATAATTCCAGCCTACCTCACTCTCACTATAATGTTCATTCATATACCGCTACTCCCCCTTCCCGCGTGACCTCCCTCTCTCTCTCTCTCTCTCTCTGCCAAGTCAGCAGAGTTAGTTACTCCCCTTTAGGCAATTATCAGGTGCTACTCCCCTCTTGTGTCTCCTCACATAAACTTTAGTAACTTTAATGGGCTGGGGACCCGTTTCACTGTCACCCGGGTTAGGCCTTGGGAGGTTCGTATCACATACCAAGTTATATTGTGATAAATACAAATCTATGCATATTCTAAACATCAAGACATGATTGAAGTAGTTCCCTGACGCTACTTTCATACTGGTTTTCATGTATATTTATTGGTTTGTTTTCTGCTCACATCTCATATTGTATGATTTATTCTCTCATTTGCATCAAGGGTTCCACTACCAAGGACTGTGAATGATGTTAATTAGATTAAGATTCAGAATATCAATGCTTGGATATCTGAAAATTTGTATTTATTATTGTTTCTTAAAGTTCAACTGCCAACTTGATTTTGTGCTGTAAATTACTGAGAATCAATGCCATAGTCACAGAGAATCTGTTTTTATTTACATATAACTGGTCTCTTTGAAGACTTAGTTTTTACTCGAACAATTGGCATTATTTAATCCATATAGCAGGCCCCACCAAGTCGGAAAAAGCGTTTCTAGTTCTGATATAGATATATACTAGTGCTGACCCATCACCCATGCAACACATGGGTTATGCATTTACTGGGTACACATGGTTCATTGAGAACATATGAAGGTAGTTAGGAATCTAATACTCCATGGTAGTTAGGAATACCTTTTTGAATATAATTGAAACAGAATTTATAATATATTAGGATTAATGAAAATTTAATAGGGAAAAAATGGCATAAATATGAAGGAATTTGTAATATATTTAAAATATTAAAATATTTGATAAACCCTATTAGAATATAATATGTCCATCTCCATTGCAGATTAAGAAAGCCAACTTTCGTGATGAGAATTTCTCAGTTAGTGTAAGCAAATCAGCAAATGAGGTTGTTGCTACTTACACCAAGGATGAAACAGGAATGGATCTAGTCATTCGACTCCCTGCATCTTATCCACTAAGACCGGTAGATGTTGATTGTACTAGGAGCCTTGGGATTAGTGAGATCAAGCAAAGGAAATGGTTGATGTCAATGATGCTATTTGTTCGTAATCAGGTAATTTATTATGCATATAGTTCATACATTTTCCTGTTGGCTTCTGCTGCCACTTCTGCACAATGCGTAGGCATACACAAACTTGTTTAGTGCCAAAAATTCATAGATATAAATTACTCTTTTCTGTATGCGGCGCATGGTTAATTCACACACAACTGTGGAAAAAGTTCTTTCCTGTGAATGACTACATTTTCTGTTGCTAAACGCTATATACCTTATTTTGTGAAACACAGTAGAAAATGGTTCAGTGTCAGAATTAATAATTATTAGAGCAGGGGTTCGTACCAAGGATAACAATTAACAATTCCTTTTCTGGTCCTGCAGAATGGAGCATTAGCAGAAGCTATAGGAATTTGGAAGCGCAATTTTGATAAAGAATTTGAAGGTGTTGAGGAGTGCCCAATCTGTTATAGTGTCATCCATACCACAAACCACAGTCTTCCTCGCCTTCCTTGCAAGACATGCAAACACAAATTTCATTCTGCTTGCCTATATAAATGGTTTTCAACATCTCACAAATCATCTTGCCCATTGTGTCAATCTCCATTCTGAGGTTACACCTGGAGTGATGAAATTTACCAATTTTGATAGCTGGTGATATCTTGCACTGAAATCAGTGGATGATGAGAATGTCTCCATATATGAGAATCAACGCTGATTAAGGCCGTGCTGACTTTGATTTCCAGCTTTACTCCATTAAGCTTCACTTTAAGCAGACAGCGTTTTACTCCTTGAAATTTAAAAAGGAAGCTGGGCAGCGGTTTTCTGACGATGACATGGGTGTACCATATTTTCTATTAATGCGAGAGAAGTGTATCCATTTCCTTTTACTTATCAAATTTCTCCTCTCTATTTAGAACCCCCCCCCCCCCCCCCCCTCTCCCGGGTTGGAAGTAACAATTAGTTTTGCAGAGTTTTATTTCTGTTTAGAAAAGGTCGGTTCTGGTCATAGTAGGTTGTCTGAGCAAGAGTATTTTTGTATATGTACATTATTTATTTATATTGACCACGAAACCACCAGAGTAAGAATTGCCCTGGTAAGAATAGCTATGCATCTGGATGGAAAGCATCTATATATTAGCCATGAAAACATCGAAGAGCATGTACTCCTGCCGAAAAGTACTACTAACATGTGTTTTTTTACATTATTATTGGGTGAAATTTATGTTGGGTTGTTTGAATGAGAGTGGGATCCACACGATTTAGTCAATGGGACTTGCACGAATTTCACCCAATTATAATGTGTTAAAAAAATGTGTTGTGAATATTTTCCTTTGTCAAAAGCATAGTTCGCAAAGCCCACACACTTGACTTTTGGTCAGCAAAATTTAATGTGATATCCATAAGAACTTGCAAAAGTTGTAACAAAGACTAATTGT
This sequence comes from Glycyrrhiza uralensis, assembly GCA_030159175.1. Taxonomy (NCBI): domain Eukaryota; kingdom Viridiplantae; phylum Streptophyta; class Magnoliopsida; order Fabales; family Fabaceae; genus Glycyrrhiza; species Glycyrrhiza uralensis. The sequence continues at coordinate 7,801,962 of BRZY01000006.1, forward strand.
CCTCCCACTGATAGCTCAGTGGAAATGCTATGGGATGGACATCCAAAGAGTGAGGGGATCGATTCCCAACCCCAACCCCCTCCCCCTTGACCAAAAAAAAAAGACTAATTGTGTGATTTTAATGGAAAGGAGGGGAGGGAAAGGAATGCAAGGGATTTAAGTCATTTTTAAACCATATTTTGTCCCCTTTAAATACTCTAATGTTGGAGAGAAGCTAAAGTTGATGTAAGAGGGATTTTGCTTCCCTTCTCTCCCTCCAGAAAATTTTATTTTGTGGTCGTGCTCCATCCAAAGTTAAACCAAACAAGATAGATGGAGGGTGTCAATGAGCTATGGCAGTGATAGAGTATGCTAGACATCGATGATAGTGGTAGAGAGCGTCCGACAACAACAATAAGTCAATAACCACGACAGTAGAGGGTGAGGTGGCAATGGCGATGACGATGAAAGTTGACGAGTCGCGGGGGAGAGTGCCAAATTAGGTGACAACAATGAAGGGTAAAAATAAGGAAATAAAAAGTCTTGTTCTGAAAAAATAAAAAACAAAACAATAAGAACAAGTAATTACAAAATACCTACTCAAATATATTTTTTTAGGCAAAATTGCATTTTTGGTCCTATAACTTATTTGTTTGTTTCAATTTGGTCCTATAATTTTTTTTGTATCAAGTTGGTCCTGTAACTTCAAAAACGTTTTCACGTTAGTCCCTTCTGTCTGTTTTAAAGAGACGCCGTGACTAACGCGCTAACGTGTCCATTAACGTGGTGACATGGCCTTAGTAAGCTGATGAGTTGGACTTACCCGTGTCTGAGTTGTGAAACGACACCGTTTTGTCACTGGTTTTCAATGTGATTGAACTTCTCCCAGAAGCACCATCCCGTGTTATTGGAGGGAAGAGAAACGAGTTCTGGACCAAGAGAAGACGAGTCGCGCGAGGTTAGGGTTGAAGGAGGTCGAAATTGCAGATGGTGAGGGAGACAACGGAGACACAGTTGTTCGCTTCTTCTTCTCCTAGGGTTCATTCTGTGGCAGTGATTCAAGGTACATTTCCTCTCTTCCACAGAGTTTCTGAAATGTTAGTGTTGTGTTGTTGTTCTTTTTTTCGAGACTTGGGTTCTGGTTCTGGTTGATGGGTTTTTTTTGTTGGTTGCGATTTGTGTCACTAATGGGGTTATGGGGATGTGGGTTTTGATTGAGGTTTGTGTGACAATCCATGCTCCCATAGCTGTAACACCCTCTTTCCCGGAGGGCATTACACTTAAGTAACCAACCCAAACGCGGAAAATAAATTTCTTTAAGTCTGGTTTTCTTTCGGAAAAATTCTGACAAACTTAATTAATTTTCATAAATAGATTTTCATTGCCATTTTTTTCTTAAAAGATATTAAAAATAAACATAAATAACTCAATACTCAACATATGAAAATGAATTGCAGTTACTGGATAAAATTTACATCTTTCTTCATAAACCAATGTTTGGAATAATACATCATATAAAAATCCGTTCTTTACAAAAGAGTACTGACTCCCTATGCTGGTCAAGCACTAAGAACTTCTGCAAGAAGCTCTAATAAGGAAACTCTAACTCGAAAATAGGACTCGGCTGCCCTTCCACTAGGTTAACTCATCTTCAGAGTATGTCTCAATCCTCGAGTCCTGACGGGTCCACCCAGCTAGTGGTCCATCTATATGAATCATGTTCCAAAGAGCACAAAACATATAGGCAAGAGTCAAAATCTCTTTCGCAGTTATCACCATAGTCATACAAGTAACACATCACAGAAATTCATGCAAAATCATACCATGACCATTTATAGCAGAAATCACTCACACATGCACAACATAGCATGCTCATCATATGTCACACAGACGCACCTTTACAACTTCACACAGAATATCACCGTTTCACACAGAAGCATATCATAAGAATTCAATATATATATACACACAAGACACTTCTATGGGCCCTTTCTTTACAACAGATTCGACACACAGTCACGAGCACGTAGCCCGCACTCCATGGAGATTCCTTTTCCCAAACTCCTCATTTATTCGACACTCAGTCACGAGCATTTAGCCCGCACTCCATGGAGATTCCTTTTTCACATAGCACGAAATGTCACTTAGCATTTCTGAGAGCACACAGCTCCCCTCACACAGCACGGCACACAACCCATTTGCACACAGCACGACACACATCCCATTTGCACACAGCATGGCACACAGCCCTTCACATAGCACACAGCAAAAACGTCACACAACCTATAGCACAATCCATAGATATTCAATCCAATGGCACACAACCTTTACATTTCACAGTATTTAGGTCACACCGACTTTAAACCACACAGTATTCATATCACACAGTATTTATCACACAGAACTTATTCATCTCCTTTTATTGACACTTAGTCCCACAATCATACCTCATCTTCCATTGCTCAACCTTCTTAAACACATAGTTCTCTCTTCGTTGATGCTTTATTCTAAAACTTTCTTTTAACTGCTAGGTTCATTATTCTTGAAATCCTAGACTTACATTATGTCTTCTTTTACTTTTACAAATCACTTAGAAAAATCCATTTTAAGGAAAACTTTTCATAATTACATTTATGACCCCAAAATATCCATATTTTTATTGCTGCCCTAAACTTTTGAAAATTACATTTTTGGCCCAAGAACATTCCTTTTACAGATTCAGTCTCTATATTTTCGAAAATTACAACTTCACTTTCTGTTCTAAGAACTTTCAAAATTACACTTTTGCCCCTAATCTTTCAAAAATTACATTTTCGACCCCTGCATTCTCGAGTACAGTGGTTTCCAAGGCAGAGGAGTTCACAGCCTGTGAAAATGTTCACACCCTGGGCGGGAACCGTTCTGGAAAAACTTACAAAGATCCGAAAATTCAATTTTCTTTTTGGGTTTGATTATTTAATCCATTTCCATCATTTTTAAGCATCAAAACCAGCTTTTAGCTTCATAAACTTTGGTGCATTAAATTGATTTTCAAAGGTTACTACTTTACCTCTTTTGAAATAATTTGTAAAACTTAATTTAAATCCTAACACCTATAACCTCTCTTTAATCTTCTTAGAAATTATACTCATAACAACACCCCTTCACCCTTTGCTCCCTTAGGAAAATTCCATGATAAGGAGACCTTTATGAATTTAAGAAAACAAACCAATCACATAGGAAACCACTTCACCACCCATAGGATGTAATTGCCAACATGAGAATTCAAACACCACATATAAGAAATCATTCCACAACAACATAAGGAAATCATCTCCCATGAACATATAAAAGTACCTTCTCAAAGAACATAAGAAATCTTCCATCAAAAACATGAAAATCATCATCAAGCATAAAAGATCACATACCACACAAGCTTATATAATTATGGTAGCTAGAGAGAGTTTCCCCTTACCTTTTCCTCTAGCTTGTGAAAGAAAAACCCTAACCTCTAGCCCTCCTTCTTCTTCTCCTTCTCCTTCTTGATTATTTCCTTCTAATCCATAATAACACATCCAAACAAAATAAGCTTACTCATCCATGAAAGCAAACTTAAGATAACCTATAACTACCCTAAGCTCTTAAACCATGAGGAAGAAAATGAGAACTTGAGCTATGGAGTTCTTACCAAATACCTTGATAGCTTGATGATTCCAAAATCAAGAGCAAAATCCTTGGAAAATTTGATTATTTTGAGTGTAAACTTGGAGAGAAAAGTATAGGAAATGTTTATGGTATGAGAGCAAAGTGAGAAAAATGGAACAAGACTTTCTCCTCCTCTCTCCCTTCACTCGGCCAGCTCCCTCTCCCATATCCCTCTTGTGTAAGATTGTTTTTCTAATTAATCATGGTTAAGAATGAGTCATAATTGGTAAAAATGAAACAAGGCTTTTTCTTATTGGCCAATACTTATGAGTCATAGATGCTTGAACTTTCCACACTCTTCCTCATACACAACCAGGCGCTGCAGCTGTCCAAGGGAGGGGTGAAAATGTTTTTTCACCTTAACCATGGTAAATGGTAAATCTCCAAGGTAATTAAGTGTGGTAACTTTTGTATTTCATAGTAAAAATTGTCCAAACTTAACCTATTGGGGTAAAAATTCTCATGAACCTTATAATAAGTCCTAAGCCATGTAAATAAGATGCCACAAAAGTCTTGGTTCAAAAAGATCAAGCTTAGAAGAATTACGGTAACTTTTCGGTTTTTACCGTAACCCGTAACTTAGGATAAAAATGAATTTTCTCAGAAAATTCTTAGAAAATTTCTAAAAATCATAAATATTGTAAAAACACCATTGGGTACTCTTTTGGTTGATTTCAGATTATTTCCTAAGCCTCTGACATTCACCTGCTCTCCCTGCTATCCTGTTCTCGTTCTACAGGGACCAAAACCGCAATTCTTTGTTTGCTATTCTAAAAATTTCCAAAATAATTTCTAAAATTCTAAAATAATGTAAAAACATTATTTGGATCCTCAAAAATATTTCTCAACTTGTTCTGGTCTCCAAACCAACTCACAGTTCATCCTAGTCAAACTACAGGGACCAAAACAGTAACATTTTTATTCGTTTCTCAGCAAATTCCCAAATAAATTTCTAAAATCCTCAAATCATTTCTCTGACTCCAATTAGGGTTTCTATATGATTATATTCTTATTCTGACAGTCAAAACGTCTACAGACTTTTCCGTTTGACTTTCCACGTCAGCACTAAACCATTTTTAATTTCATTGAAATCCTAATATTGGCAATAATCCTCCCCTATTAACACTCCGTCTCTTATAGTGAAAATTTGGGGCGTTACAATAGTTGTTTCTGCTACATCCATGCTTTGAATTGACAGAATCAGATCGACATTGAGCCATCTTTGCAAGGACGCGATTTGGGGATCTCAAAATCTGAAACCCTAGCTCAGTACATTTAACAAGAAAAAGAAGAAGATCTAATTGCGAAAATACCCCTAACAGACATGTTCCAGCTCACCAAGGTCATGTCACCACGTTAACGGACACGTCAGCGCGTTAGTAACGGCATCTCTTTAAAATAGACGGAAGGGACTAACGTGAAAACATTTTTAAAGTTACAGGACCAACTTGACACAAAAAAAGTTATAGGACCAAATTGAAACAAATAAATAAGTTATAGGACCACAAATGCAATTTTGCCATTTTTTTATTATTTTTTGACAGATAAATACTTTTTATATTTTTAATTATTTTAAATTAGTTTTAAAAAACTATAATCAAGAAGTCAATTATATTATATTTATTCCTAATACATGTACAATGTCAATAGTGTTATTGTTGTCCCTGTTCTTTATAGCAATTCTATGTCAATTTTACAGTGTTATACAAAAATAAATTATGGGAACGACATTGAAAATGATTATGAGCATAGTGACAAAATTTTAAAAAAATCATATAAAGAAATTAAGACAAGCACGTTAAATAGGAATGGGAAATATATTTTAATGTTATAAAAAATATATTTTTAAGTTTTGAGTTATCCTTTTTCCCACCCCCTTTTCCTATTTGCACCCCTCTCAAAAAAAAGTTTTATTCCTAAAATACCCCTCCCACCCCTTTCTTCTCCCCCATCTAATCTCACCTCCTTCCCACCTTTCTTCCTCTTCTTATTCCACTCCCACTCTACCCTCACCCACAACTAGAGCTGTTTATTCGGGCTGGCCCAGCCCATTCGAGCCAGCCCAAACGGGCCAACACATTTTTGGGCCGGGCCGGGCCAAATTTTATATGGGCCACTAATATGCCAGCTCAGCCCAGCCTTCCACGGGCTGCGGGCCAAACGGGCTGGCCCATGGGCTCATTTATTTTTTAAAAATAATATTTTTATAGAAATCTGACACAGTCACACCTGTGGAATTAATCACACGCCGGGTATGAAACGCATTGTAAGCTAGTTTAGTACTGAAAAATAAGACATTTGTAGAGCCTGACGCTTTCACACCTGTGAACTTATTCACAATGGTGGTGTGAAACGATCTGTAACGGAGTTTAGTGCCAGAACTGACGCTTCCACACCTGTGTAATTATTCACACCCCTGATGTGAAACAGTCTGTAAGCAAATTAAGCAAATAATAGTCGGGCCAGCTGGCCAGCCCGGCCCACCACAGGCTAGCCCACTTTGGGCCAATGATTTTTCGGGCCGGGCCGGCCAACATATTTTTGGGCCTAGATTTTGCTAGCCCTGCCCATTTTTTTATCGGACTAAACGAGCTAGTCCATCGGGCCTGGCCCATTTCGACAGCACTTCCCACAACACAGCACTATTCTCCAACCAAAGCGACTTATGCACAAGTATATTCTTTTATTTTTTGTGTGACTCCACATGAAAGCTTTTCGTAAAGTATTAACACCTTATAGAAACTCAATTTCCATAAGTTGTCAAATTTTAATCTGTTATAGTAATAAAGAATTTAATACCTTATGAAAATTTCCACAAGATATTACATTTATTTAATACCGTAAGTTGTCAAAATTTGTAAAGGGGGTCGGGAGAAAAAGCAATTGGGGGATAATTTGGTCAAGATATACAACTTTTTGGATAGGAAAGTAGGAATAGAAAAAAGAGGGGTGGAAAAAGAAATTCTTTAAATTTTTAGCCTTGTAGTTTTAGTAGCATGGTATTAGGCCCATTTTTTGGCATAAGGCCAGGCCCACCTTGTGAAATTTGAATTTCCATGAAAAGCCCCAAAACAGAGCAACGTTGTCTGTAACATTCGACTCTGCTAAGCTAGGGCTCCAACTCAACGCTCACCCTTCTTCCATCAGAAGCAGAGAGAAAGAAAGAGAGAGAAAGAATGCTGTCAGGGGACATACCTCCCAACCAGACCATTTACATTAAGAATCTCAACGAGAAGGTCAAGAAAGACGGTAACTTTCTTTCAGACCCGTGTTCCCATGTTTTGCACTGTCGTGTACTTGAATTTTACATTTACAACTGTTCTCTGGCTTGATTGTGATTTTGGAACTTGGCGAGGTTGCAAAAATGTTAATATTTAAGTGAGTTTGTGGTATAATTTGGTGGCTGCAGAGTGATGCCTACAAATTTCGACTTGGTTTGAGTTTTTGCTGAACTAGGATAGCTATGGATTTAGCTTAGGATCCTTGATTCATGTGTTTCTTATGCTGAAATTTTGTTGATTGTTATGTTGGGAAATTTAATTGGACTGGGCATGTCTCAATTGGACAACATGGAACATAATTTCAATGTTGTCTTTCAGACCAACATATATATAGGGTGCATATGGGTAAACAACTTAATTAAGTGCTTATTGAATAAGTGCTTATCATATAAGTGCTTATGAATAAGCTGTTTTTATAATCAAAGAGGGAATGAGATTAAAATGTTTTCATATAAGCTATTAGCTGTAAGCTGTTTTTATAAGCTATTCTGGAGAGCTTATTGAAATAAGCTGAAAACAGCTTATGGATATGTCATAAGCTATTTCCATAAGCTCTCCCAAACACCTCCACAAGTACTTATGTCATAAGATAAGCCCAAATAAGCTGTCAATAAGCTCTTCCAAAGCACCCTGATCGCCTTGCTTGATGTTTGCCCATGATTTTTCATTTCAGATGTTGTAATTGGATATTCTTTATTACTCTTGTGGGTATCATTTTTTATTTTTTAATAATTTTTTATGTTGACCCTATGATAGAGTTTAGCATTATATTCTGTTTTCTTGTTAATGTGGCAGAGTTGAAGAGATCTCTGTACTGCTTATTCTCTCAATATGGAAGAATTTTGGATGTTGTTGCTCTAAAGACACCCAAGCTTCGAGGTCAGGCATGGGTTTGTTTCAGTGAAGTCACTGCTGCCAGTAATGCAGTGCGACAAATGCAAAACTTCCCATTTTATGAGAAACCTATGGTAATCAAGTTATATTGCTTTTGTTACTTGTTAATTTCTTTGCAGTGATGTTCATAAATCTCTTGTGTTTTATTTCAGACTTTTTTGGAACCTTTTCTTGTTGCCTGCTCAAGTTAGCTTACTGTATTTGATGTTGAATATTGTAGTTTCTCTTGCTTGTCTATTGTCTATGATGGATTTATGTTTGTGCCAAAGTATACCCGCTTGTTAAAAAAATTATTTAAATATTTTGTTTTAATTGTCTTTGATCCATACATATACTGTCCTGTAGGCAGTATGTTCCTTATCAAGAATGAGAATGAGAGATATAGATGATTTATCCCGTGTTCTTTAATCTTTATTATCCCCCCTTTTACTACAAAATTGCTTGCTATTTTGATTTGTCTATTTTTCTATCAATGATAATATGATATGCTTCTAAAAGCTTTTTGTGTAAATAATTTGATTTGATGCAGCGAATTCAATATGCGAAAACAAAGTCAGATTGTATTGCTAAAGAAGAGGGAAGTTATGTTCCAAGGGAAAAGAAAAAGAAACAAGAGGAGAAAGGTGATCGATAGTCATCTATTGTTTCCTTTCAAACCATAGTCTTCCTCATTTTTTGAATTCTATTTTGAATCTTGCTTGTTGAATGTACCATTTTCATCCGTTCCTTTAAAGTGGTAATGTCAGTTTCAAATGGCTAGCATTCAATACTAGTCATTAGAACCAGATAGAGGCATTCACAATGCGGTTATAAAAAAGAAGTAATTGATTTTATTTAATCATATAATCACATGACAGTTTTTTTCTGTATGGAGATTTTAAAACTGAATAAAAACTGACACAATGTTTGAAAAGTTTAAAATGTTCCATGAATGAAATTTTCTGGATTTCCCTATCATCCTTGGATTTCCTTGGCCTAAATAACATGAATGAGGTTTTCTGTTGTAAGAGTTGTAAGAGTGCTGTTTACCGTGAAGTAAACCCTCTAGTAGTGGATTATATCATGTTTGTGATTTCAAATTCGTTATTTGACCACATTCATGTGTCTCGTACATGAATTTCCTGCTGCTGCTGATGCCTTGTTAAAGAATTCAAATTCAAATATGTCATTCATGGATGATGGTTTTCCAACTTACTATTATGCGTGTGAAAGATGAGTAAATTAACCCATCCACCTGCTTTCTCTCTTTCTCTAATTTCCTCTCACCCCTATCCCACAAACCACCCCATGTACACTTGCATGCACTACCAAAAAAAAACTGGGCTACTTATTTTTTTGAGTAAGCCAAATGAATATATTGAAGTGTTCACTGCAGTAATTTCTTATTGTTTTAATTTGACCGACTTAATTTTGCCTGTTCAGCTGAGAGAAAGCGGCGTGCTGAAGAAGCACAGCAATCTGCTGTGCCTAATGGCACACATGGTGCAAGTAACGGTGGCCCAACAGTAAGTTCCTTTAATCTATGTTGATTATTGTGCCTGATTCTCTCTGTGGTAAGAACTTTGGTTGTAGATTGTGAAGAGTCTATTAATGATGTTGGGTCATCAGGTCAATGTATGCCTCATGGCTCATGTAGTCTTGTGAGCATGAAAGAAACAAGTAAAAAAATGACTATTATTGTCATATTTTTTCAATTTAAGTCTAATCCCTTGATACATCTACTCCATTTTAGACCTATTCTAAATATATGGATTTGTGCTAAAGATTCAAATTCAATGTTTTCACCTTTCTTTTTAGAAGTACGTGGGCAAATGTTAGTAGTTAGTATGTAATGTTAGTGAGGAAATTTGAACTCATGACCTCCTTATCACTCTAACCCTAGTGTCCCTCCCCAAAAACCACCAAACTCACTTCATGTGGGTATGATAGTAATGTGGAGTTTCATGTACTTATCTTGACATTACGTGCAACTAACATATAGTATGTACTATTTATCTGCAGCCCTCATTCCGTCCAGGACCTGGTGCCCAAGAAGCAGCTGCTCCCAACAACATTTTGTTCATAGAGAATTTGCCTTATGAAACTACTGGTAGAATGCTTGAAATGCTCTTCGAACAATACCCGGGTTTTAAGGAAGTGCGGTTGATTGAAGCAAAGCCAGGTATAGCGTTCGTTGATTTTGAAGATGAGGTACAATCATCCATGGCCATGCAGGCCCTTCAAGGCTTCAAAATCACCCCTCAAAATCCCATGATGATAACCTTTGCTAAGAAGTAGTTAATCGATTTTCCGCGGTCAGTACTTTTTCCATCTCTTGCCTGTATTTGTGGGAAGGCGGTACTTGTAAGTGATTTTTGCATACTGTACTGCTGTAGATCTTTCATAAAACCAATTGCTGCAGTTGTAATTTTACAGGAAGTTAGAAACAAGTAGACAAAAAGTGAGATTTCGACCACATTTATGGGAAGATTGAGATTTGAGATAGTGCTGGTATAGTGTGGATCATTTTAATTGTCTCTGTAAAACATGTTCTCGTTTACTTTGTAAGCTAGGTTCTATGAGCTGTTTGATCATATCAGCCTACACTATCCTCTGGTTTTTGTGTTCTTGCAATCCCCCTCCTCCCTTGCCCCCATTTATGCAAAGGTTTTCTTTATTGGCAGGGATGGTAATAGGGGAGTTTGAGTAGGGTATCATAGTATCACCCATCTCCATATTTACCTTTTAAAAAAATATTTGCATTTGGTTCCATACTCATGGATGACAACTTTTGTGCCCATATTTTTACTTGTTGGGTACTTACCTGGTTTAATATTGAACATGTTATCTCATTTGATCATAAAAAGCATATGGTTTTTTTATTAGAGTGAATCACCAATTTTGTCTGTGAAATTGTAGAGTGTTATCGATTTAGTCTCCAAAATTAACATTCCAAATTAGTCTTTAAAATTGAAAATACTCAATTGCATGTCCATAAGTATTCGTTAGAGTTTATAAAAATAATTTGTGACATGTCCATAAGCTGTTTTAGCTTATTTAAGTAGGATAGCTTAGGAAAACAATTTATAATATATGAAAACAATTTAATCACTATGATAAAAAAAACAATTTAATTTTATTCCATATTGATTATAGAAATAGCTTATTTATAAGTGCTTATATGAGCAATACTATCATCAAGTGCTTAATCAAATTATTTGAACGCACTTTTATATTAGTTTTTTTTATAAAATGAAGTAATTAATTTCCTTAAAAAAGGAATTTTTATTACTGTTGAAAATGCAGAAGTAAGAACAATTCATTTGCTTCGTGAACGGAAAGGGTGATGATATTGTTCACAATTTTTGTTTGTTATAATATAATAGACTTGCCGTTGAAGGAAAGCCAAGTACGTAAACAGGTACAAAAGAAATTTTGCAAGAAAGTTGTCGAAAATTGATTGGTGAAATTTCTACCTTGGGTCCTATGGAGAAGCACGACTTAATTGTATTTTTGGTCCTTAAATATTTTAATTGTGGGATTTTGTCCTCAGTTTTTAATTGTGTCAATTGGGTTTCAAAAAATTTCAATTGGTACAATTAGGTTCCTCTGTCACTATGTTGTTCAATTTTTAACGTCAACAGAGCCTACGTGACACATGAAATTGATTTGAGATTGAGTGTCAAGATGACTTGAATCAGTGCCAAATCAATCCCATGTATGTCATATAGGCATCTAACGTTAAAAAATTAGATGATATAGTGATGGAGAGACCTGATTATGACAATTATAATTATGATACTTTAGAAACCCAACAAGCACAATTAGGATATGAAGGATTAAAATCAAGTATCGTAAAGACTATTAATACGATTAAACCTAGTATCTTATATTTCAGATCGTGCTTTTGCAATAAGCTCTCTTCTGAGAATTTTTCCTGAAGCTGTCTTAGGAATATTGTTGATAAATGTCACCCTTCGCAATCTTTTGAAAGGTGCAACCTGTAAACACGAATAAAAATGAGTAACAATGGACAAAGGCACATAGGCCAATTCAAATGCTTCATTAAAGCATTATAGTTTAAAGCACGCGAACAAGATTAATTCCAACCCATACTTTCCCTGCTTAATTAGAGGTTAGAGGATTATCATACAACTCAGTATATATACTAGTACACTTAGGTGTTTATGATCATTCACAAAGCGAGTATATGTAGAGGAGAAAGCGAGTATATGAAAACCAAAGGAAGAGAGAAGCAAATTTCTTTGAAAGTAGACACTTCTTGTAGATCCTATGTACTTCCAGGGCTACTCTTATACAGATGGATGTTTTGATGATGATCGATCCTCACATTATGAGCTCCTATATTTGAAGATTTTGGTTATGGACTTTATTAGTAATATCATAAGGTTTGTAATGCCAGGTTTTTGAATGGGTGCTTAATTGGTTTGACTCAATTAATGAGGTTGATCGTGTTTTTAATTGGCAAAATTGCTCTTTTGGTCCTATAACTTATTTATTTGTTTCAATTTGGTCCTATAATTTTTTTTGTCAAGTTGGTCCCTTAACTTCACGAGTGTTTGATGATGATTTTTAGTGTACATATATCTTTGTGTGCTTATTAAAATGTTATGTTCTTTGTTTCATATGAAAGTAGACAAAAAATATTTCAATTTAGGTTTTGGAATGACCTAATTTGAACATGTATTGGATTAGAAATTGTTTTCTCAAGTTTCGGATGAAGAACAAATTGCTGATATGAAGTCCCTGTTTTTCTAGGACTAACAGTCTCTGAAAAAGTGTACATATCTAACTTGAGAGAATAATTTCTAATCTAATACATGTCCAAATTAGGTCATTCTGAAGCCTAAATTGAAATATTTTTTGTCTACTTTCATATGAAACAAAGAACACAACATTTCAATAAGCACACAGAGAGATGTGTACACTAAAAATCATCATCAAACACTAGCGAAGTTAAGGGACCAACTTGACAAAAAAAAATTATAGGAGTAAATTGAAACAAATAAATAAGTTGTAGGATAAAAAAGCAATTTTGTCTTTTTAATTTGAAAATGCTATACAAATTGATAGAGAAGTAATGTTGGTACTTTTAGTTCAATTTTCAAGTGTTTTAATTTTGATAAAGTAAAAGTAATATATAGATTACTATCAAAGTAATTTTCACTAAAACTTTGGTTTAGAGTAAAAATAATCGATTATATATCATTGATAATAATAGATTATTTGTATGCTTTTTCTCGTACCAAAAGTTATTTATGACGGTTACTGAGTAATTGATTATTTTAGTACTAACTTTTGAACCTCTTAGAGTTCCACAATGGTGCTACATGTTGCCCACTTTTGGGGACTTAAGTGGGTTCTATAAGTACACATCACTCTTTTTTTTAACTCAATTACCTAATAAGTATTCAATCCCTCCGACCCAATACCTCAAAAAATTTATTAAATGGATCCTACCAATAATTTTACATTCAATTATAACCCAAAAAATACGTGAAACCCTTCCAAATAGGTACTCCACTTTAGGTACTCCCATTGGAGTTTCTCTTAACCCTGATTAGATCTATATAATGTTAGTATTTCTATATCATTTAATAGATGAAAATTAGACTTTCAAAAGTATTATTATGCTACCAAAATTGTCACTCATTGAACCATATTGATTCAACCATTATTGAGATCAACTAGAGCTTCATTTGATCAACTTGCACTATCTAGAGTGCTATTCGGTTTGGTTTACTTTAATAGTTTTCTTTATGGGTGAGGTATCACAATTGTGTTTAGGGTGAGGTTTCGCCTAGGAGTTGTATTTAAGGTTAGGTATCCTTAAAGGTAGAATTAATTGTGTAAGGGGGATCCCGATTGTAACTAGGGTGAGATTTCCCTAGGGGTAGTTCTCTTTGGGTGACCCGAAAGGTGGTAAAAAAGGTGTGGTATTCTTTTTGTACCTTTAATATTGGTGTATTTGTTCTATTTTGAGAATAGTGATAACTTAAGTTACGATTGGGGACTCGACGTAGGTCACTAGGACGCGATCGAATCAAGATAGATTACTTGTGTTCTTTTCTCTCTACCCTATCTCTTTCAAATTTAAGTTGAATTTTGATTGCTTGTCACATTGATACATATCTTGCATTCATATTAATCGATTAAATATCATACTTTAACAAAAAGTTTCTAACCTTACACATTGAAAAGGAGGCAATTTATTTCCATATATTTAATAATTTAATTTCCCTCTCTTTTGTCATATACACTAGCACTTTTTTAAAAAAAAAATCTCACGATTATACTTTTAGTCCTATTGAGTTATATCTTGATAACACAAAATCTGTTTATTTTGTGAGTGCAAGTCAAGATCAAGCTTGTTCTTTGTCTTTTTCTCACCTGGTTGGAAACAAACTTCTGAATTTCTTTCTCAGTCAGTGAACTGTTGGGTGAAAGAACTACATAAGCAATTGGAACCTCACCGGCCCTATCATCTGGATATCTATAGAAAGGAAATGACTTGACTATGAATTCTCAAAAATAGATAAGATAAGATGTGTAAAATTAAACTATATATCTTGCATGTGATACTTACGGGACAACAACAGCATCTAGTATCTCTGGGTGAGAAATGAGAAGCCTTTCAAGTTCTGCTGGCGCAACCTAGTTACAACAAAGACACAAATTAAATAGCATGTAAAGTAATTCTTTTGATCATAAACAATCATTGTCATGTATAACTAGAAGGGTTATAAATAATTAATCAACCAAACATTAATAGAGGTGTCAAATTGGGCTGCCCAAACCCATCAGACCAAATTGAAAAACGGGTCAACCTATACTCATTCGGCCACATGTTTCCTTGCCCAGCCTAGCCTAAAACACACCGAGTTAGACCGGCATGGCCTAACCCAAATTATTTACAAAGAAAAATAACTCAAAGTACTTAAAAAGTGCATGTAATGCGGGGCCCATCTAGTCCAGTGGACCAATTGGGTCATGTCAAAAAAGCCCAATTCATTTCAAGCATATAATTAAGAAGTCTAGTCTAGCCTACAAACATAGGCCCAACAAATCTACCTATCGGGTCGTGCCAAAATTGGTAGCTCTACCATAGTAGTACATGCATTATTATGGACAAAAATTACTATAATTGACACATTGACAATTTGGGACATGGAGCATTAGTTTAATATATTCCCAATACCATATCATCTTTTTGATGCTCAAGTAAACCTCACATTGACAAGGATTTGATTCAGATTTCATATATATGCCTGTGCAATGTAATACATATATGCCCGAAAATTTTTAATTTTCTTATTGACTTCATTTAGATTACATATATACCTGAAAACCTCTGTACTTGATTAGTTCTTTGATACGGTCAACAACATAAAGTTGCCCATCCTCATCGAAATATCCAAGATCTCCTGTATGCACCCACTCTTCTTCATCTAAAGTCAATCTTGTGGCATGTGGATTGTTATGATAGCCTGAAATTTTTGTAATATATAGCTGCACTAAATTTCATCTAGGAAAAGTTTACATGATACAAATTAATGCCAAATTCCATAATAAGTATAAAAACATGTTGACACCATCCCAGTGGAAAGTGAAATAATCAGAATCTAAACTACAATTCCAAACATGCATAAAGTCAAATATTGACAAAAAAAATAAAGTCAAATAGATGAAAACTTCAAGACATGTACTACAATTAATAAATTAATTAATTATGTCCATGAGAGTTTAGAATGACTTGTACAAGTGACAAGATGCATTAATATGATTACTACCTCCGGTCCAAATCTTTGGTTGTTTAAGGTTTTGGCACATAGATTAAGAAATAATTAATTGAACAAATTTTAGACTAAAATGACCCTATTTATTATTCATCATTCTCAACTATCCTAATTATTTCTCCACTCAAAACTTATTAATTATATCAAGGGTATAGTTGGAAAAATGTGATAAATTATCTCTTGAAATCCTAAAACAACCAAAGTTTTGGGACAAAAATAAAAAGCTAAAACTATCAAAAATTTGGACCGGAGGGAGTACAAAATAATTTTAACTTTAAAGCTTGAAGAAGGAACACTAACAAAGTGTATGGAGATGTTACAATCTAATTATTAACTCTAGAGGAACAGTTGCATTGGCAGAGAAGTTACAAATATAAAAAATAGACAAGAAATTACAAAAGGGGGTAAGTCATAAGTGTGAAGGAGGTAATGTCGAATTGTATTAGTTGGAACCAAACATTTTGTCAAGCTATGCCCCCAAAACTTGTACAAAGTGAAATATTTCACTTTAGTTTCCAACTTATCATAGTAAGTACAATGGTTTAAGATCCAAGTCCAAATAAGATATGACACCACTCCTCTCTTATATTTTCACCAATAATGGGTCACTATGGATCGAGTTCCAGGAGCCCACATTGACAACACAAATTCACCCATAACCTTAAGGTGTTAGATACATGAATTTTGTCTCTTATATTCTCTTCATTTGACTCATTTCTGACTAATGTGGGACTAATAATTAAACTCACACTTGAATTCCCTAACATATAGATCCATTTTTTTAATTATGGACTAAACACTAGAGATGAGAATCACTCTACCTTGCATCATGTTAGGACCCCGTACCCATAATTCCCCCAACTGTCTTGGAGGGAGCGGCCTCTGTGTTTCCACACTCACTATTTGAGCTTCAACTCCTAAAACCAGCATTCCAGCTGCACCAGTATGACGAATCCCCTCTCTTGGATTCTCCATAGAAACAATGCCACAAGTTTCTGTCATACCATAGCCCTGATACCACACAAGAAAAATACATAAATTAAATTATTATTTTTATCTTTCTAAAAAATGAAAGAAAAAAAACTACACAAATGGTCCACCCACTATTTTGGTCCGTGTCAATCCTATATGGCGTCTAAAATAGGTGCACTACAATAACGTAACTTCTTGTTGACTTGGCACATTTTTTAGAAACATAAAAAAGAAACTTAGTAAAGTTTCCATCTCATGAACTAAAGCTTTTGAATTACTAAAAGCACGTGACATCAAGTTTCCCATATCACAAGTCATGCTCAATACTATTAGTTTTTTTTATGAATATGCTCAACACTATTAGTTATGTTATGGGGAACGCGGTAAGGATAAAATATATAGTATGTGGTTCATATAATTACTCTGTTATTCTTTAACGTACAATAGAGCTGGCTGTAGGGTTCAACCATTTAGGCCAAAAAAATTCTTAAAACATATTTGCAATTTTTATTGTTTTTAAAAAATTATATAAAGTTACTAATTATTTAATAAATGGTATTAAAAAATTATCCTAAAAATAATATAATAATCTTATTATGACTCTCTCTTAACTAATAATCGTTTTTTTACTCTATTTTACTAGTTGATTTTTCTTAACGCTATTAATTTTAGTTAAAATTCATTTCTTCAAATATTTAATTTAATATTGTAAACATTGGAATATATTAAACTCATCAAGTGATTATTGCATATTTCAATTATCTGTTAAATATTGATTAATGTCATACTTTCCAAAAATTGAATTTTATTTCATATTTCAAATTTCAATATAAATAAATTTCCTTTTATTCAATAATTATGATGATATTGCAAGTTATTTTCTTACATAAAATTAAAAAGTCTCAAAAAATTCACAGAATTAACTTTATTATCAATTAAAACAAAAATGATACATAAAATTGATTATAATAATTTAATAAATAATTTCTCATCTCAAGAAAATTCAAAATTTAATTTTCAAATTAAATCACATAATTGTATTAAATTTTTTAATTAATTTGAAAGTGTCTTTTCTTAGTATTTGCTTTAAGACCTAAATACATGTTGAATTGTGATCACTATTTAATGATACACAAATGTTGTGTATTCGCATAAATAGTTTAATTAAGTGTTTATTCAATAAATTATTCTATGAAGTTTAATTAAATAACTGTTCACAAGTTATTCTAGAAAACGTATTGAAATAAATCGAAGATAACTTATTTTTATAAGCATATCTAAATAATTATAAATAAAATTATGTTATAAGATAATTTCTAAATAAGTGTTTTTCAAATACTCTTATTTGAATAAGATTTTAAGGTTTTGATAGAAAGGCAAGTGCTTCTATCCAGTGAGAAATTTTGAGGTTATTGTTTAAACTTGTAGAATTGGCAAAAGAAAAAGGATTTTTGGACACCTACACACCCTAGAGAAAAACAGGAATAGAAAAGAGAGGGTGATGGATGTGATAGATAAGTAACGTGACAAGAAGAAAAAGATAGAAATAGAGAGAGGTCTGGTGTTGGATGAGTGTTGAGAGTGATTAGGTGTTCAAAAATCAAAACTATTGTGAAAAGAAGGTGATGAATTACCTAAAAAATGGTAACATGAGGTAAATGCCTTACACACCTCCATCAACTCCTTCCCAAGAGGAGCAGCACCAGACCCAATATGCTTCAAAGATGATAGATCATACTTCTTAACCATGTCTTGTTTTCCCAGATAAAGCACGATGGGAGGTACCACCCACAAATTCGTCACCCTGTGCTTCTCAATGGCCTTCAACAACGCCTCTAACTCAAACCTCCTCATTGACACCACTGTGCTCCCTCGACGAAGCTGCGCATATGTGACGATGGCAAGCCCAAAGAGGTGAAACATCGGCAAAACACAAAGGAACACGTTGTTTAACTCCCCCGCCAAATCGTCGTCCATGCCAAGCATAAGTGATGCCACGATGAAGTTCCTGTGTGTGAGAACCACACCCTTGCTTATTCCCGTGGTCCCTGATGAGTACATAAGCGCTGCTGTATCGACTTGTTTCACGTCATGTTTTGGCAACTCCGCCACTGGCCCCACCGCCTCCATCAACGTGTAGAAACTCATGGACTTTGAACTTGACGAGTTCTCAGAGTCAGAATCGATGATCACTGTGGGGAGGTCGAACCCTTTCACTTTGTCCCATAGTTCGGGGACCGTGATTACCTGTTAGTGGTAGGAAGATCAAGAGATATGATATGGAAGAAGAATTCTATTACTTTGGCACACAAAGATAAAGAAAGGTGGTCCTCTATTTATACATGAGGAGTGACCCTTGGGCTACCGTAACCACTACATAATGTCTAATAAACACACATAACAACCACTACATAATGCCTAATAATACGAAGGAAATAAGCTTTAAATGGTTACAACCTTTCAACTTTTGTAATTCTCATTTTATTTATTTTTCTAATTATATTTCTAACATTAATTACCAGCTTGGGGTTGGAGTCGTTGACTTGTCTGGAGAGTTCTGCGACGGTATAATCGGGGTTGGCGGTGGAGAAGATGGCACCAATGGAGGTGGCAGCGAGGAAGCATACGGGGAAGTGGATGTTGTTAGGTGCAATGAGGAGGATGACCTCATTTTTGTTGATGCCGAGGTTGAGGAAACCGTGGGCAAGCTTGGCGACTTGGGATTTGAGTTGAGCAAAGGAGAGGGTTTGTGAAGAGTCGGAGTCGACGAGGGCGGGTTTGGTGGGGAAGGAAGAGACGCTAGCGAAGAGGAATGAGACGAGGGAAAGGTTGGGGTCGTTGGGGAGAACTAGGGAAGGCCTTAGGGACCTATATATTCCATATTCGTGATCGTACCCAGATCTTTGGATTGAACAAGACAATGGTAAACGTGGATATGAGAATCGTTTAAGACGAAAGGAAAATGAAGGATGGAGATGATGATGATGATGATATTTATGTATAGGGTGAAGTGAAAGGTACTTGGTTTTGGCTTTTGATTTGAAATGGTGAACGAGTGGTGTGAATGTTGACACTGGAGTGTTGGGTTGAGACATTCTGGAGTGGAGAGGACGTACGAGATAGAGATGAGCACAAGACTTCTTGCATTGGATTTATATATGTGCAAGTGGGCAATATGTAGCAATAGGTTTCAACAACCATTTTTGGTATCTACCACATTCTAACACCCCTCTAATATTTCTACTATCTATGACATTTGTCACTCGTCTTTCTTTTATTTCTATATCTCTCTAGGTGTAGAAAAACATGTGGTAGTCAAAACATAATTTTTCAATATGTTTTTGCTGGTTTAAGCGGGGAAAAAATAAACTTAATTCCATTTTTGTCCCATTGGAAGGATCCCTATATTATTAATTAGGAGTTTGAGTGATAAGAAAGTAATGAGTTCAAATCCCTCTACTAAACATGACATACTACTTTACTAATTGCCTATAAAAAAATTACTCGATTTTTTATTTATATATATTATTTTCAGAAAAATTAGAGCAACTTCGATCTATATGCCAAATAATCATCTAATAATTAACGGACTTTTTGATTTGGTTGTATTACTAACATGACTAATGTAGTTTAACAATCATTTGATTTTGGTAAAATACATTTTTCAAATATTGCCAACCTGGTACAACTGTTAACTTGGTTCTATCTCTATCTCTGAGTCTCCTCCTCAATCACATAGGTGTGTAATCTGTCTCTGTCCACCACTCTCATCAATATCCATATATGGCACCCACGTCCACTTTACACCTCCTTTATCAACTCTGCTTCATCACCAAGCCCCAGCCTCTCCCATTCTATTTTCTCCCTCATCCCAAAACAAAAGGTTCCAAATTCTTGCTTCTCGTCAGTGCTTTTGTATGTCTATTTTGTCAAGTAATGTTCCTTTTTCTTGCGGTTATTAACTTCATTATAGTTCTTACTTCACAATATTGACTAATGGAACTATAGGATGAACCAAAGTCTAGGACTATGAAAGGACCAATTCGTAATCCCTTCGAGTTAGCCAACTAGGTTGGATAGCCTCTAGCTAATTGATAATGCAAATTTCCGTTCACTTTTTCTATAGGCCAAGTTGGTAATTTACTAAGGAATTTAGAGAAATGTTAGTTATTCACTCTCTAAACACACTCTTTTTAATATACTCCACATAATTGATTGAAATTCACGATGGTTCCACCATTTTGGAAATGGATCCCACTAAACGAGTGTTTGTTTCCACGATGGAAACCACGGCCAGGGCTCCTAGATGCAAAAGCTATCTCACACAGCTCTCTCTTAACTCACGGTGGCAGCAATAATGGTGCGCAAGCAAACATGCACTAAATAGGATAAGAGATCCAGATGAATTTCAACCAATTATGTAAAGTGTGTTGAAAAGAGTATGTTAGCGAGTGTATTATAGTAGCACTCCTTAGGAATTTTTATTATAATTAAGTCCTAACCACGTGATTAGTTGTAACATTGGAAGAGATGATTGACTTTGACGATAAAAAATTACATTCTTAAATTCAAAATCATGTAACAATTGCAAGTTGCAACTAAAATTAACCGAAGCCTTCGATATCATCATTAGTGATTGTTTCCCTTTGACTCTTCGTTATTCTTGCTATATTCATTCTTCTTTTTAGTGATGTTTATTACCCTTTACAACTCACATTTTTTATTGCTTTGGATAACTTATGGATCTTGTGAGTCTTGTATTTGGTATTTGCTCCTTGAAAAGGGTAAACAAGACTTGGTTCATGTATAACCTGTGACCGGGTGGACGTATACCTCAAGTGCACTTGTGCATCTTTTTTTTTTTTGGTGAATCCGAGCACATGTTTAAGGACCAAGGTCAAGGTAGTTAAAACCAGACCGGTCACTGAACCGGTGAGGGCAGGGGTTTAAGGTTTAGAGATTCAACCGTGGTTCAACCGGGGTATAATAAAATAATATTATTTTAATTATAAATATAATATTATATATTATATATGATATATAATGTTATTTTAAACTCTAAACTTATACAATATTGAATAAAAATTAACATAAAAGTCATAACTTTATAAAGAAAAATTAAACTTTACTACTAAATGTCATAATTTATAACATAAAATATTTAAAATTACAAATAATTACAAAAAGTGATATCTATTTATTTAAAAAAATAAAAAAATAAAAAATAAATTTTTTTTGATTTTTTTAAAAAAATAAAAAATAAAAGTGTGAACCAGTTCAACCCGATTTTTAGCTGGTTTTCTCGGTTTTGGCCGATTTTTGACAGGCCGATTTTCAGGAAGTACTGGACCGGACAGGGGTCCGGTTCCCGGTTCAACCGGTTGAACCGACTGGTCCGGTCCGGTTCTAACTACACTGACCAAGATATTACTCGTGCCACACCATGTTAGTATATATGCGTCTACAATTGTGCTAATTTAATACTTTAAATTTTTATTTAGTCCAAATTGTGTTCTTTTCAGTAATATTACTTAATCTGATCCTTGCAATGCACATGAATGTATTTTATTTGTCAATTTATATGAAATTTGTTTATCTTGAGATATTTAAAAGGAATCATGTAAAGAGAGAAATTTTTAAATTTGGATTGGAATATGATAAAAGGACAAGTCATAATAAATTATATAGAATATATCTAGATTTGAATATATCTATAAAATCTATAAAATTTCAAAATTTATAATACTTTTTTTGTAGGGAGAAATATTGCTATGAATTTAACTGAATTTATTGTAAATTAGGATTCATGAAAATATATTAGAGATAAAAAAAATACTATAATAATACACAACGGCTAACCTATGCAAATAAAAAAATTAGCCTTTTCTTGACAAAATAAAAAAATACTTAATTCTAAAATCAAATCTAAATCAATGTAAAAGAATTTGTTATTTTCTTATTTATCACTTTATCCTAAAAAAATTGATTTTAAATGTTTACACAATCCTAAAAAGTCAAATTAAAATTAAAATTAATGAAGGAAATTTTTTAGGAACATCAAGGTATACCTTTTTTTTGGTCAACTAAGGTTGCTTTTCTTTTTGGTCAAACTAAGGTACCTTTTCTAAACTAAACCCTGAAAATGCCGCTCTGAAGGAATTGGGTCTGGATGCATATCGAATGGAGGCCCAAAATGTTGGTTGAAAATAAGCCTCAAGCCTACATGAGGAAACACTACCCAACCATAGTGGACCTTAAGGAACGGAAGACTAGACCAGGGCTAGGCCCAGCCCAGCACATCTTGAGAAAAAACTCAGTACCAAATCAATCATACGTGTGCCACATAGGCTTTTGTTGTTAAAATTGGAACCGTATAGTGATGGAAGAACTTAATTATAACAATTAAAATAATTAAAAACCCAATTAGTATAATTAGAACATAAGAATCTAAAATCACATAATCATCACAATACCCAAAGACTAAAAATACAATTAAATAAAAAAGAAAGATAAACACGATGAAAAACATAATGAACGATTTCCCTAAAAACATAATAATAAAGGAAGATACGCTCCCGTGGCCGCCGTACCATGTGCACTTGGAGCTGTACTATCCTTCCTCGGATGCCCACTCCACCACATAGCACTCATTTGCTCTACTTTGCTTTGCCAACTATATCCCCCAACTCTTTGGATATTTTCTCAAATAAGTATATCTTCATTTCAATTAAAGTATTAAACAATAATATTTTCCTTACTATTTATATTCAGAAATAATATAAATTACAATATTTTTCATGGCAAAGAAGTCTAAAATTTAATGTCACTATGCAAGAGGAATAATGTAAATTACTACTCAGACAAAATGATTTACAAAAATTACTAATTTTATTCCTTACTAAATTATTTAAATAAATTACTGTAAATTAACTAACATTTAAATTTTTTTTCTAAATAGGAGTTGTGCTCCTTTGAGTCAACAAGGTTTTTTCGACATTTGCAAGAACTGCAGCAAGTGTACTGGTCATAAGAAATAAGAAATGTAAAACGTACTCTTCTGAGACAAAGTCAGCAACAGTGTGATGTGTGATTGACATGTCACATGTTCATCGTCCTATCAATATGACCAAACTCTAAAGTACTCAACCGAGAGTCCGAGACAGTCCATCGCCGAAAAGCGGTGTTTTCCTTTTGGTAAAACACCTATTAATTTCTAATTCTTATTCAATATCTTTTATATTTTTCTGTATATCAAAAAAAAATTATCTTTCATATTTTTCTATTCTATTTTTTCATATAACTTATTATATTTATTATTTATCTCTCTTTTATTTTTTACTCTTACCGGATATAGACATCTCAAAACATTAAACTTGAAAGCTTCAACAAAGAACAATTCTTCCACAACTAATATTAGCCTATTTGTTTGAGATTATTTTCGACCCAAACGAACAAAAACACCTCTTAATACACTTTTAAGTGAAGCTTCTCCTCTGCTTGTTTGGTCAAACATGTGTTTGAAAGGTCACAAACACTAAAACAAACGGACTTTATAAAGATAAAGATATGAATTAATTTGTGAGATTTATTTTAAATTCCTAAAGAATTGTATTTTTAGAATAGATTTTTGCAAAAGTTGTTAAACTTAATGTGACATAGTAGGCCTATCAAAAAGTAGTTAGGTAACTCCAATTTAGTTTACCTTTTTTAAAGTTTTTTTTTTCTTATTGCCTGCCATAAGACAACTTAATCTATTGGTTTATTTGGTTAAGATTTTTTTTCTTTACGAATCAATTGTGACCAAAAGAAATAGAAATGAACTTTGAAGAAAAAAAGAGTGGATTGAAACTTTTTTTTCTTTCAATTTTTCACTGATTGAAATCTTAACCAAACACCTTCTATTGCTTTAGTTCCTCTCAACCAAAAATTGATCAGTTATAATTTTTAAACACTATAATTTCTTACACCCAAGCACTTCTATCTCTTTTGATCTCTTTTTTCTTGTCATATTATTTATCTATTTCATCTATCACTTATTTCACTTATATTCATGTAGCTTGGCCAGTAAAGACCTATTTCCTTCCCCGGCGGCAATAACTAAAATGAGAAACTTGTTCTAATAATGTTCATTGACCTTTCCATCGTCATTCGCATCCTCCACCTGATGAACGAAACCGTCACTGCAGATTCCCGTCCTCACCACCACCATTCACCAACCAACAACATGGAACAACCACCAGCCACCACCAACTTCTTCAACCATCTTACCGATGAACTCATCTTCACAATCCTCGACCACCTTAACAACAACGACAACAACGACCCTTTCGCCAGAAAGTCATTCTCTCAAACCTGCAAGTCCTTTCACACCCTCGAATCCACACACCGCACAACACTAAAGCCACGTCGACTCGAGTTCCTCCCATCAACACTTAACCGCTACCCTTCCATTTCTCACCTCGATCTCTCCCTGTGTCCCTGCATCAACGACGAAACGTTGAACTCAATATCACTCACTTATAGCTCTTCTTTGCGTTCCATTAACCTTTCTGGGTCGATGTATAACTTCACTCACGTGGGGTTGACTTCATTGGCTTTGAAGTGTGAGGGGTTGGTTGAGATTGACTTGTCTAATCGAACGGACCTTACTGACTCTGCTGCTAAGGCAATAGCAGAGGCTAAGAACTTGGAAAGGTTGTGGTTGGGAAGGTGTAAGTCGATAACCGACATGGGGATTGCTTGTATTGCTGTTAAGTGTGGTAAGTTGAGGAAGGTTGGGTTGAGGTGGTGTATTCGTGTCACTGATCTTGGGGTTGGTTTGATTGCTATCAAATGCAAGGAGATTCGGAGTTTGGATCTTTCTTACTTGCCGGTAACTCCCCCCCTTTGTTTCTCTGTACCCCGGGTTAGTACTTTTTGTGGTCAAGGTTTTAAATTGCAATAACGGTCCTCATGGTTTTAAATTATGGTCCATAACCATGATTGTGGCTGCAACATCATGGTTTTGAGAGTTTCTGAAACCGTGCTGCGGGTCCACGACCACAATTGCTGCATTTATCCACAATTTTTCGCAATAATTGCGATTTAACTACCACCGTGACGGCAATTTAAAACCTTGGTTGTCGTGGTTACGTCACGATAATTGCAAAAAATTATGGATAAATGTGGCTGATGCAATTGCAATTGTAGAGATCTCTCAAAAACTATAAAGTTGTGACCACAATTGCAGTCGCGGACCACAATTTGGGTGTTCAAATGATATGAAGTGTTTGGAGAGAAATGCTGTCATTGATTCACAATTTTTTTTTATTCTTCTTTTTCTGTGTTTTGTTATTTATGTCTTGTAACTCCTGTTCAGTAGCTTCTTCTTTCTGTCCCTTTCAAGGAGATTGAGATTGTCCATTTAAAATGGCAAAGAAAATTGACTAAATCTACTAGTTTGATGCCTCATGAGTGTTTTGATAGTGTGATTGCTTTAATCAGTGGAATGCTGTGGATTTTGTCTCTCACTTCAGTGATGTTGAATATTAGTTTAGTGAAAGATTCAACGGTAAACCTGTGACCAAGATTGACTGAGATGGTTGGTTGCTTTAGTATAGTGATTTGCATATTCTTTGGACTCCAATATAATTATGATGTTATTTCTGATAAAGCCAACTCATAATGATAACCATGATCCTGCCTTGATTAAATTTTTATTGCTTCTTAATGAGAGTTAAGACAGAAGCATATACATTTAGCCTTTTTTTCAGGTTTAAGTTGAAGCATGGATAAATGGAGAGGGACAGGTTTTGTAGTTATTTTTCTTCAAAATACATATGAGGAATTTTCACTGACACTAGTAACTCTAAATTCTTCAACTCGTTGATGGTGCAGAAGATCACGGAAAAATGTCTTCCTCCTATCCTCCAATTAAAACATCTAGAAGAATTGGTTCTTGAACACTGCCTTGGCATTGATGATGAGGGTCTTAAAACCCTCAAAGCAAGCTGCAACTCAATGAAGGTACCCCTTTTGGTTTTCCATCTCCTTGCGGGCTCCATTGGGGGCCCAAGGAATTACACAATGAGATATTTTTCCCTTCTTAACAAAAAGTGTCTTCTCCCTTCCCTTAAGCCCTCTAGTACTTGGGAAAGGTATAGGATTTAGCACTAGGTATTAGGATAACGTTCAAAAGATTACACCTAATGTTTTCCCCCTTATCTATATTAATTTAAAGTCATTTCAATTCAGTAAACTATTATCTGAGTTATTTTTTAGTTCCCATAATTTTTCTTTTCTTTTTTTAGTAAGAAAAAGTAATATTGTGGCCAAACAATGGGGCCTGATCGAAATGCATGTGATTTTCAATATATAATAAGTAGTATTTATCTTTATTTTGTAAGTTATGGGAGCTAGTGAGACTTCTTAACTTGACCTGTTTGATATAATCATATAAGTAGCATTAGAACACTCATGTTTTCTCCCCTTTCTTTACAGATGCTTAACTTGTCAAAATGTCAGAACATTAGTCATATTGGCTTAGCTTCTCTAATAAATGGTGCTCAGAACTTAGAAAAGCTTATCCTATCATACAGCTTGGCTGTAAGTTTGAATCTTTCTAATCATTTCTGTGGTAACCATTTCATTGAGTAGCCTTGTCCTGCAGCTCACTAATTTTTAATGTATTCAGGTCACTATTGATCTTGCAAAATGTCTGCAAAGCTTTTCAAGGCTGCAATTGGTTAAACTAGATGGTTGTATGGGTACCAGTTCAGGGTTAAAAGCCATTGGTAATTCGTGTGCCTCGCTGAAAGAACTGAACTTAAGTAAATGTGCTGCAGTCACTGATGAGAGTATCTCTTTCCTTGTGCAAACACAGAAGGAGCTGGAGAAGTTAGATATAACATGCTGTGGCAAAATAACACATGCATCCATATATGACATAACAAATTCGTGCTCCCGGCTCACTTCCCTTAGAATGGAGTCTTGTAGCTTGGTCAGCACAGATGCTTTTTGGTTTATTGGAAAGTGTCAATTATTGGAAGAATTAGATGTCACAGATACTAATATTGATGATGAAGGTTGCATTTCTAACCTTAACATTTATAACTCATGAAATAAAACAAGTTTACCTTCAGTTCATGACTTATGCTTATTGATTTGTTGTGTAGGGCTTAAATCGATTTCAGGATGTACCAAACTTTCTAGTCTGAAGTTGGGGATATGTTTGAGGATAACTGATAATGGACTTAAGCATATTGCA
This sequence comes from Glycyrrhiza uralensis, assembly GCA_030159175.1. NCBI lineage: Eukaryota > Viridiplantae > Streptophyta > Magnoliopsida > Fabales > Fabaceae > Glycyrrhiza > Glycyrrhiza uralensis. The sequence goes on from BRZY01000006.1 coordinate 7,829,813, forward strand.
AGGAGTTGTTCAGAGCTCACAACTCTTGATCTCTACAGGTATCTTGTATCTGAACTCTGTAACATCTTGATCTTGATGGGAGAAAATTCCCAGCATTATTACTTTATCTCATTATTGAAGTGTGATGAGTGAAAAGGGTACATAGACCTCAATCTTCCACCTCCCAAAAAAAATCGTGTGATCTTATCCTAACATCAATATTTGGCAGAATCTACATGAATTCCATAAAACTTATTTATGAATAAATGTAAACAGCAAAGCATGTAGTGTTGATTGCTCCTAGACATTTGACAAGTCTGTTTTCATCTGAAGTTGACCACTTGACCATTTCCTGAGCATGTTTAGAATCTTTAAATGGTGATTCTAGATATATAAGTTGTTGTGAGTTTTTTTGGCAATTTCCTTTTTTCTCTAATTAAAGTTTGCACTATTTAATTTTACAGGAGCTCAGGAATAACTGATGAGGGCATTGTTGCAATTGCCCTAGGCTGTCCTTCACTTGAGGTTATTAATATTGCTTATAACAGTAACGTGACTGATACTTCATTACTGTCTCTTTCAAAATGCCTGAAGCTAAGAACACTAGAAATTAGAGGATGCCCTCATATTTCATCAGTGGGCCTCTCATATATTGCTATCAGGTGTAGGCATCTTGAGACTCTGGACATCAAGAAGTGCCATAGAATTAATGATACTGGGATGATTCAATTGGCTCAATATTCTCAAAACTTGAAACAGGCAGGTTCCTATCCTTTAGGGTCTGTTTACTTCTATTTTCATTTCCTGTTTTCACTTTTAATTACAAAATTGCCACCTTGTTTTCAATCTGTTTCCTATTTTCAAATATTTTTATAGGAAACAGAGAAAACGAAAAAAAAATATTTTCACATTTTCCTTTACAAATCTTTGAAAACAGGAAACAGATTGAAAACAAAGTGATAGTATTTATTAACATAACAATAGTACCTGATATGCTTAGGTATCAAATACCCCGGTGTGTGTATAAGAACTAACTAGCATTGATTTATTTGATTTGCAGATAAAGTTGTCATATTGCTCAGTAACAGATGTGGGGCTCATTGCATTTGCTAACATAAGCTGCTTGCGGTATATATCCATCTTTAACTTGGAGGGTTTAACTGCAAATGGCCTAGCAGCTGTCCTTTTGGTTTGTCAAAATTTGACTAAAGTGAAGCTAAACACATCCTTTAAATCATTATTGCCTGGACACATTTTTGAACACGTGGAAGCTCGCGGTTGTCTTCTTGTTTGGAGGGAAAAACCATTTGAAACTTTCAGGTATTCCCCCTGTCTTCCTATTGGACATTCCAGCTCTTATTTTGCAGCTATTCTCATATGTAAGAATCATCTGTGATAAAACAGGAACACTTGAATTTGGTATTCAATTAAAACCACCATATCTCTTATATGGCTATGCTATATATTGAATTTCACAAATCTCACTTTTGTGGTTGGTCTAACTGCAGTCATAGTTAGAAAAGCAGTTTTTATTTGAATGATGATGCTAGTCTAACTGAAGTGGCTGTTGAAGTCTAAAGTTCCTTTCTAACAACCTAGGAAAAAGAAAAACTAGCAGCTTCATTGTTTATGACAGAAGTTAAGTTACAAGATTAAGGAACATGTAAAATGGACATGTTTAATGCGGAACTTTCATTGTTCTGCATTCCCAACTAAACCTGAAAATTTGAAATCTTTTATTTGAATTACAAATGACAGTAGAAGTTATCCTTAACATTTTTTTTACTATTCATCATGTCTTACTGAAATCCATGCACATTTGTTACAGGTGTGAGTAGATCAAAAAACATGGAAACCACATGCTGCAAGGAGTTTAATTAATCAGGATTTCTAGTCTGCAGGGACTGCCAGAAACGAATTCTTCAAGAATGAATGCAACAAATGCAAAGTTTCATTAGTCATGTTGGTAATTGGCTTCTCAAAAGGGTCTAAAATGTTTAATATTTGCTGGTACATTTTAGTGAGGAAGTGAAAAGTGAAAGTCTGAGGATTCTTGGGAACAAAACTGTTATATTCCAAATCTTTTTTTTGGCCCTTTTTGAAAATTAACTCTGTCATGAAGTTTGTGGCTGCTAGCTTGTCTTATCTCAACAAAGGAGATTGGACCCAAAAAAAATATTAACAAAGGAGAGGAAGGAATGAGAGAAAGAGGGAGACATAAGGCTCAGTCAAAGATTTGGATTGTTGGCTTTTCAAAAACCATAATGGTCAAAATGGATATAACGCGTCTCACTTGTCCTAAGTTCAATTAATTTGACGGGTTCAATTATTCCCTTGGTCAAAAGTCAAGACCCTTGTTTATCAACAATAAGAATCATCGTTAATGGTGTAGTTGGGAGTTGGATCAGGGGTAAACTGATGCAAATTTTCATGTGTGTAATTAGAATTAGAGGGCTCTGTACAAGTTTAATAATTATGTATTGATATTGTAAAAAAAAAAATTTACACCCCATGATGTCCTCATGTAACATTACTTCTTAAAATATTTGTACAAAAATTCACACGGTGAGATATGATTGGATGTATGTGTTAAACTTTGTTATACTCTTAGTGTATAGTAATTAGATTCTAACTTTAATACCCATTTTCACTCAAATTTATAGTGCAGATATGATCAAAAGAAAAGAGGTCTAATTTATGGAAAAAAAATACATATAACTTCTATGTTTAGCAAAAAAAAAATTATATAATTTCTCACTTTTAAAGATGATTATCATCTGTGGTTGAGCAGCAAAAGATCCATGACCCTATTCTCCACTAACTTAAAAATTCGTGGACCTTTTTCTTTTCCCTTTTTTATTTAATCTTTTTTCATTAGAATTAGATTTGCACAGCACGAGATTGGAATTTAGTCAAATCCTAAATGCGTTAAGTATGAGCGTTTTTCATACATCACAATTAGTCAGATTAATATCGATATTTGACCTATTCGTCTTCTTACAACTCCATGGCGACTAAGAGTACTCGACCCACATTTCTTTTTTTTTTTTTTGGTCAATAATAAGTTCATAGCAGGGTAAGACCCAGTCATACGGCATCTACAGTAAGGAAGACAGCATAAACAGAGTCACAATAAAACAACACTACAAACCAAGACACGCTGCTGTAACATAAACCTTACAAATACCAGCGAAGGAAAACAAGAAAACTAAAAGCAACCAAAGCTACCAAAACCCCAACAGAAAACCGAAACCATAACCAAGCACCCCAAAAGGATACAGACATGTCCACGAAACTTAGGAGGGGGGTAAGCCCAATTGGGGCACCTGAGACCTTCTTCCTCCACCAATATGACCCACATGTCACTAAATAGAGTATCCAAGGAGAAACTCGGTCACATAACAGCATTCCAGAGACCAAAGTAGCTCAGGTCGCCAACCCAGCAAAACCGGCCAACACAAGGAGGAGAAACGGAGACCATCAAACAAGGCAAACGCAACCAGCCAAACACCACGGTGAATTCCCAACAACAGCATACCACCGATTACAACGACCGCCACAACTGACCACTATGCATGGAGGAGACAACAACACCATCCTGAATAGGGGGGAAACTCATCCAGACCCTTGCCAATAGCGGTGCCTCCAAACCCCAGCAGACATCAGCAAGGTCGCCCAACCGCAACTGTTCCACGTCACCGCGACCAGAGAAGGCTGAAACCTCCCAGCGCCACCACAAACGATCGGAACTCCATCATCTTCTTCCACCTCTGCCCAAAACCAGCAGAACCCGGGCTCTGTTCCCCCTCCACCACACTCCAGACCTCACTTGGACCCAAGCACCACCGCACACCCTCACTGAACAGCATCCCGGAGGCGCAACCACGCAGAACCCGAACCAGCAGGGGAACGACACCAGCAGGGGTGAGGACACCATCACCAGCCGCCGCGCCTGCACAGCTCAGAAGCTCGGAGACGCAGCTCCGGCGCAGCCCAACAAAAGCGAACCAACAAGGGGTGGCCGACGATAGTTTCCACCTCGGGATCGAACACCCACCATCATCGACCACGCGCGCCAACCATCACCGAACACTAGGGCTCCATGGACGAGACCTTGCGTGGAGGAAGGAGGAAGAGGCGAACCTCCGATTTGGATATGGAGGGAGACGAAAAACCAGCGGCGATTTAGGGTTTGTCTGCAGAGAAAACGCGTTTTTCCTAAGCGGAATCTCTACTCGACCCACATTTCGAATAAGACATTTATAAACTATCAAAAACGGTCAAAGAAAATGAAATCTAGACAGGGCCACCATTTTGACCAAAAAAAAAGAAAGGGCCACCATTAAGTAGTGCTCTCTGTTAAACTATAGGCCACTCTACTGTAGGTTGTTGCATTTAGAGTCCGTTTGTTTTAGACTTGGGAAGAAGAGATGTTAAAAGAATTGATTTATGTTTGGTAATGATATTTTAAAAGTGGATTTAGAAGAATTGATTTCATTTAAATAGAATCATTTTTTATGAGTAAATATAAAAAAAAATTGTGGGTCGCACACCCATGATTGATTTTATTCAACGCAAAAACTAAAAATTCTTTCTTTCATTGGAATTAATTATACTCACTCGAGAATCAATTTTATTCGACGTGAATCTAAAACAAATGGGTACTTAATCGCTATTCATCCGCTAGTTTCTTCTTCCCTTTACTATTATTTTTTTACTTAAGGTACCCAAAAAAAATTAACTTGGGCTTCATCTCCCTCCAATTTTTTGTCAACATATTTTACATAATTGGAACTATGGCCTAATGTATATGCTACTTTTTTTTTTTGATGTGGTGATGTATCTGCTACTCAACATACATAACTGTGATGAAAGCATAAGGTAGTATACACAAGTTTTAAAACATGAGATGATAAGATGAAATAATTGGAGGTGACACTTCACTAAAACCATTAACTTTGCAAAATTAGAATGTAGTAGGTACATTTGACAATATTTGACATGGCAGCACATCTGAATTATGTGCTATTAGTCACATGCTTGTTTTCCTATAAAGAGACTAGTAATTTCAATTAACTACTTAAATTTAAAATTTGTAAATAATTAAGGCGAGAGTCAATAAAAGGATGTTTTAGGAGCTGACCCTCACTAAAAATATTAACTTGGCAAAATTAGAATTCATGATACATTTGACAATATATGACATGGCATCACTTTCTAAATTAATTAATATTGAGTTATTGGTCACATATTTTCTATTTAGGTGCATTCCGTTGTTTACAATTTATTTGAGCTCTTACAATATAAGTACTTGTGGAGGTATTTAGGAGAGCTCATAAAAATAGCTTATAACATATTCATCAATTATTTTTAGCTTATTTTATAATAAGTTATATAAAATAATTTAAAAAAACAGTTTACAACTTATATGAAAATAGTTTAATTGTATTCCCTCTTCAATTATATAACAATGTATTCGTAAGTGTTTATATATATTTAATCAATAACCAATGAAACTCTTTATCCAAATGCACTTTTAGTAAAAGAGAGTGATAATTTTGTGCAACTGCTTAAATTTAAATTTTGTAAACAATTAAGCGAGAGTCAATATAAAGGATGTTTTATTTATTATTACCTCCGTCTCTGTATATAAGACCATTTTAACTAATATAGACCAATCAAGAAAATTGATTAATTTAATTAGTTGTATTAAATTTGTCAATAATTTATAGAATCATCCTAAATTGCCCTTAGTATCATTGGGACTTATCTCTCTTCCCACCATTTCTTAAACTTCCTCAATCCTCACAGAGAGAGAAATGTATTTGATAAATTTATACTTCCTCCATCCTAAAATAAAGTGTCGTTTTAGCAAAATATATTTGTCACAAAATAAGTGTCGTTTTATGTTTTTAATGAAGTATTAATTAATTTATTTTAATTTAACCCCTAATAATTGTAGTGCATCGGTTTTTGAATAATAAAAATTAAATCTCACTCCATTATTTATCACAAGGTTAATTTGGTAAATTTGTTACTCTCACTCCTTTATTTATTGTATTTCTTAATTTGTGTAAAGAAACTTAAAATGACAATTATTTTTGGACGAAAGGAGTAGCATTTATGGTGTACAATAAATAAGGATACATTGGTCAAAAAATAATTATTGCAAGAGATTTTTGGAAGTAGTCTTATATAAAAGGGTAGCTGGTTCTGTGATCTACTACCTCCGTCCCTATATATACTCTCAGTTTCTTTTATCTGTCTTTTAAGGTTGTTTCACAATAACCAAGAAATTATTTAATTGATAAATTTTTTTCTCTTATACTCTTGTCTTTTCACTGTCTTATTATATTCATTTACTCTCTCTAGCTAAAGTATATGAATGTGTAGAACAATTAATATTGATAAGGGTATAATTGAAAAAATCTAACCATAAATAATCAAAATGACATATAAATAGTACTATCTCCTGTCCAAAATATAAGCAACATAGTACAAAAACATATAGACTAAGGAATGCCTTGAAAATGTGATAATCTTAATTAATACTCACTAGTTTCAATTTTTTTTCCAAAAATATCCCCTTTGGTGTTTCTCATAAATATAAATATTGCATTAAATGAATGGTATAATTGAAAAATTAACATTTAATTAATTTAAAATTGGTGAATGTTGCTTATATTTTGGACCCAAAAAAAGTGTTTTTGTTACTTATATTTTGAACCGAAAGGAGTAATAAGTTTCTCCTTAAAACTGGACAACCAAAAAGTAGCTGAGAGAGTAAGAACCTTTACAAAAAAATTCAAGTCCCTTTTTATATGACCCCTTTCAAAAAAACTACTACATTAATTATGTTTTGACCAATAAATTATTATTTAATTTGTTGCACACTATAAATGCTATAAATATTTTTCTCTCCTAAGAGATAGTGAGAAGAGAGAGATTATAAGTCTCAACAATACTAAGGACAATTTAGAAAAATTATGTAAATCTTTTCTAAAAAAAAAAAAATTATGTAAATTATTGATAAATTTAATACTACTAACTAAATTAACCATCTTTTTAAAAGGTATAGATTAGTTAAAATATTCTTATTACTACTTTTGTCCTTAAATATAAGAATTTTAAAAAAAAATTGAGTCCCTTTTTAATTATAAGATCATTTCCAAAAAGTTTCTTACATTAATCATTTTTTTGACAAATATATCCCTATTTGTTGTGCACTATAAATGTTATAAATCTTTCTCACTCCTATACAAGGATCGGAGAAGTTTCAGAGATAGTGAAAAGCGATTAAAAGTCTCAATAATACTAAGAGTAATTTAGAAAAATTATATAAATTATGGATAGATTTAATGCTACTAACTAAATTAACTAAATTTTTAAAAGGTGTAAATTAGTTCAAAGGGTCTTGTATATAGTTACGGAGATGTATGTGTATGAAGGCAAATTGGAGAAACAGAGATGTATGAAGGGGAGAGAGAGTGTTGGGTAGATTCTGGAAGAGAGAGAAAAAATGAATCCCATTTACAGCTGTATTTTTTATTTTTATTTTAATGATGTGTAAAATTTTAATTAATTGCGACTAAAAATGAGGTATTAGGCTATGACTATACAAGTTTCTCTCTACGGAGATAGTGAATACTGGATGGAGCTGGTATCATCTATCCCAAGCTTCCTTTTAATATCAATTAATTTATCTTTCAACGCGTCCAGTGAACTCGGTTGGTACGTAACATTAATGGTTGCAAACAACCAAAAGCAGAGACACCTTTTGAAAACCAGAATCTAGTGAACTGGTATAATCCACAGATACTGCTTTCTAGATGTTATAAAGTGGCAAGTTGACACAAATTTAAAAATTAATGCGACTAGACGCGTTTACTTGGGAGTACTACAAACTAAACTTACATAAACAAACGTATGTGGTCTCTTTCTTTTTTCTTTTTAAAGAGACAAAAGAAAATGCATTTAAAAAGACTTTGCACATGAAGTGCCAAACCAAAAAAAGAGACAGCCCCATAATAATCTATATATATATCAAATAAAGTTGACTCATCCAGCATCCATATTCTTTGTTTCCCATAAATCGTAGCGCACCAAGACACAATTGCAATGTGGCCGTATCTGTCTCTTTAGTCTCTTTACAATTGCTTTTACTTATGTTTGAGTATGAATTATCCATCATGATTTGCAGCCATTCTTTTGAACATTGATTTTGATCACAAGTAGGTTAATAACAACCGTTTTCCTAGCTAGTGATGACTTTTAATTTAAACAGTGATATTTTATTTTTGTGATGATTAACTAATTTTGCGCGCGGTTACTAATATTTGGTGATAATATATTTTTTTGGTGAGTGGTGATAATTAATATATTAATGTGTAGTAACCAAAAGTACAATATACATATATATATATATATATGAGGAGGGATCAAATTACACCGGTGTAACTCTTGGACGATGTTACACCGCTAATAACTATTCACCGGATAATTATATTCTAAAACTCACTGTTGGATTAAAAGATACTATCATTTAGATCATTCTTATAAAATTTCACGTCAATCTAAAATCATTTGATGTGTCATTGAGATACGTCAAGATTAATGTCTTTTAAAGTGTATGAATTTTGACATATCTCAATGACATATCAAACAATTTTAAATTGATGTGAAATTTTACAGGAATGATCTATATGATAATAACTTTTAATCTAACAGTGTGTTTTAGAATATAATTATCCGCTGAAGAGTTATTAGCGGTGTAACATTGACCAAAGTATTACACCGATATAATTTGACCCCTCCTCTATATATATATAAGAATGCATACAACTTTTAATCTAACAGTGTGTTTTAGAATATAATTATCCGCTGAAGAGTTATTAGCGGTGTAACATTGACCAAAATATTACACTGGTGTAATTTGATCCCTCCTCTATATATATATAAGAGTGCATAATGCATACACTTGCTTTGTTCAGAACTTTTTTCTTCACTTTGTTAGTAAATGTTGGATTGGCTTTTAACTCAAGATAATTTTTTATAAACAAATGTTAGTAATTAGTATGTCAGTATGTTAGTGGGGTGATTTGAATTCATGATCTCTATATCACTCTAATCGTTATGATCCTTTTTCTTAACCATCAAACCCACCTAATAACTCTAGTAAGATAATTAATACTTGTTGAGGTTTGTTCTACCATAATCTTGAAATAGGTAGCTTCTTCCCTTTCTAAACTCTTTATTAAACAAAAAGTTATTCTCCTCTACAATTTAAACTTCGGAGCAATATTCAGTTGTTACACCTTACAACTCTGTTATTTTGCTACGGACAACAATCCCCTCTTCAGCCCCTGTCTGGGCATCATGGGAAATGCAAAAGTTCAACGAAGCGCTAGCAATTAGCTAGTTTTGGGGAAAAGAAACATGTAGCACTATTTTATTTTTGGTCAAAACATGTAGCACAATGTGTACTATATGGGATCTCTCATCTCCCTCCAATAGGTATCTTTTGGTTAGGGATGAAAATTTGAGTTAGGCCCAGCGGGCCTGCCCCTCCAACCCGTCAAAAAGGGTGTGGCGGGTTGGGGTTTTTAACTCACACCCCATTTTGACCCGCGCTAAATGTGGTTTGAAAGCGGATTGATGGGTTGGCCCACTAGTCCGCTTTGTTTTTTTTACTTTTATAATTTTTTATTTATGTTTTTTCAAATTTTTTGCATTTTTAGGCGGGTTAGGCGGGTCAACCTGCCACTTCTACGACCTATTTCTATTTTTTTTTGGCGGGTTAAGCGGGCCAACCCACGCGCAAGCCGGGCTAGTATCCGGCAACCCACTTTTTTGGCGGGTCAACCCGCTCAGCTTTTGGTAGGGTGGGCCGGCCTGCTTTGCCAACCCTACTTTTGGCCCAAGCTTGTGTTGGTGGTCTCTTGTGGATTGCCACGACACTATGAAGACATACAGAACATTAATTAGAGCATGTTTGGATTGTAGTTTGTAATTCTTAAAAGTATTTTTGAATTGTTAAATCTAGTTTGTATTAGTTTTTATGATATTTGGTTTTTAGTTTCAAAATTCAATTTGACCCCAAATCCAGTTTGAAGTAAAAGAGACAATGAGATTACTTCTCATTTTTTACTTTTCCGTTTGGATCATTAATAAACAATAATTACATATTTAGAAGTGTTTTTATCAATATCATCTAAATAAAATTTATTGTCTAACGTACTTTTGAGACAAAAGTATCTAAACATAAATTACGTTAGAGTAAACTCATTTTTAACCAAACTTAATTTGCTAAAGAAGTTTGCTCCCAACTTACTTTTACCAACTTTAATTCAAACACACACCTGGTCTCTCCCGTACGTCACATGCCACGTTTGGTCTTCTAGAACATACATTGCACACCAATTTGGATCGATCTTCTATAGTGCTAACAAATTCAATTTTCCTCTACTTGTACCTTTGCCTAATATTCGTTCCTAGCTAGTTCCTTCTTACATCCCATCTTTCTCACTATTCCCGCGTTGAAAATGCAAAAGGGTGCCTAACAGGATGGCAACCATAATGATCATTTTCAGCTAATCGAATCTTGTTCGGAGTTAAACACTAAATATCCCAGTCCCTAGGATTACATGTCAATTGAAGTCGTGGAGGGACTGAGATCCTTCACCAAATAGTACTCAACAAGGAGCAACTATAGAGTGATAATCAGAAAAAATGAAATCATATGAATGAAATAATTAAAACGTACAACCCCAGGACTCTCAACTTGAGGAATCCTATAGCAAGTTAGCAAGTAGGGGAGAGTACTCAAGGAAAGCAAAAGAGGCCAAAGTAGTAAGATGAAGGAAGAGCTAGCTAGCTCATGTTCTCATCATCGAAGCATCGAGCAAAGGCACGATGGATGTATGAAAGATTCCATAACCATGTTTAATCAAGAAGAGGCCTAACAAGTGGCCTAATACTTCAATTGGTTCTTTTTAAGTTCAAACGGATAAAGGCATAAGAGAAATTCTCTTTTAGTCAAATTCGACCCACATTCACCACTCCCATGTTTCAGTATATACTCATAATTAGGTAATTTATACACACGTCAAGACAACCAGGAAGGTCATCATCATATCCACATGTTAATATAAATAAGTCATTAAGGAGGGGAGAATGTTAGATTCAATTATGATCCCAAAGGAATTAGAATAACTACATTATTGAGGATGATTTTTGAATAATTTATTGAGTGTTCATTTTACTTTTGGACTAAGATAATTTAGAGCAGGGCTTGAGATTTTGTCTATGCGAACTTAAAAGTGATATCTTCCATAATCATTTAAATATTATACTCATAGTTTTTTTGCTATAAAATCGTAAATCATCAATTCATAGTCAAGATTTTTTTTAAAAAATCATTTTCAAATCAAAGCAAGATTATTAAACCTATCTTTTGATATAGTAAATTGTAAATAAAATTTTAACAATTTTAATTTAGAAAATCTTCTCTCAATAGAAGCAACAGTAAACGTGATAGTTAATATTATTCTATAAATTATGCATGTATTGGGAAAATAAGTAAAACCCCTAAAATTATTCGATAGTAAGTAAAATTTTACATATTGGTGCCCCTCTAACAATGGGAACATATGCAATCGCTCCTCCTGCACATGCTCAAGGCCACCTGTAACACCCTCTTTCCCGGGGCATTACACTTAAGTAACTAATCCAAACGCGGAAAATAAATTCCATTAAGTCTGGTTTTTTTCCGAAAAAATACTGACAAATTTATTTAATTTTCACAAATAGATTTTCATTGCCATTTTTTTAAAGTATTAAAAGATATAGAAATATTAAAAGAAGACATAAATAAATCAACACTCAACATATAAGAATGGAATACAGTCACTGGATACAATTTACGTCTTTCTTTATAAACCAATGTTTGAGAAATATTACATTATACAAGAAACTTTTCCTTCCCAAAAGAATATTGACTCTCTTTGCTGGTCAAGCACTAAGAACTTCTGTAAGAAGCTCTAACAGGAAAACTCTAACTCGAAATTAGGACTCGCTCTCCACTTGATTAACGCATCTTCAGAGTACGTCTCAATCCTCGAGTCCTGATAGGTCCACCCAGCTAGTGGTCCATCTATATGAATCATGTTCCAAAGAGCACAAAACATATAGGCAAGGGTGAAAAATCCTCATACACAAGTTATTAAAACATAGTGACACAAAATATAGAAAATAAATCATGTTTATCAAAATATATAGCACAGAATAAACATAATTCACACCGCACATATATACCAACAGTGCTATACTCATCCTCAAAAGAAATCACATTCATTTACCACACTTCCAGCATAGGTCACATAGATATCAGTCACACAGACCACCATTTCCAACTTCACACAGAAGCATCACCGTTTCACACAGAAACATATCACAAGAAATCAATACACACATATATATATACACACAAAACACTTCTATTGGCCATTAATTTCTTGATAACAGATTCGACACACAGTCACGAGCACGTAGCCTGCACTCCATAGAGATTCCTTTTCCCAAACTCCTCATTTATTCGACACTCAGTCACGAGCATTTAGCCCGCACTCCATGGAGATTCCTTTTTCACATAGCACGAAATGTCACTTAGCATTTCCAAGAGCACACAGCTCCCCTCACACAGCACGAAATGTCACTTAGCATTTCCAAGAGCACACAACTCTTCTCACACAACATTTGGCACACAACCCTTTTCACACAGCACGAAATGTCATTTAACATTTCTAAAGCACACAGCTCTTGGCACACAGCCCTTTTCACACAGCATACAACATTTAAATAACACATAGCCTATGGCATACAATCTTCCACACATCACATAGCATTTATATCACATAGCACTTTTCTCAAATCACACAGCATTTACATTCCACTGTATTTATTCATCTCCCCTTATTAACACTTAGTCCCACAATCATTTCTCATCATCCATTACTCAGCCTCCTTAAACACATTGCTTTCTCTTCATTGATGCTTTATTATAAAACATTCTTTTAAATGCTAGGTTAAGTACTCTTGAAACCCTAGACTTACATTATATCTTCTTTTACTTTCATAAATCACTTAGGAAAAATCTTTTTTAAGAAAAACTTTCTATAATTATGTTTTTGACCCCAAAATATCCAAATTTACATTTCTACCCCAAAATTTCTAAAAATTACGCTTTTGACCCAAAAACATTCCTTTAACAAATTTAGTCCTTATTTTTTTTGAAAATCACATTTCCACTTTCTATTTGAGAACTTTCAAAATTACACTTTTGCCCCAAACTTTTTGAAAATTACATTTTGACCCCTGAATCTTCGAGTACAGCAGCTTCAGGGCAGAGGAGTTCACACCTGTGAAAACCCTCACACCCAGGGCGTGAACAGTGCTGGAAACTTGTCCAAAAATCCGAAAATTGATTTTCTTTTTGGGATTTGATTCTTTACTCCATTCCTATCATTTTTAAGTACCAAAACCAGATTTTAGCTTCATGAACCTTGGTCCATTAAATTGGTTTTCAAGAGATAACTAAATAGGCCTTTAGAGAATAGATTTTTCCATAATAAACCCATAAGAACATACTCATGACTTAATTCCAAAGTTCAATAGTTATAATCAATCACAAACCACCATACTTTCATCCATAATCAAGAATCAAAACCATGTCACCAAACTTTAGAAAATGGACATAAAAGGGACCAAAGAAAAGATCTCCACAACAAGCCATTCAATCAACTCAAATCAAAACATAGAGCCAAGACCATCACGCACAAACAATTTTCCCTTCACCACCAAGAACAACCCACATCAAAGAAAACCAACCTCAATCATACAAGAATCAAGCAATCCAAATCCATCATCAAACTAAGCTTTCATGGCAAAGCCACTTAGGAAAATTCCATACTAACCATAAACACATCCCTTGGGTCATTCAACACCATGTAAACAAAAGAGTACTTAACCTAATGATCAACATGCTCTCTAACTAAAATTACAAGCTTCTTGCACTAACCACAACCAAACATAGCATATATATGTCAACCAAGCTTTAATAACCATGTATAAGCAAATTTCCCCTTACCTCTTTCCTTAGCTTATGTATGTCAAGCCCTAGCTTCAAGCCCTTTTCTTCCTCTTCCTCTTCTTAATTGACTCCAAATACCTTGATAGCTTGGTGATTCCAAAATCAAGAGCAAACCCTTGGAAAAATTGGATTGTTTTGAGTGGAAACCTAGAGAACAAAGTATGGAAGGATGGCTATGGTGTAAGAGCAAAGTGAAAAATGGAACAAGAAGCTCTCCCCTTCTTTCTCTCCCTCTCGGCCAGCTCTCTCCCTTTTTCCTCTTGTGCAGATTTTTTTTTCCAAGTTAATTATGACAATAATGAGTCATAAAAAATATCAAGTCTTTGGCTTTTTCTTATTGGCTAAAAAGTTATGAGTCAATGAATGAAAAATATTCCACACCCTTCTAGAGCCAAGGAGCGCTGCAGCTGTCCAAGGAGCAAGGTAAAAATAGTTTTTCACCTTAACCATGGTAAAAGATAAGTTTTCAAGGTAATTAAGTGTGGTAACTTTTGATTTTCAAGGTAAAAATTGTCCAAAAATTACCTATTGAGGTAAAAACTCTCATGAATCTTAAAATAAGTCCTAAGCCATGAAATTAAAGTGCCAAAAAGGTCTTGTTTCATAAAAATGAAGTTTAGAAGCATTATGGTAATTTTTCGATTTTACCGTAACCCGTAAATTAGGGTTAAAATCAACTTTCTCAGAAAAATCCCAAAAAATTTCTAAAAATCATAAATATTATAAAAACACCATTGGTTACTCTTTTGGTTGATTTTGGATCATTTTCCAAACTTCTGGCACTCACCTGTTTCCCCAGTTACCCCATTCTCAGTCTATAGGAACAAAAATCGCAATTCTTGCTCTTCTATTCTAAAAATTTTCAAAATAATTTCTAAAATCCTAAAATAATATAAAACATCATTTGGAATCTCCAAAAATATTTCTTAACTGGTTCTGGTCTCCAAACCAACTCACAGTTCAGTCTAGTCAAACTACAGGGACCAAAACGGTAACATTTTTATTCGTTTCTCAGAAAATTCCCAAATAAATTTCTAAAATTCTCAAATATTATAAAATCACTACTGGTATCCTCAAATCATCTTTCTGACTCCAATTGGGGTTTCTATATCATTACATTCTTATTTTGACAGTCAAAATTACGTCTACAGACTTTTCCGTTTGACTTTCCACGTCAGCACTAAACCATTATTAATCTCATCGAAATCCTAATATTAACAATAATACTCCCTTATTAACACTCTGCCTGTTAGAGTAAAAATTTGGGGTGTTACACCACCACTGCCTTAGAGGGTCGACGTGAATATTTTGCACCATTCATAGATGATAATTAGGCTTAAATATATTTTTGGTCTCTTAAGTTTGAGAAATTGTTGTTTTTAGTCCCTCAAATTTAAAACGTGTGTTTTTTATCCCTCATTTTTAAAAATGTGTTACTTTTAGTCTCTGAGGCCATTTTTCAATTTAAAAAGTATTTTTTAAATTTATGTTTTGATCCCTCCGAAATCCTGATTGATTCTCACCTTATTTCCTTTCTCCTAACTTCCAAGAATTTTCTAAATTTATATTTGGACCCTTCTCAAATTTTAAAAATATTTTTTAAATTTAAAATATGACCCCAAGAACTAAAGGTAACACACTTTTAAAAATGAGCGACAAAAAATACACATTTTAAATTCGAGGGACTAAATACAACAATTATCCAAACTTGAGGGACTAAAAACATATTTATATTTTTTTTTTGGTCAATTACACACACACTTGGGGGATGAGAGAAGGGGGTGGAGTGGGGATTAAATCCACTTCCTACAACATATCACCTCTAGCGTCTTATCACTTGAGCTATCATCTGAGGGATTATTTATATACATATCTATATGTTCTAAACTCGACCTAAACCCATAATTGGCCCAATAACAGACGACACGAGCGAGACCGGCCAAACCCGATGTGCCCCAGCACCCAGAACGAATGTGTTCACCTCTCTCCGTCGCATCCTCCATTGTGTTCTACCATTTTTTTATGAGGGTTTTTGTGTTCTACTTTGAATTGGATGCTGGCGACGTTCTCCGACCACCGTATTCTACCTCTCAGAGTTCCGACACCAACACTATGGCTCTGTTTGGATAACAAGTTTATCTACTGCTTATGGCATAAGCTGTATAAGCTACTTTTATAATCGAAGAAAAATTATAGTGAAACTTATTTTATATAAGTTATAAGCTGTTTTGATAAGTTATCCTGGGTAGCTTATGAAAAATAAGCCCAAAACAGCTTATGAATAAGTCATAAGCTGTATTCATAAGCTCTACATAAGCCAATCCAAACAGGCCCTATATTTCATACATTATGATGATTATGACGTGCTTTTAAAATAACGTAGTGATACATGATGTCAAAAAATTAACTCAGTCTTTTGCAAAACAATGAAATATCATAAAAACAGGATTTAACTTGATCTACACGTAAAATAAGCAAGGACATTTTTTCTAGGACATTGTAATTTCAACTTCTAGCGTAAATAGTCAAGAGTAATTGGTCACGATAGAAATAAATCGTGGACCTCTAACCAGTTTAACATATAACATGTTAGGAATAAATCTTAAAATTATAAATTAAATTTTTTTTCCCATGCAGGACTAGGATGAGTCTCATACCCACCGCAAGAAAATTCTGGCAAGAAGAGCACCGGAACTGTGGCTAACGTGTTAGCTTCCAAGTTACACAAAGAGAAGACTTCTACAGTGTTGTTGCACATTGTAGATCACATATTTTTTGGTATAAAGCCTTAACCCAAGTTGAGCCAAGTAAATTTATATAAAGAGATAAAATTTTAGTATCTATTTTTTTCATTTACAAGACTTAAATCCAATAACTTGTTTAAGAGAAATTAAACTTCTTACAATTGTAGATCACATATTACTTACTACTAAACATATGCATTTTTCTCAAACACAATGAACAGAGCAGCAAGCATATCTCAGTTTCAGCCGCCATCCAGTCAAACCCACGAGCTTTGACCCAAAAGAAGGAAGAAAAAAAAACATTTAAGAAAAAAACAATCCCAAAAAGATGTTGTACACGGTGGCAAATTTTCCACGGTCAAAACCATCGCTTCATTTCCCTAGCTTCGCAGAAATATCGCCACCCAATAGCAAGCAAAGCCTTGTGTATTACGTACATACATCATCCCCTTCTTTCTCTTTCTCTTTATATTAATCCCTTCCCTCTCTCAACACCAAAGCTTTTTTCTTTCTCTGTCCCCCAACCCAACCCAAACCAAACCAAACCAACAACTTCTTCTCCTTTCTGTTATGGCATCATCTTCTGGTAGTTTAGACACCTCTGCAAACTCTTACACCAACTTCACTTTCCCAACACACCCATTCATGACCACATCTTTCTCTGACCTTCTAGCTTCTCCCATAGACGAAAATAACAATTGTACTAATAAGCCTCGTGGTGGTGGTGGTTTGTCTGATCGTATAGCTGAGAGAACTGGTTCTGGTGTTCCGAAATTCAAGTCCACTCCACCTCCTTCTCTTCCTCTATCTCCTCCTCCTATTTTTTCTCCTTCTTCTTACTTTGCTATTCCTCCTGGTTTGAGCCCTGCTGAACTTCTTGATTCACCTGTTCTCGTTGACTCTTCCAACGTGAGTTTCACGTGATCCTCTTCTTCTCCTTCTTTATTTTTTTTGTTGTTGTTTGGTCTTGTGTTGACTGTGCTTGGTTGCTGAGAAAATTTTGAACAAAGGAAAAAAAACTACAGTTTTGAAGGTTTTTTTTTTGCTTTTTGTTGTTTCAAATCGGGGAATTGACCATGACATGACATGAGTTGACTTGCTAATTTCATCATCTTTGTTCAATGGTTTTGATGTTAAACAAGAGAATTAATTACTTCGAATTGTCAATTTTTTGTGTGTTGTTGGTACTTTGTTGTGTGTTCTGGTTTGTGATTTTTGACTCATTTGCTTGCTCTATGTTGTTGTTTACTTGAATTAACGGTTCATTTTTGGGTTTTTCTCAAAAACAGATTTTTCCATCTCCAACAACTGGGGCTTTTGCTGCTCAGAGCTACAATTGGAAGAACCAACAAACTGTCAAAGAAGAAGACAAAAGCTTCACAAATTTCTCTTTCCATACCCAACAACAACAAGGTCCTCCCGGTACATCCACAACAACAACAACGTTTCAACCCTCAACCGTTTCAGCTCAAACAGTATGTCTCTCCTCCAATTCCAATTAAGCAATCAAAGCCTCTATCTTTTCTCTTATATTGGTTTTGACTAAAATGTTTGAACCTGTTATGTAACAGCAACAACCATGGAGTTTTCAGGAAGGCACAAAGAGTATGATGAAGACTGAAAACTCTTCTTCGATGCAGAGTTTTTCCCCTGAGATTGCTAGTGTCCAAAACAACAACAACAACAATGGGTTTCAATCTGATTATAGCAACAATTACCAGCATCCACAACAACCAGCTCAGACCTTAAGCAGAAGGTCAGATGATGGTTACAATTGGAGGAAATATGGACAGAAGCAAGTGAAAGGGAGTGAGAATCCAAGGAGTTACTATAAATGCACATACCCAAATTGCCCTACAAAGAAGAAGGTTGAGAGGTCTTTGGAGGGACAAATTACTGAGATAGTTTACAAGGGTACTCATAACCATCCTAAGCCTCAGTCTACTAGGAGAAACTCTTCATCTTCATCTTCTCTTCCAATCCCTCCTTCAAATCCCATCGCAGATATCTCAGATCAGTCATATGCCACCCATGGTAGTGGACAAATGGATTCTGTTGCCACCCCAGAGAACTCATCAATATCAATTGGGGATGATGATTTTGAGCATAGTTCTCAAAAGTGTAGATCAGGTGGAGATGAATTTGATGAAGATGAACCTGATGCTAAAAGATGGTAAGTTTTTTTTTTTTTATCATAGTTATGGTTCTCTATTCCACTATGTGGCCTTTTTCATGAGTTTAATAACTATTTGCTGGCAAAAACATGTAATGATATCTCACCATTTGCCACTTGGTAATTTTATTTCCTAAAATATTTGAACAAATATCTACAGGATGAAATATGATTATGATTGGACATCTTTTTTATGTCATGCATAATAATTAAATTTTTTTCATATTATCATTTGTGTGGTTTATTCCATGGTTAATTTTTCCATAATTTTTTTTGCAGGAAAATTGAAGGTGAAAATGAGGGTATATCAGCACCTGGAAGTAGAACAGTGAGAGAACCCAGAGTTGTAGTTCAGACAACCAGTGACATTGATATTCTAGATGATGGGTACAGATGGAGGAAATATGGGCAGAAAGTAGTCAAGGGCAATCCAAATCCAAGGTAAAAGAATGGGGGAAAAAACACTTTAGGTTTTACTATAGTCCTATACTTGTCATTGAAATTAGTAACTTTGCAGTTCTATTAAAAAAATAGTAGTTTGAGAATCCCATCATGGAGTTCCTCACTCTCATGGCACTAAATAGTAATAGTAATAGTAATAGTAATAATATACAATTGTTGTACCTACTCAAATGTGGTATAAACATTATAACTGCATGATGAATGCTATTTACTTTATCTATCTTTGTAGGTAGTAAAGGTACACTAGCATAATTGGCTTGCTTTAATTTGTTGAAATAAATTCTACTATAGGCTATACTTGTATTGTACCAGTTTTCTTGGTCAAATTTGGCAACTTTAGGATTTACTATTTCTCATGTATACATGCGTGTGATGACCTAGAATAACAACTAACAGTAGTCCCATATTGTGTTGTCTAATTTTGTATTTTAACTTATGACTTTGTAGGAGCTACTACAAATGTACACACCCAGGTTGTCCAGTGAGGAAGCACGTGGAGCGTGCCTCACATGACCTAAGGGCAGTGATCACAACCTATGAGGGAAAACACAACCATGATGTCCCTGCAGCTCGTGGTAGTGGAAGCCATTCTATCAACAGACCAATGCCAAACAACAGTGTTAATGGAGCCACCACTACTACTGCTATAAGGCCTTCAGCAGTGACCCACCACAACAACCACACTACTAACACCAATTCTCTTCAGGGTAGTGTAAGACCACAACAAGCACAACCAGAAGGGCAATCACCCTTCACATTGGAGATGCTGCAGAACCCTGTAGGAAGCTTTGGATTCTCAGGGTTTGGGAATAATCCAATGGGGTCTTACATGAATCAGCTGCAACAGCAACAACCATCTGACAATGGTTTTTCCTCCAGAGCCAAGGAGGAGCCAAGGGATGACATGTTCCTTGAATCTTTGCTATGCTGAAGAATTTTTTTTTTCTTTCATTTCTGGTAGATAAGGAAAAAGGTGTGAAATTTAGGAAAGGGGGGTTAGGATTTTATTTGACAAATAAGATAAGGTTCATTCCATTTATTGCATTTTTTGTAAAAGTTTGTTTTTGTTGTAAATTTATACAGCAGCCACAGGGTTGGTATAGTTTATATATCATAGCTGTTATATCCTATAACACATGGTGTTTGGTACAATTTTTTCATTACTTTTGGGGTTTCTATTGGCTTTAGTTGGGAGCAGAGAAGAGCCTCATATGAATCTTTTTGTAAGATTCTGTTAATTTAATTTAATTTTCTGTGTCTTGGCAAATCTTGTTCAATGTTCACAAGTAAAATAGCTGACTTTTTTCACAAGAAATGTTTAGTTGTGGAACCTATTTCTGTCTCTGATCACATTGTAGTACATGGCTTAATGTGTTTACTAGTTTACACATATATTATGCATCCAAGACAATGGACTCAGATTTTAACTGGAACATGTGTTGGAAGAGGATGGCTTTGATGATAGAATTAGAAGGTGCATATAATGTGACTGGTTTTTTTTTTTTTGTATTTAATTTGATGCCATACTATTACTCAGTCAAAGATGGGTGCTGGATTGTTTGGTGGTGGGTTATAAGCTGGTCAAGGTCAACTTTGGTTATTTCCCACCTTTTTTTATTTTTTTCTTTTTAACAGATGGATGCTTCCAGGTTGCCACCCCATCCATCCATCCAAGTGGGGGAAGTCATCAATCAATGTTGCCATATATGCAAGTTGAAATTACAAGATTACCCCTATGCCGGATCCTAGTACAACGGGTGAAAGCCAAGTGCTGGGAAGGGGCAGTTTTGCAAAAAAAAAAAGGTTTTCTTTTTTTTTTTCTTTTTTAATCCTTTTTGGCACTTTTTGTTTAATGAGAGAGAGTTGTGTTAATGTAGGACAAGTGGAAGTGGGAATGAGACGTTTACGTGATGCACACGGAACTCTCTTTAGATTGATTTGTCGTTTATCTCAAATATTGTCATGTTACATGTAGTGACATAGCCATAGCCATTATATACACATGCCTTCTTCCTCTGTCCGCCGACCTTGCTATTCTTCTCGAGCCCATCCTTTTTCTTTTTCTTTTCTTGCCGTACAACATGAATAGAACAAAAATTATTAAAGGAAGAGGGCGTTCACGCAAATAAACTAAGGTAATTTCTATCTACACATACATGTTTTTTTATCAACATATATATGTTGTGGAATTAATTGTTCGGAACTAATAGTTTTGTAGGTGTATTTTTTTTCGGACACACATATACCGCAGAATTATTAGTTCCGCGGGTTGTAATTTACCGCGGAACTATTAGTTCCGCGTGTTGTAATTCAATTCGGACACACACATAACGAATAAAAAATGCTTGCGGAACTATTAGTTCCGCGCGTTGTAATTCAATTCGGACACACACATAACGAATAAAAAATGCTTGCGGAACTATTAGTTCCGGCAGTGAATTACAACCCGTGGAACTAATAGTTCCGCGGTATGTGTGTCAGAAAAAAAAAATACACCTGCGGAACTAATAGTTCCGCAGCATGTAGAGCTGGCAAAATGGGCTTAGCCCGTCGGGCCGGCCCGAGCCTGCCCGAAAAAACACCGGGCTTGGACACACAAATTCGAGCCCGTTTTCAATCCGGGCTTTTTTGGCCCGGTCCGACAAAGCCCGAACCCGTAAAAGCCCGAGCCCGAAGCGGGCCGCCCGAAAAATGTAGGTCAAAGCCCGAGCCCGGCCCGAAAAAAGCCCGTAAAATAGAGGGCTCGGACACACAAATTTGAGCCCGTTTTCAATCCGGGCTTTTTTGGCCCGGCCCAATAAAGCCCGAACCCGATGCGGGCCAGCCCGAAGCCCGAATTGCCACCTCTAGCAGCATGTATGTGTTGATAGAAAATCATGTATGTGTAGATAGAAATTGCCATAAACTAATGTATATTGGATAACAAGTTTATCTACTATTTATGGTATAAGTTATATAAATTACTTTTATAATTAAAGAAAAATTATAATAAAATTTATTTTATATAAGTCATAAGCTATTTTGATAAGCTATCATAGGTAGCTTATGAAAAATAAACCCAAAATAACTTATGAATCAATCATAAACTGTGTCCATAAACTCTGCGTAAGTCAATCCAAACATGTCCTAAATGTGGTTGAACCCTACTCTTAGTTGGAAGATAAGTTAATTAAGATATAATCAGATACATGTAATTAAGTTAGTAGGAAATCCCATTTTAGAATTATAAGAAACTGAAAATAAAAAGTACTAAATAACAAATCAATCTTCTTACATTATTAACATGTTTTTAAAAAATTATTTGATATTTTTGAACAGTATGAGTTTGCTTATTTGTATTTTTAAGAATATTGTAAATCAAAATATAATTATGTAATTTTCATAAAAAAAACTAGAAAATTATTTCAATACTTTTTATAAGTTAAAAATATGATTTCCAAAAAAATGTTCTGGAAGAATTATATTATAAAATGGTCTTTTTCATTTTAAACATAGGGCATAGGGCTAATATGTCTTATTAAATTAGTAGAATTGATTTTGACTTCTTGAAAATTATAGGATATGTTAACGGGGTCTTTAATAATTATTATTTTTGTGCAAAATTCAAATTCAGACGCAAATAGATAAGATTATCTAATAGATAAGGTCACAAGATCTAATTAAAAGAAGTTTGTGACGTGTTCACAAATATGATACCATTTGCAAAGGGTTTGATGACGTATAATGACACCATTGGTGACGTCAGGAATATGCTATGCATTTACAGCGATGCAAAGGAAGGGATAAAATAGCAACGGAGGTTACTGTAAGTGGTTAAAATTTTTTATCTTTTAATTAAGGTTTTGGATTTGAGCTTTAGTTATGAAAAAAATTTCAATTGAAAGGAATGCTATTCATTAGAGATGTCGAATAAACTCCCATGAGAGATTAATTTCTATTATGTAAGCGATGAGATATTCTCCGATATAGAATAAAAAAAAAGAAAGGGACAAAATACTTGCTTTTTTGATTGAGTCAATCGTCATTTTGGCCCCTGAAACTGTAATATGGTCTCACTTAGGTCTTTGAAACTAACAAAAAGACAATTTAGTCCCTAAAATTATAAAACGTCGGTCAAGTTAGTCCCTAAAATTGTAAAATAATGGACTAACTTGACCATCGTTTTATAATTTTAAGGACTAATTTGATTGACGTTTTATAATTTTAAAGACTAAATTGCTTTTTCATTAATTTTAAAGACCTAAGTGAGACTATTTCACAATTTCAAAAACTAAAATAACAGTTAACTCTTTCTGTTTGTATGTTTGTTTGTTTAACATAAAATGTGAACAGGACATTTAAAAATGCACGTTCATATTACAGATATAAAATACAGATTATTATATAAGAAAAAGTTACACTTTGACTAATAAAATTGTGTTTTATTTTATGATCCTCGGAGAACTGAAGTTCCAGCTCATTTAATTTCAAGAAAGAAATCAATATATATATTTCGTGTAGCATTGTGCCATAAATTTTCAAGTGGGCAGAGCTAGTGAGTAATAAATTCTTACGCTTAACACACACACACACACACACACGCACACACATATGTAGAAATTAGAATTCTGAGAAAAATCAACCAACACTAAGAAAGGTTGTTTATTTATCTAATAAACAACAGACAAGCAATATTAATTTTTTCCTTATAACCAAAAGAATAAGTAAGCAATTTATCAAAAAAAAAGAATAACTAATGCCCACTTATCAAAAAAGAATTACTAAAGCCCATCATTGAATGGCCTAGAGTAGGCCCACTGAATGAGAAAGAACAACTGGAACTGATAATACCTTTGTCCGTCTCATTTACGTTTGACAATCACATAACCAAGTTTTCATGAATTTGACTCCTCTAAAGTGAATAAAATGTAAAATAAATAATTTTAATCATTAATAAAAAAATTAAAGGTGATTTATTATACATGTAATTATAATACTAATCTTTAATTTTTTTACCAATAATTAAGATTAATTATTTCATACTCTAAAGTGATTTATTCTCTTTAAAAGAACCGGATCTCATTTTCATATCATGCTGGCTGAAATTGGCATCGAGTGAGGTCTAACGTAAACCAATTAATCCAGCCCTCTGAGGCCAGGTGATGAGTACGATGCAATACCACCCAACTTTTGTGAAAGATCTTCTCTCTTGTGTTTCTCTACCCAAAATATCACGTAATCCAATATATGATGAGAAAAAATACGAACATGAAGGTATAAAAATTTCTGATATTACAATCAATGCTTATATTTCTACTTTCAAAGAGGAAAAGGCTTTCAATTAAATACATATTTCTTTAAAAAAATCTAAAATAAAGTTATTTTATAAATCACAAATAATGGAAAAACTATCCTGCTAACTCCCTTAAAATAGGGATTTCTAAAAAATATCTAAATAATAAAAGAAATAATATTACATACCATACATTTAACTATAATAGAATTCTCTTAGTACATAAAGCCTAGCATAAATGGTTAAATCTATCTTGCGTTGCTAGATTGGACGTGGTTCGATCTCCGGTTGGGGCGTTTTGTGTGTGTGTGTTTACCATTTCTACTGGATAAAAAAAAATAGAATTCTCTTAACTCATTCTGTTTTTGTTTCAAAAATCAACAAGAGACTTCTCAAACTCAGATATAAAGAAATACTTATTTTTGCTAGAAAGCCAATAAAAATATAAATACAATTTTTTCTTTTAAATACGTATTAAATTTCATCAAAATTATTATACAAATTAACTATAATTTTGTTATATTTGATAAAACTGATATATATTTATAATCTAGATCTTAACATTATCGTAAATTCTTTAAGACGACAAGGTGATTTACCATTAATAGTAGTTTTTTTAATCAATTATCAATAACAGTTTTTTACTGTACCATCAATAGTAGTTAATAGTGGTAAAATATGGATAAATTTAAATTTTAAAAGTTCAATTATATAAAGACAATAATGGAATAAAAAATAGAACGCCAAAGTTGTCAGTTAAAATCGGATATATATATATATATATATATATATATATATATAGTACTTATAGATACTCACTAAACTAAAGCAAAAAAAAAGTGGTAGCTATATCCATGTCGCAGTCCCATCTCAACACCGCTAATTAACTGCTAAAAATATCACCACCAACCAATAACATAAAACGAAACTAATTTTAAGACATCAAACCCACAATTCAGCGTTACCTCTTGAATTAATAATTACAATAATGACTTCTCACAAAGTTAGTGGTGCGTGGTCTACATCCTCCAAATAAATCAACCTAGTAGCTTTACAATTCAGGGGTTTGATCACTTTGACCCTATTTTTTTGTTTTTCATTTATCTTCTCCTTCCTTTTTCATTATCCCATTATGCATGCATGATTATGTTATCTCTCCTCAAAATCATGCTTGATTCGCAGTAATAAGTGGCTCATCTCTTGGTGACATGGCTGCAACGAACATCAGCTCGGGCAGGCACATATTCCCAAACGGCACCGTTTGGGTGTGCGAGCCCTTATCCAAGTTTCAAAGGACAAAAGGAATATTCTTTGGCGAGAACCCACTTAATTTCACGATGTCATTGTTCCTTCTGCAAACCTCCGTAGCTGGATTCTTGACCTCATTTTTACAATTCCTACTTATCCCACTTGGGGAGAGTAGCTTCTTTCCACATATGCTGGTAATTATTATATATTATATTTGTGAAATATTGTTTATGTTACATCATGGTTTAAGTTGTGAATTTGCAACTACAATTGCATGTTGCATCGAATCATAACTTTATTGCAATTTTGAAAATCATAATTGTATTTATAATTAATCTACACTACACACAAATATATTAATGCAGTTTTGATTTGGAAGTGTCATTACTCTATATGCATGAGTTTAATTTATATGTTCTGTCAATATAAAAGAGTTTTACACTGACATCCAATTAGATTTCAAGATTTTGCCATATCATTATATTCATTAAAATATTTTAATTTAATTAAATATAATTTAAAAACCCTAAAATAATCCTAATTATGCTAAACACGTTCTCTCTCTGTGTCTCTCATTCCCATGTCATCTCACCATTTGTAGTGCACACGTTCTCTTTCTCGCTGCATCTCCCCTCTCCATTTTTTTTGGGTCAAGTCTCCTCATTTGTAGTGCAGCGAAGCAAATTTCAGGAAAAAAAATTCCCTTTCCTTTCAACAAAACCAAGCTCTAGCCCTTCCATAAATCTGAATCTTGACCCTCCAAAAGACATGTAAATGAAAACCACAAACGATGCAAATCACAAAATTGAATAAAACATGTCATTTCCTGCCACCATTATTTGAGGGGTAAAATTCAACGAACTGGGAAGGTTTCCATATACCCTTTTGGCCCTTTGCTCTAATGGTCACTAATTTAGTGACACTTGATTATAAAGATTGTTGAACGTCACACACCTCAAACCCAATAGGGAATTTGATTGTTCTTGGTAAAATGTTTAGACCTCTCTCTTAGAAGTGAGAATAGTATGAGTGAATTTCAAAGGCATTATTTTTGAATGAGTTTCAAAAGAAATCACTGACCCCACAAAGAATACATCAAGAGATGTGCAGAGGGAGCAACATTAGCACAATGGCCATTGGGAGACAGTTTGGGAGGGAGAGATGCAGCGGGAGAAGGAGGTGCATCATGCAGATTTGTTTTAGGTTTAATTCAATTAAATAAATTTAAAATTTCTAATATGACATGGCAATATGGTGCACTCTTATTGGGTGTCAGTGTAAACCTCTTTTACACTGACAGAGCATATAAATTAAACTCGTAGATGTATTTAGAATACTTTTAAGCAAAAAATCAAAGTCCGATATAACCAAAAAAATTATAAAAAAATAATAATTGAAGAATCAAACCTCTTAAGAAGAAAATTTTATGGACATTTTCCGCGAAATAACAAGTGATAACCGTTTCTCTTTAAGGCTTGTCATAATTAGAAAAGTGAATTTCTCATGTTGAAAATTTGTGTTTATTCTTTCTTTTTTTCATAAATCTCATTAATTTTGATAGTGTACATTATCTACCAATTATAGAGATAGATACACAAATTTTATATTACAAGATCATTTAAAAATTTACCAAGAAAGGATTCATTCCTCATCTTTATTTAATTAGTATATTTTTCTTTCGCCAATATGCATATATATTGCTATGTAATATCAATATTACGTTGGTACGAGTGAAACTGTATTTAAATCTCTTAAGTTGGTGGATATTTTTCGCACCAATAACAAGGTGACAAACAAAAATATGTGTTGTGTTATCAATTAAAATTGGTGATGAATGTTGTTGGCTAATTATAATTCTTTTGTTGTTGAAATGTATTATTCAGGCAGGCGTGATACTAGGACCATCAGTGCTGGGGCAATTTGAATTCGTTAAGAAATGGCTATTCCCAGAGAAAACCTTGTACATAACTCAAACAATCGCTTTCATCGGGAGCTCATTGTTCATGTTCTTACTTGGGGTAAAAATAGATTTAACCACAATAAGAAGAACAGGGAAAAAGGCTTGGGCCACAGGCTTAGCTTCTTTCGTAATTCCACTATTACTCAGCACATCCGCTGCTCTCATCATACGAAAAATCTTATCCCCACATCAATCTCTATACAAATCCATCCTCTATGTCGCATTCTTATTAACAACCGGTTCGTTCCACGTCACCGCAATTTACTTATCAGACTTAAAGCTCTTGAATTCAGAGATTGGTCGATTATCAATCTCTTCATCCATGTTGAGTGGAGTCATCTCCATGTTATGGGTAGTCATCATAATCGCAGAGAGACAGAGTCGTTTAAAGCGTGAAAACCCTTTCAACTTGATTTTTGGCTCTTTGGTTGTTATGGTGATTCTTATTTCGTGCGTTCTTCGCCCCATCATGTTTTGGATGGTGCGTCGTACACCCGAAGGGAAACCAATTAAAGATTCCTACATCATTGTTGTGTTTCTCATGGTGTTGGGGAGTTCACTATTTGGGGAGATTGTTGGGCAACACTTCATGATTGGGCCTATACTTTTGGGCATGGCGGTACCTGATGGGCCCCCATTGGGCTCTGCTTTGATTGAGAGACTAGATACTTTGGTCTCCGCAGTGCTTTTGCCATTGTATTTCCTTTACAGTGGTACAAGACTCAAGGTGTTCCTAATTGATCCTCGTAGCTTTGTGGTTGTGCAGTTTGTTGCCATGCTTAGCTTTGTTGGGAAGGTGATAGGAACCATGTTGCCTACGATTTATTGGAAGATGCCATTCACTGATGCACTCTCCTTTGGTCTCATTATGGGTTCCCAAGGCATCACCCAGCTGCTTTACCTACAGACTGCTCTGCTCCTTCGTGTAAGAACTAATTAATACACACACACATATACAAATTGAGTGCAATGATGTTAATCAATATAGCTGCATGTTTTTCTTGGATTTAAGAGTAAACCATCACTTTGGTCCTCGACATTGTAGAGCGCAGGCACTTTGGTCCCTGACTTTAATGATTATCCGTCAGGTTAGTCTCTCTGTTAATGTCAGTCAGCTGGTAACAATGTTAATGTTGCTGACGTGACACGTTAAATGCCACTATGACACATACCATGATGCGGTTGGTGTTGGAATTGTCGGAATGGTACATGTGGGGCTTCTTTTAAATATTGGTTACACATGGCATTGTCATTCATTCCTAGGGTTGTTCTTTTCTGTCACAATCCACCATTTTACTTTTTTGCTTTGCACCCTTTTCTGAATAGGAAAAATGTGTGTGTCATGGTGGCACTTAACGTGTCACATCAGCAACGTTAGCACTGTTATCAGCTGATTAACACCAACAGAGGAACTAACTTGACAGACGGTCATCGAAGTTAAGACCAATTTGCCTATTTCCTCATACCAGAGACCAAAGTGTCAGAGCCCCACAATGTCGAGGACCAAAGTGATGGTTTACTCTGGATTTAAACTACTACATAGTTCCCTTTATATGTCTTGGTTTTTTATGTTTAGAAAACCGTCCACCCAAATTGCAAAACATCAAAGTTTGATCAGTTTTAACCAAATGACCAAGACATGTATACTTTTGATCAAAACTCAATTTTAATGCTTTGGAAATTTGTGTAGATGGTTTTTCTTAATAGACACTTGTTTTCTGTCCCTCAATTGAAAAAAATACACACAAAAGAATTCCTCTCTTGTAAATAGTACTATTATCTTTTCTAGTTGTTATTAAGTTACATTTCATTTTTCTATTGGGACAGAAAAAAGGGAAAGGAAATGTTAAAGGAATATTGTGAATTGAATCGATTTTTTTCTCTTTTTTGTTCTTTCTAATGTGAACATGGTCTTGCAGATTATAGATGAACAAACATATGGTAACGTGTTGGTGGCTATATTATGGTGGACGGGAGCCACCACACCCATTGTGAAATTCCTATATGACCCATCTAAGAGGTATTTGTCATTAAATAGGAGGAGGACCATTGAGCATGTCTCTTCAAATGTTGAACTTCGTCTCATGGCATGCATGCATAGTCAAGAAGACACCCCATCCATCATGAGTCTTCTTGAAATTTCAAACCCCTCAACAGAAACTCCAATTTGCTTTTATGTCCTTCATCTCCTTGAGCTAATAGGCAGAGCAGCCCCAGTTTTCATAGATCACCAACCTAGCAACAAGATAAACCTTAATCCATCACACTCTACTCATTCACAACACATAATAAATGCCTTCAAATCATATGAGCAACAAAACTCAGGTGTGGTTGTGAAACTCTTCACATCCATGTCACCTTATAAGACAATGCACGATGAGATATGTATGCAAGTTATTGAGAAGAGAGCATGCATGTTGATTGTGCCTTTTCATAGACAATGGAGATCATCAAATGGGAATATTGTGGAATCACCACACCCTATTAGAGCATTGAACCGACATTTGCTTAGGATTGCACCTTGTTCTGTTGGGGTTTTAATTGAACGTGGTGGTACCTTGAGTAGGAATAACCCTTTAACATGTGCATGCTTTTATAGTGTTGGAATAATCTTTATAGAAGGTGCAGATGATCGTGAAGCCTTAGCATATGCAATGCGAATGGCTACTCGTCCAAATGTAAGGATCACATTGATTAGGTTAATGGAGCCTCGGAAGAAGAGCAAGAATTTGAACACCAATAGGGATCCTGATGGTGATATGATTCATAAGTTTAAGGTAGATTGCATCCAAATCAAAAGACATGATTATAGAGAGGAAGTGGTGAGAGATAGTGTGGAAATGGTTAGTGTCATAAGGTCATTGGAAGGTTGCTTTGACTTGATTTTGGTGGGTAGGTGCCATGCAAATGAGTCATCATTATTATTTAGTGGATTCACAGAATGGAATGAGTATCCAGAACTTGGCCCTTTGGGAGACATGCTTGTGGCTTCTGATTCCACTTTTGATGGGTCAGTGTTGGTGGTGCAGCAACAAAAGAAGTTAGAAGTTGGTCATCATCATGATTTGCAACTAGACCCTATGGTTAATAGGAAACAAGAAGCTGTAACCATTGTGGAAGTTCCGCGTGAAAGAAAGGTGTGGCCAATTATTTAATCAATAATTAATGTACATATATCAGAAACATGTATAGCTTTAGATTCCAGATATAGTTTACTACTAATATGTACAATTTCTTTGTTAATACTATGTAGATAAACATTAACCTATGAAGTTGCTAATAAAAATTTGTAATTAAATTTAAATTTTGTTGATTTATTTTTAAGACACACATAACAAACCCACATATATATCCTAAAAGTTGAGCAAGCATAAATTTTTTTATATAATTATAATATCGTTTGATTGATTAATTACATGCATACAATATCTAATGATATTCTTACTTACATATATATATATATATATATATATATATATGATTTAATGATTAGATTGGTTAATTTTGTATTGGGTTAAATATGTTTTGGGTCCCTGTAATATAACGAGTTTTTGAGTTAGGTCCCTGTAAAATAAATCACACTATTTTCGTCTCTCTTTTATTTTAATTTTTTGATTTTAGTCCATTGGTGTGTTGACCACTGATGTGCCTACGTGGCTTATTTAAGTGGCCACGTCAGCTGACACATAATTATTTTAATTTATTCCTAATTTTTGACGTAGAATTTACCCAACTAGATCCAAAACATCATATGTTTATAGGGACCGGATCCAGAACACTCTAATTTTCGTAGGGAGGCAAAAATACTGGAAATCGTTATTGCGAAGGTCAACCATGTTACTGGGGAGTACCCAATTGTCGTCAGTCCCTTGAGAGTTGAAGGGGGAGGAACCTGAGAGAAGGTGATGGTCGTGGTTGAAACCGTCGCGAGTAACCGGAGGAAATTGCGGATTGGAATTAAGGAATCGGAGGGGTTGTTGTTGTTCTGGGAAAAATGGGGATTCAGGACCTGCAATACGTGTACTGTTATACTAATAGGGTTTAAAAGAGAGAGAGGGGGAACGGAGGGAAAGATAAAAAGGAACATAAAAAGGACAAGAATTTTGAAGAGATGAAATACTAAAATGAATAAAGAGGGAGGAATTGGGGGGGAGATCGATGATGATGATGAAGAAGAGAGAAAGAACAGTATACAAGTGTGATGATGGTGAACAGTATACAAGAGAGGAATTTTAAATTGCATTTGTGTGGTATGGTGAAGTGAATCTTCTCTTCTTTACTCATCTGTCTCACCCTTTAAACACTTGCAGAGTTGCAGAGGCTTGGGGACGCAGAGAGAGTGAAATCTATGACAGAGAGGCTGCTGCCAAAGCACATGAGCGAGATCTGGCTTCAATTAGAGAGTCTTCCATTGTGTCGCTGAGAGTTTTCCGGTCCTTACAAAAATAAGAGTGTTTTGGATCCAGTCCCTATAAACATATGATGTTATGGATCTAGTTGGGTAAATTCCACGTCAGAAATTAGAGATAAATTAAAATAATTATGTGTCAGCTGACGTGACCACTTAAATAAACCACATAAGCACATCAGTGGTCAACACACCAAGAGACTAAAATCAAAAAAATAAATAAAAGAGGGATGAAAACAATTTAACTTATTTTATAGGGACCTAATTCAAAAATCCACTATATTACAGGGACCCAAAACATATTTAACCCTTTTGTATTTTACAAAATATTATTGATTATTGAAGGGTCGATAAGTATACTATGTTTGACACCTAGTGTCCAAAAATGTTGACTCGTAAGCACACAAGATCAATTGATACTAAGTCAAACTTTTAATATTTACATCATTTAATACTTTTCTTTAGAATGTGACTAACTAATCATTTGCATTAGCTTATAATGAAGTTAGCATCAACCATTTTCAACTTGTTTTTGATACGTCTTTGCATTAGTTTGGCCAACGCTAACTGTTAGGGTCGCCCATTTTAACCTCTATTGAATTTCTTACGCAAAGTTGAGTTTTTGATTGTTAGCATAGGCTTTTGGTGGATGCTAATAGCCAATTTTTTTGTAGTGTTCTTTCGCTCTTTTCATTCTCTTCCCATTTTCTCTCTATTAATCCTTCTTCTTCTTTCACCCTTGTTTTTTTTTCTTTTTTCTTTTGGAGAGACTATGCTGGTTTTTTTTTGGGTCAAAAGAGACTATGCTGGTTGAGAGGGTCCAATTTGCTATAGCAGTGATATATATGTAGACTGAGCCCTATTCATTGCCAAACCAAACATTATGAGGAGATCAGTGAATCTATACGAATTGATTTGAATAAATGCATTTTTGGTAAATCTGGAAAAGGAAAAATAAAGAAAAACCGATTTTAATGAATCTAAATATAATTCAAAATTGAGATGCCCCATAAATATTTTAGCTTATAGAATAAAAATTTAATTGGTTAATTAATCAAAATGGAAGTAATTTTTTTCCGAGATTAATTGTGGATTTACAGCTACATAAAAAGCAAGATTTTATAACTTCTCCTATAAGCATATCCGTTAACAAAATATATATATATATTTCTTACAGTTGAAGGATCGATTTAGCTCAATAAAAATGCTTTGACAGCCTCAAAAAGAGATCTCGCTCCTTTCAAGTACACATTGCGAAACACACTTTGATGTGTATCAGCAGTAAAATAATTTGAGAAAAGTGATTATTTGTTAATTCCCGATAGAAACATGTACGAAGTACTTCATCAAGTCGAATATGTATATCTATATGTGTGTGGGTTACTCCAATTTCCAACGATGGGATGTGTGCTATGTTTGAGGGATTTAGGCAAGTTTTACTCCCAGATTTGGCTACTGAACCCCGTGAACTTAGCGTCTTGATTTGTTTTGTCCTAACCAAATGCCGCGCGAGGCTCAATGCTACTTACTCCCGTCCTTGGGATCTCCCTCTTTATCATTTCTTTTTACAATTTTCAATGCAATACTATCAAATTGATTGAATTTTTTAAGAGAAATGTTATATTTTTTTACAAATTTTTCTATATATCCTTATCTTTTTTTATAAAATAAGAAAAAGAATACAATTAACATCTTAAAAATATAAAAAATATTTAATACTTTCTTCATTTAGTAATTAGGAGAATTTATAGAAATACAAGGTAGAATGATTTAAAATTATTCATTTTTTAATTACTTAATGATATCATTCTGTTTAGAATTTAGAAATTGTTGATGTTACCACCCTCATGGTCACTTTTACTAGTAGGAGCAAAACACGATTCAGTTTGTCCAAACCAAATCTCACAAATTTTTAATATGAACTTCAGAAGAAAATTTCCTTGCATCAAAAGTGGGTAAAATTGATTTCTAGTGTATGGATTAATGTTAATTATAAAGTTATTGATGAGGAGTTTAAATAGTTTTATAAGATTATATATAAATTTAATAAATCTTACTTTTCTTTAGTCTTTACCCCCAAAAATTTCTTTAGTTACATTTATGAATTAAATATCTGAACATACACAAGTTTAAAATTAATTCCATTTTATTACAGCCAATTGCATTTTAAAATTTAATAACGATTAAAAGGAAAGTTGATGTCAAGTTTGTGAGGATTCCCTGCAACGATGCTGCCTCTGCAGCAGGGGAATGTGAGAGTGAGAGGAGAGAGAAGAGTGAGAGAACAGAGAAAATAAAGAGAGAGATAGAGAGAGATCCCTCTGCAGCCTCTACAGCGCTACAGAGGATCCAAGTCTTAGCTAAATAGAAGAAATTTTACCTTGAAAGACGGGCATATTGTATTCATACGTATGTTGTTTAAAGTTAAACCATTTGATTTAGAGAAAAGAAAACTAACAACAATTAATCAGTGAAATTCTGAATATTTGTTCACTAAAACAGATGTGCATCGATCTATGCATTATGCATATGATCTAGAGGAGTGAAATTAACCAATTGTAGGTGTGTGGTCCAATCAGAACTATATAGTATAATAATATTTGGATGACTTGGGGGTCTGAGAAAGGGATGCGCAAAACATTAACAAATCGTCTATTTTTTTTTTTTTGATAAACAACAAATTGTCTATTATTGGTATGGGAGAGAGGGGTGGGGAATCCACGTGAATAACTGAG
Source organism: Glycyrrhiza uralensis (assembly GCA_030159175.1). Classification (NCBI taxonomy): domain Eukaryota; kingdom Viridiplantae; phylum Streptophyta; class Magnoliopsida; order Fabales; family Fabaceae; genus Glycyrrhiza; species Glycyrrhiza uralensis. The sequence continues at coordinate 7,864,940 of BRZY01000006.1, forward strand.
TTTGTGAGTAATTAATGCAAATAAGTTAAGAAGGATATGCCAGCTTGTTTTCTTGTGTAGCGTGGTGGTGTCGCTAATGTTTCTACCAAGTTCCACCTTTTTCTCCTCTCCACTGTTTCTACCATCTATCTTTTTCTTGTCGACTCTGTGTTGCTTCACAAAGTATAATATAATTTCTTCCAAGCAAAAAAAATGTATATTAATCGAAATCAAATGTCATTATTTAATTACTTGTTTTATTACACTTCTTGTGTACATAGTGTTTGGTCGTTCGGCAGTCAAGATCAGTTTCCAGCTATTTTCTTCCCCGGCCCGTCCTTTTTTTGGTTCATTTTCGTTAACAGTACATTATATTCTTAACGGCAAATTGGTTGAAAATTTTAGATTATGATTACTCCCTCCGGTCTCGAATATAAGAAACAAATTACTTTTTTGGTTCATTGAATAACTCATGTATCTGGTCTATAATATAGTCCAGATACATGAGTTATTCAATGAACCAAAAAAGTAACTTGTTTCTTATATTCGAAATCAGAGGGAGTAACTATTAATTGGTTGTACTTTGTACCTGGTCTTTGACTCATGGAAATCTTCAAAACCGATTCCACATTTACTACATGAATTTTAAATTTTTTTATTACTAACATAAATTTTAACTCGTAACATATATATTTAAGTAAAAAATAATTATCTTAAGATCATTCTCAAATCCTTTTATATATAGAAATATTAGAAATTAATGCTAGCAAAACACTATAGTACATTGCTAACATTTTTCAAAATATTAATATCTGCAAGTAAATTGTACTGATTAATTAATCAAGTGGATTGGATATATTGACTTCATAAAATTTTGAAAATGAAAAGAAAGCTAGACGTACATTCATCAATCTTAATTAGGGCATGATCTATGTTTTCTCTCCCTGTGTTTACCTATGAAAAGGAAAATATACCACCTTTATGTGAGAGAGATGCGAAAAAGAGAGATGAAAAAAATGAAATAAAAATAAAAAATAAAAAAATAAAATGAAGTGATGTAATGAAAAAAAAGAGAAATAAAAAGAAGAAAGTAAAAAAATGATGTGAAAAAAGAAAATATAAGAAGGTGTTAATTATGTGTTTAAATTTTTCTTTGACTTTTTGACTTCGAATTATACTTGTTCAATTTTCTATTTTTTTGACCTAGTTTGTTCCGATTACAACTGTTCATCACCTAAAGGTGGTAGACAAAGTAATTGAAATAATATAATGTCAACCTAGCTAAGCCTTTTATTTTATTTTATTTATATATTGTTAATAGATTCCTTCTGTATGACATTTGTGCCTAACGTGCATGTTCCAATTAAATATCCAAACTGAAACAGAAACTCGGCTTAATCATTGGAATATGGATCTAATCACTTGGATGATTAATTGAATGCCAGCATAAATGTTTACACTGTTTGGGCCGGGGGTGCATATATTAATTAGCCAAAAAAAACATCTCTTAAATTTTCCATTACAAGAACCTTGAATTCTTCATCACTCGTAAATATAGAAAAGCTTGAATTTCAAATTTAATTAGAGTACAGAATAAAATTAATTTTTCTTTTACTTTGATAATATAAGAAAGGAAAAAAATTAATGTGTTGGATCCCATCAGAACTTCACAGTTAAGCGTGATTCAGCGAAATTCTCCTGGAAGTTCTTTGGACCTCTTTTTGATTCATTCATAAAAAAAGGGAAAGAAACTTGAAATCACTCTCTCCGTTATTTCCTTTTTATCTTAAAAAAATTGTAGATGAACCAAACATATAATTAGTGATTTGAGAAATATATCCAAGCCGAAAAACAAAAAGAAAAAGAAATCCAAATAGGAAAGCAAGGTAACTTTTTTATCCACAAAATAAAATACTCACATACATTTTGAGGGGGGAGAAAGATAAAAACGGGGTACTCATTTTGCTATATTTTAATAATAACTCAAGTATATTTAACCATTTTAATTACTTGAGTTAAAAAAAAGTATATTGAACCATTTTTGGTTCCCATTCCCCTCTGGCATGCCAGATTCCGGCAACCGCCGTGTTGAAAAAAAAAACACAGAATAAAAACCAATTACACTAGTCTTCTGTGATGATGTCCAATTGAGGCCGCCACACTCCGCCACGGCCGTGCCGGCGATCTCGCCGTAAGCACTTCTTATTATCATCAGAGACATCACAACATTCCCTTGACTTACTCTTCATTGAGGATAACGCTTTCTTTCCGCCGAGATCATCGCCGGCGGTGCTTTGACTCACGCGCCGTCTCTTCTCCGGCGGCAGCGACGAGGAGGGGATCAGGAAGTATATGCTACCTCTCTTGAGCTCAGTCTCCGGGGAGAGGATCAGAATCCGGCGAACAACACCTTGGGAGGTTGGTTTGCTTAAGACATGGTTTGGGTTGGCCTTGAGTACTTCCCCTGCTGTGATTGGACGTGTAATCTCTTCTACATAGCCATTCAAATGAACTATGCGAATCAAATCTAGAGCCCCACACGGAAGAACACAAGCCAAACAACACCTTAAGCTGTTACCCATTAATAATATTGTTTTTGATGAGTTCTTTGTGAAATATAGGGGAATGGTTGAAGGTTGAGTCTTGTGTGTGTTTGTGTGTATATATAGCAAACAACCGTACAGGGACATTATTATCATCATAATAATAATGCCAATGAGGATTTAATTTAATAATAATAATTGAAGTGGAACTTGTGGATTGAAATTGACGAAAGTGCCCACCACAAAGAGTGGTTTCCAATTTTATTTTTTTGTTTTGTTTTGTTTTGGTTTTCTCTCACAGTCACATTCACATGTTATGGTGGTGGGGTTCCTTCCTTCTATCATTCACCACTTCTCGCCGCCTTGTACATGTTGCTTAGAGAAATATGTATGTTATGATATATACATGTCATAGAGTGAACATTGCCGAGTTGGTTAAGTATTCTTCCTTTTCTTTTTTTCGCTTCACCTTTCTATCTGGAAATTACTAAATAGCTTTGTTGTGGAAAATTGAAATACGCACGTTTTAATGTGCGTTTTGCCCTAACTCAGTCTTAGGCAGTCAAAGCGTACTTATCCACAATGGAAAGGCCGGAGAAACAACTAGGAAAGCAACACTATCAAAATCGTTAGATTTCTTATGGTACCATAAAATTTTCCATATAAATATTTGTTTTAAAAAGTTCATATAAATTACATTCTTAAAATATAATAAATGAACCACGAGGTTGGACGCATAGTGGTTAATAATGTGTTTCATCTAAGCGATAGAGATTAAACAATCCGTGACTAGACTTTACTTACCTCGTAGTCAAACACAAATTAGTCAAAGACCCATTTCCACTTGAAGTACTGTATGTGGAAAAAAAGTTTAAATAGTTTTTAGTCCAACAAATATGTTAATCTACTTTTGATTTTAATTAGTTGTCCCTGCATTTTTTTATTTATGATCCTTGCAAAAGAGAGATTTTTGTTTTTTGTCCTCACTATTTTGTTTTAATCCTTGCAATATTTAGATTATGTTGAATTAGTCCATATAATATTTCTATCTTATTGATTTTGTCCATATAAAATAAATTTGATATCATATTTTAGGGACTAAAAATAATATTATATACATATTACAATGACTAATTTAATATGAAACAAATATTACAAGGACATACTAAAACAAAATAATGATGACCAAACAAAAATTTATAGTTTGCAAAGATCATAAACAAACTAAAATCAAAAGTAAACAAATATACAGGGACTATAAAATTTTTTTTTTAGATAATAACGGGCCCAAAGCCAAAAGAAAGAAAATTACATCACGACAGTAGGACTACATATATAAACATATTTAAAACAAAAATATATATACTCAACAGAAAACTCAAAATTAATTTTACTTCTTTTTAAAAAAAATATATATAATATGGTAAAACGTAAACTAACTTTAATTCTAGTTTCTACTGTGTTAAAACGCGGTTTAGATTTTGTTTCAACCGAATCAACTCTCATTGGTTCATGCTATATCTCATCAAACCAGTCTGTCCTTTAACTCAATCTAATTATTATTGATACTGTCATCTTCCTCATACAGCCTTTTAGTTAAAATGTGGACCAACCCATAATAATAAGCTCATCTCCTAAGTTCTAAGCGATAATTGGGGGAATATGGGGACCGCCGTGATTGTCATCTTTATATTAATTCCTTCCAATAATTTTCTTCCTATGACAGATGTTTGTACAAGATTTTTCACAAGAGAAATAACTTCGGTGTTGATAAACATGTCAATTGTCATGGTCGATGAAATTTTGTTTGGACAGGTAATTAAATCCCTAAGTAAATAAATGAACGTCAACAAATTAATAGTAGATCATCGGAGAGTTTTGGACGAACGAAAGCGTGTGCAAGAAGGCCTTTAATTTAAGTATTACTCAATCCAGTACCTAACTGTTCTCAAACATGAACAATTACTCAAAGTGAAATAAGTTAGCGATTCCTATTGGAAACTGCTAAATAAAAGTTGTTTTTACAACAAAATGTATTCATTCATTCAAATCGGTAAAATACATCAAAGACATTATAAATTCAACATCGCTAAAAACTAAAATGGATGAATCTGTGAACAAGCTCACAACACCCTAATAGCATAACACAGCAAAATGCCATCAAAAGTCATGACAATGCATATAAAAATGACAAACTCATATTGACCAGAGTACTCACACCTCCGGATCTGCAACGTTGATGACTCAGTCATAAGAGAATCTGTAGTGAAACGAAGTAAATCAGCCAATTTCTGAACCAAACGAACACCGCACCAAGACGAGAGAATAAAACGCCGCACCAAGACGAGAGAAACAAACACCAGCGCACGCAAATGCCAAAAAACACTAAAAAAAAGGAGAGAAAAACGAGATCTATGTGAAAAGTCACTTATTAAGGTAGAAATAGACTAAAAACGAAGTAGAGGGGTGGTTTAAGACCAAAAAATGGTCCAAAACCACCCCTCAAGTGGAAGAGAAAGAAAGAGGAGCATACAGTTTTTAGAGAGAAGATAGAACTTCTCTAAATAAAAGCTCTATCATTTATTTTACATCTTTATGAAGTAACCCAATTTTTACCCAAAATTCATTGAAATAATTAAATTTTACAGTCAAAACTCACTTAGTTTTTGTTTAAATGAAAAATTCATATATATTAGTATGAAATTGTACAATATTTGTTTATGTGAAAGGGGAAAGACAAGAGAGGAAAAACAAACAAACTCTATATGCCATTAGAGAAGGGTTCTCGTTATAATTAAGGAATATAACAAGCTATAATAAACCATAATAAATAAATATGTTTGTATAATGATATATATATATATATATATTACATATGGAAATTAAAATAAATGAACAATAACGACTGTCTCTTGCTTATTTATAATTCAAATTAAGCAAACTTTTAAGGGAGTTTTTTTGACTTCAAAACTTTAAGGGAGTTAATATAGAACACACTCACATGCATATATAGAGTATATAGTAGAAGTTACCGAATTAATTATTAATTGTATCCTTTTGAGACCATGTAGGTTTTTAAAGTACTTCCCCTGAAATTGATGGGTTACTGGATTAAATTTAGCATGCAAAAATGTACCTCTTTAAGACCATGTAGGTTAATGAGGAATTGCTTTTGAGCCCCAGCTCATTTGGCTGGGTCTTGGGGTTGATAAAAACACCCCTTTGAGACTGATGGGTTACTGGGGATTATCTTGGCATTTGACTAAAACTCTTTGAGACCATGTAGGTTTCTGAGGGTGTACTTTGAAAATTCAGCTCTCCTTAGTAAATTTCCAGTCATGTAAGAGTGTTGATGTGTCTTGTGATGAGGGGTCCCTTTTTGTGATGAATGGTCATTTGACTAAACTCTTATTTGTATTCTTTGGATTAGGCACTACTTGTGCTGTCAATCCCATTTTAATATATTTTGGCTTATAAAAAAATTATTAATTGGTATATCAAATTATAAATTTATTAATATTCACAGGATGGAATAAAAAGAATCCAATATTGAATTCATCTAATTAAAGTGATCAAAGTTGATAATAAATTAAAATTACACACGTGTATAATTTATCAATAACTCTTAATGAAATCATGAATATTTTTTTTTTAATTTGACACAATGAAATAATGAAAATTGAAAAGTTGGAAATAGAGTAAAACTCACGTATACATGACCATTAATTCAAATAGTTTACTTAGTTTTTTCTTCAAGTACATGTTTTGTTGAAGTCCCACATTGGATGGTCAGGGACCTGTGCTAGTGCTTATATAGCTAGGGTTGTATTATCCCCTCAAGACGCTTTTGATAAATTGGAGGTCTCCGATGTCGAATTTTAACCCTGTGCTAGTGCTTATCTAGCTAGGGTCGTACCATCCACTCAAGACCCTTTTGAAGGATTGGAGGTTCCCGATACCGAATTTTAACATGTTTAACTAATATAGACTTTCTTCCTTTATTCTTTCTTGAATTATGAATTATAGCAAGATGTACATAAGCGAGGCATGTGAGGTTGCACATCAAATATTAGATAGAGGAGGAAGCTTCATGGCAATGAGGTTTCAAAGACTGACCGTACAGGTCCGCAACTGCTGAAACCTCAAACATCGGAACTCATAAACAATAGTGGTGGGTAGGGGAACGCACGAGGCTTGCCACCGGTGTATACCATTAATTAAATCTAACAGAAAAAAGAGGAGCCCAAGATACAAAATGTGAGCTACTCTGTCTCATTACACTAAAGCCAAGGTGGAACCCCATTAATAATTCAATTTAAACTTCTCAAGGTGTACATAATTATTATCTTCATTTTATCAAGTGTTGTTTAATTTAAAAGTTCATTTTTATTTATCTATCATTTTAGAAATTTACGATGATATTAATTATTATTTTATTAATTTTTTAATTAATTATTAGAGGGAAAATTGTCGATATATATTAAAGAAATAAAAAATTATAAAAAATTTAGATAATATTTTATTACAAACGAAGATATTATTATTTTTACTAACAAAGACATTAATTATTTTCTTTAATTTGTGTGCAATAAACTCAAAAGATAATTAGAATAATTTTATATTTATCTTGGCTTAAATATGTTTGTAGTCCCACTAAATATATTTGTTTATTGTTTTAACCTCTAAAAAAATTGTTTGTAATCCCTAAAAAATATAAATTTTTACTTTTTTAATCCTCATTATTTTGTTTTTGTCCTTTTAATATTTTTTTTGTTGATAATTTGTCTTTGTAATATTCGATTCGTATTAAACTAGTCCTTATAAATATTTGGATAATATTGTTTTTAGTCTTTAAACTACGATATCAATTTTAATTTATAGGAACTAATTCAATATAATTTTTTTGTTTATACCCACAGTATCATAGGGAAAAATAATCTCATAGACTAATCTGTATTCGACCGAAAAGTAAGTAAAATCTAACCATAAATTATTCTATTACCTGATCAAACACGAATACTAGCCAAGTTTGCCCCTTAGAAAATATCAAAAGCAAATTTTTATGAAACCTAAGCCGCGTAGAATCCATGTTATAATCAAGGTTCGCCAAGGAGAATCGTAAAATAGATGAGGGGAACGAACTGGTCCTGATGGGTGTTGATTGGGGCTGAGTCCACTGGTCAGCTATTGCTAAAGATGGGCTTTCTATTGAGTTCGAGATTAGAATTAGGGAATTTTTAAATGCACATACACATATTATTATTTATACATATGTAACAGTACAAAGCCTAAAATACTCTCTTCGCGTTTCGTATTATGCGGAACTATTAATTCTGCATCACTGCGGAACTAATAGTTATGCACGTGTTATTTGTATGTGTGTGCTACAAATAACGCGTGCGGAACTATTAATTCTGCACTGATGCAGAACTATTAGTTCCGCACATGTTATTTGTATGTGTGTGCTATAAATAACGCATGCGGAACTATTAATTCCGCACTGATGTGGAATTAATAGTTTCGTACGTATTATTTGTATGTGTGTGCTACAAATAACACGGGCAGAACTATTAATTCCACACTGATGCGAAACTATTAATTCCGCACGTATTATTTGTATATGTGTGCTACAAATAGTGCGTGCGAAACTCGTTCTGTACACATAAAAATAAATACACACTGCAGCCCCCCTCTCTCTCTCTTTCACTCTATTTTTTTTTCTTCCCTTCTTTCTCTTTACCAATACCAATTCCAATCACTGTCCACAAAAATAAGAAGAAAAAAAAAAAGAAACCCCCATTAGATAAAATAAACCCCAACCTTTTTCTTCTTCCCCTCATTGTATGGAAACTGGCAACTGCTTTCTCAAATCGCTCATTGTGGTCAAGGCCAGGGATCATAGAGTTCCATGAGACAATATCTTTACTAGGCATGAGTTGAAAAACTGACCAAGCATCATCAATGGCATCATATTTTGCATACATATTAACAAGTACGTTCCCAACCGAAATCTAGGCAACCAAGGCATTGCGAAACAAGCCAGCACGAAGAGAAACGCGAAGAACAAAAAATGATCTTTGTGTGTAGCAGCAGTGTGTGTTGCGGAACTGGTAGCAGTGAGGGAGAAGGGAGGGAGACATGCGGAAGTTGAGACTGTGTTTGTGTGTGAAAGTATGAGAGAGATGATGGGTTTGGGGGGGGGGGGGTTTGAAAAGTGATGGTCTTTTGGTCTTTTTAGATTTAAGTGTGTGTGTTTAGAAATAGATGTATGTGTAGATAGAAAGGCCTTAGAATTATGGATGTTCCTCCCTCTGGCTTATTTCCTTTGCTCTATTGGCTGATGTAGCCTCTGTTTTTGTTTTTTTTTTCTCTAGTGGATTTTATAGTTCTTGTCTTTTGTTTTTGTTTTGGGCTTTTAGCCCCATTTCATTAAAAAAAAAGAAGTTTATATCAAATTAACGAAGAATAGTTAAACTGAGTCGACATTTAAAATGAAGATGAATTGCGACTTGTATATCATTGTATAAGTTGTAAAAATATATAATTTTTTAGTAATAATTCAAACTTAAAACTCTTTTCACATTTTTATTGAAAACAATATATATAAATATATTCATAGTCAGTTCATCACTTCATCCACATCTTTTCTGGTTTGGTTTCTTAAGATCAATGAATAATTGACTAGAGTTGGTAAGCCTTGATTCCCGGCACCGTCCAAATCCCGAAATGGTTTGAAGGATTGAAAACTATTGAATTAATGGACCCTTTCATTAGCCAAGGCCAGTATCTTATGGCTATTTTCTCCCATCGGATCCATGCTTAAGATTTGTTTTGTGAATGACTTTTGTGTATGCTAATTTGTTTTGTGGTTCTATTTTGGTTTGTCGTATTACTTTTACTCTCTCTCTCACATCAACTCAAAAATCCAAACAGATTGGCCTGAAGATGATTTAGTGTCCACGCATATTTTGAGAAGGATGTGAGATAATTTTGGTCATCTTACCTTCAAGATACACACATTATACATTTGATTCGACAAATGACATGGATGAGAAAGCAAATAAGAAAGCTTAAAGTACATCTTAATTGGTTTGGTTTGGTTGGAATTTGATAAAAAAATTTGAAAAAAAATAAATCAAACCAATCTAATTAAAAATGATCCATTCAGATTTTGTTTTACTTTAAATTCGAATTAAACCAACCTATTTTCACTCCTAAAAAAACCCAACAAATCTAACCTAACATCTTTTGATTAGTTTGGACTCTTATTTTCCTTCAATCCGATACATCCTGTCTTGACTACACTCCAACCAAGCATGATCCCAATCCCATCACATAAAGTATGAGGATTTTCCATTTTTTGGGTTTTACTCATGGTTTTTTTTTTTTTGGTCAAGGAAGATTTCATTGCAAACGGGCAAAGCCCGAAACCCTAAGGGCAGTACAAACGATCCAACAACGGACCAAAGTCAAGCTTAAGCATTGTCTCACATCATAGACAATACAAACCAAAGACAAGCACTTGACTATACAAGCTACGGCTAGAACAAAGTAACTAAAGAGCAAACCACACTAAAACAGCTTACACAAAGACTTCAAGGAACCAAAGCACAAAAACAAGAAACAAACAAAGCAGAAAAACAAGTAAACCACCAAAAGATCACAAACAGCCCAACCTAGCATCCTCCTGACATGTCAAATATTTTTCTTGAGTGGGTTGAAACTGCCCATTTGGGACACTCAAACCCTATTGCCTCAACACAGTCAACTCACATGTCAAATTTTTTCCCCCTTTTTTTTCCTCTTTCAGACCCCCTTCACCTTCATCCAAATTTGCCTTAGGTGACAGATAGCCACTGCCTCTCGAAGCCATACCAGACGGACGACACGCAGCAGGAGCCCTGACACCAAAAATTGAACCGGAGCAAGAAGCTAGGCAGAGCATCAGTGATCCACAGAAAAACACAACACACAACACCACAACAGCACAACACCTACACCACATCAGCAGCATACACCAACAGCACGACAAAACAGAGGAGCAAACACAGCAACATCAGCTCTGTACAACCAGAGAAGGAGGAACAACTCGAAGACGACGAAGACGAAAATGAGACAAAGAAAACAGCACAGAACAGAACACCCAAAGAACTAGCATCGCGACAGAGCAACCTCCAAGAGCCACCGCGGCGGAGGAAACCGCACAAACACCCTAGCAGAGCTAGGGACCAACCACGCCCAAAACAGCGTAGAGGAGAGGCTGAGCAAGACTTTCCTTTCACTTGGGCTCCATGTTGGCTTTATTGTTACATCTGATAGCCTTTTTGTTTTGGTTACTTCTCACCACAAATGAAGAGATTATTGACCAAAAAAAAAATGGAGACATTTGCTGGAAGGAATAAGGATTAATTTCCTTTACATGAACGTGCTTCAGGAAGCAAAATTCCCACTTCTACGTTAAAAAAGAATTCTAACCAAACTGCTGTTAAATTGACCCAACCTTTAAAGCTCAATAAGTTTCCTTTATTCAAGTGTTCTCCCTTCCACCCTTTCCCAGTAAAAACTTAGCTCAATCAAATTCATGAGGAAAACTACTTCATGTTGTTTTCGCTTACCTAAATTGGCTGCCTGTCTTGCCATCTTTCTCACGTTTTGATTCCTTGCGTGCAGTTCTTTTGCAATTATTACAAATTTTAAACGCAAGAAAAATTAACACGTAGCTTACTACTATGAGGCCATTTGCATACATGTTACAAGTGCTTCTAAGTTACTATATAAGAAAATTAAGGGCACGTTTGATTCTATTTTTTTTTACAAAACTATTTTATTATGAATTATTTTTAAGAATAAAAAAAACCTCTTTGATGATATTAATGTAAAAACAATTTTAAGACTTAAAAAAGTGATTGACACTTTTTTTCTTTCTGTAGTAAAAGTGTTTGATAGTTCCGTGACTCATTTCATTGATTTTTGCCTTCCGAAACCAAAAACAACAAAAATATTTCTTGAATTTCTGTTTTTAAAACATTAAAACAATAACAGTTTAACAAAACATTCTTGACAAAGCTTTTAATTTTTTTTTTGTTTTTAAAAACAGAAAACTGTTTTCCAGAACAATATTCAAATAGGCCCTAAGTCTTTGCTTTTCAGGTTGTGATATGTGTCACTTCCCAACTTCTATTACTCTATTTATGTTTAAGAAAATTAAGTTATGTTTTTTTTACAATGACACGTGTCACCTTTTGACTTTTTTATTTCTAACTTAAAACTTTTATTTAATGATTTTTTTTACTATTTTTGGTAGAAAAGACATGTACTTTTGTACAGGTCAGGTCCATAGTTAATTAATATTAAGAAAAGTAGATTCTGACTTATGACATATATCACTTCCTAGATTGTGACATGTATAATCTCAGCTTTTTTATCACAATGAAGTTATTTTGTTTGTTAGATTATTTTTACTACTTTTGTTATGAGTCGGGTCCATCCCGTAGGTTTTTTTTGAAAAAAGGTCCATCCAGTAGTCTCTCTATAAAAATAAGCCCTTTTAAAATTTAGAAGTATAGTATTTAGGTAATTTAAATTTTTTAAATCTTAGCTTTTGACCGTTATAAAAGCTCCCAGAATAGCTTATATGTATGAAAGCTTATTTTAACATCTTCTCTGTTCTCAATTTATGTAAAAACTTTCAAAAGATCTTTTGAACAAATATTATCCAAACACAAAGTGTGCGTTTAGAAAATTCTATTCTCGATTGACCAAAAAAAGAAACTTCTATTCTCGCGTTCCGAGGCAGTCCACTGTGGAAGCTACCGAGGCTTCACATCCAATGCACAGTGTGCCCCGTTTGATCGCGGTCCCAAACACACTGAAAGTTAATTTATCTAGAAGCAAATTTTCACATTACAACATCTAAGAAAAGTTCTCTCTCTCTATATATAGTAGCTAAATTCCGTAGCTTAATTACCATCTGAAGAAGTTCTAGGCAACAATGGCTAATGCAATCCACTTTATCATCATTTTAATGCACGTTTGCACCATTGTTGTTGCCACAAGCAATGATCACTTGACAATGTTGAGACCAAAGTTCTCATCAATTCTAGTATTTGGGGATTCCACGGTAGACACAGGAAATAACAACTACATCAAAACATTGGCCAAAGGAAACCATTTACCATATGGCAGGGATTTCCCTGGCCAAGTCCCCACTGGTAGATTCTCTAATGGAAAATTGGTTATTGATTTCCTTGCCTCTAATCTGAACATCAAAGACACTGCCCCTCCTTTCTTAGATCCGAATCTATCCAATGAAGAGCTTCTAACAGGTGTTAGCTTTGCATCTGGGGGTTCAGGTTTTGATGATTTGACCACAGTTGTATCAGGTGCCATATCGGTGTCCAAGCAAATTGAATACTTTAAAGTTTATGTAGCAAAGTTGAAGATCATAGCAGGGGAAAATAGAGCCAAACAAGTACTTGGAGGTGCTCTGGTTATTATCAGTGCAGGAACTAATGACTTCCTTTTCAATTTTTATGACATTCCCACTATTAGAAGGTCGGAGTTCAACATTAGTGGATACCAAGATTATCTGCAGAATAGGCTTCAAATCTTCATCAAGGTAAACGTAGAAGTCATTTATTAAATATCATAATAATTATATACGTTTTTTTCCCCTTAGATATCCTCCGCGCGTGAATGCGGGAGACTAATCTCTTGCGAGAAACTAATCTCTTGAGGTAGTAAGATTCATTTAAAGAATTGACATCTCTCAACAGATGCTCTCCATTACACACCGGCCTTAAATCGAACCCATACTACATCATGTTTAAGAGATATACATGTTTTTTCCTTTTTAGATAAATAATAATGTGGGGACTAATCCATTCGATAAGATTTAAGGTTGCTGTATTCCTGGAGTCTGAATTTGAATCAAACCACTTGTTAAACTGTGAGAGACCTGTCCGTCATCTCATCCAAGACCACTAGTTAAATTGGAAGAGACTCGTATCATCTCACCCCAAACCCAAAACACTTATTAAGGACCCGATTGTTTAAAATAAAAGTGATCTCATGATATAATTTTTTTATGTTTAAATTATGAGAAACGCATTAATTTTTTTTTAAACTTTACTTCTAAAAAAACTCATAATTATCATAGATTTTTTTATACATTTTTTTATAGGCAAATGTTAGTAAATTAGTTTTTTTTGGGAGAGGCAAATGTGTAATTTTTTTACACATTTTAATTAAAAACAAGACTTAAATATGTTTTCAGTTCTCCAAATTTAAGAAATTGTTGCTTTTAGTCATTTATTTTTAAAACGTAACTTTTTAGTCTCTCATTTTTTAAAGTATGTCATTTTTGATCCATGAGGCTATATTTTAAATTTAAAAAATATTTTCTAAATTTGAAAGAGGTCAAAATATAAATTTAGAAAATCCTAAAGTTAAAGAAAATGGGGTAAGGTGAGAATCAAGATTTGGAAGGAGTCAAAATATAAATTTAAAAAATATTTTTCAAATTAAAAATGGCCCCAAGACTAAAAGTGACATATTTTATAAATGAAGAACTAAAAAATTCTGTTTTAAAAATAGGGACTAAAAACAACAATTTCCTAAACATAGGAGATTAAAAATATATTTAAGCCTAAAAACAATTTTCTTTTAAGAAAACACCAACAAAAAGATCTAATAAAAAATACAATACTCAGCGCATGTTCTTACTTGTTTGTGCATAAAATTGGTAGGAACTATACGATCTTGGATGCAGAAAATTTGCTGTAACTGGGCTTGCTTCCATTGGTTGCATCCCGCTTCAAATAACAGCCAAGTATGCAAGTTTAAAGGATCGGAAATGTGTAGAGGGTGAGAACTTAGATGCCAAGCTTTACAACCGAAAATTGGCACGGCGATTACTTCAAACACAGGCAATGCTTCCGGGAAGCAGAGTTGTTTATACAGAGATATATGACCCCTTGATCGGCCTCATCAATCAACCTGAAAAATATGGTGAGTTATATTTTTTATTTTTTATTATTTATTATTATTATTATTATTATTCGTGGGCCCAGGTGTGTGGATAAAGTCATTAAATAATAAATATAGGTTTAATTGAAGTTTTTGGTGCTCTATTATATGGTTAATGTGTAATATTGGGTTTTTAATATTTTTTTTTCAAGTTTAGTTATTTAATTTTGTTTATTTATTTTTAATTGCTAAAGTTAAGTCTTTTCTTTTTAATTTTCTCTTCATAAAAAACCTTATTTTTTTAGTTAAATATTTAATTAGGGATTTATAATGAACTTGGGGTATTAAATAATTCAAAAGGTTTAAAAACTAGAAAATGGGTAGAGATTTGATTAAATTTAGAGGATTTTATAAGAATTATGATTATGGTTTAGATGGGGGAAAATTTTGAAATCTAATATTTTTAGATGAAATATGATATTTTGATTGTTGTGTTTTGAATGGAAGAGTATCTAAAATAATTTCAATCAGTTTCATTTTGCAATTCTTCACAATTCCAAATTATACTGCCAAAAACCTTATTTAACTTTGTTCTAACTTTCCAAAAGTTATTTCAATAAAATAACAAAGTCCAAGTACATTTTTCTAAAATAAAACAAATTTATAATGTTTTCAAATAAGTGGAGAATGAATTATTTGCTTGTAAGATTTATTTTATCTTCTTCTGTCATTTTGTCATACAGGTTTCAAGGAAACGAATAAAGGGTGTTGTGGAACTGGCTTATTTGAAGTAACTCCACTGTGTAATGAAATCACACCTGTATGTGATGACGCTTCAAAATATGTATTTTGGGACAGTGTTCATCCAACTGAAGCAGCCTACAAGTATATTGCTAAGTACCTAGAAATGGAAGTCTTGCCCAAGTTCCAATCTAATATGGATTATATATATATTTGAAGTATACCGTGTTTTGTACTTCATTCGTATATGGTTACATTATTTACATATATAATGTGACAAATTTGTTTACGCGTTGATCTGAAGAGATAAAAACAAATCAAGAATAAATACAATAAAATTCAATCATTTTACACTGATTTGAATGATGTGTTTTTTAGCGTAGTGTGTGTTTAGAACGGCAGTAGGACCATTACAGCCGCACATCCACCTAGAAGCTCCAACTTGGTTGGAGCTTGGAGCTTCTGCATCAGGCCCTCCCTCCAAACGCAGATCCAAACACATGCTAAGTTAAAATGATAAACTTCATTGTAAGTTATATAAAATCAGGATGCTCTCAGTTACTCTAGTAGGGGAAACAGCAATACTTATGATTTATAGAACTAGATTTAAACTCGCGCCATGCACAGTTTATCAATCATGATAATGCTTTTGTTCTCATTTAATAATATTACTTTTTTTTTACTTTCTTGGACCTCTCAGTGTGAATGACCTTAGAATCCTTTGGATATATATGTGAATGTAAATAATTAGATTAGATAGGAGGAAATGTGAAGGATTCTTTGGCACCTAGCAATACAAGTAAAATTTGTGTGGGAAAAAACATTAATTATGCACAAAAGGGGAATGTTGAAAGAAAGAAGTCATCCTTGGAATTGCAATTTATCATACCCCAAACAGGTACTACAAAGTACAAACAAGCAAGTGTAGATGGTAATTATGGCACTAGCTTCCCTTTCAGCAACTACGCGACACAACACACTACTTCCTTAAAACAACTCATTTGTTCTCAGCTTCAGTGTCACCATTCTTCATTGAACCCGCTCAACTTCAGCATTTCATATTGATATGGAGGAGCTTTCAGGAATTGCATCACAATAATATTTTTATAACATTAGGTCCACATTGTAGAACTGGAAAATAATGTACTCTTAATGGAGACAGAATAACAACTTAATCAAAGGGACTAGTGTCACCTTCATTACATACCCCAAACAGTTACTTTAAGAACCTGCTAAAATTCAGCAATTCTTACTGATACAGAAAACATGGCTCAGCTAAAAAGAGGAAGGAAAATGCATAAAAGTGAACAATAGAATTGTATTGAAATGAGGAAGGTAATTACATCAAGCCATATACATGACTTATATAGAGAGTGAGCAAGTAATCAACTAGTAACTAACTACTAACTAATTACCACCTAATTATATCTTTAATACTTCCCTTTCACATTCTTATCATGATCTTAATCTCAAATAATTTTACCAAACTCTAATTACATAATTTTTTTAAATAAACTATATTGTTACAAAGCAATTGTTGAAAGAAAGAAACAATCCATTGGAATTGTAATTCATTACATACCCCAAACTGGTACTTGAGGGAACCAGCTCAAATTCAGCATTTCATATTGATACAGATGAGCTTTCAGGTGCTGCATCATAATCCAATTGTTCACTGCCATCATGGGAGGCAAATGATTGAAGTTGAGCTGGCATGTCATCAATAGGGGCAGTCTCTGAAGGTGGTAGAAGTGAATAAAGATATTCAGATGATGAGCTCCTCTCCATTGTAACCATAGGCTTGCAATGGTTATGGGTACCCTTGTAGAGTGTCTCAATAACTTTCCCATCCATAGTTCTCTCAACTTTTTTCCTCACAGGACAATTGGATTTCGTGCATTTATAGTAGATTCTCTGATTTCCACTTCTTCTCACTTGTTTCTCTTCATATTTTTTCCATTTATACCCATCAATATCATTATACACCCTTCTTCTCAAAAACTGATTTTGTTGGTGCCTATGACTATAATAACCAGATTGGGAATCACTTCTGTTGTCATCATCAGCTCCTCTTTCTCCTTCTTCTGCAGCATCAATTTCCACAGCTACATGGTCTTCCATTCTCAGAGTTCCAGTCTCTAGTTGAGAATCCAATTTGGAACGAAGAACCATAAGAGAATAACATATGATGGCTGCAACAATAGACAGCATCAAATTGATCTTCATCAGCTGAACAGTTAGACATCCAAGGAAGAAATTGAGGAGATCCGTTTCAAACCCAAGATCAATTTGCCTTGACAGACACAAGGACATTAAAGCAAAGGCTGCACAAGAAACCAGACTTAGTAGGTCTGGTTTTCCATTAACAGCTTTATCAGATATAAATGAGTACAGAGAAGTGAGCAACAAAACCAGAACACCCAAATGGCCCTTTAGCAATAAACTCCTCGAAAGTCTCCATATTTTCAAAAATAGCATCATGCTACTGAAGCTGAAACCTACCACTATGTAAACAATGATCTTGAAGAAGTTCCACTCTCCAAAAAGGTGTTTGAAAGAGGAACTCAGTGCATAACAGATCATTCCAATCACACTTGATATAAATCCTAATACTCTCCATTGCTTTTTTTGTATTAGCCGATTGGAAATTCGGATGGGCATAGTATTATTTATTTTTCCAAAGGGTATTGTGTTTTGTATTTTGGTTTATAAGAGTGATGTTCTAAGGAGCAGAGAGGAGTTTGAGATGGAGAGGAACTTTGCAAACAGAGAGAAAAATATTGCCAGAATTTGGGACAAGAGAGTCCTGTTTCTTCTGCGGTCAGAATCCGTTGTTGACAAATATGTTGACTTTCCACTGCTGAAACAAATGCCAAAAATCTTTTCCCTGTTGCAAATATATTTACACTTGGACTTGAAACGTGTCAGTATAAAACATAAAAAATATAGGTTTTCATTTTGCAAAAAATTTTAAATTAGAAAATTGAAATTGAAGTATAAAGAGAGAAACAAAGAAACACACACACATATGTTGAGAGAGAGAGAGAGAGAGAAATATAAGAGGAGAAGATGAGGTAAAAGTCATTTTGTTTATCAATTTTTTTATCCATTTTTAAAAATTTTATCATTTGATTTCAAATCTCACTTCAAGAAATGGAACCACTTTCTCAATAAATTCTTCAGTAACTAGTAGTTTATTTCACAAATTTAAAAAATGAAGATAAAACTACAAGTGTAGATTTTTTTGGTACACTTTTTTTTGGGTACACTTAAAACTACAATTATAGATAAAATAAATCAAAGTAAGAGAAAAATAAAAATATCAATGTAATGAAAAGAAGATAACAAAGATAAAAGCAAATGAAAGCATACAAAAAATATAAATTAAGAAAATGAATTAGATTGAGTTAAAGTGTTCAAAAAAAAAAGTGATTGGAAAATTGTAGTGACACGTTACATTCTCTAATGTGTTTGGGATGTGCATGGATTTTACATGTAATCTATAATAAAGAATCAAAGAATTTGTTCCTAAACTAATGACCCCCCTCTAACTCGAGGCATCAATTTCGCAGTTTCCCATGTATCTCCCGCATCAACAAGTTAGAATTATCAACAATGTCTTTGCTTTTATACACTATATACCTACATAATTCATGTCTAGGAGCTGGTGTTAGTGATCTTAATTGAAAAAGGGGATCTGTTATAACATTACTACTATACATCTCTCTCGCTGGCTGAACATGCTTCCACCAGAAATCAGATAGTGCCATTTTCATTACATCCCAATACTCTGCATCACGATGTAACCTGAATAGACTACTACCATTAAGAGTCCAAACATAAAAATCCATCCAATCCCTTCCTAGAATCTCCATTAAACCCTGAGCTTGAGGAATATAGTGAACTGGAATTCGAGACCAAGGGAAAGCTTTACTCGTGTCTCCATTAAAATATGGACACTTTATCTCCAGTACTCCATGAGAAGGCAATTCATACACCAGCCTGTCAATAACACCATCTGGTGAAGCAGCTAGCCAATTGTCTTCTGGTTTTGCATTGTAGACCTGAAATTCAGGAAATAATGCATTGTTTCCGGTTATCAGTTTGTATCTTTCAAGTGCTTCCTCCTCTTTTATATTGCTCCAACAGGTGGCAAGGTTTCCAGAAAATGGTTCGATAGCACCGATTTTTTCTAACCACAACTGAACCCTTCGCCTAGGCCAGAATCCAATGGCACCAGCAAAAGTACTAGCTGTCAGCTTGTGTTTCCTAAGTGTTTGCCAGTTTTTAAACCAGTGTTGGAGGCTAGGTGCTTGAAGGACTGAATAAGTTTCACCAGATGCATATTTCAACAAGCGATCAACTTTGCCCAATCTTTTAGATGGGTTATTAGAAGCATGGCTACTGGTATAGCTACTAAAATTTCTCTTATTGCCCAGTAATGCAACAAGTGCACCCATATAGCAGCTACTTCTGTGCTTGAAACGTTGTGGCCAAACAACAGAGAATGAAGAAGCAATTTTGCCACTGTCAAAGAAAAGAAAGCATCGCTTGAACTGTGAGTATAAACCAGGCAATAATTGATACTTAGCAAAATAAATAAATAAGATTTAAAAGAACAATACTCTAGATAATCATGGTGATCTGGTGTTTCTATGATCATTGAACAAGTATATGGTTTTTTATTCCATGTCTTCTGGACAGTTCAATATGTTAAACACTCAGAATTGTAAATTAAACATGTGGCAATACAAAGGCTTTTATAAAGTTGCAGATAAATTAGGTGATAATGTCAGAAAACATTTAAATGAATAACAATTCAATGTATGCATACTAGACAAAGAATCGTATGGAGAATTTGGTAATATAATTTTCAACTGCCATGTCGTTTGCCACTACATAATTAATGAATTCTTACTGTCCCATATCTTATTGGGTAAGTAACTAAGTATAACTAGTCACAAGCAATGATGAGCTAATATGTGCAAAGCTAGCTATTACCCTTCTTAATTCGTCATGAAACAAGTGTTATTGCATTTTTTATCTTTTATTTTTTTAATTTTTTTGTATGAAAATGTGCAAATGGTTTATATATGAAAGTGTTCCCAACCCATATTTTAAAAAGGAGCATAATTTATTTGAACCAAATTAATGTAAATTGTATGAACCCAATCTATATTACCTACTACCTAGCAGTTAACTAGAATGGGTACCTCAAAAGAAACATATTTCTTATTAATGAGCTTTTCGGAGAGCTTATTTGGCATTATCTTATAACATAAGAACTTGTATAAATATTTGGAAAAACTTGTAAAAATAGCTTATGATATGCTCCTAAATTGTTTTCAGCTTATTTTCCAAAGCTCTCCAAGATAGCAGCATATGTGGAGTTTAAGCTCATTCCCTCTTTGGTTATAGTAACAGTTTATGCATAAGCTCTCATATAATAAGCACATATTGAATAAACACTTAATTTAAGTTGATTACCCAAATGCGTCTTAAATGGGTTGGTTGCAAGTACAAGAAAAGTTGGCTGAAACAAGCACTTTAGCAATTCTTTACCTTAAAATAACTTTCCACATTCAAGTTCCGAGTCAATAAAGAAGTATTGTTCAAACATTTCATCAAATTGAATAACACAACGGCTAACAAACTTGGCTTTGCTCCAGAATTAATACACCCCACAGGAAAATAACAGACCCAAACCATATAATAAACCCAAAGAACATCGAATTAGACTTGGAACATATTAAGAGGAGTGAATATGAGAAAGAAAGAAATGGTTTTGTTACCAAAGGTGGTGAAGTTGATAAGGGTGAATATCGAGTGTAGAACGGTGCACATTAGCTGAGGTGAAGCCTTTCTGAACTCCAATCATGGTGGCCATGGAGCCATCGAGAGTAGACTAAGAAATAACAAGGAAGAAAATTGAGAACTAAACTACCGCATTGACTTGAGAAATTTGAACTCACTTTAAGACAAATTTAATTTGAACTTATTCTGACAAACATAAATTGAAGGACACTTTTTAGCCAATAGATGCTTTCCCAGAAGAGATAATTTGCATAACATAATGCAGTAGGCATGCTGAAAATTCTAACAAGAATGACTTCAAGGATATTCTCCTCCAACTATAATTCTACATTTTCTATACTCTCAATAAATAAAAATTATTCTACTTTTTCCAAAAATATTACAGATAAAAAGATGTTATAGAATACCAACTTACTAGCTGCAGTGTGTGCAAAAAACTCTTCTCTCAAGATTGAGTTCTGCCACTGCTTTCATGAATAAGTTATCCTGAAATTCATAAAAAATAATAATTTATCTGTTGATGCATAACCCTGCCTTCATACACTGTCAACAGCAAATGGCATAGGCTTTAGCCCATTAAATCATCCCTCAAAGCATCACTATACCGGAAAATACAAGGGGTCTGGAAATTATAGGGAACAACAAAACACATGGGGTTTCAAAGGGAGCTCAAAAGGATGACTTTCACATGGACATCCATCTACATATAACCAAACTTCTCTTTCTTCTTTCCCAATAAATCCATGCTGGCTCATATATTCAAGACCAAAGAAGTATCAGCACAACAGTTTGAATGCATAAGTAAAACACAATTTTCCCTTTCCATTACCCAATTTTAACAACCACAAATTAAGAGTGAAAACAAACCTCTATTATCTATACACAGACTATCAGCAGAAAAACAAATTGAATATTGTGTGTGTAGTGTGTGTATATGTGTGTGTGTCATTGTGCATGTGCCACACCATTGGGTCAGTGTGTGAAGTGGGAATGGTAACGTGACATAGAAAAATAGGTAAGGAACGAGAGGGCTACCTCAATTATTTTACACTTTGAAAATCAGTAAAATGGGACATGATGAAAGAACACCCCAAACTAGTGGATTATGACCGAATTCCAGGGTGGTCCAAATTGGGCAGATTATGGTGAGTCTCACTGTTAATGGTAACAAATATAAGTATACGATATCCATGAAACTGATGAGAAGCACGAAATGAATGCCACTCGCGATTACGGTTGCGTGACTTACCACGCTGGATACGGTGGCAATAGCGAAGAACGGTGGGTATGGCGAGCTGGTTGAGCTCGCTGTCGGGTCAGATTGGTAACATGAGGTTTTGGCACACTTTTGGAGGATTCACACGTTGAGAGAACAGAAGGAGACGGAAATCAGGGAGTTTAGGGATATGAGGAAATAATGTCAACCATTCTTTCCTAAAATATATATACAAATATTTATATAATAAAATATCTGTTTATATAATAAAATGTAGGCTTTAACATGGTTTTGATCCCTCTAAATATCGGTATTTTGAATTTAGTCTCTCTAAAAAAAATTAAAATTTTTTTGTCCTTCAAGAAATCAATTTTTTGATTTAGGTCTCTCTTTTGCGTTGACCGCTGATATGACACACTGAGATCTTTGTAAAAATATTGACATGGCTTACATGCATCTGACGTGGCTTGCATCTGACATGGCTTACATGCATTGTCACGTCAGCTGACACATTATTCATAGTTATTTAGAGAGACTAAAATCAAAACTTCATATATTTAAAAGGGTTTAACATGTTTTTGGTCCCTCTAAATATCGGCGTTTTGAATTTAGTCACTCTAAAAAAAGTCAAAGTTTTTTGGTCCCTCAAGAAATCAATTTTTTGATTTAGGTCCCTCTTTGGCGTTGACCGCTAATATGACACACTGAGGTCCCTGTAAAAATGCTGACATGGTCCTTCTAAATATATTAAGTTTTGATTTTAGTCCCTCTAAATATTAAGTTTTGATTTTAGTCCCTCTGCATGTAAGTCATGTTAGCATTTTTACAGGGACCTCGGTGTGCCATGTCAGCAGTCAACGCAAAAGAGGGACCTAAATCAAAAAATTGATTTCTTGAGGGACCAAAAAACTTTGACTTTTTTTAGAGGGACTAAATTCAAAACGCCGATATTTAGAGGGACTAAAAACATGTTAAAGCCTATTTAAAATGACCATATGACATCAATCAGACTACCATCACACACACTCTCTCTCCCCACAGCGTAGGTAATTTTAATTAATTTTAATTTATTATTAAAATAAAGACAATATTTTGTTTGGACAAAACGGTGGATGCAAAACTCCTCTTGTTCTCTCAGGGGTCACCTCGCTGAGCATGCTGAGTCCAAAGTCCAAACGACTCCATACAACCAGACTTCTATACCAATAAAAGTTCAGATTTTCTTTCCCTGAAAGTTGCAGCTGTATGACACTTTACGAGATTATCCCTTAATCAAGTGTACCACTATATAATAAGATAGAGAATATAAAAAAATTTCCTTTGATTTTATTTTTCAAATGTATCTCAAATTGAATTCAATTTCCAACCTAATTTCATTTTAGTTTTTATAGTTAATTAATCAGAAATAATAAAAGGAGTCCTTGAACGAGTTCGTCAATCTGATAGAGTAGTAAATATTAAAGTCCTCCTTAACAAAGCACAATGGAGAGAAAGCAGGTAATATAAAGTCCTTTAGACAAAATTGACCAACAAAAAAGTCCTTTAGACAAATAATTTGAACAAAAATGGTAACTTAGTACCTCAAATTCTGATTGACAACAAGGACATATTATATAGGTATGCCAACAACAACAACAAAATAGAAGACGACGACCATAGCCACTGTGAATATTAATGTTGAGCATAGCATAACATTACTACTGTGAAGGAACCACAACCACCGCTTGTTCATCATCATCTGTTCCAAAGTACCGATCTCCAAACTCACCCTTGAAATGAGACACAGATAGACAGGTCCGTCTTAAACATTTTGGGGGCCCTATTCTAATCTTAAAAATTGGGCCCCTAATAAAAAAAGACAATTTTAATAATTAAATATTATTTCAAAATATTATTTAAAAAAGACAATTTTAAATATTATTTTAAAAAAGACAATTACTCTAATCTTAAACACCCATTTTAGGACAATAAATGCAAAAAAAATTATTAAAATTTTACCAATACAACTTCAAGCTAATATCAACCTTCTAGCTACTTAAAAAGAGCCACAGCTATCACCAATTAAAAAAGTGCTCCCACGATTTCAGTCAAATGTGTTCAACACTCAACAGAGTGAGAGGGGAAAAGCAAGAGATGCAGCAATCAACAACTAACACAGGTCAGAAATTTTGGGGCCCCCAAATTTGGGCCAAAATTTGGGGCCCAGTGCTATTGCACTGTTTGCACACCCAAATTACTGGCCCTGCAGATAGAGATCAGAGACAGAGACTGAGGAAGGGAGGGAGAGGGGGAACATCTCACCCAGGGGTAGTAGACGCGCGGTGGCGGTGAAGAAGACGACGGCGCGGTGGTCCTGCAGGTTCCGGCGCGGTGGTCCTATATGTAGAGAGAGTGTGTGCGTGAGAGACAGATCTAGAGAGTGAGAGAGAGAAATAGAGAAAGGGGCTTCTATGCATACCTATCTAAGAACTTGCTGGTGGCGGCGCGGTGGTGGCAGCGCAGTGGTGGAGGAGCCACGGGTGGTGGCCGTTTTTGGCCAAACGAAGGAGGGAGGAGGGGTTTGGGATCGAACTCGAACTAGACGCGGTTTGGGGCAAAGGAGGGAGCCTATGGTGGTGGCCGGAGCTTCAAGTGGTGGTGGCCGGAGTTTCGAGTGGTGGTGGCCGGAGTCGAGGAGGAGTGGGCTTGAGAGAGAAGAGGGTGAGATCGAGAGATTGAGCGAGAAGATCTGCAGCTGGGATGCTATATCGCAGGTAGCAACGACTTAAAGCCGTAGGTAACTTTGTCCCGCTTTTATTTACCTACGGCCTCTAGCCCTCTCTAAAAATCTGAACCTTACCTACGGTCTTGGCCCTCTCTAAATGCATTTTTCTTTTTCTTTTAAAAAATATGTAATTACCTACGGCTATGGCTGTAGGTAGTTTTGAAATTCAAATTTCTCTCTCCTACCTCCTTACCTACTACCAAAGCCATAGAAAAGTAAAAAATTACCTACGGCCACATGGCCCTGGGTAATTTCCCGTAGGTACATCCACTTATTCTTGTAGTGTGCATAGCAGTGCACATCAGCCTCACAACTCATTTGAGCTCTTCCACCTTGCCAACAAATACCAGAGGGAAGACATCAAGTAAAGAAGAATATTGTTTTGTGGGATGAGCTATTTCGAATTTTGCAACAAGGGCAATGAAGAGGTGTGAATTTTGCAACCCGTAAGCGAGACATGAAGAGGCATTTGAATCCGAGCGATGACTTATCACCAACAAGACCCCATGCAACTTGTTCAGCCTCTCTCCTAATCTTTTCTTTGGCTTCATCACAATCGTAATAACCAAAAACGAAAGAAAGAGTGGGTGGTAGTGGTGGTGGTGGGGGCTGTGGGGAGAGAGAGAGAGAACAAGAGAGAGAGTGGGTGGTGGTGGTGGGGGGGGGGCGGGAGGGGCTGTGTGGAGAGAGAGAGAGAGAAACGAGAGAGAGAGAGTGGTTGTGATGGTGGTCTGATTGATGTCACATAGTCCTTCTAAATATATTAAGTTTTGATTTTAGTCACTCTAAATATTAAGTTTTGATTTTAGTCCATCTGACATGGCAATGCATGTAAGCCACGTCAGGTGCATGTAAGTCATGTCAGCATTTTTATAGGGATCTCAGTGTGCTATGTCAGCGGTCAACGTAAAAGAGGGGTCTAAATCAAAAAATTGATTTCTTGAGGGATAAAAAAACTTTAACTTTTTTTAGAGGGATTAAATTTAAAACGTCAATATTTAAAGGAACCAAAAATATGTTAAAGCCTAAAATGTATTATTGCATATTAATTAAATCATAAATATAAAAAGGTCATGTCAAAGTTTTTTAGAAAGTCAAGTGGCTTCAGGAAAATTAACAATGATGACTCGATATATATATATATATTATCATCCTCAACGAAATGATAGAAAAATCCATACCTGTGACTTTCCGTTCATAAAACCCGCTTTGGGTATGAGGTGAGTAGCTTAACAAGTACTCATGAATAAAATAAATGACTATTTATAATAATTAGGTTAAAATTATAATAATTGGTAAATTTTAACCCTATCAATATGATTTTATCATTGTCAATATTGCGTGAAAAATATTTTTTAATAGAAATACATTTATTTTAAAATGTTTAATAATAGTCATGGGTACAACTTCTACTAATGCTTGCCCTCAAGTTTTTGGCACATTACCTAACTTGTATTTTATCTATTGTTTTTAATGAAATGCAATAAGCCTCTATTTGTATAAAAAAAAATTCATGGGTCTCTGCAAATATTTTATAACTTAAACTAGTGGGAATGGGGGTAGGTTTATCTAATGTAGCAGATAACAGGGGCTACTACCTGTGCCTGTATTGCCCCATTTACATCTCTAATCGTCAATAGCTAAGCTTAGTTTGGCAAAATATTATTCAGCGTTATTAAAATTATATATTTTTTTAGATAAGCAATATGAAAAGTTATTAAAACTAGATAGTTGACCCGTGCGACGCACGGGTCGGTGGGTCACATTGGTGAATGCACGGATTAGTGGGTCGTGTTGGTTTTTAAACACGAT
Source organism: Glycyrrhiza uralensis (assembly GCA_030159175.1). NCBI lineage: Eukaryota > Viridiplantae > Streptophyta > Magnoliopsida > Fabales > Fabaceae > Glycyrrhiza > Glycyrrhiza uralensis. The sequence continues at coordinate 7,891,776 of BRZY01000006.1, forward strand.
ATAAAATAATTTATGATATATTCTAGGGTTAATTATGTTTTTAGTCCTTTAAAAATTATCAAATTTGAGTTTGGTCCTTTAAAAATAAGTCAAACTTTTTTGGTCCTTTAAATATTTGTTTGTTTGATTTAGGTCATTTAAGTGAGTTGACTTGCTAGGTGGCACATTTTGACTCAGTTATCATTCTTACGTGGCACGAAACGCTGATGTGGCAATATTAACTTTTGAATTTAGTCCCTTTAAAAATTGAGTTTTGATTTTAGTCCCTCTAAAAATTGAGTTTTAATTTTAGTCTCTCTGGTTTTCCTCTTCCTCCTCCACCACCTTCCTCTTTCTTCTCCAATGGCTTCCCCCTCCTCTTCCACCCTCCTCCACTCTAGCCCGCACCCCCACCATCACCACCACCACACACTCTCTCTCTCTCTCTCTGTCTCTGACCCCCACCACAACCCCCCAACCACCACCATGACCTTTCTCCACCCACTCTCTCTCTCTCTCTCTCGTTTTCTCTCTCTCTCACCACATGTAACACCCTTTCTCCAATAATGATATTACACCATAGTTACCAAGAATTTTTTTAAAATACTTAGAAAATATAATAGTGGAAGTTGGAAATCCTCCTTCCAAAATGCGGGTAAAATTTTTCACTTTGTTTGAAGAAGATGAGAAGGATGGGGAATATGTTTCCCTAATCTTTTCGTAAGGTTTTTAAATGCGGAAACGTAAGATAATACACTTGTAAAGAGAATCTCATCTCATATAAAAATATTCAGAGTTTACAAGGCAAATCCAAGGTACTCAAAATACTTTGAACAGTGAACATCTGAGCCGGTCAAATCTCTAGACCTCTACCCACAGCAATACAATAAACACTTGTTCTTCTTGGAATTCGCGCAGCAACCTCCATCAGATCTTTTCCTAAGGCTTAGCCCACTCCTTGGGGAAAACATCTACTCAACCACATATGGACAAAACATGGAAAGTAGGCATGGGTGAAAATCTTCATCATTTAAGACATACAACAGATATAATGCATACAGTAAATAAAATTCATACGACAAATATCACGCAATAATACTGTTATACTCGTCCTCAAAGTAAATATAAATACCAAGTCCTTGCCTGTATTGTAATAGCAAAACAACACCAAATATCAATAGTATATTAATTCACATAGACTCTCTAAACTTTTGGGACACACCCACAAGCTCTTTGCCCGCTACACTTGGGAATTTTACTTAATGACCTTCGGGACACACCCACGAGTATATCTACCCGCTGCTCCTGGAGACTTTCACTTAAATTCGGGACACACCCACGAGTAAGTCACTCGTTACTCATGGAGATTTTACCATAGGAATTTCGGCACACAGCCACGAGCATTCAGCCCGCTACTCCGAGAGATTTTTCACTTAAATTCGGGACACACCCACGAGTAAGTCACCCGTTAACCACAGACACCAATTTACAACTTAACTCTCAAATAAACACGGAATCATAAGTAAACACAGAATCACGTTTCTCAGGTACGAACTCAGTGTCACATATCTCAATCAAACACAGAATCACACTGTTCAGATAGGAACATCGAATCACATAGCTCAGATAACACTAAAATTAGATAAGAATAAAATCACATTTCTCAAAGAAATACAAAATCCCTTAACTCAGATAAAACATAGAATCTCAGGTAAAACATCATACTCCAAAATACTCTTGTCACTTTACTCTTTTCGGCTTTATTAATTTATTTTAAGAATAATTACATTGTGACAGGGTCAAATGCGGTAACGGATCATAACTGTAATAATATTAACGAAAATTATTACTTAGGTTCATTCTCTTTGGAAAAGCCTTTTGGAAGCTAATCAAGTAATCTTCGCCACGTATATACAAACTTGCTAAGACAGGAAAAATAGCGCACCGGTATGGTTCCCAGGAAAGATCTCGGTAAGCTTTTGGGCTCCTTCAAAGACCTTTGTCTTTCCTAGACAGATCCATACAAATGAACTACCTTTACCCATCATCAGTCTGTATATAAACAGTAAAAATCACAAGTTTTTATATACAACAGAACTCCAAACCAGGAATTTCTACCAAATAACTTAACAGTAGAGTTCACCGAGAACCCATTACTATTAATTTATTTTACCCAGTCAGCCTGTGTATATATATTTTCAAAAAGAACATGGAAATGGAAGAAAAACACTAGTTTAGCGTATTTAAGTGTATTTAAATTTGTTGATCACGGAGGCATAGCCCGCTGGGTGATCAAACCTTTATCGTTTAAAATTTCGCCAGCGTAACGGTACAATTATTAAACTTTATAAATAAATTGGGCATTATAACTTTACTATTTGAAAAATCATATTCTAAAATAAAAACAAGACATAGTATAATTTTAAAACAATTTTACAAATAAATAACAATTTATTTAAAGCATAAACACCCAAAACTTAAAAACTCAACAAAATAAAGATCAAACTAACTTGGAAAGAAATTCCCCATACCTTAGCCTCAAGAACAATGAAGAACAAGCCAAGAACACTAGAACAAAAACTCAAAAGTTTGGTTAGAAAAACCAAAGAAAACTTAAGAAAACCAAAGGAAAGAAAAAGGATTTGAAGTGAGATTTCTCTTGAAGTTGATGGTGAAGAAAATGAAGAGTAACCCCCTCTATTTATAGCCAAAATTTCGTGCAAGGGGGTGGGGTTAAGACCAACCATGGTTTGGTTTAATTTAACCATGATTTAATTTTAAAAAAACCAAAATTAATTATTTAAAATCCCATTGGCCAACACCTATGACTCATAATCAACTTGATCAACTTGGACTCCCCACTTGCATGCATAAGGCGGCCAGAACAAGGCTGGGAAGAAGGATATGTGATTTTCCCAAAATACCCCTAGGGTTTGAATGAAAAAGGGTAAAAATCAAGGGTATTTTGGTCTTTTCATAAATCAAAAATTGAAATAACTAATTAAAATGATGAGAACCAATGAGAATGCTAGAAAATGCCATGACAAGCCTAAATAATTTCGTGGCACTTAATTTTGAAATTTATAGATAGTGCAAACTCTTCGGTTTTCATTGTTTCGCAGGTATATACCCGAAAAATGCAGAAAAATAGGATTTTCAAAACTTGCACAGAAATAATTTTAAAAATCATGAAATAAATAATTAAAAATAAAAAATAAAATGTTTATGGACCTTTGTCACGAAAATTATACCTGTTAAACAAGGGTTTTGCGTTTAAACGCCCCCTGGTAGCGTAGTTTTCGGTATTTTTTGAAAGTTTTCCAAAAATTTCAGAAAAATTCCAGAAAATATAAAATAATAAAAGAACCAACTTTTGTGAAGGAAGTTTATTTATTGAGTTTGTTTAACACACACAAGCTATTTAAATCTCTTTCCGTCAGTTAGACGTAAATCGTTTTCCGTAAAAAGACCCGATATTGATTGAAAAGCTACCGTTTCAGAAGTATTTTGAAATACATGTATTTTTCCCCTAATTTTAAGCTAGAAATAAACCACAAAACATTTTTGTCACAAGAATTCAAATAAAACAGAATAGAGACGAATAGACAAGGAAACAGATCGTGTAGGTAGACCTGACAGAAGCTGAATATTGACTGTTTTCAGAAGTAATTTTAAACATATGTATTTAAATCCTATTTGTAAACCGAAAATAAGTCTCAAAATATTTATTTTCCAAAAATTCATATAAGACAAAAATTTAGAACAGTTACTCAGAAAAATGGATGTTACACCACACCCCTCGGTTTCTACACACACCCGCACACACGCACGAAATAAGAGATAAATTGTGGAATCGAAACCTCCAAAAAATATATCTAGCTATTAGAAACCGAGGGGCGGTAGAGAGAGAGAGAGAGTGGGTGGGTGGAGGAAGGTGGTGGTAGTGGTGGTTGGGGTAGTGGTGGTGGGGGTGAGAGAGAGAGAGAGAGAGTGGTGGTGGTGGGGTGGAAGAGGAGGGGGAAGCCATTGGAGGAGGAAGAGGAAGGTGGTGGAGGAGGAAGAGAAAAACTAGAAGGACTAAAATCAAAACTCAAGTTTTAGAGGGACTAAATTCAAAAGTTAATATTGTCACGTCAGCGTTTCGTGCCACGTAAGAATGATGACTGGGTCATAATATGCCACCTCGCAAGTCAACTCACTTAAAGGATCTAAATCAAACAAAAAAATATTTAAAGGACTAAAAAAGATTGACTTATTTTTAAATGACTAAATTCAAATTTGGCAATTTTTAAAGGATTAAAAACATAATTAAACCTATATTCTAAATTTATAACCGTGTTAGTTATATGACATTTTATTTCTTAATTAAATATCGAAAATCTATTTTAAACAGCCAACAATTGCTCATATTATTTCGCAAAACATGAGCTTTTCTCATCCTCTTAGCTCCCATTTCTTCGAAGCTACTCATCCCTTTTGCTCCTTAGCTTTGCTTGCTTATATATCAACTGTAGTTTTCTTTTGTTAGTTTTGTTGTAAGCTTTTTATTTCATAAAAAAAGGTGCTCATATGGATAAAAATGAATATGAAATCAAAGAAACAAAATAAATAGAGAAAAAAATAAGTAAAATAATTTTTCAGTTCATAGTAATTTGTTATATTTAATGGAGAAAACATAAATAAAATTTGTAGACAAATACTATTTTATTTATAAAAGATAAAATTGAAAAAGTTTGTAAATTGAAAATTTATAAGAACAAAAAGCATGAATGAAATCCTTATACAAATACTATTTTATTTATCAAAAATAAATTAGAAACAAAATTTACAACCTGAAAATTTACAGGGTCAAAAAAATGAATGAAACATATAATAAAACACTCTTTTTTTTATCGAATAGCAAAAAATTTATAGGAGTACAAAAACATGTATCAAACCTTTAAGCAAATGTTTCTTTTTCTTTCTGTTTGTTTTGCCTATTGTACCAAAAAAAATTGTAAGCAAATATCTATTTATTAATTTATGGTTATCATGCATTTTTAAATATCTATCTATTTTCAACACCTATTTAACACTTTTATCTAGTTTTTAATTTTATATTTTTTTATCACATCACTTATCTATTATATTTTATCTATTTTGGGATGTATGAATGTCCATTGATCAATTTTCTTAATTTATTGATCATTTCGTTAAATGTGTCATTGAATTTAAAATAACATAATATAACGGTAGGATTAAGAAAAGCGAAAGTTCCTTGTATTAAAATTAAAATATTGGAAATTGAATGGCGGGAATACTGTTCACATCTTAACCAAAAATTTTATAATATATAGATTATATTCTTCATCAAAAAAATATATAGATTATATTGCTGCTTACATCACCTTAATGCAATTGAGATGTCATTGCTGATAATAAGTCAAAGGGAGATGTTAAGTGTGACCACTTTAAGGATTATATAGTCCCTTCCCTCGCAATCTTCATCTTATCTTTTTTTTTTTTTATCTTATCTTAGGAAAATAGAGTCCCGAATGGGCTACCTGGCAATATTAGGAGAAAAAAAAAATATAGATTATATTCTTCATAAAAAAAAATATAGATTATATTGCTGCATACATCACCTTAACGCAATTGAGATGTCATTGCTGATAATAAGTCAAAGGGAGATGTTAAGTGTGACCACTTTAAGGATTATATAGTCCCTTCCCTCGCAATCTTCATCTTATCTTTTTTTTTTTATCTTATCTTAGGAAAATAGAGTCCCGAATGGGCTACCTGGCAATATTAGGAGAAAAAAAAAATATAGATTATATTCTTCATCAAAAAAATATATAGATTATATTGCTGCATACATCACCTTAACGCAATTGAGATGTCATTGCTGATAATAAGTCAAAGGGAGATGTTAAGTGTGACCACTTTAAGGATTATATAGTCCCTTCCCTCGCAATCTTCATCTTATCTTTTTTTTTTTTATCTTATCTTAGGAAAATAGAGTCCCGAATGGGCTACCTGGCAATATTAGGAGAAAAAAAAAATTCCCAGCACGGGCTTAAATGCTAGTTTCCTATTTCTCATTGATTAAAAAAATAAAAAAAATACTACTTTCTCCAGTCTCAATTATATGAAAAAAAAACTCAAATGTAGTGGTCTAAAATATAAACAAATAATAAATGATTTCATCTCTTTTTTTTAAGCAAAAATGGAATGCAAATGTATTACAGTAGAGAAAGACATCCCAACCAGGTTAGCACCTCAGACCCTACCAATTATTTGCAGCATACCATTGATTTATTAATAAAAGAAAAAGAAAGAAAGTAAAACAACATAGGAGGACCAAAACAAAACCCATAGAAAACAGAGCGCTAACGCTATAAGGGTGAAAATAGATACTCAAACTGAACAGGATCCTATGTGTGCCTCATTAAAACTTTTCCCAGCTAAAAACCTACTAAGAGGGAAAAAAAAAGGCCGGGCAGGAAAAAGAGTACACACAATCTTACAAGAAAAGTTAGGAAGACCAAAATTACTTGAATCTGTAGTTTGGAAGACCAATCCGATTACGGACGAACTCCTCACTAATAAAACTAGGAACCAAATCCCACCACTGAGAACCCAGGATAGACGTACCGTGACATGCAAGTTTATCTGCACACATATTCCCTTCATGGTAAATATGAGAAAAAATGAAATTCATGTTACGGGCAAGCATCAACTTATTCAACCATATGTTCTGAAGCTGCTAAGGAACCATCGAAATAGAACTCATAGCCGAGATAACAAGTTGAGAATCACACTCCACCAAAGATTATGCCAACCTTTTTCGAAAGCTAACTCAATCGCCATCATTGCACCAATTAACTTTGCCTGAAGAGCACTGGTGACACCTAAACTAGCTGCAAAACGACCAGCAATGGCTGCACTATGGTCCCAGTAAATACCACCACAACCAGCCATAACCAGGGGCCCCCTTTGCAGCCCCATTTATATTACATTTAATCCAGTTGCAAAGGGGAGGATACCAATAAACCTGTTTAATAGAAGGTGCTCTGCTCGGCTTCCCTGCTATGTGGAATGAATGTAAGATCAACAGGTCTTGCAACGAGGACGACATCTGACCTGAACTAAGCATACCTAATAGAGCAGCATTAGATAAATCAAGTTAATGGCAGATCTGGCCAAAACCTGCTTATTCTCAAAGCGTAATTTATTTCGACAGTGCCAAATAGTCCAGACGACATTTACAATTGCAGTAGTGATGACATCCTTTAATTGAGTACTCCAACTTCTAGAACAAATAGAAATGATTGCCTCCATGGAAGAAGTGTCAATCACCACATTATGGAGAGACCCTAACCACATCCAAAGGCTCTGGGCAAAGCTACAAGAGTAGAAAATATGATGAGTAGTTTCCTGCGATTGTCCACAAAGGGAGCAAACTGAAACAGTCACACAACCACGCCTCCAAACGTTCTCGTCAATTGGCATGCGATTATGCTGATGCGCCAGAGAATAGAAGATTTAGAAGGAGGGATATGAGTATTCCAAATTAAATTGCACCAAGGAATTTGTTGACCTGGCGGGTTCTGGAACAGGAAAGCGTCTTTCAAAGACAACTCACCTAATGTCGTTGTTGTCCAAACCCGTTTATCCTTTGAATCGCATTGCGAGATCACTACCTGCTACAGGTCGTTAGCAAACGCTGGGAGCTTCTAGAAACGAATACCCGGAATGTGCCAACGACCATTTCTAATGAAATCACAAACCTTAGCATTAAACTGGAGATGTAAGTGCAACGATATGTTCATAAGCTGGACCAACGGGTTAGAGAGCCAATGATCAGTCCAGAAAGTAATGTTGCTGCCATTACCCAATTGACAAGAAGAATGTAAAACTATCGTGCTAAAGCAATGCCTCAGGCCGGCCCAAATTGATGATCGAATATGATATTACAAAGGAGCATTGTTGCGAAGCACTCTTGCCTTCAAAAGACTAGCCCATTGATTATTGGAAGTAAGCAGCTCCCAACACAACTTTAGAGTAGCAACTCTATTAATATATCTGAGAGAACGAATACCCAACCCACCTTTTTTCATAGGGGAGCAAGACCTATGCTAAGCAACCATAACCACTTTTTTTATGTGAATATCCCCTGACCAGATGAAGTTTTTGGTCCACCGATCCACCATCTTAATGAGAGTAACAAGCCAAGTATAGATGTGAAAACTGTAGATTAGCATGCTGTGAATGGTCGATTTAACCAATTGCACCCTTCCCATTATAGATAACAGCGACGCTTTCTAGGCAGCCAATTTACATTTCATTTTATCAGCAATAGGACGAAGATGAATCTGTCTTGGTTACCTTGGAAAATGGGCACACCCAGATAAATAAAAGGAAGCTTCCCAACAACAAAACTCAAAAGCTGAGCTATGGAAGCTTGTATAGAGGCCGAAATACAACCAGAATAGAAGGTAGATTTAGCAGGATTAATAATTTGACTTGAAATGGTTCCATAATGTTGAAAAAGAGCCAATAAATTATGCAGATATCGTTGGGTACCTTCACATAAAATCATGACATTATCAGCATAGAGCACATGGGAAGGCATGCGAACCCGTCTCGGGCCTGTCATTAAACTAAGCTCCCCAAGGCGAACTAAACGAGTAATTCTCCTACTTAAAACCTCCTCTGCTAAACAAAAAAGAAGAGGAGACAAGGGGTCTCCTTGATGCACCCCTCTCTTACAGGGAAAAAACCCAGCAGCTTTACCACATTTACCGAAATAGATAGCTTTGCAGAATGAAAAATAACTCTGACCCAGTTGCTGAAATTTGCGTCAAACCCAAAAGCATGCAACACGTTAAGGAGAAAATTCCAATCTAAGGTGTCAAAAGCCTTGCGGATATCAATCTTCAATGCAAGATTACCGGCAAACGATTTTTTATTGAGTAAATTAACCACCTCTGAGGCAATGCAAATACAATCGGAAATCTGCCTCTCTCTCACAATCGGATCTCATCTCATTTAATGAATACTTTTACATGAAATACTCTTTATTTAATGTAGATTTTAATTTCAATGTCTTTTTTATTAAGGGTAATTTAGATAATAGAGTCTATCTCTTTGATAAGATTAATAAAATTAAATGACTTTAACTAATTTTTTTAATAAATATAAATTAATTTTTTTTACTTATAACGAAGACAGGAGGGAATAGTTTCCTATGAAAGAAAAGGAAGGCATTGTCGCTTCTATGTCCCACCATGAAGTCCAAAAAGCATTAAGCCGAAAGTTACAAATATATATTCTATTCATTTCTTATAGGAAGCTCGTTTAAATTCCAGGTGGCATATAGGGTGGGTCATCGAAATTTTGTCTCAATAATGGGTCAATGCCAATTTACCTACTATATTAGGTGGATCCGGTTTTATTTTATTATGATTTTCTATCCATGAACTTTTCACAAATTTGAAATTGATCAAATACTTTATTGAATTGCACTAATACACATAACTTATCCTTTGTGCATTATTAACCACACACTGTCCTAAATTATAGTAAATACCCCACCCACATAACGAAATATTTATTAAAATATCTTAAATAATATTATCCAAATTTAATAAATATTGTTCTATATATTGATTCTAGTTATATTAGTCTATTATATATTATATACAGAGTTGGGTATGCAAGTCGAGTCATTTATGCTCGATCAGTCCAACTCAATCTGCAATGTAAACATGCTAAGATTTTGAATCCCGTGTCCGCACTGCAAAGTCTACAGGCTGACCCGCAAATCATAAATAAATAAATTGTAAAAAAATGAAAAATGGTTGATTTTTTTTTAAAATTAAGGATTGAAAAATATAAAAAATCAGGAAAAAAAACTTATGGGTTCAATCAAAACTCTACATTCTGGAAAACAAAAAATCCATCAAATGGTGCATCACATCGTTAGAAGGAAAACATATGCACTATCAACGCATTAGTATTCCGTTTTCGACTATATGCATTCAACATTCAACAAAAAATAAGCATACCAAACAAGAACACAATTAACTATAGCAAACTTTAACAAATACAATAATAGTATTTTTTCCCCAAGTACATAACCTATTTCCAATGTAACCATATGAAAATATATATGGATACACCAGGGTCACTTTAGTAATTTTTCAAACATTTGACCAATTCCAGTAATTTAGTATAGTTTATGGGAAATTCCATAATTATCACAAAATATTGTTGCCAAAGTGTTAGAATACTGAACCCCTTGATTGATCACTGTTTAGATGGAATCCACTTAGCATAGGGGTTGTTAGTAATCAATCCTAGCCCTTTGATTTAGTATTCAATATATCAACGGTGAAAACCTTATGGCCCATTAGTGCGGCAAAATTTCAGTGACTTTAATTCTTGAGATCATCGGACGATGTTACTTTGGTCCTTGATAGATAGGAAATTATTAAAAAGTCATTAATTGTCAGCTGTTAGTTACTTTAGTCCTTGAAAGTGATTACTTACTATTATTTTGGTCTCTAAAAGTAATTATTTAACTATTATTTTGGTCCATCAAAATGATTATATTCTTAACAACAGTGACTAAAGTGACAAACAAAAAACCCAAATTAAAAACTTTTACTAGAGACCAAATGATTATTTACTCCTCGTTTAATTTGCATAACGAAATTGAGAGGGTAATACATTTTAAACTGATCATTGCTCATACGCGTCAAAAAGAAATGCAACTGGTTGCAGAAGAGGAGAGGAGCCCTTTTGCTTTTTGGTAACATTCCTTGAAATTTCTCCGAAAGAAAAAGGAAAGGCTTGTCAGTTCTCAGACCCTCTACAAAATGGTCTCTTCTCTGTCCGCGAATGCAAGCCTCGCTCACTTGAGAACAAAATGATTTCCACGGCTGTGCTCAACCATCTTCTTATCAGATGGCTGATGCAGCCAAAGATATGGAGACTTGTGTCTTTTGCTTGCTCTGTTGTTGGAATGCTCTGTTACGGTCTCAGCTCCTCCTTCAACTACCTATTCGGGAAGTGGAACATGTTGAAGATATTGCTTTATAGTGTGTTCAGTTTCATTGTCTGCCTCGCCATCTTGTTTGCAAAGACATGGCAAGGGTCAACTCCAAGTCTCCAACTCAAAGCTCATTTGGAATTTTCCGTTGTCACAATTACCACTGTTTACTCCTTTTTCTTTGATAAAGCGAACGGAAAACCAGATGCATACAGCCTGATTTCCTGTGCTGCTTTTGCTATCATGTCGCTCACCTTGTCAAGTGTACAGACTCGCTGTGGATTTGAGGTTGATCTCCTCTATTTTTTCTGCGGATATCTAACTTTACAACTCATGAAGGTAAAAATGATTTTAGTCATTGTTGGGGCGGGTGACAGTTATTCCCTCATCATTCTTCGGTTCCATTTGTGTGCCCCAAGGCCCCCAACAGAAGGTGGGCATCTTGGAATCCAAGTCCAAGATCAACATTCCTTAGTCATTCAAGTCCATTCAAACTCAGAAGAAACCAATACTGGTAATGACATTAATTCTGATAGTGCTCCTATCATGAATTTTGATGCCGCCCTTACTTCTCAGCCTTTAGATCAGCGGTGTGTAGGGTAACCCTCAACTTCATAAAGATATTTTTGATAGAATAAAGTTCTATAAGTTAATTTGTAGTTACGTTAACTGTTCTCTCTGTGTTTTTTTTTTTGAAAAAATGAAAAAAAGCACATGTCCACATTTTTTAGCCTTGTATGCTTATGTGTGTATCATATAATATCTGCTGTAGGCGTAGCTTCTCTAGATTCAACAGCACAGACTGGACAACCAAGTGGGGGTGATTGGCAAGAAGAAGTGTACCAAAAGGTAATATGTTATTTTCTTATTGTCTTCATTATATAGTTACCAGGTTCGTGGTACTCGCCGGTACGTGGTACGGGTACCGGTACGCGGTACGCGACCTTATGAAGTATTCGGTACGTGAGGGTATACAGAGTCGGTACAATATGTGGGTTCGCGATACGTTATAATATATTAATTGGTACGCGCTATTAATAAAGAAGTTATAAAAATTAAAATAAAAATGAAATATTATAAACAAAAATTAAGTTCAAATATTAAAAAAATATATACATATTTGATGATTTTTCATTTTTTAAAACATTTAATTTGTGTTGGACCAAGCAAAAACACACACACAAAATATGGGCTTTAGCCCATTATATCATGACAAAACCTAACCCTAAATTTACTATTACTAAGATGTGCCGCCACATGGCCCCATTTATGTTTTTCCCCCTCTTTCCTCTTCTTCTCTGTGACGCAGCAGTAGTGCTGCTTGCTGCATATTTGCTTCTTCCTCCTTTGTTTGACAAATGCTTCTTCTTGGGTTTTTTTTTCTTTGTTTATTTTTGTTTCTTCATATTTCCTTCTATTTCTTCTTCTTCTTCATCTCTTCTTCTTTTTACACGTTTTCTTCTTCTTGGAATAGTAAGAAGCGAAAGCTGCAAAAGAGGGGAAAGCTCCTTCACCCACTGGTTCTCCACTTACACGAATTCGATGGAGAATTTGCAAGAACCAATTCGCAAAAGTACCGCGAATTGGTACTTGCGTACCAATTCGCGGTTCTCAGGGGAGGGGAGCGAATTCTGTTTCTATTCTTCAGTAAATTAGGTTGGTTTATCAACAGAAATTAGTCGAACAAACCCAAAAGTAAAATAATGAAGATTGACGGCTTTTATTCTGAGTGATGATCTTAATAGTAAGAACATGGAACATTCACTATTCTTTGAGGAAAAATTATTGAAACTCTTATCAACACTGTTCAATTTTTATGTGGGTGGTACTCATCCTTCACATAATATTTGAAAGGATGTATATTGCAGCAGTGGAAACTAATGGTGTTTTACGCTGAAAGGATTTTTATTTTTTATTTTTCTGTCTTGAGTGAAATTTTTTTTTACTACCAGTTTTATCCTCTATTAATTGCTGGCATCAAGAAAGACTCGTTGTAATTATTAAATTGATTCTGTGCTGATATGAATGGTATTGCTTTTATGAGTTTTGAAGTTTTTAATTCAATATTCAAAGTTATGGTCTTATGGGGGTACACGAAACATGAAGATGAAACTTGCAATTTTTTTTTTTTGATATACAATGAAACTTGCAATTTATGATGCTCTACAAAAGGAAGAAAATATTTTACTTACTTTACCAATTAATGCAACAGTGATACAGATCTGCTTGCATGAGATATTTCAAGGTTTATAAAGCATTGATTATTTGATTCTGATGATTTTAACCAACAGATCAAAACCATGAAAGAAAATTACTTGCCGGAGTTGAATGAGATGGACCAGAAAATTGCCACTAAGCTTCAGCAGGTACGTTTTGTTAGGCAACTTTTTAATAGCTGCTATGGATAAAAAAGCCTTTTCTGTTATAATTATCCGGGAAAACTTTGGAGATTGCAGTGTGTGCTAAGCACTATCAAGTCATCACCCTTCCTGAAAAGAAGCCTTTCATTGTTTTGCGTTTCCTTACAACTTAATTTTGCTGTGTTTAATGTTGTATCTTCTTTTCTCTATCAGTACGACTCTCTTCCACAACAACCAAAGTCGGATCAGCTTGACAAGCTTAAGGTTTTTAAGATGATGTTGGAGCGTATTATAGCATTCCTCCAAGCCTTTCATTGTTTTGCGTTTCCTTACAACTTAATTTTGCTGTGTTTAATGTTGTATCTTCTTTTCTCTATCAGTACGACTCTCTTCCACAACAACCAAAGTCGGATCAGCTTGACAAGCTTAAGGTTTTTAAGATGATGTTGGAGCGTATTATAGCATTCCTCCAAGTTTCCAAGAGCAACATCTCACCTAATTTGAAGGAGAAACTGGGTCCATATGAAAAGCAGATTATAAATTTCATAAATACAAATAGACCTAGGAAAGCCATGTCTTCAATGCAGCCAGGACAGTTTCCCCCACCTCATATGCACTCCATGTCACAGTCACAACCCCAAGTTTCTCAAGTGCAGTCTCATGAAAATCAAATGAACTCTCAGTTGCAAACAACTAATATACAAGGCTCTGTAGGAGCAATGAAGCAGAATAATATGACAAGCATGCAGAATAATATGACAGCACAGACTGGACAACCAAGTGGGGCTGATTGGCAAGAAGAAGTGTACCAAAAGGTAATATGCTATTTTCCTATTGTCTTTATTTCTTCATTAAATTAGTTTTATCTAGAGTTTTTCTTGGTCTTCCTCTACTTTTAAATGTGAGGGTGTCTTATTGGGGCTTTAGTCTACTTCTTACATGGCCAAACCACTACGGCCAAGATTCTACAATATTTCCTCAATAGTTGCTACCCCTACTAACTTGCGAAAATAAAATTCAAAGATCATGGCCATTTTACCCGTTATGCATCAGAAAGAACATGCGTGATATCAGAAAACGCATCTTTTAGTTATGCCTCAATTTTGTCCTCTACCGCTGAAAACTCTTTCCTCTTTAAATAGCAGATGTGATTTTAGATCTAACATGGAAAGATAGCACGAGTACTTTTGCCTGAGAGACACATCTAACTCTGATGTACTAACGGGAACGGCCATTTTTTAATCTTAATGTTTGTTTATGCTTCCTTCCAAACGGAGATGATCCACACAATGCATGTCTCACTTTTCCCCATCTCCTTAGTTTAAACTTAAATTTGCTGAGAATTATTCTGTTTCTAATAAAATGAAGTGGTGTTGATATTTCTGTCAGTAAGGAGTGAAGCAACCCAAAAAAAATTACAGAGGAGTCGCTACTAAAATTTATTTATTGGAAAAATATTGGAAAAACTCATTTTAAAAAGAAAAATGGTCTTTGAAACCAAATTTAGGGTTCGGGAGTCGATTACACGTAGGGAAGGTATTAGCACCCTACGACGTCCGCTAAAAGCGGTTACTTCTAATTAAATGTACAGATTTTGTTAGCTTTTAAAATTATTTATTTTACCCCAAAAAGAAATCATTTGCTTATTTATTTACAAGATAAAGGAGAAAAAAAGAAAAATTATTTTTGTGCTCGACAGGGAAAGTCCCTGCTCCTACGTATTCTCAGGTGCAATGAGAAAATCAAAGCTACGTAGTTCTTTAGTAGAAAAAGATTGTGTGTTGATTTGTTTTAATTTTTGTGGAATTTGTTGTTTTTTTTCGAAAATAATTCATTTGGTCTCATAGTAACCAAATAGGAAGAGGATCCAAAATGGTTACTAATTTCGACCGACCGAAATAAAGAAGTTTTTCCGCGATAGCCGAATAGGAAGAGGATCCAAAACGACTATCATTAATGAGTTTTCATCTAAAATGTTTTCGCAATAGTCAAATAGGAAGAAGATCCCAAAATTGACTATCACTAATTACTTAATTAATTAATTACATAAAAAATAGAGTTTTCACAATAGCAAATAGGAAGAGGATCCAAAATGGCTATCACTACAACTCTATATATATTTTTAACAAGAATTGCAAGAGGTTATGATTAATATTTTTTTCTAGACATATTTAAATAATTAAAAAAAAGGAGTTAATTTTTAGAAATAACTTTATTCTATTTGTGAAATAAATTAGGGCAAAAATCATGGGTCATGAGAATAAATAAAACAAATGAAAGGCTGAGCCCAATATAGCAGCAGATAAAAAACAAACGCAAAGCGGGCCAGAAGCCCAAAGCCACAAACCAGATTTTTATGCAAAAGAAAAAAGCAAAAAACGGGCCACAAGCCCAAAGCCATAAATCAGATTATTTAAAAAAAAAGGAAACAAAAAACAGAAATGGGCCAAAGGCCCTAACACCCATGCAAACATCCCTTCCCCTTTTCCAAAAACGCAGTTGGGCCCTTAGCCCAAAGTGAAGCATCAGACTTTATCAAAAAACAAAACTAAACCAAAACAAAACAGAAGACAAAAAACGAGCAATGGGCCAAAGGCCCTAACCCAACTTGTTACCAGAAAAAAAAAGAAAAAAGACTAAATAAAATAAATCTAACAAAACAAAAATAAAAGAAATAGAAACAAATTGGGATTTGAAATCCCTACACTGCAGAAACGTAAAAGGGCAGAGAAAGGAAAGAGGGAAAAGAGGAAAGAAAAGAGGAAAGGGAAGAGGGGGTGGCGGTCATAGCCAGGGAGGCGGCGGCGGCCATGGTGGCCACTACCACTGGCCACGCAGTGGCCATCACAGGGAGCGCGACGGTGGGGGGCCAGGAGGCGCGATCCTTCGGCGGTGAAGGGAGGGGGCGCGATGGAGAGAGAAAGAGAGAGGGTGAGAGAGATGAAGAGAGAGAACGAAAAGGAAGGGGATGAAGGGCGGTGGTGGCACCGCCGCGACGGCGGCGGCTGGGAGGGCCATCCAAACTTGCTCTTCTCTCCATTTTTCTTATAGATTTCTTCCCTTTTTTCTCTGCATTTTGCTCACTGTTTTTTTTCATTTTTTCGGATGTTGGCTTATTTTGGCTGATTTGGGAGTTGCAGGGAGATAAAAGAGAAAAAAAACGCATAAGGAAGGAGAGGACTTCTTTACCTACTACTGGACTGCAAACGTGAGTAGCCCTTTTCTCCTCTCTGCTGCTTTTTGGACTGTGTAGGATTGCTGGGTACTTGTATTTTGCTCTCTGTGATTGATAAATAAAAATGGTTTACCAATCAAAACTGTTTTCTCTCCTTTTTCCTCTCTTTTTTTCTGTGTCCCTTTTTACTGTGCTATTGAGTATATATATATGAAAAATAGGGCAAACCAAGAGTGTGGTGTGGTGTGGTGTGGTGTGGTGTGGTGCGGGTGTTGCTGTTTTTTTTTTGTATGCGCGCTGATGGTGTGTGTGTGTACTGTTTTTCTTTTTTGTGTGCGCGCTGATGGTGTGTGTGTGTGTACTGTTTTTCTTTTTTGTGTGTGTTGTGCGATGGTGTGGGTGTGTGTGTGTACTGTTGTTTTTTTTGTGTGTGCTGATGGTGTGTGTGTACTGTTTTGCTTGCCATCCAATTCTCAGTTTCTTCCTTTTTTGTCCTTCTCCTCCTTCATTCTAATTTGTGCCCTTTAATCTTCCTTGTGTTAACAGCTTCGGCTCTTTGGGCATTATGCAAAAAGAAGCAGCAGAGAAAGGAGGGAGAGCTTGCATGGCTTGACTCATGCCTTGTTGTCCTTTTTTTTAATTTTTTACTCTTTTTTGTTCTCTTTGTATTGGACTTGTAATAATAAAAAGCACAAAGCCCTTTTGCTAATTGGATCATGAGACTCATCAATAAAAACAACACAGACCCAATTACAAATGGTTCAACCAAACAAAAGCCCAATGAATTGAAAACAAAAATGTTAATGGACTTAACAATTGGATTCCCTTTAGATCAATTAAATAAAAAAGGAGGACAAAAATTGGTGTCTACAAGGAGAATGAAGATTTTTCGGCGAAAGCAAGGTCAAGGTTTAGCATATCCTTGCGAAGTTTATCACACCCTTGTGGAGATAGCAAAGACTTGGGATGTTTGTGCTCGCACAGTTATTTCTGAGTATGCACAACAAAGTGGTGGAGGGACATTCAGCTCTAAGCACGGGACTTGGGAAGATTGCTTGACCACATGATATCATCCTTGGGTTCCATGCAAGCCATTTTCGTCGTTTACTATTACTATATAAGAAAAATAGGTTATGGTTTCTGCAGTTATGACATGTGTCACTTTCCAAGTTGAGACATATATCATCTCCCTTAACTCTTTTTATTTCCTTTGTTTTTTTTTACTGCTTTTGCTAAGAAAATACTTATACTTTACAAGGGTCCAGTCCATAGAGTAGTTATCGTCTAAAACTTGCCAAAGCTTCTGTGGATAATTGGGAATGCGAAGTTTTTTGGGTGTAGTAAATAAAAGTAGCGCAGTTATGGAACTGCATGCTTGATTTCAAACTCGCTTTAGTGGAGTTATGTAATCCTTAATTGTGTATTGAACTACTAAGTATAACAGCCATTTTCTTGTTTGCGTACATCACAGGTTGCGATTGCAGTGTGCTGTTGCCTGAGGTGCTAGATTTGGTAATTTTGTGACTTAAATCAGATTGCCCTTTCTCAAGGCCTTGTGCATGACTGATATAGCTCGGTAGTTATGCCTTGATACAATGATTTTATTTTTAATTTTTTTTATAATTATAAAAATGGTACTCGTTTTATTTCTCATTTTAAAGATTTATATAAAAACATATTTTCGTAGTTTTCAATATAGTTTTTTAAAAACTAAATAGGGGAAACAGCAATACTTATAATTTATAGAGCTAGATTTAAAGTCGTGCCATGCAGATAATGCTATTGTTCTCATTTAATAATATATATATATATTACTTTCTTGAACATCTCAGTGTGAATTATCTTAGAATCCTTTGGATATATATGGGAATGTAAATAATTGGATAGGAGGAAATGTGTAGGATTCTTTGGTACCTAGCAATACAAGTAAGATTTGTGAGGGAAAAAAAATTAATAATGCAGAAAAAGGGAATGTTGAAAGAAAGAAATCATCCATTGAAATTGCAATTCATTATACCCCAAAAAGGTACTACGAAGTACAAACAAGCAAGTGTAATCCCTTTCAGCAACTACCCGACACATCACTACTTCCTTAGAACAACTCATTTGTTCTCAGCTTAATTGTCACCATTCTTCAGTGAACCCGTTCAACTTCAGCATTGATACGGAGGAGCTTTCAGGTGCTGCATCACAATAATATTAATATTTTTATAACATTAGGTCCACATTGTAGAACTGGAAAATAATGTACTCTTAATGGCGACAGAATAACAACTTATTCAAAGGGACTAGTGTCACCTTCATTACATACCCCAAACAGTTACTTTAAGAACCTGCTAAAACTCAGCATTTCATACTGATACAGAAAACATGGCTCAGTTAAAAAGAGGAAGGAAAATGCATAAAAATGAACAACAGAATTGTATTGAAATGAGGAAGGTAATTACATCAAGCCATATAAATGACTTATATAGAGAGTGAGCAAGTAATCAACTAGTAACTAACTAGTAACTAATTACCAGCTAATTATATCTCTAATACTTCCCTTTCACATTCCTATCACATACTTAATCTCAAAAGATTTTCCCAAACTCTAATTACATAATTTTTTTAAAATAAACTATATTGTTACAAAGCAATTGTTGAAAGAAAGAAACAATCCATTGGAATTGTAATTCATTACATACCCAAAACAGGTACTTGAGGGAACCAGCTCAAATTCAGCATTTCATACTGATACAGAAGAGCTTTCAGGTGCTGCATCATAATCCAATTGTTCACTGCCATCATGGGAGGCAAATGATTGAAGTTGAGCTGGCATGTCATCAATAGGGGAAGGCTCTGAAGGTGGTAGAAGTGAATAAAGATATTCAGACAATGAGTTCCTCTCCATTGTAAACATATGCTTGTAATGGTTATGGGTGCCCTTGTAGAGTGTCTCAATAACTTTCCCATCCATAGTTCTCTCAACTTTTTTCCTCACAGGACAACTGGATTTCGTGCATTTATAGTCGACTCTCTTATTTCCACTTCTTCCCACTTGTTTCTCTGCATATTTTTTCCAGTTATACCCATCAATGTCATTATACACCCTTCTTCTCAAAGACTGATTTTGTTGGTGCCCATTACCATAATGATCAGATTGGAAATCACTTCTGTTGTCATCATCAGCTCCTCTTTCTCCTCCTCCTGCAGCATCAACTTCCACAGCTACATGGTCTTCCACTCTCAGAGTTCCAATCTCTGGTTGAGAATCCAATTTGGAACGAAGAACCATAAGAGAATAACATATGATGGCTGCAATAACAGACAGCATCAAATTGATCTTCATCAGCTGAACAGTTAGATATCCAAGGAAGAAATTGAGGAGATCCGTTTCAAACCCAAGATCAATTTGCCTTGACAGACACAAGGACACTAAAGCAAAGGCTGCACAAGAAACCAGACTTAGTAGGTCTGGTTTTCCATTAACAGCTTTATCAGATATAAATGAGTACAGAGAAGTGAGCAACAAAACCAGAACACCCAAATGGCCCTTTAGCAATAAACTCCTCGAAAGTCTCCATTTTTTCAAAAAATAGCATCATGCTACTGAAGCTGAAACCTACCACGGTGTAAACAATGATCTTGAAGAAGTTCCACTCTCCAAAATGGTGTTTGAAAGAGGAACTCAGTGCATAACAGATCATTCCAATCACACTTGATATAAATCCCAATACTCTCCATTGCTTTTTTTGTATTAGCCGAATGGAAATTCCGATGGGCATAGTATTATTTATTTTTCCAAGGTGGCGTTTAGAATGGACCAATAAAAAATTGGTCCACCAAACCTCAATCACATGGACAGCCGCTGATATAATAATATTATAAGGGAATGGTGAGGATGTGTGGGGGTTACCTGAAATCTAGGTTATTTAGATATAATTGCTGAAAGGGGTCTATAGAATATAGTAAATACAAATGATAATTTAAAAAAACCCACATAATTATATGAAATTAAACTTTGACCCAATAATTTCCCATAATTAAAAATAAAGTTTAATTTATTTTAATTTTCTGGTTTTATAGTATATTTATTGGATTTAAGAATTTTGATAAAAACCCACACAATTATATGAAATTAAACTTTGACCCAATAAATTTCCATAATTAAAAAACGAACTTGAATTTGTTTTCCATTTTTGGTTTTATTGTATGATAATTGGATTTAATAACAGAAATTATGTTTTTTGATATGAATAACATCTAATTTTTTGGTTATAAGATGAGTACTTAATTTAATTTTTAAAATTTTGTGGTGAAAGTTTATTTTTAATAATTTGTTCTCTCTCCTCTCTCCTCCTCCCTCTCTCTCTCTCCTCCCTTCTCCTCACGTCCACCTCTCTCCTCCTTCTCCACCTTCCCTGAACCTCCTCCCCCACGTCCATTTGCAGTCCTACTACTGCCCAGAAACAAATCAAATCAAAGATGAAAGTTTTACATCCGAGAAAACCTAAAAAGAAATAAAAATGAATAAAAAAGCAAGTGAGCAAAAGATCCAACTTGTGATTGTTACAAATAAATGTTATTTTTAAGCCATTTTTCCTTTTTTTGGGTTTTATTGAATAATCATTGGAATTAATAACTCTAATTTGTTTATAAGAACACTAATTACTTTATTTTTAAAAATAGAGCTTTAATAATTTGCTCTCTCTCCCTCTATGCTTTCTCTCTCTTGCTAGAGAGGGGAGCAAGAGGGAGGGAGGGAGAGCGAGAGAGAGGGAGCAAGAAAGAAAGGCGGAGAGGGAGAGAGAGTGAGAGGGGGAGAGAATGAGAGAGAGAGGGGGAGGGAGAGAACGAGAGAGGGAGATAGAGGGGGAGAGGGAGAGAGAGCGAGAGAGATAGGGAGGAGAAACCGAGAGAGTGGGAAAGGGAGAGGGAGCGAGAGAGAGAGTGAGCAAGAGAGCGGGAGTTCGAGAGCAAGAGAGGGCGGAGAGAGGGAGAGAGAGAGCAAGAAATAAAGGAATAATAATAATAATATCAAAAAAAACTTGAGATTGTCATCTTTTTAATTATTTCAAAAGTTGGTAAATTTTTACAATTTTACATTTTTGTGTGGTCTATTTCATAAATCTCAATTTATAATTATATGAGTCTTTTGAGAGATTTTTTCAAATACTAAAAAACTGGATTTACCTCCTATCTCAGGTAAAAACTTATTGGGGTTTGATGGACCAATTTTGTATTGGTCCATTCTAAACGCCACCTTTTTCCAAAGGGTATTGTGTTTTGTATTTTGGTTTATAAGAGTGATGTTCTAAGGGGGCAGAGAGGAGTTTGAGATGGAGAGGAACTTTGCAAACAGAGAGAAAAATATTGCCAGAATTTGGGACAAGAGAGTCCTGTTTCTTCTGCGGTCAGAATCCGTTGTTGACAAATATGTTGACTTTACACTGCTAAAACAAATGCCAAAAATCTTTTTCCCTGTTGCAAATATGTTTACACTTGGACTTGAAACGTGTCAGTATAAAACAAAAATATAGGTTTTCATTTTGCAAAAAAATTTAAATTAGAAAATTGAAATTGAAGTATAAAGAGAGAAACAAAGAAACACACACACACACACACTGACACATATATAGAGAGAGAGAAATATAAGGGAAGATGAGGTAATATGTCATCTTGTTTATAAATTTTTTAATCCATTTTTAAAAATTTTATCATTTGATTTCAAATCTCACTTCAAGAAATGGAATCACTTTCTCAATAAATTCTTCAGCAACTAGTAGATTATTTCACAAATTTAAAAAATGAAGATAAAACTACAAGTGTAGATTTTTTTGGTACACTTTGTTTTTTTGTACACTGTTTTTTTTGGTACACTTAAAACTACAAGTGAAGATAAAATAAATCAAAGTAAGAGAAAAATAAAAATATCAATGTGATGAAAAGAAGATAACAAAGATAAAAGCAAATGAAAGTATACAAAAAATATAAATTAAGAAAATGAATTAGATTGAGTTAAAGTGTTCAAAAGAAAAGTGATTGGAAAAATGTAGTGACTCGTTACATTCTCTAATGTGTTTGGGATGTGCATGGATTTTACATGTAATCTATAATAAAGAATTTGTTCCTAAACTAATGACCCCCCCTCAAACTCGAGGCATCAATTTAGCAGTTTCCCATGTATCTCCCGCATCAACAAGTTAGAATGATCAACAATGTCTTTGCTTTTATAAACTATATACCTACATAATTCATGTCTAGGAGCTGGTGTTAGTGATCTTAATTGAAAAAGGGGATCTGTTATAACATTACTACTATATATCTCTCTCGCTGGCTGAACATGCTTCCACCAGAAATCAGATAGTGCCATTTTCATTACATCCCAATACTCTGCATCACGATGTAACCTGAATAGACTACTACCATTAAGAGTCCAAACATAAAAATCCATCCAATCCCTTCCTAGAATCTCCATTAAACCCTGAGCTTGAGGAATATAGTGAACTGGAATTCGAGACCAAGGGAAAGCTTTACTCATGTCTCCATTAAAATATGGACACTTTATCTCCAGTACTCCATGAGAAGGCAATTCATACACCAGCCTGTCAATAACACCATCTGGTGAAGCAGCTAGCCAATTGTCTTCTGGTTTTGCATTGTAGACCTGAAATTCAGGAAATAATACATTGTTTCCAGTTATCAGTTTGTATCTTTCAAGTGCTTTCTCCTCTTTTATATTGCTCCAACAGGTGGCAAGGTTTCCAGAAAATGGTTCGATAGCACCGATTTTTTCTAACCACAACTGAACCCTTCGCCTAGGCCAGAATCCAATGGCACCAGCAAAAGTACTAGCTGTCAGCTTGTGTTTCCTAAGTGTTTGCCAGTTTTTAAAACCAGTGTTAGAGGCTAGGTGCTTGAAGGACTGAATAAGTTTCACCAGATGCATATTTCAACAAGCCATCAACTTTGCCCAATCTTTTAGATGGGTTATTAGAAGCATGGCTACTGGTATAGCGACTAAAATTTCTCTTATTGCCCAGTAATGCAACAAGTGAACCCATATAACAGCTACTTCTGTGCTTGAAACGTTGCGGCCAAACAACAGAGAATGAAGAAGCAATTTCGCCACTGTTAAAGAAAAGAAAGCATCAGTTGAACTGTGAGTATAAACCAGGCAATAATTGATACTTAGCAAAATAAATAAATAAATATTTAATAGAACAACACTCTAGATAATCATGGTGATCTGGTGTTTCTATGATCATTGAACAAATATATGGTTCTTTTATTCTATATTTTCTGGACAGTTCAATATTTTAAACACTCAGAATTACACCAAAGTCTAAAACATGTGGTAGTACAAAGGCTTTTCCAAAGTTGCAGATAAACTAGGCAATAATGTCAAATAACATTTAAATGAATAACAATTCAATGTATGTATACCAGACAAAGAATCATATGGAGATTTTGGTAATATAATTTTAACTGCCATGTCCTTTGCCACTACATAATTAATGAAGTCTCACTGTCCCATATCTTATTGGGTAAGAAATTAAGTATAACTAGTCACAAGCATATGTGGAGTTTAAGATCATTCCCTCTTTGATTATAGTAACAGTTTATGCATAAGCTCTCATATAATAAGTACATATTGAAAACGCTTACTTATGTTGATTACCCAAAAGTTGGCTGAAACAAGCACTTAAGCAATTCTATACCTTAAAATAGCTTTCCACATTTAAGTTTCGAGCCAATAAAAAATTCCTGTTCGGACATTTCATCTAATAGAATAACGCAACAGCTCACAACCTTGGCTTGGCCCCAGAATTAAAACACCCCACAGGAACATAACAGACCCAAACCATATAATAAACCCAAAGAACATAGAATTACACCTGGAACAAAGTAAGAGGAGCGAATATAAAGAAAGCGATGGTTTCGTTACCAAAGGCGGTGAAGTTGATACGGGTGAATATGGAGTGTTGAACGGTGCACATTAGCTGAGGTGAAGCCTATCTGAACTCCAATCATGGGGGCCATGGAGCCATCGAGAGCAGACTGAGAAGTAACAAGGACGAAAGTTGAGAACTAAACTACCACATCAACTCGAGAAATTTGAACTCACTTTAAGACAAATTTAATTTGAACTTATTCTGACAAACATAAATTGAAGGACGCTTTTTAGCAGATAGATGCTTTCCTAGAAGAGATAATTTGCATAACATAATACAGTAGGCATGCTGAAAATTCTTAAAAGAATGACTTCAAGGATATTCTCCTCCAACTATAATTCTACATTTTCTATACCCTCAATAAATAAAACTTGTTCTACTTTTTCCAAAAATATTACAGATAAAAAGATGTTATAGAATAGAATACCAACTTACTAGTTGTAGCGTGTGCAGAAAACTCTTCTCTCTGGATTGAGTTCTGCCACAGCTTTCATGAATAAGTTGTCCTGAAATTCATAAAAAAAAATTATCTGTTGATGCATAACCCTGCCTTCATACACTGTCAACAGCAAATGGCACAGGCAACCCATTAAATCATCCCTCAAAGCTTCACAATACAGGAAAATACAAAAGGTTTGGAAATCCTAGGGAAGGGAACAACAAAATACAAGGGGGTGATTTTCACATGGAGATCCATCTACACATAACCAAACTTATCTTTCTTATTTCCCAATAAACCCGTGCTGGCTCATATATTCAAGACCAAAGAAGTATCAGCACTGCAGTTTGAATGCATAAGTAAAACACACTTTTCCCTTTCCATTACCAATCTTAACAACCAAAAATTAAGAGTGAAAACAAACCTCTATACACAGACTATCAGCAGAAAAACAAATTGAATATTGTGTGTGTAAAAGTATGATTTTGTCTGTTTACATTATTTGGTTCACCTAACTTATGTCGCTGTGTGATTGTGCATGTGCCACGCCATTGTGCTAGTGTGTGAAGTGGGAATGGTACTGCCAAAGTGTGATGCGTGAGAAACTGTTTGTGGGAAACCCGCAATTATAAGTAGAACGGGAAAGAAAAATCTGGAAGGAATGAGAAGGCTACCTATACTCTTTTACACTTTGAAAATCAGTAAAACGGGACATCATCAAAGAACACCCCAAACTAGTGGATTATGATTTATGACCGAATTCCAGGGTGGTCCGAATTGGGCAGATTATGGTGAGTCTCACTGTCAATGGTAACAAATATAAAATATACGATATCCATGAAACTGATGAGAAGCACGAAATGAATGCCACTCGCGATTACGGTTGCGTGACTTACCACGCTGGATACGGTGGCAATAGCGAAGAACGGCGGTATGGTGAGCCTGCTGTCCGGTCAGAACTCCCAACTCCAACACCTCGAAAGGGAAATTGCAAAGCAAAAAAGAGAACAGTGTTGACCAAAGGCGCAGCAATGAGGTTTTGGGGCAATACGGGTAGGGATGGAAATGGGTGGTAAATTTTTTTTTTTGGCATATAGCACTTCTGTTTTTTTAATTCGCTAGTTAATGGAGAGGAGGCAGATATTGAATACTTATAATATCTGTTAGTGAAATTATTTTGAGTGGTTCAAATAAAAATATATTTTTATTTAATTAAGCAATATATTTGTCTATCTATTAGACTCATATTTTTCATATTGTTGATCGCTTTTTATATATAAGTATAGCCAATCTTGAGTAAAAAACAATTTATTATAAAATTAATATTTTTAAAGTAATTAACAATATCCATAACCCGCTAAAAACCCGACTAGTGGGTATCAATGTGGGTTCGGGGGAGCATTTTTAGTCGACGGCGGGTACAGGAGACTACCAAACGGACTACGAACTCTTTGACTCTTTGCTAGTAAATGCATATCTTGGATTCACTTTTGTTGGAAACAAAAGTAATTCTAGATACATAAAACCTATTTTAATATATTTGGGTGTTATCGAATATAATTAACTTCTTTTTTATAACCTAAAAATATTATTGATAATAGCAACTACCCAGATTATAAATTATCACAAGATAGCAACTTCAATGAAAAATACAAATCCCAAAATATTAGTTGTTCATAATTTTTTATTGGTAATTATATTATTAGTGCAAAGTATCCATTGACTCCTCTAATGATAATCTCGAACTCGAGATTTTACTTAAGGGATCCGAGTCCAGTGTCACTTGTACCGATGTAATGTTGGTGTTGTTCATAATTGAATAAAGAGTTAAATATATTTTTAGTTACTGTAGATATATCAATGTTTGCTTTTAGTCCCTCAACTTATTTTTGTCTTTTTAGTCTCTATTTTTTGAAAATATATCGCTTTTAGTCATTATGGCTTTTTTAAATTTAAAAAATATTTTTAAAAATTCATTTTTATCCCTTATAATTTTCAATTCCCAATTTGTACCAAACCCTCATTCACCATTTCAGGCTAGACATTTTCTGGCTAGCCCAACCTAAAACACATTGGACCAAGCCGAGTCTAAATTATTTACAAAAAAAAACATCTCAAAGTATTAAAAAATAAATAAAATGCAGGTCTGACCTGGCATGAAAGACCCATCAGGCAGGGCCAAAATGGTCCGATTTCTTTTGAGCTTGTAATTAACGAGTCTAGTGTAACATAAAATATGGGCCCATCAACTAGGCCATCGAGTTGGGTCAAAATTAACATCCCTAATAATTAAAAAAGTGGATTTGGTAAAAATTGAAAAATTAAAAAGGTTAGAATGAATTTTAAAAAAGACATTTTTTTTAATTTAAAAAATGGTCGTAGGAACTACAAATAATACATTTCTAAAAAATTAGAGACTAAAAAGAGAAAAAATATTCAAATAACTAAAAGCAAATATTTACATATTTATAGAGACTAAAAACATATTTAACCCTTTAATAAATTAGTTATTGCCAGCCCAATTCCTATCCAAAAAAGAGACCCAATCCAAAGTGAAGTAAAACTGATCCGGTACAGAACACCCTTGTGAACCAGCAGTTTCAGTGTCAAAATCCTACCCAAGATCAGAATCAACCAAGCCCTGTGAATATTTTCACAACCCCGGTGTAGATCTTGCTGATAGGAGCTGAGTTACTGCAAACAGACTCGCTCGCAGCTGTAAAGCAACTGCCACTACGGGTGTGAAACTCCCAGTATTTTCAGAATAATAAGACCAAGCAGACCCGATTAGATCACAATTGTGAAACCTGAAACACCCCAGGTGTGAAGTGTACTGTTTCCAAAAACATAGGTCTGATATTCCATGTCCAAAATCTGCATCTCTTGATTTTGAATTGCCTCTAGAATAGATTCTAACATGAAGCTGAGATTTGGAGCTTTTACCTCCAAATGCTATTTTTAGTCTCAAATTTATTATTCAACTCACTTTTATTTGACCAAAACAAATATAAACCATTTTACATTCAACTCATTTTTAACCAAACCAAAATCAATTTTAAATAAAATCAATTCATTCAAAAGAAATTTTCATCACCGTAGAACTAATGACCTACGGTGGCTTCAGGAAATCTTGGTGTCATTTGCATGCATGGAGATCCATTATGGCAGAGAATGCTCCAAAGTGAGATTGATTATTTTGCAATTTTCTTGAAAGTATCTATTTAGCCTGTTCAACTAGTTATAGGTAATCAAGTGAATCATAATCGTTCATTTAAAGACAATTATACTTAAACTATAATATGAATTTAATAATGGTATATCAGTCCACCTTAAACAGGGCCCATACTCAGCGTTATTAAAATTATATTACTGCACACTACCTATGCAATTGAGTTGTCATTGCTCGTACTAAGTCAAAGAGAGATGTTAATTGCAAAAGTTATAGGATTATTATAGGATTATGGTCCCTTCCCTCGAAATTTCCTATGAAAGAAAAGGAAGGTATGGTTACCTGCTTCTCTGTCCGATATACACCATGAAGTCCAAAGAGCATGAGACAAAATTAACTTAGAAATATATATTCTATTCATTTGTTAATATTTCTCAAAACGAGCTAAGCTCGTTTCATTTGCATAACGAAATTGAGAGGGTAATATATTTTAAACTTATGATCAATGCTCACACGCGTCAGAGAGGAATATTGCAACTGGTTGCAGGAGAGAAGAGGATCCTTTTTTGATTTTGGTATCTTTCAATGAAATTTCTTCCGAAAGAAAAAAGAAATGCTTCTCACACCGCTCCTAAAAAGCGGTCGCTTCTCTGTCCGTGAAGGCAAACCTCGCTTAGTAGTACTTGAGAACAAAATGATGTCCATGTTCAACCGTATTCTGAGATGTCCGATGCAACCAAAGATATGGAGACTTGTGTCTTTTGCTTCATCTGTTGTTGGAATGCTCTGTTACGGTCTCAGCTCTTCCTTCAACCACGTATTCGGGAAGTGAATGTTAAATGTGTAATTCAGAATTAGTGAAATAAGTGTCAGTTAGTTAGTTACTTGTTAATTGTGTAACTACCTTGTTATAAAAGGTGTGATGTAAATCAGTTTTTTCAATCAAGTGAATAATACAGTTTTACCTCCTAACAGACTCTCTCAATTCTCTCTATCCTTTTCCCTCTTCTCTAACAGAATTGGTATCAGCAGCCTCACGATCAAGAGGCCTGTGACGACATGTTCGTGGTGGCGGTACAGACCCTGCAATGACGATGACGGGAAACAATGGCAGCTTCCAAGGGAACCTTCCAGTTCTTGATGGCATGAACTGGGACAAGTGGTGTGTCCAGATGAAGGTGGTGTTTGGCTTCCAAGAAGTGCTCGAGGTGGTCAAGAATGGCTATGTGGAGTTGGGTGAAAACCCCACTGATGCCCAATGAGCAACATACAGGGAGTCCAAGAAAAAAGATTGCAAAGCCATGTTCATTCTGCATCAATGTGTTGATGCGGCCCATTTTGAGAAAATTGCTGGTGCTGAAACTGCCAAGGCAGCGTGGGACATCCTGGAGAACTCTCACACTGGTGGGGAGAAGCTGAAGAAGGTGCGACTTCAGACTTTGAGGCGGCAATTTGAGCTGCTGCAGATGGAGAGTCAAGAAAAGGTTTCTGCCTACTTCACCAGAATTCTGACCCTTACAAACCTGATGAAAGGATGTGGGGAAAGAATCAGTGATCAAACAATAATTGAGAAGGTGCTGCGTACTCTAACCCCTCGATTTGACTACATAGTGGTGGCCATTGAGGAGTCAAAAAATATAGAAACCATGAAGGTGGAAGAGCTACAGGGCTCTTTGGAGGCGCATGAGCAACGCATGAATGAGAGGAATCCTAAAAAAGCAGTTGATCAGGCCCTGCAGGCACAATCTAATAAATACAAAGGTGGTGACAAAGGCAAAGGGTGGAAAGGGAAAGGCAAGAGCAAATTTCAGAATTACAAAGGTGGTGGTAAAGGAGGTTCAAGCAGGAAACATAGTCATGCTCATTCAAATCATGACAAACCTGAAAGTTCACAAAGAAGAGCTGCAGCAGGTTCCAAGGACAAAGGAGAGAGAAAGAAGTTTGATAAGAAGAAAATCCAATGTTACAATTGCCAAAAATGGGGACACTATGCAGATGAGTGCTGGTTCGACAAGGGGAAAGAATCAAGAGATAGTGATGATGAAGCACACCTTGCTCGTGGTGATGAGGATTCAGACTCTGATCCTGTCCTTTTGATGGCAACTACATGTGATGAACCTGCTGATTTGGAATCCTGGTACTTGGATACAGGATGCTCTAATCACATGACATGCCATAAGGAGTGGTTGACTGATTTTGACAGCAGGAAAACTAGCAAGATCAGATTTGCTGATCATAGCTCAGTGATGGCTAAAGGTGCTGGGAATGTCGCAATCAAAAGAAGTGATGGCAAAACAACACTAATTGAAAGTGTCCTTTATGTGCCTGAGATGAAGTGCAATTTACTGAGCCTTGGCCAACTAGTAGAAAAGGGATTCAAAGTGATCCTGCATCAAGACTGCTTGGAGATCTTTGACTCCAAACAAAGGAAGATACTGAGAGCTCCCCTGAGCAAGAATAGAACTTTTCAGGCCAATATTAAAGCTGCTGAGGTCCAATGCTTGACTGCCACAGACTCTAATGATGAGTGCTAGTTGTGGCACTCAAGACTTGGGCATCTAAACTTCAAAGATATGAGGCAACTGGCAATGAGAAACATGGTTGAAGGCCTACCCAGAATCAATGTACCTGACAAGGTGTGTGAAAGGTGCATCATCAGCAAACAACCAAGAAATTCTTTCAAGTCTCATTTGCCAATGAGAGCTGCTGGCCTGCTTGGTGTTGTGCACTCTGATGTATGTGGTCCTTTTGAGGTCCCTTCAATTGGAGGTAATAAGTACTTTGTCTCCTTTGTTGATGAATTCAGTAGAATGATGTGGTTGTATTTGATTAAGACCAAAGGGGAAGTCTTTGAAGTGTTTCAAAAGTTTAAAGTGATGGCTGAAAAACAAAGTGGCATGTCTCTAAAAATTCTTAGAACAGACGGGGGAGGGGAATACACATCAAATGAATTTGAATCCTTTTGTGTTAAGCATGGTATACAACATGAAATTACTGCACCATGCACACCACAACATAATGGTTTAGCTGAAAGAAGGAACCAGACCATACTAAACATGGCTAGAAGCATGTTGAAGGAGAAGGAGTTACCTCAATCACTCTGGGGTGAAGCTGTGTCCACTGCAACCTATGTGTTAAATAGGTGCCCAACCAAAAGATTGAAGTCTCAAGTGCCTGAAGAGATATGGAGCAGCAGGAAGCCATCGGTCAAGCATCTTAGGATTTTTGGATCCTTATGTTACAAACATGTACCTGATGTAAAAAGAAAGAAGTTACAAGACAAGAGTGAAATGGTGGTTCTAGTAGGGTATCATCCCACTGGAGCATATAGACTTTACAATCCATTGACCCAGAAAGTGTCTTACAGTAGAGATGTCTTGGTGGATGAGGCAAGATGCTGGGATTGGAAGAACAAAAATAGTAAGGTTGCATCACCTACAGCAGCCTTACTAGAAGATGGAGAGGGAAGTGAAGAAATAATTGAAGCACCAAGAGAGGAGATTCCAATACAACAGCAGAGGCCACAAAGAAGCAGACAGCTACCATCCAGATTTGCTGATTTTGAAGTGTTTTCTCACTGCGCAGTGGCAGCAGAAGAAGATCTTGTACATTTGGCTCTGTTGGCTGATGCAGAACCAATTGATTTTGAAGATGCAATAAAGAAAGAGATCTGGCAAGATGCTATGAAGGAGGAGCTGAGATCCATAGAAAAGAATCATACTTGGGAGCTTGTTAAATTGCCTCCAAACAAGCAACCAATTGCAGTGAGATGGGTCTATAAACAGAAACTGAAACCTGATGGATCAATTGCCAAGCACAAGGCAAGACTGGTAGCAAAAGGGTTCCTTCAAAGAGCTGGCCTGGATTACAATGAAGTTTTTGCACCTGTGGCCAGAATTGAGACAATTAGATTGGTGATTGCCTTAGCAAGCATGAGAAGTTGGCCCTTATTTCAGCTTGATGTGAAATCAGCCTTTCTGAATGGGCCACTAGAGGAGGAAGTGTATGTGATGCAGCCACCTGGGTTTGAAATTGAAGAAGGCAAAGACATGGTGTACAAATTAAAGAAAGCTCTTTATGGCCTAAAGCAGGCACCAAGAGCTTGGAATAAGCAAATAGATTCCTTCTTACAGCAGCAAGGATTCTATAAATGTGCAGTGGAGTATGGTGTCTATGTAAAATTGCAAAGCCAAGAGAGGATGATGCTCATTTGCCTATATGTGGATGACCTTTTAATTACTGGAAGTGACTTGAGTGGCATTGAAAAATTCAAGGAAACCTTGAAGGCAGAATTCGATATGACAAACCTTGGTGTGTTGACATATTTCCTAGGGATGGAAATTCAGCAAATAAAAGAAGGTATAGTCCTGCATCAAAGAAAGTACACTGGTGATGTCCTGAAAAGATTCAATATGCAGAGCTACAACCCAGCTTCCACACCAGTTGAGTTGAATGTGAAATTGCAGAAAAACAGTGAGGAGAAATCTGTTGATGGCACCCTATTCAAACAAATAGTGGGATCACTTAGATACCTTTGCAATAGCAGACCAGATATTGCATTTGGTGTTGGGCTGATTAGTAGATTCATGGATGATCCCAAGGTGGCTCATATGGTTGCTGCAAAGAGAGTACTAAGGTACTTAAGAGGAACTGCTGATTATGGTCTTCTATTTCCTAGAGGATCAGGAAGTGAGAAACTGAATCTGATTGGGTTTTCAGACTCTGATTGGAGTGGTGATCAAGATGAGAGGAAAAGCACCACTGGATATGTGTTCAAGCTTTTGAATGCACCAATCTCTTGGTGCTCTAAAAAGCAACCAGTGGTAGCTCTGTCCAGCTGTGAAGCCGAGTACATAGCAGCTGCCTATGCTGCTTGTCAAGCCCTTTGGTTCGCCTCCCTACTGGCAGAAATGAAAGTGGAAGTGCAGAGACCATTACAGCTGCTTGTTGACAACAAGTCAGCTATAAATTTGACCAAGAACCCAGTCTCACATGGGAGATCCAAGCACATTGAAACTAGATTTCATTTCATCTGTGATCAAGTGAACAAAGGGAACATTGAAGTGGTGTTTTGCAGGACTGAAGAGCAAGCTGCAGATGTTTTAACCAAGTCCTTGAAGGTTGACAGATTCAAGCAACTTAGGAGGATGTTAGGTGTAGTGTCTTTGAGTGATTCTGAATTGAAAGGGGTGTGTTAAATGTGTAATTCAGAATTAGTGAAATAAGTGTGTCAGTTAGTTAGTTACTTGTTAATTGTGTAACTACCTTGTTATAAAAGGTGTGATGTAAATCAGTTTTTTCAATCAAGTGAATAATATAGTTTTACCTCCTAACAGACTCTCTCAATTCTCTCTATCCTTTTCCCTCTTCTCTAACAGTGAACACATTGAAGATCTTTCTTTATACTGTCTTCAGTTTCATTGTATGCCTTGCCATCTTGTTTTCAAAGACATGGCAAAGGTCAACTCCACGTCTCCAACTCAAAGCTCATTTGGTATTTTCCGTTCTCACAATTACCACTGTTTACTCTTTTTCTTTGATAAAGTGAACGGAAAACCAGATGCATATAGCCTGATTTCTAGTGCTGCTTTCGCTATCATGTCTAGGAGTAATATTAATTCTCACCATGCTAATATCATGACTTTTGGTGCCCTGCCAGCAAATGGAGATCTTGGACTCCATTACCTCAGGGTCGCTCAAGTTGATTCACATTCGCAACAAGGCTATAGTGATAGTGATCGTATCAGGCTCGACGATTGTTCAAAGGTGCTTGCTAAGATGAATCAGAAGCTCAACCACATGATGTGGAATCAGGTGGAGAAATACAGATTTGAAACCTTTGCTAGACTCACAAAAAGAGATTTGGAAGCCTTACGAGATCAGGTGGAACAAGGAAATTATCGAAGGCCTTCAAGAAACAGTTAAGCACATGGTGGCAGTTGGGTTTGAGACTGAGTATTGTAATGTGTACAATACTTTCCAGAGCGAATTTTAAAACAAGTGCCTATGTAGATTTGGGCTGCAGGAGATCAACTTGTGGGAGGTTGAGAGGACAATGTTGGGAGTTTGATTGCCGCCTTCAATGCAGCTCTGAGGGTACTTTTTCCCACTGAAAGGGCACTCTGGGATCGCCTCTTCTCCGGGTTCTCTTCTGCCGCCCATAATATTTTTCCCACGTTAGATTGTAGGAAAATGAAATTGAATTGTGGGCTAGCTCCAGTGCCTCCTCATGGACACCGGTAAACATAATAGAGTTAGGAAATTCCTCTAGGACATTCAGGCCAACCCAAAATTGAATATCTGTTTCCACAAGTAGAATAATTGCATATGGACATTTCTAAAATACGGCCACTCCGAGGGTTGGAGATTGAGTCACAACTGACAAGAGACACTATATATATATCTAGTGAAAAGAAAGGCTAAACAATCACAACTGGAATAGAGGGCAGTAACTCCACTTCGGGAACGTTAGAATTCCTAAAATCTAACGCCGCAATACAAGAGCATATTGCAACCAACCTAGCACACATTGCATAGAACCTTATCTCCAGGATTATCTCAGAATTATCATCTTGCTCATTTATCAGCATGCATGCTCATATTCATCACATTCCAAACCATAAAATCAACATGCATGATTCAGAACACCATTTATCAAATTTTCCAGAGCCACCATATACCTCATAAAAATCGCACACAATCACCAAAAACACATCTACCAACATTCAAACTAACATACATGCATTGATAAAGGGTAATGGCACTTACCTGTTCATCCAGCCACCATGCAATGATCCAAAACCACTCAACACACAAATAAAGCTCTTGTGTTGTAATGGTGATCTGAGGTGCCAAGAACACAAGTTCTCTAACCTTCGAAATCAACCCACACAGTGTAAAAGAACAGAATATGCAGAAAACAAGAGCAAAGAACAAGAGAGAAGAGAGAGGAGAAAACTGGTCTGATTTTTTCTCACTAAAAAGCTGAATGTAAATTACATAAACTTAAGGAAGTCTAACTTCTAAAGCTTCCTAATATGACAAGAAAAAAATAAAACTAAAACAAAATCTACACAAAATAAGGATCATCATTCCTTTTTACCAACTAATTTGACCATATAACCATCAATTCCAAAAGTATGGGTTCTTTACCTAACCAGCTAGTTTACATAGAAAAGCAAGTAAACATAAATATTTAATATTAACTTCAAAGTATTTAGAAAAATCTCAATTTCTAACACTACTCCTCCTTGGGATTTTTCTTGAATACTCCAAGCTTTGATCTCAACACTTCAAACTCGCCCTTGGAAAGGGCTTTTGTCATTATGTCTGCAATCTGATTTTCAGAGTTGCAATGCTCCAAGCTGACTTCCTTTGCCTTCTCAGCTTCTCTAATGTCATGATACTTCACCTTGTTGTCCACCCATATGACAGTAGCTTCTCTTTGAATCTGCCCCACATCTAATAAAATCTTCCTTAGCCAAATTGCTTGATTTGTTGCTGCTGCAGCTGAAATATACTCAGCTTCAGCTGAGGATTGGGCCACCACATCTTGTTTCTTCGAATTCCATGAGAAAACAGCACTGCCAAATGAGAAAAGATAACCAGAGGTACTCCTGGAATCATCTAAACTCCTTGCCCAGTCACTATCTGCATAACCTTGAAGTTCTCCACTTTCATTTTTCAAAAACCACAAGCCATAATCAGCTGTACCCTTTATGTACCTTAATACTCTCTTTGCTGCACCAAAGGGAACTTGACTAGGAGAATGCATGAACCTGGAAAGCAAACTTGCAGCAAACATTATATCTGGCCTTGTTGCTGAAAGATACAACAAGCTTCCAATTATACTTCTATAAATAGAAGCATCTGCTCTATTTTCTCCATCACTCTTTGATAATATTTCATTCACAACTAGTGGTGTGGCAACAGGTTTGCACTTCTCCATGTGAAATTTTTTTAGTACTTCCAAAGCATATTTCTTTTGAGAGATGAAGATTCCAACATTTGACTGAAAAATCTCCATTCCAAGACAATATTTCATTTCACCCAAATCTGTCATCTCAAATTCACTCTCCATATCTTGCTTAAATTGCTTTAGAGAACTGGAAACATTCCCTATAACCAACAAATGATCAACATATAAGGAGACTATGAGCTGCACTTCATTTTTTGACCTCTTGACATACAAAGTCGTTTCATTTTCACTCCTTTTAAAGTCCTTCTGCAGGTGGTGCCTGTTTCAAACCATATAAAGCTTTGTGAAGCTTGTAGACCTTATCTTCACATTTGGGAACTTGAAAACCTTCAGGTTGATCAACATAGATATCTTCCTCAAGAAAACCATTTAAGAAAGCTGACTTTACATCAAAATGATATATTTTCGAACCCAATTTTGCTGCCAAGGCTGCTAACAATCTGATTGTATCATGTCTTGCAACAGGAGCAAATGTATCAGAAAAATCAACACCATGTTGCTGAAGATAACCTTTTACCACCAATCTAGCCTTAAGTTTGTTTACAAAACCATCTGGATTAAGTTTAATTCTGTAAACCCACTTAACACCAATTACCTTTTAATTACTCGGTCTGTCTACAAGCTGCCAAATATTATTTTTCTCTATCATATTCATCTCCTCCTGCATGGCAGCTTTCCAACCTTCTTTTTCAGCAACATTTGCATAGCTTGCAGGTTCAAGTGCAGCAATATTGCATCTAGCATAAATGTCCTCCAAGGTTCTGGTGCCTCTGATTGGAAAATCTGTTTCATTATCAGAATTTTCTCCTTCATCTTCAGAATTTTGTTCTTGAAAGTCACTTACTCTAGGTTGTCCTTTGCTTGAGGCTTCAGCTTGGCATTTCTCCCAATTCCATTTTGAAAACTCATCAAACTTTACATTTTTGCTTGCTGATAAGTATTTTTTTTGTCAATAAATTGTAAATCCTATATCCTTTGGAGTTACTGCAGTCTGCAGTACCCCAAAAAAATACCAACTTCAGATTTTTGATCTAGTTTATCTCTTTTTACATCCGGAACAAGAGCATAACACACGCAACCAAATATTTTTAGATGCTCCACCGAAGGCTTCCTTCCATACCATGCTTCAAAGTGAGTTTTGCCTTTCAAGGCTTTGGTAGGCAATAAATTCAGCAAGTATACTGAGGTGTTTACAGCCTCAGCCCAAAAGGTTTTTGGAAGACCTTTCTCAAAAAGTAAACATCGAGCCATCTCCATCTCTATCATTGTCCTATTCTTCCTTTCACTCACTCCATTTTGTTGAGGAGTGTAAGGAACAGTTAATTGATGCTGAATTCCCGCCTGTTCACAAAATTTCTTAAATTCCCCTGCTATGTACTCAGTTCCATTATTAGACCTGAGCTTTTTAATTTGACATCCAGCCTCATTTTCAACCATAGGCTTGAATCTTTGAAAAAGTGGAAACACGTCTGACTTTTGCTTTAGAAAAAATACCAAAGTCATCCTTGTGAAATCATCTATAAATAGCAGAAAATATTTGCTGCCATTTAAAGATGGTGTGCTCATTGGACCACACACATTGGTGCGTATAAGTTGCAATTTTTCAGTGGCTCTCCAGCTTGCTTCAGTAGGAAATGGCAATTTACTTTGCTTACCGTACTGATATACATCACACACATCAATAGTATCTTGAATGGCAGGCAGATTTTGAACTAAATCATTTGAACTCATTTGCTTCAAAGTAGAGTAACTAAAATGGCCAAGCCTTTTGTGCCACAAAGAAGAATCATCTACTGCATTTGGAAAAGCATGCATGGCAGTTTGCTTCCATTCAAGAGGAAAGCTTTTATCTCTCATTTTAATAGACATTAGTTCACAACCAGAAGGGTCAAATATAGTGCATCTCATATCTTCAAAATGCAAGGAATAATTCTTTTCAAGCATTTGCCCAACACTCAAAAAACTTTGATTTACCTCAGCCACAAATAAAACATCTAAAATATATTTGATACCTGAGGGAGTTTCAACAGCAACAACTCCTTTTCCTTTGACATCAACACATTCTCCATTGCCAATGGTGACTTTAGACAAATAGGACTGGTCAAGTTCCTTGAAGATGCTTAGGAGTCATATGATTAGTGCACCCACTGTCTATTAGCCATGCTTCTTTTTTACTGTTTGCTGAAGAGCAAGAAGCAACAAACAACTGCTCCTCAACCTGTTGTTGATGCTCAACAACTTGGGCTTGCTGTCCCTGCTGGTTTGATTTGCTTTTGCGAACCTTCTCCACATAACCAAGCTGATTACAGGCCCTACATTTAACTCCAGGCCTGAACCAACACAAATTTTCTCTATGATTATTCTTCTTACAGTGGGGGCAAGGTGGAAACTTTTTCCAACCTCCTCCTTTGCTGCCTTCTTCCTCTTTTTTACCTTCTCCTTTTTTCCCACCAAATGGCTTTTTCCCAGAACTACTACATCCTTGAGCTTTGCCTTTGGTGTTGGCCACAAAAGCACATTCAACA
The DNA here is from genome assembly GCA_030159175.1 of Glycyrrhiza uralensis. Taxonomy (NCBI): domain Eukaryota; kingdom Viridiplantae; phylum Streptophyta; class Magnoliopsida; order Fabales; family Fabaceae; genus Glycyrrhiza; species Glycyrrhiza uralensis. Next base: position 7,930,373 of record BRZY01000006.1, read on the forward strand.
TTATCTTCCATTCTCAAAGATCTTCTCTGTTCAGTAGCTTGCAAAGCATTGACAAGCTCTGCAAGTGTTATTTGAGAAAAATCCTTATTTTCTTCAAGAGGAGATTTTTGACTCAAACCTCTCTAGAAGACAAACCAGAATTTTCTCCACAACCCGTGATCACTAAGCTCCTCACCTAGCAATATGATTTGTGTGAAGGCTTCATGGTGAAGGCTTTCTCACTGGTTTTCTCTCACACACAATCTGTCTTGCTTGTTTTCTTACCCTCACAGACCCTTTAAGATCAATGAAGCTCTAGATACCATGTAAAAAAACAGAATATGCAGAAAACAAGAGCAAAGAACAAGAGAGAAAAGAGAGGAGAAAACTAGTCTGAATTTTTCTCACTAAAAAGCTGAATATAAATTAGATAAACTTACGGAAGTCTAACTTCTAAAGCTTCCTAATATGACAAGAAAAATAAAACTGATACAAAATCTACACAAAATAAAGATCATCATTCCTTTTTACCAACTAATTTGACCATATAACCATCAATTCCAAAAGTATGGGTTCTTTACCTAACCAGCTAGTTTAGATAGAAAAGCAAGTAAACATAAATATTTAATATTAACTTCAAAGTATTTAGAAAAATCTCAATTTCTAACACATAGTCATACATGTAGACAATCTTTCATTTTTGTAGCTAATTTCATGAAGAACTCCCCCCTTTCACTTTGTAATGCTAGCTGACGGGTTTGATGTGCTTGGACGGTTCCTTGGTGCTTGATCTTCTTGTTGTCGGTTGCAATCCTCTCCAAGACACAAAAGACTAAGTTAATAAGAGATTAAACATGGAAGAAAATGAAATAGAGAGAGGTATGGGGCTGTTCTTGGCGTGGAGACAAGAGGAGAAGAGAGAGATGAAGATGTTAGTATCACAAGTAGAGAGAAGTTAGAACAAATCAACTTTCTGTAAGAGTGCGATAGGAGAAATGAATACACACTTTGATATTAGTGGGGGAGGGGCCTCGGCCTTCCCTTTAAAACGGCAATGGGGCCGAGCCATGACTCAATTTGGGTTTCCCCTTGCTTGGTCCAAACCAAGTAGGGGTATTTAGGTAATTTCACATATACAATAGGCTCAGATTATTTAATTATAATAGTATAGAAAATATAAATGGGATGATCAATGATGAATTTATTTCTGAATAATACTCAAGACAAGTGAACATTATAAAATTTTAAATTAGCAAAGGGTTAATAAAGAAACAGGGGAAACAGGGGTTTCGTAATTATTTCTCCACAAAATCAAACAAAATGCGTACTCAATCAGGAGTTAGAATCTTCATGATGTTACACATCTTGTTCGTTCTCTCACTCATAAACCCTTTAAAACCAATGGTGCTCTTGAAACCGTGTTAGAAAGAACAAAATAATAAGTGATTTTTTTAGAGAAATAGCAAGAACAGAGGGTAAAACAAATCTAATTTTTATTTCAATAGTGGCGGGCTTTGGACAAAAAATTTGGGGTCCAAAATAAGATTTCATGTATAAATTAAATATATAATATCATATTTTATATCTAAAATTTAAGTTGTAATGTAAATACACAAAGTTGATAATAAAAAAATATTAAAGTAAATTAGTATAAATTACCTTAAAGTATTATTATGTACAATTAGAACTAATTGGAAATATTGTTACACTTTTACAAATTACATATATAGAAAGCATATTAAATGAGAACTCGTGGTTATTGTAAAAATAAAAATATTTAATTATAGCTATTAGATTGAAATTAATGGTTCAAATTGCATCTTTAATTATAATTCTAATGTGATATTTTCTTTTTTTAATTATAGATCATGTGTGATTAAAAGATCACATTTAAATTTTTAATTAGAGAAGTAATTTGAATGGTTGGTTTCAATCTAATGATTGTAATTAAATGTTGTCATTTCTCACAATAACCACAAATTTTCACATGATATGTTTAGAGTTATATATATTTTTAGTTCTCGTAAATAGAAATATTTTCTTTTAGTACCCCAATTTTAAAATGCTTTATTTTGGTCTATCATTTTGTGAAATACGTCACTGTCACATAGTCGTTATTGTGGGTATTTTGAAAGACTACATATAACCTATTTTACAAAATAGAAAATTAAAATGAGATATTTTTAAATTGGAGGACTAAAAATGAATATTATACTATTTATGGAAACTACATATATATAGGGGGTCCATGACCCATCTTTGTCCCTATAAAGCTCTGCCCCTGCATTTCATTTTTAAAGATAAACATTAAACATTACAAGTAGCTGAAAGACTAAGCATAAAGACTTTTTTGATTGGACGAAATATAAAAAATATTTAATACAAAGAATTTGTTTGTTTTGGATTATTTTATAAAAAAATATACTTTTTTAAAAAAATAATCACTTTTAAAAAATTTCTGTCCATTTGTTTTAGCTTTTGAAAAAACTAGAATCTAAAAATAATATCAAATCGGTTTATAATGAAAACTATTTTGAAGAACTTTTGAGAAATAATCTAATTATAACAAGTGTGGTAAATGAGAGAAAAAGATTTACAAAATAATTTTTTGGATGATAAACGAATACAAATTAGTTTCTATCTTACATAAAAATCTATTAAAAAAAATAATCATGAGACTATTTTAAACAAAAATCCTTTTTTTAATCTTAAACAAATGGGTCCAAAATCTCCACAAAATAAGTAAATTGTGCAATTTTAGTCCCTAAAATATATTGATTTCTCAGTGATAAAAATTGCACAATCATGAAACAAAATCTCACAATCATTATTCATGAGAAACCAAAATCGAAACGTGATGAACAAAAATCACACAATCCTAATAGAGAGACTAAAAATGCAATTAAGTAATAAGATATCCTTACCTAGATCACCATTTTTCACTCGGCCTTCTTTTATCCTCCAGTCGCGCAACCCTTCCCTTAATATCTCCAAAAGATTCGTGTTCTCATTGCTTATGTCGCAAGGATCCTCAACCTCAGCCCAAAAGCTAGATTCCCAGTTAGCTTCGACTTGTTTCACCTGTGCATGCTCCAGCCATTTTTGTGGATACCTATGTCGTTCTGGCCCTCCCGTATATATGTAAGAACGAGTCTCGTGAGGCCCCAATCGGAGAATACCAAGGAGACCCGGCCCCTGAGGGGCATAATCCTTGGTAATGTCAAAAGTCTCCACTAGTAGGCGAATCCTTGTTCCAAGCTCAATCCATTCTTTCTGGCTTTCAAATTCATCTGGGAGTTCATAATTTCTTAGCTTTTCAATGATCTTATGCCACACAATATCCAGTTCCAGCCTCAAAACATATGCTTGAAAATGAATTTCGGGGTGGCGCCCGTTGACGTCGCAACCCAGCTCTCGATTTTTTATGTAGTTCTCCATTTTCTTCGTTATCGGCTGAACTCTTGTTTTGATCTCCCGTTCGATTCTATACCCGTTTTTCCTTCTCCCTTTCTCGAACTCTGCTGCTGCCAGAAGGGACAGTCTTGCTCTCGTGCTCTAAAATTACAAGGAAATAATTCTCACATATTCGGAAAATTCTTGGCTACATCTTAGTTTCATCTCTGAACAAATCCATTATGTTCAATAGTTGAGAAATATCTAGATAGAATTTAATTTTTGATCTATTACAATAGTAGAAGATTAATTTCCTCCCCATTATGACATGATGAAGAAATAGTATTGAAATCATCCGTCTCTTTTTCAAATCCCCTTATATGTGCATTCAATCAAAATATCTTTTCCATTAAAAATAACTTAGTTCTGTTGAAAGAAGAGAAGTATTTCTAAAAGAGAACTCAAAACTTGCTTGATACCGATACCAAATGCGAAGAACACGGGATATTTATAAGTATAAATAGAGAGATCTAAATTCACTTTTAGGACCTTCCTAATTAAAACTTAATTCTAGATATTTTTCACACAGATATTCCAAGAAGTTCTAGATTTATCTGATTTCAAATTATATATAACATTCCTCCCCTTTAATTTGAAATCTTCTTCACGCCATGTCTTGCTCAATCTATGAAAATCTTCTAGTTTTAGTGATTTTGTGAAGATATGTGCAATTTGATATGGAGTCTTTCCATGCTTACGCTCCACTTTTGTTTTTGGCTTCTCTTGTGAAGGGATACCTTGTTTCTATATGCTTTGCTTCGATCATGAAACACCGTATTCATTGCATGTGTTGGTGTAGACTTGTTGCCAATGCAAATTTCTGTAGTTTCCTCTTGTGGCAAATGAAGTTCTTTCAATAATCTCCTTTGCCAAATGGCATGGCAAGTACAAGAAGTTGTTGCCACAGTTTCTAACTCACATGTTGAAAGTGGGACAATGGGTTGTTTCTCTGAACTCCATAGAAAAGCACAACCACACATGAAAAATATAAAGTCTGTGATACTTTTTCTATCATCAATATACCCGGCGAAGTCATTATCACAAAATCCAAAGAGTTTAAAATTATTAGAAGAATGGTAAAATAGCCCATAATCAAGTGTACCTTTTAGTAGTAGAGTATCCTCTTAGCAACTTTCATGTGTGAAGAAGTAGGTGTTTCCATGAAATGACTTACTACTCTGCATATAGAATATTGAGCCTTTTACATGTTAAATATCTAAGGCTTCCGAAAAGACTTTTTTGGAACAAAGTAGGATTTTCCTTCTCTCCATCTTCAAATTTGACAATCTCATTCTGCTCTATCCATGGGTGTGTATGTTCACCGGATTACAATAAACATTAGCAAATATGAATGTATCCATGCGGCAACGGGTGCATAGATTTCTTCGTAGTTAACTCCATGCTTTTGCTTGTGGCCTTTGGCAACGAGTCTTGCTTTGTATCTTTCCACCTCTCCATTCACATTCTTCTTAGCCTTGTACACCCATTTGACTCCTATTGTTTTATATCCCTTAGCTAGGTAGAGTTTCTAATTCCCTAGTGTTCCAGTCCATGGCTTGATCTCCACCTTTTATCTTTCATGGTTTCATCAAAATTTAATGGCTCACTATTAGCAAAAAGATAATATAATTCTTTAAGCTCAAGAGAAACTTCACTAGACCTTTCATAAATGTCATGTATATCTCTCATCTTCCTTGGCCTTTCACTTGAACTTTCTTCTTGTACAAGAGATGTAGGTGATGAAGGAGGTGGAGTTGCATCTTGAATAGGCATCGTGGTCTCTTGACCTTCTTCAAGATATGGAAGAAAATTAAAGGTTTTTTTCTTGGGTCTCCCAATTCCATGTAACTTTTTCATCAAATTCAGCGTCACAACTCACCACCACTTTGACTTTGCATGGGTTGCATAATTTATATCCTTTGGAATGTGAATCATAGCCAATAAAGACATGTTTGATGCCTCAGTCATTAAACTTGGATCTTTCTTGTTGTGGTCTATGAATATAAGCTATGCTCCCAAAGACTCGCAAGTGGTTGACACTAGTCTTCCTTCCATTCCATGATTCTTGAGGGGTTTGGTCTTTGTCAGTTGATGTTAGAGAGCAATTCAACAAATAAATTGCATAAGAAATTGCTTCGGCCCAAAACTCCTTAGGCATCTTTTTGGCCTTTAACATGCATCTCGCCATGTTGAGAATGGTCCGATTCTTCTCTCAACTATTCCATTTTGCTGTGGCAATCTAGGAACTGTTAGAGGACAATGAATTCCGTGAGCTGCACAAAATTCATTGAACTCCTTTAAAGTGAATCCATCTCCTCGATTGGATCTCAGTGCTTTGATCTCATGGTCATTCTCCTTCTCTACAAGAGCTTTGAGATTCTTGAAAACAACAATAGCTTCTGATTTTTGTTTTAAAAATAAAACCAAGTATTTCTACTAAAATCATCAATGAAAAGTAAGAAATATTTACTTTTACCAAATGAAGGTACATTGATCGGCCCACATACATCAATATGTACAAGTTGAAGCGGCTTAGTTGTTCTTGATGCAGTTTCTATTGGAAAACTTCTTCTAACTTGTTTCCTGACGAGACATAATTGATTGGGATGATTAATTGAAGACATCCTTTACACTTACACCATCCTGTTTTCTCCCATGGCATTTAGTGTTCCAAAGTTCAAATGGCCAAATCTCATGTGCCAAGCTTTATTTTCCACTCAAATCTTCAAGCATTTTGCTTCAATGATTTTTAGATTCAAGATAAATATTCTATTTGCTGACGTAAGCACCTTAGCAAATAAATTATTATTTTGATCCCTAAGCCAAAGATGAATCTCATATATCCCTTTTCAACAAGTTGACCCAAACTCAAAATGTTAATTTTCAATTTAGGCACATAATTAACAGCATAACTAATCAACTGATGACTTCCATCTTAGAAGAGATTAGAATTGTACTTTTACCTTCAATTTGTACTTTTAATGAATCTCCAAAGGATACATTTCCATTCACCTTCTCATTAAGCTCTACAAATTTCTCCTTGTATCCACACATGTGATTGCTAATACCATTGTCCAAGTACCACGAACTATGGAATCGTTTTCTTCTTCTTTGAGTGTTAGCAACAAAGTTGACTCTTCGTCTTCATTAACATGATGACTGTCCCCACACACCAACACGGGTCTTTTTAGCATGCTTTATCCTCACTTACATGCTTTCTAGGAAACTTCCCAGAAGGTCACCTATCTCAAAATTGCTCCAAGTCAAGCACGCTTAACTGTGGAGTTCTTAAGTGATAGGTTACCGAAAAGAAGATGCATCTTGTTGGTATAGGTAGTACCAATCAATTCTATTAAGCTTTCCTCAACTGTACAGTCTCATACCTGCACAGTCTCAGAATACCTCTCATTCAAGTATGATTTCGGTTCATTCATGTACCCCTTCGCCTAGAAGCCTGCCAGGAGCTGCTCCTTGTCCATGCCTCTCTGCACGGCGATCACTCCCCGCCCTCGTCGGCCTCAGGATGTCACATGCCCACCAGCTTCCGCTTGGTTCGTCCCCGAACCATACCGTACTGGGAAAGAACCTAACTCTGATACCATTTGTAACATCCCGACTATTTTTCGGATTGACGACTGTCCCCACACACCAACACGGGTCTTTTCAGCATGCTTTGTCCTCACTCACATGCTTTCTAGGAAACTTCCCAGAATGTCACCCATCCCAAAATTGCTCCAAGTCAAGCACGCTTAACTGTGGAGTTCTTAAGTGATAGGCTACCGAAAAGAAGATGCATTTTGTTGGTATAGGTAGTACCAATCAATTCTATTAAGCTTTCCTCAACTGCACAGTCTCATACGTGCACAGTCTCAGAATACCTCTCATTCAAGTATGATTTCGATTCATTCATGTACCCCTTTGCCTAGAAGCCTGCCAGGAGCCGCTCCTTGTCCGTGCCTCTCTGCACTGGCGATCACTCCCCGCCCTCGTCGGCCTCAGGATGTCACAATTAACTTTTTCTTCCTTACTACTAGGAGCACTACAACATTTCCAAGAGAAATGACCAATTTTATGACAATTGTAACATTCGATTTTAGATTTGCCATACTTCCTTTTAACCATGTTCTCTTCCTCTTGTTCTTCCCTTCCTCTTGTTCTTCCACGAATTCTTGGTAATGGATGGCTTCTTTTCTTATCGATTTAATCACCATCTTTGCCTCTTCCTCCTTAGCCATGAGACAACTTCTTCTTCCTTGTCCACATCCGCTTTGATTCTTTAATCCTCCATCATTGTTCAACGAAGCTTTGGCCTTGAGAACTTGCTCTAATGGATCTTCTTGTCTCCTTTTCATTCTTTCTTCACAGGCTTCTAAAGAACATTCCAATTTTGCAATTGTCATGAGTCAAGATCTTTTAATTCTCGAATCACACATCACATAATCAAACTTAGTAGGAGTCAAGGAACGAAAAATCTTCTCCGCCATACGAACATCTTCTATTTTTTCTCCACATCTCCTCAATTGATTAACAAAAGCCTTCACCCTTGAGCAATAATCCAAACACTACTAGAAAAGATTAAATTAGCGATGAAAATGAAAGACGGAAAAAAGGAAAATGGTCTTGAATTTGGGTGACTCTAATGCTTAGAGACGGAACTAGAGACGGATTTCATTTCTTTTCCATCTCTAAATTCCGTCGTTAATTCAACTTTTTCTAGTAGTAAAAATTGATTCAGATTCCTTCATATTCAAAGCTTCAAAATCATCCTAGTGATTGAAGTCTTATCTTCTTCACTTTGTCAATGCCTTGGAGAGATTTTTCCATAATTTCGCAATCTTCCTTTGAGGTAGTAGCATAGATTATCCAAACTTTAATGGATGAGAGTGAGAGCTTGTTGACCGTTCTTCTTTATCGGTGATGAGGCCTCCTTCTCATGTTGAGACAACATCTCTTCATTTTGTGGCTTCTCATAGCCTTTCTCTTAACCTCCCATACACCTTGAAAGTCATGCATAGCTTTCATGCGAAGACACCATTTTTCATAATTCTCCTTAGGAAGACGAGGAAATTGAAAAGTGGTATATTCCAGGCTTGTCATTTCTCAACACTCTCTTCTCAACTCTAACAGCCACGCTCTTGATACCATTTTGTTGGAAGAAGATTGATACCAAATGTCAAGTAAAAGAAATATTTATAGATACAAATAGAGAACTCTAGATTCACTTCTAGGACCTTGCTGATTAAAATCTACTTCTAGATATTTTCTACACATTTCTAAATTTAAAGTACTTTTAGATTTTGGATAGATATTCCTAGAAATTCTACATTTATCTAATTTCAAATTATATATAACAAGTTGTTGATTTTTGTATATTGTGTTTTTATTGGAGAAATAAGGAAAGATAAGGTGATTTCAATCCGATGATATGTTGCTTACCAGGCCAAGGGCATTTGAGACCGTGTTGATCATTGCAATGTCGACTTCGTCGTCATTTGACTGTGATTCTTTTGATTCTGATTTTCGACAATCCTCATCAGACAAAGGAGGCTTCTCGACTTGGTCCAAATACACAACATTCTGCATTGCTAAGGTTATTCGCAGTTCGGTGCCATAAATTAAATGTTCTCGTAGGCTTCTATAGGAAACTTGAGGAGCTTCTGCCTCAGTGCTTAGTTGAGCGGAGAAAAACATGAGCTGCAGAACTGAATTTGGGTTTCTTATGACAATTTGCTTTCCTTCCTTTCCATTTGCAGTGCAGAAAATGTAAGTCCCAAAGGGTCTATAAGGGCTTAAAGGATTAAAATTTGCAAGAGTTTCCACTATTGTCTCAGTGCTGCACATTAGCTTGCAGGCAGCATGACTTGTGACAGTACAAACATTTGACATCACGGCAAAGTAGAAACCTGAAGTTGCAGTGGCTGTTTCAAAAACTGATAAACCCATGAAAGATTTGGACTTGGGATCAAACAACTGTGAGACGGGTTCAAATCTTTGGCCAAAAGAAGAGAGCGGGGCAAGGAGGATTCTTGGTACCACGTCATATCTCATCACAAAATGTGTGAAGAAGCGAGACCAATTTTTTCGCCTTGTAGCATGAGAAAATATGTGGTTACCAACCAAGGGAGAACCAAAAGTAACACACAGAGGAGAGATACCCCCTAGGGACTGTGGAGTTAGGTGGTTCTCCAAGGCCCAGAGGGTTGCCAGCATGGCCACCGGACCACCAGAGGAGTGTCCTACAAACACTATCTGCTCCTGGTTTGTCATTGCTCTGTACACCTGCACATTTATGTTGGTAATCAGAGGATGAGAGGGATTGAGGTCATATGCATAGGAAAGGTAGAGAGCATACTCGTGAGGTAACATTTTGATTGATTAAAAGATTATCAAAATGAGATACAAATGCTCTTGCTTATAGTAGTTATAGTGAGCACTAACTTTGAAATTAACTAATGCTAACCAACTCCAATACTAACTAACTGTGTGCATTTCTGTTAATTTATTCAAATATATGCTCTCCTTAAATAAAGGAAGTAATATTCATCAGAGCATCTCCATTGGAGCACTTCATTTTTAGGTACTTAAATGGATCTCATCTTTCCACATCACTCATTTTTACTTTTTCAACCCAAGTACTTAATAAGTACTCAACCCCTCCAACCCAACACTTTTAAAAAAATTTTTAAATGAACCCCACTAATAAACACACATTACTTATTTTTATTTATAAAATACAACCGAGTCCACAAAACAGTACTAAACAGTGCTTGCACTGCTTGCACAGGTACTCAATCTTGTTAAGTACCGTGACTGTTAGAGCTCCATCGCTTCTATCTTATTAAGCACCGCTCCAATCTTGTTAAGTATTCACCGCTGTAGATGCTCTCACTCATCTAACAAATTCAGGTGATTTCTGACAGTGGCAGTGTAAATGACGGGAAGGTTGGGTATGGATATAAATCATTTACTTTAAAAGAGAGAAGTTTTTATATATTACCTCATCTCTAAGTGATGACTTGGCCAAAATGTCTTTGAATCTTCGCAGAAAGTACTCATTTACTAAAGCAGCTTCCTTGTTAGCAATGCTTTCAAGTGAGGGAAATAGAATACGATCTATTTCGGTTTCCCCAAAGGTTCTTTCAGAATACCAATCCATGAAAGTGCCTGATGCTGGAAAGCTGATGATGGTTTCTGGAGGGTTGCTTCCGCTGATCTTTTCTAGAAGGTAATGCTTCTCTGGTGACTTGTGAGCTTCCCAGGCCACGGCAAATGCCTTCTCAATTAGCTCTGCTCTCATTTTTATGCTCTCATCAGGCCCTCCACTTCCACCTGCAGCCATGTGTCTCACTTCTTCTCTGCTTGCTTCTAACGTTTTTTTTTTTCCTTTCTCGGCCCTCGGAAGCTTTGATCGATGTTTAGTTTCTCTACACGGAGTCATGGAGATGCTTGTTATAATCAGATCGGGTCATCTTTTGCAAAGACTTTGTGTAAGTTGACCTAAAACTTGAACCTGATTGGGCTATAAATGGAGACCGTCTAACAACGTAAAATGACGAAAGCGTCTGTAGTGCTATTGGGTTTGATGGCTGACGTTTGCCAACCAGATTACCCTGAAACCCACATTGGCATCCTTTTTGACAGGGGCCGGTGATAGTAAAAAATGAGGTGTTATTAACACACAACGGAATAAAAAGAATTTTTTTTTCGTTTAAAAATATACTACAAAAAGAGATTTAAATGTGCTCACTTTTTTTTTTTGACGAAATTTAAATGTGCTCACTTGGATATTAATTTTTAGATTTAATTGTATTTTTAGTCTGTCAATTATCATGATTGTGAGATTTTGGTTCTCGCTTTCTAATTGAGTGAATTGGCTCCTCCAGTTATCATAATTATTGCAATCAAGTATCTCCATTGTTATTTCGTCCAATTTTTGACAACCGAAGCGTGACACATGTGGAATTATTCCAAGGAGAATCTCTATCTTTTCATTGTTTCCCTCTAATATTTGTTTATATTTTGAAGTTTATCTTCTCTTAATCTCATTTGTGTCTTAGGTTTCATGTTATTTTTTATTGTTCTTCTCAGACCTCATGAATGACCTTTATTCTAGGCTCCTTTATTCTAAGTTTCCCTGGCCTTCAAACTAAGTTCCTGTTAGTGTCTCATATATTCTCAAGGAAACCATTAACAATAAAAATGATGATGATGATGATGGAAGTAAAAAAAAATTTATTTAACCTAACGGAAAAAAAATATAAATGAAACCCATGAACACATATTATAAAATTATTTTATCTATCGAAACAAAATAAATAAATGAATCCCATGAGTAAAAAAAATTTATTTATCAAAAATAAAATAAAAAAATAATTTTACATCCCAAAAATTAACAGGAACAAAAAAACATGAACGGAACTTGTTTGCAACAACTATTTTATTTATTAAAAATAAAATAAAATGGAAAATGATTTTGGAACTTAAAAATTTATAAGAACAAAAAAGTGAATGACATCTATTAAGCTAACAATTACCCTACCTATCATATGAGTATATTTTTTTTAGAATACTCATCCATAAAATAATAACAAAGATGATTGTAAAAATAACATAAAGCAATATAAAAGAAAATAAAATGACATAAAAGAAAAGAAAATAATAATAAAATAGATGTTTTTTAGAGGGAACTCAAATGTAGGAAATCAGGATGTGTGGCATTGAGGGTTAAAGTTTTACATAATAGTAATATAATAGATTACGGTAATAAAATAGACTAAGTCTGAGTTTTTCAGATTGGGACACGTATCATGTAACACCATTTCTTCAAAAAAGATATTGCATCATAGTTATCAAGAATTTCAAAATAACTTAGAAAATATTTAATAAAAGCTGGAAATCCTTCTTCTAAAATACAGGTAATTTTTTTTGCTTTTTTAAAGAAGATGAGAAGGATAGGGAATAGTTTCCCTTAATTCCTTTTTCAATGTTTTCGAAAAGTTTTTTTTTTTAATGCGGAAGCATAAATGAAACTTATATGAGTGTAATTTCATTTCATATAGTCAACTGAGTCTTTACAAGAAAAGATTGAAAATGATACAGTGCACATCTGAGCCAGTCTAATCTCTAGACCTATACCCAAAATAATATAGTAACCATCTATTCTTCTCGGAATCCATATTCATCTATACAGTAGCATCCTTCATATCCTTTCCTAAGAGCTAACCCACTTCTTGGGTCAAACATCTACTCCGTCATGCATCAACACAATAAAGCAGGCAAGGGTGAAATTCTAAACAAATTAATAAGTAAAGTATGGGCACACAGCAACATTCAGCACATATACTAAGGAATCAATATATCAGCATAATAAGAACTTCACTTTAACACAACACATTGGGAACATCCAGTGGGAACATCGCTCTCAACAGAGCATTTGGGAACATCGAGTATGAACATCGCTTTCAACAAAGCATATGGGAACATCGTGTGGGAACATCGCATTAGTACTAAGCATATGGGAACATCACCTTTCACCAGGTATATCTCTTTCACTTCCAACCACTCAGAACCACTTATCTCAAACCACACAGAATCACCAGAAAATACAAAATCACATTTAACAGATAAGAACACCAATTCACACATCTCAGGAAGAACACAGTATTTCACTACTCAGATAAAACATAAAACCATTTATTCTGGATAATTCCTGCTTCGTTTATATTTAAGTCCTTAAAAAATAAATCGGTATATAACAGTACTAAAAAGTAATTTAATTTATTGAAAAGGGGTCAAAACTGAAATATTTCAAAAATACTTGAACACTGGTTTATTTTCAGAAAAAGCCCATGGAAAGCTTATTTCACAAATTTCCACTGTTAAAAATATAGAGGATACTGAACCAAAAATATATAACAGTAGAATTCACCAGAATCCATTACCATTATATTCCCTAATTATCTTGGTCACGTATATACCGAGTCCCTAAGTTAAGAATTCCTCAAACAGCGTATCTGTACAGATCGCAGGCCAGAGAGAGACGGACTGCTTTAGCCCCTTCATAGGCCTCTCTTCCTTTCTAGATGGATCCATACTGATAAACCATTTATCTTAACCATGACCTTGTATATCAATGATAGACAATATCAGGGTTTTCACAAAATAATAATTTATATTCTCTTCGCGGTAAAATCATATTTACGGTAGTCTAAATTTTGCCATTATAACGGTACGTTTACAAAAGCTCAAAAATGATTTTGGCATAGCCACCTTACTCACATGAAAATCTAGAGAAAATTTGGGCATTATAACTCTACTATTAATAATTAGTACAAAATAATTATTTTAAAGCCATAAAACAATTTATTAAGGCATAATAGTAAAAACACATAAAGCATACAAGACAAGCATAAACAATAATCAAAACTCATACTTCACAAATTAATATTGAAAGATTAACCCCTTACCTTGGCCAAAACTTTGAAGAAGAACAAGCAAGAACACCAAAAGAAATTTAAGAACTAAGGAGTAAAAAGAGAGAATTTGTGTTTGTTGTCTTCAAGGCTTCCTTGGCTTCTTGGATGAGTGAAAAATTATGAAGCCAAGGGGTTTATTTATAGTGGCCAAGAGGGAGGACATGGAAGGAATAAAAGCCCTTTGTGTGGTAAGCGATGACTACTGTAACTAGGGGTGGCAATATGGGCTTGGCCCAACGGACCAGCCCGTTTGGCCCGTAAAACGGGCCAGGCCGGGCCAATTTTTTTAGGCCCTGACCCGTTTGGGCCGGCCCGTTTAGGCCAGTAAAAAAAGGGCCAAAAACGGATTGGCTCGAAACGGGCAAGGCCGGCCCGTTTTTCTATTTTGGAAAAAAATAATATTTTTTCTTATTTTTTATTTAATTTTTAATTATTTTTTAAAAAATTTTATTATTATTTTGACGGGCCAGCCTGTTTTGGGCCCGTCGACCCGTCAAAACGGGCTGGCCCGTTAGCCCGCGTAGCCCTCCACGGGACGGATCGGAACGGATTTTTTGGCCCATTTTCAAATACGGGCCAGGCTGGCCCGTTTTTTGCACGGGTTGGGCCGGCCGGGCATGCCCGTTTTGCCATCCCTGACTGTAACACCCTTTCTCCAAAGAGGATATTACACCATAGTTACCAATGAATTTCAATAACTTAGAAAATATTTAGTGAAAATAAGAAATCCTTCTTCTGAAATACAGGTAAAAATTTTCTCGTTTTACTAAAAGATGAGAAGGATGGGGAGTATGTTCCCTTGATTCCTTTTTAAATATTTACAAAACGGTTTTCAATGCGGAAGCATAAATAAAACTTGTATGAATAACATCTTATTTCATATATGTAAAGTTATCAGAGTTTTACAGGGAAGAATTTAAAGTAAGACAGTGAACATCTGAGCCAGTCTAGTCGCTAAACCTCTACCTAAAACAATACAGTAGGTACGTAATCTTCTTGGAATATCCATCAATCTATTCAGCATCCTCTATCAGATCCTTCTTCCAAGAGTCAGCCCATTTCTTGAGTAATTCATCTACTTCGTCATGCATCAACACAACAAAGCAGGCAAGGGTGAAACTCTAAACAAAGTAATAAGTAAAGTACAAATACAACCAAACCACAGGTTACTCATCACCTAATTCATATGTCAAGAATAGATAAACAACATATAGCAAACATACTGCACACACTAGATGAACCATTCAACGTCGTAATAGAGAATTTAACACGGTAATATATCTCAAGGAATTATCAAACACACAAGACTTTCTATATTTTTGGGACACACCCACGAGAAAAGAACCCGCTGCTCCTGGAGACTTTACCACTTATATTCGGGACAGACCCACGAGTAAGTCACCCGCTACTCCTGGAGATTTTACCATATGAATTTCGGCACATAGCCACGAGCATTCAGCCCGCTACTCCTGGAGATTTTACTTGGTAACCACAAACCCCAACTTATGACTTAACTCTAAAATAAACACGGAATCACAAATACACACAAAATCACATTTCTCAGATAATAGTACCGAATCACACCTCTCAGGAAAAATACAGAATCATGAGTAACTGTAGAACCAAAACGTATTCGAAATAGACTAAGTGAAACCAACTGTTTATTTACGGAAATACTTAAGTACTATTTTATTTTCCAGGGAAAAAGACCCGTTGGAAGCCTACCTCACTAATTTCCACTGTCATAAACGTTGAAAATTAAACTAAGTTCATTGCATATATAAACAGATTGGATACCAATTCAATTATTTCCCACTTGTTAATACAACAGTAGAATTCACCGAGAACCCATTACTGTCATTTTAACTTTCGAAAGACTCTATAACAGTAGAATTCACCGAGAATC
This sequence comes from Glycyrrhiza uralensis, assembly GCA_030159175.1. Taxonomy (NCBI): domain Eukaryota; kingdom Viridiplantae; phylum Streptophyta; class Magnoliopsida; order Fabales; family Fabaceae; genus Glycyrrhiza; species Glycyrrhiza uralensis. The sequence continues at coordinate 7,946,186 of BRZY01000006.1, forward strand.
CATTACCGTTATACTCTTTTATCCAACCCAATCTATTTATATATACGTTATTAATAAATCACTTCTTTCCCAAATTATCTTAGTCATGTATATACCTAGTCCCTAGTGTTAAGATTTTTAAATAGCGTATCAATACAGATCCCAGGCCAGATAGAGACGGACTTTGTTAGAGCCCCTTCAAAGGTCTCTTTCCTTTCTAGACATATCCATACTGATAAACCAATCAAATCTTTAACCATCACCTTTGAATATATAAATGTTAGATAACGTCAGGGTTTTTCACAAAAGAATAATTATATTTTCTTTACGGTAAAATCGTATTTGTGGTAAATCTAAATTTCGCCATTATAACGGTATGTTTGCAAGGCTCAAAAATTAATTTTAACATAACCTCCTTGCTTCATGAAAATTTAAAGAATTTTGGGCATTATAACCCTACTATTAATAATTAACACAAAATAATTAATTTAAAGCTTATAAAACATTTATCAAGGCATAAAAGCAAAAACACATAAAACATACTAATCAAGCACAAGCAAGAATCAAACATATACTTCACAAATTAATTTACAAGAGGTTCCCCCTACCTTTGCCAAAATACCTTTGAAGAACAAGGCAAGAACACCAAGAACACCAATATAAGAAATTTAAGACTTAAGAGAGAAAAAGAGAGAAAAGTGTATGCTTCTTGCTTCCTTGGCTTCGTGTAGGATTTATGAAGAGTGGACGGGGGTATTTAGTTTTTAAAAATAAACCAAAACTTTTATCTAATTCCTAATTGGCCTAAACCACTTCACAAGGATTGAATCCATGTGAAAATCATCATCCAAGGGCTCAAGACAAGCAAGAGGGGCGGCCAAAGAATTAGGGAGAAGGAAGGAATAAAGAAAGTATGTGATGTAAGCCATGAGGCTTAAAATACATTTTTAACTAATTAGTTTTAATCAATCTTTTTCTAATTGGTTAAAAACCATGACTCATGTACCAAATGAACCTAGTCCCCTTCTTGGCATGGTGGTAGGACGATTTATGAGGGCTGAAAAGGGAGGGAGTGAAGTTACATCTTTGCCCTAGGGTTTTCAAGTGAAAAGGATATAAATCAAGGGCAAAAGTGACTTTTCACAAATCAAAATTCCTAAAACGAATTTGAAGGATGAGAACTGATAAGAAATATTGGGAATACCATGTAATAGCGCTAATAGCTTCATGGAAGAGTTTCTGGAATTTTACGGTAAGTGTAAGTATCGCGTTTTGCATAAAAATAGAAAAATGGACGCGCTGTAAGTGAAAAACAGATATTTTTCAGAAAATTTCCAAATAATTCTCAAAAATTACAAATTTAATTTAAACACTAATGGTCCCTCTTGAAAATTGATTTTGAGCTCTCACTGATCAGTATAAATCTATTTCGGTTTAAAAACGCTTACTTTACGGAGTTTCAAAAAAGTGACTTTTGGTACGTCTTTCAGAAAAATCCGAAATAATTTCCATAAATCTTAAAAAATGGAAAAACATGTTTTGGCTATTCAAAATCTTTATCTAACTTTAACTTGAGCTCTGAATCAGTTATCAGTTCAAGCGGTTTATTATTTGGATCAAAACAGAACTTTTAAATCTTTTTACTTCCAAAAATTCTAGAAAAATTCCACAAAATCTAAAATATTAGAAAATCAAACTTTTGTGAAGGAAGTTTATTTATTGAAGTCATTTGATGTTTTTAAGGTATTTAAAACTCTTTACGTCAGTTAGACGTACTGCTTTCTGTAAACAGACCCGGTTTTGACTGTAAAATTATTTAAGAAGTATTTTGGAATATGTGTATTTTAATCCTAATTTTAACCTAAAAATAAATCACAAAACATTTATGGCACAAGAATTCATATAAAATAGAAAAAGTACGTTTTAAACAGAGAAACAGGTGTTGAATCTAAACCTGACAGAAGCTGCGAATCAACCGTTTTCAGAAGTAATCTTAAACATGTATATTTGAATCCTATTTTTAAGCCAAGAATTAATCTTAAAAGATTTATATCGCAAAAATTCGTATAAAACATATTTTTAAATAGTAACTCGAAAAAACGGATGTTACAACTACAAAAATACATAATTATTAATTAGGTTTAATCAATTTTTTTTCTAATTTGCTGTTCCTTATTGCAACACCCTTTCTCCAAAAAGGATATTACACCATAGTAACCAAAAGTTTTGCAAAGACTTAGAAAATATTTGATAAAAGTTAGTAATCCTTCTCTAAAATTTGGGTAAAATTTTTCGCTTTTCTAAAGAGGAATGAGAAGGACGGGGAGTAAACCCCTTAAAGATTTTCTCTTTGTAAATGTTCTTATGTAATAAATAAAACATAGCTTTATACTTAAAAATTCCTCATCACATATATGAAATAATCAGAGTTTACAACAGAGGTTTATACAGTGAACACTAAGCCAGTTGAGTCTTTAGACCTCTACCCAATCTAAAGTAATGAATATAGAATCTTCTCGTAATCTTTATCAAACTATGCAGCATCTTTCTTCAGATCCTTCTTCTAAGAGTTAACCCGCTTCTTGGGCAAACTATATACTCCGTCATGCATCAACACAACAGAGCAGGCAAGGGTGAAACTCTAAACAAGGTAATAAGAAAAGTACAAGTACAACCAAAGCATAGATTATGTACCAATCAATTCACACATCAATACATAGCCAAGATAACAGATCAACCAAGACTTATAAAGAGATCTCGTTTAAGTAGAACTTACCTTTGTGTTGCAATCCCATATTCATTTCACAAAACACAATCTTCTTAACTACACATATATATATGCATGACACACCAATATCTCTCTAATCACACCGGTGTATTGCTCCCAGGGAGACTTATCCAACCTCACATCATAGAGTGATCGGCTGCAGCAAACTTAACAGTACAAACAGAGAATCCCTCTAGACCCCTGAGAGTACTTCGGAATACTGCATTTAAAACTTAATACCAGATCCTAAATAGATCTGCCAGTCAGATTTATCCAAGTCGGGTATACGACTCGTCTCGGCTCAGGGGTATTCACCGACAAGGCCATTGAGACTTTCGAATCCTGGATAATCCAGTAGACAATTATAGTCCAACAGAACCTATTTGCAACCCCGTTCTCTCGAAGGTTGTATGCTCATCTCTATAATGCAAATGATCATCTAAATTTGCAAACCATCTTCTCTTCAAATCTCTTTCTCTGTAAAACTCTCTCTGTTTTACTATTTCTCTATAAAAATCTCTAACTCTTCTCAAAACTCTTTGTAAGAAACAAATCAAATCCTTTTATGGAAAGACCACTTCGTAGGAATAGAAAACTGTTTAAAAATCATTTTCTCATAGGACTCTTTTACTATATACTTTAAAATATAAGACTCTCGTCTCTTTTTACTGCTTATTACGGACTAATTCATTATCTCGGCTTTATTTATTTTAAGTTGCTCAACTGGGTGAATCGGTATAAAAAGACTTATTAACTGTATTACAAGAAGATCAAAACGGGGCATAACCACCTAGGATTGATCAAGAGAGAAAAGATTGACAGTATTTAAACTTATGTCCACTTTCTGATTAATAGTTGTCTGCTTTCAGATTTTAGATAACTCTTTGGAAATGGAATAACTACACGGCAACTGAGCCGACTGCGGTAATCAGTGTCCAGTTTTCTTAAAAATTTAATATAGACTTAGTGATCAAATTTACGTTTAATTAGTCACAGCTTAGGTTTATTTTCGAAGATGAAAAGATTACACGACGGCAGAGCCATCTTTGGTAATCCGTACCACACTGTAAAATCGATCTTATATACTAAGTAAACGTAGACAATTTATTTCCCTTCTGAAATACTTAGGCACTATTTATCTTCCAGGAAAAAGGCCCGTTGAAAGCCTATCTCACTAATTTCCACTGCCGTAGACATTGGAAATTAAACTGAGTTATGTGCATACATATACAGATTGGATACCCACTCGATATTTTCCACTAATAATATAACGATAGAATTCACCGAGAATCCATTACCGTTACATTATATTCCGAAAGATGCTATAACAGTAGAATTCACCGAGAACCCATTACTGTTACACTCTTTTATCCGATAGATGCTATAACAGTAGAATTCACCGAGAACCCATTACTGTTACACTCTTTTATCCGATAGATGCTATAACAGTAGGATTCACCGAGAACCCATTACTGTTACACTCTTTTATCCGATCCAATCTATTTATATATACGGTATTAAGAAATTACTTCTTTCCCTATCGTATCTTGTCACGTATATACCGGGTGTCTAATGTTGAGAAAACAACGTACCAATACAGATCCCAAGCCAGAGTGAGACGGACTGCTTTAGCCCCTTCAAAGGTCTCACTTCCTTTCTAAACAGATCCATACTGATAAACCATCTATCTTAACCATCACCTTGTATATAAATAACAGATAATAACGGGGTTTTCATAAACAATAATTTGTATTCCCTTTGCGGTAAAATTGTGTTTGCGGTAGTATAAAATTTGCCATTATAACGGTATGTTTACAAAAGCTCAAAAATGATTTTGGCATAACCTCTCTACTCACATGGTTCTAAGACTAAATTTGGGCATTATAACTCTACAATTCATAAATAGCACAAAACAATTAAAATAAGACTATAAAACAATCATAAAGCATATAAAAGCTATAAACACCAAAACAAGCAATTCAAACACAAACAAAGATCAAACACTCATACTTCACAAATTACTTTGAAAGATTAACCCCTTACCTTGGCTTAAGATGATGAAGAACAACCAAGAACACCAAGAACACAAAGTAAGAAATTTTAGGAGAAAAGAGAGAAAAGTGTTTGTCTTCTTGATTTCCACTTGTGATGAGTGAAAATTTATGAAGCCAAGGGGGTCTATTTATAGGTGAGGGGGCTGCCCAAGCTTGGGGAGAAGAAAGGAATTAAGAAAATGTGTGAGGTAACCCATGACTCCTAAAATGCTTAATTATTAATTAGGTTTAATCAATCTTTTTTTCTAATTGGCTTAGAGCTCTTCACAAGGATTGATGAAAAGGTGGGAAATCTGATCCAAGGCCTCCAAGAGCTCCTTGATGTCAACCAAATTAGGGAGAAAGAGGGCCATTGGATTGCTTGGACAAAAACCTAAGGTTTAGGTAGTTTTAAGTGGGAACTAAGGGCAAAATGGTCTTTTTACTTGCCCACCTTACTATTCAAGGCCATCATGATGTTCTCCACTCTTAAATACTTCTTTAGAATTGTATTTGAACCCCTCAAAGTTCCTAAGTTCCTATATCATAGCCACTATACCTCTATTCGTCACAATTTGGCTTATTCCGCAATTAAGAGTCAGGATAGTCTTTTTACTAATCTAGTACTCAAAAATAATTTAGAATAGTAAGAATCAATAAGAAGTCTTAAGAATAACACATAAAAGTATTATGGAAGAGTTTTGGAAATTTTACAGTAACGGTAAGCCTTACGGTTTGCAAGAACAAAGAAAAACTGACGCGCCGTAAGTGTAAAACAGCACTGTTTCACAAAATTCCAAAAAAATTCCAGAAAATTTGCAAATTGAATTTGATTACTAATGGTCTCTCTTAAAATTTTATTTTGAGCCCTCAATGTTCGACATAAATCGATTTTGGACTAGAAACCTTCGCTTTTCGTACTTTACAAGCGTCGGAAAAGTAGCGTTTTGATCCGTTTTTCAGAAAATTATGAAATAATTACCAAAAATCCTAAAAAATATAAAAACATGATTCAGCTATTTAAAATCTTTTTCTGACCTCAAATCGGTCTCTGAATCAAGGTTTTACGCTTTTCGCAAATAACAGGGTCAAAACGGTAATTTCAAAAGTTTTCCAAAAATTCTAATAAAATTCCAGAAAATTAAAAATATTAAAAGAACCAACTTTTATGAAGGAAGTTGGTTTGAAAAAGTTGGGTTAGCATACTTGTGTTATTAAAACCCTTTTCCGTCAATTACGGTAAATACGGATGTCAAACAGTAAGGGAAAAATTACTGTTTTTATCAAATAATTTCACAAGTATTTTAAAATCTTCATTATAAGTCTAAAATAATTTTCTTATAACTTAGATCATACCAGATCATTTAAAACAGACAAAAGACAAAAATACAGAAAACAGAAGTCAATAGAAACTTAACTATTTTCACTATTCATACTATAATACTTAACCGGAACTTAAGTCATTCTATTTTTCTTAGGTTTTTATCAAGTCTCTGTAATTCCTATCTCGTTTATTTTTCTATCGCTGGTATGTATTCCCTTCCTAACTAACAGATTACGGAGTTCTGTCTATAAGGGACTAAAACCGTAATTTCTTTGTTTCTTTCTCTTAAAATCCAAACTTAATTCCTAAAACCTTTATATGTCCTCAAACTAATATATCTTCCCTCAAATACCTTTTGGAAGTGTTGTATGAATTTTCCAAATTCATTTATTATTTATCCTAATAATCAGAATGTCCGTATATAATTTTCTGACTTCCGTATTTAGCTCTAAACTACTAAGTTTTTGTCCGAAAAACTTTAAGGTAGTTCTAATCCTTAGAAATTAACACTTTGTCTTATAAGTGAAAATTTCGGGATGTTACACTTATGACTAGGCCTAGTGACTCATTTTGGAAATACTCATCCAAGGGCCTAAAATTGATGAGGATGTCGACCAAACAAGAAGGAATGAGAGTCATTGGATTGCTTGGTCAAAAACTTTAGGTTTATGTAGTTTTTAAGTGAAATCAAGGGTAAAATGGTCATTTTACATGCCCACCATACTATTCAAGGCTAATCATGATGTCTATAGATCTTTTACACTTCTTAGAATTGTATTTGAACCCCTCAAAGTTCCTAGGTTTCTATATCATAGCCACTATGTCTCTATTCGTCTCTATTCAGCTTATTCTTCAAATAAGGGTCAAAATAGTCTTTTTACTAATCTAATACTCAAAAATAATTTTAAATGGTAAGAATCAATGAGGAATCATGAAATTAATATATAAGAACCTCGTGGAAAAGTTTTGGGAATTTTACGGTAAGGGTAAGCCTTACGGTTTGCAAAAACAAAGGAAAACGGACGCGCCATAAGTGAAAAGCAGTAATTTTTCAGAAAATTCCAGAAAAATCCTAGAAAATCACATATTGAATTTAAACACTAATGGTCCCTCTTGAAATTTGATTTTAAGCACTCACTAATCACTGAAAATCCATTTTTGACCAGAAATCTCTGTTTTCCGTACTTTACGGAGATCGAAAAAGTAGCATTTTTATCTGCTTTTCAGAAAATTATGAAATAATTTCCAAAAATCCCAAAAAATATAAAAACATGATTCAGCTACTCAAAATCTTTTTCTGACATCAGATTGGTCTCCGAATCAGTATTTAGCTCTTACTGTAAGTAATAGGGGCAAAATGGTAATTTATAAAGTTTTCCAAAAATTCTGAGAAAATTCCAGAAAATCAAAAATATTAAAATAAACAACTTTTGTGAAGGGAGTTTGTTTGTCTAAGTTGGTTTGACATACTTGTGCTATTTAAAACCTTTTCCGTAAATAACGGTAAATACGGGTGTCAAACGTCAAGACAAGAGTGACTGTTTTAATGAAATAACTTGATAGGTATTTTAAAACCTTCATTATAAGACTAAAATAATTTACTTAGCACTTAGATCACACAATTTCCTATAAAATGGATTTTAAACAATAACTCAGAAAAATGGATGTTACAATTCTCTCCCTCTAAAAAGAATTTCGTCCTCGAAATTTGTGAATACTCTTAGGGATTTAACTTATCAGTTCATACTAAATACCATTGCTATCTCACTGCTACCAGCAAACTAATGAGTTGATCTGACTCATACATTGACCTTAAGTAGCAAGAAAACAATAATAAGTTCATGACTAATAATACCATCCCAAAAACACATTTTTAGATAACCAAGTTTTCTAAGTATAACAGAGAATTTGCAAGCACACGTACACAATCAACACAATATCAATGAAACCAAGTACTTCATATATTCATATAATAGTAGTAAGATCAAAACATTCTTAATAGACTGTAAATCTATAAAACATCTCCAAAAAGAGTCTATACTAACTTAGAGTCTTATATCACAGACCTATGGATACTAAAGTATATATGTAACTTAGCAAAACATTATTGCCGTCTTCAGCCCTTGCAGCATATCCTAAGACCCTTACTACTTTGGTATATTAGCACCATGTGAAGAAATAGTTGCACCCGATATAGTGTACATCTTTCCTTTTGGCCTATTCTTATTCAGAATGTCAGCAATAGGGTCCTTTTGCTTTGACTGACAGTCTCTAGCAACATGTCCCATCTTTCCACATTAGAAACAGGTAATCGCTTTCTCTCGACAAGTGTCAGATAAGTGACCTTGTTTCCCACACTTATAACATTTCCGAGTAGTACCCTGACCATTCGAATTAAATCTCCCCTGACTACTAAAAACTGGTGCAGCATTCTGGTAAGGTTGTTGGTTTCCTGGTGGCCTATAGTAAGGTTTCCTCTGATCCTGATTACCTCTTCCCCTATCAGACCTAGATGGTCCAGAATCCTTATTCACTACTTCTTTTCCCCTTTTTGCTTCCTCTATCATAGAGCAACACTCTATCATCTCACTGAACTCCTCTACCTTCAAAGGTGTCATTGCTTCCCTCAGATCATACTTTAGTCCCTCTTGGAACTTCTTACACTTCCATGATGGATCAGGATGCATCTGGAAGTACTGGGAAAACTTAGAGAGTGATTCAAACTTTGCTGCATATTCTCCAACAGTCATTTCCCCCTGCTTCAGACTTAAGAACTCCATCTCCTTGTTATGACGGATGTTCTGAGGAAAATACTTAGTCAGAAAATGCTCCCGGAAAATAGCCCAAGTAATGGGTATTTCTCCGGCCTCCAACAACTGACGTACCCCACACCACCAGAATTCAACATCTCCTACCAACATGTATACATTGAACGTTACCTTCCGTTCATCTGTACATGCCATAGCTACATAGATCTTCTCTAACTCTTGTATCCATAACTCCGCTCCCTCCGGGTCATAACCCCCTTTAAACTGGGTTGGTTTGGCACGACGGAAGTCTGCCAATCCCTGCCCATTTCCTTCTCTTTGTGCTACAGCTGTTACTGCAACACCTTTCTCCAAAAAGGATATTACACCATAGTAACCAAAATTTTCTCAAGACTTAGTAACTATTCGATAAAAGTTTTGTAAATATTCTTCAAAAATAGGGATAAAATTTTTCCTTTTCTAAAATGATTGGTAAGTATAAGAAGATACCTCTGGGTTTTAGAAAAAGTACTTCATCATATAAATATAAACATGCTAATTTACAAGGGTTTGCATCAGTACAAACCTAAGTATAAAGTTTGCAAGAGTAATAATACTAAAAATGCTAATAAACCAAAAATTACAAAAGTGTTTAAAGAAAAATATATATTGCTACTACGTAGGTGTGAGCCAGACCAACCTTAGACTAACCACCTAACTTAAGCATCTTAAGACGAAGATGTAATGGTAGTAGCAGCCTTCTAATTCTAACCCTATAACCTCTCTTCTGAGCAGTCTTCTTCCGCTTCTCCACCTTCTTTGTGTTTTCATCTTCCGTCCAGATAATATCCTTCATCTGCTTCAATGGTAGCTTAACATCTAAAACTAGTCGGGTTTCTACTTTCCAGTTTGGTTTGTCCACTCTTCCAGTGGTAGTAAGTACATAACCAGAATATGTACCCCACTGTGTACTAGGGTTTATCTTCCACCTCAACTTCCCAATCTCCAGGGGTTGAATCCTAAGACGTCGGATCGGAACTAACCCAGTCTTCCGGTAAACCATCTACTCCGTCATGCATCAACACAACAGAGCAGGCAGGGTGAGACTCTAAGCAAGGTAATAAGAAAAGTAGGAGTACACCCAACACATAGATCATTCATCAAACAATTTATATACCAAGTAGTCAAACAGAGCAATCAAAGCTTATAGACAGATCTCGTTTAAGTAGAACTTACATTTATGTTGCAATCCCATGCTCATTCACAAAACACAATCTTCTTAACTACACACACACATATATATATATATATATATGCATGACATACCAATATCTCTCTAATCACACCGGTGTATTGCTCCCAGGGAGACTTATCCAACCTCACATCATAGAGCGATCGACTGCAGTAAACTTAACAGCATAAACAGGGAATCCCTTCAGGACCCCTAAAGATACTTCTGAAATACTGCATTTAAAACTTAATACCAAATCCTAAATAGATCTACCAGTCAAATTTATCCAAGTCGGGTATACAATTCGTCTCCGCTCAGGGGGATTCACCTACAAGGCCATTGAGACTTTCGAAACCTGGATAATCCCAGTAGACAATTGTAGTCCAACAGAACCTATTTGTAACCCCGTTCTCTCGAAGGTTGTATGCTCATCATCTATAATGCAAATGCTCATCTTAGATTTGCAACCCACTTTCTCTTGAAATCTCTATCTTTGTAAAACTCTCTCTGTTTTACTGTAGCTTCTCTTCAACACCATTGTATAGAAAACGTATCTCTTTCCAAAAAAGTACTCTATTACTTCACTCATTGCGAATTAAGTCATTTATCTTGTTTCAAGAAGACCAAAACGGGGTATAACCACCTAGGATTGATCAAGAGAGAATAGATTAACAAGATTTAAACTTACGACCACTTTTTGTTTGGTAACCGTCTATTTTCAGGTTTTAATAATTCTTTAGAAATGGAATAATTACTCGGCGGCTGAGTCGACAACGGTAATCAGTGTCCAGCTTTCTTGAAAATTTAATACAGACTTAGTGATCGAAAATGAGCTGATTAATCACGGCTTAGTTTATTTTTGAAGATGAAAGGATTACACAACGGCAGAGCCATCTTTGGTAATCAATACTCCATTGAAAAATCGGTCCTATACAATAAGTGAACGTAGGCATTTTATTTCTCTTCTGAAACACTTAGGCACTAATTATCTTCCAGGAAAAAGGCCTATTGAAAGCCTATCTCACTAATTTCCACTGCCGTAGACATTGGAAATTAAACTGAGTTATGTGCATACATATACAGATTGGATACCCACTCGATATTTCCCACTAATAATATAACGATAGAATTCACCGAGAATCCATTACCGTTACATTATATTCCGAAAGATGCTATAACAATAGGATTCACCGGGAATCCATTACTGTTACACTCTTTTATTCAATCCAATCTATTTATATATACGGTATTAAGAAAATTGCTTCTTTCCCAATCTTATCTTGTCACGTATATACTAGGTTTTCTCTGTTAAGATTTCCCCAAACAGCGTATCAGTACAGATCCCAGGCCAGAGTGAGACGGACTGCTTTAGCCCCTTCAAAGGTCTCACTTCCTTTCTAGACAGATCCATACGGATAAACCATCTATCTTAACCATCGCCTTGTATATAAATAACAGATAATAACGGGGTTTTTATAAACAATAATTTGTATTCCATTTGTGGTAAAATTGTGTTTGCGGTAGTATAAAATTCGCCATTATAACGGTATGTTTACAAAGGCTCAAAAATGATTTTGGCATAATCTCTCTACTCACACAGTTCTAAGACTAAAATTGAGCATTATAACTCTACAATTCATAAATAGCACAAAACAATTAAAATAAGACTATAAAACCATCATAAAGCATATAAAAGCTATAAACACCAAAACAAGCAATTCAAACATAAACAAAGATCAAACACTCATACCCCATACCTTGGCCTTAAGATGATGAAGAACAACCAAGAACACCAAAGAGAAATTTAAGAAAACTAGAGAGAAAATGAGAGAACTTTGTTGTTGCCTTGCTTCTTGAATTGGTGTGAGAAATTTTATGAAGCAAAGACCCCTATTTATAGTGAGGGAGGGGCGGCCAAGAGAGGACCAAGAGGGTAATAAAAATTTGTGACCTCACATGCCTTTTTGATGTATATGTCATAAACCAAGAATTCATAAAAGATCTAATTTCCTAATTGGTTAGTTCCCATGACTAAGCTCTTGAGTAGCTCATCCAAGGGCTCTAAGAAGAAGAGGATGTCGACCAAGTGAGGGGAAAAGAGGGCCATTGGATTGCTTGGACAAAAGTCTAGGGTTTAGGTAGTTTTAAGTGGAAACTAAGGGCAAAATGGTCTTTTTACTTGCCCACCTTACTATTCAAGGTAATCATCATGTTCCCCACTCTTTGGATACTTCTTAGAATTGTATTTGAGCCTCTCAAAGTTCCTAAGTTCCTATATCATAGCTACTATACCTCTATTCGTCCCAATTCGGCTCATTCCGCAATTAAGTGTCAGAATAGTCTTTTTACTAATCTAATACTCAAAAGTAATTTAGAATAGTAGGAATTAATGAGGAATCTTGAAAATAGCATATAAAAGTCTTATGGAAGAATTTTGAGAATTTTACGGAAAGGGTACGGTTTGTATAAACAACGGAAAACCGACGCGCCGTTAGTGTAAAATAGCACATTTTCAGAAAATTCCAAAAAAATTCCAGAAAATTTGCAAATTGAATTTGATTACTAATGGTCTCTCTTAAAATTTGATTTCGAGCCCTCATTGCTTGACATAAATCGATTTCTGGACCAGAAACCTCTACTTTCCGTACTTTACAAGCGTCGAAAAAGTAGCGTTTTGATCCATTCTTCAGAAAATTATGAAATAATTTCCAAAAATCCTAACAAATATAAAAACATGATTCAGCAACTCAAAATCTTTTTCTGACCTTAAATCGGTATCTGAATCTGGGTTTTACGCTTTTCGTAAATAACCGGGAAAAAACGGTAATTTTGAAAGTTTTCCAAAAATTCTAAGAAAATTCTAGAAAATCAAAAATATTAAAAGAACCAACTTTTGTGAAGGAAGTTTGTTGGAAAAAACTTTTTTTAACCTACTTCTTCTATTAAAACCTTTTTCCGTCAGTAACGGTAAATACGGACGTAAAACAGTAAGAAAAAAGTTACTGTTTTAATAAAATGATTTTATAAATGTCTTATATCTATTATTATATGGCCAAAATAATTTTCTTAACACCTAGATCACAGTATCTCATATAAAACAGAAATTCTAACTAATAACCCATAAATACGGATGTTACAGTTACCATATCTCGGATAGCATTTGCCAAGTCCCCATTATCTCTATTTCCTCTTCCTGACATGGTTTTCTACAAGGCAACTACCCGAGTGAAACTAACTCATAACCCATTCAAGAATTCCCCAAACACTTATACCAAAATTTTTACGCAGAAAGCAATTAGACAGATTCACTTAAGTCTATATTATCCTGAAATCACCTGGCTACTTTCAAATTTACGACTTTATCCCTACAAACCAACACGGATACCATCCACATGTTTTGTCCTAACTTACATGCTTTTCAGAAGGTCATCCTCTCCTATACAGTCCCATACCTATACAGTATTGTTGGCATAGGTAGTCTGATTAATCCTACTAAGTTTCCCTCAACTGTACCGTCCCATACCAGCACAGTTGTGGATTTTTCAGTTGTATCGTCCCATACCAGCACAACTTTAAAACCAGATTTTTCTAGAACAATATAAACTAAACAAATCAAGATTCACACAAAATTCACACAATTTCACACAGCACAAACAACTCATCAGAGTTCACACAATGAAAACACAGTAAACCTATACCCAATAGTACCCAAAAGACTTGAGCTGGCTCTGATACCACAAAATGTAACACCCTTTCTCCAAAAAAGATATTACACCATAGTTACCAAGAATTTCAAAATAACTTAGAAAATATTTACTAAAAGTTGGAAATCCTTCTTCTAAAATGCAGGTAGAATTTTTTGCCTTTTTAAAGAAGATGAGAAGGATGGGGAATAGTTTCCTTTAATTCCTTTTTCAATGTTTTCGAAAAGGTTTTCTTTTTCTAATGCGGAAGCATAAATGAAACTTGTATGAGTGTAATCTCATTTCATATAATCAACTGAGTCTTTACAAGAAAAGATTAAAAATGATACAGTGCATATCTGAGCCAGTCTAATCTCTAGACCTCTACCCAAAATAATATAGTAACCATCTATTCTTCTCGGAATCCATATTCATCTATACAGCAGCATTCTTCAGATCCTCTCCTAAGAGCTAACCCACTTCTTGGGTCAAACATCTACTCCGTCATGCATCAACACAACAAAGCAGGCAAAGGTGAAATTCTAAACAAATTAATAAGTATAGTATGGGCACATAGCAACATTCAGCACATATACTAAGGAATCAATATATCAGCATAATAAGAACTTCACTTTAACACAACACATTGGGAACATCCAGTAGGAACATCGCTCTCAACAGAGCATTTGGGAACATCGAGTAAGAACATCATGTGGGAACATCGCTTTCAACAAAGCATATGGGAACATCGTGTGGGAACATCGCATTAGTACTAAGCATATGGGAACATCACCTTTCACCATGTATATCTCTTTCACTTCCAACCACTCAGAACCACTTATCTCAAACCACACAGAATCACCAGAAAATACAAAATCACATTTAACAGATAAGAACACCAATTCACACATCTCAGGAAGAACACAATATTTCACTACTAAGATAAAACATAGAACCATTTATTCTGGATAATTCATGCTTCGTTTATATTTAAATCCTTCAAAAATAAATCGGTATATAACAGTACTAAAAAGTAATTTAATTTATTGAAAAGGGGTCAAAACTGAAATATTCCAAAAATACTTGAACACTGGTTTATTATCATAAAAAGCCCATGGAAAGCTTATTTCACAAATTTTCACTGTTAAAAATATAGAGGATACTGAACCAAAAATATGTAACAGTAGAATTCACCGAGAATCCATTACTATTATATTCCCCAATTATCTTAGTCACGTATATACCGAGTCCCTAAGTTAAGAATTCCCCAAACAGCGTATCCGTACAGATCCTAGGCCAGAGAGAGACAGACTACTTTAGCCCCTTCATAGGCCTCTCTTCCTTTCTAGACAAATCCATACTGGAAAACCATTTATCTTAACCATGACCTTGTATATCAATGATAGACAATATCAGGGTTTTCACAAAATAATAATTTATATTCTCTTCGCTGTAAAATCATATTTGCGGTAGTCTAAATTTCGCCATTATAACGGTATGTTTACAAAAGCTCAAAAATGATTTTGGCATAGCCACCTTACTCACACAAAAATCTAGAGAAAATTTGGGCATTATAACTCTACTATTAATAATTAATACAAAATAATTATTTTAAAGCCATAAAACAATTTATTAAGGCATAATAGTAAAAACACATAAAGCATACAAGACAAGCATAAACAAGAATCAAAACTCATACTTCACAAATTAATATTGAAAGATTAAACCCTTACCTTGCCAAAACTTTGAAGAAGAACAAACAAGAACACCAAAAGAAATTTAAGAACTAAGGAGTAAAAAGAGAGAATTTGTGTTTGTTGTCTTCAAGGCTTCCTTGGCTTCTTGGATGAGTGAAAAATTATGAAGCCAAGGGGTCTATTTATAGTGGCCAAGAGGGAGGACATGGAAGGAATAAAAGCCCTTTGTGTGGTAAGCGATGACTACAAAAATACATAATTATTAATTAGGTTTAATCAATCTTTTTTCTAATTGGCTCTTCCTTATGACTTGGCCTAGTGACTCATGTGGGAAAAACTCATCCAAGGGCCTAAAATTGATGAGGATGTCGAACAAACAAGAAGGAATGAGAGTCATTGGATTGCTTGGTCAAAAACTTTAGGTTTATGTAGTTTTTAAGTGAAATCAAGGGTAAAATGGTCATTCTACATGCACACCGTACTATTCAAGTCTAATCACGATGTCTATAGATCTTTTATACTTCATAGAATTGTATTTGAACCCATCAAAGTTCCTAAGTTTCTATATCATAGCCACTATGTCTCTATTCGTCTCTATTCGGCTTATTCCGCAAATAAGGGTTAAAATAGTCTTTTTACTAATCTAATACTCAAAAGTAATTTTAAATGGTAAGAATCAATGAGGAATCACGAAATTAACATGTAAGAACCTCATGGAAAAGTTTTGCAAATTTTACGGTAAGGGTAAGTCTTACGGGTTGCAAAAACAAAGGAAAACAGACGCGCCGTAAGTGAAAAACAGTAATTTTTCAGAAAATTCCCAAAAAATCCCAAAAAATCACAAATTGAATTTAAATACTAACGGTTCGTCTTGAAATTTGATTTTAAGCACTCACTGATCACTGAAAATCCATTTTTGATCAGAAATCCCTATTTTCTATACTTTACGGAGATTGGAAAAGTAGCGTTTTTATCTGCTTTTCAGAAAATTATGAAATAATTTCCAAAAATTCCAAAAAATATAAAAACATGATTCAGCTGCTCAAAATCTTTTTCTGACCTCAAATTGGTCTCCAAATCAGTATTTAACTCTTACTGTAAGTAATAGGGGCAAAATAGTAATTTCTAAAGTTTTCCAAAAATTCTGAGAAAATTCCAGAAAACACACAAATATTAAAAGAAACAACTTTTGCGAAGGGAGTTTGTTTGTCTAAGTTGGTTTGACATACTTGTGCTATTTAAAAACTTTTCCGTCAATAACGGTAAATACGGGTGTCAAACGTCAAGAAAAGAATGACTGTTTTAATGAAATAACTGGATAGGTATTTTATAACCTTCATTATAAGATTAAAATAATTTACTTAGCCCTTAGATCACACAATTTCCTATAAAATGGATTTTAAACAGTAACTCAGAAAAACAGATGTTACATGTCATCTTTTACATAATGAAAGGTGTTATGCCCCAACTTGTTTTGTTTACAACTAGAATTGTAATTGTACAAGAAAAGAATGCACTGGCCTCCTAAACTATGACGCGTATTACCTCCCCAACTATTTTTATTTCCACCTATTTTTGTTAAACGGGTCAAGTATATATCTCAATTGCATTTTTGGTCCCTCATGTGTCATGATTATGCGATTTTGGTCCTCCGAGTTTCAATTGCACGGTTTTCATTCCCTATGTATTACAATTATACAATTTTGGTCCCCCAAATATTTCAATTGTTACAATCAGGTCCCTTTGTCACTGTGTCATTTTTAACAACTAGATCTGTGTCTCAGATGTGACTCAATGTCAAAGCAGTCTCACGTGTGTTGTATAAGTTTTTGTTTTTAAAAACGACATGGTGGCATGATTGTAACAATTGGGATACCTAGGAACAATCGCACAATCATGTTACCTATGAGACAAAAAACACGCAATTAGAAAATGGGGAATAAAAAACGCACAATAGTAATACTTGGTGGACCAAAAATGCAATCAAGCCTAAGTAAAAAATAGAAGAGCTTTTAAATAGAAGAGACTAGAAGAATTTAGAATTATTCTTATTTTCCATTTATTCAACTGTTTAAACACACATATATGTGTCAACATTTCCTTTTTTGACAAATAAAACAAGAAATCTATCCTCGAACCTGCTTTAACTGGAATTGAACCAATTTAAAATAGAGTAAACTATCACTTTGGTCCCTGATATTGTAGGATGCGAGCTAGTACTTTGGTCCCTAACATTAAGAAATAGGCAATTCGGTCTTTGAAATTGATGATCATCCCCAAGTTAGTCCCTCCATTAGTTTCAGTAGAGTAATAGTGTTAACGTTGCTGATGTGACACGTTAAATGCCATGTTGGCATGCACATGTGTCAGTTAGAGACTAAATTGATAGGTTTTAAAAAGTCAGGGACCAAATTGATGGTATTTAAAAGTAATAATACAGGGACCAATTGCAAATGTTTAAAAGCTTGTAGGGACCAGATTGGCTTCAGTTTAAAATCTCCCTTGAGTCTCAGTAAAAAACCCAAACGTCCCCTTCAACAAAACTCTATTCTCCCTCCCTCCTTGTTCCAACGACGTGAACCAGCAAATCGAACGACCCCGCACTAGCAACTTCGAGGGACTATGCTAATAAGGATTGTGCCAACACAAACTAGATTTATGCAATTCATTTCAACTCCACAGCTGCCACCAAGGGGTCCAAGAGGACAATGAAGACCACTCAATTATGTATTATGCTAGCCCTACAACTATATGACAATATACTATGTAACTCCAATTGTTAAAATCGCACATATTTAGAGCTATATATTCGGACCGGCTTAGCCCATAACAGACCAATACATTTTTGGGCTGGGCCAAATTAAATGTGGGCTACTAATATGCTAGCCCAGCCTGGTCCTCCACGGGCTGCGGGCCAAACAGGCTAGCCCATGGGCTCTTTTTTGATAAATAATTATTTTTTAACAAAATAACTAATACAATATATATATATATATATATATATATGGGGATTGCTAATGTACTCCCACTTAAAAAATAGAAAGAACACATTAGCAACCTATACCTTCTCATTTGGACCAAAAAATCATTACTTTTCTTTTTAAGAACAATTACATTAATGGGTATAATTGTAATTTAATTTTTTATATTTTTTTTCAAATTTTAGATTTGTGCAGTTTCTCTCTCACGCCTTGGGACTATCACCCTGTCTCTCTCGTTTTTTATGTCTTCTTCCTCTGCGAATACCGTAACGAGAATGCTAAGAAAATTTGGAGAAGGTGCATCCCATGCCCAGAAACGGAGATGTTAAGTTTAACCATGCTAATTAGTTTGACACACAGTGACCTTGGCTCTCTTTCTTATGTTGTCTTCTTTCTCTGTTTACAAACTGTAAATGCACGTGTTCTCACTTAAAAGAAATACCACAAATTGATTTGGAAATTTTCTCAAACCATTAACGACACACATTCTTTTACTATCATTCCGGTTCTTAAAAACTCTTAAAACTTTCTTTTGCTATCATTCTAGTTCTTGTAATTTTCTTTCTCTGTTGCTCTCTTAAATCTCTTAATTCGAACCAGTAAAAAATCTAATGCTTGCTGCAATTAATTATCGCCTTTTCTCGTTGCAATCTGGGAATGTATATTTGCAATTTATTTTGTAATCCAATCAAAGAAGAAGATAACATAGGAAAGAGGTGGAAGAAGAAGGTAATCGAGGAAAGAGGGAAAAGGGGGATAGTTGCAGCCAATCAGACCCCTTACCAGAGACAAAGAGAGAGAAAGAGCACAAATTTGAGTTTGGCACAATAAATGCAAAATTTAAATTACAATTATATCCATTAATTTAATTGTTTTTAAAAAGAAAAATAATAATTTTTTGTCCAAATGAGAAGGTGTAAGTTGTTAATGTACTCTTTCTATTTTTTAAATGGAAGTACATTAGCAATCCCATATATATATATATATATATATATAATCAGGGGCGGAGGGAGGGGGCCACTGATGCCGTGGCACCCCACAAGTATTAGAAATTTTTATTAGTATATGTAGAATTTTTTTTTTGTGAGATAGTATATATAAAACTAGATAGTTGATCCGTGCGATGCACGGGTTGGTGGATAGTATTCGTTTTTATATATAATATGAAATAACTTATTTATATAGTAATAATTTGATATATGATATACTCAAAATTTATAATAGTGTTAATTATATGATAGTACTAATTATATGACATTAAGCATCTTAGCTAGGTATGCAAATTCTATGTTTATAGCCGTCAACAATTGCTTTGATAAAATGAAGGTCAAATTAGATAAAAAAACAAATAGAAAAACATAATTAAAATAGAAAAACATAGATAAAATGTGTAAGCAAACACTGTTTATTTACAAAAAATAAAATTATTAAAAAAATTATTTTCAGCCTAAAAATTTATATGAACAAATTTTTTAATGAAACTCATAGAAATAAATATTATATTCATCGAAAATAAAGTTAAAAGAAATAAATTTTTGCAACATAAAAAAATATAAGAACAAAAAAAAGAATAAAACTTGTGAGCAAATATTATTTTATTTATAGTAAATAAAATTAAAATAATTTTACAACTTGAAAATTTCCAGGAATAAAAAAAATAAATGAAA
The DNA here is from genome assembly GCA_030159175.1 of Glycyrrhiza uralensis. NCBI lineage: Eukaryota > Viridiplantae > Streptophyta > Magnoliopsida > Fabales > Fabaceae > Glycyrrhiza > Glycyrrhiza uralensis. The sequence goes on from BRZY01000006.1 coordinate 7,966,295, forward strand.
CATATAAGCAAACACTATTTTTTATTCAAAATAAAATTTAAAAAAAAATTTGATACCTGAAAATTTATAGAAACACATAAACATGAATCAAACCTGTTAAAATATATTATTTCATTTGTCAAAAATAAAATTATAATAAAAATAATTTTTCAACCTAAAAATTTTTGAAGACAAAAAAATGAAATGAAATTTGCAAGCAAACACTATATTTATTGAAATAAATTCAGAAAAAAATAATTTTAAACCTGAAAATTTATTGAAAAAAAAAGTCTTGAATGAAATATATAAGCAAACATTATGTTATTTATTATGAAATAAAATTAAAAATAAAAATTTTTTTACCTGAAAATTTACAAACACAAAAACATGAATCAAACGTGTGAATAAACGTTTTTTCTGTAATCAAAATTTAAAAATAAAGTCAAAATAAAATAAAAAATGCTTAATTGCAGTTTTAGTGTCTCATCTTTCGCGATTATGCAATTTTAGTCCTCTATCTTTTAATTGCACCAATTGGGTCCCCTATATTTCAAATGTGTGCAATTTTGGTCCAACCGTCAATTTCCTAACAGAGTTTGCTGACGTGACAATGACAACATAGAGCTTAAGAGCCTGTTTGAATGCAAAAGTCCTAGCTTTTGACTTATAGAGTAATTAGTTTTATTTTGTATCTTAGTTTTCTCATATATAGATAAGAGAAAAAGTTGTTAAATAGTCATTTATAAATAGATAGGTGCTTTTGGAGAAGTCAAAAAGTAAAACTTTTGCATCCAGATAGGCTCTTAAGCTCCATGTTATCATTGCCACATCAGCAACGTTGTCCAAGTCAGCAAACTTTGTTAGGAAATTGATGGTTGGACCAAAATTGCACGCAGTTGAAAGATAGGGGACCCATTTGGCGCAATTAAAAGCTAGGGGACTAAAATTGCACAATCGCGAAAGATGAGGGATTAAAATTGCAATTAAGCCAATAAATTTTTTTTACAGCCTTAAGATTAGCAAGATACAATATTACGATTAACTGATTGAGTAATGTTATATCGTTCTATATATCCTCTTAGAGTTAGACAAAAATGTATTATTGATAGAGAAATGAAAAATTGGAAGATGCAAAATTTGACACTTGTTGCCATGAGTTCAATTTTATAAATAGATAATAGAAGAATAATTAATTGTTTTTGATAGTATAATGAAAAATATTTAATTAAGAAAGGAATAAAAATAAAATAAAAACTCGAAAACACCTTGCGATATAACCCGTTATTATTATATATTTTTTAGGGAATAAGTTATTATTATATAATAATTAATAGTTTTAATCATATTATTATATAATTAATATTAATAGTTAAAATAACAAAACTTAAAAAACAATATAATATTAAAATGGGGAATAGTATTGGGTGGTAATTGGTGAAATGACATTTACCTATTATTATGAATGAAACTTATAGAAAAAATACTGTTTTATTTATCATAAATAAAATTAAAAAAATTGCTCTCTAAAATTTATTGGAACACAGTAACATAAATCAAACTTGTAAGCAAACAATATTTCATTTAAAAAAATAAAATTTTGAAAATGATTTAAACCTAAAATTTTTTTTAAACAAAAAAATGAACAAAATTCATAAATAAATATTATTTTATTTATCAAAATTAAAATTTAAAGAGATATTTTTGCAACCTAATAATTTACTGGAATAAAAAAATAAATCTCATAAGCAAATACTAATTTATTTGTCAAAAAAAAGACAGAAGAAAAATAATTTTATAACCTAAAATTTTACCTAAAAAAACTTAAATGAAACCCATAAGCAAAACAATATTTTATTGATAAAATTAAATTTTTTTTGTTTCTACTTCGAGGAGTATCCCACCGCCTGTACAACGGGGACTAATCTCCTGCGGGTGTTTGTTCGGCACCTCTAATGAGTGGCATCCCTCCCAGCTGAGATTTTTTCCATACCCAAGGCTCGAACCCGAGACCTTGGTTAAGGGGCAAGATGCCTTAACCACTCATGCCAACCTCAGTTGGTTAAGATAAAATTAAATGAAAACAATTTTGTGATCTGAAAATTTATCGAAACAAAAAAAAATTGAATGAAACCTATAAGTATATACTATTTAATTTATTAAAAATTAAATTTAAAAATTGTTTTGTAACACTAAAATTGACCAGGTACAATATTGTTATATGGAGGTAAAAATGCAAAATTGAGAGAAAGGATGTTGCGGCAAAAAAACGATGTTGAAAATAAAGTGAAAAATTAGAAGATGCAAAATTTGACATGTGTTCCAACCAAGTTAGTATTCTTAAATAGGTAACAAATAGACATGCATAGAAAAATGATTAATTAAAGAAATGATTAAAAATAAAAAAAAATTGGTACAGCAGAAGAATAGTATGTTGATAGTCAACCAGAAATTATATACTCCGTTCGTCTCGAAATAATTATCTTTTAAGATTTTTTCATATAAATTAAGAAATACAATAAATGAATGAGTGAGGGTAACAATTTTATCAAATTAATCATATTTTTATATTGCTCAAAAATCAATACTGCAATCTAAAAAGCACCGTTTGAGATAAAATTGAAAAAATATAATTAATGCTTTATTGAAAAGATAAAATGATAATTATTTTGAAATATTTTGACTTTTGCTAAAAGGAATTATTTTGGAATTGAGGGTGTAATATGTTTTTGTTAAAGTATCGTTAGGACATTTGACCTTGGTTCGGGGCTCAATAACACTTAAACCTGTAGCGTGTGATATAATAATAAATAAATGTAAACTTTTTTTATTTTGGAAACGAAGGATAAAAATAGAGAGATTAATAAAAGGCTTAATTGCATTTTTGGCTCTTCAGTTTTCATATTTACCCGAATTAGGTCCTCCAGTTTTTAATTGCGCGAATTAGGTCCTCCAGTTTCATTAACTGTTGCAATTGGTCCCTCCGTCAGTGCTCCGTCAGTTCACTGGGGGAACCCAATTGAAACAGTTAATGAAACTTGGGAACCTAATTCGCGCAATTAAAAATTGGGGGACCTAATTCGCACAAATATAAAAACTGAGGGGTCAAAAATGTAATTAAGCCTTAATAAAAATTAACTTTTTTATTTAAAAAAAATTAAAAAGGACCGACGCGAGAACATAGCTCATAATCTATTGTGAAATTATATAATGATATAATGATTGATTAATTGATAGAATAACAAAAATTGAAGAGATAGAATATCAAAACTTGTAAAACAATATAATATTAAAATAGAGAAATGCATTGGGCGAGAAGTCTGAAAAGACATTAACTAAATATTGTTATAGTAATTGACTATTACTACTATTATTGACTATTGGTTATTGATCGAACGCGGAAACACTGTAGTGGTACCAACCAATTATTATATATCTATATTGATGACACGTATGTAAAATAGTGGGTAGTGTACAGTAGATAATGTACATATTTATTTATAATATAGATTACACAAGTGGGATTTGATTTGAGGGGCTTCAAGAAGTACACGGCACCATCATATCTATTTCTTTTTTTATTTTGACATTGTAAATGTCAAACTTGGCTTCTCCTACAAGGCAACACGAAAACTAAAATGAAAAAAGGTCAAAAAAAAACCCAGTCTCTAACGTTAGAACAATTGGGCAAGTGAACCAGTTAGCAACACAAGAACGTGCTTTCTATGACTTGTTTTGACCCTTCTTGTGTCAACAGCAACACTAGAACATGCTTTTTTAGCAATGAAAGTTATAAAAACAAGGCTATGCAATAAGATAGAAGATGATTTTCTCACCAATTACATGATTGTTTATATTGAAAAGGAGATTGCTGAAAAATTTACCACAGATATGATAATTGATGATTTTGACTCTATGAAACAACAACGAGCACAACTTCAGAAGTGAAGGTTTATGTTTGATCCTTTTCAAATTCTTTATTAAATGTTGCGCATGTTGGCTAAGTTTTCATTAACATTTATTGATTATAAAGTAATGGATGACACTATTGTTGGTTTTATATTTTGCAGGTCTGATATTCACATTACTTATTCACATGATTATGTTTGGCGCTTGTATTAGTTGCATTTGTTGGTTAGTGTCTCTTGTACTCAATATAGCTATATTTCTTTTGCTTATAAAAATATTAGTTATACATCAAATGTTTTGCATATGTTATGTATGTAAAAATTTAAATTTTTTCTTGAGTCATATACTTTTTGATCTTGGCACCACCTATGTTAAATTCCTGGCTCCGCCCCTGTATATATAATATAACATAATATAATATTCATTCACATATAAATATAGATATATTTATATAATATATAATATATATGAAACATGCATACTGTCAGAGTTTAGAACCAGAAAAAATATAGTCGTAAGAACCTGACGCATCCACACCTATGACATTATTCACACTGCAGGCATGAAACGTTCTATAAGCTAGTTTAGCAATAGAAAATAAGATAGTTGCATTTACAGGAGCCTGACACTTTTGCACCTTTGAAATTATTCACACCAGTAGTGTGAAATGATTTGTATGTGAGTTTAATAACCGAAAAAAGATAGTCCAAAAGACCTGGCGCTTTCACACTTGTAGAATTATTCACACCACGAGTGTGAAACACTTTGTTAGTGATATTCGGGCCATCGGTGATCCCGGCCGACCACGGGCTAGCCCATTTTGGGCCAATGGTTTTTCAGGCTAGGCCAAAATATTTTCAGACCTATATTTTGCTAGCCTAGTCCACTTTTAAATTGGGCTAATTTGGCCTGCCCATCGGGCCTGATCCATTTTGACAGCTCTACACAGGCTTTTTTAGGAAAGTACCATCTTTCCAAAAATTAATTTGGAAAATACCACGGTTTTTAGATTAATTAGCAATCTACCATTTTTTTTAGGTGAGAAGTCCCCTCCCCCAAAAGGGACTTCTCACCATCTTTTTATTTTTTTTTCAAAATTTTCTATGGGAAGTCTCCTCCTCCAAATTCGACTTTTCACCATTGTTTTAATTATTTTTTCAAAATTGCCTATGGGAAGTCCCCTCCCCCAAAAGGGACTTCTCACCATGATTTTTTTTTATTTTCTTTTTTCCGTTTGATTTTAGTGGTTTTAGGTTTTTGTTAAAATGGTTTATGGTATTAGGTGGTTTGTGGTTTTAGGGTTTAAGTGATTTTAGGTTATTTAAATTAATTAAATTATTTTCTTTATTAATTCATAATTACCATAATTAAGTTAGTCTAGAACCTTAATAGTAAATAATAATACAATAAAATGATTACCATTAAAATTTCAAAAGGGGTATAATGATCCACATTTCCTACTTTGTGGAATGTCTAGGATGGTAATTAAGACATCTATTCCTGGTATGACCCTCATTTCGACACAGTCCACACCTTTTAGTGTGACGACTCATTTCTACTTAATCCATCTCAGTGCGAATGCGGGTAGATTGTGGATGACCCCGTGGTAGCCTTCGCATTTGTGGATCGTGGCACACTTGAGGTCCAGTATATTGTGGCCAATATTATTCGTTGGGCAGCACAGTGAACTCTTCGCGGTAAATGTTGAAGACGTTTTCCAACTTATACACGGGAGGCACATATATCATGTAATCGTGGGAAACTGATGAATAAGCAGCGATGACATGTGAACACGAGATGTGTATTGCCTGAAATTTACCACAGTCACATTTCCTTTCATCTAGATCTAAAACCACAAACCACCTAATACCATAAACCACTTTAACAAAAACCTAAAACCGGTAAAATCAAACGGAAAAAAGAAAATAAAAAAAAATCATGGTGAGAAATCCCTTTTGGAGGAGGGGACTTCCATAGGCAATTTTGAAAAAATAATTAAAACAATGGTGAGAAATCGGATTTGGGGGAGGGAATTTCCTATAGAAAATTTTGAAAAAAAAAATAAAACGATGGTGAGAAATCCTTTTTTGGGGAGGGGACTTATCACCTAAAAAAAAACAATGATAAATTGCTAATTAATCTGAAAACCATAGTATTTTCCAAATTAATCTTTGGAAAGATGGTACTTTCCTTAAAAAGCCACTCTACACATATTGGATGCTCAGCTTTTTGTTCAATAATTTGTCTTCTATTTTGGTTGTGGAATGCATTATATTTCAAGTTATACAATGACTTTTATGTGCCATAAATTGCAGAAAAAATAGAAATAACATGAAGTAATCAACATATATCATTTAAACAACAAAATATTAAATTAATTCGAGCATCAAAACACAATAAAATTAAACAACCCATGCTCATATGCCATTACTCCTATGTCCATGCTCCTATGCCTTCACTATACAATCAACAATAAAAGTAAAACAAATAACATGACACACATTATTGATACAGAATATCTCAGTAATCTAATTTCATCCCTCCAATCTGTCAACCTTATTAACCAAATCTATCTTCCACGGATATTTTTGAAGAGAAAGAAGAGAGGGAAAGTTTCATATTTATCCCGTCAATTTGATCTCTGACTGGCATGTGTGTCTGCCAACATTGCACTTAACGTGCCACATAAACAACGTTAAAATTGTTACCTGCTTGAAACTAATGAAGACAAACTTGATGGGCAGTCATCAATTTCAGGGACCAAATTGTCTATTCCTAATATCAGATATCAAAATAGTGGTTTGCTCATTAGAACATAAACGCAAAATAAAAACGATACATACTAAATGGTTCATCGAAGTCTGATTCATCTATATTTTTTCCAGAAACAATTGGGCGAGTTGATCTTGAATCTGAAACACTCCATATTTAATATAGTTATCAACTTGGTTACCAACCACATCCCGGAACCTCCCAATGAAGTTTTCATAAGCTGGTAGCAAGATTTTCTCAAGAGAAATCCTTATTTCTTCCCTAAGCTGCTCATCAAATACAAACCACGAAGACTGAACCCTGCATATATCCTCAAACAGCTTGTTGAACGACTTGAGCTTTTCTTTCATTGACTCCGCCACCCCCTTCTGTGATGGCAGAGGCACTGATCCATTGTTGTCCAGCTTCAGAATTCCCAGCACCTTGTCCCACGAGCTAGTTTCGTACTGCACATGGTAACGCTGAACCTTTGCAATGTGTTTTCGGATCAGATCATCTCCTAAGAGGGTACCCAATTCACTATCTCTGATCTTCCGAACAATGTACCTGCCATTATTCATCAAGAAAAAGTTGCACAAAGCAAGGTCCTTGTACATGCTGGACTTTGCTTCCAAATTGCTCTCCAATAGCTCCATAATCCAATCCATCAGCAGTGAGAGAGAGGAAGAGGAGGGAACTTTACCATCAAGCTTGGGGTATTCCTTCGAAGGATGTCCATAGTCTTCAAAAACCTGCTCTAGGGTCTGCCGTGACTGACAAGCGGCAGCGAGGTAGTTCATCACGTAACGGGTGGTCGGGTGAATCCCGCCACCAGGAACCACCACCTTCGCGGAATCTTGGTGAATCAGATTTGCCAACTTCATGAAAGTGCCCGTGATTGCTTCCCCCGATTTATTCCAAACTGTGATTACTTCATTCCTTAGCGACACACTATTCTGATCCCAAAACATAGACTCAAACTTGGGAATTAGGTCACGCAATGTCTCGAACATGTCAAGGATTCTAAACAATCGCGCCGGCGAATGGCTCCCGATCGCAACGGCATCCGCGAATTTAAGCAGCTGAATGGCGGGTCCCCTGCAAACCTCCGTGAAGGAAAAATCGGCGACGGAGGGGAATCCATTGAAAACGCGGTCGCAGAGTTGTCGCTCGCAGGGGAACAGGATCTTTTGAGCGACGTTGCAGGTCATAATCCATCTTTCAATCTCGTGCTTGAAGTCCTTAAATGGCATCTTGTGAACGTCCTCGATGCGGATGTCCTGCAACCCGAATAATTCATTTATTAGGAACTCGTGCAAGAAACCCCTCCGCCAGCTGATATACACCTCGGAGGACTTCTTCTCAAGCCCAGCGCTCACCATCAACTTCGTGGTTTCATGAAGGTCATTGATCTTTCCCGACGGCAGCAAATCGATCAAGAAATTGGGGTCTGTCACCAGCGATTCAGAGTCAACTTCAAGGGATTCCTTCACCTTCCCTAAAAGCATGTCCATGAGATTCGAATTTTCCTGCTCAAGCGCATTCACACAGGTTCTGACTCTTCTGAGCAGTTCCATCGATTGTAGTAAATCGACATTAAGAGTATGATATTCCGAATTTCCATCTTGTTGTCCAGGGTACCCATTATTTGGCATTGGCGCGTCATCTATGGAAGGAAAAAAAGAACGAAGATTCATAAGGAAATAGCTGAAAGCTGCTGCAACCACGAATAAAAGCAATTTAATCTTCATGAGTTGCACAATTAGACCCGCGAGAAAAAAATACATAAGATCCACTTCGAATCCGTAATCAGTTTGCCTGGACAAGCCGAGTGACATGATGGCAAAGGCAGCACATGAAATGATGCTATATGCATCTGGTTTCCCATTCATTACCTTATCCGAGAAAAAGGAATACACTGAGGTTATGGTCAAAACGAAGAATGCAGAATCAATTTTGAGCCGGAGACTTTCCAAGTGCTGCCATTCCTTTGCAAACAAATTCACCCAGCAGACGATGAAACTGATGACACTGTAAATAACTATCTTAAACAAATTCCACTCTCCGAAGAGATGGGTGAAGGAAGAGCTGAGAGCATAACAGAGCAGCCCAACAACAGCAGAAACAAGGCCCACAAATCTCCATACCTCTGCCTGCAACAACCAGCTCCGAATTTGGGTGAGCGTGGGTGTCATGATTTTTATGAATTGAGTAAGAATTACTTTCACAAACACAACATACAGAGAGCAACCTTTATTGACTTTGGATCAGAAGCTATCCTCTCTTATTTCAGACGAATTTTCGGGGAAAGGACCAGGAAGGAAGCTCTACCATCGAAGTAATAAATAAATAAATAAATTTTAACCAATAAATAAATTATTTTAATGATAATAAATAAATAAATAAATAAATAAATAAATACAACTATAAATAAAATAAAATAAATTTAAATATAATATTTTTAACCAATAAAAATTATTTTAACAAAGTCACAACAGATAATAAGTAAATAAATAAATAATATCATTAAGATATAAATTTTAAAATTTTAACTTCTAAATTCTATAATAATTGATTTATTATTTATAAATATTTTAACGTATTTAATATTTAATTTAATATTAATTAAAAAAATATAAACAATAGTTAAATTATTCTTTTATGTTATTTTATATTTATCAGCTAGTTTAACTGTTAATTTTATCTAATATTTTAAATTTAATTTAATAATTTATTCACTATTAACTATTTATTATAAATTTATTTACTATTCACTGTTTGATCCACTATTTATTAATTTATCTACTATTTACTGTAAACTATCCGATATATTTTTTTTTTGTCAAACTGAGCCATAAACAAAAGGTCACATATCTCACATTCCTTACGAGAGAGGCCAGTACCCTACAGAGAAATTTCAGCGCAAAATGACACTAAACAAAACGAAGTCAAAAAGGGAAAAATAATAAAGAGTGCAATGTGTGGGAACTGAGAAGAGGCAGGGTGGGACCTCATTGCAGAGTTAGTAAAGTGGTGCTTTCGTTGAAAGGGTGGTGATTGACACAAACATCCAACCCCATCAGCTACCAATTATTAATAAAGAAATGATTTAATTGCACTTTTATTTTTTCAGTTATTTTGATCGTATAATTTAAGTTTTTTGGTTTTTAATTGAGTGAATTGAATTTTTTAATTATTATAGTTATTGTAATTAGGTTTTTTTTATTGTTATTTTGTTCGTTTTTTAATATTTAGCGTCTATGTGATATATGTGAGACGAATTTGACACTAAATTAGATCACATTGACTTTGGCAGTATGACAAAACCCGCACACGTAAGAAATTTTAAACAACATGTATTACATCACGTGTGTTACTGACTTGCTTTAAAAAAATTTCTAATAACTTACGACCTATGTCGTATTAAGGTGATCCAAATTAGTGTTAAATCTGTCTCATGTGTACCACGTTGGCTCTTAGTATTAAAAATTGGATAAAATAACAATGAGACGTCTAATTGCAACAATTAGAATAACTGAGAGACTCAATTCGCTCAATTAGAAACTGAATGACCCAAATCACACATTTACAATAAATAAAAGACCAAAAGTACAATTAAACCAATTATTAAAAGAATGTTCACATCACTCCTCTCCCTTTAACGCGGTTGAGTCTAAACTCTAAACAAAAACGTTGAAACAAATCAATAAACAGGGGATGGAAAACAAAAAAGTGAATATGAGTGCCATAATATGAAAGAGTGGACATAGTAGCAATAATTACCAAATAGATGTCATTAAGCATGTTTGGTTTAAAGGAGCCATGTTATGGCCCTCATCAACGCGAATCATGGTGCTCTAAGCATTTTTTTTTTATTCTTTACACCATCAACGCGAATCATGGTGCTATAGTCGGAGTAGAACTGATGAACAAGACTGGGTTGTTGGCGAAGGACTTTATAGTACATCCCACGAAGTAGGAACCCACCTGGGAAGGAAACGCAAACACGCACATATTCACTTCACACGGATCAAAGAATCCACAGAATAAAATAGCAAAAAATAAAATAAAATTCATGTATAATTTGAATATTGATAAATAGTGCTAAAAGTTTAAAATATAAACTAAAAAATTTAGAAAAATTCATTCTAGTTCATAAAAATTATTTTATTAAGTGTAAAAGTTTTAATTTTGAAAACTTTCAAAGTTAAATTAATTGATAGAAAATTATTTTCATAATCATTTGCAAAGTCATTATATTTAATGTTAATTGAGAAATATTTAAATCTTATGTTAAAATTAAATCTTTTTCATTAAATAATTAATAAAAGAAAAATAATATTAATTTTGATTTTACATGAAAGTTTATAAATTTACAAAAATGAGAAAGATCTATCAGTGTGAACATGAGTTGATGGAAAACATATATAGCTCACGAAAAGCAACTTTTTTTTTTTTCGATAACACCCACGAAAAGCAACTTTTATCACAGCATGTGGTAGGATGATTGGCCTTTCGGTCCATTTTCCTCGAAATTTCATCTGAAGCTTCTGATCCAAAGTCAACAAGGTTGCTCTCTGGATGTGTGTTTGTGAACTGAAAGTAATTCTTAGTCAATTCAGAGAGAAAATGACGCCCATGCTCACCCAAATTCGGATGTGGCTGATGCAGCAAGAGGTATGGAGATTTGTGGGCTTTGCTTCAGCTTGTTATGCTCTCAGCTCTTCCTTCACCCATCTCTTTGGAGATTGGAATTTGTTGAAGATATTTCTTGTAAGAGGACCTTTAGCTGAAATAAATGAAGCCTCAAAACAGTCAAATGGGCCAAGTGCAAATGCTGACATGGGCTCTGAAATTAAGGGGCCTAGAAGGAGTGAGAGGCCTAGAGTGTCAAAACAGAAATGGAATGACTTTATATAGGAGAGAGAAACCCAATGATGGGGTGTGGATTGTGTGATGTGAATTCTGATTTCCTCTCTCTCATTTTGACATTCTCTCTCTGCAATTCTTCATTCTGTTATTTCCCTTTCTGTTATGTAATCTCACATCCATTGCAGGGATTCTTCTTCTTCTTCATAGCTATATCAATAAAATAGTACTTGTTGAATTCATTTTACTAGAGTTATTACATTTGGTGCTTTCATGGTCACCATGGCTGAGGGCACTTGGTTGAAGGAAATGCAATCCCAGATTACCAAGCTCACTGAATCATTAGAGAAGAGCGAAGCTGAGAAGACAGCTAACCAGGAACGCTTGGAACGCATAGAAGCTATGCTGGAAGAGTTAGCACAGAGGTCGAATAACTCTTCTTCCTCACACCATGGTGGTTCGAACTCATTTCGGGACCTTGGTAAGCAGCCTTTCCAATTGCGCAATGTCAAGCTCGAATTTCCACGTTTTGACTGTGTAACATTCGCTTTTCTGAGTTACCATTTAAAAATCTATTTTATATGAATTTTTGCGGTATAAATATTTTGAGATTTATTACATGGCATTGTGTTGATTATATACATGTGCTTGCAATTCTCTGATTTTGCTTAGAAACTTGGTTATCTAAATGTGTTTTGGGGGATGGTATTATTAGTCATGGACTTATCATTGCTTTCTTGCTACTTATGGTCAAGGTGTGAGTCTGATCAACTCATTGGCTTGCTGGTAGCAGTAAGATAACAATAATATTTAGTATGAACTAATAAGTTAAATCCCTAAGTATATCTACGGACTTTGAGGACGAAATTCTTTTTAGAGGAAAAGAATTGTAACATCCGTTTTTCTGAGATACCATTTAAAAATCTGTTTTATATGAATTTTTGCGGTATAAATATTTTGAGATTTATTTTTAACTTAAAAATAGGATTTAAATACGCATGTTTAAGATTGCTTCTGAAAACGGTTAACTTTCAGCTTCCGTCAAGTCTAGTTACAACATCCGTTTCTTTGTTTAAACCGTACTTTTTTTCTGTCTTATTTGAATTCTTGTTGCATAAATGTTGTGGTTTATTTTTGGCTTAAAATTAGGAATAAAATACACATATTCTGGAATACTTCTAAAACGGTAGTTTTTTAGTTGATATCGGGTCTTTTACAGAAAACCATTACGTCTAACTGACGGAATGAGATTTAAATAGCTAGAATGTGTCAAACAAACCCAATAAATAAGTTTCCTTCACAAAAATTGGTTCTTTTAACATTTTTTATTTTCTGGAATTTTTCTAGAATTTTTAGAAATATTAAGTTTTAAAATTACCGTTTTGGTCCTTGTAGTTAACAGCAAGAACTGAGAATTAATTCGGAGACCAAGATAAGGTCGGAACAAAATTTTAAGTAGCTGAGTTATGTTTTTACATTTTTTAGGATTTTTAGAAATTATTTTGTAATTTTTCGTAAAGCAAATCAAAAAGTTACTTTTCCAAGTTTTTATAGGACATGTAAAACGAAGATTTTTGAACGGAAAAGAATTTCTAGGGATCAAAAAATGCTTAAAATCATTTTTCAAGAGGGACCATTAGTGTTTAAATTAAATTTATGCTTTTTGGGAATCAAAAAATGCTTACGGCGCGTCCGTTTTCCTTTGTTTATGCGAACCGCAAAGCATATCCTTACTGTAAAAATCCAAAAACTCTTCCATGAAACTATTAGGGCTATTACATGGCATTCCCAAGATTTCTTATTGGTTCTCACTCTTTAAATTAATTTTGAGGAATTTTGATTAGTGAAATGACATTTTTACCCTTGATTTTCATCATTTTTCATACAAACCTTAGGGTTAATTGTGTAATTTCATCTTCCTCTCCTCCCAGCTCAGTTTGGCCAACCTCCATGGTGACTCCCCATGGTCTTGAAGTTACTAAATCCTTCTAGGGCATGAGTCATGACATGAGTCATTCTTTTTGGCCAATTAGAAAATTAGGGTTTATTAATTACCTAAAATGAAAGAAATTGGAAATTTCCTCCCCCTTTCCTCCTCTTGGCCGTGACCTTCCCTATAAATAAGGAGGGGGTGCTCTTCATTTTTCCTCATCCCTCACTTGAAGAAATCTCACTCAAAAACTCTTTTCTTTCCTTTGTCAATTTCTTTGGTTTTACTAATCAAACTCTTGTGTTTTTGTGTTGTGTTCTTAGTTGTTATTCCTTGTTCATAAGGCCAAGGTAAGGGGAACTTCTTGCAAATTAATTTCAGAAGTATGAGTTTGATTCTTGTTTGTGTTTGAATTGTTTCTTTGTGTGTTTATAGCTTTTATTTATAATTGTTTTATAGCTTTAATTTAATTATTTTGTGTTATTTAATAATTATAGAGTTATAATGTCCAAATTTTCTCTAAAAATTGTGTGAGTAAAGTGGCTATGGAAAAATCATTTTTGAGCTTTTGTAAACATACCGTTATAATGGCGAATTTTAGACTTACCGTAAATATGATTTTACCGCAAAGAAAATACAATTTATTATTTTGTGAAAACTCTGATATTGTCTATCATTAATATACGAGGTGATGGTTAAGATAAATGGTTTATCAGTATAGAGTTGTCAAGGAAAAACAACGACCTTTGAAGGGGCTTTTAGTCCGTCTCTCTTTTCTGGGAATTGTACTAATACGCTGTTTGGGGAATTCTTAACCTAGGGACCTAGTATATACGTGACTAAGATAAATTGGAAAAGAAGTGTTTTCTTAATAAACGTATATATAAATAGATTGAATTGGATAAAAAGAGTATAATGGTAATGGATTCTCGATGAATTCTACTATTATAGCATCTATCGAAATTTAATATAAATAGTAACAGATTCTCGGTGAATTCTACTGTTATATTATCAGTGGAAAATATTGAGTGGGTATCCAATCTGTATATATATATAAAATTAACTCAGTTTAATTTTCAATGTCTCTGGCAGTGAAAATTAGTGAGGTAGTCTTCCAACGGGCCTCTTTCCTGGAAAATAACTGGTGCTTAAGTATTTCAGTAAAAGAAACAGTTTGATTTCATTCACTTAGTCTATATCAAATACGTTTTGGTTCTACATTTACTCGTGATTCTGTGTTTACTTGTGATTCTGTGTTTTACATGAGATATGTGATTTGATATTCTTATATGAGAAATGTGGTTTTGTGTGTACTTGTGATTCCGTGTTTATTTGAGAGTTAATTCATAAGTTGGGGTCTGTGGTTATTAAGTAAAATCGCCAGGAGTAGCGAGCTGAATGCTCGTGGCTATGTGCCAAAATTCCTAAGGTAAAATCTCTAGGAGTAGCGGGTGACTTACTCGTGGGTGTGTCCCGAATATAAGTGGTAAAGTCTCCAGGAGCAGTGGGTTCTTTTCTCGTGGGCGTGTCCCAAAATTATGTCGTAAAATCTCTCGGGATAGCGGGTTCTTTACTCGTGGGTATGTCCCAAAATTATTCAGTAAAATCCCCAAGAGTAGCGGGCAGGATGCTCGTGGGTGTGTCCCAAAATTATATCGTAAAATCTCTCGGGGTAGCGGGTTCTTTTCTGGTTGGTGTGTCCCGAAATTATGTCGTAAAATCTCTCGGGGTAGTGGGTTCTTTACTCGTGGGTATGTCCTGAAATGATTAAGTAAAATACCCAAAAGTAGCGGGCAGGATGCTCGTGGGTAGAGCTGGCAAAACGGGCTACCCGGCCCGCATCGGGCTCGGGCTTTATCGGACCGGGCCAAAAAGGCCCGGAATGAAAACGGGCTCACATTTAGCTGCCCGAGCCCTATCTTATGCGGGCAGTGGGCTTTTCGGGCCTGCCCGGATAATGAAATGCGCTTTTCAGGCCAATCTTATTTTTTATCAAAACAAATTTAAAAAAAGCTTAAAAGTAAACTGGGCCACAACTAAAAAGCTTGAACAATTAATTCAGGCCAACATGACTAATTCAGCAATACAGTGTTCACAATTAATCACATGATGACAACCATACAATGTTAAGCACAAAGGCCACGTGAGACCTCTTGCAAGACACTTGCTTGCTGCCAACAATATTTAAAATGCTAACCTCCACAAATTTAAAAAAGCAACATAATGAGAAGCCTGGAACCACATTAATTCAAGCTCCACAAGAAGATTAATTCAGCAAACAACAATGTTCATTAACTTAAACATCTCAAATTCAAAACTTCAAATTGTAAACCCCAAACAACTTCAAAATTTAAAACCCAAACAACAGTCAACAATGTCTTCAACTTCAAATGCCAAGACCACAAATTCAGAATCAAATACTGCAAAAAATAGATCAAAAAATTCAGATTTGGAGATGAGATTTCTTAAACAATTTTGGACAAAAATCAAGAAACAAAATCCAGAAACAGTAACAAATTTTTATTACCTTATATGTCTCCAAGTCAAACGACGACACTCGAATTCGAGCCTTCTTGTGAAAGTTTTACATCTTCTGGAGCAATTGCTTCCCGCTCATCATCGTCGTCTTCATTATCATATTCTAGGAGAAAAAAATTGACTATATTATATATTGTTATATAATTTAGTTCTTTAATTTTAAATAGTTATTATAGTAGAAAAAGCTTACCTACAAAACCATGCAACCAACTACGTGTGCACAAGAGAGCTTGAACTGTATCATCTAGCAAAGAGCTTCTATACTTGTTCAAAACTCTAGAGCCAATGCTGAAAGCGGATTCAGATGCCACAGTTGTTATTGGAATACTCAATACATCTGAAGCCATCCTTGCAAGATCAGGACATCTACGACTTCTTTCCTTCCAATAAGCTAAGATATCAAAACCAGTTATTGGTGGAAGTCTAGGCTCCTCTAAATAAATTTCAAGTTCAGATTTCACCGTGTTGTTAACCGATGATTGGCTTTCATATTCTTCAAATTCCTACAAAATAAAAAACCAAATGAATTAAGAATTACATATATTGAAAGAATGACAATGAAAATAGACATTGTGTAAAAAAATTGATAAAATGAACTTACTTCATTTACATACAATGAATTAGACATCATTTCCTTTCCTCCTCCTCCAAATGAAGATTGTACTCGTTGTGAATGACTCACATCAGAATGACAACCATCTTTGACATACTCATCATAAAGCCTAGCCAAATTATTCTTGACTATTTGCAACTTCTCTTCACGGTTGGTTGGATCAACTTTATTATATGCAAATGACAAGAAATTGATCTTCTTGGTTGGATCAAGAATAGCCCCAAATGCCAAAATTGTACTATACTCACTCAGTACTTGTCAAATTTTTCTTTCATCTTTTGAGCCATGCTCTTAACCACAATATCTTCACTCGACAAGTTTAAGTTCAAGAGAGTCTCTATCTTCCATATTTCTCCAAAATACAAATTTGACGCAGGGTAAGAAGATCCAGATATCAAGTTTGTAATATTGTAAAATGGCTTCAAAAATGCACACATTATTTCAGCTCTTGTCCACTCAACATTATCCGAACACCACTTATAATTTGTATCACACAAACTTAAGCTATAAAAGGCACGACGATAATTAATTGCACTCTTAAGTATTATATAAGTGGAGTTCCATCTAGTGGGAGTATCTGTCCTCAATCCAATTGATGTATCAATCTCACCAACATTGTTAACACAATCAAAAAATTGAATTGTTCTACTTTCTGATGCCTTCACATAATAAACACTTTGTCTAATTTTATGCAATGCACCACTCGCCACCTTCAGTCCATCTTGAACAATGAGGTTCAAGATATGAGCACAACATCTTATGTGAAAAAACTCTCCATTAAGCAACATGCTATTTGACAATCCCAAATGTTCTTTCAAAAAGTTTTGCATGTTGTCATTTGCAGAGGCATTATCCAAAGTAAGGGAAAAAACTTTTCTTTCTATGCCCCAATCCCTTAAAAATTCCATCACCTTCAATGCTAATTGGGGCCCTGAATGTGGGGGTTTCAAATGAGAAAATGCTAGAATCTTACTTTTCAATTTCCAATTCACATCAACATAATGAGCGGTTAAAGAAATGTAACCATGATTCGTGCATGAAGTCCAACAATCAGAAGTCAAGCAAACTCTCCCAGGAATTTGAGCCAATTGTAATTTTAACTTTTCTTTCTCTACCTTATAAGTTCCTAATACATAAGCTTTTATGGTATTTCTAGAAGTCCACTTACAATCCTCATTCAAAAATTTTTGATATTTTCTAAAGACCCTCCACTCAACCATATTAAATGGTGCACCGTGTGCAATAACCATTTCAGCTAAAATTTCACGGTTAGCCTTGGGGTCAAAATGTCTACTTTGCAGCCTTCCCTCACTATCAACAATCATATCACCCACATCTTTGTATTTAGCAGCAATAAATGCACAACCTTTCAAATGCCTCTTTAAATGAGTAGTACCATTTTTAGAATTACAACCCAGTATTTTTCTACAACCAATGCACCTACACTTTTCATCCCCATTCTCATCAGGACCGATCTTTTCTAAATAATTCCACACTTCAGATGTTAGGGTCTTAGGCTTCTTTGACTTTGGTTGAGATTCAGAAGTCACAGTTTTAATTTCACTAGGTGTAGGTGGTGGTGGGGGTCTGATTTCCAAAATTTGAATATCATTAGCATCATCAACACTTTCTTTAGTACCACTATCCATATCCATATTAAGATAAGACAACTCAGTTCTACTTCTAACTTCTAAGAGTGAAATCGGTACCTCAAGTGATGCCAAAGATTGGAGAAAATAGATCAATATCAAATCACCAGTAGTCCACACCCAATACCACTTGCTGCACCTTCAATTCAACCTGAAATGAAAGCAATTTATATACAAGGGTAAAGATTGAATGCAGCAACATAAACACAAACTAACCGATATGAACAAGCACAGTCACAAAATAGCAATTTTAGCAACAATCTCAGTCCAATTTAGAAAGAATCTTATCACAGTTAAAATAGCAATTTTAGCAACAATCTCAGTCCAATTAAAACACCCAACCCAATCACAGTTTTAGCAATTTTAGATCAAAGTTAAAATAGCAATTTTAGACACAATCTCAGTCTAATTTTAGCAAGAATGAAAATGGAAAATGTAAATATGGAATTTAAAAAGAACCGGACTTACCATCCAACTATGATTTCCTTTGGATTCACTTTTTAGTGGGAGATTAACATATTGTGGTGGTACTCTATATCCAAAGCAACCTGGAAAAAAAGAATGCGAAAAATTATAACAATTCTTTTTTGAGAGTTAGAAACGGATAATAATTTCATTGAACTGATCTTAAGAAGAAATAGACACCATGACCAGAGGAGAAAACATTGAAAAAGGCAAGAATGAAGAGCAGAATGAAGGCAAGAATGAAGAGCAAGAAATAGCTCACGGATTGAAGCACACTGTGAGAGTGAGGTTGAGGTGCGATGCTGCCTGTCACTGTCAGATCCGAGCAAGACGAAACAGAGGTGAGCACGACGGACGACGATGACCACCACGGACCAAGGCTTCAGGCACGGCGGACCTTGGCTTTAGGCACCGCGATAAGGAAGGTGAGGAGAAACGAAGGCTTCGGGCACAGAGGAACTACGAATCGCGATGAGGAAGGTGAGAAGAAACGAAGATGGAACGAAGGTGAAAGCTCAAAGCTTGAGGAAGATGAAAGGATTGAAGAAGATGGAAGTTGAGGAAGGTGATGGAAGCTCAAAACAAGCACAGCGGCTCTAAAGTCTCTAACCCTAGTCTCTACTCTCTTCTCAATCTCAAACGCTGAATTTTTTTTTGTTGCAAACACTGACTCTGTCTCGCGATATGTCTATCTATAATTACTTATTGAACCGGGCTGGCGGGCTACCCGAAGCTCGGCCGGGCAAGCCCGGATCAGATACGAGCTTTTAGGGTCGGGCCAAAAAAGCCCGGCTTCAAAACGGGCCTAATTTTTTGTGCCCGAGCCCTGCTCTTTCCCGGGCTTTATCAGGCCAGCCCGGTCGGGCAGGCCCATTTTGCCAGCTCTACTCGTGGGTGTGTCCCGAAAGTATAGAAAGTCTTGTGTGAAAGTACCATACTTGTTTGATAATTCCTTGAGATAATATTACGTGTGAAATTCTCTGTTTAAGATGTTAATTAATCCATCTGTTGTGTGCTTTAGGTTTACTGTATGTTGTTTATATATTCTTAACATATGAATTGAGTGCAGTGATCTGTATTTGTTTTAGTACTTGTACTGCTCTTATTACATTGTTTAGAGTTTTACCCTTGCCTACTTTCTATGTTGTTGGTACATGGTTGAGTAGATTTTTTTTCCAAAGAAGTGGGCTATTCCTTAGAAAAAGATATGAAGAATGTTGTTGTATAGATAAATATGGATTCCAAGAAGAATACATGGTTACTGTATTATTTTGGGTAGAGGTTAGAGACCAGACTGACTCAGATTTTCACTATATTATTTTAAAACTTTCCTTGTAAAACTCTGATAATTATATGAAATGAGATGTTATCCATAAAAGTATTGTTTTATGCTTCTGCACTTACAAACCTTTTTGAAAATGAATTAACACATATTCTCCATCCTTCTCATCATTTAAAAGGAGAAAAAAATTTATACGCATTTTCGGAGAAGGAATGTTGAGCTTTAACCAAATATTTTCTAAGTTATTCAAAATTTCTTGGTTACTATGGTGTAATATCCTTTTTGGAGAAAGGGTGTTACATTTTGTGGTATCAGAGCCCAGTTTGAGTCTTTTGGGTACTGTTGGGTATAGGTTTACTGCGTTCTGTTGTGTGAACTCTGATGAGTTGTTTTTGTGTGAAATTGTGTGAATTTTGATTGTTTGTTTGGTTTATATTGTTCTGGGAAAATCTGGTGTCGAAGTTGTACTGGAATGGGACGCTACAATTGAGAAATCCGCGACTGTGTTGCGATCTAGTTTCCACAAGATTTTAATGCAACTGGAGGATCGCCACAAAACGACATTGTACACCCATCATAGCTATTATGAATGGCTTGTCATGCCATTTGGGCTCTCCAACGCCCCACCTACGTTTCAATGCTTGATGAACAAGGTTTTTCAACCAGTTCTACACAAATTTGTTTTGGTGTTCTTAGACAATATATTGGTGTATATCCCTACTTGGGGTGACCACTTGCAACATTTGGAAATGGTACTTCTTACTCTGCGCCTGGATGCATTGTTCATTAAGCACTCTAAGTGTTCATTTGGTATGCAAGAGGTTGATTATTTGGGACGCACAATATCAAGCCAAGGTGTTTCTATGGACAAAAATAAAATTCAAGCAGTTATGGCATGGCCTAGACCGCAAATTGTGAAACAATTACGTGGTTTCTTGGGGTTGACAGGATATTATAGGCGTTTTATAAAAGGCTACACTACTGTGGCATTTGCTCTTACCAATCTGCTGAAAAAGGATTCCTTTTGCTGGTCACCATAAGCTAAAGCAGCGTTTCAGAAACCTAAAAAATGCCAGCACCTCTGCCCCTGTCTTAACGCTGCCTGATTTTTCCAAACCGTTTGTGTTGGAAATTGATGCCTCCGGTACTGGGATTGGCTCTATACTTAGCCAAAACAATCACCCCATTAACTTTTATTCCAAGAAGTTAGCACCCAGACACTGTAACATCCCAAAATTTCATTCTGAGACAGAGTATTAATTTTAGAAGATTAGAATCATCCTTAGGATTTTCGGATAAAACATAATGGTTTAGAGCTGACGTAGAAGTCAAACGGTATTTCACGGACATTCTTGACTGTCAGAAATAAGTTTATAAGGATATGGGAATTTGAGACTTGATTCATAAGAAGTATTTGAGGATATAAATGGTAACTTAGTATCATATGAAGGTTTTTTAGAAACTAAGTTTGGAATTTTAGAAAACAGTATAAAGGAATACTGCTATTTTAGTCCCTCCAAGAGAAACTCTATACTCTGTTAGTTAAGAAATGGATAAATACCGAAAATGGAGAAATAGTTAAAGATAGAGGTTCTAAATCTAGTATACTTTAGATAGTATAGAAATAATAAGTCTTGTTTGGTACTATAGTTAAAATGGTAAGACAGTTAAAGTCCTATATAGACTTTTGCTTGCCATTTTTTCGTCTATTATTTGTCTTATATGAATTTGTGCAATCTAAATGTTTTGTGATTCATTTTTAGTTTAAAAATAGGATTTAAATACGCAAGTTTAAGATTACTTCTAAAAATGGTTGATTCGCAGCGTCCATCAAGTTTAGTTACAACATCCGTATCTTTGTTTAAACCGTACTTTTTCTGTTTTATATGAATTCTTGTGCCATAAATGTTTTGTGATTTATTTTTAGCTTAAAATTAGGAATAAAATACATGTATTCTGGAATACTTCTGAAACGGTAGTTTTACAAACGATATCGGGTCTTTTTACAGAAAACAGTACGTCTAACTGACGGAAAGAGTTTTAAATACCTTAAAAACATGAAATGACTTCAATAAATAAACTTCCTTCACAAAAGTTGGTTGTACTAATATTTTAGATTTTCTGGAATTTTTCTAAAATTTTTAGAAATAAAAAGTTTTTAAAGTTCTGTTTTGGTCCAAATAGTAAACCGCTTTAGCTGATAAACTGATTCGGAGCTTAAGTTAAAATCAGATAAAGATTTTGAATAGCCAAAACATGTTTTTCCATTTTTTAGGATTTATGGAAATTATTTTGGAATTTTCTGAAAGACATACCAAAACGAGAATTTTCAAAACTCTGTAGGACACGTAAACCGAGAATTTCTGGGCCAAAATTGATTTATATTGATCAGTAAGAGCTAAAAATCAATTTTTAAAAGGGACCATTGTTGTTTAAATTAAATTTGTGATTTTTGAGAATAATTTGGAAATTTTCTGAAAAATGTCTATTTTTCACTTATGGCGCGTCCGTTTTTCTGTTTTTATGCAAAACGCGATACTTACACTTGCCGTAAAATTTCAGAAACTCTTCCATGAAGCTCTTAGGACTATTACTTAATGTTTCCAAGATTTCTTATCAGTTCTCATCCTTCAAATTTGTTTTTAGGAATTTTTGAGTAGTGAAAAGTCACTTTTGCCCTTAATTTGTATCCTTTTCACTTAAAAATCAAGGGGCAAAGATGTAACTTCACTTCCTTTTTCTTTCAGCCCTCAAAACCGTCCTACTCTAAAGCCAAGAAGAGGACTAGGTTCATTTGGTTATGTGAGTCATAGTTTTGAACCTATTAGAAAAAGGATTGATTAGATTAATTAGTTAAATGTGTATTTTAGTAGTCATGGCATACATCATGGCTTCACCTTCCTTCCTTCCTTCCTTTTGCTTTGGCTGACCACTCTTCCTCATCTTGGACCCTTGGATGATGATTTTCACTTGGATTCAATCCTTGTGAAAGTCTTTAAGCCAATTAGAAAAATGATGGTTTAAAACATGATTTTATCACTTTGACTATGTCATACTTTCTTTCCTTCTTCCCTAAGCCTTGACCAACCTCCCCATGAGTCATAAAGTTTTACTTGCTCACAAAGCCTTTCCTTGATGAATCATGCCATGGGTCATTGATTTAAACCAATTAGGATTTAGATAATTGTTTTGATTTATTTAAAATCCTAACCAAGGTTATTTTCTAAGCTAACCATGATCACTTTAAACCCAACCCCATGGCTGATCCCACTACTATAAATACCCCCTCATGCTTCATATAATTCTTACACCAAAGTCTTTGTATTAACAAAGCAAAATCCTTTCCTTCTCCCTTTGAAATCCTAGCCTTTTTCTCTCTTTGTTCTTGAGTTCAAGCTTGATCTTCAAAGCTTTGTTCCTCCCACTTTTGGCTTCATAAAACCCGCCCCCTCTTCCTTTGTTTATACCCTCTTTGATTCATAAAAACATCCCACATCAAAGAGCTTTGTGTTTTAAAGCAAAACTCTTTTTTTCCTCTTTGAAGTTCTTGGTGTTCTTGCTTGATGTTCTTGATCTTCAAGCTTTGTTCTTCATCCATTTTTTAGTGAAAGGTAGGGGGAACCTCTTGCAAAATAATTTGAGAAGTATGTGTTTGATCTTGAGTGTTGTGTGCTTGAGTGCTTTTGGTGTTATAGCTTTTTACATGGCTTGAAAGTGCTTGTTTTTGTTTCTCATTTGTTATGGGGTTATAATGCCCAAATCTTCTTGAGATTTTCGTGGGAGTAAGGTTGGAATGGCAAAATGAATTTTTGAGCTTCGTAAACATACCGTTATAATGGCAAATTTTAGCTTACCGTAATTACCGTTTACCGTAAAGAAAAATATGGCTAAATCTTTTGAGAAAAACCCTGATGTTATCTAACACTTATATATTCCAAGGTGATGGTTATGATTTGATCGGTTTATTAGTACGGATCCGTCTAGAAAGGAATAGAGACCTTTGAAGGGGCTAATATAAAGTCCGTCTCTATCCTGCCTGGGATCTGTATTAATACGCTGTTTAAAAATCTTAACGCTAGAGACCGGGTATATATGTGATCAAGATAATTTGGGAAAGAATTGATTTATTTAATAACGTATATATAAATAGATTGGATTAGATAAAAGAGTATAACAGTAATGAATTCTCGGTGAATTCTACTGTTATAGCATCTGTCGGATAAAAGAGTGTAACAGTAATGGATTCTCGATGAACCTACTGTTATAGCATCTTTCGGAATTTAATGTAACAGTAATGGATTCCCGGTGAACCTACTGTTATATTTATTGTGGGGATTATCGAGTGGGTATCCAATCTGTTTATGTATGCACTTAACTCAGTTTAATTTCCAATGTTTAAGACAGTGGAAATTAGTGAGATAGGCTTTCAACAGGCCTTTTTTCTGGAAGATAATCAGTGCTTAAATATTTCCAAAAAGAAACAAATTGAATTACGTTCACTTAGTATAGTAGATCGATTTTAAAACAGGTACTGATCACCAAAGATGGCTCTGCCGTCGTGTGATCTTTTCATCTTCAAAATTAAGTAAGCCGGTAAAATGATTAGCTCTATTTCGTTCATCAAGTTTATATCAAGTTTTTAGAATAGTTGGACACTGATTACCGCAATCGGCTCAGCCGCCGTGTAATTATTCCATTCCCTAAGATTGATTTAAAAACAGAGAACAGACGTTATTGGATTAAAAAGCGGACGTAAGTTTAAATTACTGTTACTCTTTTCTTTCTTGATCAAATTCAGTGTGGCTCTGCCTCGTTTTGATCTTCTTAATTGAGTTAATAAAATTAAGTTCATATATCGAATCACTCTGTTGGGTTGTTCACCTCAGTTCGGCTCTGCCGCGGTTTGAACAGTCATAAATGAATTATTATAGCCGGAAGAATAACTTAATGCGCAATAAAATAAGAGCAAGAGTTTTCTTCAAAATGAGTGAGTGATTCCAGAAAGATTTTTCAGAGTGTAGGAGCTATAGTAAGACGAAAGAGTTTTTTTAAGAGATGGTATTGAAGAGAAGCTACAGTAAAATATGTGAGCAATTTTACTAAGAGAAAGTGAGAAAGAGATTTTATAGAGGAAGACGTAGACGAGCATTTGCATTATAGACGATGAGCTTACAACCTATAAGACGTGGTTGAGAACAGGGTTTGGTTGGGCTACAATTTCCTTCTGGGATTATTCAGGTTTCGAAAGTCTCAATGGTCTTGCGGTATCCCCCTGTATCGAGACAATTCGTATACCCGTTTTGAATAAATCTGACTGACTGACCTATTCATGATCTGGTATTCATTTTAAATGCGGTATTACCGAAGTGATTCTCAGGGGTCTAAGACGCGATTCCCTGATTATTCTGTTAAGTTTATCGCAGCCGATCGCTCAAAAGAAGTGAGGAAGAGAAAGTCTCCTTGGAGCATTACACCGGTGTGACTTTTGAGATATTGAAGTGACATGCATAAAAAAAACTTGGTTTTTGGTGATATATTATTGTGAATGAATTGTTTTGCAGGGTTTCAGCACAAAGGTAAGATCTGCTTAAACGAGATCTGTTTATAAGTCTTGATTGTTCTGTATTTTGGATGTGTGTCTTGCCGTGCAAAGTGATGTATATATATATAGTTGTGTTTTGATTGTATACCTACTTGTCTTATTATTTGTTTAGAGTTTCACCTTTGCTGCTTTATGTTGTGTTGATACATGACCGAGTAGATAGTTTATCCAAGACGTGAGCTAGCTCTTAGAAGAAGGATTTGAAGAGGATGTTGTGTAATTGTTAGGGATTCCGAGAAGAATTGGTATTTACTATTTTAGATTGTGTAACAGCCTTTTTCCAAAAAGGGCATTATATTATTATTTTCAAAAATACTTTATATTTAGAAAATAAATACTTTCATTTACATATTCCCGTCCCAAAATGTGAGTAATTTTTTTTTAAAAGAATATTAGAAAGATGGGGAATATGTTTTTAAATAACTTTCTTTGTAGAAAATTTAGTGATCATAAAATTATTTCAAAGACATAGCTATAGGAAACACACCACACATAATATATGCAACGCCCTTTCTCATAAAAGGAAATTGCAATGTGAAAGTTATTTTTGTGAAAATAGTTAAATTATTTATTTTAATTTCAAAGAATATTATTTACTTTCCAAAAATGTGAATAATTTTTTTTTCTTTTTATCCTAGAAATAATTTATTAAATTGGAATCCTTAATTCAAAAGCTTTAGCGTATAAGATAAATAAAACACAACGTATACAGAAACATACCTCATATATATATATACAACTACATATTGTACATCAGACTACATGTTTGCCCATGCAAACTAGGATATCACACCTATTTTACAAAAGCTGGAAAACAATAAAGATAAAGTAAAGTAGTGTCATAAATATTTTACAGTCATCCAAAGTTAACAAAAACTATAAACCTACGCCCGTAGAGTCATCATCAAAAGAAGTGGAATCCTGAATGCATCGGTGCATTAGTCCCAGAGTCTTTAGCAAAAACCCTTATCTGACTAGGCTTGCCAAGACACCTACACCAACGGTCAATCATACTCCTTGTCCCTCAGGACCATCTCCTACGATCCCTTTCCCCTTCTCCTCTAACTCTGCTGTCTCTCTCCTGACTCTAGCCCTCCAGACAACTAGGTCCTCCGGGGTAACAGGAGTAAAAGGCTGGGGACTACCTCCAGGTAAAGCATATGGAATCGAAACAGCATCAATCACAGGATCCACTACCATTGCAATCACTTCTTCAACAGGAGCTTCCCTTGCTG
Source organism: Glycyrrhiza uralensis (assembly GCA_030159175.1). Lineage (NCBI taxonomy): Eukaryota > Viridiplantae > Streptophyta > Magnoliopsida > Fabales > Fabaceae > Glycyrrhiza > Glycyrrhiza uralensis. The sequence continues at coordinate 7,993,114 of BRZY01000006.1, forward strand.
ACACCTCCGGTACAGATCGAGGTCTTTTCACCGTACTCTTCCTAGCGGTCATCCGGGTCCTACGAGAGTACGTCCTAAGCGGTGGAGTACTGGGTTCTCCATGCGTTGCCTCCGGTCCTACAGGTTCTTCTGGCACCGGCTCGGGTTGTCCTGCTCTCTGAGTTTCTGCGTCTTGCCTCCTCCAGCGCTCTCTCAACTCATTGAGAGGCATATGCACATCCAACACTAGATTCTCCTCTACCCATCTCTGTGGTCCACCTGCCACGCTCTCTAGGGACATAATATTTCCAGCATATGTCCCCCACTGAGTGTGTGGGTTGATCACCCACCCACTCCCCGCTCCCCCTCTGGGGTAGTAGCTAATCCGCCGGATGCGGAGCAACCCATTCGGCTGCGGGTCCATCTATATGAATCATGTTCAAAAGAGCACAAAACATATAGGCAAGGGTGAAAAACAATCCTTAAGCAGATCAATAAGATATCACAGAAAACAGATATAACTCAAGTGATTCAAGTAAGAAGCATGCATAACATATACAGTTATTATCTCATAGAATATATCATTTATAATCCTCACCAAACAATCCATTGTCAAACAAGACATATCACAATGCATGTCACTTCTATTTCCCTCTCAGACCCCAGTATAATGCTCCATGGAGACTTCTCTCTTCCTCCTACTACCTTGAGCGACAGGCCGTAGCAGACTTAACAGAATTATCAGATAGTCCCACCAGACTTCATGATAAACATTCGGACCTGCTACATTTAAACCATCGTACCGAATCATGAATAGTCAAGTCAGTCAGATTTACCCAAGCCGGGTTGTGCGACATGCCTCGGCTCAGGGGATATCGCCTACCTGGCCATTAGAGGGGTTTCGCAACCTGGATAATCCCAATAGGCATCTGTGGCCCAACTATCCCTATTCTCAACCCCAATCTAGGTTGTAATGCTCATCACATGGCCTCAGCCAAATCTCTTTAATGCAAATGGCATACAATATTTTTGCATATATAACAATCACGTTATATTTATTTCTCTAGATTACCTCTTGTAACCATTATCACATGACCTTCTCTCTTGGTCATTAAATCATCACATAACCTTATCTCTTGGTCATTAAATCATTACATGACCACATCTCTTGGTCTCATAAAAATTCTCTTTCATGCCACATCGTATTTTGCACACGTAACAACGTTGTAATTATCCTTTTATTGCTTTGGTTTCTCTTGTAAATTCTTGAATCTCTTTTCTTTGCTATCTCTTGGAATATCTAATATATGATTTTATCTCTAGTCATTGTAAATACTTTTTCTCTTTAGTTACTTTAACAAAATATCTTATTATTTTCTAAAAACCGATCAGTACGTATTCACTATTTTACCTTCAAAAATTGATATAAAATACTTAAGCTAATTTAATTTCAAAATAAATATTTTTCCCTTAAAAATACATTAATTTAGAAGCCTTTAAGCATAAAATTCCGAATTTTCGAATTTAAGAATCCCTGAAAGTTCCACAGGCGTGGGAAAAATCACAGCGCGGGTGTGAATGGTTCTGTTTCTCTGTTTTCTGGTTTCTATACAAAAATCCGATTTTCACATCATTTTCTGGAATCCACACCAGAGGTGTGACAGGTCTATATTTCCAAAGTTTATTTGATCTAGAAACTTTATTTTGATTTTGAAAACACCATACCTCTTAAATTAAAAGTAATTAAATTAAAACAATATATTTGAGTTAAGAATGGTGACTTCCCCTCAATTAATTCATTTTTAGGTTATCAAGTTATGGTTAAAATCTTTACTAAAGTCCATTGGAGACTTTGTTTTTGAAAAACTCTTAGATTAAATTAATCCTAACAAAGCTTTGGACTTTGTACTAATCAATTTATTATGAAAAAGCTCATTTTTGTCCATGTCCTTATCTCCACACTCCATAATGCTTGGGTCATTGGCCAATTGCCATACTTTAATCTTTCCATACTCTTCTCCACTCACCAATCATCAACATAATAATAATAAAGCAATAACCTACTTTAAATATTACATATCCAAATTGAATAAAAATAAGAGAAAGAAGCATAGAACATAGAGGATAGCAACAAGGCAATCTCCTTCAAGCCAAGGAACATCAAGCACAAAGTATATCTCAACCAAACAAAGCAAAGCATCATCATCATCAAGCAAAAGGGAAACATCCACATCAAGAATAAAAGACTATCACCATCAAGCATGGAAAAAGATGAACTTTAAACATGAAAACAAAGGTACAAGAACAAGAAGTCATCATCCAATACTTTTTACCCAATGATCAATTAAGAAAATCATCTCTCTTTGATTAAAGAATCATGTCTCTTTTCAAAAGATTATCTCTTTGAAATAAAAATTATTACTTTGTAAGGAAAGATTGTCTTTTTCATAAAAGTTCTTACTTTGTAATCAATCACCACTTGATCAAAGTTAATACTTAAGTAAAAATCATTAACTTACCAATAAGCTTACCTCTTTGAATAGAAAATTTATCTTTTTGTAAAGATTCAACTTTTAAAAGAAACAAAACATCTTTTTGCTCATAGTAAGATTTTCAAGTTCAAGAAGAACATCATATACAAACATCAAGCACTCCATGAGTCTTATGATTCACAAAAAGAGAGATTTCCCCTTACCTCTTTCTTTTTCTTGTTGATTAAAGATCCTACCTTCTTGGCTCCCTAGGCCTTCTTGATCACCTCCTTGAAACCAATATATAAACATAGCCAAACAAATACTACAAATAAGATCTTTTTAATCTTAAAGAGAAGAAGAACAAGAGAAGAAAGATTATTTCTTTCAAGCCCTTGATAGTCATGAATCAAAGAAGGAAGAAAGATCAAAGCTTGGATCAAAGATCCCTTACCTTTACAAGTTTGGGTTCCTTCAAGACTAAAATAGAAAAAAACCCATTTTAGAGATATGAACTTTGATGATCATGAAGAGGAAGAAAGGATTTATGGATTAGAAGAGAAAACCAACCTTGGTTATTGAAGATCAAATATCAAAATCCTTAGAACAAAGCTAGAACACTTGATGGCTCTTGGAAAATTTTAGAGAAAGTGAGAGAAAATGGAAGAGATATGTTTTGGAGTATGATACGAAATGAACAAGTGAAGTAAATTATCTTCTCCTCTCCCTCAAGACACTCACACGGTTCTCTCTCCCTCTCAAGTAGCTAGGATAAGTTTACACAAAAAAAATCATCATTACACATAAATTAATTTTTGGTAAAAAGATAAATTACTAATTATCCTATTGGCTCTCCTTTGTGACTCACCCCTCTTGGATGAATCTAGTCCCCTTCATGGACTTGGGGAGGGGCTGTTTTGGGCTGGAAGGATAAGGGAGGATAAGATCAACCATAAACCATGGTTTAGGCTAGGTTAAAACATAACTCAAGAGTGGTAACTTTGATCATTCATGGTTAAAACTATTCCTACAAGGCTTGTATGGGCTCATAGGTTACATGGCTCACATGATCAGCCCAAGCCACGAAATTTAATGGCTAAAATGACTTTGAGTTGGCTTGCTTTATGGCTTAGCAGTTAAGCAACTGACTCAGGGGCAAAACGGTCTTTTCACCGAAAAAGTAATCATTACTATTTTTCCTATTACATCACTACCCCTACATCATCATTCTTATTCTAATAAAGGATTTAAAACCTCCTAACTTCATTTTTGGGGTTTTACTAATTTTCCTGATACTGCTATTTCTAACCGTAAACCCGCATTTAGGTCAAAATAGTCAACTTTTCAGAAAATTCCAGAAAAATTCCTATAATTTCCAAATATTGGAAAAACACTATTTGGTTCGTCAAAATATTTTTCTAACTTGTTTTGGTCACTAAACCCACTCACAGTTCAGCCTATTCAAACTACAGGGACCAAAACGGTACTTTTTCTTACCCGTAACTCGGAAAAATCCCAAATAAATTTCTAAAATCCTCAAATATTGTAAAATGACCATTGGTATCCTCAAATTAATTTTCCGACTTCAATTCAAGGTATTTGTCTCACAACTCAGCCATTCCGTCAATTTACCATAAACCGTATTCTGTCTGATTATCAAAATTCAACTTAAACTACTGACTTCTATGCTCACTAGGGCTTTATCTAAGAAATGAACTTTCCTAAACAAATATTTAATATTCATAAATCATTCATTATATATTAAAACAGAATAAAGACGAAAATATAAAAATACGGACGTTACAATATACATATCACAGGAAATATAGGGCTTGCTCCAGCAAGTAATAGTCTTGGCCACAACAGAGTGACCTATACACACGATCGTCAGAGAGAAAATAAACAGTCAAACTGAAACTAGAAAGCATAGCAAACATGCGAGTTAGACGCCCTCATGCATCCTAGGCCGGTCGAGTTCCACAAACCCTACCTATTCAGGACCACCAGAATATCTACAACTACGAATCCTCCCCGATCTAGTCGTCTGACGGTTCCTCCCAAATCTTCCCCTTCCCTTTTCTTCCCCGCCTAGAAGTCCCAGCCTCAGAATCTCCTGGGTAAGGCCTAGGAAATCTTGATGGAGGTGCAAAGGAAAGAGGAGTAGCAGGAATGGGCGAAGTAAGTCCCGGAGGACCTTCCTCGACAACCGGCGGAGTAGACACACTCGCAGGTTACCTCGGAGTGCTCCTCACTACGGGCCTCTTGCGTCGCCCGGCATAGTGGATGTATGGTGGTGGAGATTCTTCTGTCTCTGACTCTGGCTCCGGCGCTGGTGCCTCAGACTCCTGGTAGCTACTCTGGTTCCCTGGATGTATCCATTGGGCTTCATCTAGAGGAATCATAACATCTAGTATCTAATTTCTTTCTAGTCTCTCATCTGGTGTATTTACTCCTCCCGAGGTCTTCGTTATATATCCTACATAGGTTGCCCACTCTGTGGCTGGGTTATATATTCGGCCTTGCCCGTCGCCCCCGTGGGGCTTAAAACTCTCCCTGATGGTGGGAATCAGATCCTCGTCTGGATCCATCTATATGAATTATGTTCCAGAAGACCACAAAACATATAGGCAAGAGTGAAAATCTTCTCCACAAGTTATATTACAAAAAAACACATAAAAAGAAAATACCATATATTTCACAAATAAATATAAATTTAAGGTTTTCGAAAATCTTAGTAACTAACTCTATCATTCATTCACAGATCAAAATATCAACCAGAAAACACATCAGCCACATATAAAATTCCATCACAAATATCCATAATTCAATCAAACAGGAAACATCTAAAGCATTTATATATATGCATGACTCTTCAATTTCCCCCACAATACACCAGTGTAGTGCTCCATGGAGACTTTACCCACCAAAACTCCGTCTGAGCGAATGGCTGTAGCCTATACCTATCATAAGACACCAACCTGCCTCCCTTTAGGCGTGGATTTACAAATATTCAGTATAGCCACATTTAAACCTCATGTACCACTTCCTCAATAGGGCAGTCAGTCAAATTTATCCAAGTCGGGTATACGACTCAACTCGGCTTGTTGGGAGTCACCACACGGCCATTGAGACTTTCGAAACCTGGATAATCCTAATAGGCAATTGTAGTCCAACCATGCTCTATTCTCAATCCCTCATTTCTGGATTGTAGCTCATCAAATCTCTATGCAAATGCCAATTTTAATTTTGCCATTTAAAGGATCAATATCAAAACAACAATTCTTCATGAATCCAACAAACATTTTGCCTCATCTCTCTGCAACAATGTTTTCCAGAAATCCTTTATTGATTTCTTTCCCCCTTTACAAAAATCTTTAAATGTAAATTAAATACCTTTGATAAGAGAAATCTCAAATAAGAAAATTTCCCTAAAACTACCATAATTTAGAAGTCTTTAGATATAATTTTTTTTGAAAATTTCGAATTTCGAAAATTTATTTATTTTTGGGAAAAAACCTGACTCTTTCACAGGTGTGAAAATTTTCAAATCGTGGGTGTGAACGAGTCTGTCTCCAGTTTTTCAAAAAATAACAGAATTTGATTTTTCTGATGTTTTAAACAGTTTTCACACCTAAGCTGAATATCACGGTTTTGTTAATAAAAATGGACTTAAAACTTTATCTTATCAAATTAAAACATAGTTTAATTTATTGTAAAAATAATATATAAATTTTGGATCTTTTAATTCTTTTCAAGACTTTAAAATAAAACCTTTTTGGAGATCTTAATAATTTTTCTTTTAAATCAAGTTATTACTCTTTTTACTTCTAATGCTACATGTTTATGGTTTTAGTCCGTCACTTCAAAATTTATTTGTCCTTATCTTTTCAAATAATCATATCACAAAATCTCATGTACAAGCAATACAACAACTCAAGCTCTTGATGATCAAACTCATTAACATCCAAATAACAACACATCAATTATTCCAAATCACAAGTAGGCATAAAATAAAATTTGGGTTAAGACAATAATAATTATTTTAAGGCTTAAAGTATGAAAACATAGAATAAGAACAAATCCAAAATTAATTAGCATAAAGTAAAAGAACTTAAAAATAAACAACATAGAAGCATAGGACTTGACTGAAATGCCAGTCCATAAATAAATAAACAGAAAGCATAAGGACTTGACCAAAATGTCAGTCCATAAATAAATAAACAGAAAACATAAAATTAAAGGCTTATAGGTAAATATTGGAAACATACTTAAAATATATAGATATAGATATAGATATATATGTATAAATTTTCTTTTTTTTTTAAGCTTGAGCCACTTAAGCCATACAAATCATATAAGCAATCACTTATATGATTCTTATAACTTGTTTTTAAACATTTCCCCATTACCTTAGTTATCTTTTTATTGTTTTGGTCCCACCTCTTCACTCACCACCTTCAAACAACAAAAGCCTTGTTACTAATAAGACTAAAACCTTAACCAAAACAACAAGACTAAGAGTAATCTCTACAAACCCTTCTTTGATCACTAGCCTTCCTCTTACTCCAAGCACCACTCACTAAAACCAAGAACTAAACACAAAGCTCTTTGAAGCACAAAAACAACTCAAGAAGTAAGAACAAAGGGAAGAGAAGGAAAGAGTGAATGAGCAAGGAAAAATGCAAAAGGCTCACCCCCTATTTATAGGGTGAGGGGCGTGAGATGGAGAGGAAGAAGTGAGAAGGAATCTTTGCCATCAATTAAGTCATTATCTCATGCTTTTAACTAACCAATGATATTTTAACACAAGGATAATGACTTGGCTTGGTAACCAATGGGAAAGCTTGGCTAATATTAGGGAATACATGGGCTGGCCGAATTTTAGAGCTAATGCATGCATGGAGAAAAAGATTCCATAGCATAAAGCTTGTTTGGATGATGAATAAAAGGTAAAAAGCTTGGTTACTTTGATCTTTGTGAGTGAAAATGAATCAATAAAAGGTGTTTGTGATAAAATGACTTTTTGAATAGGCCAATCAGACCTTAGGGCGCCACATGGCATAAAGGAATCTTGTGGAAATGACTTAAATGCCCTTTGGTGCAAAGAAGAAAGGATAGGGGTAAAATAGTCATTTCTCCTCTCGCGTATAAAATGTCAAGATTCTCGTTTGTAGTGACATTGCTCTGCATCACTTTTCTCCTCTTGGGAAATTTCCCTGTAACCCCTAGCCCTGAGCTCTGGTCTTTTACTAGCTTCCCTGGTTTCCCCGGTTACCCACAAACAGGGGCAAAACTGTAATTTTTAGAAAAATTCCAGAAAATTCATAAAAATAGGAAATGATAAATAAATCATAATGGTAGATCCTAATCTTTCTATTTGTCTCTGTTTTGGTCTCTGAAAATTTATTTGCCCTTTAATTCCCCCGATTCTACGTAATTCATCTTAGAGGGACCAAAACTGTAATTTCTCTTCTATTTACTAGAATTCCTAAAAAATAATATCTATCTACCCCAAAACACTAAAATATAATTATTTATATTCCTTGGACCAGGGAACTGGTCCAGGGACCAAATTGCAATTTATAGAAATTTCTAAACTTTCTAAAATTGCAAATAAGGGCTCCGTCGTATTCCGACATCAAAATTCAAAAAAATAGTTTTTATGCTACAAAAATAATTCAAGAAAATAATATTTTCTACGAAAAATACTTTTGAAAAATATTTATAGAAAATAATTACGGAAAAATCTGAGTGTTACAACTCTCCTCCCCTAAAATAATTTCGTCCCCGAAATTACGTACCTAAAAGAGTTCTGGGTATTGTTCCTGCATTTTGTCCTCTAATTCCCATGTTGCATCTCCTGTGACATCGCTCCAAATAACCTTGACCAAGGAAATCGATTTATCCCTGAGCTGTTTTATCTTCCTATCATTGATTCGCACAGGGTTTGTTTCATAAGTCAAGTTTTCCCGTAATTGTACTACATCAGGCTCAATCACATGAGATGGATCAAAAATATATTTCCTTAATTGTGAAACATGGAAGACACTGTGAAGATTTGAAAGTGAAGGAGGCAAAGCAATTTGGTAAGCAACAGGACCTATACGACGAAGAATTTGGTATGGTCCTATGAATTTTGGAGTGAGTTTTCTGGATTTAATAGCTCTACCTACCCCAGTCATCGGTGTGACTCTCAGAAAAAACATGCTCACCTTCTTGAAATTCGAGAGGTCGTCTCCGTTTGTCGGAGTAGCTCTTTTGTCTGCTCTGTGTCGTCCTCATTTTTTCTTGGATTTGCTTCTCCTTCTCGGTTGTTTGTTGTACAAACTCCGGTCCTAGAACTGTACTTTCCCCGTTCTGGTACCAACACAAAGGTGTCTGGCACTTCCTTCCGTATAAAGCTTCATATGGTGCCATACCTATGCTCGCATGAAAACTGTTGTTGTATGTGAACTCAATTAATGGTAACAAATCGTCCCAACTTCTACGATTTTCAAGCACATAGGCTCTCAACAAGTCTTCGAATGACTGTATTGTCCTTTCTAACTGACCATCCGTCTGAGGATGATAAGCAGAACTTAATCTCAGCTTGGTTCCTAGAGCTTGTTGCAAACTTTGCCAAAATCTTGAGGTAAATCTAGGATCTCTGTCAGAAATGATGTTGGATGGTACTCCATGCAATCGAATTATTTCTTTCACGTAAATTTGGGCTAACTTATCCAAAGAATACTTGACATTGATAGGCAAGAAATGCGATGATTTCGTCAACCTATCCACAATTACCCAAATTGCGTCAAATCCTTTCGGAGTCTTTGGCAATCCTGTTACTCTCCCATTTCCATTCGGGTATATCCAATGATTGCATCATTCCTGCAGGCTTTTGATGTTCTACCTTCGCCTTCTGGCAAGTCAGGCATGAAGCTACATATTTTGCAACTTGTTTCTTCATCCCGGGCCACCAGAACCATTGCTTCAAATCTTGATACATTTTTGTGGCACCAGGGTGAATACTCAACTTGCTCTTGTGTGCTTCGTCCAAAATTTGTTTCCTCATTTCTATGCTGTCTGGCACACACATTCTTCCTTTACATCTTAAGATGCCATCAATGCCGATGCTAAACTCTGAGATCTTTCCTTGCTTCATCAACTTCTTCTTTTCTTGCAGGTGCTCATTAGTAGCTTGTTGTTCCCGAATTTCCTCTATTAGTCCACTCGAGACTTGAATCCCATTTAAGCAAATTCTATCTTTATAGAATCCCATTGATAGATTCAAATCACGAAATCCTTCAATCAGTTCCAATTCTTTGACCATCAAGGTAGACACATGAATAGGTTTTCTACTTAAAGCATCTGCTACGACGTTTGCTTTTCCAGGATGATACATCTGCGTAAAGTCGTAGTCCTTGAGAAATTACATCCATCATCTCTGTCTCATGTTGAGCTCCTTTTGGTCGAACAGATACTTCAGGCTTTTATGGTCACTGAAGACATTGAATGTAGATCCATACAAAATGTCTCCATATCCTTAGAGCAAAAACCACCGTTGCTAGCTCCAAATCATGAGTTGGGTAATTCCTTTCGTGCGTTTCAGTTGACGTGACGTATACTGCAACACCCTTTTTCCAAAAAGGATATTACACCATAGTAACCAAAAGTTTCGCAAAGATTTAGAAAATATTTGCCCAATGTTTATAATACTCTTCACAAATTGCGGGTAAAATTTTTCCTTTTTCATAAAAGAAGATGAGAAGGATGGGGAGTATTATCCCTTGTTTTCTTTGTAAATATTTGAGCGCAAAGAGAATCATCATGTACAGAAAAACACTCTCTTTCTCATATATATAACATGATATTTTACAAAGGAGTTTGTTCTAAGACAAACTCTGTTTTTACACTGCAAAAGAGAAAGAAGTCAAAGCTACTCTAAACCAAAAAGTACAAAAGTGGTAAAAGAAAAACACACGCTACTATGTACCGTCGAGCCATGATCCCGTCATCTACACAAAAAGGGATCTATTACACTAAAGCCTTAACTATGGTACATCTATGGGCAAGACCAGGTAGATCCTCCTATTCCGAGCATGCTAGATTGTAAGGGTGGGATTTGAGTCACCGAAACCCAATCAAATTTAAACTTGCCGAAGTCTGGTCTAGGAAAAGACTCTCTAGTAAGGTCCAAAGTAGCCCAAGAGTATATGGACTCTTCGGGTTCTTCTTCGGGGTCTTCTTCGATTTCTTCATCCGACAAGGATTCAGACAACAAAATGATGTCTTCTGAGTCTGATTCAGATGGACGTGGTAAAGGAGAATAGGTAGGAGTATTCGCTTCTCCCAGAGGCAAAACTGGTATATGACCTACAGAACCCTCAGTCCTAGTAGGTGCGGCTGCAGAGGTATCTTCTGAGGTTTTGTCTTGATTTTCATTTGAGGTTTTATCTTTTGACTTAGGAGTTACATGATCAGAACCATTCCCGTCATGTCCTGAAGGATGTGAACTCCCACCTCCACTGTCACCACTATCATCACTACCTAAGGTAAAGTCATCTGAGATATACCCTAACGGTCTTAATTGTTGCCAGTGTAACTTAACATCTAATATCATTTGTTCTTGGATGGGTAGTGGGTTTGGCGGTGCTCCACCTCCAGTATCTAAAGTCTCAACTCTCCCTACAAACCTTCCCCATTGTGTACTAGGACATATGTTCCACCATACACTGTCTCCTCCCAGAGGTTCTATGGTTAAGTGTCGAACGGTTCCCAGTCCTTTGTCATTTGGGTCCATCTACTTAGTCATGCATCAACACAACAAAGCAGCAGGGTGAAACTCTAACTCAAGTTAATAAAAGTAGTACAAGTATGCAATCAAACAACAGATCACACAGCACGTAACTCAAACATCAAGAATAGACAAATCTCATGGACAACCAAGTTTCTCAATACAATGTAACAGAATAGCAAAGCATTGAAAACACACAATCACATCTTAACAAACAGATCTTACCTTGTATCCATGAACCTGAAAAATCACACATTCTCAAAGGTATATAATCACATCAACGTCTTATTAATGCATGCCCCTTCTATATTTTTCAAATCACACCGGTGTAGTGCTCCAAGGAGACTTTTCCAACCTCACACCATTGAGCGATCGGCTGCAGTAAACTTAACAGCATAAACAGGGAATCCTGTCTATAGACCCCTGAGAATACTTCGGAAATACTGCATTTAAAACTTAATACCAAATCATAAATAGTTATGCTAGTCAGATTTATCCAAGTCGAGTATTCGATTTGTCTCGGCTCGAGGATATTCACCAACATGACCTTTTGAGACTTTCGAAACTCGGATAATCCAGTAGACAATTGTAGTCCAACAGAACCTATTTTCAACCCCGTTCTCGTAGGTTGTATGCTCAAAACGTCTTTATGCTCATGCACAGATATAATTCTCTTGAATTCTCTTGAATTCCTCTTGAATTCTCTTTAATTCCTCTCTAATTCTCTTAGTAAAACTTCCTCTATTTTACTATCCCTCTTTCTCAGAAAATCTCTGACTCTTTAAAACTCTTTGTAAGAACTAACTTAAATCCTTTTTATGGAAAGACCACATGTTCAGAACAGATAATTGTTTAGAAATCACTGTTTCTCATAAAACTCTTTTCATTGAATACTTCGAAAAACATAAAACTCTTATCTTCTTTTACTGCTTTAATTACGAAGTGATTCATTCTTTTGATTTTAAATAACTCAATAGAGTGAATGTATAAAAAGTGCTTAATTGTATTCCAAGAAGATCAAACTGGGCATAGCCACTTTGGATTGATTAAGAGAGAAGGGATCAACAGTATTTAAACTTACGTCTGCTTTTAAAATAGTAGATGTCTGTTTCCAGATTTGAGATAACTTCTTGGTACCGAAATAATTACACGGCGGCTGAGCCGACTGCGGTAATCAGTGTCCAGCTTTCTTGAAAATTTAATATAGACTTAGTGATTGAATTTAAGCTGATTAATCACGACTTAGTTTATTTTCGAAGATGAAAAGATTACACGACGGCAGAGCCATCTTTGGTAATCAGTGTACACTAGTGCAAACAAGGCTTTTTAAATCGGGTAAAAAGAGCTTTTTAAATCGGTTATGAACCGATTTAGATTCGACCGATTTAAAAAGTGGAGATTTTTTAAATCGGTTGTAAAAACCCGATTTAAATTATATTTTTTATCACGGTTTTTAACCGTCGTAAAACGGTTTTTTTGTTGTTGAAAAATTGACTTTTTAAATCGGTTGTTTATAACAACCGATTTAAAAAGTAGACAAAAAATTGACTTTTTTGTCACATGCCCACCAGCTTCCGCTTGGTTCGTCCCCGAACCATACCGTATTGGGAGAGAACCAGGCTCTGATACCATCTGTATCATCCCGGCTGCTTTTCGGATTCACGACTGTCCCCACACACCAACACGGGTCTTTTCAGCATGTTTTGTCCTCACTCACATGCTTCCCAGGAGGTCACCCATCCCGAAATCGCTCCAAGTCAAGCACGTTTAACTGTGGAGTTCTTAAGTGATAGGCTACCGAAAAGAAGATGCATCTTGTTGGTATAGGTAGTACCAATCAATTCTATTAACCTTTCCTTAACTGTACAGTCCCATACTTGCACAGTCTCGGAATACCTCTCATTCGGGTTTGATTTCGGTTCATTCATGTACCCCTTCGCCTAGAAGCCTACCAGAAGCCGCTCCTTGTCCGTGCCTCTCTGCACCGGCGATCACTCCCCGCCCTCGTCGGCCTCATGATGTCACATGCCCACCAGCTTCCGCTTGGTTCATCCCCGAACCATACCGTACTGGGAGAGAACCAGGCTCTGATACCATCTGTATCATCCCGGCTGCTTTTCAGATTGTCGACTGTCCCCACACACCAACACGGGTCTTTTCAGCATGTTTTGTCCTCACTCACATGCTTCCCAGGAGGTCACCTATCCTGAAATCGCTCCAAGTCAAGCACGTTTAACTGTGGAGTTCTTAAGTGATAGGCTACTGAAAAGAAGATGCATCTTGTTGGTATAGGTAGTACCAATCAATTCTATTAAGCTTTCCTCAACTGTACAATTTCATACCTGCACAGTCTCGGAATACCTCTCATTCGGGTATGATTTCGGTTCATTCATGTACCCCTTCGCCTAGAAGCCTGCCAGGAGCCGCTCCTTGTCCGTGCCTCTCTGCACCGGCGATCACTCCCCGCCCTCGTCAGCCTCAGGATGTCACACAACCCGTCATCATGCTCTAATATTAGAGTAGTCGATTCTCCCCTAAATCCCACTAGCTTCGCACCCAACGGTTCAGCATGCTTTAGTTGAGATTGCCCTTGAGGCCACTCTTCAATGGATGGAGCTACGCAACTACCCTTAGTGCTCACATGCAAGGTAGCTTTAGGAGATCTAGCATCGACATCTAGTTTCTGTTGTGAGTAACCCATCTCTGCCATTAGACCTACCATCTCCGAACGCATCTCCACACGCAACTCCGCACGTATCTTTGGAACCAACTCCTCTCGCAAATCCTCTCGCATATCATCAAGTAATCCCTCATTCAAGCTTGGGGTGGGGCCATGACGTGAATGTGGTCCATAGTACATCCGCAAACCCACACCTCGTCCAGCAGTACGAACACGACCGGGGTGCTCCTGTGTTCCAATTGCAGTAGTCAAGATATCTTGACGTCCAAGTGGAACAAAAGTTCCCTGCGTGCTCTGTTCAACCAAGGAGTCCTACAACATATAATTCACAAAAACCACGTGTAAGAGATTGTAAGCACGTTATAAATAAATAAAATTGCAATTACAAATGAATATGTACTTACATTTTTCTCAGCAACTGATGCTGTTGGTTCAGATGTATACTCTCCAGATTTTTTCTTTCGGGCTAACTTCCACAATTCGTGGCGCGGTGGAGATGGAGGATTCTCAATGGATCCGTCTACGTTGGCCTTTAGCTTTATGTCCTTCTTAAGTCCTTCATAATCCATACGAGACAATGTATGGGGGTAAAGGTTCTTTGCTTGACATTCTCTTGCCTTTTGCCTTTTCACCTGATATAAACAACAACACAAAATTCAGTACACAATTAAATTTGAGAGACCAAGTAAAAAACTAAAATGTTAACTAATTACTTCAAACTCGGGTGCATTTCTTGACTCAACAAACGTCACCCATTCATCTTGTGAAATGAAGGGATATTTTTCATAAGCAGGACCAGAATCCCCAAATACGTATCGTCTGGTGAGGTCTGCCTTAAATGCCTTCCACCACTCACCCGCATATGAAATCCATACATGCTTCAACTTACTGTTATTCGGAACAGTAAAAGTTTCCTACAATACAAAACAAAATTGTTGTGTTAGTTAAATACAAATACAAAATAGATACAAACATATAGGGTAAAAGTTAAATACCAAGATATCATCCCAAATTTGATCCTTCGTTGATGTGGGGACGTTGTACCATTCGTCAATCAAATACTAACTTTGGTTCGAGCAAGCACCCCTATGTAACTCTTGAACTTCGTGGCGTTATTACCTATGGGGGCACAAGTACGCATATCAAACTCAAGCTCAAGCTTCTGTCCAGATTGACGTTTAAGAGCCACATCCTTCAACTTCGTGGCTTGTCTACCCTTTCTTGTTGATGCGCTATCTGTGGGCCTGGTCGATGAATCATCCATGTGCCTGTTTATACAAAAAAAAATAGTTAGATATGTATTAACTTATAAATGTAATAACTTATAAATAAATTATAAATACATGATATTATTAACTATAAATATAAGAAAAATAACAGAAATGTATTAACCTATAAAGTTTTCCATATCCCTTCATGATGATCATCACGAGTGGCATGTACAACAACCACTTCATTTTCCTCAATGAAAGTAGACCTTGTTGAGAAAGAAGGAGTCTCACAAATATCTAGAGTTGAATCTTGATCATCATGCATTATTGCTCTTTGGAGGTCCACTGACCATCTTTTGTTAGAAGGATCATTCACATAAAATACTTGTTTTGCATGGAATGCCATGATGAAAGGCTCATCCATAGAACCTACCTTGTTAAGGTCCACCAATGTAAATCCAAGGTCATCGGTTTTTACACCACTGTTACTGTCAACCCACTTACATTTAAAAATAGGCACTCTAAACTTACAGTAATCGAGCTCCCAGATCTCTTCAATGACCCCAAAGTAAGGTATGGATGCCATAACAGGGTTTTTATCTTTTGAACTAGAGAAGTGCAAGGAAGAAGCCATGACCATAACCCCACTATTTTGCATGGTACTCTTGTCATCTTGTGACTTCGTACAAAGGAAAATTTATTGATATCGTAACCGCTCCAACATATGACATCAAAAGAGGGCTCATATGCTAGCCATTTCAACGTCTCAGAAGCATTCTCATCATTCACAATTCATTGTTTAAACCAACTGAAGAAAGTCTTGTTGTGCTCATTCAACAACCATTTTTCATTCATTCGATAGTTTTTTTCCTTGACAATACGTTTGTGTTCAGATAAGTAAGGTTCAACTTCATCAGTGTTATTCAATACGTACAAATGAGCTTGAAGCACTTCGTCCCGACCCATGCTTATAGCGATTGGACCTCGTATACCCTTACCTTCAAATCTTCCCTCATGACGAGACTTGGGAAGCCCCACAGGTTCCACTTCTGACATGTAATCTGAACAAAACTCAATAGCTTCTTCTGTGATGTACCTTTGAACAATAGATGCTTCGGGACGGTGTGGATTCTTGACGTACCCTTTCAAGATCTTCATGTATCGCTCAACTGGGTATATCCACCTTAAATAAACTGGACCACAAAATCTAATCTCCCTCACTAGATGAACAATTAAGTGAACCATTACGTCAAAAAATGAAGGAGGAAAATACATCTCCAAATGACACAAGATGATAATAGCCTTATTTTCCAACTCATCCAACTTCTGAGGGTCAATGACTTTGCTACATATAGCATTGAAGAATAAGCACAACCTAGTAATTGAATCTTGAACCTTTTTTAGCAAGATGCCCCAAATAGTCACTGGTAGTAGTTGTTGCATCAAAGCGTGGCAATCATGAGACTTTAAGCCAACTAATTTGATATCTTTCATTGAAACAAGCCTACTGATATTTGAAGAGTAGCCCTATGGCACTTTGACGTCTCGAAGACACTCACAGAAACTTTTTCTCTCTTGTTTTGACAAGGTATGACATGCTGGGGGCAAATATGTCTTGTTACCTCTTGGTTGTGGTGCTAACTGCTCTCTTATACCCATCGTAATGAGATCTAGACGAGCATTCACACCATCCTTTGTCTTGCCCTGAATGTTGAGAAGCGTTTCGATTACACTATCGCACACATTTTTCTCCACATGCATCACATCAATACAGTGCCTCACATCAAGAAAAGACCAGTATGGAAGATCAAAGAACACTGACCTCTTCTTCCATATGTTTTTCTCAATAGACTGCTTGTTCTTCTTTCCAAATATAACATTGATGTCCTTCAACCGTTGATAAACTTCTTCTCCAGTTAAGACTTTCGGAGCAATTTCATTCTCCTGGATCCCATTAAAAGCTTTTTTCAACCTACGATATGGGTGATCACGCTTGCGAAATCTTTGATGCCCAAGGTAAACGGTCTTCCTTCCATGTCGCAGTTGATGGTAGCATGTGCCTTCTTCACATATAGGGCACGCTTTATGCCCCTTAATGCTATACCCAGACAAGTTGTTGTATGCTGGAAAGTCATTAATGGTGCAAAATAACATGGCACGCAGCTTGAAATATTCACCAGAATACCCGTCAAACACCTCAATGCCTTCCTCCCACAGCATTCTCAAGTCTTCAATTAAAGGACTTAGATAAACATCTATGTCATTTCCTGGCTGTTTTGGGCCCAAAATCATCATAGATAACATAATGTATTTGCGCTTCATGCATAACCAAGGAGATAGGTTGTAAATTACTAAGAGAACGGGCCACGAACTATGGATACTACTTAAGTTACCATATGTATTCATTCCATCCGTAGCAAGTCCAAGCCTAATGTTTCTTGGCTCATTGGCGAAATACAAAAACAAAGAATTAACTTTCTGCCATTGCAAAGAATCAGCCGAATGACGAAGTTGTCCATCACATTTTCTCCCATCTACATGCCATCTAATGTTTTTTGCATCATTTGCATTAGCAAACATTTGCTTGAACCTTTGAATTATTGGAAGGTACCATAACACCTTTGTAGGAGGACTCTTTTTGCCCACATCGGAATCACCATCCTTCACCTTGTAGCGTGATACCCCACACCTAGGGCAATTATGCAGATCTTCAAACTCTTTTCGGTACAATATGCAATCATTGGGGCATGCATGTATTTTCTTATACGCCACACCCATCAGACACAATATCTTCTTCGCCTCATAGTTACGGTCCGGCAATGTGTTACCTTCCGGAAGCATGTCCTTCAACTATTGAAGCAATTCGGTGAAGCTTTTATCAGTCCACCCATTTATCGCCTTCAAATTGAAAAATCTTAACACCGCCGACAACCGTGTGAATTTTGTGCACCCCGGATACAAAGGCTCTTCCTTGTCACTGTACAAAGTATCATACACATGTGCTCGCTTAAAAGACTCCGGGCCAAGATCACGAATCATGTCCTCTAGTCGATCGTCCATGTCTACTTCAACTTTCGCCCTTTCGGAC
This sequence comes from Glycyrrhiza uralensis, assembly GCA_030159175.1. Lineage (NCBI taxonomy): Eukaryota > Viridiplantae > Streptophyta > Magnoliopsida > Fabales > Fabaceae > Glycyrrhiza > Glycyrrhiza uralensis. The sequence goes on from BRZY01000006.1 coordinate 8,011,319, forward strand.
ACACTTGGCATGCCTAACATTTCACCATGCCATGTCCATTTTGTATAACCTCTACAAATCCCATTAATAAAAAGATGGTCCCGTATTTCGCCAACTTCTAGTTTTCTCTGATTGAAACACTTAATACAAGGACAATAAAACCTCCCATTACTATCAGGAACATTTCTTTGAGCAAACTCTAGAAACTCTTCCACTCCATTCCCATACTCATTAGCCATACGACTACTTTACATCCAGCTACGATCCATAACACTAAGTTCTGAAATAATATAAACACGTGTTCATTATATTTGATCTCAAAGAGAGATCATTTGTTGTCAACAGATCATGTTCCTCACTAGAATCATGCTTATCTATACCTAATTCCATTTTCAACTAGTAGTATTAAAAGGAATTAGCTCAAGTACCTGGTGTGAAGATGTCCCCTTTAGCAGGCTTTCACTCTCACATGTTACAAAACTGATAGTAGAAAACTGAAAAAGAAAGAAAGAAAGCATAAATATTGTTGTTAAGATTCATGCTATTCACCAATTTGTGTGTGTGTTTAAAAAAAAGGGTCAATCAACTAAGCACAAATACCTCAACGAACTTCTCTCCTTGTTTTCTCCTCAGCTCTTTTAACTCTAGTTTACCCTTCCACCCAGTCTTATAAACTGAAACCTTGTTAATAAGTAAAAAATGTATTAGATAATTCTTGCCAAGAGATAAGCTGATATTCTTACATGACACAAAAGGGTAAAAAATTAAAAAGATTAATCTAAACGACATAGTCCTATGCCACGTTAAGTACTTAACCGAGTTTTGAGCAGGTTCTAAGAAAATGTAACATAAAAAACATGAAAGGTAATCATCAAAGACATGTGAAGGAGGTAGTTATCCCATGTTACACATGGAAAATGAAAAAATAGGATTTTTTTTTATGAAATGATGCTTGCATTACTTTCTTCAACAATTTCAAAAACTACATTTAATTGTCTACCAAATTGGAATTCAATTCCTATTTCCATTCATGAAACTACATCACACTGGCTCTCTATTTTGCAGCAGACAAATTGTTGTATACAAGTCAAATTTCCAGCATTTGGATTTTGTCACCAGAAAAATAAAAGAAAAGGAAGAAAAAAAAAGAAGTCTGGTACTCTTGCATCAATGAAAACAGATACAAATTTCTCAAGCACATACGGATACGGAGGAGGAAACAATATAATCAAGAGTGTACCACAATGGACAATGTTACACTAGCAGTGTCACTTCAGAACGAAATAAAACAAAGTAACAGAAATCACAAAGTAACACAAAGTAAAAATCTCAGCTTTTGAATCGGTTTGTCATAAACTCACAACAAACTAACACAAAGTAACAGAAATCAGAGTTCACACAAACAAGGAACATATCCGTGGACACATAAACAACGTCATCACAGAGACTATTCCTCAAATCCACCGAACTGAAGAACCACCCAGCAAAAGCCACATTGCATCCACACACATGTGTCTCTTCATCCCACACCAGAAGAACACGAAGCAAGTACAACAGGGTAACAACAACGAAGCAAACTCAAATGAAGAACACAGATAAAAAATGGCAGTACTCACAGGGATCCCAGTGGCGGTTCGAGCAACGGCGACCATGAATGAAGAACACGGCAAAACGACGACCATAATGGCTGAAGCTACGTAGCAATAGAGAGCGAGGAAGAAAGAGAGACAACAATGGCAGCAGTGGCGGAGCTCGTGGTGCTCGCGACGGACAATGGCTGTGCGATTGAGAGACAACAATGGCTCGTGAGGGTTTGCAATTGAGAGAGCAAACTAGCAGAGTGACAAAGTGAGGGATGCGGGGTTTTGAAAAATTGTGTGCACTTTTTAAATCGGTCCTTTATATAACCGATTTAAAAATGTTACTTTTTAAATCGGTTATATAAATAACCGATTTAAAAAGCAAGGTTTTTACATCGTCCAAAATTAAACCGTTTTAGTAAGTTACGAAAAGACATTTTAAATCGGGTTTTTGCATAACCGATTTAAAAAAGTTCACGTTATTTACAAAATTGCCACCGCGTCTATTATTTAAATCGGATCCGATAACAACCGATTTAAAAAGTGAATTATATTCCCTATTTTGCACTAGTGGTATCACTTTAAAAATCGATCCACTAATACTAAGTGAACGTAGTAAATCTGTTTCTCTTTGGAAATATTTAAACTCCAATTATCTTCCAGGAAAAAGGCCCGTTGAAAGCCTATCTCACTAATTTTCACTGCCGTAGACATTGGAAATTAAACTGAGTTATGTGTATATATTTACAGATTGGATACCCATTCGATATTTCCCACTAATAAAATAACAGTAGAATTCACCGAGAATCCATTACCGTTAAGTTATTTTCTGAAAGATGCTATAACAGTAGGTTCACCGAGAATCCATTACTGTTACACTCTTTAATCCTTTCCAATCTATTTATATATACAGTATTAATAAAATTGCTTCTTTCCAATTTTATCTTGTTACGTATATACCGGGTCTCCAATGTTAAGATTTCCCAAACAGCGTATCAACATAGATCCCACGCCAGAGAGAGACGGACTGTTTTAGCCCCTTCATAGGTCTCCCTTCCTTTCTAGACAGATCCATACTGATAAACCATTTATCTTAATCATGACCTTGTATATAAATAACAGATAATATCGGGTTTTCACAAACAATAAATTGTGTTTTTCTTGCGGTAAAACCTTGTTTGAGGTACGTCTAAAATTTGTCATTATAACGGTATGTTTACAAAAGCTCCAAAAGTGATTTTGCCATAACCTCTCCTCTTATTTGAAATCTTATATAAAATTGGGCATTATAACTTTACAATTTATAAATAGCACCAAACAATTAATTTAAGACTATAAAGCATCATAAAGCATATATAAACAAGCAAGCCTATAAACACACAAACACCCAAAGCAAACACAAACAAGAATCATACTACTTTTAAATTGAAAAGAGAAACCCCTTACCTTGGCCTAATTTGATGAAGAACAACCAAGAACACCAAGAACACCACACAAAGAAATTTAAGACAACTAGAGAGAAAAGTGAGAGAACTTTGTATGTCTTCTTGCAAGCTTGATGGTGTGTGAAGAAAATATGAAGCAAGGACCCCTATTTATAGTGGGGGAGGGGCGGCCAAGGAGGGAGTGAGAGGGAATTAAAAATTTGTGACCTCATCTAGCTTTTTAGGCCTTATGTCATAAACCATAAATACATAATTCATCTATTTTTCTAATTGGCTTAACCATGTGACAAGGCTTATGACTCATAAGCCAAAAAGCTCATCCAAGGGCCCTCATGGAGTGTGGATGTCGACCACTTCAAGGACAAAGGGGGACCATTTGATCAAATAGTGAAAACACTTTATGTTTGGTAAATAAACGGAAAACCGATGGTTATATAGTCCTTTTGCAAACAGATCTCATAATTAATTAGTTAAAAGGTGAGGACTCATTAGAAAATTTTGAAAATAGCTTCTAATAGTCTTAAAGACTTTATACAAGAGTTTCTGGATTTTTACAGTAAAGGGTAGGCTTTAAGGTACGTACTAACGAAGGAAAACGGACGTGCCGTAAGCCCAAAACAGTAATTTTTCAGAAAATTTCAGAAAATTCCCAGAAGATCACAAATTTAATTTGAACAACAATGGCCCTCTTAGAATTTGATTTTAAGCACTCACTGATCACTGAAAATCCATCTTGGTTTTCGTAAACTTCGTTTTACGTGCTCATAGAGACCGAAAATGTAACTCTTTATCTGTCTTTTGAAAAATTCCAAAATAAATTTCATAATTTATAAAAAATAGAAAAACATGGTTTGCTGTTTCAGTTTTTCATTTTGACATTGTTTTGGCCTCCGTATCGTTTTTTAACTCTTACCGTAAACTGTAGGGACGAAAACTGTAATTTCAGAATTTAGTTTCTCCAAAAATTCTAGAAAAATTTCAAAAAATCATAAATATTATAAGAAACAACTTTTGTGAAGCAAGATAATTTTCTGGGTTGGTTTAACATATTTTTACTAATAAAACTCTTTTCCATCTATTACGATAAGTACGGTTTTGAAACGTCATAAAAGAAATGACTGTTTTACTGAAATAACTTGATAAGTATTATAAACCCTCAATTATAAGACTAACATAATTTTCTTATCACTTAGTTCACACCAGAACACATAAAACAGATAAAAGACGAAAATACAGAAAATTGAACTATTCATAATACTTTACTATTTTATGATTCACACTATAATACTTAACTGTAACTGGTCATTCTATTTTTCTTAGGCTTTTATCAAGTCTTTGTAGTCTCTAACTTATCTTTTCTCCTATCTCTGGTATGTATCCTTTTCCTAATTAACAAACTACGGAGTTCCGTCTAAAGGACTAAAACTGTGATTTCTTTGTTTCCTCCTCTTAAAAATCCAAAGTTAATTCCTAAAACCTTTTATGTGTCGCCAAACTACTATGTATTTTCCTCAAATACCTTTTGGAAATGACGAATGAATTTTCCAAATTCATTTTGTCATTTATCCCAATAATCTGAGTGTCCGTATCTAATTCTCTGACTTCCGTATATAATTCTAAACTACTAAGTTTTTATCCGAAAAACTTCAAGGTAATTGCTAATCTCCTAAAATTAATACTCTTTCTTTCAGAGTGAAATTTTAGGATGTTACACATACGCCACAACCTTCCTGTTCTGCATCAACACGCAACCAAGTCCTTGATAAGAAGCGTCGCAATACACTTCCATTGGTTCCTATCGATTTGGCAAAATTAGCACAGGTGAGGTCGTCAGTCGTTCCTTCATCTTCAGGAAACTTTGTTCGCATTCGTTCGTCCACACGAAGCGTTGATCCTTTCTCGTCAGTTGTGTTAGCAGTGCGACAATCTTTGAGAATCCTTCGATAAATCTTCTATAATATCCAGCTAGACCAACAAAGCTACGGATTTCTGTTACCGTCTTTGGTCTTTCCCATGAAAGTATTGCTTCTACTTTTGCCTGATCCACAACGATTCCTTCCCTAGAAATCACATGTCCCAAAAATTGTACTTCACTTAACCAAAATTCGCATTTTGCCAACTGGGCGTACAACTGCTTCTTGCTCAAAATTTGCAGAACTTGTCGCAGATGATCTTCATGTTCCTTGTTGTTCTTGGAATAAATTAAAATGTCATCGATGAATACAACGGCGAATCGATCTAAGAACAGACGAAAGATCCTATTCATGTAGTCCATGAATATGGCTGGCGCATTTGTCACCTCAAAAGGCATTACAAGATACTCGTAATGACCATATCGCGTTCTAAATGCCGTCTTAGGTATATCCTCCATCTTCACCCTTATCTAGTGATAACCCGTTCGCAGGTCAATCTTTGAGAAAACTGCAGCTCCACGCAGCTGATCCATCAAGTCATCGATACGCGGCAGTGGGTATTTGTTCTTGATCGTCACCTTGTTCAATTGTCGGCAGTCCACGCATAATTTGGACGTTCCATCTTTCTTCTTCACCAACAAGACTGGCGCTCCCCAAGGGGAGACGCTTGGTCTTACGAATTGCTTAGACAACAAATCTTCTAATTGTCTCTTTAATTCAGCTAACTCAGTTGGTGACATCCTATAGGGAGCAATAGATATGGGACCAGTTCCGGGTACTAAGTGCAACACCCTTTCTCCAAAGAGGATATTACACCATAGTGACCAAAAGTTTTGCAAAGACTTGGAAAATATTTGATAAAAGTTAGTAATCCTTCACTAAAATTCGGGTAAAATTTTTCCCTTTTCTAAAGAGGAAAGAGAAGGACGGGGAGTAAACCCCTTAAAGATTTTCTCTTTGTAAATGTTCTTATGTAAGAAATAAAACTTAGCTTTATACTTAAAAATTCCTCATCACATATATGAAATAATCAGAGTTTACAACAGAGGTTTATACAGTGAACACTGAGCCAGTTGAGTCTTTAGATCTCTACCCAATCTAAAGTAATGAATATAGAATCTTCTCGTAATCTTTATCAAACTATGCGGCATCTTTCTTCAGATCCTTCTTCTAAGAGTTAACCCACTTCTTGGGCAAACTATCTACTTCGTGATGCATCAACACAACAGAGCAGACAATGGTGAAACTCTAAACAAGGTAATAAGAAAAGTACAAGCACAACCAAAGCATTGATTATGTACCAATCAATTCACACATCAATACATAACCAAGATAATAGATCAATCAAGTCATTTCAATCAACAGAATAATACAGCAAGCCATTCAAAACACACAATCACATCAAACAAGTAGATCTTACCTTTTGTCCATGCAACCCTGTAAAACAATATATTTCACAAGAATATATCACATCAGTGTTCTTATTAATGCATGAAACACCAATATCTCTCTGATCACACCGGTGCATTGCTCCCAGGGAGACTTATCCAACTTCACATCATAGAGCGATCGGCTACAGTAAACTTAACAGCATAAACAGGAAATCCCTTCAGGACTCCTGAAGATACTTCGGAAATACTGCATTTAAAACTTAATACCAAATCCTAAATAGATCTGCCAGTCAGATTTATCCAAGTCGGGTATACGACTCGTCTCGGCTCAGGGGTGTTCACCGACAAGGCCATTGAGACTTTCGAAACCTGGATAATCCCAGTAGACAATTGTAGTCCAACAGAACCTATTTGCAACCCTGTTCTCTCGAAGGTTGTATGCTCATCATCTATAATGCAGATGCTCATCTAGATCTGCAAACCATTTTCTCTTGAAATCTCTTTCTCTGTAAAACTCTCTCTGTTTTACTGTTTCTCTATAAAAATCTCTAACTCTTCTCAAACTCTTTGTAAGAAACAAATCAAAATCTTTTATGGAAAGACCACTTCGTATGAACAGAAAACTGGTTAAAAATCATTTTCTCATAAAACTCTTTTACTGTATACTTTAAAATATAAGACTCTCGTCTCCTTTTTACTGCTTATTACGGACTAATTCATTATCTCGGTTTTATTTATTTTAAGTTGCTCAACTGAGTGAATCTGTATAATAAGACTTATTAACTGTATTTCAAGAAGATCAAAACGGGGGATAACCACCTAGGATTGATCAAGAGAGAAGAGATTGACAGTATTTAAACTTATGTCCACTTTCTGATTAATAGTTGTCTGCTTTCAGATTTTAGATAACTCTTTGGAAATGGAATAACTACACAGCGACTGAGCTGACTGCGATAATCAGTGTCCAGTTTTCTTGAAAATTTAATATAGACTTAGTGATCGAATTTACGTTTAATTAGTCACGACTTAGGTTTATTTTCGAAGATGAAAAGATTACATGACGGCAGAGCCATCTTTAGTAATCCGTACCCCACTGTAAAATCGATCCTAAATACTAAGTAAACGTAGACAATTTATTTCCCTTCTAAAATACTTAGGCACTATTTATCTTCCGGGAAAAAGGCCCATTGAAAGCCTATCTCACTAATTTCCACTGCCGTAGACATTGGAAATTAAACTGAGTTATGTGCATACATATACAGATTGGATACCCACTCGATATTTCCCACTAATAATATAACGATAGAATTCACTGAGAATCCATTACCGTTACATTATATTCCGAAAGATGCTATAACAGTAGAATTCACCGAGAACCCATTACTTTTACACTCTTTTATCCGACAGATGCTATAACAGTAGAATTCACCGGGAATCCATTACTGTTACACTCTTTTATCCAATCCAATCTATTTATATATACGGTATTAAGAAATTACTTCTTTCCCAATCTTATCATGCCATGTATATACCAGGTGTCTAGTGTTGAGAAGACAGCGTACTAATACAGATCCCAGACCTGAGTGAGACGAACTGCTTTAGCCGCTTCAAAGGTCTCACTTCCTTTCTAGACAGATCCATACTGATAAACCATTTATCTTAACCATCACCTTGTATATAAATAACAGATAATAACGGGGTTTTCATAAACAATAATTTGTATTCCCTTTGCGGTAAAATTGTGTTGCAGTAGTATAAAATTCGCCATTATAACGGTATGTTTACAAAAGCTTAAAAATGATTTTGGCATAACCTCTCTACTTACATGGTTCTAAGACTAAAATTGGACATTATAACTTTACAATTCATAAATAGCACAAAACAATTAAAATAAGACTATAAAACAATCATAAAACATATAAAAGCTATAAACACCAAAACAAGCAATTCAAACACAAACAAAGATCAAACACTCATACTTCACAAATTACTTTGAAAGATTAACCCCTTACTTTGGTCTTAAGATGATGAAGAACAACCAAGAACACAAAGTAAGAAATTTAGGAGAAAAGAGAGAAAAGTGTTTGTCTTCTTGATTTCCACTTTGGATGACTGAAAATTTATGAAGCCAAGGGGCTCCTTTTATAGGTGAGGGGGCTGCCAAAGCTTGGGGAGAAGAAAGGAATTAAGAAAATGTGTGAGGTAAGCCATGACTCCTAAAATCCATAGTTATTAATTAGGTTTAATCAATCTTTTTTCTAATTGGCTAATCCTAATGACTAAGCCTCATCACTCATAAGAGAAAAACTCATCCGAGGGCCCTAAATGGGTGTGGATGTCGACCAAGTGAGGCCAAATAAGAGCCATTAGATTGCTTCGACAAAAGCCTAGAGTTTAGGTAGTTTTAAGTGGGAACTAAGGGCAAAATGGTCTTTTTACTTGTCCACCTTACTATTCAAGGTCATCATGATGTTCCCCACTCTTAGATACTTTTTATAATTGTATTTGAACCCCTCAAAGTTCCTAAGTTCCTATATTATAGCTACTATACCTCTATTTGCCCCAATTCGGCTTATTCCGCAATTAAGAGTCAGAATAGTCTTTTTACTAATCTAATACTCAAAAATAATTTAGAATAGTAAGAATCAATAAGAAATCTTAAAATAACACATAGAAAGTCTTATGGAAGAGTTTTGAAAATTTTACGGTAAGGGCAAGCTTTACAGTTTATAAAAACAACGGAAAACGGACGCGCCGTAAGTGTAAAACAGCACTGTTTCAGAAAATTCCATAAAATTTGCAAATTGAATTTAATTACTAATGGTCTCTTTTAAAATTTGATTTTGAACCCTCATTGTTCGACATAAATCAATTTTGGACCGGAAACCTCCGCTTTTCGTATTTTGTAAGCGTCGAAAAAGTAGCGTTTTGATCCGTTTTCAGAAAATTATGAAATAATTTCCAAAAATCCTAAAAAATATAAAAATATAATTCAACTACTCAACATCTTTTTTTGACCTCAAATCGGTTTCTGAATCAGGGTTTTATGCTTTCTAAAAATAACAGGGTTAAAACGGTAATTTCAGAATTTTTCCAAAAATTCTAAGAAAATTCCAGAAAATCAAAAATATTAAAATAACAAACTTTTATGAAGGAAGTTTGTTTGAAAAAGTTGAGTTAACATACTTGTGTTATTAAAACCCTTTTCCGTCAATAACGGTAAATATGGATGTCAAACAGTAAGGGAAAAGTTACTATTTTAATAAAATAATTTCATAAGTATTTTAAAACCTTCATTATAAGTCTAAAATAATTTTCTTATAACTTAGATCATACCAGATCATTTAAAACAGACAAAAGACAAAACATAGAAAACAAAAGTCAACAGCAACTTAACTATTTTCACTATTCATACTATAATACTTAACCGGAAATTAGTCATTCTTAGGTTTCTATCAAGTCTCTGTAATTCCTATCTCATCTATTTTTCTATCGCTGGTATGTATTCCCTTCCTAACTAACATATTACGGAGTTTTGTCTATAAGGGACTAAAACCTTAATTTCTTTGTTTCTTCCTCTTAAAATCCAAACTTAATTCCTAAAACATTTATATGTCCTCAAACTAATATATCTTCCCTTAAATACCTTTTGGGAGTGTTGTATGAATTTTCCAAATTCATTTATCATTTATCCTAATAATCAGAATGTCCGTATATAATTTCCTGACTTCCGTATTTAGCTCTAAACTACTAAGTTTTTGTCCGAAAAACTTCAAGGTAGTTCTAATCCTTATAAATTAACACTGTCTTATAAGTGAAAATTTCGGGATGTTACACTAAGTCTATTGCAAATTCTATGTCTCTCATAGGTGGCAAACCTGGAACATCATCCGGAAATACTTCTGGGAATTCCCTAACTACAGGCACATTGCTCAATTCAACTTCCCCCTCAACTTTCAAAGAGGATAAGAGCATGTATCCCTGAGCTCCTTCTTTCAAAGAAGCTCTAGCTTGATTGGCAGTTATAAATCCAAAAATCTCAGAATTGGGGAAAACTAAAGTTTTGTTTGCACAATCTAGAAGGATAGGGTTGAAAGATAACCAATCCATGCCTAAAATCACATCTAACTGTGTTAAGGGCAAGCAGATTAAATCAACATGATAGGTTTTTCCTAAAACGGTAACAGGACAATTTAAACAGACATCACTCACAGTGATGGGTTCAGCAGTAGGGGTATTAACAGTTAAATCAAAAGGTAACGAAGACACATGCAATTTCAGTTGTTTCACACAATCTAAGGATATGAAAGAATGGGTTGCGCCTGAATCATATAGTACAATTAAAGGATTACCAGTTATGTCACAAGTACCTTGTATGAGATCATCCGATCGAGAAGTCTCAACACCACTCATGGTATAAATGCGTCCCTTTGCCTTCGGCTTTGTAGCTTGCATGCTATTCACTACCGGTTCCGCCTTAGGTGTTTGGCAATCCCTTGCCACGTGTCCAGTCTTTCCGCACTTAAAACAAGTTGTTGGGCAAGCATTGGCGTAATGTCCAATCTTCCCGCATCTAAAACACTTCACCGAAATACTAGTTCCTTCACTTCCCTTACTTCCACCCCCAACAGCAGGTGGGTTGTTGCGGTTTTGTTGTTGGTTTGAGTAATTTCCTACAGGCTTTGCATATGGCTTCCCTTGAAACTGCTTCCCTCTCTGGTTTTGTGGTTGGAACCTAGATGGTCCACCCACATTAACTTTCCCAAATTTGCCTCTCTTTAAGACTTCCACCTTCCTGCATCTCTCCACCAGAGGTTGAAACTGACGAATCTCTAGTGGAGACACATCTTCCTTGATTTCATACCTCAGACCTGACTCAAAACGTTCACACTTCCACTCCTCATCCGGCTGGAGTTGGAAGAAACGGAAATACTTAGCCAGCGACTCAAATTTCGCTGCGTATTCCCCTACGGTCATATCCCTCTGTTGTAAATGTAAAAACTCTTGCTCTTTCTCAGTTCTTGCACTCTGTGGAAGATATTTGCCCAGAAACCTGGAATGAAATACCTCCCACATCACTACCTGATTCTCAGCTTCTAATAGTTGTTGCATCCCTTTCCACCAGTACTCGGCATCACCTAACAGCTGATAGGTCGCATAATGGACCTTTACCTCCTCAGGACAGTGTAGTGCATTGAAAATTTTCTCTATCTCCTGCATCCAGATATAAGCTTTGTCAGGGTCAGATTCCCCATGAAACTGTGGTGGATCATGTTTCCTAAAGTCAGATAGACCCTTTGACTCAGCTGCTCTTTCTGCCCTCAGCTGTTTCTCGATGTGTCTCTACTCAGCACGATTCGCCTGCTACGTCATTGTAGCAGCCATATTAGTCATAACTTCAATGGGTCTCTCCATTGTGTCGTCACAATCCGTTGTACTTCCTGAGCGTGTTTCTCTTCTTGCCATGTTCTCCTACAAATCAGTTAATATAGATTCATCTATTCAGAATCTAATTCAAACAATTTCACACATTGTTTCTTCAGGAAACAATTCAAACAATGTCAAACAATGCTAATCAGAGATCACACAACTTTACTTAATAGGCCTATAACCTTTTCTTCCCTAATAACTCAACCGGGCTTTGATACCACTAAATGTAACTCCCTTTTTCCAAAAAGGGCATTACATTATTATTTTCAAAAATACTTTATATTTAGAAAATAAATACTTTCATTTACATATTCCCGTCCCAAAATGTGAGTAATTTTTTTTTTAAAAGAAGATAAGAAGAATGGGGAATATGTTTTTAAATAACTTTCTTTGTAGAAAATTTAGTGATCATAAAATTATTTCAAAGACATAGCTATAGGAAACACACCACACATAATATACATATCACAGGAAATATAGGGCTTGCTCCAGCAAGTAATAGTCTTGGCCACAACAGAGTGACCTATACACACGATCGTCAGAGAGAAAATAAACAGTCAAACTGAAACTAGAAAGCATAGCAAACACGCGAGTTAGACGCCCTCATCCATCCTAGGCCGGTCGAGTTCCACAAACCCCTCTATGACCTATTCTGGACCACCAGAATATCTACAACTACGAATCCTCCCCGATCTAGTCATCTGACGGTTCCTCCCAAATCTTCCCCTTCCCTTTTCTTCCCCGCCTAGAAGTCCCAGCCTCAGAATCTCCTGGGTAAGGCCTAGGGAATCCTGATGGAGGTGCAAAGGAAAGAGGAGTAGCACGAATGGGCGAAGTAAGTCCCGGAGGACCCTCCTCCACAACCGGCGGAGTAGACACACTCGCAGGTTGCCTCAGAGTGCTCCTCACTGCGAGCCTCCTGCGTCGCCCATCATAGTGGATGTATGGTGGTGGAGATTCTTCTGTCTCTGACTCTGGCTCCGGCGCTGGTGCCTCAGACTCCTGGTAGCTACTCTGGTTCCCTGGCTGTATCCATTGGGCTTCATCTAGAGGAATCATAACATCTAGTATCTGATTTCTTTCTAGTCTCTCATCTGGTCCGTTTACTCCTCCCGAGGTCTTCGTTATATATCCTACATAGGTTGCCCACTCTGTGACTGGGTTATACATCCAGCCTTGCCCATCGCCCCCGCGGGGCTTAAAACTCTCCATGATGGTGGGAATCAAATCCTCGTCCGGATCCATCTATATGAATTATGTTCCAGAAGACCACAAAATATATAGGCAAGGGTGAAAATCTTCTCCACAAGTTATATGACAAAAAAACACATAAAAAGAAAATAACATATATTTCACAAATAAATATACATTTAAGGTTTTCGAAAATCTTAATAACCAACTCTATCATTCATTCACAGATCAAAATATCAACCAGAAAACACATCAGCCACATATAAAATTCCATCACAAGTATCCATAATTCAATCAAACAGGAAACATCTCAAGCATTTATATATATGCATGAGACTTCAATTCCCACACAATACATCGGTGTAGTGCTCCATGGAGATTTTTCCCTCCAAAACTCCGTTTGAGCGAATGGCTGTGGCCTATACCTATCATAAGACACCAACCTGCCTCCCTTTAGGTGTGGATTTACAAATATTCAGTATAGCCACATTTAAACCTCATGTACCACTTCCTGAATAGGCCAGTCAGTCATATTTATCCAAGTCGGGTATACGACTCATCTCGGCTCGTTGGGAGTCACCACACGACCATTAAGACTTTCAAAACCTGGATAATCCCAATAGGCAATTGTAGCCCAACGATGCTCTATTTTCAATCCCTCATTTCTGGATTGTAGCTCATCAAATCTCTATGCAAATGCCAATTTTAATTTTGCCATTTAAAGGATCAATATCCAAACAACAATTCTTCATGAATCCAACAAACATTTTGCCTCATCTCTCTGCAACAATGTTTTCCAGAAATTCTTTATTGATTTCTTTCCCCCCTTTATAAAAATCTTTAAATGTAAATTAAATACCTTTGATAAGAGAAATCTCAAATAAGAATTTTTCCCTAAAACTACCATAATTTAGAAGTCTTTAGATATAATTTTTTTGAAAATTTCGAATTTCGAAAATTTATTTATTTTTGGGAAAAAACCTGATGCTTTCACAGGTGTGAAAAGTTTCACATCGTGGGTGTGAACGAGTCTGTCTCCAGTTTTTCAAAAAAAAAAACAGAATTTGATTTTTCTGATGTTTCAAACAGTTTTCACACCTAAGATCTGAATATCACGGTTTTGTTAATAAAAATGGACTTACAACTTTATCTTATCAAATTAAAACATAGTTTAATTTATTGTAAAAATAATATATAAATTTTGGATCTTTTAATTCTTTTCAAGACTTTAAAATAAAACCTTTTTGGAGATCTTAATAATTTTTCTTTTAAATCAAGTTATTACTCTTTTTACTTCTAATGCTACATGTTTATGGTTTTAGTCCCTCACTTCAAAATTTATTTGTCCTTATTTTTTCAAATAATCATATCACAAAATCTCATGTACAAGCAATATACAACAACTCAAGCTCTTGATGATCAAACTCAATAACATCCAAATAACAACACATCAATTATTCCAAATCACAAGTAGGCATAAAATAAAATTTTGGTTAAGACAATAATAATTATTTTAAGGCTTAAAGTATGAAAACATAGAATAAGAACAAATCCAAAATTAATTAGCACAAAGTAAAAGAACTTAAAAATAAACAACATAGAAGCATAGGACTTGACTGAAATGTCAGTCCATAAATAAATAAACAGAAAGCATAAGGACTTGACTAAAATGCCAGTCCATAAATAAATAAACAGAAAACATAAGGATTTGACCAAAATATCAGTCCATAAATAAATAAACAGAAAGCATAAAATTAAAGACTTATAGATAAATATTAGAAACATACTTAAAATATATAGATATAGATATAGATATATATGTATAAATTTTCTTTTTTTTAAGCTTGAGCCACTTAAGCCATACAAATCATATAAGCAATCACTTATATGATTCTTATAACTTGCTTTTAAACATTTCCCCCTTACCTTAGTTATCTTTTTATTGTTTTGGTCCCACCTCTTCACTCACCACCTTCAAACAACAAAAGCCTTGTTACTAATAAGACTAAAACCTTAACCAAAACAACAAGACTAAGAGTAATCTCTACAAACCCTTCTTTGATCACTAGCCTTCCTCTTACTCCAAGCACCACTCACTAAAACCAAGAACTAAACACAAAGCTCTTTGAAGCACAAAAACAACTCAAGAAGTAAGAACAAAGGGAAGAGAAGGAAAGAGTGAATGAGCAAGGAAAAATGCAAGAGGCTCACGCCCTATTTATAGGGTGAGGGGCGTGAGATGGAGAGGAAGAAGTGAGAAGGAATCTTTGCCATCAATTAAGTCATTATCTCATGCTTTTAACTAACCAATGATATTTTAACATAAGGATAATGACTTGGCTTGGTAACCAATGGGAAAGCTTGGCTAATATTAGGGAATACATGGGCTGGCCGAATTTTAGAGCTAATGCATGCATGGAGAAAAAGAATCCATAGCATAAAGCTTGTTTGGATGATGAATAAAAGGTAAAAAGCTTGGTTACTTTGATCTTTGTGAGTGAAAATGAATTAATAAAAGGTGTTTGTGATAAAATGACTTTTTGAATAGGCCAATCAGACCTTAGGGCGCCACATGGCATGAAGGAATCTTGTGGAAATGACTTAAATGCCCTTTGGTGCAAGAAGAAAGGATAGGGGTAAAATAGTCATTTCTCCTCTCGCGTATAAAAATTCAAGATTCTCGTTTGTAGTGACATTGCTCTGCATCACTTTTCTCCTCCTGGGAAATTTACCTGTAACCCCTAGCCCTGAGCTCTAGTCTTTTACCAACTTCCCTGGTTTCCCCGGTTACCCACAAACAGGGGCAAAACCGTAATTTTTAGAAAATTTTAGAAAAATTCCAGAAAATTCCTAAAAATAGGAAATGATAAATAAATGATAATGGTAAATCCTAATCTTTCTATTTGTCTCTTTTTTGCTCTCTGAAAATTTATTTGGCCTCTGATTCCCCCTATTCTACGTAATTCATCTTAGAGGGACCAAAACTGTAATTCTTCTTCTATTTACCAGAATTCCTAAAAAATAATCTCTATCTACCCCAAAACACTAAAATATAATTATTTATATTCCTTGGACCAGTTCCCTGGTCTAGGGACCAAATTGCAATTTATAGAAATTTCTAAACTTTCTAAAATTGCAAATAAGGGCTCTGTCGTATTCCGACGTCAAAATTCAATAAAATAGTTTTTATGCTACAGAAATAATTCAAGAAAATAATATTTTCTACGAAAAATACTTTTGGAAAATATTTATAGAAAATAATTATGAAAAAATCCGAGTGTTACAGATTGGATAGAGGTCTAAAGACTTGACTGACTCATGAATCCACTGTACAAACCTGTTGTAAACTCTGATAATTTTATATATATGAGATGTTCAAATTTTGAGTACAAGTTTATGTTATACTCTTTACACCTAGAATATTTTCAAAAAGAAAACCTTATAGGGATTTATTCCCCGTCCTTCTCATCTTTTAGTAAAAAGAAAAATTTTACCCGCATTTTCAGAGAAGGATTATCAACTTTTATCTAAATATTTTTCTAAGTTTCTTAAACTTTTGGTTACTATGGTGTAATATCCTTTTTGGAGAAAGGGTGTTACAGACACCAACGCCAATCAGCTTATGTGCGTGAATTTCTTTCTATTACTGAAGCTTTATCCAAATTTTGGCATTATTTATTGGGCCATCATTTCATTATTAGCACGGACTAGCAGAGCTTAAAAAGCTTGCTACCAGATTAGAGTTAAGAAAGAAGATATACCCAAAACTGCGTTTAGAACACGATATGGTCATTATGAATATCTTGTAATGCCATTTGGAGTAACCAATGCACCAGCAATATTCATGGATTACATGAATAGAGTCTTTAGTTCTTTTCTGGATCAGTTTGTTGTTGTGTTTATCGACGACAGTTTGATCTACTCCAAAACCCATAAGGAACATGAGCAACATCTGAGGCAGGTAATGCAAGTGTTGAGTGAGAAACAACTATATGCTAAGTTGTCTAAGTGTGAGTTTTAGCTTAGTAAAGTACAATTTTTAGGTCATCTGATCTCTAGAGAAGGAATTGCAGTGGATCCTGCAAAGGTAGAAGCAGTACTTGCTTGGGAGAGACCCGCAACTGTAACAGAGATTCGTAGCTTTATAGGATTAGCAGGGTATTATCGGAGGTTTATTGAAGGATTTTCTAAGATTGTAGCTCCGTTAACTAAGTTGACTAGGAAGGAGCAACCATTCGTCTAGACAGACGAATGTGAGGAAAGTTTCACTAAGATAAAAGGGTTATTAACAACCCCACCTGTTTTAATTTTACCAAGCTCAGATGAACCCATGGAGGTGTACTGTGATGCTTCATATCAAGGATTAGGATGTGTGTTAATGCAACACAGAAAGGTTGTAGCTTATGCATCATGACAGTTAAAGACTCACGAAAAGAATTACCCTACCCGTGACCTAGAGTTAGCTGCAGTAGTATTTGCCTTAAGAATATGGAGGCATTATTTGTATGGATCAACATTTAATGTCTTCAGCGATCATAAAAGTTTAAAGTATCCATTTGATCAAAAGGAACTCAATATGAGACAAAGAAAGTGGATGGAGTTTCTAAAGGACTATGACTTCTCTTTGATGTATCATCCTGGAAAGGCAAACGTAGTAGCTGATGCCTTAAGTAGAAAGACTGTGCATATATCAGGTATGATGATAAAGGAATTAGAATTGATATAAGGATTCTGTGATTTAAATTTAAATGTTGATATGCATAGAGATAAGATTTGCCTGAATATGATAAAAATCTCAAGTGATTTGATGAGTGAGATTAAGGAGCAGCAAGCAACCGATGGACATCTAAAGGAAAAGATAGAGCTGTTAGAGCAAGGGAAAGTTGCAGAGTTTAACTTTGGAAGTGATGGGATTTTGAGATGTAAGAATAGAATCTGTGTGCCAGACAATGTAGAAATGAGGAAGATGATTTTAGATGAAGCACACAAGAGTAGGTTAAGTATTCACCCTGGAACCACAAAGATGTATCAGGATTTAAAACAAAAATTTTGGTGGCCAGGAGTGAAAAAACAAGTTGAGGAATATGTGTCAGCATCTCTAACTTGCCAGAAAGCTAAAGTAGAACACCTAAAACCTGCAGGAATATTACATTCTTTAGATATTCCGGACTGGAAATGGGAGAGTATATCTATGGACTTTGTAACTGGATTACCTAAGACTTCAAAAGGATACGATGGAATTTGGGTAATTGTCGATAGATTGACAAAAGTAGCACATTTCTTACCCATTAACATGACATATTCCCTAGAGAGGTTAACTGAGTTATATGTTCGAGAGATCATTAGGTTACATGGAGTACCCTCTAGCATTGTGTCTGATAGAGATCCTAGGTTTACCTCTAGATTTTGGCAAAGTCTGCATCAAGCCGTAGGAACTAAGTTAAGGTTGAGTTCTACTTATCATCCTCAGACGGATGGTCAGATAGAAAGAACGATTCAATCCTTAGAGGATTTGTTAAGAGCATGCGTATTAGACCAAAGTGGAAGTTGGGATGATATGCTGCCATTAATAGAGTTTACTTACAATAATAGTTATCATTCCAGTATTGGAATGGCACCTTTTGAGGCATTATATGGGAGAAAATGCCAAACACCTTTGTGTTGGTACCAGGAAGGAGTTAGTACAACCTTAGGACCAGAATTGTTGCAGCAAGCAAATGCGCAAGTAAGGCAAATTCAAGAGAGAATGAAAACAGCACAAAGCAGACAAAAGAGCTACTTCGATAAACAGAGAAGACCTCTTGAATTCCAAGAAGGTGAACATGTTTTCTTGAGAGTCACGCCCATGACTGGGGTAGGTAGAGTTATCAAATCCAAGAAACTTTCTCCAAAATTTTTAGGACCTTACCAGATTTTTCGTCGAATAGGTCCTGTTGCTTATCAAATTGCTTTACCTCCTTTTCTTTCAAATCTTCATAATGTCTTTCATGTTTCACAATTTAGAAAATATGTTGCCGACCGATCTCATGTTATTGAACCGAATATAGTACAATTAAAAGAAAACTTGACTTATGATGCAAACCCTGTACGAGTCGAGGATCGAAAAATCAAGCAACTCAGGGATAAGCAAATCTCTTTGGTCAAAGTCATTTGGGATGATGTTACAGGAGATGCGACGTGGGAGTTAGAAGACAATATGCGAAAACTTTATCCGACGTTATTCTAGGTAAGTAATTTCAAGGACAAAATTATTTTTAGAGGGGTAGAATTGTAACATCCGTTCTTTTGTTAACTTTTTAGATTTTTGTCTTATATGAATTTATGTGATATAAATCTTTTGATGTTTATTTTTAGCTTAAAAATAGGATTTAAATACATGAGTTGCAAATTACTTTTTAAATCAGAAAAGTTTTGGTTTCCGTCAGATCAAAATTCCACGTCCGTTTCTCTGTTCAAAACTGTACTTTTTCTGTTTTATTTGAATTTTTGTACCGTAAATCTTTTGTGATTTATTTTTGGCTTAAAATTAGGAATAAAATACACATATTCCGAAATACTTCTGAAACAATGATTTTACTGCTTTTATCAAGTCTATTTACGGAGAACAAAACGTCTAACCGACGGAAGAAGTTTTAAACTACTTTTCTAATATTTTAGATTTTCTGGGTTTTTTTTAGAATTTTTAGAAGTAAAAATATTTAAAAGTTCTGTTTTGGTCCAAATAGTAACCGCTTGAGCTAAAAGTTTGATTCGGAGCTCAAGTTAAAATCAGATAAAGATTTTTGATAGCCAGAACATGTTTTTCCATATTTTAGGATTTATGGAAATTATTTTGGATTTTTCTGAAAGACGTACCAAAAGTTGTTTTTTTGAAACTCCGTAAAGTACGGAAAGTAAACGTTTTTAAACCGAAATGGATTTATACTGACCAATGAGAGCTCAAAATCAAAATTCAAAATGGACCATTGGTAATTAAAACTGATTTGCTATTTGTTAGAAATTTTTCTGGATTTTTCTGAAAAATATCAGTTTTTCACTTACGGCGCGTCCGTTTTTCTGTTTTTATGCGAAACGCAAAACTTACCCTTACCGTAAAATTCCAGAAATTCTTCCATGAAGCTATTAGGGATATTACATGGTATTCCCAAAATTTCTTATCAGTTCTCAACCTTTAAGTTGATTTTAGGAATTTTTGATTTTTGAAAAATCACTTTTGCCCTTGATTTATATCCTTTCTACTTAAAAACCAAGGGGCAAAGATGTAACTTCACTTCCTCCTTGGTTCAGCCCTCAAAACCGCCTCACCACTAAGCCACAAAGGGGACTAGATGCATTTTGGTCAATAAGTCATGGTTTTAAACCAATTGGAAAAAGTTTGATTAAAACTAAATTGTTAAAAGTATAATTTGGGAGTCATGGCTTACATCATGAACCAAATTCCCTTCATTCTTCCTTTCCTCTTGGACGACTTCTCTTCCTCATCTTGGACCCTTGGATGATGATTTTCACTTGGATTTAATCCTTGTGAAAGGGCTTAGACCAATTTGGAATTAGATAAATGTTTTGGGTTTTTTTTAAAAACCTAACCAAGGTTATGTTTTAAGCCAACCATGATCCCATTTAACCCAACCCCTTGGCAGCCCCTCCACTATAAATACCCCCCTCCACTCTTCATAATTCTTACACCAAGCCTTTGTATTGACAAAGCACACTCACTTCTTTCTCCCTTTGAAAATCCTAGCCTTTTTCTCTCTTTGTCTTGAAATCAAGCCTTGATCTTCAAAGCTTTATTCTTCCCATTTCAAGCATCAAGAAACCCGCCCTCCTCCTTGGTTCAAAACCCCTTTTGATTCATAAAAACATCCCACATCAAAGAGCATTGTGTTTTCAAGCAAAAACTCTTACTTTCCTCTTTGATATTCTTGATAATTTTGCTTGGTGTTCTCTTTTTTCAAAGCTTGTTCTTCATCCAAAATTTTGGAAAAGGTAGGGGGAACCTCTTGCAAAATAATTTGAGAAGTTTGTGTTTGATCTTAAGTGTTGTGTGCTTGAGTGCTTTTTGGTGTTTATATGGCTTGAAAAGTGCTTGTATTTGTTTTCAATTGTTGTGGGGTTATAATGCCCAAATCTTCTTAATATTTTCGCGGAAGTAAGGTTGGAATGGCAAAATAAATTTTGAGTTTAGCAAACATACTGTTATAATGGCGAATTTTAGTTTATTGCAAATATGATTTTACCGTAAAGAAAATACGTTTTATTCTTTGTGAAAAACCCTGATATTATCTAACATGTATATGGTCAAAGGTGATGGTTAAGATTTGATTGGTTTATTAGTATGGATCTGTCTAGAAAGGAAAAAGACCTTTGAAAGGGCTATTATAAAGTCCGTCTCTTTCTAGCCTGGGATCTGTATTAATACGCTATTTAAAAATCTCAGCACTAGGGACCAGGGATATACGTGCCTAAGATAATCTGGGAAAGAAGTGATTTATTAATACCGTATATATAAATGGATTGGGTTGGATAAAAGAGTATAACAGTAATGGATTCTCGGTGAATTCTACTATTATATCATCTGTCGGATAAAAGAGTGTAACAGTAATGGATTCTCGGTGAACCTACTCTTATAGCATCTTTCAGAAATTAATGTAACAGTAACGGATTCTCGGTGAATTCTACGGTTAGGTTATTTGTGGGAAATATCAAGTGGGTATCCAATTTGTTTATATATGCAATGAACTCAGTTTAATTTCCAATGTTTAAGACAGTGAAAATTAGTGAGATAGGCTTCCAATGGGCCTTTTTCCTGGAAGATAATCAGTGCTTAAATATTTCCCAAGAGAAGTAATTGAATTGCGTTCACGTAGCCTAAGTTTTATCGATTTCTGAAAATGGGTACTGATCACCAAAGATGGCTCTGCCGTTGTGTGATTCTCTCATCTTCTAAATTAAGTAAGCCGGTAAAAGAAATAGCTGAATTTCGTTCATCAAGATGATATCAAGTTTTTTGAAAAGTTGGACACTGATTACTGCATTCAGCTCAGCCGCCGTGTAATTATTTCATTCCCTAAGATTGGCTTAAAAACAGAGAACAGACGTTATTGGGTTAAAAAGCGGACGTAAGTTTAATTACTGTTACTCTCTTCTTTCTTGATAAATACAGAGAGGCTCTGCCCCGCTTTGATATTCTCAAATGAGTTAATAAAATTAAGTTCATATATCGAATCACTCTATTGGGCTTTTTCACCTCAGTTCGGCTCTGCCGCGGTGTGATTAGTCATAAATGAATTATTATAGCCGGAAGAATAATTTAATGCGCAATAAAATAAGAGCAAGAGTATTTCTTCAAAATTAAATGAGTGATTCCAAAAGATTTGTCAAAAGAGGGAGCTACAGTAAGACGGAAGAGGTTTTTTGAGGAATGATGAAAAGAAGTGTTATAGCATTTGCATTAAAGACGATGACCTTACAACCCACTAGACGGAATTGAAAATAGATTTTGTTGGACTACAATTGTCTACTGGGATTATCCAGGTTTCGATAGCCTCAATGGTCTTGTCGGTGAATCCCCCTGAACCGAGACAAATCGTACACCCGGCTTGGATAAATCTGACTGGCAGATCTATTTATGGTTTGGTATTCATTTTAAATGCGGTATTACCGAAGTGATTCTCAGGGGCCTAAAGGCGTGATTCCCTGATTATTCTGTTAAGTTTACGCAGCCGATCGCTCAAAAGAAGTGAGGAAGAGAAAGTCTCCTTGGAGCATTACACCGGTGTGACTTTTTGAGATATTGAAGTGACATACATAAAAATACTTGTTTTGGTGATATATTATTGTGAATGAATTGTGTTGCAGGGTTTCAGCACCAAGGTAAGAGTTATTTGAACAATGATTGTTTATAAGTCTTGATTGTTCTGTCCATTGATATGTGTGTTGCCTTGTAAAAGTGACTAACCTATAAACATGTTCTTGTATCTACTTTTCCTATTATTTGTTTAGAGTTTCACCCCTGTCTGCTTTTGTTGTGTTGTTGCATGACGGAGTAGATGGGTTATCCGAAGATTGGGTTAGTTCCGGTCAAGCGTCTTACGATTCAACCCCTTGAGGTTGAACAGACAGGGTGGAAGATAGACAATGGCACGTAGTGGGGTACATATTCTGGTTATGTACTTACCACTATGGGGAGGGTTGACAAACCCACCTGGAGAGTAGAAACCCGGTTGGTCTTGAATGTTAAGCTACCCTTGGAGCAATTGAGGAACATCATCCGCAAAGAAGATGGTAACGTAGGGAAGATGGAGAAGCAGGGGAAGACTGCTTAGAAGAGGATACACCACGTTAGGGTTAGAAGGTTGCTGTTGTCGTTACGCCTTCGTTTTAAGATAGTTAAGTCGGGTAGACGGTCTGAGATTGATCCGGCTCTTACCTGAATAGTAGCTTATATTTTCCTTTAAACACTTTTGTAATTTTCAATTTACTGGTATTTTCTGCTTATTACATGTTTTGCAAGTTCTGAAGCTTAGGTTTGTACTGAAACAAACTCTTGTAAAATAGTTTGGTTACAATCGATAATGAATTACGTTTTTAAAACGGAGAGACACTATTACTCCTTTTGGAAAAAATTTCATCCGCATTTTTGGAGAATGATACAAACGCTTTTCAAAATGACTTCTAAATCTTTGTGAAATTCTTGGTTACTATGGTGTAATATCGTTTTTGGAGAAAGGGTGTTGCATTTACCACTGGTCTTCAGGGAATAATACGACATGTTGTAGAGCATATTATTGGTGCTGTTGTTGATCAGCAATAGCATGGTAATCAAGGGCAAGGGAATACGGACTGTCAACTGGGAGATAGACCAATAGAGCAGCCGACAGTTGCCACAACTGGAGGAATTGAGGTTACCTTACCTGAGTTTATGAAGCTTCGACCTACCACCTTTTCTGGCTCTAGTGCTAGTGAGGACCCACACTGCTCATTGATGGTTTGGAGAGATTATGGAGGGCATTAGGATGCTCAGACATACAGGCAGTGGACTTGGTATCATTTTAGCTGGAGGGTGTGGCATACGACTGGTTTGACATCGTGACATGTGGAAGACCGGATGGATCACCTCCGTTGGCATGGGGTGAGTTCTCTCAGTTGTTCATGGCTCGTTTCCTTCTTGAGAGTGTCAGAGATAGTTTGGCTCATGAGTTTGAGCGATTGGAGTAGACTGAGGGCATGTCATTTCAGAGTACAGTGCCCGTTTTACACAACTCTTTAGGCATGCTCCTTATCCTATCACTGAGGAGATGCGTATTAAGAGATTCATTAGGGGATTGAGGGAGTACTTGTTTAGATCCGTGGTTGGGTCTAATTGTTCTACTTTTGCTGAGGTTTTGAGCTTGGCACTTCTGCTGGAGCAACATCAGAAGGAGAGAGGAGGTGGTAAGCAAGATTCTCGCAAGAAGCAGCGGATTGAGGGATCACCTAGTAGTTATCCTAGTTATGGTTCTGCTGGAGCAACATCAGAAGGAGAGAGGAGGTGGTAAGCAAGATTCTCGCAAGAAGCAGCGGATTGAGGGATCACCTAGTAGTTATCCTAGTTATGGTTCTGCTGGAGCAACATCAGAAGGAGAGAGGAGGTGGTAAGCAAGATTCTCGCAAGAAGCAGCGGATTGAGGGATCACCTAGTAGTTATCCTAGTTATGGTGGGGGAGCTATGCATAGGAGTGGTTCTAGTGGTCAACCTTTTGGCACAGTACAGAGTCATAGATCAGATGTTGGGGGATCATCATGGTCTACATTTCCTTAGGCGCATTTCGATGTTACGTCTACACCCTGTTCTGTTTGTGGGAGGCTTCACACTGGGACTTGTTTCAGAGATAGTCGGGTATGTTATCAGTGTGGTCAGACAGGTCATATCAGAAGGGATTGCCCTATAGCTACGACGCAGCCGCCTTCTAGTCATGCATCAGCACCAGCAGCTTTAGC
The DNA here is from genome assembly GCA_030159175.1 of Glycyrrhiza uralensis. Classification (NCBI taxonomy): domain Eukaryota; kingdom Viridiplantae; phylum Streptophyta; class Magnoliopsida; order Fabales; family Fabaceae; genus Glycyrrhiza; species Glycyrrhiza uralensis. The sequence goes on from BRZY01000006.1 coordinate 8,036,227, forward strand.
ATCTTCTCAGACTCCTTTTGCTCCGGTGAGGCAGTTGGGGAGTTCTTCTAGTTGCGAATCTGAGGCGTCTCAACAAGGTGGTAGAGGATTGAGTGGTAGAGGTCAAACATAAGCAAGAAGAGGTCAAGCTCGAGTTTTTGCTTTGACTAGCCAGGATGCTCAAGCATCCAATACAGTGGTTATGGTATACTTTCTTTTGTTCCCAAGATGCTCGTGTTTTTTTTATCCTAGAGTTACACATTATTTTGTATCGCTATTGTTTGCTTCTCGACTTGGTAGAAGTTCCTTTTTCTGGAGGGAAATTTAGTAGTGGTCATACTTGTAGGAAAAGTGTTGTTCGTGTAACACTCTGTTTTTTTCATATAATTTTTATTTATTTTTAATCTGTTTTAAATTATTTAAAATTATTTAATTAATGATTTTGTGATTTTAAGGTATGAATAATAATATTTATATCTTAGGGTTATTTTTGAAGGGTTTAGAGTAATAGAGTTCGCAAAACTGAGTTTTTGCGGGAACCGCGTTCTCGCGTGATGCGGAGAAGGGTTCAGTATTTTTTTGTGAGGTCATTTTTACTCCAAAATAAATTTTTAATGAACCAAAAGTGGTTCTTATAATATTTGTGATTTTTAGAAATTTTTCTGGAAATTTTTCAGAAAAATTTTATTTTACCCGCGTTCGGAGCTTTACAGGTAAACCGGACGCAACCGGGACATGAAAAATAGTCCAAAAATTTAGTTTTGAGTTTCTAAATTTTTCTATGACATATTCAAATCATAAAATTCATTTCTCATGATTTTACTCATTTTAGAAAAATATTTATCTAAAAAGGGGTTCGAAAACTACGCGTTTTTACCACTTCGAACTACCGATTAAACCCTAACTTGGTGGAATTAAATTCCACCATTTTCTGGTCAGTTTTGGGCACATAGGGGGGGCTGATCCCACTCTCAAATAATTCCAAAAGTCAAATGGTCAAATGGGTTTAATTTTTGAATTTTTTCAAAATTAGGTGAGAGAGGTATGGCTCCCATTCCTTCCAAGTAAGCTAGCCCATACCTCCCCTATGCCTTCCTTGAGTCAGCCGAATTCTACTAGGGAGAAGGGAGAGAGAAAATTCATTTTCACTTCATCTTCTCCACTTGAATCAAGAGCTCCACCATTTTCTCTCCATTCCCAAGCTTTTCCATACACAAAAAGACCAAGTTCTATTGAGATTTTCCATAGTCAAGCTTCACAAAAAAGGTTTGGATCATCATTCTAATCCATAAACTTCTTTCATTTTTTCATTTCCACCACTTTCATATTTTCATGAAAGCTTGAGTTCTTCCTTTCACTAAAAGAGATCTTTTTTTTGGTTTAGGTTCACTTCATTGGAACCTACAAGCTTGAAAATCACCTTGGCTCCATTTGTCTTCAAGATTTGAGTAAGTATTCATCTACTCAAATTTCTACTCTTTAGGGTTTCTTGGTTTTCATAAAACTCATATTTCTATGGTTTTATTTTGGTGTATTTTGTGAAAGGTAAATTTTTCTAAGTGTGGGAACATCAAGGTGTTGAGTAGACCACTTGGTGTTGGTGTGGTGTGAAGGTGATTTTGGAGTTAGCCCATTTTCAAGTCTTCAAGAGGTAAGAGGATTTTCTCAATAAGTTGGGAAGGATGTGTATGTGTGTGGTTTATGTTGTATGATCATGAAAAACTAAAAGACTTGAGTTTTCATATTGGGTGTTTGAATGAAGTTTCATTCTCTTAGTAATATGTATTTTTACATGTATATGTATATGAGTAAAAATATGATTTTGGTTGAGGCATGATAATTTTTAATGAGCCTATGTGTTGTTGGAAAAATCATATGTATGCTTTGGGGTGATTTTGGATGCCTAAGTGTGTGATTGGTGAAGTATGTTTTATGCTATGTTCATAATGTATGTTGATATGTTATGAATGAGTACTTTGAGTGTATGTTTGATTTATGACTTGGTTGTGTTATTGCCTAATTGATGTATATTGATTTATGTGTATTTCATATACTTTGATTGGGATTGGATTGAAAAGATTTGATTAAGTGTGAGAAGGATCTTAAAAGCATTAATGAAAAAGTTTTCCAAAATGAAATCAAATGAATCAATTGGAATTCAAGTTAACACTTAATTTGATAAATTTTCATCAAGTTTCTAATCCTAAGTCCTAAATAAATTCCATACTAAATCCTTTTTATCCACAAAACTTTAAGTGAGTTAGAAAATTAATTAATGTGGGAGAAAAATCAAATTTTGGATTTTTTGGGGTCAAAAAAATGCAAATTCTGGAATTCTGGGCTTTAATTGCAAAATCTAGACTTTTGGGCCAAAAATATAATTTACGAAAGTTTAGGGCAGAAACGTGAAGTCTGGAGACTTTTGGGGGAGACTTTTGGGCCAAAAGTATAATTTACGAAAGTTTGGGGCAGAAACGCGAAGTCTGGGTACCTTTGGGCCAGAATTATAATTTACGAAAGTCTTAGGGTAGAAAACGTAAAGTCTGGGCATTATGGGCCAGAAACCTAATTTAAGTAAAAATTATCAAAGAATTTAAATAAGTTTTAATTAAATCTTTTTATGATGAATAAGTGGGAAGAAAATTAATAAAGTGGGTTATAAATAAGAGGAAATTCTTTTATAAACAAGTGAAGATTTAAGAATTTAAAGTTAAAGAAAAAACTTAAGAATTTAAAGAGGAAATTCTTCTAAAAAACTTATGGTGTTAAATAACAAGATTACACGGTATTGGAAGAGAACCAATACGTGGCGAAGATAAAAGTCTTAAGGACAATAATATTACACGGTATTGGGAGAGAACCAATACGTGGCGAAGATAAAAGTCTTAATGACAAAAATATTACGCGGTGTTGAGTGAAAGCTAACATGTGGCAACGGAAAACCCTAAGACGAGAGACCAAATTGATTGTGGTAGCAAATATACTGTCATATGCATTTGAGATATTGGCTTTTGCCAGGCTAGCATTTATTGCTATGATGAGAGCACACAATCCTATGCGGGGATTGTAAATAAGTATGGTCTGACTATAAGTCATTGAGGACATCCAGGTTACGAAATTTTCAATGGCCTTGCGGTGAATCCCCTTGTGCCGAGAAGAGTAGTGTACCCTGTAACACCCTCTATTCCGGAGGGCATTACACTTACGTAGCCAACCCAAACGCGGAAAATAAATTTCTTTAAGTCTGATTTTCTTTCGGAAAAAAAAATTCTGACAAACTTAATTAATTTTCACAAATGGATTTTCATTACCATTTTTTTTCTTAAAAGATATTAAAAATAAACATAACTAACTCAACATTCAACGTATGAAAATGAGTTGCAATTACTGGATAAAATTTACATCTTTTCCATAAACCAATGTTTGGAAAGAATACATCATATAAAAATCTGTTCCTTTACAAAAGAGTACCGACTCCCTATGCTGGTCAAGCACTAAGAACTTCTGTAAGAAGCTCTAACCCACATTAGATCCCGCACGTCCTTCCACTAAGTTAACTCATCTTCAGGGTAAGTCTCAATCCTCGAGTCCTGACAGGTCCACCAAGCTAGTGGTCCATCTATATGAATCATGTTCCAAGGAGCACAAAACATATAGGCAAGGGTCAAAATCTCTTTCGCATTATCACCATAATCATACAAGTAGCATACCACAGAAATTCATACAAAAATCATCCCATGACCATTTATAGCAGAAATCACTCACACATGCATATGTAGCATAATCAGTTTAAGTCACACAGACATCTCTTCACACAGAAGTCACATCTCATCTTCACATATCCCACTAGGTCACACAGACACTAGTCACACAATTCACAATGTCCAACTTCACACAGAAACATCACCGTTTCACACAGAAACATATCACAAGAATTCAACATAAACATATATTCACACAAAGCACTTCTAATGGCCATTTCTTAATAACATATTCGACACACAGTCACGAGCACGTAGCCCGCACTCCATGGAGATTACTTTCTCCCAAACTCCTCATTTATTCGACACTCAGTCACGAGCATTGCCCGCACTCCATGGAGATTACTTTGTTTGCACGCAGCAGTTGGCACACAGCCCGACATATAGCCCTTTGCACACAGCATTTGGCACACAGCCCTTTGCACACAGCACTTGGCACACAGCCCAATAAAACACAATCCATAGATATCCAGTCCAATGACAATCAGTCATAGACCCATCACATAACACACAGCAATAAATGGCACACAGCCTTTTCCATAGCACACAACATTAAATGGCACACAGCCTTTCTCATAGCACACAGCATGAAATGGCACACAGCCTCTCACACAGCACACATCATTTAATGACACACAGCTTATGGCACATAGCCTTCCACACATCACATAGCAGTTATATCACAGAGCACTTTTCATGTCACCAAGCATTTACGTTCCACAATTTATATTGTATTCTCTTTTACTTTTATAGCTCACTTAGGAAAAATCTTGTTAAGGAAAACTTTCTATAATTACATTTCTGACCCAAAAATATCCTTATTTTTATTTATGCCCCAAAACTTCTTAAAATTACACTTTTGGCCCAAAAATATTCCTTTTACAAATCAGCCCTTATATTTTCAAAAATTACATTTCTACATTCTGTTTTGAAAACTTTCCAAAATTACCCTGTTGCCCCTCATCTTTCAAAAATTGCATTTTGACCCCTGTACCCTCGTATACAGCGTTTTCAGGGCAGAAACGTTCACACCTGTGAAAACCCTCACCCCCAGGGCGTGAACAGTTCTGGAAACTTTTCCAAAAATCCGAAAATTGATTTCCTTTTGGGGATTTGATTCTTTACTCCATTCCTATCATTTTTAAGTACCAAAACCAGATTTTAGCTTCATAAATCTTGGTTCATTAAATTGATTTTCAACAAGATAACTAAATTGCCATGTAGAGATTGAATTTTCTTGAAAAGCATGGTATAAACTTATCCATCTCTCAACCATCCCTACATAGGATATCATAGCCATGATTCTATTAGAGATCACACACCACCAAGCTCATGAGAAATCTCTTCACTCACACATAGAAAATTACTACATCAATATTTAATAAATCCTTCACCAACACACCAATAATCATGTATCAATACATACCAAATCACTTCACCAATAACATAAGGAAATCATTTCTCAAGGACATATGAAAATTACCCTCTCTAAGAACATAAGGAATCTTCCACCAAGAACATGAAAATCATCATCAAGCATAAGAAATCACATACACACAAGCTTATACAATCATGGTAGCTAGAGAGAGTTTCCCCTTACCTCTTTCCTTTTGCTAGTATAAGAAAATCCCTAACTCCAAGCCCTTCTTCTTCCTCTTCTTCTCCTTCTTGATTAACTCCTTCCAAATCAAACATAACACCATCCAAATACCAAATAAATTTACTCATCCATGGACAATCTCTAACACTTGAAAGATGAACTAAACACTACCTTAAGCTCATGAACCATGAGGAAGAAAATGAAAACTTAAGCTATGGAGTTCTTACCAAAAACCTTGATAGTTTGATGATTCCAAAATCAAGAGCAAAATCCTTGGAAAACTTGACTAGTTTGAGTGCAAAATTTGAGAGAAAAGTATGGAAAAGGGTTATGATGTGAGAACAAAGTGAAAAAAAATGGAAGAAGACCTTCTCCTCCTTTCCCTTGTGTCTCGCCAGCTCTCTCTCCCTTATCCCCCTTAACCAGATTTTTTCCCCATTTAATTCATGATTAAAACTAACCATGGTGTACTTAACTCTAGTTAGTCACTTGCCCTAATCCTATTGGCCACAAACCATGAGTCATGGAAATCTAGAATTCTCCACATTCTTCCCTCTAAAACTGGCGCAGGTCTGCAGTCCATGTGGGGTAAAATAATTTTTCACTTTAACCATGGTAAATGGTAAGTCTCCAAGGTAATTAAGTGTGGTAACTTTTGTATTTCATAGTAAAAATTGTCTAAACTTAATCTATTGGGGTAAAACTCTCATGAACCCTGAAATAAGTCCTAATCCATGAAAATAAGGTGCCACAAAAGTCTTGGTTCAAAAAGATCAAGCTTAGAAGCATTACGGTAACTTTCGGTTTTTACCGTAACCCGTAAACTAGGGTAAAAATGAACTTTCTCAGAAAATTCTTAGAAAATTTCTAAAAATCATAAATATTGTAAAAACACCATTGGGTACTCTTTTGGTTGATTTTGGATCATTTCCTAAGCCACTGGCATTCACCTACTCTCCCTGCTATCCCGTTCTCAGTCTATAAAGACCAAAACTGCAATTCTTTGTCTGCTATTCTAAAAATTCCCAAAATAATTTCTAAAATTCTAAAATAATGTAAAACATCATTTGGCATCCTCAAAAATATTTCTGGACATGTTCTGGTCTCCAAACCCACTCACAGTCCAACCTAGTCAAACTATAGGGACCAAAACGGTAACATTTTTATCCGTTTCTCAGAAAATTCCCAAATAAATTCCTAAAATCCTCAAATATTATAAAATCACTATTTACATCCTCAAATCACTTCTCTGACTCCAATTAGGGTTTCTATATCACTATATTCTTATTCCGACTGTCAAAACGTCTACAGACTTTTCTGTTTGACTTTCTACGTCAGCACTAAACCATTATTAATCTCATCGAAATCCTAATATTGGCAATAATCCTCCCCTATTAACACTCTATCTCTTATAGTGAAAATTTGGGGCGTTACAATTCTCCCCCTCTAAAAAAAAATTTCGTCCTCGAAATTTCGCAGCTACACTCACATTCTCGTTGAAATGAAAACCTCACTTTTCCACTCTTGGAAGTTTGACAGATCAGTTCATACAAATCATCATTGCAGTCTCTCTGCTACCAGCAAGCCAATAGGTTGATCAGGCCTATACCTTGACCTTAAGCAATGAGACAACAATAATAACTTCATGACTAATCCGATCATCATCCCAATCATACACCAATCAATTACAATTAGTTCAAACACCTTCATACACACATACATACATATATATACACAATCAACACATTATTCACATAGAAACACACCAACATATATGTATATATATATTAAATGTTTACAAACATTCCTATTAGGCTCCACACCTATAGGATGTCTCCAAAAGATTGCATACTCACATTGACTGTCATAACTTAAGTCTGCTAATAACTTGGCATATCCATAGCTAAAGTACACAAAACAAAACAACGTATTGTCCTAGGCTCCCAAAACCTCGTAGAAACATCTTCACTTGTTGTTCCCAAAAGTCATTTTACTTCCGCAGCCGTCATATCGTAAGTTCTTGCTTTGTGCAATTGCATCATGGTACTTTTGCTGTGAAGCTGTCAAATTATAAACCGTTCCAGAGATCATTGGCTTACTCGCCTGAGCACTATTTGCGATTGACTCATCCTTCACCACTCGACAATCCCTAGCAATATGGCCCACCTTTCCACACCTATAACACAATATTCCTTTCTGTGGGCAAGCATCGGCCAGATGGCCTGGTTTCTTACACTTATAGCACACTCGACTATCACCCTGGCCATTTGAATTAAACCTTCCTCCCCCGCCAAAATTAGGTGTAGCATGGCGATAAGGTTGCTGATTCCTCTGTGGTCTATTGTAAGGTTTCCTCTGGTCATACTCCTCCCTTTTTTTATCGGACCTAGACGGTCCATAATCCTTAGGTTTCACCTCTCTCCCTCTCTTGGTCTCCTCAATCATAGAGCAACGCTCTATTAGCTCACTAAAATCATTCACCTTCAGCGGTGCCATTGCCTCCCGCAGGTCATATTTCAACCCTTCCTGAAACTTCTTACATTTCCATGCCTGGTCAGGATGCAATTGGAAATACGGGGAAAATTTGGAGAGCGACTCAAACTTAGCAGCATACTCCCTAACAGACATCTCCCCTTGTGTCAGGCTCAGAAACTCCCTTTCCTTGCTATGACGAACATTCTCAGGAAAATACTTAGCAAGAAATCGCTCACGAAACACAGCCCAGGTAATGGCTGTCCCCCCGGCTACCAACAACTGGCGTACCCCACGCCACCAAAACTCAGCATCACCTACTAGCATGTACACAGCAAGTGTCGTGTATTTGACACACCTTTTGATTTACAGCTTTCCTAGGTTTAGACTTATCGCTTTATTTTCTTTGTATCAGGATGATGTATTTTGGCCACTATGTTGTGGTTCCAAACTATAATTGCAGGCGCAAGACTTGTGCATATTGACATGATGATATATATATGTGTATGATGTTTCTTTTCTTTTGAGTTTCAGGATGGCTAAACGTGATGTGAGAAATCTTTTCGTATAAGATTCTTTTAAAAAAAAAATTTAGCCACCAATTTTGATAACCTTAATTTATGAAAGACGTTTTTCCATATTAAGTTTCTAGTTTTTCACGTGATGTTCCTTGTAGGAAAAAGGGGCGTTACAGTTCGCTAAGTTGTATGTCATTTTTATCAGGTTATTCTTGAGGTTAAAAGTTGCTTGTAGATATAGTAGCTCTTGATATGGTGGCTTTTGATTAGAATTTTGGGTAGATAGTGTGGCAATTTTAGAGCATATATGTCTAAGGATGTGGATGATTTAGCCAATGAAAAGAAAAAAATCTTAGAGGATATTGTTTCAGTGAAAGTTCTTTGGCAATGACTATCTAGTGAGGAAACAACTTGGGAATCTGAAGAATTCATGAGTGGAAGTATCCGTACTTGTTTGAAACCAAAGTTTATGGTGGTTGAAAATTCGAGGACGAATCTTTCTTAAGGGGGGAAGATTGAAACACGCCGTTTCTTTTTAAAAAAAAAATTGGACATAAATCCCTCGACACTTTCCCTTTCTATTTCCCCACTTTCATTTCTTCCCTTTCCCTCCTTTTCCTCTTCTTCTACGTGAAGCCCCCCTCTAATCTTCCATTTTTCTTCTTCTTCTTCTTCTTCTTCTTCTTCTTCCTCTTCTCACTTCATCTCATCAAACCTCACCCATAGCTCATACTCTCTTGAGAAAAATTTTACATTCCCAAACAAACCTTTCCATAGTGTTTGCAAGTGCTCTTTGGTATAGATTTGGGGGTTAGGGTTGTGCTCTAAGAGAGAATGGTACCCACCCATTAAATGTTGCTCATTAGGACTCATTGCGGTAAATCCATAACTCATAACTCAAAGATTGTATCTTCGGCATGTGTTAGCTTGGAGTAGAAATTATTTTTGGAGTTTAGAGCATATATTTAGGGGATTTTATGGATACCCATGGTTGGTAGAGCTCTAGAATATTTTCTAAAATCTTAAAAATGATGTTGATGCTCAAATTTGCCCGTTGTTGCTCTGTCTGCTTCTCCGGGAGTTGTTGGAGATCCAACTAGTTGATTCCACGTAGCTGTGAGTAGATGACGATCACTGTGTCGTGTTTTAATTGATTTATAATGGCTACTTTATTTATTCTTGATTTTATTTGAGAAACATGCTCTTTGAAATTTTTTTTCTTATCTTTGATTTATTTTTATGGCCATTGATATCACTGTTTAGTTGAATTTGATTTACTGTGAGCCATAAACTGGTTTATATTTATATGATGTAGAAGTGGATTTGAAAAATATGATATTTAGAATTTTATTCCTTGACACAAGCTTTGATATGAAATTTAATGATTTTGAGATGTATGTTCTTTTGGGAATCCATGATATAAATCGTAGCCATTAGCGGGGGTAACGGCCTAGGTGCACCTAGTTATATGACTTCGGGTGGAGAGGGCTATCCGTTAGATGGAGCCGCCCCTAAAGGAAAGGCCACCCTTAGGAGGAGAGGGCTATCAACAAGATGTAGCTGCCCCCGTTGAGTTGATATGATTGCTATTGATGTGATTGATAGAATGACAGAGGAGGGGGCTATTCGTTAGATGGAACCGCCCCTAAGGACCACCCTTAGGAGGAGAGGGCTATCAGCGAGATGGAGCCACCTCTTGTTCTCTCACGTGTGGTTTCCCTTATGTTTACTATTTTAGATTTTTATATTTCCTTTAAATGAAGTTTATTTCTAATTCTATCATTGTTAAGGAAGTTTAGTATTTGGAATATAGTTATATTTTTTCTAGAAAGATAAGTTTACAAGTTTAATTATTTTAGCGTGGATGTTTTATTGAGATTATTTAAGTCTACCATATTAAGTTGTTTTAGTAAATTTTGCTATGAAGTTTGTTAGAATAATTACGCGTGCATTGTGTGTTTTCCTTCTAGTTCATGGTGGTTATTGTCTCATCACTAAGTCTTTAAGACTTACCGCTTTCCTCTCATTTTCCATCCAAATTCCCAGACAGCTAAGTAGCAGGCTGCTAGCAGATCAAGTATTCAGCGTCATCTCTTTTGGTAGGTCTCCTTGATCGGTGGCCCTTGTTTTGTGTTCTTTTGGATTATGTAAATTCTGCAATTATAGGAGTCTAGTTATAACTTTATTTTTAGTTGTATTTCACGTCTAGCTTTACCTGGAGATCCACTGTGTATTTCTGGAAACTCTGGTTGGTAATACGTATTTGTGATAGGACTTATGATATTTTGGAAAATTATTGTTGTTATCAAGTTGGTTGTTAGGCTTGCCAGGCTTGAAGTGTCAGTCTGTGCACGGGTCACGACTATAGATTTTACATAATCATCCAGTGACGGTCAATGTCGTGACTACATCATTTCTGCTTGTAGGTCACGACAGACGCTGGAGCAAATTTTACAAGAATACTGTTAGATGTTTCGGCAAGTGTACCGAATCGTACAAGTAATAGAGTGATGAGTGAGTTATCGTTCCCAACGAAGATCAATTGCCAAGTACCAACTACTACCAATTGCTATACTATTTGGACTATGAAAAATATGCAATGGATTGTGAAAGTTAAGATAAAATGTAAACACAATGTAACACAAACATTTAAACAAACACTTGGTGGATATTGAAAGACAAATGCAAACACAATGAAAACAAGATTAGGCATAAGAATCCCTCAATTATCACTAGATGTAATTACCAATTTAAATCAATTATCATTCAAGTTCTCTAACTTAGATTAAACCCAATCCCTTGGTGAATAACCCTTTCCTCTTAGTTAGAACCCTAATTCCTTAGGTGAAACTCAATTAATTGGAAGCATTAAGATCAAGAACTCATAAAGAATGCACATGAACCAAAGTCTATTCCTAGATCTCTGTACTCATATGGTCTCTAATCCAAATAGAATCTTATATCTAACTTCCGTTAGATACAAGACCATCACTACAATCTCCATAGTGGCCAATCAAGGAAAAACATTAAACAAAGGATTAGAAACATGAAATGAATTAAAATTGGAGAACAAAATAGTCAAATTACATCAAGATCCAAAAGAGTTCATACTAGCCTAATCAAAACAAATCAGCCAAACATGGCAAAGAGAAAAGAAAAACCGTAAATCAAAAAAGATGAAGAATGTGGATCCATTGAATCTTCAAATCTTGTTCCCAAGGCTTGAATCTTCATTGGAGAGGGGAGACGAGGTCTCTGGCGTCTCCATCGTCCAAAAAATGATCAAAAGATCAGATAATAAGTCAAAATGCGTCCTTTTATACGTCAGGAAAAGTGGCAGCCAGCACTCAGCGCAGGAAATAAGTGTCTAGATTTGGTATTTTGCATTTTTGACCATCAAAACGTCCAAACTGGACTTCGGTCTCAACATGAAAGTTGTAGGTCTGCTTCTTATCTTTCCAACGCCACCAAAATCACTCAAATCGGATAAGTAGAGCTCATGTTATGGCTAGGACAGAATTGCAGGGCTAAGCGCCCAGTTTCTGCCTTTCAGATCAGATTTTTCTACTTTCGGGTCAGGTTTAGGGCGCTGGGTGCTGGGATATGGGCGCTGGCATTCTGCGCTCCAGGAGAAATATTTTGCAGTCCAGACCAAATCCAAGAGCTGAGCGCCAGGAATCAGAGTTGAGCGCCAACTACTTGTCTATCACCAAAAATATGTCAAAAAACAACTTTCTATGACAAAACTCTCTACTCATGCAAAATAATATATTCTAACCTAATAGGAGGCACATAGAAGCCATGAGTAAAGGTTGGGAATTGGAAACCCTTCTTGGCAATGATTGGTTCCAAAAAAAACCAAGCAAAAATCCAACAAAACCTTGACCTTTATCAAAGATGTTCATGGAAAAAGGTGCTGGACTTTCTCAAGTTGGACGACGATGGGTCGGTGGCACCCAATGGCAATGTTACGACACAGTTATTTAAAGACAAACTCAGTTTGTTCAACTTGCACTTTGAGGAGATATTTAGAGGTCAGTCCAGATGGTATGTTTATGATAAGAAGCTGAGGGAAGAAGTAATAACATCTGTGGGAAACATCTTGCTGCCAGCATATGGAGTCTTCATTAGGAGGTTCCAGGATTATTTTGGTAACCACACTTGTAAGTATATTGTATATGGAATGGTTGACGTTGAAGATAGACTCAACCATTTATTTATCGGAAGAAAGAGGTGATGTGTGTGGTTGGAAATTTGTTGGATTGACTTCAAACATTTGTGCTAATTCATCGAGAAAGATGGATTGGCTTAGACATATGTTTGAGGGATGAACCATTTGACCTAACTCATAAAAATCATTTCTTTGTTTGATGGAGCAATCTGGACCCTCCATTACAATTAGGATGTCATCTGGGATAAGTGGTTGACGTGTCACACGCTGACCTGGTCCACCGTTAGCCACGTAAGCAGTGAAGTTAATGGAGTTAGGTTGAGGGACTAAAATGACTAACTTTTAAGAGATTAGGGACTAAAAAAATATTCTTGGTATTTGAGGGACTAAAAACGAACTTAGGCCAAATATGAGGGACTAAAAACATATTTAAGCCTTTTTTTATATGTTTTGGTCTTTGCCATTGACATTCTGATGTTAATTGCTGAGGTCATTTTCGATGTTGTTTAAATAAGTATTGGTGTTCAGGGTTTGTTTGTTTGGGAGGAGGGTTTTGGAGGGGGAGGCGAGGTCTTGCGTCAATATTTTATGTTTAAAAATAGAGTGAGAGGATATGGAAAACATTTTAAAACTCTCTAAAATCCACCAAAGTCCTCCTCTAGTATATTTTTTGAGTTCCCAAAAGTGGGTCTATGTAATGGAAATTTGTAAAAGAAGAGTGTTGTAATTTCAAGCTTTTGGTAATGGTATTAATCTAATTAAGGCTATTTATTCTTCTTTCTGATGTGATCATATGTTATTTTTGTGATTGTTTCTCTGCAACAACCATATTCAATTTGATTAATGTTAGTTAATTTAGAATGTTTAGGTAAGGGAGTTAATGACCTACGGGTGTTCACGGGTTCGGGTAACCCCATGACCCAAATAGACCCAAATAGTTTGGGTTGGTTTTTCTCTTGATCGGGTCTAATCTGAAGTGACCTAGACCAAACCGAGCTTCTTTGGCTTGAGTAATAGGTTTTAATTTTGATTAGGTTATGAACTTGCGAACTTGATTACCCGACCCAGTGATGTGGTAGTATTTTTTTTCTTCATATTTTTATATTATTTTAGCCCTAAAATATCTTTGGGTTCGGGTAACCTGATGCCCTAACTGGAAAAATCACAAATATCCCGTCAATCTTAAAATAGAATTTTAAAATTGGATTACAATTGACCCAACCCAAACCAATCCATTTTTGATTGAGTTTGTTTGGTTCCGGTTTGGCAAAAAAATTGCAAACCCAACTCAACCTGAAGATTTTTTATCGGGTTGGATAACAAGTCGAGACAAAACCGACACATGAACACCCTATCATGATCCGCCCAACCCAGTGACTGTCCCGTTCCAAGCTATTTAGGGGTCAAGTTTGACCCCGTCAAACAAAAAGTATGGACAAAGTTGGATTTCACTTTATGAACCAGTAAAATAAATATGGGGAACATACGACAATATTAAACTATGCTGGGGAGAAAAGTACAGAATACCATAAACAGGAAGAATGCTTTGGAATTTTTTTCTACTTATTTTTCGGTAAATAACTCAACTCAGCCACGAATTTTATGGCATTAGGTATGATCAAGATCATCTAACTCAGACTTCAACAATGATATATAACAAAGAAGTAAAGAACTATAAAGTAATTCTATGTTTACTGTTTTTTCTTGCTAGTCTAGTCATACTTAATCATGCTGTCCATAAACAAAAAAGTTCACCAGTTCTACACAAGTTTCTCGTTTTCATTTTCTATTCTTTTCCACCTTATAATTCATTTTTCTCTAAATTTCTATTTCTGTAACTTTATACCGGTGGTCCTTTTATTTAGTAGAGCTTCATGTTTGTTATTGTTATCATCTTCATGCAACAATACTTTTGTTTTTTCGTTTGCTTTTGATGGAGGGCAGTAGGAACTAGGAAGGGATAGCAAAATGAATAACATCTCCTATATGCCACACAACACAATTGTGGATATCCCAATAAATATTTTTTTGTGGGGTTGTTTCCCTGAGTGGTTAATTGGTTCTGGTGCAGAACAATTATAGATAACATGCACCACATAATGCGTCAGTTATTTACTCTCAAGTCTCACCATTTTTGTTAATGAGAACATAAGAGTGTATCAAGATAAATCTGTGCATTTAATCACCTAAAGACTAGATGTAACATCCGCTTTTGTGATTAACTGTTTATTTTCGTCTTATTTGAATTTTTGTGATATAAATATTTTGAGAATTATTTTTAGCTTAAAAATAGTATTTAAATACGCATGTTTAAGATTACTTTTGAAAACGGTTAAGTTTTAGCTTTTGTTAGGTCTAAATACAACGTCCGTTTCTTTGTGTTTTCTGTGCTTTTTCTGTTTTATATGAATTTTTGTTCCATAAATGTTGTGTGATTTATATTTAGCTTAAAATTAGTAATAAAATACATGTATTCTTGAATATTTCTGAAACAGTAGTTTTTCAGTCAAAAATCAGGCCTTTTTACGGAAAACGAATTACGTCTAGAATTTTTTTGGAATTTTTGAAAAACTTTCAAAAATTACCGAAAACTATGCTATCCGGGGGCATGTAAACGCAAAAACCTTGTTTCACAGGTATAATTTTCGAATAAAGGTCCATAAGCATTTTATATTTTATTTTTAATTATTTATTTCATGATTTTAGAAATTATTTCTGTGAAAGTTTTGAAAACCCTATTTTTCTGCATTTTTCGGGGTTATACTTGCGATACGATAAAAACCGAAGAGTTTCTACTATCTATAAATTTCAAAAATGAATGCCACGAAATTATTTAAACTTGTTATGGCATTTTCTAGCATTCTCATTGGTTCTCATCAATTTTAGCTAATTATTTCAATTTTTGATTTATGAAAAGACCAAAATACCCTTGTTTTCACTCTTTTTCATCCAAACCCTAGGGGTATTTTAGGAAATTCACATCCTCTTCTTTCCAGCTCTGTTCTGGCCGACCCTCACCTCCTCTTGAAGAGTCTTGAAGCTTCTCAAGTGTTCTTGTGCATAGATATTTTATTAGATATTTTTATAAATTAGGATTTTAACATTTTTGTGAAAACTGGAAAATAAAATATCTCCCCCTCTCTTCCCCATGGTCTGGCCGAGCCCCTCCCCTATAAATATGGAGGGGGTGCTCTTCCATTTTTCACAATTCAACTTGAAGAGAAAATCCACTCCAAAATCCTTTTCTTTCCCTTTTGTTTCCTTTAAGCTTTCTTTGTTACTAATCAAGCTTTTTGTGTTGTTGTTCTTAGTTGTTCTTCAACATTCATAAGGCTAAGGTATGTGAAAATTCTTTCCAAGTTGGTTTGATCTTGTTTTGATGGATGTTTTGTGTGTTGAGTGTCTATGCTTTAAATAATGTTATTTATTTGTAAAAATGTTTTAAAAATTATACTATGCCATATTTTTATTTAAAAATGTTATTTTTCAAATAGTAAAGTTATAATACCCAATTTAATTATAAAGTTTAATAATTGTACCGTTATGCTGGCAAAATTTTAATATAAATAGGCTTGATACTCAGTGAGCTATGTCTCCATGATCAACAAATTTAAGAATTGGTAAAATTGAACCTCTTGAGTTCTTTTGGCTAATAGGGAATATTGTGGTTGGTCAAGCATAAGAATGCATCTTCGGTGCATTGTTACATCGGGCTCAGGGGCCGTATCTCTATTAGACATTAGTACGTGAGCAAGTGATTAAATACGCTAAAATTACTAAACCAGTATTTTCTTCCATTTTCATGTTCTATTTTCGAAAATATATATATACAGGTTGATTGGGTAAAATAAGTTAATAGTAATGGGTTCTCGGTGAACTCTACTGTTAAGTTATTTGGAAGAAATTCCTGATTTGGGACCCTGTTATATATAAAAACTTGTGATTTTTACTGTTTATATACAAACTGATGGTGGGTGAAGATAGTTCATTTGTATGGATCTGCCTAGGAAAGACAAAGGTCATTGAAGGGGCCTACAAGCTCACCTGATCTTTCCTGGGAACCATACCGATGCGCTGTTTTCCCTATTCTAGGGAGTTTGTATATACGTGGCGAAGATTATTTGATCAGCTTCCAAAGAGCTTTGCCAAAGAGAATTAGTTAAGATGATTTTTATTAATATTATTACAGTTATGGTTGGTCACCGCGTTCAGCTCTACCGCCGAGTGGCTACTCCATAGCAGTTTTTTCCAAAAACGAGAAATAGTCACTTACCGATTAAAAATGAATCAAAGTTTAATCATCGTTAATCTCTTCTCTTTTAATCAATCCTGGTGGCTATGCCCCGTTTTGATCTGTTGTTACTGCTTTGATCACTTTATTTCTTTACCGATTCACTTTCAGGTAATCACCTCAGTTTGGCTATGCCGCAGTGTGGTTACTCTTAAAATAAATGAGTACAGCCAGAAAAGAGTAACAAAATGGTTAAGTTTTAAAGAGCATTTCTGTGTTGATAGAATGAGAGTAATCTATGTGATTTTGTATTATGAGAGATAATACAGTAAAACAGAGAAGGTTTTGCAAGAGAAACCAAAGTGATATTATGCAAATTTTGAGTTGTCATTTGCATAAAGGTTTTTGGGCTGTACAACCCAGAGAGGGTTGATAATAGAGTCTGGTTGGGCTACAATTGCATTTTGGGATTATCCATGTTTCGAAAGTCTCAATAGCCTTGCATGGTGATAACCCTTGAGCTGAGACGAGTCGTATACCCGGCTTTGATAAATCTAACTGACGGACCTATTTCATGATATGGTTGAGATGCGCATTACTGAATGTTATCCAGAAAATCTGAGTGATATCTGGGTATTCTGTTAGGTCTTGTAGCAGGCCTATCGCTCAATGGAGTTGAGGTTGGTAAAGTCTCCTTTGAGCAGTACCCCGGTGTGTTTTGAGAGATATAGAAGTGACATGCATCAATATTTCTGATTGAGTGATATTCTACTGAGTTGTGATGTGCATGTCATGTTCTGTGTTTCCTGTACTTCTTTGAAAGTGATATCTTCTGTGTTGTCTGTGCTTCTGTTAAGGTGATACGTTATGTACTTGACTTTCCTTAAAGTAAGGTGATGTGTTATGTAATATAAGATATATATTTGTGTTGTGAGATTCTGAAAATAGACTATATAAATGTTATATTTCTTATGTCATCATTCTTAACTGGTGTAAGTTTTTCACCCTTGCCTACTTTTCATGTTTTGTCCATATGTGGTTGAGTAGATGATGTTTCCAAGGATTAGATCGGGTACGGGTTGGAGGTCTGGTAACCATCTTTTCAAGATGGAGGAGCGGAAGTTCAACTCTGACTTACAGAGGAGAAAGATGAGGAAGGTGCCAGCTTTGGAAGCACCGTTCATATCTTTTTACGGAAAGCGTAGGAAGCCAGCATGGAGAAGTACCCTTCGTTTTAGAGTAGGAAGGATGCATCTGTTGTCCTACCTGCAGATGAGGACGATTAATCTGGGTAGATGTTAGAGATTGAACCTGGCTTTTATATTACTTAGTAATTTTTATTTCTGTCATTTTACTTACATTTTCTTTTAGTTTTCTTAGAGTTTCAACAGCTTTTTGATATACAGAAGTTTGTAGGAAAACTCTACGCTTGTACTGAGGCAAGCTTTTGGTTATATATATATACACGAGGAGGTATTTTTACATCAGTGTTCTTACTATTTATCGTTGCAAAAATTTTATTCACATTTTGGACACAAAACTTGTTTTAAACCAAAAGGTTATTAGAAAATTATTACGAAAATCTTGGTTACTATGGTGTAATACCCTTTTTGAAGAAAGGGTGTTGCACTAGAGGGCGAGGCTTGATGCAATGATAAAATTATTGCTTTTTGACCTGAGGGTCATGGGTTCAAATCTGAAAACATCATCTCCGCTTGCGGGAGTAAGGCAGGAAGCCATATACTTTTAGTTGGGTTTTTAGATGCATCCTTGATTGAGATAAATAGGTTTGCAAAAAAAAAATGATCCGTACAAATAATCCCAATGCACATTAAACAAAACCTTGTCAGAGAAAATAAATATGGGATTTGATACATCTAACCAACTCCATTCATTATTATCAGCTGCCTTCTCATTCTCAATAATGGTTCCATACTTGACTTGAGGAATATATACTGGACTACTGAAAACTGCATAAAGACTTACCAAATAATGAACTCCTAACAGGTGACTTGAATCCATTTCCTTACCTGTGCAGATTGCAGGGGAAGAGAGCCGAGAAGATATTTGAAGGTATTTCGATTTTCATCAGTTCAGGACATGCTTGCTTGCAGTATGACATTAGTGGTTACCATGATTTCCTGCAGAGTAGGCTACAAATTCAATTGAGGTAAATATTCTTTCATTTTTTAATTAGTTTTATTATGAATAAGCAGTCACTTTAGTCCCTGAGAGTGTCAGACGATGTAACTTTGGTCCCTGACAGATAGGAAATTATAAAATGGTCCTCAACTGTCAGTCGTTATTCACTTTGATCCCTGAAAGTGATTATTTACTGTCATTTTGGTCCCTAAAAGTGATTACTTAACTGTCATTTTGATCCCTAAAAGTAATTACATTCCTGATTGCAGGGACCAAAGTGACCAACAAAAAACATGAGTCGAGGACCTTTTAATAATTTCCTATCTGTCAGGGACTAAAGTGACACCAGCAGACACTCTCAGGGACCAAAATGAGTGTTTACTCGTTTTATTATTGATATCCCTTGTGCTACTTGCAAATAGCTACACAAGTGGTGCACACTGCAACACATGTAGGAGCTTTATGAACTTGGTTTATGTGGAAAAGTTGTTATTGGTCTTCTTCCTCCACTCAATTCTTTACCCAGCTAGTTACATTAAAACTTCAGCAGGGTAGTTTATGCAGATATCTACAATCTATTAATCGATATAGGGACGGACACAGAAATTTTTTGCTGTGAGGGCAAAACTCATATATAAATTTACAACATACAAAATATATCATAATATTTCAAAAAGTATATATATCTAATGTCTAAGTGGGGGCATTAGGTAGACATTTAATAAAAAAAACTCCTTGACAATGAATTACCTTTTACTTTTTACGAAAATAACTATTAATTTTAAAGATTTGTCTCAATAAAACACAAATCTATATTATATTTAAATTTTTTTTGATATTATAGTGGGGGCAATTGCACCCACCCTACTATGTATGGGTCCGTCCCTGAATCGATATGACCAATCACCTTGCTTCTTGTTTCATCTAATATGGTTTTTTCAACATTAATTTTCGTACTGAGCTAATTCATATGATTATAGATATTTAAAATTTCAAACTCTTATAGTGCCTTTGTTGTAACTTCCCCATGTGTGAAAATCTGTACTTTCTATCTGTTGAAACCATACCACATATATTGATGAATTTAAATTTGTAAAATAGAAACAAAGAACAACGACAGATCCAAGCAAACAACAACCAACAAGAAATGATAACAGTAGAATTTCCAGGAATTAATTTGACAGTAATAGAACAAGAAAAAAGATTAGAGAAGAAGAGATAACACCAAGATTTGTTAACGAGGTTCGGAGTAGATTCTCCTATATCCCAGGACAGAATCTGATTGAGAAGATCATTATGATAATCAGTGTTTACACCCTTCAAGAGACCAGCACAGAACTCGCCCTAAAGCCTCCAAGTTCCCCAGTTGATACTCTCAGTTTTACAACACTTTATCCCTTCTCAAAACAGGAAACTCTCAATTTGTTTCTCTCACTTTTGCTCAGACTGAAAGTGTTACGATTAACTCAATAACCCAGATCCTAAGGCTTTATATACACAGTCAACTACCTCATAACAGAAAGAATAGTTACATACAAAGCTTAACAGAAAACGGTTAATACAGAGAATAACAAACTAACATAACTGAACCAGCAGAAACAGAAAAGAGTGTTCACTTTGAGTCTTCAAAAGTCCAAACACAATGTACCATATGCAACAATTCTCCACCTTGGTGCAATGAGTTTGGTCTCAAAAAATTTCTTCTCAAGCACGGATTCCTTTGTCCAATTCATCGTCAATCAACTTTGATTCTCAGCAAATCCAAACAGCGATTGAATTTGCTAAGTGGCACCGGTTTTGTAATCATGTCTGCAGGATTGTCACTTGTA
Organism: Glycyrrhiza uralensis; assembly: GCA_030159175.1. NCBI lineage: Eukaryota > Viridiplantae > Streptophyta > Magnoliopsida > Fabales > Fabaceae > Glycyrrhiza > Glycyrrhiza uralensis. Next base: position 8,056,930 of record BRZY01000006.1, read on the forward strand.
TAGACTTTCACAACTTCAACTTCACCCTTTTCTATAATGTCTCTGATGAAGTGCAGTCTGACGTCTATGTGTTTTGTCCTCTCATGATACATTGTGTTTTTGCTCAAGTGAATTGCACTTTGGCTATCACAGTGAACACAAACAGAATTTTGGTTCAAACCCAATTCAGAGACCAGACCTCGAACCCATAGAGCCTCTTTTATTGCTTCAGTTAGCGCCACATACTTTGCCTCGGTGGTTGAGAGGGCCACTATATGCTGCAGAGTTGCTTTTCAGCTAACAGTGTTGCCAAACAAGGTGAACACATAACCTGTGAGAGTCCTTCTCTTGTCCAAATCTCCGGCATAATCTGAATCCACAAAACCTTGAACTTGCTGATCTGATTCATCACCCTTGCAGTACACTAAACCAATTTCTTGTGTGCCTTTAAGATATCTGATGATCCATTTAACAGCTTGCCAATGTTCCTTACCAGGATTTCCCATAAACCGACTTGCTACACTCACAACATGTGAAATATCAGGTCTAGAGCATGCCATTGCATACATTATGCTTCCAATTGCGCTGGCATAAGGAATTTTCATCATAAATTCCTTTTCTTCCTCAGTTTCGAGAGATTGAGTGGATGAGAGCCTAAAGTGAGCTGCCAAGGGAACATTTGTAATCTTTGCATCACTCATATTGAACCTTTGCACCACTTTACTTAGATAACCTTTCTGAGAGATAATCAATTTTCCCTTGCCTCTGTCTCTTATGATTTCCATCCCCAGAATTTTCTTAGCAGCCCCCAAATCCTTCATTTCAAATTCCTTCTTCAGCTACCCCTTTAGTAAGTCAATCTGCAACATGTCCTTACAGTCCATCAACATGTCATCAACGTACAAGAGGAGATATATGTATGTATTATTTGACAATTGTTTAAAGTAAAAACAACAGTCAAAATTACTTCTTACATAGTTATGTTTCAGCAAGAAAGAATCAAACCTCAAAAACCACTGCCCTGGTGATTGTTTGAGTCCATAAAGAGATTTCTTTAAGTGGCACACCCAGTCCTCCTTTCCTTGAACTTCAAAGCCGCTTGGTTGTTGCATAAGAATATTTTCATTTAGATCTCCATGTAGGAAGGCTGTTTTAAGATCCATTTGTTCCAATTCCATGTTATAATGAGACACCATGGACAGAATTATGCGAATGGAAGAGTGCTTGACTACAGGTGAAAATTTTTTGTTATAATCCACTCCTTCCTTTTGTGTAAACCCCTTTGCAACTAGCCTTGCTTTGAACCTTAGGGGTTCAACTCCTGGGATTCCTTCCTTCCTTTTGAATATCCACTTGTCGCCCACTATTTTTGCACCTTTAGGTTTAGGGACCAGCACCCAGGTTTTATTCTTTTCAAGAGAATTTAATTCTTCAGTCATGGCCAGCATCCATTTTTTATTATCCTTGCCTTTCACAGCTTTTGCAAAACTCCTTGGTTCATCATTGCTTAAATCTTCTGCAACTTGAAGTGCATAACTGATCATATCTGCATACCCATATCTTTGAGGTGCCCGGATATCCCTTCTGACCCTATCTTTAGTTAGATTATAATCCTGAAGTTCAAATTGATCTTGTCCTTGTGAACCTGGATCATCAATTTGTTCAGTTTCTGCTGGTTGAGAATTTTCAGGCTGTGTTTCTTTGTCTCCCTTAGACTACACCTCGAGTTCAAACCTCTCCAAATCCTCTTGATCTGATGCTTGATCCTCTGGACTTCTAAGTGACTTGTAGAATTCTGTCTCATGAAAGGTAACATCTCTGCTGATGATACATTTTTTATTTTCTGGACACCAAATCCTGTACCCTTTCCCTCCACTTGGACAACCAACAAAGTACCCTTTCTTTGCTCTTGGCATCAGCTTCCCTTCATTTACATGATAATAGGTTGCACATCCAAAAACCTTTAGATGACTGTAATCTGCAGGTTTCCCTGTCCACATTTCTTGAGGAGTTTTCAAATTTATAGCAGTTGATGGACTCATATTGATCAAATAACAGGCTGTATGGACAGCTTCCCCCCAGAATTGTATTGGCATCCCTGCATTGGACAGCAAACCCCTCATCCTTTCTAGAAGTGTTTTATGCATTCTCTCAGCCAAACCATTTTGCTGAGGTGTCTTTCTAACCGTCTTGTGCCTGTAAATGCCATGTTCTTTACAATAACCTATAAACACATCTCCACAAAACTCTAAACCGTTATCAGTTCTCAAATTTTTATTTTCCTTTCAGACCGGTTATCAGTCATAATTTTCCATTCTTTGAAAGCCTTAAAAGCATCATCTTTATTTTTTAAAAGATAAATCCAAACCTTCCTACTATAGTCATCAAGGAAAGTAATAAAATACCTATTACCTCCATGTGAAGGAATTCTAGAAGGCCCCCACAAATCGTTGTGAACATAATCTAGAACTCCTTTTGTGCATTGTTGCCCAGTGGAAAACTTGACCCTGTGCATTTTACCAAACACGCAGTGTTCACAAAATTCCAAGTCCCTGATTTTGTCACCACAAAAGACACCAAGTTTCCCCAAAATCTGTAGACCTTTGAGACTTACATGACCCATCCTCTGATGCCACAAACTTGTTTTATCAGTGCTTGAGGTTGCTGCAGCAACGTTCTCTGTAATGGCATGTCCCTTGAGAGTATAGATTCCATTTTCTCTATTTCCACTCATGACCACAAGAGCCCCTTTTATCACTTTCAAAACACCCTTCTCTGCCTTGTAGGAACAGCCATTTTCTTCCAACATGCCTAGATAAATTAAGTTCCTTTTCAGTCCAGGAACATGTCTTACTCCTGATAAAATCTTCTTGGTCCCATCATCAAGTCTTAGCCTGATAGATCCAATGCCAACCACGTTGCAAACGGTATTGTTTCCCATGACTACTCTGCCCCCATCAGTCTCCTTGTAACCCAAGAACCATTCCTTCATCGGGGTCATGTGAAATGAGCACCCCGAATCAAGAACCCAGTCCTTCTCTGTTATACTGGTTGTAGCCATCAATACATCTGTGCTTTCATAGCCGTCTGAAGCAATCGAAACACTTCCCACATCATTTTTGGAATTTTTCTTCTTCTTGAATTTTCTTTCTGGGCAATCCTTTTTGAAATGCCCCTCTTTCTTGCATAGAAAACACTTCTTCTTGGACTTGTCATTTTCTTTATCTTTGAACTTCAATTTACTGTCTTGCTGGAAGCCTTTCTTATTTCCCTTTCCTTTCACATAAAGTCCTTCACCACTGTTATCTTCCTTGCCTTCAGATTTCTTCTTTAATTCCTTGGAGATTAACGCTGACTGTACTTCCTCCAAGGATAATGATTCCCTCCCATAGATTAAGGTATCGCATAGATTTTCATATGAGCTAGGGAGAGAATTAACAAAAAGCAAAGCCTAATCTTCATCGTCTATTTTTACATCAATGTTCTCAAGATCCAAAATGATCTAGTTGAAGTCATCCATGTGGTCTTCAATCGACTTCCCAGTTTGCATCTTGAAGGTGTATAGCCTTTGTTTCAGATAAAGTCTATTCGCCAAGGATTTTGTCATGTATAGATTTTCCAATTTGAGCCAAATAGTCGCTGTTGTTGTCTGTTTTGAAACTTCCCTCAGCACCTTGTCTCCAAGACTCAAGATCAGAGCGCTGTGAGCCTTTTCCATGATCTCCTTCTTGTCTTTTTCAGAAAGAGTTGAAGGCAGATTCTTTTCTCCAGCCAAGGCATCGCCTAGTCCTTGTTGAACTAGGAAGGCCTTCATCTTGAGGCGCCAAAGTCCAAAGTCGTTCTTCCCATTGAATTTCTCCATGTCGTATTTGGTTGATGCCATCCCTCCAAGAATCACGAACCAGGCTCAAGATACCAATTGTTGAAACCAGACCACATATATTGATGAACTTAAATCTGTAAAACAGAAACAAAGAACAACGACAGATCCAAGCAAACAACAACCAACAAGAAATGATAACAGTAGAATTTCCAGGAATTAATTTGACAGTAATAGAACAAGAAAAAAGATTAGAGAAGAAGAGGTAACACCAATATTTGTTAACGAGGTTCGGAGTAGATTCTCCTACATCCCCAGGACAGAATCCGACTGAGAATGAAACGCCCCGTTTCATTTTCTTAAACAAAAAAACTTTGCTACCTTCCCCACCCCCCAAAAAAAAACAACACACACATATTAAAACACACACACACCGTAAAACACACACACAGAGCACAACACTCACACACACACACACGAGAAAGAAGGGGGAAAAGAAAGGAGAAAGCTACAATGTTGCATCATCTTCTTTCTTCCACTATTTTCTCCATTTTTCTTGCACTCTCACCTTAGTTCTATGTATCCTTGAGAGGCGAAGGTGAGAGGTTGGTATTTTTCATGGATTGGAAAATACCCACTCTTTGAGTTTGTCTCTTTGGAGCTCTTTGAGGTAAAATCTATAACCCATGAGTACAGAAATTTATTTTGAGGAATGTTTTGAGTAGTGGGTGTTGGTATATAGTAATGAGAGAGCTCAATAGTAGATTTTTATGGGTTCCTCCAAAACCCTAACTTCTTTAAATTGGAGATTTTGTTTGTAATCACTTTACTATGTGTTATTGTTGCTCAGATTTGTTAGAAAATGTCCCAGTAGCTCCTCTTGAAGGCTTTGGAAGAGATTTAGCTGGTTCTTCATAATTGTGAGTGTATAATTTACTTAGTGGCAATTTTCCTATATGATTTTCTCTATTGGAGTAGCAAAATTAATTTTCTTATAAATTTTCTTTACAAGATAGAAGTTGAAAAATTTATCTATTTATTTATTTTGAGACAAGTTAGCTATGATAACTCATGTTTCGAAGTTATGAGGTGATTTAAATTTGTGAAACGTGGTGGTGTGATGCGCTCTTGATGGGATGGTTGATTTGGTTATCATGATTTATTTTGATTACGTAGTGTGATTTTTAGCATTGATGCTATGAATGGATGCCGTTTGCTGCAACGAAGAGATAATGCAGCCTATGGGCGAAGTGCTTATAGTCTCTATGATACCGTTTGTTGCAACGAAGAGAGAATGCAGCCTATGAGCTGAGTGCTCATAGTCCTTAAGGATTCCGTTCGCCGTAACGAAGAGATAATACGGCCTATGAGTTAAATGCTCATAGTAAATTCTAATGAGTTCCGTTCGCCATAACGAAGAGATAATACGGCCTATGAGTTGAGTGCTCATAGTAATTTATATAAGTTCTGTTTGCCGCAACGAAGATATAATGTGGTCTATGTATACATAGAAAGATGAGTTATCTTATTTATGCTTTTCATGACACGTAATATGGATTGAGATTAATTCTTATTGTGTGATGGTATTGCTCTTCAGGTGTTAGTTATTATGGATTATGGTTTTACGCTGTGAGTCTGGTGGGAATTTGAGTTATTTCTATATTCATGATTATGTTTCTTTTCATTGAAGCATGTATCTCACATTATATTATATATCTTATGATCTTATTATTAAACTAATTTCATAATCAAATGAAAATATTCGTGCAATGGTTGCTTCTCCTTCTAGTCCGCTTAATTTATTATGCTCTCACTGAGTCCCCGTGACTCACTCCTTTCCTTTCCTTTTCCTTCAGATTACAGGTAGCAGAGTAAATATCTTCTAGAGTTGCAGATCTATCTAGGGGCTCTTTTGTTTTGGTATGCCCCTATTTTTTTTGAAAGTGGTGATTAATGTCGTGGACTTTAGAGTGATGCAGCTATAGAGACAGGACTTTCTTTTATTTTGGATTGTATTTTGGGTAGCTGTAAATGATAAGTTATTGATACATTTTGAGTATTTTGAAAACTTGGAAAATATTGTTATGAATGTTGGAAACTTTGGTTGGTGGATTATGCTCTTATGTATATTGGATTATGACAGTTTCTATTATTTTGAGATGTCCAAATTACAGAGGAGACTTTGCCGAATTTTTCGGTAGTTCTTTGATTTATGATTATTATGTCTTAAAGTGTGTTAGGTTTGCCAGGCTAAGTGCATGTGGAGTTAGTGTTAGCCTGTGCGCCGGTCATGGCCTAAAAGTGGGTCGTGACAGAGAAGATCACTATGATAATCAGTGTTTACACCCTTCAAGAGACCAGCACAGAACTCGCCCTAAAGCCTCCAAGTTCCCCAGTTGATACTCTCAGTTTTACAACACTTTATCCCTTCTCAAAACAGAAAACTCTCAATTTGTTTCTTTCACTTTTGCTCAGACTGAAAGTGTTACGATTATCTCAATAACCCAGATCCTAAGGCTTTATATACATAGCCAACTACCCCATAACAGAAAGAATAGTTACATACAAAGCTTAACAGAAAACGGTTAATACAGAGAATAACAAACTAACATAACTGAACCAGCAGAAACAGAAAGGAGTCTTCACTTTGAGTCTTCAAAAGTCCAAACACAATGTACCATATGCAACACTGTTTCATGTACATTTTTATGACTTGGATGACTTCTGCTTGTAACAAGGATTAGCACAATTCGAAGTGCTGGCTAACTGTTGAAAGTTGAAACAGTGTGTGCCTAATCGCCAAGAAAATTATTGCCACGCGGTTACACAACACAATTTTGTTGAGAAGAGAAAATATCCTTTTTCACAACTAAAGAAAAAAAATCTATTTCCAATGCTATTTGGACTGGACTTGAACCAAGTCAACCTAAAACATCTACACTACAAACATAAAAAAAGAAAAATAAAATAAAACAAACCAAATGGTTCATCTGATTTGTTAAGCGAATGATCAATCACCTAGAAGGTATCCTCAAGCCATCAGCTAGCTAAAGACTAATCGTCCTTGAGACATTGAAGTGAGCTTTAACTCTCTCAACAAAATCTTTTCAATGCACAAGGCCGATATCAAACCCAAAACATGTTTAAGGGAGCTAGCTATGTAACAACTGTGCTGGATCTTATTGGCCTGACTCATCTACGTTGTTTACCGGAACAACAATGATATTCAAATACCCATCCAATACCTCTTATTCTTTCTATCTCTCTTCTTATCACATCACTCATCTATTACATCTACCGGTAAGAGCCTTGTGGGTATTCAAAAATCTTTTTTGTTACCAGTAACAAATGGTTGAGTCGATCTTCAATCTCAAAAATTCCATATTCAATATACTTATAAGCCTGGTTACCAAGAATATCCTAAAACCTCCCAATGAAGACTCCATATGCTGGCAGCAACATGTTTCCCACGGATGTTATTACTTCTTTCCTTAGCTTCTCATCATAGATGTGCCATGTGGATTGTTCTCTGGATATCTCTTCGAAGTGCATGTTGAACAAATTGAGCTTGTCTTTCAATAGCTCTGCTGTAACAATGTCATTGGGTGCCACCGAATCATTGATGTCCAACTTGAGAAAGTCCAGCACCTTGTTCCATGAGTGTCGTTGATAAAGCTCAAGGTTTTGTTGGATTTCTGCATTGTTTTTTTCGAACCAACCATCGCCGAGAATGTCGCTCGTTTTTGAGACAATTCTGTCTGCACTTGTATCTATGTGCCTTCTATTATTCATCATGAAAAGATAGCGCAAAGCAGGGTCCTTGTAGTTTTTGGACTTAGTTATCCAATATCTCTCTAACTGCACTATTATCCGTCTTATCTGGGCTTCGAATAAAGAAGATGCTCCCACTCCATTACCAACTTTGGGGTATTCTCATAATATTTTCTCCATCTTGTCCTGTGATCCGCAAGCAGAGAACACGTGGCTCAAGACTTGGACCGTCATTGGATGACGATGGCCATCCGCAGGAGCAACTTGCTTTGCCAACGGGACACGGAAAATCAGATTATCCAATTCCATGAAAAGGTCCCTGCATGCTTCTCCTACTCTGTTCTGGACTGCTATTGCTTCGTTCACCAACGAATCAGGAAACAATGATATGAATTCAGGAATTAGATAACCAAATGTCTCAAACATTTCGAGCAGTTTGAACAAACGCCACGTGAAAGGGCTCCCATCAGCTACTTCATCGGCAAAATTCAGCTGCTGAAATGTGGCTCCTTGGCAGACATCTGTGAAACAACGATCGGCAGCGGAGGAGAAGCCGGAGAAGACACGGTCACAGAGTCGCCGCTCAATGGGAAATACTGTCGCGAGAGCTGCCTGGGTAGCAGTGGTCCAATTTCTAATCATCATGTTTTCATATTCCTCCCTTTCAGATTCATCCTCGATGTTGTTGTTGGTCTCCTGCTGCAACCCGAATAGTTTATTTATTAGGCACTCCTGCAAGAATCCCTTTCGCCAACTGCTGTACACATCCAAACACTCCTTCTCATACCCAGTGCCCACCATTAACTTGGCGGTTTCATGAAGGTCATTGATCTTTTCCGATGGCAGCGGATCCATAACAAAATCAACGTCGGCGCGATTCATATCTTTGCCAAGTAAGCGATATCTATCTTCACGGTATTTATTCACCAGCTCCAATAGCCCGTCGACCAGATTCGAATCTTCCTGCTGAATCGCCCTCACGCGACTCGTAAGCTGTTGCATCATACGTCTAGCAATACCAGTACTGGCCAGTTGTAGTAAATCTACTTCGATGACAACCGAATGTTGATTTTGGAGTCCATAGTACTGATCTCCTGCTGCTGTGGCATACATGGAAGAAAAGTAAGAACGAAGAATGATAAGGGAGTAGCTGAAACCTGCTCCTACAACAACTAACTGCCATTTCATCTTCATGAGTTGCATAATTAGAATCCCGAGGAAAAAATACAGAAGATCCACTTCAAACCCGCATTCAGTTCGCCCCGACAAGCTGAGCGACATGATGGCAAAGGCAGCAGATGAAGTGAGGGCATACGCATCTGGTTTTCCATTCATCACTTTATCGGAGAAAAATGAATACACCGAGGTTATGGTCAAGACCAAAAATGCCAAATGAGCTTTGAACCGGTGGCTTGTTGAGTGCTGCCATACCTTTGCATACAAAATCATGAGGCAAATGATGAAACTGATAACAGTGTAAAGAACTATCTTCAACAAATTCCACTCTCCAAAGAGATGGTTGAAGGAAGAGCTGAGAGCATAACAGAGCAGTCCAACAACAGCTGCAGCAAAGCCCACAAATCTCCATACCTCTGGTTGCACTAGCCACATCAGAATTTGGATGAGAGTGGGCATCATCCTCTCTACGAATTGAGTAAGATTTACTCTCACAAACCCTCAAAGAGAACATCCGTTTTTTACTCTGGGTAGAAACCTCCCCCATTTTTTTATCAAAAAAAGAAACCGCCCCCATTCTTATGAAGAAATTTCGAGGAAAGGAGAAGGAGGCAGCTCTAAAATCGAAGTTATATAAAAATATTATAGTACTTACGCGTCTCATATTCACTAATTCACCTAATACATTTGCTTAGATTTTATAATAAGCATTTAAAAATTAAATATTTTAAGATTAAGTTAGGTGTTATGCACTTTACGATGCACTATTTTATTAGGAGGTTTACGCTTCATAAACTCTTCCAGCGTGACCTCAATTTCCCTGGTTGTAGAAGTTGTATTCTGCTCCACCGGTCTAACATCTTGCTGATGGATATATGCCCAAGAATCTCCTGATGCTGATTCCCATGTTGTTGCCACTGTGCCTAGCAACAGTTTCAACAAGTTGTTGCACAGCTTGCTGCAATCCTTGTATACCCCATTGGAGGAAGATCAAGTATAACTATTCTATACAAACCTCAAACTGTGATGTGCGAGCACCACTTGTGTAGTTTAGTTGCAAGTGAAGACAAGGGATATCAATAACTAAGCTAAATAATAAATAAAAGAATATTTACCTCAATCTGGTTTTGCGGTCTACTCTGCAGAAAACCTTAGTTACCACTAATGTAAAACACCAAACTCCTGATGTGAATGTTGTAGAAATATTAAAAGGATAGCCATTGATTCCTATAATGATAACAAATCAAGCTTCTTGAGGTAACTTATTCACTGCTTCAATACAACAGCAATCAAGTTAGCCCCATTTTGATCAACCCTGTTCAGTTAGAACAACCCATTAACTCTATTCTTGTCCTAAAACATGAAGAAAAAAATCTTTTTACAAACATAAAAGGAACTTGAAATGAAAGCCTGCAATCCTTTTCCACTAATAAAAGAAAATTTCTGGTCATTCTTGCAACTTCAATTTGTACTGGCCAATAAAAAGTGTTAAAAAAAGGAAGGAAAACACATAATAGCCAATACAGTACAAAGGCCACAAGCTACAGTATCATAAAAGCAATAAAAGGGGGAAATACCTTCATGATTCTTGAGCTGAAAACACACAGTGGCATAGAGGACAGGGCCACAAATGCTTTTGTATCATGTTTGTGATAATAAAAATGTTTTAATTTCACACAAATTCTGCTAGCCTAGCTTCTTTCCTTCTTTTTCAGCTAATGCTGAAGAAATAAACGGATGAGTCGATCTTGAATGTCTGACATTCAAATTCAATATACTGGTCGGAATCCTTACCAAGAACGTCCTGAAACCTCACAATGAAGTTTCCATATTCTGGCAACAACACATTTTCTAGGAATATTATTATCTGTTTCCTTAGCTCCTCATAAAAGACACGCCATGTAGATTGAATGCTGCTCATCTCCCAAAAGTGCAAACTGAACAAATTGAGCTTGTCTTTCATTGACTCATTGCTATCCATCTTCATAAGTCAGGGACCAAATTAACATTATTTAGAAATAATAATATAGCGACCAACTGTAATTATTTAAAAGCTTGCAGGGATCAAATTGGCTTCAGTTAAAACCCCTTGAGTCTTAGTAAAACCCCAAATGTCCCTTCAGTAAAAACCCCATTTTTCCACCCTCCATCTTCTAGCGATCCGCACCGGCAACTCCGAGAGACTGTGCCAACAAGGACTGCGCCAACACAAACTAGGTTTATGCAATTCATTCCATCTCCGCAATTACTACCAAGGGTCCAAAAGGATAATGAAGACCACTCAATTCTACATTATGCTAATCTTACAACTCTTTGATAAGTTTATAATTTTTGGAACACATGTAAATGAGGAAATAGTTGATGTAAATGCACATTGGGTGTTGCCTATTTTGATAGATCAATTAGACAATATTGGGTGTTGCTATGTTGTAAATGCACATGTGCCTTTTTTTTTTGGGTTATGCACTAAGATAATATATTTTGGGTGATGCATATGACACCATACTATGTATACTCTAACAAGAAGTAATCTTCATGTATCACTTAAACAACAAAATATTACATCAACTTGAGCATCAAAATACAAAATAGGGTTACAGAAATGTTTTTGAAGAGAAAGAATAAAGGGAATGTTTCAGAGTTATCCTATCAATTTGGTCCCTAACTGATACGTGTCCATGCCAACATGGCAATTAACGTGCCACATTAGCAACATTAATACCATTATCTGACTGACACTGACGGACGATCATCAATTTCAAGGACCAAATTGCCTATTTTCTAATGTCAAAAACCAAAGTTTTGGCGCCTTACAATTTCTGAGATCAAAGTGATGGTTTATTTTTATGGAATTTGCTACTCTATGTACACTCAGGGAGCATATCAAGTGAGAGGACTTTTATTATGAGAGGATGAGAGGAGTAAACCATAGTCATAAGATCAAACCATAAATGGTAAAGATTAAAACATAAAGTCACATGACTTGTTTTCTAGAAAGAGTATGTTAATAAGCTATGCTTTTAAGGTATATTTAACAAATTTTATATTATAACTTGCCAACATACTCCTTCTGAAAATAAGTGGGCGTATGTTTGCAAATGCCTATATGATTTGCTAACCTACACCGACTTAGTTTTTAGAAAGAGTATTTAGCAAGTTATTCATTTGGGTGTGTTTAACAAAATTATGTTGTAACTTGTTCTTTCTAAAAAAACAAGTAGGCACGTGTTAGCAAATCATTTTATTTATTTAGTTTTTTAATAAAAATTAAAGAGGACATTTATTTAATAAAAAAATAGAGGACTTCCTAATATATATATATATATATGATAAAATATTTAATAAAAATTCAAGAGAATGTTTATTTAGTTAAAAAAAGAGGACTTCCTAAAATATATGTATAAATATCTATATGATAAAATATAACTTAATGTCGATATAAAATTTGTGTATATAAATCTTATCTTATAAAATACGTACCAATATCGCTCAATCGCAATAATTGAGGACTAAATGTGCAATTAAGTTTTAATAACATTTTTTAATTTTTTGGTTTTTCTTTTTATATTTTTTTTACATTTCAAATTAATTTTTATAATTTATAAATTTTTAATTAATTTTTATTTAAAAGTTAATGGTGAATGTAGGGAAAAAAAATTAATCCTATGTTGTTGTTTTGTAACTCAGCCTCAACAATTGAATAAAATTTTAACTAGAAATGATATGATAGAATTGATTTATTTTATTACTCACCAAATAATTGATTAAGACGGGATGTGACATCAAATCTTTTTTGATTTTAGCCCCTTAAAAAAGTCATTGAATTTTAATCTCTTAAACATTTTTTTTGTTTGGTTTTAATACTTGGAATGAGTTGAACTTATTTAGATGTTGAGGTAGCACACTTATTCTCCAAAGTGAGATTGATTATTTTGCAATTTTTTTGAAAGTATCGATTTAACCTGTTCAACTAGACTAGTTAATAGTTATAGGTAATCAATTAAATCATAACCGTGAGTAAAAAAAAGTCATTCATTATCGTTTATTTAAATACAATTATACTTAAGAGTTTTGATTTTGAAACACCCGTTAATTTCTAACACTCATATAATATTTTTCTTTCTATCTCTCTTCTTATTATATCACTTATCTATCATATCTAACACATATCTCTCTATAAAATATATTTTTTTCTTATTAAGGTGCCGAGTGCCGACTATGTTGGTCAAGTAGTAAAACTTTACCAACATGGTGAAGTGGGGTCATTACCTATGATAATAGGTAATCCAATTTTCTCTGAAATTATAAATCTCTCCCCATAACTTTTGATAATATGTTATTGTTCTCAAAACTCCATTAAATACAAAATTAGACATGACTCAATTTGAAAATCGCAAAATAGGCACACTGTAATTTGAGCAACGTTTTTTTAGTCAGGATAATAAATGTGGAAGGACATAAGCTTTAGAAACCATCTTCGAATCCGTGTCAGTAAAAGGAGGGAGAACCACTTTGAAAAAAATATGTTTTATACTGAGTGTCTACTTTCTATTTTCTATATACTATTGTTTTTTTCTTCAAATTATACATTTATTAATGCATTTTATAGTTTGTAACTTTATATTATCAATATAGTATTAATTACAAAGATAATTTAGTAAAACAAGGTCAATTTAATAAAATTGTTCAACTTTTCAATTTATTAGTTATATTTTTTAATCTTAGTAAAAACACAAAAGTGAACTATCATTTTAAAACAGATTGAATAAAAGTATGAAATAAACCACTTTTACTTTCCCCTTGCCACGTCATCACAAAATGACAAAATTGGACAATCTCATCAATTATTTTAAAAAATTGGGAAATATTCGAAATAACACTAAGCTTTTGGAAAAACTATAATTTCAAAATACTTCATCACCCCTTCTACAGTATCTTTAAATATATATCGCCAAAACTTGATATCCAAGTATTCTGTACATCATCTCATCCGTTCAATATAATATTGATATATCAACGCTAACCAATTCATTATTGCCCCACTTCACCATGGTGGTGAAGTTTTACTACTTGATCAACATGGTCGCCATCTTTTTTTAAAGATTCTTATACTTAAACTATAATATCAATTTAATTATTATCAGAGTAAGCAACCAAGAGAATGGCAAAGGTACTCTCCAAGTCTCCAACTCAAAGCTCATTTGGTATTTTCCGTTTTCACAATTACCACTGTTTGCTCCTTTTTCTTTCGATATCATGTCGCTCACCTTGTCAAGTGTACAGACTCCCTGCGGATTCGAGGTTGATCTCCTCTATTTTTTCTGCGGATATCTAACTTTACAACTCATGAAGATAAAAGTGACTTTAGTCATCGTTGGGGCGGGTTTCAGTTATTCCCTTATCATTCTTCGGTTCTATTTGAGTGCCCAAATAGAAAGTGTGCATCTCCTAGTCCAAGATCAACAACATAATTCCATAGTCATTCAAGTCCAATCAGATTCAGAAGAAACCAATACTGGCAGTGCTATTCAAGTGGATTCCCCACAAGCAAATTTGGGTCTGGGAGTAATATTAATCAGACGTAGACCCGCGCGTTGTGCAGTTTAAATTGTATATAATATATAGGGTCTGTTTGGATACATAGCTTATTTAAGAGCTTATCGCATGAGAGTTTATCGCATGAGAGCTTATCGAATGAGAGCTTATGACATAAAAGTATTTGCGTTTGGATATACACATTTACAAGTGCTTATACAAAAATTGGGCTGTTTGGATGCATAACTCTATAAGCACTTATATGATATTATAATTTTTTAAAATTAAAATATATTAAAAATTAATTATTTCACCAATGACCATAGCACAAAATGATTATTTTAAAAAAATGATAAAAAATTATTATTTTAAAAAATTTAAGAGTATCAAGCTCTTTATCACTTTGACCAATAGTCATTGGTTCTAACATTGTTTTAAATTATCTTATCATGCCTAATACAATGTATCAAACAAGTCCACGTATAATATTCCCTATATAAAAGTATAATGTTACATAGTATAATATTCCTTGTATAAAAATGTATAATGTTACATATCACTTGGTAACTTCGGGCCAGGCGCTATAGGCTTAAGGCGCTATAGGCTTAAATGCAGCCAACACTACAGAAACCTTGCATGCAAGAAACCCCATCATTCCAACTATGAGATCTTTTGGTGTTATGCTCACTTGAAGATCATCTCCTGAACCATATCTCACTACAAATACAGCAAAGCCTACAGCCAATGTCACGGTTGCTATTGGTCCCTTCAATCCTCTGAACAATGCATTAGTTCCCCCCTTGTTGCTTGTGATCAATTCTGAAGTTGGCAATCCATCCACAGATCTCTGCAACAGTAGCAGATACAAGAAGCCTCCAATCCCACCAATGAAGAAAGCAAACCCAGCATTTTCCCCAGCTGAGAAGGAAGCAACCGATGTTCCAAAAAATATCAACACAACATCATAAAACAGCAATGAGAACTTCAAGTTTGCATATTCTCTCATGCTCTCTTCATTTGTGATCTCAGGACTTTGGAGCAACAAGGATTGGTCATAATTTTCAGTATGATAGAGTGCATGAACTATAATAGCTGAACCAATGCGATGGCAAATCCACTGGTTTTGGCTTGATTTATGATTCAGTGAGATTTTGAGTATAGCATTGACCAATATTGAGAACATTTTTACTTAAAATGCTGAAAAAAATCAAACTAGCAGCACCGAAACTGACAAGAACACTATACAATTTATCAAACAAATGGAGCAATATTCCATCCAAGTTAAAACGAGATTCAACCAGTTCTGTTTCCTGTCAAGTTTCAACACATAATCCCAAAATGCAAACAATGCCTACAACAAACAACACAATTGATGAAACATAGAACAATATTGTTATCTTCAACAGTCTTTGATAAAATATAAGCAGATGGGGTATGGGAGGTGGCATTAGTAGGAGATGGTCCCCCCTTATTAGAGCCATCTTTCTTCAAGTTGAGCGTTGACTGTAAATCTGCACTAGTAATTGCCAAGATCAAAGGAATACAATACACTAATGAACAAATCAACCACTAAAAAGAAATTTCAAATGTAGGTGAGAGCTTCCAAAGCTTCAGCACTTCATTTATAATAACAGAATAATCAATTAAATGACATTGGTTTAGTTTCGTCCACGTTAGCTTCAGGCTTTAGATTTAATCAATTCACAGGGAGCTGAGAGAAATTTCACAAACCCTTTGATTTCGACAGCTGGACATCTTCAGCTTGCTGCATCAATTAATGAGGAGGGGAGAAAGAAAGAAAACGAGATTTAAGATTATAAGATTATAGCAATCTCAACGAGGTATTTATGTAGACATGGATATGAGAGTTATAAAATTGAAACTTCAACTCACAATCTGATTTTCTTACTTGGTGTTACCATTGATTCCTTGTAGATCACAAACCGAGTTATCCTGAATCCTGTAAGTTCGTAGGATTTGAGAATTCATAATAAAGCTGATATTTGAGTTTTTATGTTCTGAAAAGCCACCCTTGGGTGAAAACAAATACAAATAATACAGTGAAATGAGTAATTATATATAGAAAAGTAAAGGTCAACAAACACCTGCTTTCTCCATCTAAAGATGAGTAACTTTGGGCTGGGAGTTCAGGCGCTAACTGCTTAGCATGATCATAAGAACCAGAGTGACATAAATCTGCACCAGAGAGACGCAGAGAAGAGCGATGCAGAGACGAGGATGCAGACACGAGTGAGAGAAGAGAGAGAGCGCAGAGATTGGGGACGAGGGTGCTCGGATTTGCAGAAATTGGGAACGAGGGTTTCTTGATTTTTGGGATTTCTGAGCACGAGTGAGAGAAGAGAGAGAGCGCGTGAAAAAAGAAAAAAATGCAAAGAAAAGAAAATGCGGAGAAACAGACTCGAGCACGGGACTGGAACTTTGCTAAGACTTAGCATCCGCAAAAGCTTCGCATAAGCCAGAGCAGAAGCTACAATTGTGGGCTTATGAAAAATTATGAAAAACTCTTATGGAAATCGCAAAAGCTCTTAAAAAGAAATTACCCAAACACGTTTTTAAGCTCTTATGGTAGAAGAGAAGCTCAAATAAGCAAAAAATAAGCTATCCAAACAGGCCCATAATGGGATGAGATCAAATGATATCAGGAGTGCATTTGATGCACACAAAGGTGTAGTACAAGCATAACAACACAAAATAAATGCTTAAGTTACAACACAACTTTTTGTTATGTACATTGTATGATGAACAATCGCATCAAATAATCGACAACACAAGCAAAATAATGTGGAATTTAGTATAATACCCCTTGTTTTATATTAATATTAAATACATTTATTATATTAATAATATTTATTCATTAATTAATAATAAATATCTATTATTAAAATATAATAATATATTAATAATATATATTTATTATTATTATATAGTATTATTAATAAAATATTTATTTTATATATATATATACATACACAAATAACATTGTTATTAAGTTTGATATTTTTTCATTTTGTAGTTTGTACTTGGGACAAAAAGTTGTCTCATGTTTGTTGAGGGATAAGAATTGGGGGGTTTTATGTTGTCCATTGTCTCCTGTTTTGTGATCAAGTACTCATAATTATTTTCAAATCAAACATGGAACAGTACTATGCAATCAAGTACTTTACTTTTTTGCAAATCAAATGCGCTTTAGGTATCAAACTCTTATTCTTACACCAATTATTAACTTTCTATAGAATGCAAAATTAATTTATGTATAACTTATATATAATATAATATAATATAGGGGATGGGGTGTGTAAACAAAATTGATTTTTTGACTTGTTGGCAAGGGTGGGGGATGGAGAGGATATATTTTTCTAGCACGACCGTTGGGTTCAGAGTAGTACTTTAAAAAACAGATTTAGTAGATTATTCAACTTGTAGAACAAAAATGCACGGGTTAGTGAATTAGAGGTATGGGAGGAGGGTGTGTGGAAGTGGAAGTGGGATTGGAGAAGGAATCTTTTTCAATGGGAGTTTGAGTTGGTGGGGGAACTTAAGGCAGTGGTGGAGGCGGTGGTTTTGGTAAGGAGTGAGAAAGATAGATGGGTATGGGGGAAGATAGTGAAGGGATCTACACGATCAAGTCGGGCTATAAGACATTACAAAATTTATCTCACCCGCTTGTTGATATGTTTTTCAAGTCTTTGTGGATAAGATAGGTACCATCTAAGGTGCAAGCTCATGTGTGGAAGCTTACTCATAACCGGTTGCCAACGTTGTCTAATCTATTTGCAAGGGGTGTGCTACAACAAGCTCAATCGTTGTGCAAGTTCTGCAACCAGTCACTAGAGATAGGGGATCATTTGTTTTTTACTTGTGCGGTCACTTCTCAAGTTTGGTCGCATTCATTGCTTTGGTGGGGAGTTTCATCAACGTTGCATTGTCACTGCAAGTCACATTTTTTCCAGTTCAAAGATTTACTTCAAGGAGCAGCGGAGATGCAAGAACTTGACAAATGATGTGATTCACTATCATTTGGGCAATTGGGTTGTAAGGAATGATGCGGTTATTAATTCAGTTGATATAGATTTGACCAGAGTGGTGGAGGCTTCAAAATTCAAGTCGTGGCAATGGCTAATTACAAGGTCCAACAAGCTTTTCTACCAATTGCGGAATTGGAAAGGTAATCCGCGGCATTGCTTCAGTATTAAAAAATAACACAGTTTTCAAGTATATAGTGGTATTGGGCGTGCGGTTCAATTACATTGGGGGTGGGAATTTCACCACAGTTGTGTTATGTTAATCTGCAAATTCGTACTCCCTCCGGTCTCAAATATAAGAAAAAAAATACATGCATCTGGACCATATATGCATGTACTTTTTTTCTTATATTTGAGATCGGAGGGAGTATTTGGTATTCTCGACTTCACACCGGGGGTGTTATATTTTTCACAGCTGTGGACTTCTCTGGATTCTACTCTGTATTTTTTCATTTGGGTCTGCCAATTTCACGCCTATGGTGGGAATTTTTCCACAATTGTGAGATGCTCTGGATTATATTTGCGTTTGGGGGGTGTCACGTTTTTCACAACTGTGGAATGCTCTGGTTTCTACTATGCATTTTCGCATTTGGGTCTGACGATTTCACGCCTGGGGTGGGAATTACTCCACAATTGTGAGCTGCTCTGGATCACATTTGCATTTGGGTCTGACGATTTAACACCGGGGGTGTCATATTTTTCACAGCTGTGGAATGCTCTGTTTCTACTCTGCATTTTCGCATTTGGGTCTGACAATTTCATGCCGGGGTGGGAATTTCTCCACAATTGTGAGCTACTCTGGATTATATTTGAATTTGGGTCTGACGATTTCACACTGCGGGTGGGAATTTGTCCACAATTATGAACCGATCTGGATAGTTCTATGTAAATATGTAATCTCGTACTTGTTTGTTCGTCGTCACACCACTGGTGGGATTTCTCCCACAGTTATGAATGCTTCTGATCTCCCATGTTGTAGTTTTGATAGGTTGGAGGTGATTTTATTAGCTACTCATGTGGATTTAGCGTGCTGCGAAACGCTAGCTCTATTATATTAATGGTAGGTGATCTGTCGTTTTTGTACTGATAACAATCTTATTATTTTCATTTGCTGAATTTGGACATATCTTACGGTCTGCTTTATTTTTTTTAATAAATTTTTTTGCTTATCCAAAAAATATATATAATATATAATATAATAAATAATTTATGTTATTTGTTTTATTAGTTGAATATTGAGCATAGAGAAGGACATAAATATATTAGTTGAATATTTAATTGAATCATTATAAATAAACATAGTTGTTGCTAATTAAAATGTCTAAGAAAAATAAGCAAATAAAACATATGAAATATATAGATCCAAAGATCCACATGATATTTGTTGACACCAAATCTTCATGCCAGGTGAATTTATTTTATGTTTGCACCGAATACAAATTACTGCTATTCTTTCTATATCTTTTATATATGAAATTTTTTATTTTCATGTGAAAGATGAATAGAACAGAGTCCATTGCAGTCTGATGTGGCATGATGCGGTCTAATGCGGGGTCCGATGCGGCGTTATGTTGCGGTCATTTAGCGTGATTACAAATCACACCGCAATTGCGGTGTGATGCAGTTGCAGAGGCCACCACAACTGCAATATTGCGGCCGCATCACGTGATGTGGTCCGCAATTTAGAACCCTGCTTGCAATCTTCAGGTTATAGTCTTGTGCCTCTTGGATTCACTGATGGATATTGTTGAGTGTTGCTAGACGAATGGGTAAGGAGGTAAGGATGCAGAGAAATGATAAAATTATACAGAAATTGTAGAACTACATTAGTAAAATAGCTAGCTTAGAAAATTTAGCTAACAGTAAAAAATAAGATTACAAATAAACCCAAAATATTATAATAGAAATGATATGCTAGAACATTTTATGCAATACAATTACCGAAATATTTCTAACTTTCTAACTTTCAACATGCAAATTGTGCTCTAAAATAGCTTTCATTTGTGCAATCTATAAAAAACCATCCAAGAAAAGAAATTGAAATCATGTTATAATTCGAAAAGATATAATTAGTCATGTTATAAAAATCCTACTTCTACATATTTTCCTGTTAAATCCTTCTTAAGAACTTGTATGTCATTTATGGCTTCTTCAAGACTTTAATTTCTCGTTTTCATCCAAAAATCTACAAGAATTGAAATAGAAACTAAGAAAAATTATATGTATATTTATGCAGCAAATCTGCATATGCCTACGATATAGAAGCCGGATATCACACACAAAAATGCATATAGTTGAGACTTGAGAATAGATGTCCTCTCAATTGTTTTTTCACACATATTGTACAAGACATGTTTATAGGGATGAAAATTGGGTGTGCATAATATTGTTAGGAGTCATGTGACTCATGTTGACGAAACACCGGTGGTGGTTTTGTATTCTTGGTCATTCATTTGGGTTTTGAAATTTGGAAAGTTGAAAAGAGAATGAAAATCAAGATTCACCATGATACAAGATGTGCTGTGTGGTGAGAGTGGGAAATATCTGAAGTTATGGGTGAGAGAGGTGGGCAATGCCCCCTTTCTTTATCAGCTTTGTGGATGAGACGAGATGACAATAAAAAGAACGGGTCATAGATGACAAAATGAATAACATCTCCCATAAGCCACACAACACAATTGTAGATACCCCAAAAACTATTATTTTGTGAGGTTGTTTCCCAGGGTGGTTAATTGGTTCTTTTGCAGAACAATTATAGATACCATGCACCACATAATGCCATCAGTTATTTACTCTCACAGTTTTTGTTAATGAGAACATTAGAGTGTATCAAGATAAATCTGTGCATTTACTCTCCTAAGTCCTAACAGGTGACTTGAATCCATTTCCTTAGCTAAGCAGATTGCAGGGAGAGAGAAAGCCGAGAAGATACTTGAAGGTACTTTGGTTTTCGTCAGTTCAGGTCAGGATTTGTATGGTTACCATGATTTCCTGCAGAGTAGGCTACAAACTCAGTTGAGGTAAATATTCTTTCATTTTTTTTTAATTGGTTTTATTATTGATATCCCTTGTGCTACCTGCAAATAACTACACAAGTGGTGCACATTGGAACCCATGCAGGAGCTTTATGAACTTGGTTTGTGTGGAAAAGCTGTTATTGGTCTTCTTCCTCCACTCAATTGTTTACCCCGGCTAGTTTACATTAAAACTTCAGCGCTCAATGCCCAATTATTATGTTATACATTATAAATATAACACTCCTAAATTTGTTGAATCAAATACAAGACGTGCTTCCTGAAAGCAGGGTAGTTTATGCAGACATCTACAATCTATTAATCAATATGAGATCAATCACCTTGCTTCTTGTTTCATCTAATCCGGTCTTTTCCGTCAGGTACCAGAAATGCTTATTAAGCCACTTCCAACATTAATTTTCGTACTGAGTTACTTGATATGATTTTAAAAATTTAAAATTTCAAACTCTTTTAGTGCCTTTCTTGTAACTCCCCCCCTGACTGAAAATCAGTACTTTCTGTTTCTGGTAAATTTTGATAACTTTGACGACTTCTGCTTGTAACAATGAGTAGCACAATGCCAAGTGCTGGGTAATTATTGAAACTTGAAACACTCTGATATGACTGCGTGTGCTTAATCGTCAAGAAAATTATTATTGCCACTAAATGGAAGACTGGTGTGAGTTTTATTTACTCAGCAGTTCACAACACAGTTTTGTTGACAACTCCATTTTCACAAATGGCTGATCAAAAGAATCTCTTCCGATGCTATTTGGACTGGACTTGAACTAAGTCAATCTAAAATATCTAAAAACATAAAAGAAAAACAAAAAAACAAAGGAAATATATCAAATGGTTGATCCCTCAAACATATGTCTAAGTTAATCCATCTTTCTCGATGAATTGGCTCAAATGTTTGAAGTCACTCCAACAAATTTCCAAACACACACATCACCTCTTGTGTCCCATAATAAACAAATGGTTGAGTCGATCTTCAACATCAAACATTCCATATACAATGTACTTCTAAGCCTGGTTACCAAAAAATTCCTGGAACCTCCCAATGAAGACTCCATATGTTGGCAGCAACATGTTTTGCAAAGATGTCTTTATTTCTTCCCTCAGCTTCTTACCATAAACATACCATCTGGACTGAACTCTGCATATTTCCTCGAAGTGCCTGTTGAACAAATTGAGCTTGTCTTTAAATAACTCTGCTGTCACATTGTCATTGAATGACACTGACTCGTTGTTGTCCAACTTTAGAAAGTTGATAACCTGATTCCACGAGCTACTTCGATAAAGGTCAAGGCCTTGCTGGATCTTTGCTTTGTTTTTTTGGAACCAATCTGATAGAAACTGGTTTTCATAGATGAGAAATATGACTATATCTGAATTATATAACTGAGTAGAAACTGATTACAACAACAGAATTAGAGAAATATAGAGAAGAAAGGAACTCTGAGTAGTAGGTGACAGATTACAATGGGTTTCCCTCCAAGATTCGAGAGCTTGGTCTCTCCCTCCCAATTCTTCTTCTTCGTGTCCAGAGAAGTGATTTGGGTTGTTGTTGTTCTTTTTCTTCTTCACTTGTTTTTGTCCAGAGAAGTGATTTGGGTTGTTCGTATTTTTTGATAAATGTATCAATAAAAAATATATTTTTTGGTTTTTAGTTCTTTAAGTGAGTTGATAGCTGATATGTCTTATTTTGAACCCAGTTAATACACCTACGTGGCCAAAAACACTGACACATTAGCCTTTCTCCCTCCTCCCCTTTCTCTCTCCTCCCCCATGACCACCCTCTCCACCTTCCCCCAATATCCTTCCTCGCCTCCCTCCACCCCCACCACTTTCTCCCCCTTCCTCCTCCACCACCTCCCCCCTCCCCCCCCCCAACCCACGTCCCCCAACTCCCTCCACTCTTCACCGATTGCCCCCAAACAGAAAAAGTTCTTATAGAAACTAGCTCCTCTTTCTTCCAGCCATATATATGAAGTTGGTCTTAGTGCTACGTACTACTTTTAAAACTTAAACTTTTCTTCTTACTTAGTGCCTCTCTTAAAGCTGGAATAAAGAAAATATTCTTGTCAACATAAGAAATATATTATATAACTACATTTATGTTGGTGAATTTTTTTTTTGGTGAAATTATAAAATTATTGTAAAACTTAAATTATATATATACACATAATTGTGAATTTTTGTACATATGATTATCTAAATCTAAATCGAAACCTATTAAATGAACTAAAAGTCTATCAATTATATGCCATTTTCATTAATCATTCTCGTATCCAATTTGCATCATTAGCCTTGATAAAAAAAAAATTGCATCATTAGCTCCCAGGCGTAAAAGATAAATATGAATTATTGTTAAAAGAGGAATGATTTTTCTTACGAAGCGATAGTAGCATGAAGTCAGACACAAACGACGTGGCCTGATTTCTGTCCTGCATTTCTTTATATTTTTTTTTTCATTTTTAATAGTTGTTATTCATTTGAAAAAACTTGCAACCATGTATCTTTTGTTGCTATTCTTGCAATAATATTTTGTAAGAAATAACATGGCTGTTATTAAAAGGTGTTTCGTGTGTCATTTGAATATTTATAAACATTGATAATATTCTAAAATATGAATTAATTTTTTTAGAAAAACATAGTCTAGCTCATAAAAACCTGTAAAAAATTACAGACATTTAAAATATTTAGTTTCAAAATTTTTAAAAGTTAAATTAATTGATAGAAAAATATTTCAATAATTATTTATAAATTCAATATAGGTAATGTTAAATTGAAAAAAATAGAAACTCATTTTTCATTAAATAATTAATCAAAGAAAAATAATATTAATTTGCATTTTAGATGAAATCTTGTAAGGTTTACAAAATAATGAGGAAGATAGACTAATGTTAACATAGTGAACAGAATTGACAGAAAACCTACTCACCAAAATGAACTCTTGACTTATTACAGCAGGTGGTAGGATAAATGGTTTTTTGGTCCCTTTCACCGAAAATTTATCATAAATAAGAGGATAGCTTCTGATCCAAAGTCAGTCAAGGTTTCTCTCTGTATATGTGTGTTTGTGAAAGTAATTCTTACTCAATTCAGAGAGAACATGACGCCCATTTTCACCCAAATCCGGATATGGCTGATGCAACCAAAGGTATGGAGATGTATGGGCTTTGTTTCAGCTGTTATTGGACTTCTCCGTTATGCTCTCAGCTCTTCCTTCAACCATCTTTTTGGAGAATGGAATTTGTTGAAGATATTTCTTTACATCGTTTTTAGTTTCATCATCTGCCTCCTGATTTTATATGCAAAGATATGGGAAGACTCAAGAAGTCTCCAACTGAAAGCTCATACAGCATTTTTGGTTCTGACCATCACCTCGGTGTATTCCTTTTTCTCCGATAAAGTGATGAATGGGAAACCAGATGCATATAGCCTCATTTCCTGTGCTGCCTTTGCGATCATGTCGCTCAGCATGTCGAGGCAAACTCGGTGCGGATTCGAAGTGGATCTTCTGTATTTTTTTCTTGGATGTCTAATTGTTCAACTCATGAAGATTAAGTTGCAGTTACGCATTGTTGGAGCAGGTTTCAGCTATTCCCTTATTATTCTTCGTTCTTCCTTTTCTTCTAGATATGCCTCAGGTGAAAATCAGTACCACGGACTCCAAGATGAAAATTCAGTAGTTATTGAAGTCGATTCACACCACCGTTGGCCAGTACTAATATTGCTAGTATGATGGAACAGCTAAGGACTTGTGTGAAGGTGCTTCAGCAGGAAAATTCGAACCTCATGGACAAGCTTTCGGTGCAGGTGAAGGAATTCCTTGAAGAGGATAAGTCTGAATTGGAGGTGACCGATTACAACTTCATGATTGATGCTCTGCCGCCGGAAACGATCAAGGACCTTCACGAAACCGCAAAGTTGATGGTGAGCATTGGGTTAGAGAAGGAGTTCTCCGATGTGTACAACAGTTGGCGGAGAGGATTCTTGGAAGAGTGCCTAATAAATAAATTATTCGGGCTTCAGGAGATCAACATAGAGAATCAATATGAAAGGATGGAATATGTAGATATGGTTATCAGAAGATGGATCACTGCTTCTGAGGTTGCTCTCAGTATACTATTTCCCATTGAGCGGCGACTCTGTGATCATGTATTCCCAGGTAACAAGATCTGTGAAACTGTGAATGAATTGATACTGAATCAGAACAAAGGATGTGAGAAATATTGAGTGAGACTTAGAGATCAGGCAAGCAATCTGATTACCTTTCATTGATGATGAATGGGCTATATAAAGCCATATTACAAGTACAAAGCATACTAAGCAAGTAACTGAAACTGTAACAAACTAAAACAAACTTAACAGACACTTATTAACAAACTAACAGATACAAACAGAACTCAACAATTCCTCCCTTAAACTGAACTGCAACTTGCAGTCAGTTTACCCTTACAATTGGCTCATTCCCAACTTATTCACTAACTTCAGAAAAGATTCCAGCTTGAGAGGCTTAGTCATGATGTCTGCTACCTGATCTTCTGAACTGCAATGCACTAACTCGATCACTCCATCTCTAGTAAGATCTCTAAGAAAATGGAACCTTACATCAATGTGTTTGCTCCTGCCATGCATCACAGAATTCCTTGAAAGCTTTATAGTTGAACTGTTGTCACAAAAAACAGTTGTGCATTTCTCTTGAATATGTCCAAGCCTTTCCAAAATTCTTCTTAACCAAATCCCTTGACAAGCACAGGAAGCTGCAGCTACAAATTCAGCTTCTGTGGTGGAAAGAGTCACAATTGGCTGTTTTTTTGAGGACCAGGAAACAGCTCCACTTCCAAGCATAAAGACATACCCAGAAGTGCTTTTCCTATCATCCACATCTCCAGCATAATCACTGTCTGTGAAGCCTATCAGTTTTCCTTCTGCTCCCCTCCTGTATTTGATTCCAAGCTCCACAGTTCCTCTAAGATATCTGAGAACCCTTTTAGCTGCTTGAAGATGCAACTCAGTAGGCTTGTCCATGTATCTGCTGATCCAGCAAACAGCAAACATAAGGTCTGGTCTAGTGGCAGTCAAGTACATTAGACTTCCCACCAATTGTTTGTAATTTGTGGGATCCACTAGTTTTCCATTTCCTTCCTTTGATAGCTTATTCCCAGTAGCAATAGGATTGAAAACTGCCTTACTTTGGTCCATTCTGAACCTCTCAAGCACTTCCCTGGCATACTTGCTTTGACTGATAAAGATCCCCTCCTCATCCTGTATCACTTCCACACCTAGGAAATATCTCATTTTTCCCAGATCAGACATATCAAACTCTTGCTTCATTGATTCTTTAAACTGCTGAAACATCCCCTCATCATTTCCTGTGAATATCAGATCATCCACATAGATGCTAGCAATTAACAATTTTCTCCCTGCATCATTCTTCACAAAGAGTGTGTGTTCTGAAGGGCACTTTTCAAAGCCTTCC
This sequence comes from Glycyrrhiza uralensis, assembly GCA_030159175.1. Classification (NCBI taxonomy): domain Eukaryota; kingdom Viridiplantae; phylum Streptophyta; class Magnoliopsida; order Fabales; family Fabaceae; genus Glycyrrhiza; species Glycyrrhiza uralensis. Next base: position 8,083,759 of record BRZY01000006.1, read on the forward strand.
CTGATGAAATATGCTTCAATCCTGCTATACCAGGCCCTAGGGGCCTGTTTTAAGCCATAAAGAGCCTTTCTAAGCCTGTACACCTTCTTTGCTTCTCCCTGTCTTTGGTAACCCTGTGGCTGATCTATGTAGACTATTTCACTTAGCTCTCCATGCAGGAAAGCACTTTTCACATCTAGTTGGTATATACACCAACCTTTTAAGGCTGCAAGTGCTAAGATGGACCTGATTGTGTCCCATCTAGCAACTGGGGCAAACACTTCACTGTAATCAACTCCATACTGCTGAGAGTAACCTTTGGCCACAAGTCTGGCCTTGTGCTTTTCAATTTTCCCAATCTCATTATATTTTGTCTTATACACCCACTTCACACCAATCTTTTTGGCACCTTCAGGTAGATTGGTAAGCTCCCAAGTCCCATTCCTTTCTATTGATTCTATCTCTTGATCCATGGCTTTTCTCCATACACTTTTCTTCACTGCTTCCTCAAAGGTGGTAGGATCCTCAGAAAAACTGAACACTGCAAAGTTGTGTGGTTCATCATCAACATACATATTAGCAGGAGTCACATAGTCATCCATCCAGAGAGGTTTTTTTCTGATCCTCCCTGGAGTTTGACCTGCTGGCCCTCTAGGAGTCTGACTTGGTGTGGCTGGATTTGACTCTGCAGGTTCACCAACTTCTTCTTCCTCAGCTTCATCATCATTAGGCTGCAGATTTGGCCCTTCATTTCTTTCCCCGTGATCAGAGGAATTTTCTGGAATTTCTTCTTGATCATTGTCACCACAGTCAAAAGGCTCACCATCTTTACTTTCAGCTCCTTTATTCCAGTTCCATGCTTCAGTCTCAGAAAATACCACATCTCTGCTGACTAGGATTCTCTTTGATACTGGATCATACAGTCTGTAAGCTTTAGACTCATCACTTACCCCAAGAAGAACACATTTGATGCTCTTATTGTCCAACTTCTTTCTTTGGACATCAGGAACATGCACATGAGCAACACAACCAAAAATCCTAAAGAAGTGTACTGAAGGCTTAACTCCACTCCAGGCTTCTTCAGGGGTCATATCCTTCACAGCAACTGTAGGGCATCTATTGAGTATGTAGATTGACCAATTCACTGCTTCTGGCCAAAATTCCTTAGGGACTTCCTTCTCAGAGAGCATGCTTCTGACCATGTTCATAATGGTCCTGTTTTTCCTCTCAGCCACTCCATTTTGCTGTGGAGTATAGGCTGCTGTGAGCTGTCTTTTTATTCCATTTGAACTACAGAAACTAGTAAATTCAGATGAGGTAAATTCCCCACCCCTGTCAGTCCTAAGGCAACAGATTAAGTCCTCAGCTTCTTTTTCAACAACATTTTTAAACTTCTTAAAAGCATCTAATGCAGCAGATTTTTCCAACAAAAAATAGATCCAGGTTTTTCTACTGAAGTCATCTATGAAGGTGATGAAATACCTTCTTTTGCTGTTTGACTCAGGTCTGATTGGTCCACATATGTCTGCATGGATCAGTTCAAGCCTTTTGGATGCCCTCCATGAACTTTGTTTGGGAAAAGGTTCCCTGTGCTGTTTTCCAATCAAGCAGTCAGCACACACCTTGGGAGAGTCTTTGAGTAGAGGGAAGCCTCTGACCATTTTCTTGTCTGAAAGCAGCTTCAGGCCTTTAAAACTCAAGTGTCCATATCTGCAGTGCCACAAGTGAGTGCTATCTTCAACTGTGGCTTGGAAGGAGCTTGGGAGAATGACTGCAGCAGGCACTGCAAACATCCTGTTGCCTGACATTCTGGTCTGCATAATCAACCCCTTATCTGGATGGTACACCTTACAGGTGTCATTCTGAAAAACAATCACCAGGTTCTTCTCTTGCAGCTGTCCAAGACTCAAAAGATTGTTCTTTAAATCAGGGATGTAGAAGACTTCAGTAATGGTTTGGATCAAACCATTTACTTTCAGCCTAATGCTTCCCTTTCCCATAACAGTCATCCTCGAATTATTCCCCAATTTTACAGATTCTCTGAATCTTTCATCTAGACTGAAAACCCAGTCTTTGTTGCCACACATGTGGTTACTGCAGCCTGAATCAAGGAACCACACCTTTTCTTGTGAGGCTTCCTTTCTTTCCTCATATGCCATCAACAACATCTCCTCCTCTTCATCATACTCAGCATAATTGGCATTCTCCTCCCAATTAGGACATTCATATTGGAAATGTCCTAATTTGTGGCACTTGTAGCACTCCACAAGTTCTTTATTCACAGATTGTCTTCCTCTACCTCTACCTCCTTTGGTGCCTCCACCACGACCTCTTCCTCTACCTCTCCCTTCTGTTTTGCCAGCATTGGTGACTTTCAAGGCTTGCTCTTCCTCCTTGTACCCCCTCATTCTTTGCTCATGGACAAGCAAACTGCTCTGCAATTCATCAATTGTCAGTGTTGAGACATTATTGGATTCTTCAATGGAACACACCACATAGTTGAACTTTGCAGTCATCGATCTGAGTATCTTCTCCACAATAACATTCTGCTCCATCCTCTCACCATGTGCCTTCATTTTGTTGGCAATAGTGAGAGTTCTTGCGAAGTATTCATCGACCGTCTCCCCTTCTTTCATGCCAAGAAGCTCAAACTCCCTGCGAAGAGCCTGCAGTTGTGCCCTTTTCACCTTGGTGGATCCTTGATATTTCTGTTTCAAGGAATCCCAGATGGACTTGGAAGTGTCTTTGTTGAGAATGGTTTCAAGAATGCTACGATCAATTGCTTGAAAAAGATAGTTCTTGGCCTTAAGATCCTTCACTTTCATCTCATCGATCAACTTCTGTTGTTCTGGATTCTGTTCTTCTTCAGGTGTGGTGGGTATGCCAGCTTCAATCAAATTCCAATACTCCTTTGATCTAAGGAGATTCTCCATAAGCATCGCCCAGTGATCATAATGTCCATCGAATTTGGGAATGGCTGGCTGAACAAAACTGCTGTTTTCAGTCATGGTTTCTCTCGTGTTTCCTCTCCTTCTCTCGTGTTTACCTCTCTTTCTCTCGTGTTTCTCTCTCTAACAGAAAACTGCGGTTTTAGTTACAGGGTCAGGCCTCTCAACCAGGCTCTGATACCAATTGTGAGAAATATTGAGTGAGACTTAGAGATCAGGCAAGCAATCTGATTACCTTTCATTGATGATGAATGGGCTATATAAAGCCATATTACAAGTACAAAGCATACTAAGCAAGTAACTGAAACTGTAACAAACTAAAACAAACTTAACAGACACTTATTAACAAACTAACAGATACAAACAGAACTCAACAAAGGATACAATATATATGTATATAGAGAGAGAGAGCAGGTCAGAACTCGAGGTTATTATGAAAAATAAAAACATTTAACTATAACTATTAGATTCAAATCAATGGTTCTAAGTTATGTTTTTAATTGCAAATCCAACATGATTTTCTTCCTTTTTAATACAGATTACACGAGATATTTAAACAACCCAAACAAACTCTAGCCATCTCTCTAACTGATGCTGTTATCAACTAGCTACTTAACAGAACAATAACTAATCACATTAGTAATATCCTAGCAGGGTTCTCCTCTGCCGCTACTCATTGTTTCAAAGAGGTTTGTCAAGGAACAACGTCTCAATGTGGCGTTGATGCAATTGCCACTGGGAGCCCTTCAATGTGGCGTTTGTTAAAAATGGTCGCAATCTTTGAGACGTTGCATTATCTAATTCCGAAACTCCAATCACTGTTTCCTGATCCATTCGTGATTGAAGCTACCGCGGTAAAAAACAGAGTAGGAGAAGCAACCAGGGAGCTTTTCATGGCATTGAATTTTCTGATTTTCCGTATCCCATCAGCAAAAAAAGTTGCTCCGGTTGATGGCCAGCGTCATCCAATGACGGCGCAGGTCATGAGCTACCTCGCTTCTATTTGCAGGTCACAACAGACGTTGGAGCATATTTTACATGAATACCCCAAGATTGTTGATGGAGTTGGGTTATCTTTTTCATTCACAGTGCAGATTGAGCGGATAATGGTGCTGTTAGAGAGAAAATTGATAGAGAAGTCCAAAAAGTACAAGCACCCTGCTTTGCGCTATTTTTTCATGATGAATAATAGGAGGCACATAGAAGCTATGGATAAAATCTGGCAATTGGGAACCATTTTCGGCAATGATTGGTTCCGAAAAAACCAAGCAAAAACCCAGCAAGACCTTGAGCTTTATCAAAGAAGTTCATGGAGTGAGGTGATGGACTCTCTAAGGTTGGACAACAACGAGTCAGTAGAATCCAATGACAATGTAACAGAAGAATTATTGAAAGACAAGCTCAATTTGTTCAATAGGCACTTTGAGGAGATATCCAGGGTTCAGTCCACATGGTGTGTTTATGATAAGAAGCTAAAGGAAGAAATAATAACATCCGTGGGAAACATGTTGCTGCCAGCATATGGAGTCCTCATTGGGAGGCTCAAGGATTTTCTTGGTAACCAGGCTTATAATTATATTGAATATGGAATGTTTGAGATTCAAGATCGACTCAACAATTTGTTCCTGGGAAACAATATAGGTGACTCAGAATTCAGATGAACCATTTGGTATGTTTCATTTTTATTTTGCTTTGTGTGTTTTTAGATGTTTTTTATGGACTTGGTTCATGTCCAGTCCAAATAGCATCAGGAATTCTCAACAAATATGTCTTGTAATCTGTACAGTAAATAAAACAACCTCAAGCTACACTATCCCTAGGGCCTAGTCTTCCAACTAGTGGCTGCGTGGCTTGGCGATTAGGCACACAGAGTCACATCACACTACCAGCACTTCACATTGTGGTACTCATTGTTACAATCAGAAGTCATCAAAATTTACATAAAACAGAAAATACAAATCAAGGTTTTAAATTGTAGTCGCAGTTACGTCGCGATCTTTTATATTGTGGACAAATATGGCTAATGCAACCACAACAGCGATTGTGGGAAGGTTTCAGAGACTCCCTAAACCATTATGTTATAACTGCAGTTTCGGTTTTGGACCTTAATCTAAAACCTTGATACAGATTCCACACATGGGGAAACTACAAGGAAAGTGGCTTAAATAGCAATCCTGAACCCTAAAGCACTTCAATATCTGATATGAAGTTGACACAAGTTAGGACTTAGGAGTTCATAATCTGATAAGTCTTGAGGACCGGTGTCTATGATCTACTCAATATAGCAGTAACGAAGTCAGAAACATGTTTAATATTAGCACTCTGTGATTTTCCTTTTAACGACTCAACATATTGGTTTTGTTGCTTCGTAAACCTTTGTAACCTGTCCGCGTCCAAAGCAAAAGGGATATACTGGTCTTTAAAGTGATAAACTGGCTAATTCCTTTATTTAGTTGATAGATACCGGTCTTTAAAGATACAGAACTTGGATTAATTTAGTTTTCTTTTTTATTTCTCAATTTGATCCTGAAAAAGAACTAATTTGGTACAAGTTTTGTAAATTCCAAACTAATTATTAGTAGAGCCGGGTACATGAGATGGAAGGCCCGCGAGTTACCCATTTAACCCATTGCCCGCATGAGTTATGAGCCCTAAAATTGAGGACTATTTAATTGTGGGTCTTTTTAAGCCAATCCATATAAACATCGGATTTAATAGATTTTACCTATGGGCTTGCAAATTGGCCCGTGGGCATTTTCTAAATTTTTTACTTTCAAAATGAACTTAATTGATTCACACACGCATGCCTTCCTTCCCTCTTATGAATTAAATATATGATAAATGAAGCTTGGTATATATTTCCATATCAAGAATGAGCATTGTCTTAGGAGAAGAAATTGATGATTTAAAAGAAAGAAATCAATTAAATTGAAACTAATTGTTGTGAGTTACACATAGACTACTAGATCAACTAATTGTCCCAATTAATAATTTTTGATGCGATTCTTTATGTTCACTAATATTCCTTTTGATTCTTTAATATCTAATAAGTTAATCTTTGCATTTGACTTGGAGTGGTGTATATTACACCGGGGGTGTGGAAACAATCACAATTATGAGTAATAACTAGAATGGAAATACAAATGTATGTCTGACGTAGTCATAACCGGGGTGTGAAATTTCCACCAGAAATGAACAAATCTGTTTTGCGGGAGTCATTTCATCGTTGAGATTAGAGCTGTAAATTTGGGCCGACCAACCCATTTGAACCAGCTCACAACGAGCCAACACATTTTCGGGCCAGCCCAAGCTAGACCAAATTAAATGTGGACTATTAATTTGCTAGCCTAGTCCACCATGGGCTACGGGCCAAACAGACTGGCCTATAAACTCATTTTTTTTAAAATTGTTTAACAATATAGTTAATATAAATATTTATATATATGAAAAATATAATATAAACGATATAATATTTATATATAAAATATTATATAAAATATCACTTTATGATAACACAACTAATAATTGATATTGATATAATGCAAAAGATAACAGAAACCCAACTCGAATCCCTGGTGCAGTGTTGAATTGCCGTTTCACACCAGTGGCGAAGATCACATCACAGGTGTGAACGCATCTGTTCCTCGCATCAGCCACACTTGTGACAGGAATGAAACCCCCGCGTGACAGTGCTAGTGCCTCACAATTCTTATGGTTGAATAAAAAAATCAGTTGTAGTCACACCAGTGAGTTATTTCACACCATGGGTGTGAACCATTCTGTACATGGTTATATATTTTTAAATTCAACTAAAATATATATTTAAGAAATTAAAATCTTTTTCGGGCCAGCGGACTGCCCAGGCCACCTCAGGCCAGCCCATGTAGGGCTAGTGAATTTTTGGGCCGGGTTGGACTAGACCAAAATATGTTTGGGCCTAGATTTTGTTAACTCAACCCATTTTTATATCGGATTAAACGAGTTGGCCCATCGGGTGATGTCCATTTTTACAACTCTAATTGAGACGCAACGTATGTCTAATGTAATCACACCCAGGTGTGAACGAAACAGTTTTGCGGAATGGAATTTATTTACAACATATGTTTGATGTATTCACAACAGGATTGTGAAAATTCCCTAGGTGTGAATATTGTTTTGACTATCTTTCCTCATTTTAATTTTTTAATAACGGGCCTCGTGCCAGCCCTTCTCTCATTTCTTCTTCTTTCATTTTACCTCTTCCACTTTTCTTCACCTAAAACCCCCTGCTGTCAAAAAGGGTTATAGCCCGGCTCGCAGGTTAAATGGGTTGTTAAATAGCCAGTTTATTAGACCCGAGTCAATATAGCTCGACTCACTTAACCTGCGAGTTGAAGCGGGTCAACCCCTGGTGAGCTCGGCCAACCCGCGAGCCACATTAAAAAATAAAAAAACTAATAATTATTAAAAAATTAATAATTCATAATTTTGCATAAAAAATTAATAATTAATAAAACAATAATTGATAATTTTGCTGGTACCAAAATTAATAACATTGGTATTCTGTTTGGTCTATAATTTGTGGTTGTATTAATCTATCTGATTATAGTTGGTGGATGATGGTGGTCTTAAAAGTATCAATTGAGTTTCATTTTGTATTAGTCCATTGTTTTAGAAAAAATTAGAGAAAATGAGATTTCATTGCATATAATTTTTTCTATTTTCTAGTATTTTATTTTTTTTGTATTTAGTGAACTAACCTGTGAGTCAGTCCATGAGCCAACCCGCATAACTCACTAGCCCGAGGTGAGTTGAGTTGGGTTGTGTATTTCCTATCTCACCAAAAAAATGAGCCAACTCGACTCTACCCGTTTCCCTCCAACCCATGGCGAGCCAGCCGAGTGGGCCAGACCGGCTAGTTTTGATAGCTCCCCACCCAATCATTCTTTTTTCTATTTTTGTCTTCTTCTCACTTCCACTCACCAAATCTAAAGGACTATAAAATATTTTGTTTTTTTTACAAAAGGGGACTCTCTCATGGTGAGAGACTCACAGACATAACAAGATCTCTCACTCTCGAACCCGTCTAACACCCGTCTATGTGCTTATTATATTATATATATATATACACACATGCATGTGTGTGTAATAAAGTCAAAAAAATAGAAAAATAACTGAAAAAATAAAATAAAATATGTAAAAGGTTGAAAAGCCAAAAAATTAAAAGAAAAATGAATTAAAATATTGAGTGAAGGGTCATTTTGGTCCTTGAGAGATTTGGGCGGTGTCACATTAGTCCCTGAGAGATAGGATATTAAAATTTAGTCCCTGAGCGAGCCAAGCGTTTGCCACTTTGGTCCTTGCCGTTAATAGCTCCGTTTGATTGCTGAGATGTCGCGTTAATGGCCACATAAGACTCCTACGTGGCAGTCAACATGGGAATGAAAGTCAAAATTTTAAGTCAAAGGACCAAAATGAAAATACAACACCTCTACTCTCTCTCTCCTCCCTCTACCCCCACCACGGCACCCCCCTATCTTCTCTCTCCCACCACCACCACCCAAGCCATGGCCACCACAACCCCCACCCCTTCCGCCCCCTCTTCCTCGAACCACCTTCCCCATCTCAAACAAATACAAGATAGGAACTTTAATTGAGGGAACAAAGATTGGGCGAGAGAGAAATGAAAGCCGGCAAGAAATAGAGATGGGGAACCAACACAAACGATGATACGGTGACCCAACCGAGTATGATTCCGAAGTGGATCTTCCCAGCAAGGAGTTGGAACGACGTCCCCTCTTCTTTTCTCTGGTTTTTTTTTACTCTTTTTTCTCTGTTCTACATCTCCCTCTCTGTTCCCTTTTTTTTTGCACCTCTCTTTGGTCTCTACTCCTCTCTAGTCTCTCTGTTTTTTCACTCTGGTTTTTTCTGGATTTTCCCCTCTCTTCTTTGTTGTCACTTTGATTTTACTGCTCACTGATTTCCTTTGTTTTTTGTGTCTTTTTTCCTCTGATTTTTTCCTGTGTGTTTGTGTGTTTTTTCGTTCACAGGTTTACAAATCTAAAACAAGTTGCAGAAACAAGATACATGGAGGAAGGGAAAAAAAGACATGGAGGAAGGAAAAAAAAAAGGGCATGCGATTCAAGCACTGGAAAAAAGATGGGCAAACAATCATAGTCATAAATGGATGGAGGGGGTGGGGGTGGGGAGAGAGAGAAGAGGTGATGCCGTGGTGGGGGTGGAGGGAGGAGAGAGAGAGAGAGAGTAGAGGTGCTGTATTTTCATTTTGGTCTTTGACTTAAAATTTTGACTTTCATTCTCACGTGGACTGCCACGTAGGAGTCCTACGTGGCCATTAACGCGACATCTCAGCAATCAAACGGAGCTATTAATAGCAGGGACCAAAGTGGCAAACGTTTGACTCGCTCAGGGACTAAATTTTAATATCCTATCTCTCAAGGACTAATGTAACACCGCCCAAATCTCTCAAAAACCAAAATGACCCTTGACTCTTCAAATATTATGTATAAAAGTGGTTGGGAGTTGGAACACTTCGACATTTTGGATAGGTTATTAATTAACTTGAAATAAACGTAACCAATTTTAAAGTCAAACTCAGTTGACATTTTGGCCAGGTCATTAATGAACTTAAAATAAACGTAACGAATTAGTTTCTGTCTAATTCTTGCTCATTTCAGAAAGAACATGACACCCATACTTATTCAAATTCTGAGAAGGCTGATGCAGTTAAAGGTATGGAGATTCGTGGGTTTTGCTTCCACTTTTGTTGGATTGCTCTGTTATGCTCTCAGCTCTTCCTTCAACCACTTATTTGGTGAGTGGAATTTGTTGAAGATATCTCTTTACAGCGTTTTCAGTTCCATCATCTGTCTCATGATTTTGTTTGCAAGGACATGGCAACACTCTAGAAGTCACCGGTTCAAAGCCCATTCAGCATTTTTGGTGTTGACCATAACCTCAGTGTATTCCTTTTTCTCCGATAAGGTGATGAATGGGAAACCAGATGCATATAACCTCATTTCATGTGCTTCCTTTGCCATCATGTCACTAAGCTTGTCAAGGCTAACTCAATGCGGATTTGAAGTGGATCTCATGTACTTTTATCTCGGGTGTCTAATAATACAACTCATGAAGATTAAACTAGCGTTAGCTATTGTTGGAGCAGGTTACAGCTACTGCCTTATGATTCTTCGCTCTTCTTTCTCTTCCATAGATGAAAATGATTATCCTGTACTCGAAGATCAACGCGTACTCATTCAAGTCGATTCACAGCAACTAGCCAATACTAGTAATAGTGGTAGCCTAACGGAACAGTTCCTGATTTTTACAAAGGAGCTTCAGCTGAACAATTCGAATCTCTGAGGATACTGTTTCCCAGTGAGAGAAGACTCTGCGAAAGCGTCTTCTCGGGGATATCCTCTGCATCTGCATCTGACCTCTGTTTCTTAGAGATTTGCCGCGAAGCAACGACTCAGTTGCTGACTTACACCGATTCATTTGTAGATCAGAGCCGTTCGGTGTGGCATTTGTTTAAGGTCCTTGACGTGTTTGAGACAATGCGTGAACTGATTCCGGAATTCCAATCATTGTTCCCTGATTCATTGGTGAACGAAGCAATGAAAGTAAAGAACAAATTGGGAGAAGTAAGCAGGGACACTTTCATGGAATTCGGAAATTTGGTCTTTCTTCATACTCCGGAGGCAGAGTTAGATGCTTGGGAAGACGGTGGGGTTCATCCAATGACTTGCGAGGTCACAGGCTACTTCATTCAAGCTTTCTGGTCAAGGCCGATCCTGGACCAAGTTTTACGAGAATACCCTTTGGTTGCTGATGGAGTGGGAAAATCTTCTTCTTTCTCTGAGCAGATGGAGCGGATAATGGAGCAATTTGAGAGAGAATTGGAAGCCAAGTCCAAAATTTATAACGATCCTGCTTTGCGCTATTTTTTCATAATGAATAACCTAAGACAAGTTGAGTCCCAATTGGGAACGTTGGGGGATGATAGGTTCCGTGAAAACATTGGCCAACAATTTGAACACTATTATAGAAGCTCGTGGAATAAGGTGCTAGAGTTTTTGAAGATGGATAGCAATGAGTCAATGATAGACAAGCTCAATTTGTTCAATCTGCACTTTAAGGAGATGTGCAGCATTCAATCTACATGGCGTGTTTTTGATGAGGAGCTGAGGAAACAAATAATAATATCCCTGGAAAATGAGTTGTTGCCAGCATATGGAAACTTCATTGTGAGGTTTGAGGATGTTCTTGGTAAGGATTCCGACCAGTATATTGAGTATGGAATGTCTGGCATTCAAGATCAACTCAACCGCTTGTTTCTTCAGCAGTGGCTGAAAGGGAAGGAAAGAAGCTAGGCTAGCAAAATTTGTGTGAAAGTAGAACATTTTTATTATGACAAACATGGTAGAAAAGCATTTGTGGCCCTGTCCTATATGCCACTGTGTGTTTTCAGCCCAAAAATCATAAAGATATTTTTCCCTTTTATTGCTCATATGATATTGTAGCTTGTGGCCTTTGTACTGTATGTCATTATGTGTTATCTTTCTATTTATTTATTTTTTTTCATTTTTATTAAATAGGACAAGTTGAAGTTGCAACAGTGACCAGAGTTTTTCTTTTATTCTTGGAAAAGGATGTGCAGGCTTTTAAGTTGAATTATGTTTGTTAAAAGATTTATTTTGCATGTTTTAGTACAAGAACGGAGTTAATGGGTTGTTATAACTGAATAGCATTAATTAAACTGGCGCCTAACTTCATTGCTATTGTATTGAAGCAGTGAAGAAGGTACTTGAAGAAGCTTGATTTGTTACTTATCATTATAGGAATCAATTGCTATCCTTTTGATTTTTCTATAACATACACATTTGGAGTTTGGTGTTTTACATAAGTGGTTACCGAGACTTTCTGCAGAATAGACTGCAAAACTAGATTGAGGTAAATATTCTTTTATTTCTTAATTAGCTTAGTTATTGATATCCTTTGTCTTCACTTGCAACTTGCAAGCAAACTACACAAGTGGTGCCGGCACATCGCAGTACATGCAGAAGGTCATGAGCTACTTGACCTTTTCATTGATATCCCTTTTCATTGAATTGGATAGTCTGATCTTCCGTATACAGAAAGCATAGCAAGTTGCTCCTGCGGATGGCCGGCATCATCCAGTAACGGCTAAGGTCATGAGCTACTGCTTGTAGGTCACGACAGATCCTGGAGCAAATTTTACAAGAATACCCCAAGGTTGCTAACAGAGTGCAAGCATCTTATTCATTCATAGCACAGATAGAGCGGATAATGGTGCTCTTAGAGGGAAGATTGATTGCTAAGTCCAAAAACTACAAGGACCCTGCTTTGCGCTATCTTTTCATGATGAATAATAGGAGCCACATAGAAGCTATGAATAAAATCTGGCTATTGAGAACAATATTTTGGTGATGATTGGTTCCAAAAAAATAAAGCAAAAATCCGACAAGACCTTGAGCTTTATCAAAGAAGCTCATGGAATCAGGTGCTCAACTTCCTGCAAAGTTGGACAACAATGAGTGGGTGGCACCCAATGACAATGTGACAGCAGCGTTATTCAAAGACAAGCTCAATTTGTTTACTATGCACTTTGAGGGGATATGCAGAGTTCAGTCCACATGGTATGTTTATGATAAAAAGCTAAGGGAAGAAATAAAAACATCTGTGGGAAACTGTTAGGGTCTAACTCATCCCCACAAAACTGGCTTGTAGGGTGAGGACTGCCCACACTACATAAGCACTACACTAGCCATATCACTAGTCGATGTGGGACTTTTCAACACACCCCCTCACACATCGACTCTCAACAACACCCCACACGGGTGGTGGCCCACTACCCCACACGGGTGGCCTGGATCGAGCCCACTACCCCACACAGGTGACTCGGATCGAACCTGGCTGTGATACCACTGTTAGGGCCTAACTCATCCCCACAAAACCGGCTTGTAGGGTGAGGATTGCCTACACTATATAAGCACTACACTAGCCATATCACTAGTCGATGTGGGACTTCTCAACAGAAACATCTTGCTGCCAGCATATGGAATCTTCATTGGGAGGTTCCAGGATTATTTTGGTAACCACGCTTATATGTATATTCTATATGGAATGTTTGATGTTGAAGATCGACTCAACAATTTGTTTATGAGAAACAAGAAGTGATGTGTGTATTTGGACATTTGTTGGAGGATCTTCAAACGTTTGGGCATATTCATGGTTAAAAGATGGGTTGGCTTAGACGTATGTTTGACGGATGAACTATTTCATGTATTTCTTTTTTTTTTTGGCTTTTATGTTTTTAGATATTTTAGATAGACTTGGTTCAAGTCCGGTCCAAGTAGCACCAGGAGAGATTTTTTAGATCAACCATTTGTGAAAATGGACTTTGTCAACAAATCTGTGTTGTGAACTGCTGAGTAAATAAAATTCACACCACAATATCTCCAAGTCTTCCATTTAGTGGCCGCATGGCGATAATTTTCTTGACGATTAGACGTACACAGTCACATCACACTGTTTCAACTTTCAACAATTAGTCAGAACTTGGCAATGGCATTGTGCTACTCTTTGTTACAAGCAGCAGTCGTCAAAGTTATCAATATTTACTTGAAACAGAAAGTACAGATTTTCGCTCATGCATGGGAAGTTACAAGAAAGGCACTAAAAGGCATATGAATTAATCTGTACGGAAATTAATGTTGGAAGTGACTTAAGTAAAACCTCTGGCACCTGAAATTAAAGGATAAGACCAAATTAGGTGATACAAGAAGCAATCATGTCTTTTCGGGTGATTGATCATATTGATTAATAGATTGTAGATGTCTGCATAAACTACCCTGCTTCCAGGAAGCACGTCTTGTGTTTGATACAACAATTTTAGGAGTGTTTTATTCATACAATTGGGCATTTAGCGATGAAGTTTTAATGTATCTAGCGGGGGTAAACAATTCATGAGAGGAGGAAGAAGCCCAACAACAGCATTTTCCACACAAACCAAGTTCATAAAGCTCCGGTATTTGTTGCAATGTGCACCACTTGTGTAGTTATTTGCAACCCCACAAAATAATGGCTATTGGATATCTACAATTGTGTTATGTGGCACATAGGAGATGTTACTCATTTTGCTATCCCTTCCTAGGTGCTACTACTTGAAGCAACTCAAAAGATACAGATGAGTCGCCACCAAAGTTTATTTAATGGGAAAACATTGGAAAAACCCGTTTTAAAAGAAATGGTCTTAAAACCAAATTTAGGGTTCGGGAGTCGATTACGCGTAGGAAAGGTATTAGCACCCTACAACGTCAGTTAAAAAAGGTTACCTCTAATTAAATATGCAAATTTTGTTATCTTTTAAAATTATTTATTTTACCCCGAAAAGAAATTATTTACTTATGTATTTACAAAATATAATTTAAATTAAGGAAAGAGAAATTATAAAAATTATTTTTGCACTCGACAAGGGTGAATCCTTGCTCCTACGTATTCTCAGGTGCAAAAATCAAAGCTACGTAGTTCTTTATAGAAAATACTTGTGGGTTGATTAATTTTTAATTAATTTATTGTGAAATTGACGGAACTAATAAGGCGTCACGCCTACAAAAGCTCCTATTTAAAAAATTGAACTAAGAAAACGTCACGTCCAAGTAGTCATTTTTGATCAAATGCTAAAGTATATATTCAATTAGAGCAGGGATCAATCAAGACGTCATGCCAGGAAGACCCCCTTTATGTTTTGATATTCAAAAGAAAAGAGAACTTGAAGGTCGTCACGCCCAACAAGCCTCTTATTATTCAAATACCAATTATTAAATATACTCCTTTTTTAATAAATTTTTTAAAAGCAGGATTGTTTCTCTTATAAAATAATAATAATAAAAGTAATGATAATAATGGAGGTGTGAAACATTTTTGTCTTAAGAGATATAAGCAAATAAGAAGCCAAAAAAGAAACAATGGGCTGAACCCAAAACAGAGAAACAGAAAAAGTACAAAAGGAAAAAAAAACGAAATTGGGCTAAGCTCATACCAAACAGACTTATAACAGTATGCAAAAATCGAACTTGGGCTCATTTCCACACATCAGGCCTTATTGATGCAAAAAACTGAAATAGACAAAAGGAAATAAAAACAACGAAGATGGGCCAAAGCCCCAAAGCCATGTAATCGGGTTTTATTGTAGAAGAAAAAAGCAACAAGAATGGGCTTGATGACCCAACATTACACACATCAGATTTTGTTACCAAAAAACGAAATTAACAATAAAAAAAATAAGATAAAAACAAGGCTTAAATATGAATTTGGTCCCTGTAAAAATTCGAGTTTTGAATTTAGTTCCTATATTTAAAGTCAACTTTTTTTAATCTCTCTAAATTTTGAGTTTTGGATTTAATCCCTCCTTTGCGTTGACCAGTGTCATGTCACCCTTAAAATGCTGACGTGCCACACTACTGGCCACGTCATTTGACACATCATTTATTTATAGGGACTAAAATCAAAATATATAATTTTTCAGGGACTAAAATCAAAACATATAATCACCACCATCCCCACCCCCCACCCCTCTCTCTCCTCCACCACCAGTCCCCCCTCCTCCACCACCACCACCACCCCCACTACCACCCCTCTTTCTCCCCCCTCCTCCACCACCACTGCCAATGAGATCTTTGAAGACGAGACGTTCAATGTCCAAAACGACATCTCCCATCTCCACTGGCCATTCACCCCATCCACTCACCTCCTCCGCCACGTCCTTCTTCAACACCCCACATATCACCCCAAACAAATCCTCCTCCGGTGACTCCGACTCCTCCCTCTCTTGTATCCTTCGAAACTCCAACCACACCTGCTGCGTCTGCTCCCCCCGCGACACCGCCTTCCACGGCGGCAACCATTGGTTCAGGTTCAGGATTTCCTGGAGCGTGTCGAAAATCAACCGCCTCTGCAGCCGTGAAGCTTTCGAGGTCTCCTTCCCTTTCAGGCACTGTTGCTTCTCCAGTAACAGAGAAATGTCACTCTCTTCCGGCAAGTAACTGCAAGCGCGCAGGATCTCTGATACGTAAACGAAATCACTATCCTCCAATGCTGCCTCCTCGGATTTGCCTTCGCTGCTACCCAAAGAGAGGGGTGGGGGTGGGGGGTGGTGGTGGAGGGGGGAGAAAGAGGGGGTGGTGGTGGAGGAGAGAGAGGGGTGGGGGTGGTGGTGATTATATATTTTGAATTTAGTCCCTATAAATAAATGACGTGTCAAATGACATGGTCAGTAGTGTGCCACGTCAGCGTTTTAAGGGTGACATGGCACTGGTCAACGCAAAGAAGGGACTAAATTCAAAACTCAAAATTTAGAGAGACTAAAAAAAGTTAACTTTAAATGTAGAGACTAAATTCAAAACTCAAATTTTTATAGGGATAAAGTTCATATTTAAGCCTAAAAACAAACAACCTAAAGAAAGGAAGGCAAAAAAAGGAAAAGGGGAGTGAGAAGGGGGGTCATACAGGAAAAGGGGTAAAATCCCTAACATGAAAACCAGAGAACTGAGAGAGAGAGAAAGGGGAATGGGGCGGCCTGAGAGAGAGAGGAGGGGGGGTTCACGAAGGAGGAGAAGAAAAGAGGAAGAGGAGAGGGAGAAGGCGGAATGGGGGCGGCCTGAGCCGCGCGCCGGTGGCGGCGCCCGCGGCGGTGGCGCCCTGGTCGCGGCCACGCGTCGGGAGGGGAAAGCGAGAGGCCACGGCGTGGCCGCGCTGCCGCTGGCGGTGGTGGACGGCTGGAGGGAGTCGGGTTTCTCCCTTTTGGTTTTTCACTTCACTGTTTTTTTTATCACTGGTTTTTGGCTCTTCCCTCCTCCTTCCTAACTAGGCTGTTTTTATTGATCTACTTTCCTTCTCTGTTTTTTGTTATTGGCATTTTTGTTTACAGGGAAAGAAAGAAAGAAGATGGCAGCACACAATGAACATTTTCGCAGCATACAGGGACAATAAAAATAGCCGAATATCAGATCAAAGAGATACAAAAAGGTGAGAACCCAACCTCTTGAAGACCAACTCTGTTTTATGGTACCTGGACTTATTTCTCTTGCTCTGAACTGAGTTATGATGTACTGCTATTGCTCCTCACTGTTTGAATTTTGGATGAATTAGTACCCCAATGTGGAGTCTCTAATTCTTTGATAAGTGAGTTTGAAAATCAATTTTTTTTCCAGCCCCCGGTTCTGAACATGCGATCTCAATTTATAGGCCTGGACAAGAGTTTTTTTTTTTGGGGGAGAAGAGACAAGAGTTCTCTGTGTTCAATGGATGAAACCTGTTGGGTCACTTTTAATTGCTCCATTTGTGTTCCAAATCTCTGTTCTATGCATTGTTTCCCCCAATCCTCTGCTGCTTTCATGCTTTTGTTTGATTTCTATTTCAAAAAATCATTCCTTTTGTGTCTAACTGAGAGAGCTATTGTGTTGTTTCAGGTCAAGGCTTTCCTTTCCAGGCTTCAAGGCTACCTCACGCATAGCAGTAGGGGGGTTGACTCAATTTCAAGTTTTGTCCCTTCCCTTTGTCAAGGCATCACTGTGTTACCAGCTGCTGCTATATTTTCCTTATTTATGTATCAATTTGTAAATCTCGGTTGTTTGCTGTTGCTTCCTTCTTCTTTTCCATTTTGCCCATTTTTTGTAATTTTGTGTTTGTTTTTCTTTTCTATGTACTTGTATGCTAGCTTGCTCTCCCCTTTTTATAACAACACTCTGATGCCCTTTTTTGTGTTTTCTTTCTTTTCTCCTTTTTCCATTCTTTTTCTATTTTCGTTTTTGCAATAAATAAATAAATAAATAAAATAAAAAAAGGGGGGACAAAAATTGGTGTTCACAATACTTAGAGGTGACTCTGATTATGGTCAACCGGGCGATTGCCTATAGTCCCATTTTTAAAAGGACACCAATTGATTTTATATTAATGTTAAATTTTATAGGAATGATTTATATTATAGTAATTTTTAATCCAACAGTGAATTTTAGAATATAATTATCAGATGAAAAATTATTAGTAGTGTAACATTGCTAAAGTGTTACATCGGTGTAATTAATTTGATCCCTCCTCTATACGTATATGTGTATACATATATACAAACAAGACATATCTACAAGTGAAACAAGTATTCTAACACTTCTATACACATTATTATGAAATTATGATTTTTTAAGATAATTATCTAATCTGAATCTAACCCATGTAATGAATAAAAAGTCTACCAATGATATATCACGTTTAAAAGTATTAATCATTATCGAGTCCAATTTGCATCATATAGCTCATAGGTGTCTTTGTTTGCATTCATAAAAAAAAGCTCATAGGTGTCAAAGAAAATATAATTTATCCACCAAAAAATAAAGAAAATATAATTTATTATTAAAAAGTATTTCATGTATAATTTGAATTTTTCTAATTATTATTAACAAAGTTGTAAAATATAAACTAAAAAATATAGAAAAACTTATTGTAGCTCATAAAAATATTTTATTAATTATAATTTTTTTTTTGGAAATTTACAAAGTTAAATCAATTGATAGAAATTATTTTCATAATTACTTGTAAAGTCAATATATTTAATGTTAATTTGAAAAAAATAAATATTATTTAAAAATTATTTTTTTCATTAAATGATTAATCAAAGAAAAATAAAAATAATTTTGATTTTACATGAAAGTTTGTAAATTTAGAAAAAAACAAATGAGAGAGTAGTGTGAACAGGGTCGTTAGATAAAATAGTTGTCGTTTTATCAACAACAAAAGAAAAAAGATAACATTTGTATCAAAAAAAAAAAAAGAAAAGAAAAGAATGGCCTCCTGGTCCCTTCCTATCAAAGGTGGCCTTTCCTCGAAATTTCATCTGAAATAAGAGGGTCGCTTCTAATCCAAAGTCAATAAGATTTCTCAATATGTGTGTTGGTGAAAGTACCACTTCTTACTCAATTCAGAGAGATCATGAGACTCGTAATTAATCTCGTCCAAATTTTGAGATGGTTGTTGCAACCAGAGATATGGAGATTTGTGGGCTTTGCTGCGGCTGTTGTAGGACTGCTCTGTTATGCTCTCAGCTCTTCCTTCAACCATCTCTTTGGAGAGTGGAATTTGTTGAAGGTATTTCTCTACAGTGTTTTCAGTTTCATTATCTGCTTGTTGATTTTATTTGTAAAGATATGGAAGGACTCAAGAAGCCACCGGTTCAAAGCCCATGCTGCATTTTTGGTGTTGACCATAACCTCAGTGTATTCCTTTTTCTCCGATAAAGTGATGAATGGGAAACCAGATGCATATAGTCTCGTTTCATGTGCTGCATTTGCCATCATGTCACTTAGCTTGTCAAGGCAAATTCGGTGCGGATTTGAAGTGGATCTCCTATATTTTTTTCTCGGGTGTCTAATTGTGCAACTTATGAAGTTGAAGTTGCAGTTAGGCATTGTTGGAATGGGTTTCAGCTATTTCCTTATTATTCTTCGCTCTTCCTTTTATTCCATATATGAATCGAGTGAAAATCAGCACTACGGACTCCAAGATGATAATTCAGTAGTTATTGAAGTGGTTACTCATACACCACAACTGGCCAGTGTTGATTTTGGCAGTATGATGGAACAGCTCAAGACCTGCGTGGAGGCGTTTCAGCGTGAAAATTCGAATGTCATCGACATGCTTTTGGAGCAGATTAAGGAATACCTTGAAGACCACTCTGAATTGGTGGTGACCGACCACAACTTCATGATCGATGCGCTGCCGCCGGAAACTATCAAAGACGTTCAGGAAACCGTGAATATGATGGTGAGCGCTGGGTTTGAGAAGGACTGCTCCAAGGTGTACAGCAGTTGCCGGAGGGAATGCCTGGAGGAGTGCCTATCCAATAAAATTTTCGGGTTGCAGAAGCTCGGCATCGAGGACGTTCACAATATGCCACTTAAGGACTTGAAGCACGAGATTGAAAGATGGATTAAAGTTTCCAACGTCGCTCTCAAAATATTGTTCCCTAGCGAGCGACGACTCTGCGACCTCGTTTTCTCCTCCTCCGCCACCGACCTCTCCTTCCTGGAGGTTTGCAAGGGATCCGCTATTCAGCTGCTGAGTTTCGTCGATGCCGTCACGGTGGGGAGCCGTTCGCCGGAGCAGTGGTTTAGTATTCTCGACATGTTCGAGACAATGCGTGACTTAATTCCGGTGTTTGAGTCTCTGTTTTGTGATCAGTACAGTGTGTCGCTGAGGAGTGAGGCAATCACAATTTGGAAGAGATTGGGGAAGGCAATCAAGGGGATTTTCATGGAGTTGAGGAATCTGATTCACCGGGATCGGGAGAAGAAGGCGTTGGTCGCCAGTGGCGGGATTCACCCGATTGCCCGCTACGTGATGAACTACCTCCGTGCCGTTTGCCAGTATCGGGGGACCCTGGAGCAAGTGTTTGAAGACTCCTCACTCTCTGTGCAGATGCATTGGGTTATGGAGCAATTGGAGAGCAATTTGGAAGAAAAGTCCAAACTCTACGAGGACCCAGCTTTGGGCTATCTTTTCTTGATCAATAACGTCAAGTACATAGTTCAGATTACCGAAGATAGTGAATTGGGTACACTTTTGGGGAATGAATGGATCCAAACACACACTAGGAAAGTTTCGCAATACTATGGGAACTATGAAAGAACCATGGTGGATTTGCCCCGGTCTGGAAGATATGGTGGGGATGTTCCGCAGTTAAGGTATGTCCTCTCTTCCCCCTCCCCACTCTCTTTCTTTACCCACACTATTAATTGATCGATTATGGTTATTAACTTTACCTAGTAAGTAATTAACTGATCAGAGTCTGAGACTACTTAGCTCATGACTCATGAGCAAGTAGTTTATGCAAAGAGCGGGGTCCTGTTTTACATCCTCACAAAAAAAAAAAAAACCGGTTTCAATGGGATAGTCCCAAAGGAAAAATAAAAAAAAGTTGTTAAAAGGTGGAGCTTGAATAAGCTTATCACAGCAAGTAACAAAAAGAAAAAGCTTATCACAGCTGAGTCTAGCGCTATATGAGTAACTAGTTTATGGGTATAGTTGCCTTGCTCCTTGGGTAATTGATTTATTTGGAACCTTTTTTATGACCTAAAGTGGATTAGGCACCATGTTAACCTTCAAGTTACATAATTTGTTCAGGTGTGACTTTTAGTTTTAAAATTGTTTCATATTTTTATTTATTTGATTTGAAAACATATTTTATACATACATATATTATTTTTCCTTAACAATATAATAAAATTATAATGGAATAAAAAAGACACCACTTGTAAGAGAGAAATTCTAATGTATATATGTAATATATTTAATTTTAAGTATGATCATCATATATATTTTTAATTTATACTTTGGGTCAACTTATCTCATCCTACTTATATTTGTTTTTAATTAGAGTTATTGTCAAATTCTTTTGGATCTGGAGTGGAATTCTAGTCTATAATTTGACTCAATTGTTTCCTCCATTATAGTAATTTGCACTTCATTCCCCCCACGATAATTGAAAGAAAGAAAACAAAGGTAAAATGCTTTTCGATTTTTGGAAGTTTTCGTTCGTAATCCGTACGTACACTATTATTGATATGTAACAGAAAGGGAGATGGCTCAAAAGTATAATAGAATTTTTTTAAGGTCTTTCTTAGTAATTAATTAGGCAACATGTCGTGTGGATATTTCCTACTAGTTACACTACTCGTTTATCATATCATTTTGTATATTTTTCTACAATCCCGTTGATTAATATATATATATATATATATTTTACAGCAATTTCTTGCAAATTGACCTGATCATTGTGTTTTCACATTAATTAGCAGCAGAAAGAATGATCCGCAGCAGAGAACAATGTTCATTGCCGCATCACAATTTGGAAACACGGAGATGCCGCCGGAGGATGGGTTTACCTGGGAAAAATATGGCCAGAAAGAGATTCGTGGCTCCAAACACCGAAGGTATGATTGATTTTAACTAATCTTTCCTTAATCAACATAACTCCTCCACTATCTTGGTAGCATCAATTTAACCATCTAAAATGGACTTGTTTATGCTGATTCTTTGTATGGTTTAAGAGGATAATAATACCTACAAAACGAATAAGAGTTTGACATACGGTTCCATTAATTCAAAGGTTCTGCTGGTAAAAATTAATTGATATTTGATAGCAGATAAACTAATTGATAGTAAATGAGCATATAGTTGAAACTTGATAGTTAATAATGGATAAGGTGACTGATTGGATTGAAGTATTTGGTAAAATAAACAGTTTAACTAACTACTAAATATAAAATGACAAATTGACATGTTTATATGCTTTTAATATAAATTCTATTTTTAATATATAATTTATCACTTAGTATTTTAATTTATTCTGAACTATTTATCATAACAAAAATTAAAATATCAATTTATTGAATTTTAATTTAACTTTTAAATATTTTTATTAAACAAAAGAGATCCTATATATAAAATAATATGTTAATATGATTTTTTTAATAAATTTTATTTTTGTTGTCTAAAATATATTCTCTATTATATTTTTTCCAAATAAATATCTAGTTAGTGAAATTAGTCCTTAAAGGATTTAGGGATTAACCACCAAAAGCTTTACAAGTACCATAAAAAAAAGGATTTAGGGATTATGATTTTATGTTTTATTTAGGAAAAGATAAAGGATGTGTTGGATATGTTTCTATGCAAGAATTTCTCTCCTTTTGAAACGTTTCTTCCTTTTCGTTCCAAAAAAAAAAACGTTTCTTCCTAATTTCCAGGAGTTACTACAAATGCACCCAATCTGCGTGCGAAGCCAAGAAGCGAGTACAACGACTTGGCGACAATCCTAGCACATTTGAAGTAACATACTCCGGTGAACATACCTGCCACATGTTGCCAAAGATGATTAATGCTATATTCCGCAATAGTGTTCCTCTGGCACACGATAAATGGGAACCAGGTGAGTACAAAAGCCGAACAATGCATCAACTAATTTTAACTTGAATTTATATTTCGAGAATTTTCTTTTATATATATATATATATATAGGGAGCATATCAAGTGAGAGAACTTTTATTATGAGAGAATGAGAAGAGTGAATCATAGCCATAAGATCAAACCATAAATGGTCAAGATTAAAACATAAAGTCACATGACTTTTTTAAGTGGTCATGTGACCACTAATCAACTTTTAATCCCAACCACCCATGTATGGTTATACGGTCCAGATTTAATCTTCTCACCATCTCATATTAAAACTCCTCTCACTTGATACATCCTCTATATATATTATTCATTATTAATTTGTAGACATCATTGTGTAGCTATTAGTTAAAAAACTCATACTACCTCTGTTACTTTTAATAAGAAACGTAGGATAAAATCATCAAGACTAAAGAATGTATTGAAATGTATTAATTTTTATTAATAATGCTACAATTTTAATTTTTCCCTAGATTAAATACTCTTTGTATTAAATAGCTAAAAGTAATCTTTTCATATTTTTTTGATGGAAAATGGATGAGCTCCATGTTAAGTGATCTAATTATAAATAAGGAAAAAATTAAAAATGACCAATTAATATTATTGAAAATAAAATATTATTTCTTATAAAAAAGACCAATAAAATGACAGATTTTTGTTTCTTATAAAAAGAACTAAAAATGGTATTATAAGTGTTTATAGAAAATATTATCCAAACTTCACTTCAAAGATAATAGGATTTGCATCTTCTGCAACATGATCCCTCTATTTCACTCTTAATTCTCTTTTCTCTCTTCTTTATGTCACGACCCAAAAATTATAGTCGTGACTGGTGCACAGACTGACACTTCCAGCTTAGCAAGCCTAACAACCAAACTTGATAAACAACAATAGTTTCCGAATATCATAAATCCTGTCACAAATATGTATTACCAACCAGAGTTTTCAGAAAAACAGAGTAAAGCTCCAGATAAAGTTAAACGTGAAATACAACTCAAAATAATGTTATAACTAGACTCCCTATAGTTGCAGAATTTACATAATCCAAAGAATGAAAAACAAAAGCCACCAATAAAAGAGGCCTACCAAAAGTGATGACGCTAAATATTTGATCTGCTAACAGCCTATACTCAGCTGCCTGAGAATCTAGATGAAAAAATAAGAGGAAATGGTAAGTCTTAAAGAATTAGTGAGGAGACAACAACCAGTATGAACTAGAAAGGAAACACACACGTGACACAACGCAGGAGTAACTAATTCTAACAATTTCATGGAATATTACTAAAAAGCTTAATATTGCATACTTAAATAATCTCAATGAAACGTACACATTAAGATGATTAAACTTATAAATTTATCTTTCAAGTAAAAATACTTCAAATACCAAATTTCATTGGAGAAATAGAATTAGAAACAAACTTCATTTAAAAGAAAATATAGAAAAAAAAATCTAAAATAGTAAATACAAGAGAAACTACACGTGAGTGAACAAGAGACGGCTTCATTTCGTTGATAGCCCTGTTGTGGATAATGCCTAAATAGCTGTAACAACTTTATGATTTGATATTCTGATTTATCTAGATTTTAGGTTGTTATATTTGTTTGAATTTTAAGATTAGGATAATATTTGATATGATTAGATTAGGATCAGATTTTATTATATTAAAGCTCTATTTAAGGAGCCAATCAATAATAATACGAGACGAACATCCTCCAGAAAAACACTCTACATTCTACAACAAAATACCCTATAACCCACAAAAATATACCCATCAGTGGCATCAGAGCTCTTGGTTCTTGAAGGACCTGTGATAATGGATGCTGAAACAAGTTTTTCACAAATTGCTCCTCTCATCTTTGATGGAGAAAGCTATGACCTTTGGGCCGTGAGAATGGAATCCTACCTAGAGGCTTTAGAGACGCCGTGGAAGAGGACTACAATGTTCATCCGCTGTCAGACGATGCTACCGCTGCCCAGATAAAAAGTCATATGGAAAGAAAAATCAAGAATGCAAAGGCAAAGTCATGTTTGTTTGCTCGTGTTTCAAAAACCATCTTCATCAGAATCATGACTCTCAAAACAACAAAAGAAATTTGGGATTACTTGAAGAAAGAATATGTAGGAGATGAGAGGATACGAAACATGCAGGTACTGAATTTAATAAGAGATTTTGAGATACATAGAATGAAAGAGTCTGAGACAATCAAAACATACTCAGACAGATTGCTCACCATTGCCAACAAGGTACGATTGCTGGGAACTGAATTTCCTGATTCTAGAATAGTAGAAAAAATTCTTGTGACAGTACCTGAAAGATATGAAGCTTCTATAACCATTATGGAGAACACAAAGGACTTGGGTAAGATCACTTTGGCAGAAGTGTTACATGCATTACAGGCACAAGAGCAAAGGAGGATGATGAGGGAAGAAACATCTATGGAGGATGTCTTTCTTGCCAGATTCAACAAGAACAAGAAAAAAGAGGAAAATTACGACAACAATAATACTCAAGTTTTTCCACCTTGTCCCTATTGCAAAAAGACAAATCATCCACAAAATAAATGTTGGTGGAGACCAGCTGCAAAGTGTTACAACTGTGGCCAATTAGGACACATAGAGAAGATATGCAAGTCACAACAACAAGTCAATGTAGCCGAGAAGGACCAACAAGACGATCTGTTGTTCGTTTCATGCTTTACAAACAACAACTCCACAAAAGGTTGGCTTATAGATAGTGGTTGTACAAATCACATGACATATGATCGAGATCTCTTCAAAGAGATCAATGAAACTATTATATCCAAAGTCAGAATTGGTGATGGATCATACATTGAAGTAAAAGGCAAAGGAACTGTGGCATTTAAAAGTCAAACAGGTTTGAAATTAATTTCTGATGTTCTTTATGTTCCTGAAATTAATCAAAATCTTTTAAGTGTTGCCCAGTTATTGAAAAAGGCTACAAGGTGTTGTTTGAAGATAGATATTGTGTTATTAAAAATTCAAAAGGCAGAGATATGTTCAAAATTCAAATGAAGGGAAAAAGCTTTGCCTTAGAATTGATGAGAAAAGAGAAAGTTACAAAAGAAGAAATAGCTGAAAAAGATATGGTGATATCCGAGAAAGATACTGCTGCAAAAATTGTTAAAGTCGAAAAGAAGAATGATATAGTCAAAGATTTGGACTGTGGAAGTTGGAAAAGAAATCAGAACGATCCCAAAAATCATGGAGATAATCAAGATGCGGCTAGAAATAAAAACCGAAAGAATCATATCAAGCAATATCCAGAATCTCATAATGAAAAGAAGATGAAGAATAACATTAAGGTGGTTCCATCCAAGAAAGACGTTGAGAAGATTTACATGTACAACAGAAGGAAGAAACCAACAAATATTCAAAATTTGAAGACGAAACATGGTATTATAACAACTATTAAGTTAAGGAGGAATGTTGTGGATAATGCCTAAATAACTGTAACAACTTTATGATTTGATATTCTGATTTATCTAGATTTTAGGTTGTTATATTTGTTTGAATTTTAAGATTAGGATAATATTTGATATGATTAGATTATGATCAGATTTTATTATATTATAGCTCTATTTAAGGAGCTAATCAATAATAATACGAGACAAACATCCTCCAAAAAAATACTCTATATTCTACAACAAAATACCCTATAACCCACAAAAATATACCCATCAAGCCCTCTCCTCCTAAGGGTGGCCGTTCCCCTAGGGGCGGCTCCATCTAACAGATAGCCCTCTCCACCCGAAGTCATATAACTAGGTGCACCTAGGCCATTATCCTTGCTAACGACTAGAGGGTTCTAACATGGATTAATCCCAAAAACACATATCTTGAAATCATTTATTTCATGTCAAAGCTTGTGTCAAGAATAAAATTTTAAATATCATATTTTTAAATCCACATCATATAAATATAAACCAGTTTATGACTCACAAATAAATCAAATTCAATTAAAGAGTGATATCAATAACCATAAAAACAAATCAAAGATAAGAAGGAAAAATTTCAAAGAGCACGTTTCTCAAATAAAATAAAGAATAAATAAAATAGTTAGTATACATCAATTAAAACACATCACAATGATCGTCATCTACTCACAGCTACGTGGATTCAACTAGTTGGATCTCTAACAACTCCCGGAGAAGTAGACAAGGCAACAATTGACAAATATGAGCATCAACAACATTTTCAAGATTTTAGAAAAATATTCTAGAGCTCTACTAATCATGGTTATCCATAAAATCCCCTAAATATATACTCTAAGCTCCAAAGATAATTTCTACTATAACGTATAACATATGTCAAATACACGTTCTTTGAGTTATGAGTTGTAAGTATACCTCAATGAGTCCCAATGAACAATCTTTAGAGAATAGGCATCCTTCTCTTCACTTAGAGCACAAACCCTAACCCCCAAAACTATACGCCAAGAGAGCTTGCAAAAACTATGAGAAGCTTTGTTGGGAATGTATAATTTCTCTCAAGAATACATGAGCTTTGGGTGAGATTGATGATTTAAATGAGAAGAAAAGCAAGAAAAAAAATGGAAGAGGAAGGAAAGGGGATAGGGACAGAGGGTTCAGGTGAAAGAGGAAAAGGGAAAGAATGGAAGGGATGATAAATGATAGAGGGGGTGTCGATGGGGTGGGGTTTTAGTGTGTGTTATATATTTTTTTTTAACTTCACTTTATCTTCTTGTTTTTTCTTCATCTTCTCTCTTCTTTCGAGTTAACTGTCATTTTGGTCTCTGAAATTGTAATACGGTCTGAAACTAACGAAAATACAAATTAGCCCACAAAATACGTTGATCAATTTAGTCCCTATCGTTACAATTTTAGGGACTAACTTGACCGACGTTTTACAATTTTAGGGACTAACTTGACCGTCGTTTTACAATTTCAAGAGCTAATTTGTATTTTCGTTAGGTTTAAAGACTTAAGTGAGACCGCATTATAGTTTCAAGAGCCAAAATGACAGTTAACTCCTCTTCTTTCGCTCATCTTTCCTGTTGCTGAGGCAGCATAGCAGTAGAGAATCCATTTTCAAGATAATATGTCCGATATTATTGACCCAACTACAATTTGCAGTAGATGTGGGCATGGCTTAATAACAAAAATAATTACATGTAGGTTAAATCAATAAATTAAATAATCTATTACTATTGTGGTCAAACTAGTAGTGATTAAATATATGTTTTAATATTATATAGTATATTAAATAATAAAGTAATATAAAATATTGAAAATTTAAGACAAATCGAATTTTAAATTAATATAAATTGAGGTTTAAATATATATTTTTTGACTAGGGGCGAATGAAGCCATGGAAGAAGTCCAGAACAGATTGAGAGAACGAAACAAGGACCTTTTCTTGGAATTCGAGAATCTGATTTTATGTATCCCGGAGGCCAAGCTAGTTGCTCCGGTCGATGGTGGGCATCATCCTATACTGGATAAAGTGACGGGCTGGATGGAGAAGCTTATTCTACCTCCCTACCACATAGTTGCACATGTAGCGGAAACATCTTCACTCGGAAAACAGATGAAGATGACATTGGAGCTGTTAGAGAGAACATTGGTAGGGAAGTCCGAAAGCTATGAGGACCCTGCTCTGCGCCATTTTTTCATGATGAATAATTGGAGACACGTAGAAATGGTGAATGAACACAGGGGATATTTTCTTAGATATAGCAGAGAAAAAGTCCGACAAAACCTTGAACTGTATCAAAGAAGCTCATGGAATAAGTTGTTAGACTTTTTGGAGTTGGGCAGCAATGAGTCAGTGGCACCTAATATCGCAGTAGAGTGGATGAAAGGCAAGCTCAGTTTGTTCAACATGCACTTTAGCGAGATGTGCAGAGTTCAGTGCACATGGTTTGTTGGTGATGAGAAGTTAAGGGAAGAAATAATAATATCTCTGGAAAACATCTTGATACCAGCGTATGGAATCTTCCTCGGCAAGTTTCAGGACATTCTTAAAAACCACGCTTATGATTATATTGAGTATGGATTGTTTGACATTAAAAGTGGACTCAACCGTTTGTTTTCTTGAAAGCTAGCCAAATGATGTTCAGAGATGAACGAACCATATATTTGTTTTATGTATGTTTCCATTTTATATATGTTGTTTATGTTTTACACATGTTTCAGAAGGGATTGGTTCAACTCTACTCTGCTTCCAAGAAGCACGTCTTGATGCAATGATTTTATGATTGTTCTGAGGCTCTGAGCTCTAATTCTCTATGCAGTTTCGGTGCTCAAGTTTTAGTATCAGTAGCAGGAAAAACAACTATTTCGTTCATTATAGCAGTAACGTAGAGCCAAACCAGCTATTTCTTTCACATAGTGCTGGCTGACTCCGACTCAAATGTTCAGTGGTCTAATTTGCCAATGAATTTTATAATAATTTTTTCGGCAAGAACATTGATTGCTAGCATCATGAATTGGTGTTCATCTCACTCTGTGCACCGAAAAATCCTCTTAGCAACTAACAATAGGCAAGTTTCATGTTCAGTCATGATGGATTCATAAACCTATACATGCAGTAATTCAACCAAGCCATTTTTAGTCAACATGTTCCACCAATGCCCCTCTCCAGTTATTGAATCATAAGAATGTGGTTGTCTGGCAATCCTAATATTTAGCAATTGACATTAAATTCAAATGATAAAGTAGCAAGTTAATTTGGAAAATAAAATAGATATATGATAGGAAAGAATGGCATGTCATATTTAACGGTATACTCAATATGGAGGTTAACGCCATTATCCCCGAAATAAATCAAGGAGTCTTGCCTCAATATCCTCCTTTCCATACTTGATATATTTATCAGCATGCTCACCAAAATCTGGAACACCCTGAAACCTCCCAATGAAGTTTCCATACGCTGGCAACAAGGTTTTCTCAAGGGAAATCCTTATTTCTTCCCTAAGCTCCTCATCAAACACAAACCACGAAGATTGAACCCTGCATATATCCTCAAACAGCTTGTTGAACGACTTGAGCTTCTCTTTCATTGACTTCGCCACCCCATTAGGTGGCACCAGTCCATTGTCGTCGAGCTTCAGAATCCTTAGCACCTTGTCCCACGAGCTTCTTTGATACTGCACATGGTACTGCCCAACTTTTGCAGTGTGCTTTGTGATCCAATCCTCTCCTAAAAGGGTTCCCAATTCACTATCTTTGGTTTTCTGAACAATGTACCTGCTGTTATTCATCAAGAAAACATAGCACAAAGTAGGGTCCTTGTACATTTTGGACTTTGCTTCCAAATTGCTCTCCAGTAGTTCCATAATCCAATCCATCTGCACTGAGAGAGAGGTAGAGGAGGGCATTCTATCATCAAGCTTGGTGTGTTCCTTCAAGGGATGTCCATAGTCTTTAAACACTTGCTCCAGCGTTTGCCGTGACTCACAAGCGACCCGGAGGTAGTTCATCACGTAACGGGTAGTCAGGTGAAGCCCGCAGCCACTTCCCGCTGCCTTAGCTGGATGTCGGCGAATACGATTCCCCAACTCCATTAAAGTGCCTCTGATTGCTTCCCCCAATTTCTTCCAAATTTTGATTGCCTCATTCCTCAGCGAAAGACTATACTGATCACAAAATAGTGACTCAAACTCCGGAATTAGGTCACGCAATGTTTCAAACATGTTGAGGATTCTAAACAACCGCTCCGGTGCACGGCTCCCGATCGCGATGGCATCGGCGAGATTCAGCAGCTGAATGGTGGATCCCCTGCAAATCTCCATGAAGGAGAAATCCGCAGCGAAGGAGAATCCGAGGAAGACGCGATCGCAGAGTCGCCTCTCGGTGGGGAACAGTATCTTGAGAGCGACGTTGGAAGCCTTAATAATCCATCTTTCGGTCTCGTGTTCGAATTTGTAAACGTCCTCGATACTAAGCTGTTGCTGCAACCGTAATAGTTTATTTGTTAGGCACTCCTCCAAGCATTCCCTCCGACAACTGCTATACACCTCAGAGCACTCCTTCTCTAACCCAGCACTCATCATCAATTTCGCGGCTTCTTGAAGGTCGTTGATCGTTTCCGGCGGCAGTGCATCGATCATGAGATTTGGATTTTCCTTTGGTCGGAGAAAGTACAACCCGTCCAATTCAGAGTCATCTTCTTCAAGGTATTCGTTCACCTGCTCCAAGAGCATGTCCATGATATTCGAATTTTCTTGCTGAAGCATCTTTACACAAGTCCTGAACCGTTCCATCATACTTGCAATATCACTACTACTGGCCAGCTGTGATGTATCAACTTCAATGATTACCGAATTTTTATCTTGGAGTTCGCGATACTGATTTTCTGCTGCAGCATCTATGGAAGGAAAGGAAGAACGAAGAATAATAAGGGAATAGCTGAAACCCACTCCAACAATGCCTAACTGCAACTTGATCTTCATGAGTTGCACAATTAGACACCCCAGAAAAAAATACATAAGATCCACTTCGAATCCGCACCGAGTTTGCCTAGACAAGCTGAGTGACATGATGGCAAAGGCAGCACAGGAAATGAGGGTATATGCATCTGGTTTCCCATTCATCACTTTGTCGGAGAAAAAGGAATACACTGAGGTTATGGTCAACACCAAAAATGCTGCATGAGCTTTGAACCTGAGGCTTCTTGAGTCCTTCCATGTCTTTACAAAAAAAATCAACAAGCAGATAATGAAACTGAAAACGCTGTAGAGAAATATCTTCAACAAATTCCACTCTCCAAAGATATGGTTGAAGGAAGAGCTGAGAGCATAACAGAGCAATCCAACAACAGTGGAAGCAAAGCCCACAAATCGCCATACCGCTGGCTGTATCAGCCACATCCGAATTTGGATGAGCATGGGCGTCATGATCTCTTTGAATTGGGTAACAATTACTTTCACCCACACACATTCAGATAGGAATTCTTAATGGTTTTAGATCACAAGCTATGAGTTATCCTCTAATTTCAGATGAAATTTCGAGGAAAAGGCACCGGACCACCATTCATCCTCCCACCAGCTGTAATAATTTCGAGTTCTTTGAAGGGAGCTATGTTTTCTATGAAGTTATTAATTCTGTTCACACTGGTTTATCTTTATATTCTTGTAAATCAAAACCATAGTACGTTAAGGTTAATACATAAAGATTAAGAAAAATTTAATGGAATTAAAATATCAGTATATGTAGACTAAAACGCCCTGTTTAATGAAAGAGTATAATTTGTTTTTTTTATAACAAAGAGCTAAACAGTCCAACGAAAAAACCAGAAAAGACAAAGTTGTTTAAAATAAGTAGTGTAGCAATTTTTAAATAAAGGTATAAATAAAAAAAATAATTAATGAAACTTTAAAATTGTAAAATAGTAATAGTTTTCGAACAAAAATAAAAAATTAAAATTACTATAATTTTGGAACAGATAGTGTTATTTTTCTATAACTTCTAAATATGATTTAACTTTTTTCAAATTAACATTTACTATAATAACTTTGGGAATAATTACGATAATAATTTTCTATTGAATAATTTTTAGAAATTAAACTTAAAAATTTTAAAAATAATAAAATAATTTTTATCAACAGGACCAGCCTTTTTTAAATTTTTAGCTTATCTGCTATCAACTTTTTCTAAAATTTAGAATTAAATATGGACCTAGATTCTCGGTGTAAGAGAATCACGTTGTAGAGAGATCGGGACCATTGGATGGAGATCGGATGGTTCACATTTTTATGTACTAAAATAGATTAAAAATATATACTTGAAATATGAGTCATCCGATCTCCATCCAATGGTCTCGATCTCTCAACAGCTTAGAGTGTGATTTCCCTACAACAGGGAATCCAAAATCATTAAATAGGACCCAGATTCTTTGTTGTAAGAGAATCACGTTGTTCACACCATTGAGATATTGAAACCATTGAATGGAGATTAGACAAGTCATGTTTTTATGCACTAAAACAGATTAAAAATATATACTTAAAATGTGAACCATCTAATCTCCATCTAATAGTCTTGATCTTTCAATGGCATAAACACAATATTTTTATTAAAATATAAAATAAATCTCCATACCTCTGCCTGCAACATCCATCTCATAATTTGGATGAGAGTTGTCGTCATGCTCTCTCTCAACTAAGTGAGATTTACTTTCACGAAACAAATATCCAGAAAGCAACCTAAATTGACTTTGGATCATAAGCAACCTCTTGAAACGGGGCCAATAGGCCATTCATCGTGAGCTATGTCTTCTATTAACTCTGTTCACACTACTCTATCTTTCTCATTCTAAGAGTTTTAATTTTTGAACCAACACTAAATTTTCAACACCCATCCCATACCTTTCTCATTTTCTATTACATCTATTACCTATTTCTCTTCTATTTCTATCTCACTCTTGGTGTTGTTTGGATTTAAGAGGTGTATGGAAATCATTTTTCTTCTAATAAATTTCCAACTTGTAAGACCAAAATTGATATGATTTTTCTTTAATTAATTATTTAATGAAAAAGATTTAGTTCTACATAAGATTTAAATTTTTTCAATTTAGCATAAAATATCATATCAAAAGTGTGGAGTAAAAAGCCAATGACATTAGAGCTCATCTTTAGACTAAGATTTTAAAATGAGATCAATGACTAAGAAGCAAGATTTAAATTAAATAAACTATGACAAAATAACATATAAATAAAATAATTAGTTGGTCATTAAGTGATAGCTTTTTTTTTTTTTAATATACCAAGTGATAACTTGTTTAAAAAATAATAAATAGAATCCCTAGCAACTGCGCAGGCCAGTTTCCCCATTTGGCTAGAAGTTATGATTACATGGACTCGATGGATCTTCCCTCAAGATGGTTGGATTAAATGCAATTGAGATGGTTCTTTATCTAGAGGGGGTGTCGCTAACCGTAGAGAGCTGGCAAAACCGGTTTTTGGGCCAGCCCGAGCCCGGTCCACATCGGATTTGGGCTTTATCGGACCAGGTAAAAAAAAACCCAAATTGAAAACGGACTCGAATTTATGTGTCTATGCCCTCCACTTTTTTAGCTCAAGTTTTAGCTTATATTTTTCGGGCGGCCCGCTTCGAGCTCGTGCTTTACTGGGTTCGGGCTTTGTTGAGTCGGGTCAAAAAGGCCCGAATTAAAAACGAGCTCAAATTTGTGTGTCCAAACCCTCTATTTTTTGAGTTTTTTCGGCCAGACCCATTTTGCCAGCTCTACCCGTCGTGGGGTGTTGCGTGATGCGCGCGCTGGGGCGGTGGCTTGGAGGCTTTTCGCAATGGCTAGGCTCCTGTTCCGTTTTAATGGCTGAACTATGGGGTATTGTCACTTCGTTTGATTTGGCTTGGTCCAAAGGCTTTAAGAAGGTTGAAACGCACCGTTTAAGTAAGTGAGGGAAAAGGCCACTCTTAGGAGGAGAGGGCTATCAATGAGATATAGCCACCTCTTGGTTCTCTCATGTGTGATTTCCCTTGTATTTATTTTGGATTTTTACTACATTCTTTAGTAAAGTTTATTTTTATTTTCTTCTCCTCAATGTTTTTATGCTGTAGAATAAATTTACAAATTTAATTATTTTAATGTGTACGTTTTATTGGGATTGTTTAAGTCTACAATATTGAGCTTTTAGTAAATTTTGCTATGAAGTTTGTTAGAATAATTACTCGTGCGTTGTGTGTTTCCCTTCTAGTTCATGGTGGTGGTTGTCTTCTCACTAAGTATTTAAGACTTATCTTTTTCTTTTATTTTCCATCCAGATTCTCAGGCAGCTGAGTAGTAGGCTGCTAGCAAATTGAAGTATTAAGCATTGACATACCTTTTGGTAGGCCTCCTTGATTGGTGGCCCTTGTATTGTGTTCTTTTGAATTATGTAATTCTGCAACTATAGGAAGTCTAGTTATAAACTTATTATGAGTTGTACTTTGTCTTTAACTTTTATGGAGATTTATTTTGTCATTCTGGATTCTGCAGGTTGGTGATTTATACTTGTGAGTTGTGACAGACTTTCTGATATTTTTGGGGAATGTTGAAAATGCAAAAGAGACTCTGTCGAAATTTTAGTAAAATATTATGAAAATAAATATTGGTTAGAGATTGTTGTTGTTTGTCTAGTTAGATTGTTAGGCTAAATGTTTAAGTCTGTGCGTCGGTAACGGCTCAAGATTTTGGCTCGTGACACAGGTTATTGTTGAGACAGATTCTTTGGTTGCAACTCAGCTTATCAGTGGTGGTTGTCATGATATGCACCCATGTGCTCCGTTGGTGGCCCATATTCACCAGTTACTGCATTGCCAATGGCAGGTTCACATCCAGCACACCTTCAGGGAGTCCAATCAAGTTGCAGATTGGCTCGTGGGTTTAGCTCACTCGGTCACCTAGGAGCTTCACATTTTTCATTCTCCGCCTAATGGGTATATCTCCCTCTTATAGCATGACTATGCTTGTACTTGGCTTAGTAGAATTGTTAGGAGCTAGTTTGTAGCTTCCTTTTCTATCCAAAAAATTAATAATAATAAATAGAGTATTATATTTTAGGCTTAATGATGTTTTTGGTCCTTCCAAATTTACTCGTTTTGATTTTAGTCCTTAATAATTTTGGTTAAACTTTTTTAGTCCAATAAAAAAAAATTTGTTTAATTTTAGTCCTTTTAGTAATTTAGGGCTGTGGTGGCATGGACACGTTATCTCATTAATCTGACGTGTCATATTCAAGTGCCACGTAAGCACGCCACGTACATAGGGTCAAATTTGCAGAGACTAAAATCAAAACAGACCAAAATTTCAGGAACTAAAATCAAAACAAACCAAATTTTTTTCTTCCCTCCACCACCCCCACCCCGCCTCTCTCTCTCCTCTCCTCTCCTCCCACTCCCACCACCACCAGCCCACCACCACCACCTTCTTCCTCCTCCCTCCACCCCTAAAATTTCGAAATGTACACACAGAATGAGGTAAAATTGGTTTTCGTTTTTAGCCATTCATAATGCTCTATGTTCATTTCTAGTCAGGCAAGAGTGTATTACCATACGTAACAAATATAATTGGTAAAATAAACAAGCAAAGATAACAAGCATGAAGACGTATATTTTAGTTGGAGAAATGCCATGTCCCCTTTCCAGAACCTTATCCTATTGCTTCTGTGTGTACATTTCGAAATTTTAGGGGTGGAGGGAGGAGGAAGAAGGTGGTGGTGGTGGACTGGTGGCGGCGGTGGTGGTGGGAGTGGGGGTGGGGGTGGGAGGAGAGGAGGGAAGAGAGTGGGTGGGGGTGGTGGTGGTGGTGGTGGAGGGAAGTAAAGAATTTGGTCTGTTTTGATTTTAGTCCCTACAAATTTGGCCTGTTTTGATTTTAGTCACTGCAAATTTGACCCTACGTATATGGCATGCTTACGTGGCACTTGAATATGACACGTCAGATTAATGAGATAACGTGTTCATGCCACCTCAGCCCTAAATTACTAAAAGGACTAAAATTAAACAAATTTTTTTTTATTGGACTAAAACAGTTTAACCAAAATTATTAGGGACTAAAATTAAAACGAGTAAATTTGGAAGGACCAAAAACATCATTAAGCCTATATTTTATCATTTGGCTTAATGTTAGCAAAGAAAAGAAAAAACCATTCAAATTTGAGCGAATCACACCTGTGAAAAATGTCACACGGATGATGTGAACACAATCTGTTTCCTTCTGTTTTTAAAAACACCAAACCAGAGCTAACCACAACTGGGTAATAATTCCCACCCCTAGTGTGACACTTGCAGACCCTCTTAAGAAACCTACAGGCTACAGACCTGGAACCCAGAAGCGACCACACCAGTAGAAAATTTCACATCCCTGTTATGGTCGATGTTGATACAAAGAACTTTGTCAGCTTTGTGATAACCACACATGTGGCAGATTTCATACCCCAGATTTGAAAATACCAATTGTGGCAACTATTCAAATCCAAAATGATAATAACTAAAATTATAAAACAAGTATAGTTGGAACGTGTCAGGTGACCCAAGAATCAACTCAAACATGGCCCGGCCTAAACCCGGGTTCTTAATTTGGACGTACATTCACAATAAAAATTGAACGTGCATACACAAGCTTAAGGAAGTTTAACTTCTAAAACTGCCTAAATAGGACAAGAAATAAAACTTACATAAAATCTACACAAATTAAGTATCATCATTCCTTTTTGTGTATTAATTTGACCATACATCTATCAATCCTAAAAATATGGCTTCTTTACCTACCTAGTCCACCTTAGGTAGAAAATAAGTAAACATAAATATTTAATATTGACTTAAAGTATTTAGAAAAAGAGTGATGATTTATGAACCCCCAATAAATACATCCACTTATTCCACACCTTTAATTTCTCTCTATCTTTATCTAACTATCATATCACATATATCATCATATTTTATTATTTTTCTCTCTTCTCTCCCTATTCCACTCTAATCTTGAGAAGGTTTTTTCTTAGCAAACGCTTCGCGCATTCTTACCGCCGCCATCTTGACCCCTTCCATAACACTAGAAACAACAATATTGTCCTGTTGTGGTGTATGGACCTCAATAACCACAGAATTTTCATCTTGAAGTTTAGGGTAGTCATCATTTTCTGCTGTGGTATCTACTGAATTTTCATCTTTGAGTTCAGGGTACTCATTTTTTGCTGCACCATCTATGGAACACAAGGAAGAACGAAGAATAATAAGGAAATAGCTGAAACCCACACCAACGATGCCCAACTGCAATTTAATCTTCATGAGTTGCACAATTAGACACCCCAGAAAAAAATACATAAGATCCACTTCGAATCCACACTGGGTTTGCCTGGACAAGCTCAGCGACATGATAGCGAAAGCAGCACATGAAATGAGAGTATATGCATCTGGTTTCCCATTCACCACTTTATCAGAGAAAAAGGAATACACACAGGT
Source organism: Glycyrrhiza uralensis (assembly GCA_030159175.1). Lineage (NCBI taxonomy): Eukaryota > Viridiplantae > Streptophyta > Magnoliopsida > Fabales > Fabaceae > Glycyrrhiza > Glycyrrhiza uralensis. The sequence continues at coordinate 8,121,651 of BRZY01000006.1, forward strand.
GATGGTCAAAACCAAATATGTTGCATGAGCTTTGAACCAGAGACTTCTCGAGTGTTGCCATATCTTTAGAAATAAAAGCACCAAACAGATAATGAAACTGAAAACGCTGTAAATAACTATCTTAAACAAATTCCAATCTCCAAAGAGATGGGTGAAGGAAGAGCTGAGAGCATAACAGATCAGTCCAACAACAGCAGAAACAAGGCTCACAAATCTCCATACCTCTGGCTGCAACAACCATTTCCGAATTTGGGTGAGCGTTGGCGTCATGATTTTGATGAATTGAGTAAGAATTACTTTCACAAACACAACATACAAAGAGCAACCTTTATTGACTTTGGATCAGAAGCTATCCTCTTCAAACGGGACCAGTAGGCCATTCATTGTGAGCTATGTTTGTTATCTATCAACTCTGTTCACACTATCTTTCTCATTCTTGTAAACTTCCAACTGCCATGTAAAATCAAATTAGCATAAAATATCATGACTGCAAATAATTATGAAAATAATTTTCTACCAATTAATTTAACTCCGAAAATTTTCAAATTAAAAATCTCACAATTAGTGAAATAATTTTTATGACCTAGAATAAGTTGTTCTAATGTTTTAGTCTATATTTTAAATTTTTATGAATATTCAAATTATACGTGAAATACCCTTATAATCAATTATATTTTTCTTTGGCGCCTCTGAGCTAATGAAACAAATTGGGTTTGATAATGATTAATACTTTTAAAAGTGACATATCAATATTAGACTTTTTATTCATTACATAGGTTTAGGCCTTGAAAAATGGTTGGGAGACGAAGTTGGGAAAGGTGGGGAGAAGGTAAGGGACATGTTACAAAATTTTTTACAGTGTAATGGAACACTACTTTTAACTAGTGTACCTTAAACATCCCCTTAGGCCATAACTAATATTGATTCAATTTAGTTATATATAAGTTCATAATATGTGCATAATGTGAGAATGATGCGTGAAAATAAGTAAAAAAAAAATTGCACATCAATCAGTTCAATTTAGGTTCATCGGATCTATCCGATACCTAAAATAAACACATAAGTTAGATAAAATCAAAATTGAACTAAAACCAATTACGTAAGTGTTTGGATTATTTGTAAACGTAAATTTGAGTCAAACTCATTTAGTAAAAAAGTATGACCCAAATAAGAAATCTAACAACATTTGCAAACTCAGTTTAGTGACTAACATACATTTGAACACTCCAAATGACAAACCAAACACACTCTATATGATCCAACATAATTTTTTTTCCTTTTACATTAGATTGATTCTAGTGTTTAGCTCGTGCTTTTTTTTAATTCTAAAAAAATAACTTTTTTGAAAACAAACAATTAAAAAAAACTCTTACTAATTTCTTTTTTTACTTTTGTATTTAGAAAAGTAAAAATTAGTTTTAAAAATCTACAATAAAACACCCCCTAAATTTGTTAATTCAGTAAACTCGTAGTCTCTGAGTTTTGACAAAATTTTAAAAGCTGCACAGTGAAAGATTGAATAAAAAACAAAAATGGGTGAGAAGATCGTAAGACTGGAAGGAAGGGAGTCAAGGGACAGTGCCCTGTGTCTTCCTTTTTATATAAAGCCGGCCAGTAAGCCACACTGCTGCTTCTTTTTTTATATCAACAAGAACAAGAACAAGTTCATAAAAGGAAAAAACACTGCTGCTTCTTGAATTAATCAATTGACTAACCTTTATCTCTCTTTAGACACTATCAAACAAAAGCAAAAGATGAAAAAGCAGATATTCTCCGGCCCAAATCAAATTCCAACATCCCAAAAAATCCCTATTTAGTTGGAACAACCCATGAGCTTCAGTCTTGTTCAATAAAATACAAAATGAATCTTCAATGAATGAACTAAGCAAATGCTTGGACCTGAACCAAGCAAATTTAACACATAAAAACCCGGGGGAGAGAAAAAGGGAAGGGGGGATTGGAAACGAACATACTAAGTATTATAAATCCTCTTCGTTGATTCATTAAAATGACACTATTCTAAGCGCAGCACAATTGAAGAGTTGCTTTAGCAAAGACCAACAAAAACCACCTCAATGTTACAACAAAAATGTCAATTTTATAACTCAGATGGCTCTCAACAAAGAAATCCTTTTCAATCCTCCATAATGAAGCTGAACAGAACAACATACAGCACTATTTATATAATACAACATGATAGTATACAAGATCATAATTCTTTTACGTTTGTGATAATCAAAATTTCGTATTTCAATTACACTACAAATACATACACACACAAAAACAAGCAGCTTTACCTTCCCTTTCGGCTACCACTTGATCCACTGCTTCCCTGAAACAAATCGTTGAGTCTTGCCTCAATATCCTCCGTTCCATACTTGATATACTTATCAGCATGCCTACCAAGTTCCGGAAAACTCTGGAACCTCCCAATGAAGTTTCCATAAGCTGGCAGCAAGATTTTCTCAAGGGAAATCCTTATTTCTTCCCTAAGCTGCTCATCAAACACAAACCACGAAGACTGAACCCTGCATATATCCTCAAACACCATGTTGAAAGACTTAAGCTTCTCTTTCATCGATTTCACCACTGCATTAGGTGGCACTGATCCATTGCTGTCCTGCTTCAGAATCCCCAGCACCTTATTCCATGAGCTTCTTTGATACTGCACATGGTACTGCCTAACTTTTGCAGTGTGTTTTCTGATCCAATCCTCTCCTAAAAGGGTACCCAATTCACTGTCTTTGGTCTTCTGAACAATGTACCTCCCATTATTCATCAAGAAAACATAGCACAATGCAGGGTCCTTGTACATTTTGGACTTTGCTTCCAAATTGCTCTCCAATAGCTCCATAATCCAATCCATCTGCACCGAGAGAGAGGAAGAGGAGGTTACTACTCTATCATCAAGCTTAGGGTATTCCTTCAAGGGATGCCCATAGTCTTCAAAAACTTGCTCCAGTGTCTGCCGTGACCGGCAAGCGGCACGGAGGTAGTTCATCACGTAACGAGTAATCGGATGAAGCCCGCCACCAGGGACTGCAGCCTTTGCCGGGTCACGGCGAATCAAATTCTCCAACTCCATGAAAATTCCCCTGATTGCTTCCCCCAACCTCTTCCAAATCGTAATCACCTCATTCCTCAATGACACACTGTACTGATCACAAAACAGGGTTTCAAATTCGGGAATTAGGTCACGCAATGTCTCGAACACGTCGAGGATCCTAAACAACCGCTCCGGCGAACGGCTTCCGATAGCGACGGCGTCGGCGAAATTCAGAAGCTGAATGGTGGATCCCCTGCAAACCTCCATGAAGGAGAAATCCGTGGCGGAGGAGAATCCGAAGAAGACGCGATCGCAGAGTCGCCGCTCGCTGGGGAACAGTATCTTGAGAGCGACGTTTGAAGCCTTAATCCATCTCTCGATCTCGTCTTCGAGATCCTGCCATGGCATCTTGTGAACGTCCTCGATGCTTAGCTTCTGTAACCCTAATCTCGAGAGGCTTTCTTCTAGAAATTCCCTCCGGCAACTGCTGTACACGTGCGAGCACTCCTTCCCGAACCCTCCAGCCACCATGCGCTTCGCGATCTCGTGAAGGTCGTTGATCGTCCCCGACGGAAGCGCGTCGATCACGATGTCGTAGTCGGTTACTGGCATCGCCACAGGAATCTGAGCCTCCTCTCCTCCAACACCGTTCCTCGCTTCGTCGTCGTCGACGACTTCCTCGTCCTCTTCTTCCGAGTCGAACGGTAAATTGTCGGTTGACTCGGCGTTCCGGTAGGAACGAGTTAGGTCGAACGACTCACCGCCGCGCTCCATGAGGGATCGGAACTCGTCCTCGAGGCGGAACATGGCGTGCTGGAGCATGTCCTCGGCGCGTACGAGGCACGCGGAGACGGTTTTATCAGCAGCGAGGTGGTTCCACTCGGCGACGGCGGCTACGAGGTCGTCGACGGCGTCGAGGAAAGCACCGGCGTCGGCGGAATCGGCCCAGATTGGGTGGTCGGAGGAGACGTAGTGAGAGATCCTTCGGTCGAGGGTTTTGAGGGAGTGATCCAGTGCGGCGCATGCCCTTGGATCTGCTGCATCTGCACCCTTCTCCGAGAGGTTCTCCTTCGAGAACCTTCCATCGAAGTTTGAGAATATCTGGAGGATATCATCAGCCATGTTGCTGTTGTGGCCCAGTGTTTTCGCTATGTGCCGTGCCACAGCCAATAATTTCTCTTCACCGTTTTCAGACATTTTCAGCGAACGCTAGTTAGTTCAGCAATCATCTCACTTGTTGCACCGAGAAAAATGAAGACTAGAGAAATGGTACGGAGTTAGAAGAGGAAGGTGCGAATAATGGAATGACGAATTTGCCCCTTTGGGGACGCGGTTTGTGAAATAAGTGGAGGGTAGAGGTGGTAAAGTGGGAAATTTCGCGGAGATTGATGGGGCAAAGAAGACCCAGAGAAGAAGATTAAGGGTCTGTTTGGATTGGCTTATGCAGAGCTTATGAACACAGCTTATGACTGATTCATAAGCTATTTTGGGCTTATTTTTCATAAGCTACCCAGGATAGCTTATCAAAACAGCTTATGGCTTATATAAAATAAGTTTCACTATAATTTTTTTTCGATTATAAAAGTAGATTATACAGCTTATGCCATAAGCAGTAGATAAGCTTGTTATCCAAACAGGGCCTAAAGCATAGAGTGAACGTGGAAAGCGGTTTCATTGATTGATAGTCGTTGCAGGTAGCTTTGGGTTTTTTTTTTTTTTCCTATGCCTTCTCCGTGTTTCTATTGGTGGAACTAGGAGCTTGAAAATTCCAATGTTGTAGTTACGTCTTTTGACTGGACTTCTGAGGTAATTCGATTGTTGCGAAAATAGAAAAAGGATAAGAGATTGATTTTGATGGTTTTTGTTCGGAATGGATGACCGAAAATTGGTCCTTTTCTTAGTTGAATTTATAGTCTTTTTTAAAATTATATTTATTTATATCTCTTGTAAAAAATATCGAAATACTCTTTTTATTTTTTATCATAAAATCCACACTTTTCATATTTGATAAGTAAATATGTATTATACTTTAGTTTATTTTGATATGATTATGTTTTTTTATGTATTTTTCTCTGTTTTTTCAATATAATTAATATATAGTTTAAACATTTACTATAAACAATAATACAATAAAAGATAAAATAAATTTTTTTGAACAAAGCACTAAAAATGGTTTAAAATGTGTTTAAACTTTTATTTGACATTGATAGTTTTAAAAAAAAAATCTTGAAAGGATAGTTCAAAGTGTTGGACATTATTAAATGGTTCGTTTATGTTAAAATAGACTAAAATAAATGTGAAATTTTTTACATAAACATTGATATTTTTTTTACTATAAATAGAGGTTCTAAATAATTTATAAGGAATTTCAAGCAGGAAAAATTTAAGATTGGAGCAGTTCTCTAGACCTTTGGTGATTGTGACTATGTGGGAACCAAAGTTGAAGATTCAATGCCTCTTTCCACGGATTGTATTTCTTTTCCTCTTGTTTCTCTCTCAATTTTATAATGTGTCACTAAACCCCTTAGGTTAGAGGAAGATAAATCTTAGTTCAATTTCTATGTAACAAACTTCTATCTCTTAATTCAATGTCACTAAACACCATAATTATAATGATCATATAGATAATAAGACTTTATGGTTGTATGTTCAAGTAAATTCTTATGTGTAATGTTTGATTTGAATTAAGAAAACCCAACTAATTAGGATTTTTTTGCTTTGGGTCAAAGGGAGTATTTATCAATTAAGGAACTAAATTTAGTCTAATTCAGTGAATGTTGTTTAGATTTCTTTTACAGGTAGATTTTAGTAATGAGTATATTATGTTAATAAATGATCAAATACACGACTTTTTTATTATTCAAATCACCATGTCCCTCTCTCAAACTATCTTACCACTGCTGAATGTTATTTGGATTGAAAGTGGAATTAGTTTTATAGAAAGAGAGCTAATTAAAATGATTCTAACTTAAAAGACAGTGCATTGAATTGGCATAGCATCCATGTTCACCAACTGAGAATTGGCATGAGTGGTTAAGGTCTCTCATCTCTTAACTAAGGTATTTGATTTGAGCCTTAGATATGAAAAAAATTCCAACTGAAAGATATGATATTACTCCATGTATAATAAAAAAAAAAGCATCCATGTCCTTTTCATATGCATTTATTATAGTTAATAGTCGGCAGTCCTCTAGACTTTTTCCAAGTATCTAATTAGGTTGATTCAGATTTCAAAGATATTGCAAGTCCTCTAATTTTTTTTTTTGATATGCAATTGCAAGTCCTTTAATTATCTTTCGTTTATTAAGTCACTATATATATATATATAATCTGTACGGAACCAGATTTGGAACGATGCCTATTGGACAAGCTTCTTGGAATATCGATACTGCTTCCAAGGTTGGATAACTTTATGAAATATGCAATCCGCAATTATACCACCAGTTGCCAGACTTTTTTTACCAAGGTAAATCCCATAGATTAATTATGCAAACGAGGACAAACTTAAAAGAATATACCAATATAGGACAAGTTGTATAGGGCATATACGACTTGTCCCTTCTTTATTTTTAAAAAAATTTACAAAGATATAATAAATCGAAGTGACGAATTCATTATTTTAATCTTTTTTTAAATTCTTTTTAAGTTTAACTTAATGTATGAATTCTCATTTTTATATTTTTTATTTTAAAAAATTAAAAAAGTGTATATTCAATACACGACTTTTAATATTTTATTTTTAAAAGAAAAATTACATAAGACGTAAGTTGAGTTTAAGATTTCATTTTTTAAAATTTTATAAGTTGTATTTGGTGTTTACACCTTTTGTTATTTTTATTTTGCTAAAATTGTATATAAGTTAACCAGCCCGGCAAAAATGACCATGTTTCTTTAGGGTCAATAATTAACGAGTCCAACCAAATTTAGGGGTCGACCCAAAATTGACAGCTCTAGCTCTAACTAACAAGATCGGCTAAAAATAAAAATTCTAAGCAAACATCTTTTACAAACCCTTAAGGCCCATTTGGTGGACAAGATACATAAGACAGACAGAATAAGATAAACTATTATATCTTGTCTTAATCCACTGCTTGGTGAGTCATCAGGATAGGATAAGTCAACCATGTTACCTTATTCTATCTTATCTTATAGTTAAAATTTTATCCTGAGCGAGAGGCTGGGTTAGAAACCAGTAGGATATGATTAAAAAAAATTTCTTCACATTCACTCTTAAATAAAAAATTAATAAGTTTTGTTTAAATTATTAAAAAAATTAAAATAGTGAAACAAAAAATATTCAAAATTAAAAATTAAAAATTGAACAACAATGAGAGACCTAATTGTAACAATTGAGATGTCTGAGATCAATATTGCACAATTAAAACATTGGAGATTTAAATTGTACAATCACCATACTTGGAAATAAAAATACAATTAAGCCTAGTTTTTGTCTGCATGTTATACTAGAGATATGCTTCAAATATAAGCCACTGGGATTAGACAAATATTGGTGAAGAGTTTAGATGGTTAATATGAGGTGTTCAAATATTAGCATCACTATTATACATGAAAATAAATAAAAATAAATTTCTTTAATAAAATTTAAATATATTATTTCACTACTATCTCTCCGCTAAAAAGTAAAGTAGGACCAATTCTTTAAACAAAAAAAAAAATCTACTCTCTTACCATGAATTACACCTTTGGTTCCAAAATAAGCTTCCTCGTAGCTTCACATGTCACAATCTGATCCCAAAAGGTTGGACTCTCCTCTTTCCATGAAAATGTTCATCACTCGTTTAAAACAAGTCTTCTAGATTAACACTTGTGCCAATTAAAATAACCCAACCAGAATGATGATCTGATCTCTCTCCTCAATGGAAATTACTTTGCAGTTGATGAAGACTTTCGAATATCCTTGAGTCTTTTGCTTCACAGTTGTCTTTGACAATTGACACAAATACATCTTATGCAAAGGTGTTGCAGATTTTTTATATTACTAAATTTTTTAAATAAATTAAAATGATTAATGCAGTTATAATTTTTTTTTCTTTGGTTTTCCGGCTATCCTCCACACACAATTGTATACAATAATCCCTCGAACTATGATCCAACCCTTAACATCGTGGTAACATGGGTAAGCCACACGAGTATCTATCACTGTTGCCACAGCATATTCTTAATACACCCGCAATTTAAAACCTTGATATGGTGCTTTTTTTCTATCTATTTTTAAACCTTTGCTTGCCTCTTGTCACACTACTATAGTCTCATACACAAATCTAAAAGATGTCCCCACGATTTAGAAATCTGTTAACTCACCCCAAGTTCTGGAGAATTGTGGGATTCGTGTCAAGTCTCATTGGGACACTGTGTTACGCGCAGAGCCTAATCTCTTTCCAACACGTAGGTGATGAAAAGAATCACACACTGAAGATCTCTCTTTACGGTGTGGTGAGTTTCACAATCATCTTCGTCATGTTATTCGCAAGGAAAGGTAGGTTCTCAAAGAGTTTCCCTTTGAAAGCTCTAGTGGGAGTTTTAGCCTTAATGCTAACCTCTCTATACAACTTCGTCAGTGACAAAGACAATAATAACAAAGGCCCAAATGAAAGAAAAACAGATGTGTTCAACTTGATTTCAAATGGGTCATTTGCTTTGATGTTGTTGAGTTTGTCAAAGCAAATTGACCTTGGTTGTGAAGGGGAATTGCTTAGTTTCTATCTTGGGTGTCTCACAATTCAACTCATGAAGATCAACATGGGGTTTGTTTTGGTTGGGGCAGCTTATTGTTATTTGCTCAACATTCTTCACTCCTATGCTGATTCAAATTCAGATTATAATGAAGCCTCTTGTCATGAAGGGCACGTAGCAATTGAAATTGATAATGCTAAGGGAGAAGAAAGATCCGAACAACAACTCTATTCCATTCTTGGAGTTGAGATAAAAAGTGATGATGAGGGGAACGTTATGTATTATTACCCTGAGGACTTAGAAGTAAAGCTTGTGGAGGCAATGGCTTCAGGGTTTGAGAAGGTGCATTGCTACAATGTTTTTTGTAGATGGAGAAGACAATTCTTATTGGACGAGGAGTTGTTTTTAAAGCAGGACCTCAATTTTGAAAAGGTTCAAAAGTTGTCATTGAAATATCTCAAAGATGAAATTGAAAATTGGAACAAAGCCTCCAAGGTTGCCTTTAGGACATTGTTTCCATATGAAAGGCAACTATGTGATCGTGTCTTTGGGTTCTCTCATGATTCTTTTGCTGATAGCTCCTTCATGGAGATATGCCAAGAACCAACCATTCATCTTTTGGGTTTTGCAAAATCCGTGGCTAAAAGTACAACCCGGTCGTCACCAGAGAGGTTGTTTAAGATGCTCCTTGTGTTTGAGACACTGAGTGATCTTTTACCTGACTTGAAATCACTGTTCTCAAAAGGTGATAGTGTGGTTCTTTGGAATGAAGCAGTGAGAATATGGAAAAGACTAAAGGGGGCAATTAGAGGGGTTTTCGTGGAGCTTGAGAACATGATTCTTCATCAAGACCCTTCAAAGGTTGTTGTTTTTGGTGGTGGGCTTCACCCAGTTAATCACTATGTTATGAACTTCCTCTTTGCTTCTTGTCAATTTTGGAAGACCCTTGAGCTTGCTTTTGAGGATGATGATGAAGGGCCATCATCATCAACAACAACAACACCTTCTGCTTGTGGGTTGTTGTTATTATCTCTCCAGGTGGCTAAGATTTTGGAGGTTTTGGAGAGAAATTTGAAAGCTAGCTCAAAAATCTACAAGGACTCTTGTTTGGGCTCTGTTTTCATGATGAACAATTGGAGGTACATGGTTCACAAGGTGAAAAAGTGTGAGCTGGGGAAGGTTTTGGGGGATGAGTGGGTCCAGAGACACGTGGCTGAAATGGGAAAATACCTTGTGAACTACCAGAGAAGATCGTGGGATCAGGTACTTGGAATGTTGAATAGTGTAGATGAAGATGATTGTGATGTGGCTGCAGAGTCGTCAATGGAGGTGTTGAAGATGAAATTGGGGGAGATATGTGAGATGCAGGGTACATGGGTTGTGATTGATGAGCAGCTAAGAGAAGTGATGAAAAGCTCCTTGAAGAAGATCTTGTTGCCGGCGGTTGAAAAATTCGTTGCAAGGTTCCAAATTAATGACATCGATCATGTGCAACAAGAGGATTGTGGGGTGGTCTTGGATGTTGCGGCCCTTGTAGACAAGCTGTTCTTGGGAAAAGATGAGCATCAAAGTCCCAGGTATTTTTTTTTTTTTATAGACAAATATTAGTAATTAGTATATATGTTATATTAGTGGAGAAATTTGAATCCATAATCTTCTTATCACTCCAACCATTATATTTCCCCCCTAACCCGTAACCACCAAATCACCTATGACTCCCCTTGGCCCCAGGTATGTACCGAGTGAAATTGGTCAGGAAAAACAGAGAGACAATTAATCACATAAAAACAGAATGAATATGAAACTAAAAGTACTGAGTTAAAAAATTTATACTATATATATTCATCTCAAAAATTAGAAAAATGATCATTGGAGACCTTATATGATATATAGCTTTCCTAAAGAGGAGAGTTCAAGTACTTCCTTCTTAACTTAGGTTGAAAAGTATCCATTGGACTGAAACTGGGTATGTTGCAGAATCATTCAACCAACCTGGACTATAGTTCTTCCCAACACACAAGATTTTTATGAATGGAGGAAGTACGATGAGAAGACAATCCTTAATTCTACTTACCCAAGGTAATCAATCATTAGATTTTTTTTTTCTTCTTCTTGATTTGAGTTTGTAATGACTATCATATTCCTTCAATAATGATCACACTTACATGCACGTCCTTGACAGAAAATACTACAGGTGCATCTACAAGAATGATCAAGGTTGTAGAGCAAGAAAACACGTGCAACAAATACAAGAGAATCCAAAGATGTACACGACTAGCTACTCCGGCTTCCATACATGCAGTGTGCTCTATGTGCTTCACAAGGCTCCATAAAAGCCTAGTAAAACTGATAATCCGGAGACATTTTATTATTCATCCATACGTTTAATTTCATAGATTCAATGTATGTGAAATGTGTAAATACTATGTTTTCCTTATGTAAATTATGTTTTCCTTATGTGTATAGATTCAGGCTCTTAAGCTGTTTGCACGGTATTCCATTACCATTTCCCTTTCTTAGAAAAAAAAATGTTATTAATTTTTTCCAAAAAAAATTGTTATTAATTTACCTTACGAAAAATTATATCACATTATACTCCTATGTGTGAGTCCTGATTGAAGATCATGTTCAAGTAGTTGCTTCTTACATATCAAAAAAAAAAAGTCGTTGCTTCTTAAATTAGGTTTAAAAGTATAAATATTTTCACCCCACAAAAAGATTCATTCACACCCCTCACTCAGTGACCGTAAGTGTAGCTAAAGAGATAGAGAGAAAAAAAATGAAAAAAGAAATAAGAATTGAGGGATGTGATGATTGGTGCAAGGGAAACAAGAGAGAGATGGAAAATGATAAAGAGTATATGAAAGAACAATGATATTTGAATACCCAATAATTCCTACACTTATCCAATATTTTCATCTTTTTTTTTCCACAATATTATATCACATATCACATCTATTACTTATGTCTATTCTATTTCTTTATCTCTCACGGGGTAGACAAAACATTTTGCAAGAAAATATTTGAGAAAACCAAGATTGGGTTGAAAAGTAGCTAGGAAATGGAATCCATATAGTGAGAAAATCCATGCATTCACGTAATTATGCGATCTTGACCGTTAAATCGAAATCAGACGATTCTCAATTTTAAAGATAAAATCAGGTTTAAAATACAAATTAAAATCGTGAGCGATCTGATCTCAATCTAACGGTCAATAACTCAATATTGACTGAATACGCGAATGTATAGATTCCCCAACTGCGGGGATCAATCCCGATCCTTAATCATAAACAAAGACACTTCATTACTTTTGTCGTTAAAGCTCAGGGACACTGCTTCTACGCGTCATAGAGTTGCCGACGTGCCCAGAAAATCTCTTTTTGGTCATTCTATATATGGAAAGACTTGCTAATACCCCCAAAAACATAATAGAGACTTTCTAGTCCATCTACCTTCACGGCAGCACCTATCTAACAATAATTGTTATATAACTCTTCTTGTGTAAAATTACACTCTCAGCATCTCACTAAAACGAATATGACGATTCCAATAATCCCAATTCCCAGTTTGTTGAAGCAGCCTCTGTTTTGGAGGTTCACAGGTTTCATATCAAGTATAATTGGACTTCTCTGTTACGCACTGAGCTCCTCTTTCAAACATCTATTCGGAGAGTGGAATTCGCTGAAGATCTTTCTCTATGGAGCGGGGAGTTTGATCACGTGCAGCATTGTGCTACTCGCAAAGAAATGGCAACTTTCAAGGGGTCTCATGTTGAAAGCTCACGTGGGGTTTATGGTCTTGATGCTCACCTCTGTGTATTCTTTCTTCTATGACAAGGCAGTGAAGGGGAAACCGGATGCATTGGGCCTGGTTTCATGTGCTGCGTTTGCTTTGGTATCATTTAGTTTGTCGAGACAGATCGACCTCGGATTCGAGGTTGATCTGCTCAATTTTTTCCTTGGATGTCTCATGGTGCAGCTGATGAAGATTAACTTGTTGTTGGCTTCTCTAGGGGGAGTCTTGTGTTATTTCCTCATTGTTCTTCGTTCTTCTTTGGATTCCCAACAGGTGGTTGGGTCTATAACTATTGGTGCCACTGCCTCCGATCATTTAGCCATAGAAATTGAAAGAGTACCAGAAACAAGAGCTGGTCATGGCAACAATAGTGAAAATAACAACAATCACACCTCATTGCGCAAAAGGTTAGAGCATAGAGATAAGATTTTAAATTGTAGTCGCAAGTCGTAGTTGTAGTTACATTGTGGTCAAATTGCAGATAAATGCAGCTAATGCAGCTTCAATCACGGTCACTAAAACCTCAAAAACCTTAACGTACAACTATAATTGCAGTCATGAACCACAATTTAAAACCTTGATAGAGACGGTTGGGATTTTTTCTTCTTCTTCTTCTTTGTACAATTTTGTGAAACTTATTTTGTCTTTGGGAAAAAAGGTGTTTGACAATGCCTTTGTTACTAAATTCTTTATTTATGATGGAATCTGTACTTAGCTTAGCTGCTTAAAATACATAACATGAAACACATTATGGTACTGCTATATATGATTCTATATTTGTCTTTTTAGGCATTTTGTCACATCTACTACAGAAGAGGTGCATCCGAGGAATGCAGTAGCTGCTTATAAGAAATCTGCTGATGCTGCAAGACGCTTACTAGCTGCATTTAGAGAACACGATAAACTGAAAGAGAAAAAGGAACTTCAATTTTTCAATCCAGGGGCTGAAGCACGCGAGATAGTTGCAACCATGAAGATTCCACATGGCTTTCACAAGGCAAAGAATATGAGTGAAGCTGCTATTCGCATCCAACGTACCTTCCGTAGGTGGAAGATCCGTAAAGAATATCTCCACACGCGTCAACAGGCTATTAAAATTCAAGTAAAAACTACTCTTCCTCCCTGCCTCTCCTATTACCGCTAATAGTGATATATAGCCCTTTGTAAACATGAGAAATGTTAGCAACATCATCTTTGATTGATTAAAATTTACATGGTCTCACTGAGTCATATGGGTCTCATTTGCTATTTAGGGAGACTCATTTTCAAAATGGTGAGATCCACGTGAATTTTAAGTGACAGTAGAGTATGTTTAAAATAGAGTGTTAGAGAATCTATTAGTATCACTTTTCAATTAAACATATGTGAAGTTGCAATTAATCCACGGCACTAGTTTTGAGTAATAATTTGGATTGATCAATTGTACATCAGAGTTCAGACTGATGTCGGTTGGCACAGTTCAAGCATGATATGGTCAACACTACTCCCTCTGGTCTCAAATATAAGAAAAAAAAGTACATGCATCTGGACCATATATGGTCCAGATGCATATACTTTTTTTCCTATATTTGCGACCGGAGGGAGTACTCACATAACTTGTGTCAGAATAAGACAATAGTGGGTCTACCTTTAATTTTGTTCCTTTCTATTGGTTTGTACTTTGTAGTGTCAAGCAAAGTACCCTTCACAAGATATCAATAGGTTTTATAGCTATTTTTGTTGTATTTTGGAGCTATTTCAAAAGTGAAAAGTCTCACATTGCCTAGCCTTTAGAACTTCTAAGAGTTATATACCATTTTGTGCTTTAGGTTTGTAAACAAGCTAGAAAAGGGTGGGCCCCGCGCGCACACAAGCATGAGCCAAATTTGATGATTTCAATGTAAATCCTTCCATTTGCCCCCCTGTGTGCGATATATGGGCTGTCCAAGTTTTTGTTCCAGGGCATAAAATTATTTTTCTAGTCTTCACAAAAGGCTTATCCGTTTTGACCGGTGTCATTTTTGTGTACTTCGAATTTGACTTAATCTTGAATTGTTTTTGACCGGTATTGTGTCCAGGTACATTGAGCTTATCCTAGTCGGTTTTCCTTCCCCTAATCCGCAGCCTCTAACAGCTATAATCTTATCTCTTAAACGTTTTATCAAATAGCATCAAATCTTTTCAGATCAGATTAAATCTTTTTCAAATGGCTCTAATCCTTGCCTATAAATATAGAGGCCGCACTCCTTTTATTTCACGCTACACTCAGCCTTCTCCTCTTCCCTTACACTTCCTTCTATCTAAATTTTCGAATTACTGGGTTGCATCGCCTGCTTCTGTTCCTGCAGTTCTAACACCTCGGTTACCTGCCGGGACGGACCTCTACGATTCTTTGTTTTGTAGGTTCGGCTCGTTTGTTGCTATTTACACCACCGTGGACAACAATTTTCACTTGTTAATCTAATCCTAGTGTAAACTCAATGAAAGAAAAACTGTTTATGGATGTGATAATAATGCAGGCTTCTTTTCGAGGCTTCCAAGTGCGGAAACAACATTCTAAAATTCTTTGGTCCATTGGAGTCATTCATAAAGCAATCATGTCCTGGCGTTTCAAGAGAAGAGGCTTTCGTGGGCTTTATGTTATGCAAGAAATGGAAGATGGAAGGCAAGAAATGAAGGAAACAAAGCAGATAAACAGAGAAGTGAGAACAGTCAGATTTTCTTTAGAAAACTCTCACTCATTTGGATTTGTTGGCTTGTTTTGCAAATGCATTAGTACCTGAGTATCGATAGATATAAAAGACACCTCTTGATACAAGTAGACACAAGCATAGAGAAAATGCTATATGAACCTTAAAATGCATGAACAAGTGGATAAACCAAGTTTTGTTAATTGTTCCACTAAAATAATATAATTATTCTGTTTTCAACAGGAAAATGATGTAGAGGGTGAAAAGCGAGCCAACGAACTTGTTATAAAATTTATGGTGCACGTTCGGTCCAATTTACGCTCTAAGAGAGCACAAGAAGAGTATACGAGGATGAGAATTGATACATAATCAAGCAATGGCAACTAATTTATGAACTATTCGATTCTTGTTGATTGGATTTGGTTTTCCGTGGATATATGCAGATGCAACTGCATATATGATATTTTCAATTATGGTACTGACATGCATGGGTTTTTCCCCTTCATTCTTTCTTTATCAGGTGAATGACATGCAACGCCTTTAAATCTGTTAGTGCTATTAAAGATCAGCTATTAACCACAACTCCTGTTGCAACACCGGTCGTTGTTCATATTCTTTTTTTTTTTTTATAGTAAATGCAATGACAAGTTTCCAAATTTAGACAGATAAAATGTTCCCGGAAAAGTCTTATTCACAGGAAATATATCAAGCAATAATCAGCAATATCCTTTTCTTGCTCACGTGTTGTTCATGTATTTTTGTTTCATTAACCGGGTCCATCGATCAATAAAACTTCTTATATTTAAAAAAAAGTTTTATTTGCATCATCGTTTTGGGTGATCAAAGGGGGCAAAAGGGCCATGAAAGAAAAATGTGTTACCGGGAAGGAGTGTCAACTCCATAGCACCACGAATCAACATTGGTCTTTTTTCTCACTGGTGCCTCACCCAAATTTTTAGCCATATAATTAGCACCTAATTTTCCTTCAAAGTGGATATGTCTCCAATCCAAAACCTTTTTTATCATCCAATGAAAACTTTCCCTACAATGTTCTAGACATAAACAAAATGCCAGCATTTGTTATTCTTGGACCAGTTATTAAGTGTCCAAGTATAACATTAAGAAAAAAAACAAATAGTCTAACCGTTTAAAAATACCCAAAAACCAATTAATCATAGGAAGATTATTTCAAATACTTTCTTCTTCCAGATTCTTGTTGAAATGAGTCAGAATAATACCTTCTGTTTCTTTCTTTGATGAAATGCATCTGCTTGTTCATCTTCATACTCATAACAGCCTTCAACTTGAGTTCCTGTTTCACTTGACTCTATCTCATAAATATCCCTACATCTCTTTGTTTTATTTCCCAATTGCAACTCAAATCCCAACTGTTCAACAAAATTGAGATATTCTGAACCATATATTTGGCAGATCCCACACTCCTTAATCACCGCATTCAACTTATCCTCAGTTTCAACAAAGAATTGAAATGAGAGCTTCGGGTTATAAGTTGTGAACTGATCCTTGGTTCTACTTTCAACAATTGTATCAAACATGTCAAGACAAAAACTTTCATCATACCATAAGTACACATGATCTGAAACCAACCCTGTGGCAAAAGAGCACATACTTGTGTTTCTGATCCTTTCACCACCTTCCAAGTAGCATTCACATCCAATTTTCCAATTGCAATTACTTTCATTTGATGAGGATGGAGGTAGAATGAGGCAGAAAATGAAACCACATATGTTGGATTGTGGAGAATGTGAGAGTTCGATTGTTATCGATGCCTTAGTCGACCGATAGTGAAACCAGTCCGGAACTCTACTACCTGGGAAAATAACAGTTGGTGGATGATGATAGGATGGCATCAGCTCTGACTTGAAAAGGTAACAAGGGTCACTCCTTTCTATCATTGCTGATACATGAACATATGCTACCTCCTTTATTCTTACATGGGCATCTGTCATAATAGCATTGAGGGAATGTTCACTCAATCTCACACAGTTCTTGAAGGAAATGAACACCTTGTGCTCTTGAAGCAGCTCATCAATGACAGGAGAGGTGAACACTGTCTCCAAGGAGGTGCAGTTAGTGACATCCAACACTTCAATGGATGGTGGGAGTTCTGGTAGAGACTGAATCCTCATGCATTTGCACAAGTCAAGAGTTTCTAGCTGTGAAAGGTGCTTGATGCTTGCAGGCATGTTGTCCACACTGCTTCCACTCAGTGATAGATAGTACAATGATGATAACAAGCTTATGTTGTCAGGGAGTTCAGTTAGGTTACAACAGTTGTCAAGACACAGGTATCCCAAAGAACGCAGGCCGTCGAATAGAAAATTCAGATTAGATGTGTCAAGTTGAGTGCAATCAGAAAGTACCAGCCTGCCAAGAGATCTAAGGCATGAGAACTCATTTGGAAGATTCCTAAGGCGACCACAGCAACTTAGCTCCAAGCTCATGAGATTACCAAGGTTCTTAATGGATGATGGCAATTCATTAATCGCGGTACTTCTCAAGTCCAAGTATGTCATTTCTTTCGATGTCACCGAAAATTCCTTGAGACTTGAGCAGCCATAGAGCTCGAGAATTCTGAGAGAAGGGGCATTGCTGAGAAGACTCTTGAGCCTTTTGCACCAAACCAGGTTCAAATTGACAAGCTTTTTGAGAGATAAAATAGATGGGTGAACCTGACGCAGCCTTGCACATCCATAGAGGTTAATGCTTTGAAGATTTGGAGCCATGGAGAAATCTGGAAGCTGAATCAAGTGTTCAGAACAGCTGAGATCCAATTTCTGTAAGTTAGCAAGATCCTGTAACAAATTAAAGAAACATCAATCACATTATACAATTGTGTAATTTAAAATTTATGTATTTCAAGCTACACACACACACACACACACAAACGCACCTGGACTCCTTCCCATAGTCTTTGAACATGACTGTTTGGCATGGAAAGCTCAACAAGTTTCTCAGGAGAAAAAGTTGATGGTAGAGACTCCAAAGGATATGCACTCCAATGGAGATACCTTAATTTATTAGACAATGACTCAAGACCAGCAGGAAGGGAAACATTACATCTCTCACCCCAACGAGAGTAGAACCTGAGAAATCTTAGGCTAATCATCTTGGCAAAAATGTCAGAGCTCAATTTCATTCCTCTAATTTGTGACACATCCATGCTCATGCCTTCAATTGCACTAGTGCCCTGGCAATTCAAATTTAGAATAACAGTAAGTAAATGGAACCACCTAGCTGCTACATTTCAAAAGAGATTAGAGTTAAATATGTTTTCAGTCCTTGTAAATAAGGAAATGTTCACTTTTGATCCCCCAATTTTAAAACATCCCAATTTGGTTCTTATTTTCTGAAACAGGCCACACACAGTCCCTATTGAGGGTATTTTGAAGGACTAATGTGGCTTATTTTGAGACTATATATGGCCTGTTTTAGAAAATGGAAGATCAAAATGAGATGTTTCAAAATTGGGGAACTAAAAGCAAACATTTCCCTGTTTATAGATACTAAAAACATATTTAACCCTTCAAAATTTATAATGGTAGTTCAGTGCTTCTTTGTCTCACCGTGTTATTTTTCAACACATCGTAAACTTCCTCATGATCATACAATCGACTCCGTTTCCCAGGGTCTTTAGTAGATTCTTGGCGAACAATTTCCCAGCCCATTTCTTGTATCAAGGCATGCATTTGTATTTCATTGTTATTTGAAATAGTAATTAGACACTTCTCCAAAAGGGTCTCTACACCAGCACTGGCATAGAAGCCGCAGGCATCCAATAGTCTCGTCACACGTTGCCTATCCTCTCCATTAAAGAAGCATGCAATGTCCAGAAATATTTCTTTCTCTGTATCATCTAAGCCATCATAACTCAGTCTTAAGATGTTCTGAATTTCTTTACAGGGAATTTTCTTGAGTTTTGTCATTGTACCTAGCCAAACTTCTTTACTTTTGGAACAAAACAATGAGCCTAAAACTTTCAGAGCTAATGGAATGCCATCTGCATAAATGACCACACTTTCTGATAGCTTTTCATAACCAATATCTTGGTGGACTTTGTTGAAAGCATTTAAACTGAAAAGCTGAAGAGATTCATGAAAGTTCATTGGCTTCACCTCATAAATTTCATCAGCTCTGTTAAGCACATGTTTATCTCTAGTTGTAAGAATGACTCTGCTCCCTGGTCCCAAGAAGCAAGAATGCTCTCCAACTAGATAATCTAGTTGCTGTGGAGTTCTTAGATCATCCAGCACAATGAGAACTTTCTTATGACTAAGCCTGCTCTTACAAAAACTAGAACCGGATCTGACTGTGCCCATATGGAGACTTTCTTCCTCCAGTAGCACTGATACAAGTTTATTGCGTAAATGTTTCAATCCATGCTTGTCTGAATCATCTCCTACATTTTCCAAGAAACAACATCCTTCGAATTGAGAAGAGCAATTGTCAAATGTAGCTGCAGCAATGGTTGTCTTACCGATGCCACCCATACCCCAAATTCCAATCATTCGAACTTCTGTTGACCCTTTTCTCAGAAATGATTCAATGCGTGCACAGTGTTTGTCAATTCCAATAAGACCCTTAGATTCGTTTGGATATTTATATTGTAGTTTTCGCAACACATCTTGGACAACGTCGTCGACGAGATCAGATTCAAGCCTAGCAAATGAAAAACAAAGAGACAGAAAATACAAAACCAATTACTTAAGCAACAAATGAAAAAATAATGACCAACATCTATTAATCCAAGCAAGGAGTTTGGTTACCCTTAGTCAATACCATGGATTCGAGTACTGGACTTGGTTCAAATATTAGATCGTATCATCGCAATAACATAACATGTTTTTTTGTTTGGTATAAACATATCCTTACCCACACAGAAAACGTGGGCGCTAATTATTTTTTGTACCTCTAAAATTCAAGTAACATCTGCCCACATAATTTACAAGCTAATTTTCATTCCTTATGTTTTCAAAATTAAATAAATAATTTCTTGAAGGCATTTTCATACTATTAAAAGTGTTAATAAACTGGTTCAATTCATGAAACAATGCAACTATGAAAACCGAAATAAAAAAATTATTGGATTTTGATTTTGTAGGGGTGTTCATAGGACGGGTCTGTCCCTTACCCGGCCCAAAAGTTTAATCAGGTTAATTCTCTAAACTCAAACTCTGTCCTCAACCTGATATAACCCGATATTGTGTGGGTTCAACGAAGACCGGGTCCAAGCAGGACAAGACCGGGTTGACCTAAAAGTATGTGATCAAAAGCAACAGACATTGTAAAATAATATCGGGGACAAAGAAGCAATGTTTAAATCTTTTTCTTTTTTTTTATTTTGTCAAAAAAAAATCTTTTTTTTGATAAATTAAAACAATTATTGAACTAGAGAAAACTATGTGGAAGTATAAGGAATGCCCAAGAAACTTGTAATCCACTGAACTTCATACTTGCAATGCAGGGCCATTCACAACACGTGAAAAATTTGTTCCTAATCCAGAGGCGATCACAACTGGGAAGCAATTCACGTCCGAGGTGTGAAACTGTCAGTCCCAACCCATAGAACAACAAACTTTAACCAGATCCGTTCACACCCTGTGAAAGAATTCACACCGCTGGTGTGAAACTGTCAGACCCAACCAAAATAACACACTATAATCTTTGCATTTGACTCTAATGTCAATGAGTGTTTATAAATATAGCATAATAATTATAAGCATTACATAATAATTGAGACGGGCCGGGTGACCCGAGGGTTAACCCTAACCCGGGTTATTAGTTTGGACTGTCCCTTTTCTTTTGAGGGGTTCGGGTTAGACCCGACCCGAAGTCATCGGGCCTGGACGGGGTCTTGTACACCCCTACTATTTTGGAAATGTTCCGGGGCAGCCCTTTACTGGGCTTGGCCCACTATGCCTGGGGCAAACCCAGAACCAGCTTCGGATGGGCCACCCCAAACCTGACTCGCCCACATGAAGCCCTGACCTAGACCAACATGCAATCCCCTGGTCCCCACTCCTGACATTAGTACCTACCAATAACGGCTACACCCTAGCCTCCGCGTCGCCCATATTAGGGCACACACCACCACACGAGGATACAAGAGTAGCATCCTGCCGTAACAGGGCACATAATCCTAATACGCTGTCCCATGGGGGACCACGGCCTCAAGTATATATAGAGGGGACTTCCTTAGTTTCAGGTATGTGTTCACTCTCACCTTACCCTCACTTTGGTGGAATATCTCTAACTTGAGAGTCGAAGTGTCTTTGGAGGTATCCCACCACGACCCACCGTCGGAGCCCGAAGGTCTGAGACTCTCTCAGCCTAAGTCCAGCAGATCCGAGGTGACAGGAAGAACACGAAATATAATCCAATCCAATCTAAATAAAAATATATTAATTTACATAATCACTTCGAGAAATAACTATGAATTTGTAAAATGAAAGAGGGAGATTAATTAGTTACTTATATTTACGAGAGTCCCATCCAGCCAAACTTGCTACTTCAGCCAGAGCTTCTCGCCACTGGTTCACCTTCATCACGTGCTTGGGATTACGCACGTGCTTCTCAAAAGCATTCCCGTAGCTGCTGCCAACACTCTGCTTCCGTACATGCGACGGATCCACGTTGTAGAACACAGGTACGACGATCTGGTTGTTCTGTTCCTGCTTTTTGCACTTCATGATGTGGGTGAGCTCGTCAAGGCACCAAGTGGAGGAGGCATAGTTTTCGGAGAACACCACCACCGACACGTGTGAATCCTCTATTGCCTTCGCGAGCGCTTCCGAGATCTGGTCACCCTTTACAAGCTCGTAATCGATGTAGGTTTTGATTTTGCTACGGCACAGGGCCGCGTGAAGATGGCTGGTGAAGTTGCTGCGTGTGTCTTCACCTCTGAAGCTGATGAACACGTCATTTTTCCGCAACAAGGAAGAGCCAGCAGAAGAAGAAGCGCTGCAACATCTACATCCGCCTTTCATAGGGAAATGAGCAATGTTCAAATGTTCAATTCCTCTTAAAATTCGGCTGGGGCTCACATCCACCCCTCAAAATCGGCTTGAAAGGTGGGGACCATCTTAAAATTCGGCTGGGGCTCACATCCACCCCTCAAAACCGACTTGAAAGGTGGGGACTCCCCCAGCTATATAAAAACCGCACAGGTCCCTTGACCATCCAATGTGGGACTTCCAACAATTCCTTCCTCTCCCAAGGAATATACTACTTTTGTAGAGAAAAAGGCAAACACGGTGAGAAATCAGCTTTAATAAAAATGAAAAACGATAGATGGACATCCAATTCTATTTTACACCTATAGGTATAGCAGAGATAAATAATAGATGTTATACACGAATGAATATGTTAAAAAAAATAGAAAAAAATAGAGATATTGAATGAGAGTTAAAGAAAGTTAAATATCCAAAAATCAAGACTCAATAAAAAATTGCTTTGTTAAAGAAAAACAATTACGAAAATTTGGAATCCCTCGGATTTAGAACTGTTTGATTTTTAAGAAAAAAAAAAGAACGGTCTGAGCACAAATTAGAGAGAGAGAGAAATTGGTATGATATGAAGCAGTGCTAGAGGATTGCCGGTTTATATAAGTAGGCAAACTCTCAGTACTGGAGAAATAAAAAAAAAAATAGAAGGGAAATGAAGAAAGTTGGAATGAAGGTGAAAAAAAAAACACAAATTGAAAGATCACAAAAGAAGTTGGGCAAAGAATCATTGTTTGGAAAAGCAATGTTTTTCAGAGGAGTGGGAAGAGATGAGTCTCGAAAACTTGGTGAGACCAGTAAGGGTAACCGCCCCTTGAAAGGCAAGTTGAAGAGAACCAAGGACTGGTATTGGGGGGAAGGGAATGTGACAAGTGGTGACCAAAACCAGGTTGATGAAGCGAGAATGTGATGCGACTCATACATAAGTCGCTCAGAAACAAGGAGAACCCGTTAATCCAATTTGTGCGGTGCGGGACGGCGTACGTAGACAGGGGTAAGATTGGAAAAGTGGAAAAGTGAGTCTCATTTCGTCGCCTTCTTCGCATGTGAGTGGAGAAGAGTAAGAACAATCATCTTTATCTTTATCTCTGTACTATCTTTATCTTTATCTTTATCTTTATATTATACAATTATAGATCACTTTTTGGGAAAAAATTTTCAAGTGTCATCTTCTCATTAAGTAGTTTCTCAAGCACACTTTTGCTATTTAAGGAAATAATTCAAATTTGTGAGACAAAATAGAGAGAGAGCACACTTTTACTATTTAAAGAAATAATTCAAATTTGTGAGACAAAATAGAGAGAGATTGTGATTATGGAGGGAAGATATCTAGGCTTCCAGAAGCTTTATTTCAAATTTCAAAATTGACCCAAATTTTTTTCTCTCTTTCTTCCTCTCACAGACGCAACAACAACAATAGCACATGCCTCAAAAAAAAATTATCATCCTCTCTTACCTGCAATCTCTCTCTCTCACTTTCAAAAATTTTTCACTCTCTCAGACACACACAACAGCTCTATCCTCTTCTCTCTCACTCCCTCTCTCCACGAACGACATCAACACACGGATGCTATGCTTCTTCTTCGTTTGAACAATTTGGAGGTGTTGGTACTTATGGCTGGAACTCGAACTCGGTGGAGGGTTTTCGGCTAGAACTCGATGGAGGGGTAGGGGTTTCTCCTTTCTCCTTTGATTCATCTTCCATTCGGTCTACAGCTTTGTAGCAGGTCATTGGTGTTCATGGATTTGGGCCCTTTTTCTATAAGTGTATTTATTGTTTTATTAGTAGTTTTCATTTGATTTCACAATTTCTCACAGCTACTGTATTCATTACTGTGTTAATCATGGTAATCTATCTTTCTACATCTATCTCTATGTTCTACATATGAATACTTCTAAAGCAGAGCTTACAGACGCAGAACTGAACACGGACACACACTCTGAACACACAAAGCACTGGACGCAGAACACTGGACGCAGAGCTTACAGACGCAGTGAAGGACGCACATCACGAGTCCCACATTGGACGCAAATACTAACCTTCACTCAACTAACGAACATATTAACAAACTAACCAACTTCAACTAACTTTGAATTACACATACCTCTCAACACTCCCCCTTGAGAGAGAAGAATATCGAGAGAGCAAAATTACAGAAAGAAATTCATCACTTCACTTCTCATTAATCACTTGCACATTGGACTTATATACACATCACACAGACACACACACTGGACGCAGAGCTTACAGACGCAGTGAAGGACGCACATCACGAGTCCCACATTGGACGCAAATACTAACCTTCACTCAACTAACTAACATATTAACAAACTAACCAACTTCAACTAACTTTGACGCAGAGAACAACACTATTATTGGACGCAGAGAACAACACTATTCTGGTGTCTTGCCTTTGTTTCTTGCTAACAGCTTCTATTCATTAGCCTCAATTGAGCAATGAAGATCATCCATCCTCAAGTCTTCCATGTTTCTGGATTCTTCAATTGCACACACAATGTAGTCAAACTTTGAAGTCAGACTACGAAGCACTTTTTCAACCAGAGTTTGCTCTGTGAAGGTTTCACCACATTGCTTCATTAAATTCACCAACGTTTACATCCTGGTGAAACAGGCAGAAGCAGGGAAATACACTATTATTGGACGCAGAGAACAACACTATTATTGGACTTATATACACATCACACGGACACACACTCTGAACACACAAAGCACTGGACGCAAAACACTGGACGCAGAGCTTACAGACGCAGTGAAGGACGCACATCATGAGTCCCACATTGGACGCAAATACTAACCTTCACTCAACTAACTAACTAACATATTAACAAACTAACCAACTTCAACTAACTTTGATAATTTAATAAGAAATTAGAAACATGAGACATTTCCCATCGTCATTTTCCTTCCTATTTCTCACAAAGTCCCTTACTTAGTTGCCATGCGCGGCCTGTTTTGGTCCCTGACAAAATGCAATGGGTTCCCCTTCCATCACCGTCAAAGGAAGTTCATTGTGTTGGCATGTCTTTTCGCCAGCTGTTATGGTTGCAGCAACACGCCATTTTGATACTAGAAGGAGGACACAAACACTCAACACAACATTGGGACTCTAAGAATGCTCATTTTCTTTCATCTTTTCGCCAGCTGCTATGGTTGCAGCAACACGCCATTTTGATACCAGAAGGAGGACACAAACACTCAACACAACATTGAGACTCTAAATGTATCATTTAGAATTTTCAATATTATCAGATTCAATTATCAATTGCATTTTTATGTTTAGAATTTAGAATTTAGAATTACATTTAGAGTTTAGGGTTTATAATTTAAAATTAAGAATTTAGAGTTTAGAATAGTCTTTAGACAAATACCATAGTAAAGATGACTAAATGATACACAATCAATTGAAGTTATCAATTTAGATGATTATTAACCATTTCCATTTTAATTTTATTTTTCACACTAAAATATACACATCCACTACTTGGCTATAAATTATGTTGTATGGGTTGAAGTTTTTCAAGTTAAGATTAAAACACAGAGAAGAATCACGAATTTGAAGTTAAACTTTGCCTTTTAACAAACTGCTTTCTGAGATGGCTATGATCTTCACTCCTATTTCTCAAATTTCTGCTTCGAAGGAGTCTTGGTCAATCTTGGCCAAAGTTATTCGACTTTGGGTGGTGTCCGATATCAACAAGAACAAAATACCATTCTCTGTGGAGATGGTACTTATGGATGAACAGGTTATTGCCCTGATATTTATTATTGGTTATATGTTTTATCTTATCCTTATTTCTTATTAGAAATTAGAAATAACCTTGCTCAACAGTATCAATGATCTGCATTTTTATTGTTTCAGGGCCAGAGGATCCATGCTTCTGTGAAAAGGACATTAGTCTACAAGTTTGTGAACCAACTCAAAGAGGAAATGTTTATTCATTCCAGTATTTGACAGTTGCTGCAAATGTTGGGCAGTTTAAAACCTGCCATCATGCTTTCAAGTTGGTTTTCCAATTTTCTTCTAAGGTCCAATTAATGGACAATGGTCGTGTAATAGGTGATGGTTATCAGTTTGTACCAATTTCTCAAATCACTGGGCCAAATTTTGATCAAGATTATTTGGTTGGTAAGTTATGGCTGTATTGTTGTTAGATTAGATTAGATGCTTTCTGTTCTTTGCTCATTGTTATAATGAGTTCATGATTCATTAGTTATTAGTTATTCATATTCATATTCATATAATTCATATTCATTCATTCATTCATTTAAATATAAACTGATTCATATAAAAATAAATTGATTATGTATTGAAGTTAATCACGATTCATTTTGACTTGAAATTATTTATAGATGTTGTTGGATTGCTGACTGGAGTAGGGTCAGAGAGGGAGTATGAAAAAAATGGATCTAAGACAAAGATCAATGTCATCTGTTTGGAGGATGATGGGTAACCAGTGAACTCTTTCTTTAAAAATCATACATGATAGATTGATGTTAGATGAAAATTTTAAAATGCTGATTTTGAGGTTGATTTTGAGTTTTTTTTAATGTTAATACTTTAGGCACAAGATACAGTGCACCCTTTTTGGAAGCTATGTTGATGAACTCAATACTTTTCTTGCTTCTGGAGAGGTTCAGAATGCTGTTGTTACTATTCAACTTGCGAAGGTGAAAAGTTTCCAAGGTAAAATAGCACCACACAATAGTATATTAAAATACTATTATTAAAATTTTTCAAATGTTATATGTGGCATTCTGAACTGTTATCTTCACATGCATATGCTATTTTTATGATTTCTGATTTGTTGTAGACAAAGTCCATCTTCAAAACTGCATTGCCTGTACCAAAATTATCTACAATCCAATTTGTGAGGATGCTGCCAATCTTAGGAAGAGGTGAGATTTACATTTAACTTAATCCTTTATATTAGTTGATTTTAAGTCATAATCAGCTAGACTATTATCTTAAAGGGTATGACAACTAAATTAGTATACAATGTTTTCTTTTACCATTGATGAATCGATTCACTGCTGTGCGTCCAGGTTGCTGTGAATCGATTCACTGTTGTGCGTCCAGTATGTGCGTCCAGAGTTTTTAGTACTGGGAAAAATTTCTTGCTGTGAATCGATTCACTGCTGTGCGTCCAGTCTGTGCGTCCAATATGTAAGTCCAGAGTTTTTAGTAGTGGAAAAAATTACTGGCTGTGAATCGATTCATTGCTGTGCGTCCAGTATGTGCGTCCAGAGTTTTTAGTATTGGGAAAATTTTCTTGCTGTGAATCGATTTATTGCTGTGCGTCTAGTTTGCTGTGAATCGATTCATTGCTGTGCGTCCAGTCTGTGCGTCCAGTTTGCTTTCTTTCCCAATCTCTTCTCTGTTATTGATTTTTCCTGTTTGTCACTCAAATGAATGAATATCTCTTCTCTGTTAATTGGATAAATGAATATCAAAAATCACATATGCACTTATGTTCTATCAGGGTTGCAGATTGGAGAGAATGAGTTGAAAAATCTTTGCCTCATAGAGTTGGAAAAGTTGCTGATGTCAAATGGTAGATCTCTACAAAATTTTCCCTGTCTCCCAATTCCACAATTTGAACAAATTTTTGACTTCCAAAATAAATTTATTGTTGATGAGTTGAATTATGATAAAGTCAAATTATCTGAGGTACATGCTTCTTTGATAGAGAAGTTGACTGATGAACAGTTAAGTGTTTACCATTCTATAATGGAAGCAGTGTTATCTGAGAGAGGAGGATTATTTTTTTTTGTATGGATATGGTGGAACTGGAAAGACATTTGTTTGGAATACATTGTCTGCTGCTCTTCGGTCACAGGGAATGATTGTCCTTAATGTTGCATCGAGTGGTATTGCCTCTTTGTTGTTGCCTGGAGATAAAACGGCTCATTCTACCTTCTGTATTCCATTTGTAATCAATGAGGAGTCAACTTGCAACATTACACAAGGAAGTCTTCGTGCATAACTTCTCATAGAGGCCAAATTAATAATTTGGGATGAGGCTCCAATGATGAATAGACTTTGTTTTGAAGCATTTGATCGCACTTTAAGGGACTTGATGAAAAAAAAGTGTCTAGATAATAGTGACAAACCATTTGGTGGAAAACCAGTTGTTTTGGGTGGAGATTTTAGACAGATTTTGCTAGTGGTCAGAAAAGCATCAAGGAAAGATATTGTGCAAGCATCCGTAAACTCTTCTAACTTATGGAATCATTGTAAAGTGTTCAAATTGACTCAAAATATGAGATTAACTACTGCAAAGACAAATGACAGTGCAAATGAAATCAAACAATTTGCTAATTGGATACTTGATATTGGAGATGGTCACATGGAGACAGATCACAATGGTGAGGGTGAGATTGAGATACCAGAAGATTTGTTGATCTTGGACAATGAAAACCCTTTGAAGCACTTGATTGACTTTGTTTATCCTAAAATAGAAGAAAATATCAACAATTGTAGATTTTTTGAAGATCGAGCAATCCTTGCTCCTACACTAGAAAGTGTTGAACATGTGAACGATTTCATTTTGTCTTTGATTCCTGGACATGAAAAAGAGTATTTGAGTTCTGACACACCTTGCCATTCAGATGAAGATGGAGAGATTCAGGGTGATTGGTTTACTTCTGAATTCTTGAATGATATTAAGTGTTCTGGTGTTCCAAATCATCGGTTGAAACTCAAGATTGGAGTACCTGTAATGCTTATGAGAAATATTGATCAAGCAAATGGTTTATGCAATGGAACAAGATTGCAGGTCAATGATTTAGGAACAAATATCATCACAGCAACAATTCTGACTGGGAAAAATATTGGGGAGAAAATTCTTATTCCAATGATGGATTTGGTACCTTCTGATCCTGGGTTTCCATTCAAATTCCAACGAAGACAATTTCCATTGTCTTTATGTTTTGGAATGACAATTAACAAAAGTCAAGGCCAATCCCTTTCAAAAGTGGGACTGTATCTTCCACGACCCGTTCTTACACATGGTCAACTTTATGTTGCTATTTCCAGAGTCAAATCAAAGAAAGGTTTGAAAATTTTGATTTTGGATGAGGATGGTAAGGTATGTACAAGTACTCAAAATGTTGTGTACAGAGAAGTTTTTGACAAGTTGTAGCCGTAGAAGTCTTCCAACTACATTTCCATCATTGTATGTGTCTTGCATGTGCAAAACTCCATTATGTTGTTTCCTTTTGTGCCAGAAGCACGTGTACTTCATCTGCTGGTCATAATTTTACCAAACATTACAACTAACACATTAATGGAACAATTTATACTCATTAATGGAATTACATAACTTGAACATTTGCTTATAAATATAATTATCTAGCCCGTGCGTTGCACGGGTAAAAATACTAGTATCTGTACGCTTTAGAAATCAATTCACTTATCTAATATTTTTTATCTTTTTCTAATTATTACATCATATATCATATCATATTATTTTATTTTTTTTTTCATTTCTCTCTAGCGGTATATATCTCAAGATGTGTCTATCAATCTTTATTCGAAGAGAAACCAAAAAGTTGTGGGATCCACCACTTTTACTTCTCTCTTCTCAACTTCTCTCCTGACCAATCAAGAGAAATTTGTCATTTCTTTCTTATTCTCTCTTGAGGGGTGATACATGAATACCTCACTATTCCTCTCACACCTCATCTCAATGAGGTAAAATGTGTAGGGTGGGGGTCTATTGATCATTAGGGTTCTCTCTTTTCTAACTCTCTTTTGCATATTTCTCATTTTTTATTTTGGTCCAAGAAGAGAATATTTCTCTTGCAGCACTATGATTCGGATAGGACTAGCACATATATATTATCTATTATCTATTATATATATTAAAATAGCACCCCGTCATGTCAGCTATATTTGTGTCAAGTAATAATATTTTTGCCACATTAATAAAAATCTTATGTGCCACATTTTATATTCCACTTCTTTTTATCTATCATTTACTTTATCACTCATCTATCATCTCTATTTTCCAAACTAGATATTTACCCGCACAACTCGCAGGATAATTTTAATATATTGTTAATTAATATAAGGTTTAGTTTATTTCAAGCATATATATATATATATATATAATATTGTTTGAAGAGTAGTTTTTTTTGTTGGCAACCAATTTTGCTGAGTTGCAAGTCAAAGTACATACTTAATTTAACAAAGAAATCACGATTGTTGTAGGACAAAGTTGTGATGTATTTTTGCAAAATAAGTTAAATAAACATAGGAATCATTTGCTATTCCAAACTTTACATCCTGTTTCATTTTATCCTTTTTTGTTGTGGATGCTCTTGGTCGGTGCATTATTTTTCTCTTCGTTGATGTGTTTGCCCTTAAGCTTTTGATCAATATTGGTTCTTCGTCTGAGTATGTTCTTTCTTGTTTTAATTGTTGTCCCATCGTACTTTGAGTTAAAATTTAATTAACTTGACTAATTTGATTAGATAAATTTATTTAAGGAGACAAAATTCTCTTAAATAGTAATTTTGGTTAATGAATGTGTTATGCACCGTTAAGATAGTTCCTAAAACTAAATTATTTTTTTTAAAAATGTCTCTAAAAATGATTTTGTCCATCACGTTAGTCCCTGATATCATTTCTATGAATTAACTCTGTTAACAGTATTGATGTGACACATTAACGTGTCCTGCTTGTCATCCCAGTTAACGGGAATCAGTTTGAAAGCTTTCTTTTTTTATTTTTTTCTTCTCTCTCTTCAATCCCCCTTCTCCCCCTGACCACCCTTCTCTCTCTTCCCATCCCTCTTTCCCAGCCCCCTCCCCTTTGTCCCCATTTCACGTTTTGATACAAATTTCCCAAAGAAATTAAAGCATTCGATAAAGGCTCAAAAGGAGACAGAAACATTGAGGGCAATAAGGAAGCCTATAAGGGCAACGTGGTGAATAAGCCTCAACAAGGATTAAAATTGAGCATACATTTGGAGAAAATAATGTGAATTCAAATATTCTCCTTGTCTACTTTTGTTGTACATTCGGAATATGGGCTATTGAAAAAATAAAGCCATATGAATGAATATTGCTATTATTCGGTTACATACATGGTTTATAGATATTTCAAGGGTTATAGTAATTGATTATTTCAAACTTATTGACTTTATTATCAAGTCTCGATTTTTGTTCGTCCTTGCTCAGATAAAAAATTTGTATGGATAAAAATATTTTTTAATATAATTGATTTCACTTATATTTTATTTGTATGTATTTAGAAATTTTAATAAATCAAAATAAGATAAATATTAATTCTAGCATTTTCACTACCTTTCCATAAAGACTAAGAATAATACAAGGTTGGCTAAAAAATGTAGCAATATTGTCTTTTTATTTTATTTGTGTATTAATCCTAGAGATTTTTTTTTTTTACTAGGGGAGGGGGGAGGGGGGAGGGGGGGTGGGTGAGGGTCGAACCCCTCACCCTTTGGGTGTCCTTCCCAAACTTAACCACTTAAACCACAGTGGGAGGACAATCCTAGAGATTGTATGGCTAGACTTGATTAACTTTTTTGGGCTTTCTAGTGTCTGGCACATTTTTTATCAGATTGGCTGAGGAATCTGTTGGCATGTAATGGATTAATTGGAGATTAATTCTGGACTTGGTTGTATGCAGGGATTGTGGTGTGTTCTATTAAAGGTTAAAGTGGAAGCATCAGGGGATTATGATGTCTTCAAAGTGAATGCATTTGGGTAATTCAACTGCAACCAATAAATCACTCTACAAGTAAACTGCGTTTCTAAACGTCCCCATAATAAGTTAAAAACTAAAAAGACTCTACTATGTGAAGCAAACACAAATGAAGCTCAGTTAGCACCGTAAATTCATGTACAGTACATTATACAAAATTTAGTGATATGAACTGCTTTAGACAATTAGAAAAGAAAAAAAAAATACAAACAAACATAAAACCTTGGAAAAGCTGCAGGAGTCAAACAAATAGCAAGTAATGTACAACACCAAGTATCCTTTGAATGATGTGTAAATGTTGAGGTACAAGTGAGGAAAAGCCTACGAACCTGCAAAGTGCTTCCTTTAGTTTATTGTCATGACTACAGACATATATCCCGAGAATGGCACAGCAACGTATAAAGATAAAAAAAATTAAATCTATAGGCTGAGTTCAAGTGCTTTCATTCGCATATCCACGGGTCTCTTCAACAACTTTTGTCCACACATTAGCTATTTTCTCAGCATACCCCACCTATTATTTCAGAAAGAAGCTTGCTTACTTGGAGACAAATCAGAAGATGAATGCAACTAAAGATAGCATAAACAAACAAGTGACATGACGACAAATTAACAAAAGTTGACTGAAGTATAGAGCTTTATAGTTTTCATTGATTTTGCCATGAGATTAGAGCTGCTTACATACTAAAGCAATTTAAAAGGACCTTGTATTCTCTGGCTTCTTAAGCAAGCTTTCACAATTTTAACAGCTCAAGTCATGATTATCTTTACGCAGAAGAGGCAGTGTTCTGTGAAATCACTGTTGTATTTCTACTTTAATGAGACAGCATTGCACATGCAACATGCACCATTTCAAAAATGCTTGCAACAAGTGCCAAACAAGCTCAAACTTCAAAAGGCTCCACGGACAAGACTATAACACTAAAAGATGATATCGGCACCATGTGATTTTTGAATATCATTCACAATGGCAGTAAAGTTCACCAATTGAAAACAAAAGGACCACCAGCCAGGTTATCCACTCTCCTGTGCATTAAGGTTGATGGCACCAGCTAGCATGGGTAGTAGTTCCCTTTAAAAAAACTCAATTTCGGTCTTTTGGGATAATTAGTGCTTCAGTCAGACAACATATAAAGATGACAGTAAATTTATGTTGAAGTCAATATAATTTTTTCTCTAGCCTCAGTGCTTCATATGTTATGTGATCCTTCATCCTTCCAATTTTAAATTACATCTCTTTAGATGATACCTAGACACTTCAACACTTGAAATAGAATCTCAGCACTTACTTTTATCAACTTTGGCGCATTGTTGCTTGAAGTGTTTGATGTTGTGTTATATAAATTTGGTTATGAACGTTAGATGTTTCTTGGAGTTGGGAAAAGACACACACACACACACATTAAGTAATTTATATTTATATGTTTGATATTCTGTATGCCAATGCTACGCTTTAATGTTGCATGCCCTATGTACATGGCTACATGTTTCTTTACAGCAAAAAAAACAGCATCATATATTTTATATATGACTAGCTGCAGTGCATCCTATAGAAATCAACTTCATCAGACTAGCAAGACTGCAAGAGCAGTAGGTATTGCAGAAATGTAGAAGGAGGCTACTCAGTTGATATCTCGTGGAACAATATGACAACTTTATTGCTAGAACAAACATCAGCAAAGGGGGCACGGGCCACGACTAATCCTTTTGAAATAATGATAAAATACATTGTTTTTCCAAGAAAAATCTGAACAAATTTGGTTTAGCACTTTGCATCTAGAATTCCAGTCTAGATCTAACTATTCTGACTCAAGTAGATTTTCATTTTTATTCCCCTTCTTTTCCAGTAATTACTCCAAAAGACTTCTTGATACAAATGAAATCATCTCATTTTATATTTCTTCACCTCATTGAAACTTCAAGCTCTAGTAAGTTGACTACTCGCTCTTATTTCTCATTATAAGCATAAAGTCCCCTATAACTAGTGCATAATTTCACTTGATCAAACTGCTATAGTTAACATCTTAATGAACATGACCAGACACTTGCATGATTTATCAATTATCTTATTAGTTACTTCACTGACATGACAAGGGACATACATCTCAGCAACGATGACCTTGACACCAATTTATGTCAGCATAAACACTTCTGAATTACCTTACTCATTAGAGTTTATGCCACAAAAATAGAAAGTATTAATATACATATAGAGTGGAAACTATCGAAGGAAAATAAAGATTCTACTTGAGAAGGCACTTAAAAAGAAGTGACATAAATCGTACCTGATTAACTACAAAACCTTTCAACATGTTTAAGAAGTCAGCCTGCCTCTCTGTATCAAGCCTTTCAAGTTCACTCCTATTGTTTTCCTGCATTGGCATCATCATCATCAACCAATATCCAGTTACAAACAAAGTAAACTAAGAATAAAAGCACAATGCACAAATGGAAATTGAAAACAAACAACAAATTCTAACAATGAAAATAGACAAGGAGAAAATCAATCAATATAAGCCAACATTTCAAGTGATATGTTAGGATTGGACTTAAGAGTGCAGAGATGAGGAAACAAAGAAAAGAGAGATAACATCCACTGGACAGGCCAGATATAACATTTTAAATCCAAACATAATAATTATAAATAAGAAGTTGGAAGGACCAAACCAGAATGCATGAAAGACTAGGCTAACAGATGTTCGGTGATAAAGAAGTAAAATAATAGAGACATAAGACATCACCCCATACAAAGTAATGTTCCTAATGGGATAGTAGATAAGAAGTGCATAATCATTTGCATGTAGCCTTCATAACATAAAAACCACATGCAAAGCAATACTGCAGACAGAACACAAGATCCCACCTATATCATATTACATTGCCAGTTGTAAATGGGGTATTTGCTTTCATTCCCAATAATAGGGTTTCATAACTGAAGATTTTGAACTAAAGAGCAGGGGTTGAATTAATAAATAATAATAGCCACATTCTTAGTGTCAAGAATTTCAGGTTTATGGTTAGAGAAGGAAAAGAAGGGAAAAGACAGATCTTGTAATATTTGATCATATCTTAGAGTAATTTAAACTTTCAAGTATCCAAGATTATTTCTTAGGATTAGATCTCATATTTCCTTATATGTCACCGTTTCCTTATTTAATTAACATTAGGAGTCTAGTATTAGTACATATAAGATTAGTGCTCTGTCTTTTGTAATAACATCCAGCATATCATTCACTTAATTATCAATATAATTTTTTTATTCTGGCCTCCCTCTATGCCTAAAGGACTAAACCCTGCAACTTCAACATATGTATGCATTAAATCCCCAAATCTAAAACTCACTTTTTATACTAAAAATTAGGTCCCGTACCAGTACTACTACTACTACTACTACTACACGCCAAAGCTCACTAACAATAAGCACGATAACCTAATAAGTAATAACAGTAATATTTCAAGACTCCCCCTCAAGCTTTAGCTGTTACAGGTCTAAACCCACAAACACAAAACACAGAAAACCAGCCTATCTAGCCAAAAGAACTTGAGCAATACTCCACCAAATCACAAATTTTTGGTGTTGTGCAGATAGCTCCTATCTTCTCCTTGGCATACATCCCAAGCAGATGAGATGATTTCTGGAATCATGGGAAGTTTTACGATGGCTATAGAAAACAAATTGATGAACATTTAACGTTAGTTTTTCAACTTTGACAGATACAGAACAAGAAATTAAACAAAACACAACTTTGATGGATCCCAAGAACAAGAAACATTATAAACCAAATCTTAGAAGATCGAAGAATATACCATTTTGGATCACAAACTATCCACAACACATAAGGTTATTTGAAGACAACCTATCTAGCCTAAGAAACGAATAAAATTTTAAAACACTTAAACCATACCTTGATCCGCTCATATTCTCTAATTGCAACGTTTTTGGCATCTTCAGTGACTCTTACAGTTTCCTGTAGCTCCTCTAACTTACGAATCCTTGATTTGTCACCTCCAAAAACTTTAGATGATGCCGCTTCAAGTTTTTCAGCTCTTGATTGCAAAGAAGACAGTTCTGATAGAAGAGTTTGTACCGTCAATAGTGCACTTGAGCGATCCGAGAATGCACTATGAACAGCCAACATTAATCCAAGATGATCATGAAGTGTATCCTGCTATGCATAAATTGGAAAAACATCAACAATTTCAACATATTTAGTGGGTTGCCAAGCGAGACCTTTGTAAGAATATGGCAACGTATTGGGGGGGTATATATATATTGGAAAGAATTTGCTTAAATAGACAATAACAAATGTATAAATGAAAAGTTAATATTACAATAATTTTGTTATATACCAAATGCTTCACAGTCTGAGCATTTAATTCTCGAAATAATCTGCTAGCTTTGACAGCAGCTGTTGCTAGACCTTTCATATCAGCAGCTCGTACCCTCTGAGAGTTCAAGACAGCCTCTTCATTCTCAAACTTTGTCAATTTAATAAATGCCAGCCCTAATTCACCCATTGTCTCTCCCATATCTTGCTGTGCTTTGACAAGTGATTCGGCCTGCACAAAGTTGTCGCATGATGAGAAATTTTATAGTAACCAATAAACACAAAGACATGATCTCTCAATAAAAGAATGTAAGAGACAATTTATCAGATAATCAGACACATGGGCATGCACAGAAGTATAAACACAGTCTAATGAGCTGAAATTGAAATTTTGAAAATGGAAGTGAAAATAACACCTGCTGAGATGCTCCATTGATTTGCTGTTCAAGCTCCTGAATCTTTTCCTTCTTTGCAAGGAACTCCTTGTCTTCCTCCACAACTGGTGGCCTGGAACCTCCCCAATCATTGGCCATCGACTGCTTCAACTCCTTAAACAACCTCATCAAATCCATTCCCCCTTTGGCAGGCAGCACGACCTCCTGTGGGCCAATCACGCTATCCCCCAACAACTGCTTCGGAAGCTTCGCCGCACCATCCAACACCCTCGACGCCACATCGGTCGTCACTAGCAGGGGGAGCTTCCCCTGAACCTGCAAAAACACCCTAAACTCATCACTCTTCTTGATCACCGGATGCGCCGCCAATCTCCGAAGGTACTTCTCCAATGCCACCCTCCTCTGCTCCACGAATTCCTGCTTCTGCATCACCTGGCTCTCCACTATGCTCTTGTCTGGCCTCGGCGGTATGAAGAACCCTCGGTACGCCTCCGCCAATCGGTCCGAGAGCGTCACAACATCCCTGAACCTCCGCCGGACGCCGAATTCAGACCCTCCGAACTCGGGAATGTTAGTTCTCGTCGTGATCAAATAGGTAACGTAACTGCTGCTACCGGGAACAATCGAATTCGAATTCTCCTGCTCCTTGACCGGGTTCGAAACGGTTATCCTCAAATACTCCGAGCTCGAAGACGGGGATCTCGAGAATGAGAGCCCACCGTCGGAGCTGCGGGTGGGGGTATCGACGCCGCCGTTGGTGTCGCCGTCGAAAGGGCTGAAAACGGCGTCGGCGTAGGAGGGAGGGTCGATGTAGGAGGAAGCGTTGGGGGAATTAGGGTTTGGGAATTCGCCGTAGTGTTGCTGCGGCGGAGAGAGGAGGGGATCGGAGTCTGCGGAAGTGGCGACGATCGGCTGCGAGAGCGGGTGGCTGTTGGATTCGGAGAGTGTGGACATGGTGCTGCGGTAGTTGGAGTACGATTTCAAGGGATCGTTATCGTTGTCGTTGTCGTGGTGTTCGTGGAGGACGAGGTTTTCCAATTCTTCTTTGGATGCGGAGAGAGGGTGATCCTCCTCCGAGCTATGGTTTTCGGAGCCCATCATTGTTTTGATTGATGCTTCGACTTATCGAAATCGGAAAGTGTGAGAGCTTGCGTTGCGTTTGCTTCTTCGATCAGCAAGCTTGGTGGTGGTGGGTGAATGGAATGAGAGGGGTTGAAGGTGAAATTGAGTTGGGGTTTCGGCACATTAGGGATTTGGGAGTGTCATTGTGTTTGGGGGCAGGTGTCGGTGGTGGAGGCTAACGTGCGCCGAGGTGTAATGGTTTGCGATGGGAAGGTTGAAGAAGACCACATGCAGGGACCATATGAGAACGGAAAGTGTCAGCGATTCAGGGTTTGCGACATTCAGAAAACGTGCAGTGAGGGCTGTATGACAAATTGGGAGTGATTGGATAAAAAAAAAAGTAAATAAATCATGAAATTGTATAACACTGACTAGACTCTTGACCTTATTAAATTGGCAAAATTGTCCGTGAAATTAATAATCGTCCGTCAATTAGTATTTTTGTCATCTTATTCTTGGTGAGTAACATAGTGTTTGGTTTGAGGGAATTAGAAGGAAGGAGAGGGGAGGGGAGAGAATATTTTAATATTTTTTTGTTTGGTTTATTTTTTTAAGGAGAGGAGGGGAGGGGAATGAAGGGATTTGGCTCCCCTCCAATATTGGGGGGATTTGGAGGGAGAGAATAAAGTTTTAAACGACATTTACTTAAATAACCTTAAATTAAATTAAACATAAAAACTTACAAAGGTCTAAAAAGTAAATTAGTCTATTCCCTCAATTAAAATCCCTCCCCTCCCCTCCTCCCAACCAAACACAATTTCTAATTAAATCTCTCTCCTCCCTTTCCCTCCCCTCCCCTCACCTCCATTAAAATCCCTCCCCTCCCCTCCCCTTCTTTGAACCAAACAGACTCTAAATGGTGTTAAAGATGTTGACTTGGCACATTAAATAACTATATGCACCCACGTGGGCTCACATGTAAGAGTCTAATCATTAGGGACCAAAATGACATTTATCCGAAACCTACCATTTCTTTTCAAAAATTGCAAAATAATCCTCTCTCACTCACCTTCTCCTCCTTCCACCTCCACCACCCTCCTCCTCCTTCTCTTCCTCCTCTCTCGACCCCACACCTCCACTCTCTTGTGTCTTTTGACATACAACTTCAAGCAAGTGAAATCAACATTTTCTCTTGTCAAATAAACAAAACAATAACGATAGAACTTGATTATAATAGAAAAAAAGAGTAAATCATCAATTTGGTCCTCCAAATTATAAAACTCTCATGAATTGATCCCTGACATTAAAAAATAGTCAAATTGGTCCCTCAATTTAAAAAATGTCGATCAAGTTAGTCATTCCGTCATCCTAGTCAACAAACGGCGTTAGAAACTTTGATTTGTCACGTTAAATGCATTATTGGCACCCACATGTACCCACACGTGGCAACCCAGTCATAGGGACCAAAATGACATGTTCAAAGAGGAGGAGGAGGAGGAGGAGGAGCTTAGGGTTCATATTTGTCACAAAACGCCCTCTATATGGAACTGAGCCCATAGTAACCCAACATTTGCAAGTGTGAAAACTGATGAGAAGAGCCTGTAGGTAACAAGATGAAACACAAGAAGGGGGGGTTGAATTGTGTTTCTAAGCTTTTAAAACTTTTCGCAGAAGATGGACGCTGGCTGTTAAAAACGTTGGACGCACAACTTAGTTCAAATATTGGACGCACAGTGTTTTCTGAAATATTGGACGCACAGAGTGCTAAAACACTGGACGCACAGAAATGTGAAATATTGGACGCACAAAAGTTTGGACGCTGAGGCTTCCCTCTTGGTTTAAAAACTTGTTTTCTTTGTGCGATTTGAGGTGTATGAAAAACTTGTTTAAACAAAATCAATTCAATCCCCTTGGTTAGTAATAAACACAGATATAAAAGGAGTTAAGGGAAAGAAGAAATAACACAAGTTTTTATACTGGTTCACCCTTTCCTAAGAGCTACGTCCAGTCCCCTCAAACTAGAGAGATTTCACTATCAAACCAGATAGGTACAAGTATTCTTTGCACACAGCCTCTTCAGGCTAAAACCCAAGTATTCTTTGCACACAGCCTCTCCAGGCTAAAACCCAAGTATTCTTTGAACGTAGCCTCTTTAGGCTAAAACCCAAGTATTCTTTGAACACAGCCTCTTCAGGCTAAACAACTCAGCAGAGTTTTTGATTCAAGTGCTGTCTAACTCACACAAGTGAGGATATGAAAACTAAAGCACTTTGAGAGTTAAGCAAACTCTCTTTTACAAGAAGATAGAAAAAAATACAAGACTTTCAATACAGAGTATGAGAGATTGCACAGCGTTTTTGCTCTTTCTTTTTCGTTGTTCAGTTTCTTGTATTCTTCTTCTTGCTTCTCGGTATTTATAAGAGTAGTGAAGCTTCAGACTTGTTCTTCAGTTGCTCAACTTCAGCTCTCATAAAAGTTACCGTTCTCAAATAGCATTTAATGCTATTTTCCCGTTGCTCTGAGGAGATCTACTTCATTGTGCATGTCTGCGTTTCTTTCTCCTAAATCAGAAGCAACCTGTACTCAAAGTCTCAATTGTACAGTGGTTAATAATAATATCTTATTGAGACAGAGAGAATACACTGTGTAAAGCAGAAAGATGTGTTCAGAGATATATAGAGTAGTTAAAAGTACATTCTCTCTCTTAGTACACTTTCCATAGTACTTTATGCTTTTCAAAAGTACATTCACACACGTTGACAAAGATGTACAGAAAGCATTGCATACAGCTATTTATTTCAAATCATTTGCTCAATAAATATGTTTCATATTAAATGCATGAGCAGTAAATAGCACGTAATGGACTCTGCGTTTTGGACGCAGCATATAGAATATTGGACGCATACCTTTGCACTTACCAATTTGCACAGAACTCATGCAAACATTGGACGCATACTTATGCTTACCATTCTGATGATTAGTTGCAAAGCAACATTGGACGTATTGCCTCATTCTGGTTATTGGACTTTTGCCATTTCCCTATAGTTCCATTGGACGCAGAGTTGATTGTTGTACATTTGTTCTTCTGCTTCATTGGACGCAGAACAGTTGTTTGATGTACCTTTGTCAATCTGCTTCATTGTGTTCCATTGGACGCAAAGCAATATTGTTGTCCTTCTTATTTATTGGACGCAGAACAGTACCTTTGTCACTCTGATTTCATTGGACGCAGAGCAGTTCTTTTGTTTGTTCAGTTTCATTGGACGCAGAGTTGCACTCTTGCTCACACTGAACATTGGACTTTTATCCTTCATTTGCATTGGACGCTCACTGAATCTGTTCCTTTGAAAATCATTGGACTCTTACTGCAATTCTGCTTCTCATAAAAACATTAGACTCTGCCAGTATTGCCTTGTTCTTATCTTTGGACGATCAGCATTCTGTACCTTGGTCAAGAACACATCCTGAACATTGGACTTATGACTTATGTTCTGATCATTGGACTTATGGTTATTCTTGAACATTGGACTTATGTCTTCAATGCCTTCTTATGAATCATTGGACGTATGAAATTGTCCTTGTGCCTTGTACTGATTTATTGGACGCACAACA
Source organism: Glycyrrhiza uralensis (assembly GCA_030159175.1). Taxonomy (NCBI): domain Eukaryota; kingdom Viridiplantae; phylum Streptophyta; class Magnoliopsida; order Fabales; family Fabaceae; genus Glycyrrhiza; species Glycyrrhiza uralensis. Next base: position 8,163,026 of record BRZY01000006.1, read on the forward strand.
TTGCTTGCCTTTGTGCTGAAACATTGGACGCAGAATTCTTCCTTCTGCTCAAACATTGGACGCAGAACTCTTGTGTCCATTCCAGTGCCAACATTGTGATGAGCTAGCTTATTGGACGCAGACTGCAATCAGCTTAGTTAGGCAGCATTGTTATACATTGTACAAGCTTAATACAAATTGATTATCCTTTGTAAAAACCTTAATACATTTTGTTATCATCAAAACCATAAAATCACTTAGGGAGTTTTTGTATTAAAAACACTTTTAACCAATTTGGTTCCAACAGAGCCATGAACGATCTTCAGTTTGTTGTGTGCGTTCTGGTGCCCCCATTTGCATAGACTTGAAGCTCTTGTTGCAGAGCAGACAACCATGGCTTCCTGAGCAAAAAGTCATGCCCACTTGTAGGTTGAGAGAAGAGAGAGAGAAAGAAGCAGACAGATCTGCGCAAATAGCCATGGCTTCCTCACTAGGGTTGGGGTCGCAAGGTGCAAGAAACAAAGGCCACTGACAACATGTTGTTCTTGCATGGCTGGGAGGCATAGAGGCTGGTGGCAGGGATGCGGTGGGTGGCAGTGGCTGGATGCGACGCGACACAGTATTTTGCAGTGACACGATGTGGTGTTCTATAGCAAAGATGGAGAACTCGGCGATGGCTTACTAGTGAGGTGGGTGGCTTACAAAACCCTAGCAGTGAAGTGATTCTGAGTCTATGAGTTACTATTTTTGCTTTGGTGTCATCTCTTATGCATGCATACTACTAGTGCCTCAGGTTAGCAAAATATTTTTTTTAAAAACCACATCACCGATTTGGGTCGATGAGTTCAAAAAATGAAACCAGTCACTCGAACCAAACCACAACGAGTTTGAACGGGTCGGATTGGGTTTTGACCCAAACTACACAAAAAAACTCGGTTTAGGTCCACGTGCGCCCCGAACCGGTGAACGCCCCTACAAACCATCTTGGATTGATTTGGGGTCAGTTCAGGTTAAACTTGATCAAGAGTAACTAAATCCAAACTATTTAGGTTGATTCGGGTTATTGGGCTACTCGAACCCGTGAGGACCATTGCTTGTCCTGTAATACTCCAGCTCCATAGTAGATAACTGAATAAATAAGAAAACAATGATTGATGTCCCAAAAGCTGAGCAATTGACGCAAAAGAAGAGAATCTATGACTTTGCCATGGGTACACCAAGTTACAAGTTCACACAAGAAAACAAAGAAGTTATAAGCTAGACGATATATCATTATGCAACAAGACTTCAATGTTTAAAGCACGTACTTGTTAGAAATTACCCAATTTCATAATAATGGTCACTAGAGTTTACAATGACATAAAAAAATAAGAGTAAATATGTTCTTAGTTCCTATAAATAGTAAAATATTTGCTTTTACTCTCCTTAATTTTAAAATGTTTCATTTTGATACTCCTTTTTGAAAATAGACAATATCTACTTATTGTCGAGTCTGGTATATGGGTCGAGGCCCGCGAACCACCCATTTAACCTATGGCCCACGTGGGTTATGGGCCTTAAAAATTAATGACCATTTAATTGTGAGACTTTTAAGCTTGGTCTATATAAACCGTGGCTTTAACAAATTTTACTCGTGGGCTTGCCAATTGGCCCGCAAAACTTTTCTAAAAAATAGGAGTGGTATGTATTACACTGAAGGTGTGGAAACAATCATAGGTATGAGTAACAACTACATTAGAGATGCAAATGTATGTCTAACGTAATCCCACCTGGAGTATGAATTTCCCCAGGTGTGAACAAATATATTTTGTGGGAGTCACTTCGTCCATGAGTAGGGGTGGGCAAAAACCCGTAGCCGACCCAGAACCCGAGCTACCTAGTAGTGTTTGCAAAGAAGCGGATGGGATGTTGCGGTTTTCGGGTCAAAAAATGAAACACGCGATTACATGCAGATTGAAACAGTCGGGCACAGGTAGAGTAATTTTATTTTGTCAGTACCCAAACCCGACCGAAAAACAAGTAAATTACGGAAAGAAAACCAAATAAGCTTCACATCACTTGTCTGTTTGTCTCAGGTCATATCCTTGCAGAGTACCTAGCACATACTAGGGGTTGCTTTTGCCTTAAGACCCACAATGATAAGTCACAAAAGGACAAATTTCATTAATTATTATCTTGGAATTGGAAACACTGAAACAGCAGACATAGACTTCATGTGAATGACTATTGTTAATTTTTAAATTTAATCTTTTCAACCCATTTCAAATATACACACCAACAGCCAACTCTATGCGAGATCGATCTCCAACATTTCAATAGACAATGAAGCCAAGTGAGGCAGAGAGAGGGAAAACTGGGGCGTCGCACAGAGAGTAAGAAAAGAGAGAGAGAGAGTGAAGGCCTTTGGCAGCCATGGAGGGCCGCAGACCGCCCTACAAAGGAGGAAAAGACGTTCTCGCCGCCGTTGCTTTAGGGAGGCCATGCTCCACCGTGTCTGAGATAGTCGCCTTCTCTCCGCCAATGAACTCTTCGTCAACGGCGTCCTCTTTCTGTCGACAGCGTCATCATCCCCTCCACGCCAAAGGCATCCTGAACAGAGCACAACATTGACGATACCCGAGCCAATCCACCCGCCAAACCTACCACCCGCCCTAACCGTTGCATCAAACGGACGGAGATGGGTCTGACATTAGTGTGTTCGGTTTCATTCGAATGAGCAAATTTTCAACCGAATCCGACCGGTGATCAGCCCTATCCATGAGATACAATGTATGTCTGACGTAGTCACACCAATGGTGTGAAACTTTCCCCAGATGTGAACGAACCTATTTTTGGGGAAGCACTTCATAGGGGAGTTACACCGTATATGTTTGACGTATTAACACCTAGAGTGTGAAATTTTCCTCAAGTGTGAACGAATCTGTTTTGACTATTTTTTTTCTTTATTTTTTTAAATTTTAATCACGAACCACATGCCAACCCGTTAGCCCGCAAGCCTATGTAGCGTGGACCTGGGCCTATATATATTAACTCATTTATTTTGCGGTTTAGGCTGACACAACCCATTTACATTGCAGGCTTTCACAGGGCGGGCCTGTACGGGCGAAGCTAGCCCGCATACCCAGCTCTTATTGAGGGTATTTTGGGAGACTAAAGATGGACTATTTGAGGAATTACATTTGACCTATTTCAAATAAAGAGTCCAAAATAAAATATTTTAAAATTGAATGAGTAAAAACGAATATTTTCCTATTTATAACTTATAAACACTAAAAACATATTTAATGAAAAAGTTCTAAATAACAAGAAGATAATAATAAATATAAATTACTTGAGTGCTTGCGAGTAGTCTGGTTTAATGAAGTGTGTACATATATAATTAAGGATTTTCTCTAAAGTGGCCTTGAATTCTTTTTACACAAACTGCATTTTGCACAGTTATTTTCCAAACTCAGGATTGGGTTCATTTGAGTTTGATTTATTCACTTTTATTGAACTTGACCCCCTTTGAAGTAAAAGCCAACCAGATTCACGGTCTTCATGTCTTATATTCAACAGGATCATAAATATAAATAGCAGATCAACTAGGCCGGCAAGAGGATTATCTTTTGAAATTCAGAGTCTTGACATTGTTACGCTGCTGCAGTTTGACACACCAATTAGAAATGTGGCTTAAGCACAACGAAAACCAAGTTAAGTGTTCAGCTCTACCTGATCGTGATACGTAACACGCGGTATTCCAAAATGGCTATGGTTAGAGTCTAGCCATAGCCGTTGGAACTTTTTAACTTAATAAATTAATAATTGATTTAATTGTATCACTCTAAAGTCATAAATTCGGGTGGCAGCCTACCTAATACATGGAAAACTAGGCGAGTAAAAATTCAACATACTAATGACATTACAAGTACCATTTACAAAGGAGATATATATCAAGAGCAAACGAATCAAACCTGCTTCATTTGAAATAATAATAATAAACAGCATACATGAAATAAATCAATGCCTTGATTGATGATTAAACATGCGTGAACTGGTTTAGTTGAAGAAAATGTGTCGATATCCGCATTAAGTTGTTTTACTTTTCAACCAATTGAATCCATGTCTCCCATTTATAGCTGGATGCCTGGATGACACCTTTATTTGCTCCTCTATTTACTTTCCTTCCGGCCAAGGCATTGTAGTAAAGGGTTAAATCTACTCATTTTTCTTTATTATCTATTTCAATGCCTTAAATTGCATACCGCAATTGCAATTACAGTAACAATATTAAGATTTTTAGAACCTGAGAATGCATTGTGAATACAATTTTGGCTGTATCAAACGCGTTTATCTGCAAATTTTTATAATATATTAAAGACCGCGATATAACCGCAATTGCCTATTTTGTGTAAGCAATTCCACTTACATGTTGTGCAAAAGTGGGCTCATGAAAAGCACTGTTTCATCTACTAACTTGAGTGGTCAACCAAACACGGAACTACTATTCACGTACCCACCGAACCGGCAAACCAAAATCTAATCCCATGTTAACTGCCCAATTATTTAGATTTCTTTTCTATTATGGTTCCATCCTAGGTTGAGAAAATGCTCATATGTTTCAGAGTCAGATCGTAACAGACATTGGAAATGTAGACTTATGTGCTTTTAAAAAATTGCTTGATCCTGTCACCTCACACCTGTGGATCATATTGGAGTTTGAATTGTTGAACAGACCACCGATTTCACACGAACATTTTCCTTTTGGGTACGATTTTATTGACAAACGTTTTACTATTTAAACTGCGTGAAAAAGACCTTCACCAAAGTTGGAATTTTTCAAATTTCACTGATTTTAAAGTAACCTTATTTTTTTAATTTCGAAGTTTCTTCAACTTCTATTACATTGGAGGTTAAAACTTTACAACTTATTTCTTATCACGTAACAGAAGCTGTGTTAAAAAATTGTAAGCAATTAACATTTGTGATAAATAAATAAATCACCCCCATTCCAGGATAAAATAAAATAACTATGAGCTAATTAGTGGTTTGATGAAGAAATATTAGGTTCACTAGTCCAACAACGAGATCTTTTAATAAAACAAAAATGCTTTCGGGAAAGTTAGTAGGGCGTAAAAGCATGACGGATTTTTTTTGGTCCAAAAAGTATGACGGATGAAAAAATAAAATAATGTAATCCTCCTCTGTACGGAATTTTAAGAAGACACTAATCTTTAATACTTTTGACTTATACCTCAAAATGACGGCATTTTTTCAATAAAACTTTGACCAATGCTATAATTATGACAAAATGAACTGCAATTATAAAAATGTAAAAACTGAGCATATAATAGAATATAGAAATAGATATTCTCTTTTGAAAAAACATATCATCTGTAATCTGTAAATTAGAAGTTCATTATAATTTTCTATCTCCCTAATCACATAAGGAGAGATTGATTTTGAGGGGCCTATTAACTATAGTAAAATAGTTATTCATGTTTATTATTTCATTCTTATCTTTCCAAACAAGGAAACATTATTTCACCCTTAAGTTTTACTTTATTTTCTGAATGAATTCCATTCCTTTCATTCTTCTCAGAGAAGTTTAATTTAATGTAAGAGTTAGGTATAATGATCAGTATCTTAACAAGCACTCTCTGAAGAAGATTTGTTAATTCAGCTGTATAATTCTAGTACACATTGTGCAATGTTATATTATTTTTTCTTATGTTTTTTTTTAATGAATTGTTGCACTGCTATACATCTAAACCACAGAATCTAGCATTTGTTCCACAGTTGATTGCGCTAGTGGGTGCACCAAATCCTCTGAATGGTTAGACTAACAATCCTAAATCATCAACTTAATTAGTGCCCTGTTGACTCATTAAATTAAATAATGTCCTGAACAACTCTCTTTCCAAGTTAAAAGAAGTTATCACACTATAAATAGCACTTTAGACCAAATGCCACATAACTCAAGCAACACCATTCAACAAATTCTGAGACAACAATGAAGACTATCAACCTCCCTGGCAAGTCATGTTGCATATGCTTCTTACTTGGCCTAGTTACTCTTATTGCATCTGCTTCCCATGCTTGGCCAACACAGTCTCATTACCATGAATTTGTTGTAAGTGTTTTTTGTTTGATGATCACAAAATTAAAATCTTTGCTATCAGTTTCCAAGGATGGTTTTTGTAACTTTGTATCGATTCGCAATTGTGATATAACTTCAATGATTGATTGGAAAACAGGTTCAAACTGCGCCAGTGAAGAGGCTGTGCAGAACTCAAAACATACTCACTGTGAATGGGCAGTTTCCTGGCCCAACGGTGGAAGTTAGAAACGGAGATTCTGTTGCAATCAAAGTAACAAATGCTGGACCTTACAACATCTCCATCCACTGGTAAGTAGCATTACTCATCCTCATATAAATTTCACGGTAAAACATTTTACCCTTTCGTAAAAAACTAGTAGATGGATCCATATAAAGTATGAGTTTTTTCCTAACATAAAAAGTAATAAAAACCCCAACAAACATTAATTTTGACGGGAAATAAAAAGGACTGAGAGATGACACATGTCTCAGTTAGGACCTACTTTTCTTATATAATAATTGACAAGGTTTTAAATTGCGGTTATTGTCACAATGACAATTCCCTAATATTGCGGAACATCATGAACAAATGCAGCTGATGAGTCAGCAATTGCGGTTGCAGATTGCAATTTAAAACCATTGTCAAAGCAAGTAGAAATTAAGAATAGGGTGGAAGGGGAAGTGATCTGTTAGTTAATTTATTATGCTAATGATACATACTTGAAATCCATCTTCCTCATCACAATTTTATGTGTCCTTTGAATCAGGCATGGGTTAAGGATGTTGAGAAATCCATGGGCAGATGGGCCTACTTATGTGACTCAATGTCCCATCCAACCAGGGGGAAGTTACACATACCGCTTTACAATCCAAAACCAAGAAGGGACACTATGGTGGCATGCTCACACTGGCTTCCTAAGAGCCACTGTCTATGGAGCTTTCATCATTTATCCAAAACTGGGTTCTCCTTATCCCTTCTCTATGCCTAAGAAAGAATTTCCACTCCTCCTCGGTAATTTCCAAAACCATCACTACTTATTCTAATTTCCTTTGCACTTTAATCAAACCTTTTCATCATTAATGAACACTTCAAAAGCTGCTGAGCTCTTCATATTTTGATGAAGCAAAGACAGAGCCATGACAGATTTTGTATTGTGATGATTGCACAGGGGAATGGTTTGACAGGGATCCAATGGTTCTCTTAAGGCAAACACAATTCACAGGAGCAGCTCCAAATGTATCTGTTGCATACACCATTAATGGTCAACCTGGAGATCTCTACAGATGTTCCAGTCAAGGTTTGAAATTGAAATTATTCTAAAAGTCATACCTTCCATACACAGATTTGCATGTTTGAATACACAGTTGAAACATCCAAAACTGATTTTTACTTCATCAAAAGTGATTTTCATAAAAATTTAGATGTCTGGCTACCTTAAATCAGAATTGATTTTACCTCTAAATCTCAGTTTGACTAGAAATTGTAGTTTTTGTATTAGGTTAAAAAATTTACACAAGTTTTATATCAAACTTGTTTTAAAAATAAAAACATCTAAACATAAATCATTTCACTTCACTTCATGATCAATTTTAACCGAATCAACCCAAATACAAGCATACTCTCTAATGACTGAAAAATGAAAATGATACATTGACTAAAAGATAAGCACAAATGCAGGAACCGTACGTGTTCCAGTGGATACTGGGGAGATAATTCTCTTGAGGATCATCAACAGTGCACTTAACCAAGAGCTCTTCTTCTCAATTGCCAACCACAGGATGACGGTGGTCGCCACCGATGCCGCATACACCAAGCCACTAACCACCAACGTCCTCATGATAGGCCCAGGCCAAACCATCAACGTCCTCGTCACCGCCGACCAAACCCCAGGCCGTTACTACATGGCGGCGCGTGCCTACCAAACAGCCATGAATGCCGCCTTCGACAACACCACCACCACCGCAATCCTCGAATACAAATCCGCCAGTTGCGGCAACAGAAGAAAAGGACAACCACCTCCAACTCCAATAAGACCCATATTACCAATTTTGCCAGCTTTCAACGACACAAACACCGCGAACGCATTCACATCAGGTATTAAAAATTATCATCTTTGATTTATCAATGATTTAGTAACAGACTTATCGACGTAAGACTTTAATTTTCTCTCTGATATCAGGGATCAGGGGTCTTTCCAAAATTAGAGTTTTTCAAAAGGTTGATGTGAGTCTTTTGTACGCGGTTGGGTTGGGACTAATCAACTGCACGAATCCCAATAGTCCACGGTGTCAAGGACCAAACGGGACCCGATTCACTGCGAGCATAAACAACAACTCCTTTGTGCTCCCTACAACCACTTCCTTAATGCAAGCCTACTATCAGGGTATTCCTGGTGTCTTCACAACGGATTTTCCTCCGGTTCCTCCTCTACAGTTCAACTATACGGGGAACGTGCCACGTGGGCTTTGGACACCATCACGTGGGACTAGGCTCATGAAGGTGAAATTTGGTTCCAACGTGCAGATTGTTTTCCAGGATACTAGTATTGTGACAACGGAGGACCACCCCATGCATATTCATGGGTTCCATTTCTTTATTGTTGGTGCGGGTTTTGGTAACTTCAACCCAGCAACTGACCCTGCAAGGTTCAACCTTGTGGACCCACCTGTGAGAAACACCATTGGAACACCTCCTGGAGGATGGGTGGCCATTCGTTTTGTGGCTGATAATCCAGGTAAACAACAAATGCTACTCACAACCAGAGTAAATCGCCAATTTAGTCTTGAAATTGTAGCGTGCCGTAAATTAGTCTTTAAAATTATTAATATTTTAAATTAATCACTGAAATTAAAAAATTTCAATTATATTATTTTTTTTTTGTCAAATTGACTGATTTAAGAAAACTAATATGATTGAAGATTTTAAATTTTAGTAGCTAATTTAAAATATTAATAATTTTATAAACAAAATTCATCGTTTGTTACAATTTTAAGTACCATTTTGTGATTCACTCTGTACATAGATGTTCTTTTGGTCTTGCAGAGTTTGTTTTAGGCTCTTAGCATTGCGTATACTAACCAATTGAGTATTTTTTTTTTTGGTTCCACTCTTGCAAATCAGGAATTTGGTTCTTGCATTGTCACATAGATTCACATCTCAATTGGGGTCTGGCAAATGCACTTTTGGTAGAAAATGGAGTTGGCCCATCACAGTCAGTGATACCTCCACCACCAGATCTACCACGATGCTGAGATGAAGAAAGAGAGAAAGCATCATTATTAGTCCTAATTAAATTTTATGTTCCTCATCAATTATTGGCTGCTTGTTTTACTCTTTAAAATACTTGCTACATAGACTGTATTTGTTTTGTGCTGTTTTCAAGGGTCCACAATTGTACCAAGGTCAATCAGTTGTTATTGTCTTTCTTTATTGGGTGTAAGTTTTGACGTTTTCTGAAGAAAATTAATAAAAAAATGTGTGACTTCTCATCAGTACTATTAGATTGATTGGCTTATACAGAGTTTATTCAAGACAACATTGGATCAATTTTAATATCAAAAAATTTGAAATCCTGATATAAATTATGACTAACTTATTATGAGATGAAGTGAATGCTATAGTACTTAGAATCACACCCATACCCCTCAAACTTCTACAGATAATTATTGAGGCTCGGATCCATAGTCACTTGACGAACAAAAAATTATCCAATATTAAAAATAACAAATGACAAACAAAAGTTATAGGGGAGAGAGAGGGCGAAGCCCTCTCGCACTCTCTCTACTTTCTTCCGTTTTCCTTCTTTCTTTGTCTTTTTTTTTGTCTGGATGGGTGGTTTTGAATCATTTTTTGGTCTAGAACCACCTCTCTACTTCATTTTTTATCTTTTTCATCTAAATAAGTGGTTCTTTCACATAGATCTAGTTTTTCTTTTGTGTTTTTTCAAAGTTTTTGTCGTCTGCGTGCGGCGGTGTTTCTCGTCTTCGTGCGGCGTGTGCTTTCCCGTCTTGGTGTGGTGTTCGTTTGCTTCAGACTGGTTGATATGCTTCGTTTCAGTACAGATTCATCTATGATTTTGGCGTCAACGTTACAAACCCAGAAACATGGGTATATTCCAGCCATTATGATTTTGTCACTTTTGTAGGCATTTTGCCATGCTTTGCTGCTGTAAGCATTTTTCCGTGTTTTGTTATTAACCTGGGTGCTGTGAGCTTGTTCGCAGATTTACCCTTTTGGTTTTTAGCGATGTTGAATTTGTATTGTTTTCGATATACTTTGCCAATTTGAATTAATGAATACCTTTGTTGTAAAAACAAAAACAAAAGTTATAGGGAACAACCTTAAAAGCAATTCAGAACAATTTTTTCACTAAAAAATAGCAATTGCTCTTGTAATAGAGAGCATGACTGTACCCTTTGCCAAACACTTTTGATTGGACTTTTTTTTCCCTGTCGTAATAGATAGCATGCATGCATCCTTTGCCAAACACACTGTATTATTCTTGACCCAAAAAAAATACTCTGTATTATTAATATTTTATTTGTGGAAAACAAGATGGTATAAAGAAGTAAGGCCTGAGAGAGCTCACAAACGAAGGCCCATAATTATCAGCCAGTTTTGGGGTCCAGATATCGCAATCAAGCCCAACAATCTGTTTTACACGAGGCCCATCACGAATGAATTGCAACAAATACAATTTGCTTTGATTCGATGCATATTGCATGAAACCATCATAGACTGTTGACCAAAAAAAAAACTATCATAGACTTGACCAAAAAAAAATCATAGACGCATTTATTTTTCTCTTCATTTTATTTATTACTATTCTTTTGGATAAATAAATGAAATGGAGGTAATACAACATAGTAAAAAGTATCATTATTTCATTAAAAACATAGTAATAGAATAAATGTAGATAATTTTTCACCAGAGACTCAGGTGATTCAAGATGACATTGCTTGTCGATAAAAAAAAATACATTTTCGAAATACATAAAATGTGTGTGTTTGTTTGTCTGTCTAGTGTCTATCTCTTTATATATTTATATTTATATTTATCTATCTATCTATACATATAATTATAAATGAAAATTTATAAATGCTTTAAAGTCTTTAATTGTAAAATTATAAATTTATTTATCAAATATCTCTATTTTGAATAAACAAGTTTATAAAATAATTAAATAAATTGTCGGGGTGCCTGTGGGCCCAGCCTGCCTAACCAGCATTTTTTGGTGGGCCAGATTGAGGTTTTCAACCCATGGCCCGCCTTGACTCGTGCTGCTTTGGCCTGCCAACTCGGTGGGGCCAGGGTGGGCTAGCCCACCGGGCCAATTATTATTTTTGTAAATATTTTTAAAAAAATAGTTTTTTGGTGGATTTAGGCGAATCAGTCCGCTTTGGCCCTCCAACCCGTCAAAATGGACTAACTCACCGACTTGCCCTTTAAATCGGGCAGGGTGATTTTTTGGCCCACTTTCCTTCAGTGGGCCGGGATGGGTCAACCCATTTCTGGGCAGGCCAATGCGGGATAGACCGACCTATTTTGCCATCCTTAGTTGTAGACATAGAGGTTGCCGATGGTCCAGGGACTCCGTCGTGAAAGATGAACGGCCCTTTCTGTGTACGTCAAATCTCAATCCTTAAAATGTTTTAGCTCCACGTGTCTGTCTCACATAAAAACTAGAGATCTCCATTTCTTAGAGAAATGGAAAGGAACAGGACTCAATAACTGAAGTGTAAAAAATTAAAAATCTTAGAAGAAGCATTCTGCACCATACATGTGGACAGTGGTCTTGCTTATAGCTTATAAATAGACTTCCCCGATCACAAGTGACACCAAGCCAAGCTCCTCTCAATAGCTCTTTCACACAACTAGCCTTTGTATTATTCTTCATTGTAACAAAATTCTCGTTTCAGAGTTCCTCCGCCTGGCAATTTTTCTTTCAATATTATTCTACTAATCTTATTCTAACTTCCAACAAAAATAATAAAAAGTAACATTCATTCAAATTAAATTTGTATTAACTTAATTAAAGATATAAAATTACTTATGGAGATCAATTCATCAATAAGTTCTTGAAACAGAGAAATAAGCCCAAGTTTATTTTTTCTTCAAAGTTAGAGTCAAATTGATACTAGAAAATTATTATCATATTTTCACCACACACCAGCATAATCATGTTGGTCTGCCACTCCCCACCACTCCAACTGACAACCACATTGAACAAATTAATTCATGCTGGCTGTTGTTAGAAGCTACGAATATATATAATCACTACAACTCAATTATACTCACCAAAACGTGTGATATATGCATTTAGAATTATATATGTGTTAATCGAAAAAAAAAAGGATTATATATGTGTTAATTATAAATTTTTCTCAGTATAGCACCCTTTGGAGTTTGAGTTCAAAATAGCATCTTTGGTATGGCGTAATTTTTTTTTTATAACATATATGGCGTAAAATTTCAAACTCCATATTGTTACGAATTACATAAGCAAAAAAAAAAATCTACTGATTGTAACGGTAGGAGGAGATTCCTATTGAACCACATTATACCCACTAGTTCCACACTGAAGATGAAGATGTATGTATGATCTATCTATATATTCTATATGAATATGATAGATATGCAATAATAACAATAAGCTTGGAGATCTATTGCTAGAAAGTTTTGGTTGCTTTGTCCCCGTACAACAAGACACCTCTTTGTACCCTAAAGTTGATTCAAACTTGTAAATCGCCATTGATTCTGCTCAATCTTGAATCCAGGCCATTCATTCATTTTGCCAAAAAATATATTATAAAAATGGAAGAGGAGAGAGATAGAGATGAGCAAATGCAGAGAATCCAAATCCATACCATTTCCATGTGTAACAGTAAATGGATCGATAAGCAACATGGAAAAAACTAAAAATAAAAGGGGTTAAAGGGAATTAAAAAGTCCGAGTGATAAGATCGATTGGAGAAATGACATAAGATTTAGAATGATAAGAATATTGTGGGTTTGAATTTCTTTACAAACATAACATATTAATTATTAACATTTATCTATAAAAAAAATTTAAAAATTGAGAGATTGCCTAATTTTGAAGGCCAAATATGGCACTACGACCGCGATTATGAGAACAATGTTAACATCTGGACAATTGTATCGTAATCGCAATAGTGGTCATATTAACCGAATTCATCTACACATAACATCAAGAATTGTGGCATAATCAATCACAACCACAAAGACCTGCTTGGCATAATAATCTTGTTCTAGAACTAAAATTATTTCATTATGAAATGAAAGATTAGGGGTGAATTAAAAAAGAGAAATGGAAAAAGTAGCGCGAAAAGATCGGGAAGGTGGGGTCAGGGTCACTGTTTTGTCTTTACATTAACTTTGCCTTTAATGGGAAATTAATGATGAGTATTATGAAGAATATTAACTTTGCCTTTAATGGGAAATTAATGATTTGGATTATGAAGATTGTTAATTAATATATGAAAGCGACAAGACGGCCTGTGATTCTGAACCAAGTTGGAACGAGTCAACATCCACAGTAACTAACACACCATTAATTTATACAGGAGTAGATGTGAATGTGAATAAAAGGCCTGCAAAAGTTGCAGTCAAATACTATAAGGAAACCCTAAAACTAACACACACAGTCACACACACACACACACACAGATACTAGCTTTTTCTAGCTTCATCTTCCAAGACTGCAGCAAGTGAAAGCCTAGCTAGGGTTTTGCTTTTGGCCAGATCGATCAGCTATAGCCCTCAGAAGAAGAGAAAAACCTCACTGCTACTCTCAGAACTTACCATTAATTAAAACCAAACTAACTCATCAGTTACTTTTCAGAAAAAAAAAAAAAAATTAAAAAATACAACAGCAATAAATTGGACCTCTCTTCTCCGTCCGTCGTCAATTATCAATCAATTACAGAGCAAACTACAATTTAATTTGGTCCTGAAAGTAACTGATATTGTCACTTTGGTCCTAAGTAACCAAATAAAAAAAAATCATTAACTATACAATCCATTAGTCATTCTGGTCTATGTTGTCGCTACAATTACTTAACGGTATTTGAGAGGCTGAATTGACATATTTATTGACACATCAAATACCATGTGCCAGTCCACGTTTGCGTTCCTCGTCAAATGGATGAGACATGAGTGTGATAAAACAGCATGTGGTATAATAAACATCCCAACATAGGTTCCCAAACAGTGTTAAATGTAATGTAGTCAAAACCGGACCGGACCGGACCGGCAGGGAACCGAATCCCTGTTCAGTTCGGAAGACCTTGCGAATCGGCCTGCGAGAGAACCAGTCAAGAACCAAAAAAATTGGTCAAAAACCGGACAAAACCGGGTAAAAACCAGTTGGACTGGTTCTTATTTTTTATTATTATTTTTTTTGAAAAAATAAAAATTCAAAAAAATTCAAAATTTTTATTTTTTTTATTTTTTTAAAAGAAATAGATATCATTTTCTTCGATTATTTATAATTTTGAATACTTTATATTATAAATTATGACATTTAGTAGTGAAATTTAAGTTTTCTTTATAAAATTATGACTTTTATCTTAATTTTTGTTTAATATTGTATAGAGTTTAGGGTTTAAAATAATATTATATGTTATATATTGTATTATATATTATATTTATAATTAAAATAATATTATTTAATTATATCCTGGTTCAACCTGTTGAACCCAGGTTGAACCTCTAAACCTTAAACCCCTGTCCTCACCGGTTCAATGACTAGTCCAATTCTAACTACCTTAGTTAAATGGTTACAATAAAGTCATAGAAGACTAATGAATTGCAAAATAAAAAACTTTTTAATTTTATTACTTTTGAAGACCAAAATAATAGCACTCACCACTAGACCTAGACCAAAGTAGCAGATTACTTGTGTCTTATACTTAGAAAAACTTGTGTCTTTTTGTGTACAAAGAATATTAGTCAACAGGTCAAGGCATCAAACAGTGATTCAGTTCAAAATATCCTTCACGAACTTTGTAGCAGGTCCTTCTGAAACCTGAAAAAGATGCTAGGGAAACTTGAAAAGTGAAACGATTGACCTGAAGAATAGGAGGATTTTGTATATATAAAAGAAAAACGGATTTTAAAACTCAGAACCGGGCCAGCGGGTCTGTATATATATATAAAAAAATTACATAGTAAAATGCCCAGCTTTAATGAAGAAAAAAAAATTCTTCAGATGAAAATCATTGAACCATTTAAATTTAAATATAGATCCATGGGATACTCAACCCCCAGAACAGTATAACCCCTAATTAAGATACCATAATGAACTAGAATCTCGAGTACATCTTCAAAGTTCATGTGGCACACAAACACAGTCTGATATAGTATCTGCGACAGTGAGAAATGTGTTGGGAATCCAAGTGAGTTGTAAGTTCTACATTAGTTAAAAATAAACCAAATGAAGTGAATATAATAAACAAGACCCATGTACTCAATGTCTTAAAATTGAGTAAAGATGTGGTGTCAATGTCTCACTGTGGACTTCCCCGGAACTCCCTACAAAATGGAAGCAGCCTTCTTAATTAAGATCAAACTACGAGAAATGATAAAAAAAATTAAGTACAAATTAACCAGATATATATGATGTTCAAGAACTAACAGCAAGTTAAAGAAGAAAATTATTAAACTACAAAGTATATACAAACCGGTTTGTTCTTCCATCACTTTGCTTAATTTGACATAAATCATACCGAAACAACTGTGTCAAGAGAAGAAAATCCACAATCAACTATATATTAGAACCAAAACATTATTAATTAGTCAAAACATGTTTAATTAATTAGCAAGCCAAAAATTTCAATTGAGTAAAACTCCTGAGCAACATCATAATTATCAGGATGCTGAACTCTGTTTCAGAAGGAATTAATTAACCTGAGAGAAAAAAGAGAAAGGGGAGGGAGAGGGAGATGATAGACAATGGTTAATTTATATATGTAGTTATGAATTAAAGTAAGAAGAACCCGTGGAACTCAGGATAGATAGCGCCAAAGTATGTATATGTATATATAGCACTATGATCATTCATCAATATATATATAATGGCGCTATCCCTCCTGAGCTTTACAGATTCTCCCATACTCTCTTCTTCTGCAAACACTTTGCTATATATATGAACCAAATTAAGCCCCTGCATAAGAACAAACATATATGCATAAAGGGTTATGCTCTGATCGAAGAAAAGAAATCCAGAGAGAGAGAGAAAAGAACAGAAGCTAGTTAGTCACTTGGTACTGACGAAGGAGATGGGAGGAGTTACAAGCCTTTTTATAGGAGAAAAGAAGAAAAGGTACGTGAGATTAATTGAGGATGAAGACTTGAACATCTCCTAATTTAAAAATTAAGAAAAAATAATAAAAAAAACTTTTGCTTTGCGCGATGAAAGTAACTATTTCAGGAATTTGTTACTTTGTATTAAATTTGGAGTTTTGTTATCAAAAAATAAAATTGGAGTTTAATGGTTGATATCTCAAGAGCATCTACAATGGAGTTGGTTATGGGATTCTGAAAATTTAAGCAATTTCTATTAGTTGATATCACCATTAGAGATTATCTAGATGACATCCACACGTAAGTACATAACTTCTAGATTAGGTTTCTTCTAAGCAACTCTTCCATATGCGACTATCAAATTGAATTACCACATGTGAAATTTAGTGAGTATTCTTAAATCTCATATGTCATTGTAGGGCATTCAGTAATTGAATGTTTAAATTCAAATTTAAGCATATATAATTTAATTTTTATCCAATGGTTGAGATAGAATATAAAAGTAAGTAAAGATCTAAGCTATTGACAGTAGCAGAATTGTTAACATAATTGTAAAAAATGTTGAAGTGTCTATATATATATATATGACAATTAATTGTAGAGAACAGCTTCTGCTAAACAAAATGGTGGGGGTTCTTTATATAATTTTAAAAATTGTTTTTTTAAACAGAATTTTAAAAATTATTGAGGTACTATTGATCTATGAAAGTTAATTGCAAAGAAGAACTTATCCTGAACAAAAAGAGAAAAATGTAAATTTTTAAAAGAAATGCTAACAACATAGCACAACATTTTCAACACACTCTCTATAATAATTTCTATTTTAAATTTATTTTTACTTAATTCTACATTTTAGGTAAGTTATGTATAATATATTATATTATTATTAACATATTGATATGAATAAGTATATATATATATATATATATATATATAATAATCAATCAAATTTACACATCAATATATAATTTTTATATTAAACAATAATAGAAAATCATGCCGGTTTTTCAGACTATTATTCTATTCTTTTAAGTTGAAATTAATTAATTAATCCTCTAGAATGAATTAATCTTAATTACTAATTAATTAGACAAGTTTGTAAAAGCTAGCATGGTGCCACTGCTGCTTGTTTGTGAGTTAGTGTAGGGACTAGGGACGACTTTTTCTTAAAAAAAAAAATTTCTTTCCCAAAAAAGAAGTTTTTGTTTTTTTATAGAAAAATTACTAGTAAAATGATTATTATAATACACATGGTTACGGTTTCTTACCTTGTACGCTGCCGACTACGATATTTCTTCACAAGACATAGAATACGGTGACGGAGATTAGGGGAATGGAGTGGATGGACTTGAAATTGTTGAAACCAATCGAAGGCACAAAACCTTAAATTTCTCCCTTGTGGTAACTTTGCCGGGAAGTTAACCTAATAACTGGCCTGCCTCACGATATGGCAAAAGTTTCAACAACATCGGTGGGGAAAAAATTATATTCATCTACTACTATTGCATGTAATGGTCACTTAGGATTCCCTACACCGAAAGTTACTTCTAAACAATACATTATTTGACATTTGGGGCCAAGTTACATTCACAATACCATTTAAGGATATTTTATTTGTACACATCAAATTTGCTAATTCAACGTTTTCCTATTTATATTATGTTTTTAATCAAAAAATGAGTGAAGTGAACATTTTTAAATTTTTATTTATAAGAATGGATTTTAGTTGCAAGATACATAAAACATTTATATTTACACTTGATGTGCGATTTTATTTTAATATCCAAATAAGATTATAATTCATATTTTTGGTAATCCACACCCCTCCCCAAATTCCAAGAGTGTGTTTTGTGGAGATTGTATATGCCTTGTTACTCCCGCTTACAATCGGCGTGTGTTACCAACTGAATTATACTCATTCGGTAATAAGATTAACCAATTTAATGTCACTTCTCCATCATGTTATTTTCAAATACAAATCGATTTTTTAATCAATTTTTTTATTTAATTCTTTCAACGTTCTTCCAAAATTAATTAATTGGGCCCTTTATAGTTTGACCAACCAGGCATATACTAAAAAAGAATTGTGTATGTCTAACTGTATTTAATTGGGCACTGAAAACTGCAATCTTTAAGGCCTCGTTCGAGGTGATTTTTGGTTTTATGTTTTGAAAATTTTAAAAACTAAATCTAATTTTAGTTCTGAGTTCTGAGTTTCAGTTGTAAGTTTTGAGTTTCAGTTTTTTTTAGTTTAGTCACTCTCTTTATCTCACCTCACTATGAATGGTGAAGGCACGAGAGAGATGACACTAGGGGTGGCAAACAGGATGGGCCCGATGGCCTAGCCCCACCTAACCTGCTTTTTTGGCGGGCTGGGATTTTTCAACCCATGACCCGCTTTGACCCTCCTGTCAGGTTGATTATATTATTTTTTAAATAATTTTTTAAGTTTTTTTATTTATCGCGGGCTTGGGCCACAAAAAACGGGTCATCTCGCCGGGCTGCCAACCCGCCCTTAAACGGGATGAGTTGTATTTTTTGGCCCAATTTCATCAGCGGGGCAGGCAATTAAACAGGCAGGGGCGGGCCAACCCATTTTGCCATCCCTAGATGGGACGAGAGGATGCCGAAGGGACACGAGTAGAGCTGGGTATATGGACCTTGACCTGTTTAACCCACAGCCCGTGCGGGCTATGGGTCACTTAAATATAGGCCTGCTTTAAATGTGGGCTTTTTAGCCCGGCCCATTTAACCCCGTGTAACGCCTCAAATTTTCACTCTAAGAGACAGAGTGTTAATAAGGGAGAATTATTGTTAATATTAGGATTTTGATCGGATTAACAATGGTTTAGTACTGACGGGGAAAGTCAAACAGAAGAGTCTGTAGACGTTTGACTGTCAGAATAAGAATATAATGATATAGAAACTCTAATTGGAGTCAGAAAGATGATTTGAGGATACCAATAGTGATTTTACAATATTGGAGGATTTTAGAAATTTATTTGGGAATTTTCTAAGAAACGAATAGAAATGTTACCGTTTTGGTCCCTATAGTTTGACCAGGTTAAACTGTGAGTGAGTTTGGAGACCAGAACAAATTGAGAAATATTTTTGGACATGTCAAATGATGTTTTATATTATTTTAGAATTTTAGAATTTATTTTGGAAATTTTTAGAATAGCAGACAAAAAATTACAGTTTTGGTCTTTGTAGACTAAGAACGGGGTAACTAGGAGAACAGGTGAATGCCAAAAGCTTAGGAAATGATCCAAAATCAACCAAAAGAGTAACCAATGGTGTTTTTATAATATTTATGATTTTTAGAAATTTTCTGAGATTTTTCAAAGAAAGTTGATTTTAACCCTAATTTACGGGTTACGATAAAACCGAAAAATTACCGTAATGCTTCTAAACTTAATTGTTATAAACCCAGACCTTTTTAGTACCTTAATTTCGTGGCCTAAGACTTATTTTAAGATCCATGTGCGTTTTTACCTCAATAGGTAATTTTTGGACAATTTTTACTATGAAATACAAAAGTTACCACACTTTATTACCTTGAAAACTTACCTTTTACCATGGTTAAGGTGAAAAATTATTTTTACCCAACCCTTGTACAGCTGCTGCGCCAGCTTGAGGAGAAGAATGTAGAAAGTTTAAAATATCTTTGACTCATAGTTGTTGGCCAATGGGAAAGATCCAAGAGGTGATATTTTGCTTATGACTCGTTAGTGTAATAATAACATAGAAAAAAATCTTCACAAGATAGCAAAAGGAGAGGGAGAGGCCGAGAGTTGGATAGGAAAAGGGAGAGCTCTTGTGCCATTTTTTTTCACTTTGTTCCCACACCATAGCCATCCTTCCATACTTTGTTCTCTAGGTTTCCACTCAAAACAATCCAATTTTTCCAAGGGTCTGCTCTTGATTTTGGAATCATCAAGCTATCAAGGTATTTGGTAAGGACTCCATAGATTAAGTTTTCATTGTTTTTTTCATGGTTTATGAGCTTAGGGTTGTATTTGGTTCATCTTAAGTTAACTTTCATGTGCTAAAGATTATCCATGGATGAGTAAACTTATTTTGGTATTTGGATGTGTTGTGTTTGGTTTGGAAGAACATAATCAAGAAGAGGAAGAAGAAGAAGAAGAAGAGGGCTTGAAGCTAGGGCTTGACTTACATAAGCTAAAGGAAGGAGGTAAGGGGAGATTTTCTTGTTTATGGTTACTAGGGTTTGGATGATGTATGAGTGGTATGCTTGTTGTGATTTTTGGCAAGAAGCTTGTAAGTTTAATTAGAGTATGTTTGGACCATGAAGATAAGTGCTCTTTTATTCATATGGGTTATTTGATTATTGTGTGATTGAGATTGATTTGTCTTTGATGATAATCTTGCTCTAAGTTTGGTGTGTGGTGATTTTGTTCCAAGTTTTGTTAAAATAAACTAATGGCTTGATATTATATTGGTTGTCTTTGGAGATTGAAGACTTGATTGGAGTAGTAGTAAATCCAAGGGGGTTGTTGATGCTTGATAAGCTTTGTAATTGATCCAAAGAGATGATTGTGCTCATCTTGGTTCATTAGGTCTTAACTATGCAAATAAAAGATTTATTTGGCTTGAAACTTGTGAAAATCGGATTCCAGTCATGCCCTGGGTGTGAGTATTTTCGAAGCTGGGAAAAGCTGAAAAACAGGGGATAGAGTCGTCTACATCGCGGGTGTGAAAACTCTCGCGCCTGTGAACAGTTCTGTAATCTGGAAATTTAATAGTGCAGAATTTTGCGAAAATTATTTCTTTCAGCTTTTTAAACAAATATTTTTAAGGGGAAAATAAAATTTTTTAATTTAAGGATTGACAATTATTTTAGTTAATTTATTTTAGAACTTAAACATTAGATTTGGAAAATGCTATTTTTGTTAAAAAGGCAAAGATTGACAAAATGTATGAATGAAAGAGGAAGAGACATATTGATGAGAATATTATAAGGAATGGAAATATTCTAAGAGATGAGGATATTATAACTAAGAGAGAAGGTTATAGGTGATGGTGCAAGAGATTAATGAAATTATAAGAGAAACCAAAACTTAAAAATGTTAGAGATAATTACTTTGTGTATATAATGTGATATACATTCTACGTGACAAGTACTAAGGGATGTAAATTTTAGATGAGTTGAGCAATGCTGTGTGTTATTTCATACTATGTGATGTAAATACTGTGGATGATAAATGTTGGGTGATATGAGTACTGTGTGGAATAAATGTTGTGTGCAAAGAGCTGTGTGCTACGGGCTGTGTGCCATGCTGTGTGCTAAGGGTTGTGTGTCATGCTGTGTGCAAAGAGCTGTGTGCTAAGGGTTGTGTGTCATGCTATGTGCAAAGGGTTGTGTGCCATGCTGTGTGCAAAAAGGGTTGTGTGCCAAATGTGTGAGTGAAGCGCTGTGCGCACAGTGCTTCAGGAAATGCTAAGTGACATTTCGTGCTGTGTGAAAAGTAATCTCCATGGAGTGCGGGCTAAATGCTCGTGATTGAGTGTCGAATATATGAGGAGTTTGGAGAAAGTAATCTCCATGGAGTGCGGGCTATGTGTTCGTAACTGTGTGTTGAAACTGTTATAAAGAAAAGGAAATTGAAGTGTCTTGTGTGAATATATATATATATATATATATTGAATTCTTGTGATATGTCTTCTGTGTGAAGATGAGACGTTACTTTTGTGTGAGGTTGGCAGATGTGTCTGTGTGACTTATACTGGATATATTACATTATGCATGTGTGAGTGATTTCTGCTATAAATGATTCTGGTATGAATTTGCATGAACTCCTGTAGTGTGCTACTTGTATGATTGTGGTGATAACTGTAAAAGGAAATTTCTCACCCTTGCCTATATGTTTTGTGCTCTTTGGAACATGATTCATATAGATGGATCACTAGCTCGGTGGATTAGTCATTGCTAGATGTCTAGAGGATTCAAGTACTAGGGTTCATTGAGACGGTGGAAGTCGTGAACGTGAGAAGCCAAGAGTTGAGTTCTTGTTGGAGTCTGTAGTATTTTCAATACTTGATCAGCATAGGGAATCTGTACTTATTTGAGAAAAAGTTTATTGTATATGATACACTCTATTATTAATCAATGAATTTTATTCTCTATGCTATTTCCTGTTTGATATCTGTTCACATAATTATTGTTTTAAAAATAAATAAATAAAATCCATTTGTGAAAATTAATATAACTTTTGGCAGTATTTTTCCAAAAGTAAGATCAGAAGAAAGATTTTAATTCCGCATTAGAGTTTTGGTTACGAAGTGCAATGACTCCTGAGAAATGGGTGTTGCACCCCGTGGACCAATTTTTTTATTAAATTTTAAAATTTTAATGTACATTTTATTTTATTTTTTTGCAAAATTTAATTATTTTTTTCTTTAGTAGACCCACGGGCCGACCCCATTTAGCCCATGGACTATGCGGGCGGACGTGAGCCACATCATGTAGGCCCATTTATTTTGCAGCTCAGGCTGGCCCGGTCCGTTTATATGCAGACTGGGCTACCCGCATACCCACCTCTAGACACGAGATAACGGGAGTATTTAGCGTTTAAAACTGAAACAAGAATCACAAAACCTATTTGTCTGTGTATTTTCCCCTCCATATATATATACAAAAAAGATATAAGAAAACGAGAATTTAAGACTTTAAGTATATAAAAAGAGAGTGATTGAGGGATTTAATTATAATAATTAAAAAAGGCTTAAATATCTTTTTAGTTTCTGTAAAATAACCGAGTTTCACTTTTCGTCCCTGCAAAATTTTTTGTTTGTTTGTGATCCCTGTAATTACAAATCTGTCAACTTTTTCGTCCTTGCCGTCAATGACTCAACCCTACAAATATAGCCCATTTTAGTTTTAGTCCTTGTAAAATTTTTTTTGGTTTATGATCCCTGCATTGTTCAAATCGTCTCTTTTTAGTCCCTACCGTCAACTTCCGTTAGTTTTCCGCTGACGTGGTTAGCAGTGTGCTGAACAAACTGTTATGATCAGGCACCAATAAAAGCTACAACCATCTTAAATTCCTAATATTCACTGGAAGTCAAAACTATCTCTGTTAGCAATAAACCCCACCGGTAAGGGTTGAGTCATTGCTTTCACCCCACCCCACAAGCATTACCCAGAATAGCAGCAAGCTGTAGAAACAACTAGAAATGTCACCTCATTAGGCCTTCTACCAGATTCAACCAAATCTCCAAATTATTTCAATGCTTCTTGCCCATGTCCATTTATTTCACGACCATAGTGAACTGGTCGAGTTCAACAACATAGAACCATGTTCTACTGTTCTTGATGGTTTTAACCGCGTCAGAACGGGTCACCACAACCATGTATCACCAACAAGCCACACTCGGGGTGCTCCGTGGAGGTGAAAGGGAAATGAATCTTGTCGGGATAATCGGAAAACTAATAGAAGTTGACGGTAGGGACAAAAAAGAGACGATTTGAACAATGCAGAGATCATAAACAATTTTTTTTTACAAGGACTAAAACTCGCTATATTTACAAGGACGAAAATAATATTTAAGCCTTATAAAGGCCATGTAGATGGCCACGCCGGATAGTCACATCATCTCATTAAATGACGTGGCAGGTGCCATTTGGAACGGCGTTCTCCACGTCAGCAGATTTTAACGTCTGTTGATGGCAAAGACGAAAAAGTAACAGATTTGTAATTACAGGGATCACAAACAAATAAATTTTTTTACAGAGACGAAAAGTGAAACTCGATCATTTTGCAGGGACTAAAAAGATATTTAAGTCATTAAAATATACTAAAAATTTATTATGTGATCATACATTAATTATAATATAATAATGTAATTAAAAATACAATTAAATCTTTATTATTTTGAGAAGTATGACTAAATATAATTTAAAAGAAAGGTAAAACGTAAATCATATAATATATGATGAGTAATATTGCTAGCACACTGTCAAACATATTTTGAGTACACTTTTCTTAATTGAAATTCATGTAGGTCTTTTGGGAATGAATTTGACCAAATAGAAAATAGAACTTACATGATTCAATAAAAATACTAAAATGAATATGTTAAAAAGGAGTATATAGCTACCCTATAACGCTAGCTATATATATAGCACGTTAGCAGTTTTCCAGGGTATACAATTTTGGTTAAGATTACCTCACTGTACACAAAAGACCTATCACATGTATTGGTGATCATGTGCAAGCAATAGATCTTCCCATAATAAAATGGTATATAAAGTAACAATACAAAAATTTAAAATTCAGTCATTTAATTAATAAGAATAAGAAATAGAGAGGTGGGCCGGCTGTTGTTACATCAATGGTCAAGGGAATACCCTCACTATCCCAACATTTCCTGTGGCTTTACTTTTGGGACCTCCTCTCTGCTCTGCTTCAAAAGAAAATCATCATTATGAGTTAATAATATCAATTAACAGTCGGAAAAATCATTAATTAATTCTCTGTTTTTTATCTTTGCTTAAACGTACTTGTTGCGATCTCACGTCGACTAGAGAAATTGTCAATGTAATTTTTATAAAAATTAAATAATCCTCACCTTACAAGTCGATTTTGTAAAAATGAGTTAGGCCATAAAACCCAAATTCTAATATGATATCAGAGCATATCCTAAATTTGTTATTGGGCCAAAATCAAAATTCTAAGATTACTGCATGCTAGCTCTGCAATAATATTAGGAATTGAATTGAATGGCATCATTGTGATTTGTGGGGATATGTTTTGAAATTTTCAAGATTCTTCTCTCAAATACCTGATAGTGCTATAGAATAAGTGATGTTACATGGCCATGGGGGGCTCTATACACCCATTTTATTTTTCCTTCTATGTGGTGACGAAATTGAAAGAAGAAGAATATTGTTATTGTGGAGGCAGTTGCTATGTCATTAGGAGAATATGACTAAATCTAGGTGATAAGTTTCTGCTTTGATAGACAGAGATATTCTTCTTCCAGCATCATTGATTGTCCTTTGAAAACCCAAAGGGGCCAGCAATCTTTTCTCAATTGTTAGCTCATTCCAACTTTCAAGCACTGAAATCCATATATATCATAATATATGTTATATAATTTAAAATGTCAAAATAGTTAGTTGGTGATAATTGAGATTTTTCTGCAATATTAATTATTGTAATCATAGAATATTTTATGGGATAAACACAGCACCATGGCTTTACAGTTGCATTAATGATCATAATGCAAAAAATTTCTTCCTTTCCGGCAGAATTTCAATAGTTAAAAGGAGAAATATTATCATTGAATAAAATTTCCATGACTAGTGTGAACTTGACATCTGGTCTATATCAGAGGAAATAATTAAAACACAGCTAAGTTCAAAGTGAGAGATTTCAATATTATGCAAAGGTTTACCAGAAATTTTGTCTACTTTTTTACTACTTGATTCCAAATCTCATCTCAGAGAAGGGAATCACTATCTGAATAGATTCCTCAACAACAAGGCAACTTATATCACAAATTTAAGAAAAACAAAGTTTTTAAAATAAGTGCAAACAAATAAAAATCAAAATAAGAGAAAATGAAAGTATCAAAAGGAGGAAGATGAAATAAAACGAAGCAAAGTTGAAAGCAAATAAAAATATGTGAAGAAAAAAAAACTAAATTGAAATGCCCAAAAGAAAAGTGGTTTAGTATGTTATGGATTCAATTGCCAAGCCTATTAGCCCAAAAGAGATCACTTGCTACGAAGAGTTAGAGAACACCATTCCTCATACGTGGGCCAAAAGGAACAGAATGAAGCCCAAATGGCTCAAGGATTATGAGCTCCCCAAAATGCTTTTTAATTGACCAAAAAATATATGCTTTTCTTTCTATTGAATAGGTGTTATTAGATGGAAACTCTAGAATTCGTTTATTTTTCCTTGTCTTATTGTTTTATTTTCGTTACTTAAGTGCTGCAAGTTGGTTATGCTTTTGTTTAAGTAGTAGTGGCCATCTCATGACCAAAAAAAAAAGTAGTAGTGGCCATCTGGCGTATATGTACTGAATTGTGGGAATGAAAATGCATCAGAGAATACTCAGAAGTTATTTTCTTTTGTCTTAAGGAGGACCTCCCCTCCAAAGGAGCATTTTCTTTTCCCTTTTCCACAACCTCTATCAAATTGGATATACCCTGTTTTGATGGCACTGAAGCATTGAGATGGATTTTCAAAATCAACCAGTTTTTTTTTTACTTTTATCAAACACCAGAAGAACAGCGTTTCTGAATCGTCTCATTCTAACATGGTTTCAATGGATGCATTCAAATAGGCAACTACTCTCATGGCCGATGTTCTTGCATGCCCTGGAACTTCGCTTTGCATGCCCAAAGGCACCTTATTCAAGCTCTGTCAAACTTCATTGGTTAAGGAATACTAGACAGAGTTCAAATCCTTAGCCAACAGAATCGTTGGGCTACCACCTCAATTTTATTTGGGCTGCTTTCATTTCTAGACTCAAACCCGATATTTGTTGAGAGGTACAAGCTTTTCAATCAATTTCTCTATCTATCCCATGCCATTAGTTTAACCAAGTTACACGAAAAGAAGAGAAGCATAATGACCGAGCCACCACCATCCAACCTCGCTGTTCAGACAACAACCCCACCCAATCCACTACCAGCCAAACCACTTATCATTATATATACTAGTGGGCTACAGGCATGTATCTTCATTTTTCTTATAGTTATCACAATTTTTTTTATAGACAGTGATCACATAGTTTTGAATAAATTTAAATTTAAATTTAAATTTTTCAGTTATTAAAAGGCAAAAATGAAAACAAAAGTAGATTACTCAATAGTGGTTAATGACAATTAAATTAAAAGGGGTATAATTGTCCAAAAAAAGGCTACATCAAACAGACATATCGCCACTGTATATTGTTATAGATTTAACAACAATTAAATTAAAAGGGGTATAATTCTCTAAAAAAATGCTACACCAACTAGCATATCGCCATTATATATTGTTATAGATTAGTGCCCTTTCTATCTTTATGTAACTATTTTAGTTTAAATATAAACATAATATGATCAAATTTGATTTTTTTAGTAATTATATTATTGGTGTGAAATATACATGGCCACGTTTAGACTTTAGTGGGATCTCTCCTCCCCACCATGT
The DNA here is from genome assembly GCA_030159175.1 of Glycyrrhiza uralensis. Lineage (NCBI taxonomy): Eukaryota > Viridiplantae > Streptophyta > Magnoliopsida > Fabales > Fabaceae > Glycyrrhiza > Glycyrrhiza uralensis. The sequence continues at coordinate 8,190,579 of BRZY01000006.1, forward strand.
TTTTTTATCAACAAAAACTCGAACTCGAGACCTTACTTAAGGAATTCAAGTTCCAGTGCTACTCGAACCAACGCAATGTTGGTCGATCAAATTTGATTTAAATAGCCGGAACCCAGAACTTATCTATTAATCAAAAGTCAAAACATTAAAAAAGAAAACAAAATTGTTGGTTATTTAAAACAAAGAGTAAACATTCAAAAGCACTACGCTAAAATATGTCTTTTGTAACGTTTTTTTTTTGCTTTTTGTAGCGCTTTCTGTGCGCCATAAACTCAATATCATAAAAGGGTTGACATTTTTTGTAGCGCTTCAAAAAGCGCTACAAAAAATTAATCTTCTGTAGCACTTCCTTTATAAAGCGCTACATCAAGTTGACCAGATATGCATTTTTTAGCATCATCAGTCAACTTTTTGTAGCGCTTTATAAAGAAAGCGCTACAAAAAGATTAATTTTTTGTAGCATTGTACCTATAAAGCGCTACAGAAAATCAACTTGATGTAGCGCGTTATTTAACAAGCGCTATAAATTTAAATTTTTTTTTTATATGCCTTTTGTTTTTCTTTACTCCTCATATATCCAAACAACCAAATCCAGAATCCAGTCAAATCAAAACCAAATGCAATTATATATGTGCATTCTCTAAAATGTTACACAACTCAAATGGAAACTAAAACAATACATCAACTTAACACAAGTTAAATAACAGCATCAACAAGCACAAGTTTCTCGTTAATTTCATAGGTTGTTAACTCATCAGTCATCTAAATACTTACAGAAGCTACAAACACCATAAAACTAATAAAAATACTTTCTAAGTAAAAGAAGCAAAGCCTAATACATAATGTTGTACAGCTAGCTTGTTTCTGGAGCTTCTAGCTTCACACATCCTCCTGACCTGACACAATTTAATTAATCTCAATTAATATGTGAAAAATTATAAGCGCGTCAAATCACTATTCAAAACAAAATGCCATTGATTTTTATAGTATGAATACTCACTCGCATTCAAGTGATCATATAAAAACTAAGTCATATAAAAACATCTAGGAAAATGCATATGCCTAGATGTTTACTCTCATAGCCTTAACAGATTAATACAGATCACACAAGCATATAAAAGGATAAACTAAGTCATAACAAGAAATAAACTTAATATAGTATTACATGAATCTAAATCTCAAGAAATAAACTTGATATAAATTCGAAAAATAAAAACTTATTTGTTAGTTATTCCACACTTGTAAGAAAGCACAAAAACTCTCTATCTTCTTCAATCAATCTCTTGGGATCCTGATCTGCTGCAAAAACAAAAGTTCTAATTTATTTCATATTACTCTGGGATAGCAAATTTGAGCGTGATGGTAATTTGCAAATTTGAATCAGCGAAATAAAGTGGACTAGTATGTAGTATGACTATATCTCAACACGTTTAAGTCAACATACAGTTTTGTTATAAATCCAAGTGTTAGTTCTAATATACCAATCCAAGCCCATCAAATAATACCAAATTCCTAAATATGAATAATACCCAAATTCCTAAATAAATATGCTTGCGGCAGATTTCTTTTAACTAGAACCACACCACCACTGAGGTAAAACAGAACCCCCATTTCACATGCCATATAGTGCCTTGACAATGCACTCTAAGAGCATAGCATTTGCAAATTAACAATTTTCCATGAACATTTCTAGCTAGCAGTCTCGAACATGCATGGGTCGCTCTCAATTTTCCTCGTGTTAGCACGCAGAAGTTAAATGGGCTTTAATCTTGGCGTTTTGGGTTGGTCCTGTTCGTATTATAATGTTGCTTGTCGGCCTGTGTTTGTGATAAGCTACACAGCTATGGGGGTTTCTAGCTTGATCCTGGATTAGGATAGTTATCTCCAAAACTATGAACAGAAATTTGAAAATATCATGAAAATACTTTTAAGCTAAAAGTGGAGAGAGAGAGAGAGAGAGAGAGAGAGAGAGAAGTATATAAGGCAAAGAAATTATAAAACAAGAAGACTCAATTTTATTCATGTAGAGGGGATAACACATGCATGTTTATGTATCTCAATATGCATAAGTAGTTTGTAGAATACAAATGCTATATGAGCTATCAATTGGGTAGTTATATAAAAAGATGAATTTGTGAAAGAGAAATTAATTTATGGGCACAAATATTTATTTTCAAGGATTAATTAAAATGATATAGGGTACAACTTCAGGAAATCAAATGGTATAATAACTGGATAAAAGTCATTATCACGTGCTCATTTGGTCACGCATGTCACATTCTCTCAATCAAACACCCCTCTAGCTAGTTTCTCGATCCTCCTATCTATCTTTTCAGCCTCAACATCAATAACTATGATCAAAGCATGTGAGAAATGGACGTGTGACAAAATGAGAATGTGAAAATAATAATAATAATACCGAAACATAGTAAAATGAATGCAAAGAATGATGACAAAGAAATTAGCATATATATATATATAACACTGTGTAGGGTGATATATATTTTTGGGTTTAGAATTCAGATGGATCAGTTGACCAATATCCAAGAAAACATGAAAGATGGGACTCGCAAACGAAGCTCTCCACCATGCCACAGATTGGGAGCTCTCAATTGTCGAGTTTCAAGAATTACATTTCTCTCTGAAAATTATAGCTAGATAGCTAGACACAAGTTATCTGAATTTCCTCTTCCCAAGTTATCTATCTATATGCACAAATTAAGACTTAATAGCAGTGAAAAAGAAATAAACTATACCATGTATAGATGTACATAACAGTGATGAAGCAAAAAAATTGTAATATAAGCTGACCTACAAACATCATCTTTACCGAAATTCAAACTTACATTGGATAGAGATTCATAAATTCTTCCACACCACAGATTCTTCCCATACCAAAAAAGGACTCCTCCCCAATTAAATCACCATTTCCAACAACTCTGTTTTAATTAATTTGCCGACTCAAGAATTGCAATATATCTTTTGACTACAGCTAGCAAAACTGGCCTTTAAACCATCATGATCAATAAGAAGCTAAATAATGTCCACATCAAGTCATCAACTGATATATACGCTCCACTAATCAAATATTTTAACCATGTTAAAAAGAGGCACTCATTTTCAGGGTGGAGGGAGCAATGATAAAAGCTTCATTGTGCATTTGGATTAGCTTATTTTGTACTCAAATCAGTTTATAATCAAAATCTTACTGATAGAACTTAAAAGAACATGATTTTTCCCTGAAAATTAATTCAGAACCAAACTTACTGTTAGTTCACCTATCCAATATAAAAGGTAAACATATTTTGGTACATAGTAAGAGATTACTTATGATGTAGCTTCAAGTTATATGAGAGAACAGTACTGTAACATACTTACAACTGCTATGCATTTATTTAAAATTAGAAAATAACAACTGCCGACCCCAACCTTGTTAGTTATATACTTGTTAGTTGTGACAGATGCATGTAACTAAAGTTAGTCAGCACTCAGTTATTAGTTAGTTCAGGTGGTTAGCACTGTGTTAGCCTGTACTCTATAAATACTGGTTACTCATTGTATCACTGGAGAATATTATAATCAGAAGTTTCAGAATTCAGATTTCTCTCTCTACTCTCAAAATTCTCTCTATTCTATAAATTCTTCAAGATTGAGGGCCGATTTTTGGCGTGGTCAAATATTAGTGAACAGAAACAGAACATGCAACACCCTTTCTCCAAAAAGAATATTACACCATAGTAACTAAAGTTTCGCAAAGATTTAGAAAATATTTGTCCAATGTTTATAAAGTTTTTCACAAAATGCGGGTAAAATTTTTTCCTTTTTTATAAAAGAAGATGAGAAGGATGGGGAGTATTATCCCTTGTTTTTTTTTTGTAAATATTTGAACGCAAAGTGAACCATCATGTATAGAAAAGCACGCTCTTTCTCATATATATAACCTGATATTTTACAAAGGAGTTTGTTCTAAGACAAACTTTGTTTTTACACTGCAAAAGAAAAAGAAGTGAAAACTACTCTAAACCAAAAAGTACAAAAGTGGTAAAAGAAAAACATACGCTATGTACAGTCGAGTCATGATCCCATTATCTACATCAAAAGGGATCTACTACATTAAACTTTAACTCAAGCATGTCTATGGATATGACCAGGTGGATCCTCTTATTCCAGGCAAGCTAGATTGTAGATGCGGAACTCGAGTCACCGGAACCCAATCAAAGTTAAACTTGTCGAAGTCTGGTCTAGGAAAAGACTCTCTAGTAAAGTCAGAAGTAGCCCAAGAGTATATAGACTCTTCGGGTTCCTCTTCGGGGTCTTCTTCGATTTCTTCATCTGACAAGAATTCAGACAACCAAATGATGTCTTCTAATTCCGACTCAGATGGACGTGGTAAAGGAGAATAGGTAGCAGTATTCGCTTCTCCCAGAGGCGAAACTGGTATATGACGTACAGAACCCTCCGTCCTAGTAGGTGCGGCTGCAGAGGAATCTTATGAGGTTTTGTCTTGATTTTCATCTGAAGTTTTATCTTTTGACTTAGGAGTTACATGATCAGAACCATTCCCGTCAAGTCCTGAAGGATGTGAACTCCCACCTCCACTGTCATCACTATCATCACTACCTACGGTAAGGTCATCTGAGATATACCCTAAATGTCTTAATTGTTGTCATGGTAACTTAACATCTAATATCATTTGTTCTTGGATAGGTAGTGGATTTGGCGGTGCTCCACCTCCAGTATCTAAAGTCTCAACTCTCCCTACAAACCTTCCCCATTGTGTACTAGGACATATGTTCCACCATACACTGTCTCCTCCCAGAGGTTCTATGGTTAAGTGTCGAATGGTTCCCAGTCCTTTGTCATTTGGGTCCATCTACTTAGTCATGCATCAACACAACAAAGCAGGCAGGGAAAATCTCTAACTCAAGTTAATAGAAGTAGTACAAGCATACTATCAAACATAGATCACACAGCACTCAACTCAAACATCAAGAACAGATTAATATCATAGACACTCAAGTCATTCCAATCACATGACAATGTAGTAAAGCATTGAAAATACACAATCAAATCTCAATAGAGCAGGTCTTACCTTGTATCCATAAAACCTGTAAAACAACGTACTCACAAGAATATATCTCAACAATGTCTTATTTATGCATGTCTCTTCTATATTTCTCAAATCACACCGGTGTAGTGCTCCAAGGAGACTTTTCCATCCTTATCTCCAATGAGCAATCGGCTGCCAGTAAACTTAACAGCATAATCAGGGAATCCCGTCTATGGACCCCTGAAGATACTTCAGAATTACTGCATTTAAAACTTAATACCGGATCAGAAATAGAACTGCTAGTCAGATTTATCCAAGTCGGGTATTCAATTTGTCTCGGCTCGAGGATATTCACCGACTCGACCTCTTGGGACTTTTCGAAACCTGGATAATCCCAGTAGACAATTGTAGTCCAACAGTCTCTATTTTCAACCCCGTTCTCGCAGGTTGTATGCTCAAAACGTCTTTATGCAAATGCACAGATTTTCTCTTGAATTCTCTTTAATTCCTCTTTGATTCTCTTTGTAAAACTTTCTTTGTTTTACTATCTCTCTCTTTCTCAAACATCTCTGAATCTCTTTAAAACTCTTTGTAAGAAACAAGTCAAATCCTTTTTATGGACAGACTATTTGTATGAACAGATAACTGTTAAAAAATCACCGTTTCTCATAAAACTTTTTTTACTGAATACTTTTAAAAAAATATAAAACTCTTATCTTCTTTTACTGCTTTAATTACAGAGTGATTCATTCTCTTGATTTTAAATAGCTCAATAGAGTGAATTTATAAAAAGTGTTTAACTGTATTCCAAGAAGATCAAACCGGGCATAGCTACTTTGGATTGATTAAGAGAGAAGGGATTAACAATATGTAAATTTACATCCGCTTTTAAAACAGTCGATGTCTGTTCTTAGATTTTAGATAACTTTTTGGTAACGGAATAATTACACGGCGGCTGAGCCGACTATGGTAATTAGTGTCCATCTTTCTTGAAAATTTAATATAGACGTAGTGATCGAATCTAAGCTGATTAATCACGGCTTAGTTTATTTTCGAAGATGAAAAGATTACACGACGGCAGAGCCATCTTTAGTAATCAGTTTCCCACTTTAAAAATCGATCTACTATATTAAGTGAACGTAGTTCATTTATTTTTCTTCAGAAATATTTATGCTTCAATTTATCTTCCAGGAAAAAGGCCCATTGAAAGCCTATCTCACTAATTTCCACTGCCATAGACATTGGAAATTAAACTGAGTTATGTGCATATATATACAGATTGGTTACCCACTCGATATTTTCCACTAATAATATAACAGTAGAATTTACCGAGAATCCATTACTGTTAGATTATTTTCCGTAAGATGCTATAACAGTAGGTTCACCGAGAATTCATTATTGTTACACTCTTTTATCCAATCCAATCCAATCTATTTATATATACGGTATTAGGAAAATTGCTTCTTTCCAATTTTATCTTGTCACGTATATACCAGGTCTCCAATGTTAAGATTTCCCAAACAGCGTATCAATACAGATCCCAGGCCAGAGTGAGACGGACTGTCTTAGCCCCTTCAAAGGTCTCCCTTCCTTTCTAGACAGATCCATACTGATAAACCATTTATCTTACTCATGACCTTGTATATAAATAACAGATAGTTTTGGGTTTTCACAAAATAATAAATTGTATTTTCTTGCAGTAAAATCATATTTATGGTAAGTCTAAATTTCGCCATTACAACGGTATGTTTACAAAAGCTCAAAAGTGATTTTGGCATAATCTCGCCTCTTACTCGAAATTTTAGATTAATTTGGGCATTATAACTCTATAATTTATAAATAGCACCAAACAATTAATTTAAGACTATAAAACATCATAAAACATCATAAAGCATATATAAACAAGCAAGACTATAAACACACAAACACCCAAAGCAAACTCAAACAAGAATCATACTACTTAAATTAAATTGAAAAGAGAAACCCTTTACCTTGGCCAAAATCTTGATGAAGAACAACCAAGAACACCAAAAGAAATTTAAGAAATTAAGAGGAAAAGAGAGAGAACTTGGAAGTGGTCTTGCTCCTTGTTGGTGTTGTGTAAAAATTATGAAGCAAGGACCCCTATTTATAGGATGGGGTGGGCGACCAAGGAGGGAGCTAGGAGGAATTAAATTATTGTGACCTCATATGCCTTTTTGATGTATATGTCATAATGCTTAATTATATAAAAGATCCATTTTTCTAATTGGTTAATACTAGTGACAAGGCTTATGACTCATAAGCCAAAAAGTTCATCCAAGGGGTCTTAGATGATGGGGATGTCGACCAACATAGAGGAGAAGGAGGGCCATTGAATTAAATAGTGAAAAACTTTATGGTTTCGTAAATAAACGGAAAACTGATGGCTATATAGTCTTTTTGCAAATAGATCTCATAAATAATTAGTTAAAAGGTGAGGAGGACCTTCAAGAAAATTTTGAAAATAGCTACTAATAGTCTTAAGCCCAAAATAGTAACTTTTCAGAAAATTCCAGAAAAATTCCCAGAAAATCACAAATTTAATTTAAACAACAATGATCCCTCTTAGAATTTGATTTTGAGCACTCCCTGTCCACTGAAAATCCATCCTGGTTTCCGTAAACTTCGTTTTACGTGCTCATAGGGACCGAAAACGTAATTCTTTATCTATCTTTCGAAAAATTTCAAAATAAATTTCATAATTCATGAAAAATATAAAAACATAGGGTATTGTTCCAGTTTTTCATTTTGACATCGTTTTGGCCTCCGTATCAGTTTTTTAGCTTTTACCGTAAATTGTAGGGACCAAAACTGTAATTTTAGAAATTAGTTTCTCCAAAAATTCTAGAAAAATTCCAGAAAATCATAAATATTATTAGAAACAATTTTCGTGAAGAAAGATAATTTTCTGAGTTGGTTTAACATATTTTTACTAATTAAACGCTTTTCCATCTATTACGGTAAGTACGGTTTTTCAAACGTTGTAAGAAAAATGACTATTTTTCTAAAATAATTTGATAAGTATTATAAACCCTTTTATTATAAGTCTACCATAATTTTCTTATCACTTAGTTCACACCAGATTATTTAAAACAGATAAAAGACAAAAATACAAAAAACAGAAACCTATATAAACTTAACTAATTTACTATTCACACTGTAATACTCAACAGTAATTGGTGGTTCCATTTTTCTTATGTTTCTACTAAGTCTTTGTAATCCCTATCTCATCTATTCTCCCACCTCTATTATGTATTATTTTTCTAACTACGGACCACGGAGTTTCTCAAAAAGGGACTAAAACTGTAATTCCTTTATTATTCTCTTCTCAGATTCCAAACTTAATTCCTAAAAATCTTTATATGTCTCCTACTACTATTTATCTCCTTAAATATCTTTTGGAAGTGACGAATGAATTTTCCAAATTCATTTTGTCACTTATCCTAATAATATGCATGTCCGTATCTAATTCCTTGACTTTCGTATTTAATTCTAAACTAGTAAGTTTTTATCCGAAAAACTTCGAAGTAATTGCTAATCCCCTAAAATTAATACTCTGTCTCTTAGAGTGAAATTTTAAGATGTTACAGAACGCATTATTCAACAAGAATCACTAAATTCACTTTTAAACGTACAACTACACCAGTAAACATCAGTTCAAAAAGAAAAACCACACTAGTAACATATACAGCTAGACACACATACATGAAAAAATCCTATGAATGGAATGAAATTAACAAATACCAAAAGAACCCATCCCCGTTTTGATCATAGGGAACAAAATTCAATATCAGATTTTTCATTCAGTCAAAATATCAAACAGGTGGCGTGTAACTCAGAACAGACACTAGAAATCACACCAACTTACTTGCAAATAACCAAACATTGATGCACACGGCAAACATAAAAGAAATCTCACACACATTACAAATCACAGCACAACACCAAATCAGAAGGACAATATAAAGCACAACACATTATTCAATATTGGGGTCATCACTTACTCCTTCGATTTGAAGCTGTGTATAAGCTTAATCACCTGCAGATTCGGCACATCAATCTCTGGGTGCTTTGCCAAATTGTAGTCCTTCTTTGCGTAGCATACTCCCTCTGCTCTCCACAAAACAAAAACACCACAAGTAAGATCACACGCCACGTAAAAGTGGCGAAATGAGACCTTCTCACACACTGAACTTCAAATCTCACACACTGAACTCTGAATGAAGGTTAATCTCAGAGAGATAACTGCTCAAATCTTACATACTTCGTTGTTGACAATGGCTGTTCAAATCAAGTCGAAGCAGAGACAATGGCACGCGCAAACGTGAAATGCGAACGTGAAACCAGTGGCAGAGGCAAACGTCGAACGCGAACGCAAATGTGAAATGCAAACATGAAATGCAAACGTGAAGCAGAGACAATGGGGGACTGAGCAAGCAAATGGGGGTTTCGCGGGTTTGAAGCATTTTTTTTTAACCATTTGTAGCGCTTTTCAAATAAAGCCCTACAAAAGCTGAAAATACTTTTTTTATTTTTAAAATTTTTAAAATAAATACTTTTTGTAGCGCTTTCAGAATAAAGCGCTACAGAAAGTCAGAACAAAAAATAACCAATTGTAGCGTTTTATATATAAAGCGCTACAATACATCTCCGTGTTATCTTTTGTAGCGCTTTTTATATAAAACGCTACAAATAGTGCATCATAATAGACAAAATCTGGCGTAGTGAAGCCAAAGTCCAGTGCCAATGAATTGATCAGTGAAAGAATAAAGCCTGATGATTATTAGAGATTTTGGTTCCCACGAGCACTAAAAACAACAGTAGGTCAAAGAAGAAATAGCAGGTCGATGTGATAGTATTTGTTTATATAAAGCAGCAACACGTGGGGTGAAAAAAGAAGTAGGTTGTGGGAGTAAAACATGGAAGTGAGGAAGCTTCAGGTTAGTGAAGATGAAGAAGCAAACGCGAAAGTGAGGGAGAGACTAGAGGTGAAAGGGTTTACGGCTTAGGGATTCTGCAACATAGTGAGTGAAAAAGGTGATTAAACAAAGCATTATGACGTCGTTTGTACTTTTTGAAAAAAATAGAAATAAAAGGTGTTTTAAGTGAACCAATTTAACCCAGCAAACCACCGGTTTTGTCGATTTTTGACTAATTTTGTCGGTTTATTAAAACAACGATTATAAGGGTTATTTGGATTGGATGACAGACTGGTTTCTAATTCAATCGATCAACATGACTGATCCATCCAATTTTAACAACTATGGTTGGAATTAAAATAAAACATAAATTTGTTGAAGGGAATGTAAAAAAACCAAATGTTTAAGACAATCAAATATTAACATAGGATTAAAAAAAAGACATAGTAAAACCAAAAAGAAGAAATATTAAGCAGAAATTTAATGTCTAGGTTTTCTTTGCAGCTTATCAAAGTTTTTGGTCAAAAGTGAAATTACTTACAAATTTGGTACACAAGGTCTAAATCATGAAAAATCATGGGTACAAAATTTAAATACCATAAAACGGGTTTTTATCTGATATAGAGGGTAAATTCCCAGTCACCTACTGTTCTTACCAAAACATGGCCATAATATAACACCAGTTACACGGGATCTGTAGCGGGTTGGTTTATGTGGCCCAGATTTACATTTAACCCGATAAATAAATAAATAAATAAATAAATAAATAAATGAGTTCTACATTTTACCTGAAAAAAAAAAGGAACGGTAGAAAAATCCCATTCCCAAATAGTTGGAACCCTAACATGATTTCAACTGATCAAATAACACAGAAGCAGAGTCCACCACGCAATCCTCGTCCTCGTGTACAATCCAGCCTCCTTCTTGGACTCCCGAGTTCCTCGTCTTATCGAAATCTGAGAGTCAGAAGAAGAACTGCAAAGAAGGAAACCCTTCCCTTCTTCTCTCCATGCGATAAACCGTCGTCGTTTATGGCACAACCACAACCACAACCACAACCACAACAACAACACTCTCTCAAAACCCCAAACCCCGACACACTAATAAATCCCCACTCGAAATCGAAACTCCCAATTTTCAACACACCCTTGCAGCATCGGCTCCAGACACTAGTCACCTAGTTTATTTTTATTTATTAATTTTTAATTTATTTTCATTTTATTCATCTTTATTTATTCAATTTTTGCAAAGTGATGGCCACAGACGCTAGGGCCAAGTTCCAAAACCCGGATTTCCGACCCGATTTCCACCCGGAGTTAACGGTGTCAACTCACGACGGCCTCCAGTTCTGGCAGTTCATGATCGCCGGATCCATCGCTGGCTGTGTGGAGCACATGGCCATGTTCCCCGTTGACACCGTTAAGACCCACATGCAAGCCCTCGGTTCATGTCCCATCAAATCCGTAACGGTCCGTCAAGCCCTCCGATCCATTCTCCAAACCGACGGTCCTTCCGCCCTATACCGCGGCATCGGCGCCATGGGCCTTGGCGCCGGCCCCGCTCACGCCGTCTATTTCTCCGTCTATGAGACCTGCAAAAAGCGCTTCTCCGGCGGGAACCCTAACAACGCCGCCGCGCACGCTGCTTCCGGCGTATGTGCCACCGTCGCCAGCGACGCCGTCTTCACGCCGATGGATATGGTGAAGCAGAGGTTGCAGCTGGGTAACAGTGGGTACAAGGGCGTGTGGGATTGCGTGAAGCGGGTGATGAGAGAGGAAGGGTTGGGTGCGTTCTACGCGTCGTATAGGACCACGGTTCTTATGAATGCGCCGTTCACCGCGGTGCATTTTGCGACGTATGAGGCTGCGAAACGGGGCCTCAATGAGTTCTCGCCGGAGAGCGTCGACGACGAACGGTTGATTGTTCATGCGACGGCTGGGGCTGCTGCCGGTGCTTTGGCTGCTGCAGTTACAACACCACTTGATGTGGTTAAAACTCAATTGCAATGTCAGGTATAGCTATTATAAATTAATAAATTAATAAATTAATAAATTAATTACTAATTATTATTGTTATTTCTCAAATCTGAAACGTAGTGTTTTGAATTGCTTAGTGCATGCCTTCAAAGTTTAGTATACGAGCAATGTGCCCTTTCTGGAGTTTGTGTGTCCTGTGGATTGGAAAAACAAATGGATAACAATATTTTATCAAATTTGTGAATGCAATAGTTATGTTAGATAGGAGCTTGGACTGTCATTATTATTGATCATTTCAGCTTGTGTTTTGGTAATGTTAGTTCCATGGGCAAGTTCTTTGTGCTTCTGTGGGGTTTCCATGTGAAATTATTCTATCACAGCAGATGCTCTGCGGAAGAAGCGAAGCAAATGGAAATTGGTCTGATTAAAGTGGGTAGGGTATGACTCATAGAAGGTAGGAATAGGATAGTCCAGTAGTTATAGGTTGGGGAAGACCATAGAAAACTATAGGCCAAACTAATAGGCGAGATTTGAAGTTAAATGGTCTGACTTTAGATATGATTTATGATAGGATATTATAGCGTCGTTTGAAGTGCAACTCATGCCTCTTGGTACTTGCTGGATATTTCAATTAGGATTGGGATCTAATTAAATCCTCTTTCAAAATTCACAGCATCGCATTTCTGTCCATCAGTTGTTCTTCAAGTTCAAGTTTAGCAATGTGAGTCTCACCATGAACATATGGTTGGAGGCTCACATCCACAGACCAACTTGAAAGGTCAGGTACTAGTTGAAGTGTGAGATCTGGTATTGAAGGAATATGTACTTTGTGCCTGGAATGTGGTTGCTCAATTGCAAAGCATCTTAGATAAGTTTCTAAGGATCTGTTTTGTGGGTGGTAGGCACTAGGCAGTGCTCTTCGAGAGGTGTGTTTGACTGAGCTTGAAATGTTCCTGCCAAAAAAGTGCTAAGAGAGAAAGCATCCATATATGAAACAATTGATTTTGGTATGGCTTGTAGGCATACAATTTCTCTACATGGTTGTCAAATTCTCGAGTTAACTCAGAGAACCGAATGGGCTTACAATTTCTTTTAGGTATCAAAATTGAGATAACTTGCTTACAAAATTGTTTGTGTAAACTCGGTTAGAGTCACATAGAATCATGAGTTTGAGGACACGATTGAACAAATCCACAACATAATGGTTATTTCCCCCAGACATGCCTAAAATAATAGTGGATCAATGTTTTTTGAAAAAACCCAAAATGCAACTGCTCAATGATGAGGCTCAGCAGTGCACAGAACATTAGCCTCATAGTTGTAGCACTCGACTTCATAGATGCATCTAACATCCCAATATGAATCCATCTGCAAAGGAGGTGAACTATGTTGTATTGAGTCTCAACCCCATAGCTCTAAGCATAAATGATTGATGATTCATGAACCAGAAAACGTAAACAAAACCATCATTGAAAGTTCGAATGAACCCAACTTTGATGAGCTGAAACCTAGCTCTGCTGAGCCTAATCCAGCTCCAACAAGGTGAACCCAGTCCCAGCATAACTCACTGTAGTAATCTTGAAACTTGTGATTTGTCAATTTTCCTATCAATTTTGAACTTTTTATGCTTTTTGTGTGTGCTGAGTCGTGAACCTATCTTGTGATTTGTGAATTTGTCCATCAATCTTGAATTGTGATGCTATGTTTGTGTATTCTGGTCTGGTTTGGTCTGGATTTATTAGTTGCTTACAAAATATTTAAGTTTTGTTATTGTGGTTTGCTATATCACTAAGAGTGTTAAATATTTACTATGCACATAGAATTAAATGTGCAGATACTATAATAGATTTCAAACATTATTTTTGTATTGAGTAAACTCGTTACTCGTTGATAAGTACCTAAGCACTTGGGGAACCCTCCCTTGAAAAGCTAGCTATCAAGGGGGAAGAACCAAACACTTAAGTACTTCATCGAGCATCCCGTACTACCCGATGTGGGAGTAAGGCACCCCATAATACCCAAAGTCCCTATCATAGTACCGCCCTTGAGAGCCGACGTCCTCGGCGGAGCATCCCATACTACTTTTTGAGACACCGACAACAGCTCTGATACCAATTGATAAGTACCTAAGCACTTGGGGAACCCTCCCATCACTCATTAACAAGTTTACGAGTCAAGTCTATATATAAACCCTTGTGTTTAACAACCTTGCTTGGGTGAGATAAATGGATGGAGAGTATTTATTAAGACAATCGACCACCACAAGGACTGTATCATATCCACCAGATTTAGGAAGTCTGGTAATGGAATCAAGAGAAATTATCTCCTAAATCTGGTTCGGTATAGGCAATGGCTGAAGAAGACATGCCGGTGCTAAGGCTTGGTATCTGGACTGTTGACAAATCAAGCAATTCTGAACCCAAGACTTCACCTGTTGTTTCATTTTAGGCCAGAATAAGGTAGCTGAAAGATGTTTCAATGTCTTCAAATAACTTCCATGTCCTGCAGTTAGAGTTTTATGGAATTCAGCATGTAGATTTTCCTTTAGAGAAGGAAGATTAGGAATGACCAAAAGGTTTTTATAATAGAGCCTCCTGTCTACTATGTGGAAAATTAGATGGAAGGTTGGATCTCTAGAAAGGCAGTCAAGATGTCCTTTGTACAAGGGTCCTTTTGCAATGCCTCCTGCAGTTCTTCCAGAAAATCTGAAGAAAAAGGAACAACCAGTGATAACAATTCAGCATGCTGAGGGTGCCTAATAAGAGCATCTGTGCCCCTATTTTCAGAACCTGCCTTGTATATAATAGTAAAGTCACAAGGCAGTAATTTAATGAGAAGGTGCTGCTTTTCACTTGCTGTGAGGCATATGGGTGCAGCAAGAATTTTAGGCTGCATTGGTCAGTCTTGACAAAATAATGTTTTCCCAACAAGTAACGCTCCACATTTGTAATGCCAGCACTAATGCAATTTGCTATCATGAGCAGATTTTAAACGATTAGAGAATGAAACCCTACTAAAATATGCAGTTGAATGTCCTTGTAAAAGAAAGACACCAATACTGCCATAAGATGCATCACTTTCCGCTGTACATGGCTTGCTGGAAGATGATTTGCTTTCTGCTGTAAATGGCTTGCTGAAATTGGGTAGCCGCAGAACCGGAGCAGTGCTGAGTGCATCTTTAAGATTTAGGAAAGCCTCCTCTGCTTCTAAAGAGCAACAAAACCCATTTCTTCTATAATACCAAAATGATGGGCACCATACGCAGCAACAAAGAATAGAAATCAAGAGTACAAGTTGCTGGAATAAGAAATCTGTCCTTTACTAATCCTAAGTGGGGAATTTATAATATCCAGATATTATTTTCAAGGAAACAAACTATGCTTGCTTTGTGCGTTTCTTCCCACTGGATGTGGAGGTGTTGAATCAGAATTTTTTTCTTTTTTTACATATAGTTATTTTTTTTTATGTTAGAACATTAGGGTGTTGTTGGAGTCATGTAGCCAGCTCCACGTAGTAGAAAAATGATTTTGGTTGTTATTGTTGTGGTATTGTGTGATATGGTGTTTGATACTTTATTTTGAACTTGATTGTACCACAACTTCTATTATATGAATGCTTGGCTTCCCTGGGTTGAGAATGATGATAAATCAAGGGGAATTAGATAGCAATTCTTTTAAGCCCTATTTTCCCTTTCCTTTGAGAGTTTATCTTGACATTGGTTGAATGTGCAGGGCGTGTGTGGATGTGATAGGTTCAAAAGCGGTTCAATTGGGGATGTTATTAAAACAATAGTGAAAAAGGATGGATACAGAGGGCTCTTGCGAGGATGGGTTCCAAGGATGCTCTTTCATGCTCCTGCAGCCTCTATTTGCTGGTCTACATATGAAGCTGGAAAGTCCTTTTTCCAAGATTTCAATAAGCAGAAAGATACTGGCACTGTCACCTAAATAAAACACTCAAGTTAGAATAATTCATCATTCTTCGGTTCCACGACAGATTACTACTCTGTCTGTAACATTGCTAAAGCGCTTCAAACAAAGGGGCGTGAGCAAGCAGGCCTTTTCATGTCCTGGCTTCTGAAACTCTAAATAGTATGCAGAGGGGATCGGATTAACTTATGAATTAAGAGCTTGTTTTCTTGTACACTCTCAGTTTTCATAGTCTTTTTTTTTTTCTCGATTAGCTTTGCTTTGGAGTTTGGACAGAACATTATCCCATGAAAAGACCTCCATGCTACATTAAATTTTTGCCTTATGGGGACCTCCATGCTACATGAAATTTTTGCCTTATGTATGGGCATTTGTTTCTTATTCCTAGGAATGATGTTCCTGAAAATGCTATTACCAGAAATACTATTTCCGAATATATGTTTGGTAAGTATTTAATATTCTTATTTTTAGTCTTCCTTGTAATAAAAAAAAAAGGTATTTAATATTCTTAGGAATGTTTTTAAAATTTGTTTAGTTTAAAAATTTAAAAAGATAGAAAAATATAGTAGAATGAGGTGAAAATGGTAAATTAAAGTTGATTGAGTTTTAAAATGAATTTTATTTCCATGGGAATAGAAGATTCTTACTTTTTAACATGGAAATGAAGAACAGAGAAACATTTGTAAACTATATTCTCGGAAATGAATAATACTTGAGAATGTATTTTTTAAATAGAAAAAATTATACTTCTAGTCTCTTAAGTTATTTTATTTTTTCAGGTTGGTCTCTTATCTTTATTTTTAAACAATAAGGTCCCTTAAGTTACAAACGTTTAACAACATTTTCCCTTTAGTCATACAACGTTAATGGGCTGCTGATGTGGCCATTTGTGATCCTACGTGGCATCCAACATGGTCGATGATGTGTCATAAGGGACCAGATTGATAAAAAAGATTAAGTTAAGGGACTAAAATAGTTTTATCTCTTATTTGTCTTTCTCCTCTTTTCCTCCTCCACCACCTCCCCCACCTCCTCCTCTACCACACCCCCTCCTCCTCTCCCCCCACCGTCCCCCCTTTCTCCTCCCTTCCTCATTCCCTACCCTCCCCCTTTCTCCTCTCTTCCTCCTCTCTCTCCTCCCCTCCCCTCTCTCTCTTCCACCTCCTGACCTACAATATATTAGTTCTACTCATCCCTTTGCCTTCTTGCTGCATGATCAAGGACTGGAATAGGCACATCTTTGAATTGATTTAGTTTCATTTTAGAAGTTTTATTCATGATTAAGATTCAAAAAGTATTAAATTATTCTAAGAAATAATTCATTGATTAATGATTAATCGAAAACTACATCATAGAGTTCTATCGTTGAAACAATAGAGTTATTCACAATACTCCTCCTAAAAAGGAGCAACACAGGAAAAACAAGCCTAAATTAGAGCACCCTTTTACACTTAATGCCCTATAACAAACAAAAAGAAACAAAAACAAAAACAAAAACAAAAACTGAGGGAAACTGGATGATCAGGATCCCTTCATCTTAATTAGTTCACTTCTTGTTCATGCCAGTTGCATTCTTCACAGCATCAGCAGCTCCTCGTGTTGTTGCCATCACTTGATTACCAGCCTACATACAATAAAAAAAATACATATACATTTACTCATGTGGGTCGACTACATAATAAAGGCAATTTAAATCTAGTCTATAATTAAACATGCAAGAAATTCACATGCATTTCAAAAATTAATCCACACCGTATATAACAAAACATTCAAGTTCATAAATTGAAAATTCTAACCCCTTGCACGGTTTTTCTTTAGCAGACTGAGCAGCATTGCTAGCAGCATTGCCAGCCTTGTCCATAAAGTTGCTAGTCTTCTCCTGTAATACACATACACATTAGGAAACAATGAAACATATATGGGTTTTCTTCAATTACTTCTCCTGTAATACACATACACATTAGTCTTCTCTTTGACATACCCTTCACGTACTTGCATTTCAAGCATGGCATTAGCTTTGTTGGGAAGGTGAGGGGAGGAGGTGGAAGAGAGAGAGGAGGAAGAGAGGAGAAAGGGGGGAGGGTGGGGGAAAGGTGGTGGAGGATGAAGGGAGGAGAAAGGGGGAGGGTGGGGGGAGAGGAGGAGGGGGGACATGGGTTTTGGGGGGGGGGGGGGTTTAAAATTACTATTTTGGTCCCTTAACTTAATCTTTTTTTCAATTTGGTCTCTTTTGACACGTCACTGACCATGTTGGATGCCACGCAGGATCACAAACGGCCACATCAGCAACTCACTAACGACGTATGACTAAAGGGAAAACATTGTTAAACGTTTGTAACTTAAGGGACCTTATTGTTTAAAAATGAAGATAAGGGACTAACTTGAAAAAATAAAATAACTTAAGGGACTAGAAGTATAATTTTGCCTTTTAAATATTTGGGCTAAACATGAGAATGTTGAATTTCTAAGCTCATTTTCTTGAAAATATTTTTACATGACTTGAAATGAAAATCAATCTTGGGGCTTATTTTTTGTTTATATTTTTTTTTCTCATTTTTAATTATAAAATTGACACTTTATTTTTAATATATTTTCTGTTTTCAAATATTTATATAAGAAATAGAGGGAAAAAAGATGTTTACAGTTTCATTTGTAAGTTTATAAACATGGATACTCTTTGGACAATTGAGATTAATTTATACACATTGATACTCTTTGGCATCTAAGCTACACAAGATGTCGCTATCAAGAACCAAATTATCCATTTACTCTAAGGGTTTTGGTAAATACACCACAAAATTTAGTCATATATCCCACATTAAAAATGGTAAATTACTAGTATACCCTGATCGATTGGGTTTTTCCCCCTCCAATTTTGCATCTTTTCCAGAAGCTGAAGTTTCCGGAATACAATTAAAATTGTATTCCGGAAACTCCACGGAATACAAATTTATATTCTGTTCCAGAATACAAATTGTATGGAGATTAGAGTTTCCAGAATACAAATTTGACTGGAGTTTCCGGAATACAAATCCAAAATACAAATTTTTATTCCAAAAACTGGAGTTTTCGGAATGCAATTTTGTATTCCAGAGTTTCTGAAAAAAATACAAAATCAGAATCACAAGAAAAAAATATAATATTAAACGAGGGTATTTTTAAAATTTTCAGATTAACTTGAGGCGCATGACAAAAAATGTGGGGTGTATCTACCATCTCCTTTACGTTTGGATGAAAGTCTGAAGAGGTTTGCGTATTCGGAATTAATTTATACACAATATTTTCCAAGATCAAAATTCAAAACTAAATAAAAGTACTATTTTCATGGACCGAAGTATCTGTTTACTCTTTTTTTTACACAACTCACGTAACTCTAATTTTTTTTAAAATGGTTTGCTTTCAATTTGTATGACCTTTTTTTTGACAAAACAAAATTGTATGACCTTGTTTCTTTTGGTAAACTAAAATTAAACCAAACATAACAAGACATGCAATTAATCAAATTGAATCAAATCAAACTGGTAATACTTATTAATCAAACACCAGTCAGTTTAATTAATTCAATATTTCATTTATGAACACCATACAAGATAGACAAAATACTGTAAGCGGCTAGTCACTTGAAAAATTTAACATAAGAACAAACTAGTTGTGACCCGCGCGATGCGCGGTCACAATTTATTTTATTTAAATATAATTTAATAAATATTTTTAATTTAATTTATATTGTTATATAATTAGTAAAAAATGATAATAAATGAGATTGTAATAAAAAATATATATTTCGTGGGTCAAAAATCGTAATAAGCAATGGAAGACATATTGAATTGCTGCTATTTGAAATAAGTGGATTACATATTTGAAAATTTTATTCAATAATGGTCGTTGATATGATGCTATCATTTTTTTAATTCTTTTTATCCACCACACTATATAGTTGTTTCTAATCGGTGGTTTTTTTCTTTTTTTGCTTCTCCTTAAGCTTGTGATGGTCGATTCGTCATCAAAGGATCTTTATCCCGTCTATTTCACTTGTTTATTTTTTGCTTGTCTTGCACTTGAGATTTGGCTTTTTATGTGACGTGTTATCTTTGATTGATTATTGTCTCTTTTGTTGTTTTTGTTGTAAAAGAATGTATTACTGATAGCTTTTTAGTTTGCAAACATATTTAATCTATTTGATAGGTTTATGCAGTCCTTAAATAAGATGAAACTCCTTTTGATTGTGTATTGTTTTGCGGTAAGTTAATATTTGTTACTTTTTAATTTTAAAAAAAGGATTTGTCACATTTATTTAAAAAATAAAAGTATATTGACAATATTTTTTTGGTATTGGTTGTATTTATGTCTTACACTTCATTTATCCAAAGTTTTTTTTTTATCAATTCCTTTACTCTAAAAGTTGAGATGTTATGTTGAATAATTTTTATGCATAAAAGACTACTAATAATTAAATGTAGGCCTATGTATCACGTGGCCCGATAAAGAAAAATTAGTTTAAGTTTTTTTTTACTCACAATACATATATATATATTTATATGTTTTTATGAAACATAATTTTTTATATAATATTTACTATATGTTTTAAAGTATATTTTATAATTAGAAACTAATTTATCCGTGAAAAATATATTTATAATTACATAGGTATTACACTATATTGATTAATATCATTAATATATGCTTATAGTATAAGTGGAAAGACATATAGAGAAATTTGAAAATATATAGAGATTGTGGAGGAGTTATAAGCAAATGATGGGCAAAGAGAATTGGAATATAAAGAATGACACATGATTTTTGTGCATTTGTGAAAAAGCATATTTATAATTAGATAGATATAACACTATGTTGATTAATATCATTAATATATGCTATTATAATCCATCGGATAATTTAAAGGAAAAATAATGTAGTATATGTTTATAGTATATTTTAATCAATTGAATTAAATTAATGGATAACTAAAGAAGATGAAAAGACACATAGAAAAGTTGAGAAATAGAAATGGTGGAGGAGTTATAGAATAAAGGATGGACAAATAGAAATGGAAGATAAAGGGTGACACATAAGATTTTTAATGATGTGACAAAATGGTTATTACTTGACACAAATACGTTGACGTGGCGGGGGGCTATTTTAATATATATAACAGGTATCATTATTTTGCTAGTGATATGTGAAAGCCAGATTTGACGCAATCAGATGAAGTTGATCAGCACAAATAAGCGAGCAATTTAGGGTGGGACTAGTTAATGTAATTGGTAATAATACAACCCATTCAGAAAGTACTATATTTTCATTACGTATCCTCCTCCTTGCTTTCAAGCCATTAACAGGCTACACATTTAACTGCAAACATGTCTCATGTCTGGCTTTGAAATTCTCTCAAAGGATTTTTTTTTTTGCAGTACATAGATAGGCCCTTAAATTTTATTACTAAAATGACATGATACAAAATCCTTATGAATTGCCAGAATGGGTCCACTGCTCGAGTCTTCACTAGTTCCATGTGAAGCAAACAACTAATAAGTGACTAGAATAGGTCAATGGGTATCGAATAAATTTGCCAATGTTGACTAGAATAGGTCAATGGGTTTATCGAATGAATTTGCCAATGTTGGAATTCACTAGCTGGATGCCCTTTCCTTACTTCTGCAAAAAAAAAAAATAGTAGAAATTTATTAGTGGAGATTTTGCTTTTAGTTTCTACTAAATCATTAATCTGCCAAATAAATAATTACAGGCTTGTTCAAAGAATAAAATTCATTATTTTTAAATATTTTTCATGCAAGGAATTAAATGAAAATATGGAATTTGCAGAACAGGAGCCCATCCATAATATTCAGGCAGGAGTTTGGCAATTGTTACCAAACACTACACAAATCAAGCCTTATCCCACTAGATAATGTTGACTAGATGGATGATATTATGTCATTGGAGCCTACTGAAAACCAAACCAAATTTTCAATAATTTAGTTAGAGCAATATTTTTTTTTTAATTGGACTAACTCTCATTTGATCCATTCAGTAAAATTCCACAAAAAAACAGAAATCAATCAATTTCTAAAGAGTGATAAAATTGTCATGATTTACTTCTTTCTTCTTTTTCTCTCCTTTTTTTTTTCTGATGGATATTTTAGAATATTGCATACTTTGACAGTGATGCAAAAAATTTTACATCATTTTGCTTTTAACCAGGTATAACGGGTCAAAGGATAAATGTATAAATTTGAGGGGCACACTTATTAGGTGGAATGTTTCAACTTGTAAATGCAAAAAACACCAATGTATATTGTCATTGAATAAAAATTACTTTCAAAATACTTCATTTGAACTAGTAACATAACAATCGATAGACAAGCAACTTGTAATTCAATATACCTGTTATATCATTTGTTTGTCTCTCAAGTATATGCAGCAGCCTGAAGTTCACTGTATCTGTCCCTTTTGCTCCTTATAACTCTCGCTTTATCGTCTATAATTTCTAAAACCTGGAGATTAAGAAAGTCAACTGTAAATCCCAATAACTACTTTAATTCAATCAGGATTTTAAAGAAACAGGTACTGACTACATGATAAATTGAATTTACTTATTTACATAGTTTATTTGCTAATAATATATTAATAAGGCTACTTTCCCTACAAAAAATTCAAGGCTTTTTCTATGGGAAGTGGGCACCAGGTATAGGTCCTGTTTTAGTTCAGAAGCCAAACTTCTAACTTATGGAGAAAGTAACATTGCGTTGCATTTTTATTTTTATCGTATATGGAAAAGAGCAAAAGCTATTAAATAGTCAATAGGTGCTCATGGAGAAGTTAAAAAAGAGAGCTTTTGAAAAAATTGAAGTGTAAAAACTGATTTCAACTTATATGAGAAGTTATTAGTTCAAAAACTCATATTGTAAGTACTTATAAAAAAGAATATCCAAACAAGGTCCTGAAGAAATGTTCAGAAGCACTTGGTTATCTCTTGAAATATAAAGTAATATGGACATTATGTACCCATGGATTTGCTTTACCTCTGGTCTTGAATTAAGCACTCCACTGGACATCCCAATGTCTACGCGCCATATGCTACAATTGTATTTACTGTAGAAAACAAAGAACTGATTTCAATGAACAGAAGTATTTCAATTTTCATCCACGATGCACTAACAGACCTTAAATATAGTATTTGCCATTTATGTTGACATTCAAGTAGCATAGCAATATACAAATTATCACTCCATCTAAAGATTGCAACAACTTGAGGGGTTATTCCAAGCTTGCTTAAAAGAGCTATCTTCCCTTACCAGTTTACACCTATAGTTTGAGGAGTATGCCCAACCACCATTGCCTTAGCACCAACTGCTTGCAGTGTTTCCTCAAGAATGGAACATACCTGAAGATTGATTGTATTATTGGGTTTCAAAATGTCAATCCAAGTCAGCTTGAGATGGAATTCCATCAATTCCATTAATACATTCTCCTAAGTATATTTACCTGTTTATCCTGATAATCCACCAAATCTGGTGAGTCTCTCGAGTATAACCGATTCCAAACAACACTGTCATAACCCCTAGTGGCGATGAAAGGGATTTTGGGAGTATCGTCATTCTTACTCGGATCTCTCATCCACTCGGACACTTCTTTATTCATCTGTTCTATGCCATATGCAACTACAAAAAATGAAGGAAAACAAAATGACAAGAATATTATCAGGCTTCTGGAATTAGAAAAAGGTTCAACAAATTTGAAACCGGCACGCATAGCATTATAGTAGATATTGCTCAAGTATAAACTCAAGCTCGTGTTAAACAAAACCAAAACGCCATAAAATATTTACCATGGTGAGGAAGAAGGCCACCATGACAGAAGACCCAGTCATTCACCTTAAGCACAACAGCATGCCTTGCAAGCTCACATGCCAATGGCCCACCAGGCCTAAAGAGGATTGATCTGGCAATGACTCCCTTTTGCCTCTGTCCTAATAATTGGAAAACTTCATCAAAAGACAACAATAAAATATCACATTTTGAGATAACAGAACTTATAGTCTACTTATAAAGTCACAAATTGTGCCCGTATGATGATTCCAGATACAAGGACATAATCATATAGATCGCTAAAAGTTTCTCTTTATCAGCTTTTGATCAAGAGGACAATTTTAGTAATTCAAAATTATCTAAATCTTTTTAAGTGAGTTCAAATTATCTCATTCAGCATAGTTGTATCTATTATGTATTTTCTTTGTATGTATTTGTCATTGACTGAGCATAGATTGACAGTAGGGGATTCCAATTTATTAAATGCGACAATTCCCAAAAATAATGTCTTGTCAAGCTCCTGAGTTCTAAGAAGTTTGAAGAGTTACCCAATTACAATAATACTAGCAAGTGTCCCATACAAGATTAAAGACCCAAATCTAATACATAAAGGTTGATGCTAAATACACCTGGGTCTGCACAGACACATGTACATTGGAGGAAAAAACTCAAGGAGGCCACATAGTAGTAGATTTAGGTGTCCATCATAATGTATGCTAGAATTTAATATAATTACAATTAATTTAAGCCAAAGGAGATATGAACTAAATCTGATCATATCAGTACTTGTTGAGTTTTGCAATTCTTTTCTAGTATGTTGATATGTTGATTTGGGAGTTGGAATGCAATTTTAATTTAGTAATTCAACCAAATTAGTTTGAACCATGAATTTGTGCTGAGTGACAATAAAAATGTGCAATACTGAAACAACATGTTAATGAAAAAGTGGGACAGAAATTTTATAATACCTTCACTAAATTCCAAGGTCCCCAATGACTTCTTGACATTGTTCGATCTTCTTTCCACCTTTCAGAAACATCAAGCCAACCAGTAAATTTTTCTTCCCAGTCATCTTCAGAATCGTTGATATATTCCAAGAAATCGTTACACTCATCAAATCCCCCAGAATCAACATATCTGAAATCCCCCTCCACGTTCATGGTCTCATGGTTTCCATTTACCTAGACGAAGCGGATTCAGTCATGGAAAATTAATTAAAAAACTACTAAAATGACAAATCAGATTTAGACAAACACAGAAACTCTATATAATAATGAAAAGGGAAACGATACTATAATGTATAGGTAATTGTGTCTCCTTTGTGGTGTTCTCTTTAACATTTGGTAATTAGAGATAGTCTGCATAACAAGTGGCTGAAACTGTTTTAAGTTGCAGAGTCACAAATTACAAACCTGAAACACAGCTCCACCTTTTGCTTTTGCCTGTTTCTCCAATGATCGAAGCAAGGACAAGATAGCAATTTCATCTTCACCTCGATCTAATATATCTCCTAGTTGAATCAACACCTAGTACATGGAGGAAAAATAAAGCGTCACACATTAGAATCTCTCAGATTTACTGATAATCCTTTTATTTTTTTACTTTTGCCCCAAGTGTAGATAGTAGATGACGATAAAGTTTCACTGATTTCATTTTGTACAAGTTTGAGCATTCCATGAAGTGAGTCTTTCAACAACTTTGCTACATTAAACAGTAAACAATAGAGGCTACTGATTCCAATTAAAACTAACAGGAATCCATTTTGAAAAACAGTAAGCATACAGTTTCTCCACCAGTCCATAAGTCTCGACCATCGGAGCTCAACACACCAGCCATTTCAAGTGCAGATCTAGCTTGCTTAAGATCTCCATGTAGATCTCCAACTATTCAAAAAAAAAAATCAGCTTCTATAAAATATATAAAAGACAGACAACATGCAATAAAAATCAAAACTAGCTCAGAAAATGCTTATAGCGAGAACACCATCATAACAGTGAATTAAATCACAGGACACTATCTTGTCCACAGAAGTTTTTCATCACTTTTACTTTGAGAATTCATATTAAAGTTCAACAATCTAAGGCTATCAAACAAAGAATGAAAACAATTACTCATACAGGTTACAAATGTCAACAAAAACAGTTAATAGTAATTACTAACTAGTAAAGAATTGCATTTTTTAATGTATATAAATTCTATATTCCCATCACAAAATACCAGACTCAGAGAGAGATTGCACACTAAAGATTCTGAAAACAAAGCTGAGGTACAAATTTGTGCATATTTGGTTTTCGATTGGAAGATTGCAAAAGTACGTTTGAACCCAAAATAACTATAGAGTTCCTTTTGGTCAACGTACGTTTACAACTGAAACCAAACATGTATACTAGTTTTATATAGAGATCAACGACACTTCAGTTCAGCTTTAACCTGGAGAATGATTAAGCAGCGTTCATAAGTTTTTTTTTTCTAAAAAAAAAAGTTCACTCCTTCATTCTCCAATCTCTATTTGATCCACATTTTGATCATGCAAATAAATATTATTCCAAGCATTCATCCAAAATATACCAAATTTAAGTATGCCCACTGACTACAACAAATCCAAAATATTGCATAAATAAAAACCGTTTGAACTTTTTACACTAAAAAAAAAACTTTGGCTTTACTATTTACTAAACACATCAAAAATGAAAATTTGAAAACAAAGAAACAGATGCAACAACAACAGCAAAATCGAAAATAAAAAACAGAAAGACAAACCAGCAAGAATTCTGCGACCAGGAGCAGAAACAAAAGTTGGGGGGTCTCCTCTGACAACAATAGGTTTCAAGGCACCTGCTTTGCTAATATTATTGTTGTTATTATCAACAACCAAAGAAGAAGAAGAAGAAGGAGTGAGCTTGGGAGGATGAGAAGAAGAAGAAGAAGGTGGTGGGAGTGGTAATGAGTTAAGACAGAGTGATGCCAACGCCATGGGTTGGGAAGAATACCATTTGCTATGTTATGTTCCCATTACTTTACTACTCTCAAATGAAACAAAGAAAAATGAGACACACACACAGAGTCACAGTTTTATTATTTATTTATTTATGCAACAATAACAAGAATCACACAAAAGCTCCTCAGCCAAGCATTTGGTATCCGTGTCTGTTTCCTAGGTAAGTGAGAAACTCACCAGATAGCATTATCGAATGGGTTCAGTCAGGTAGTGACGTGCACAAACTCACAAACTTTTCCAATTGCGTTAATCAATAATATTCTAAAATTATTGATATAATTAGAAATTAGAAATTAGAAATAATTTAAAATGATGCAGTTTATGTTTTATTTTAAAAACAATTTTAGAATAAAATTGAATTGAATATAAACCTGTTCACTTAACGTGATAGTTGCATTTTTATATATTTAAGTTTAAGTAAATATTTTTTCTCACGATTATGCCCCCACCAAAAAAAAAACGAGGTTGCAGTTGTTTTTTCTACTTTTGCTAACATGCTTGGTTCTGTGCATACTTTTTTAATTTTATTTTAGTTAATAAGAACAAAGAAAAAATGAATTTATTTTAGGTAATTGCTTAATTATTACTTTATTTCTATTTAAAGAAACAATTATAAGAATAGTTATCACATTAATTACAATTTCTTATTTTTAATTACTGTATCATTAATCATTAATATAATAAAAATATTAAATATTGCAATAAAATAATATCCTCATTTATGATGCAATATAAATGAGTTATATATGATGTTTAAATTAAGCAAGTTAAATTCACGGACAGCACATAATCATTTATTATATATTATTTTTTAGAAATTATAAAAAAAATATGTGAAAACATTATAATTTTTATGTAAATTTGATAATATATATGAGATTTGTTAATCCACAACCATTTGTTTTTTTAGAATGAGTACATTAGCAAGTTATAATATAAATTATGTTAAATATATCTAAATGTGTAACTTGCTAATATATTCATTCTAAAAAAAATAAGTGAAAATACATTAGCAAATCCTATAGGTATTTGTTAACGCACACCTGCTTATTTTTTTAGAAGGAATACATTAACCTAATTATAACTTAAAGTTTGTTTTTTTTTTTGAGGGAAAACTTAAAGTTTTTTAAATACACCTTAAGATGTAACTTACTAATATATTCCTTTTAAAAATCAAGTAGGTGTAGGTTAACAAATCTCAATATATATTAATCAACTTGTATATAAATTATTCTATCATATTATGTTAATCGCTTTTTCATACCAACATGATATAACAGATGTAGTAGATATCTAAGTCCCTTGAATACGATGTTAAATAGATTTTAGTATCTCAAGAAATTAGTTTATACTGTTACACGTGGAGGATATCGAGTTCCAATAAAAAAATCGCCATTTCACATACTATAATTTTATATGAAAAAATAATAATCAAAGATAACTGACTCAGCCAACCCAAGTGGCAGATTTAAAATGGACTGATTTTTTTTTTTTTGTGTTTTTGTGGGTTTGGATTAAAAAGCCGAATCTTAAATGGATTACTAACGTCCTAACATAACCCAAAAAAGAGTTAATAAGATAAAGAGAATATCTTGACAAAAAAAAAGATAAAGATAATACGAAATATGAAATTAAGGACATTTTAAAGCTAAAAAAAAATCCAAGCCTATAACTAGTATTCCCTCCATCCTTTTTCTTTGGTTGTTTTAATTTTTTATTTTGTCCTAAATCTTTAATTATTTTAGGATTTCAAGGTATAATTTTTATTTTGTTCCAATTATACCCTTAGTTTTAATTAAAAGCATAAATTAATAAAGTTTTATTTTTACTAAGTGGACAATTATTTCTCATTGATACTCACACATATTAAAGATGCATATTTCATATAGCCAATAAAATGGGTATATATGCAATGTGTTGGACCTACGGGTGGGAATAGGGCAGTCCGCCCGATAGGGACCTATGGTCTGGCCTACTTAAGGCTAGGCTCGGGCTTTTTAAAAAATCTATTTAGTTAAATAGGTTAGACTTATGCTTATAAAAAAGGCCGGCCTATATATATATAAAATAAAAATATAGAATAATAATATAATATAATGTAATGAAAAATATGCTTACTTGTTTATTTATTTGTGAAGGCCTAGAGACCTATTTATCAGCGGAGACCTACTGATCTTTTTATCATCAGAGACCTATTTAAAAGCCTTATTGAAATATAGGTCTTTAAATAGGTTTGTAGGTCTAGCCAGACTTTAAAATAGGCTAGGTCAAGCCTTAAAAATCAGCCTATATCAGGCTAATAGGTCAGGTTTAAGTTTTAAGATTTCAAAGTAGGTCAGGCCTAGGCCTTACAAAATCTGGCCTGGCCTAACCTATTCCCACCCCTAATTAGACCTTTCCAAGTGATCATTTCACACTAATTACTCGGATATAGTAGTAGTTTAATTAATAAATGAACAAAAGTTAAAATGAAAAATGAAAACCTGCAAAATAATAGAGGGGAAATAATATTTCTTACGAAACTTTTGATAAGAAATCACACACGAAAGACAAGGACCACGCGATCTGTTTAAAATAAACTGTTTTTTATTCCATTATTATCTACTCGGATGATTTGTATCAAAGCCACATTTGATATCATGCCAAATTCATTCTACTTTTTTTTGTAAGAAATAGCAAGGCGGTAAATAGAGACATTATAGTCTAAATTTTACTCAATTAATTATTTCTTAATTTGTGTAAAATAACTAAAGAAAAAGAACAGAGGGAGTATGATTAATTCATCACAAAAAAAGGAGTTAACTATCATTTTGACCCCTGAACTGTAATATAGTCTCACTTAGGTCCTTGAAACTAACGAAAAGACAATTTAATCTCTGAAATTGTAAAACGTCGGTCAAATTAGTCTCTAAAATTGTAAAACAACGGTCAAGTTAGTCCGTCGTTTTACAATTTTAGGGACTAACTTGACCGACGTTTTACAATTTCAAAGACTAAATTGTCTTTTCCTTAATTTCAGAGACCTAAATGAGACTACTTCACAATTTCAGAGACTAAAATGACAATTAACTCGAAAGATATACCTGCGCATAAATTTATTTCACAAATTCTTCCCAGCGTGTATTATTGCCCCATTTTCAAAATATGCTCGGATTGAGATTGAAATTGTTGTAGCACTCTTTCTAACATCGGGGAAAGGATAATAAGTTACAAAAGAGTTGTTTCTCCAAACTAAATTTAGAGTGCATTGGAAAGAATGTTAACTGATTTCCAAAATTACACTAAAAGATTATTGGAGGGATTAAAATGAGACCAAAAAAAATCTCACTCTATGCCTTAGCTCCCTGCAATACATGACCAAGAAAGGCTTTCATATTAGTTTCTGATGACCCACCACCAGCAATTGCACGCTGGCAAATCTGTTGAAGCTCTCTAGCTCTTTCCCTCATATCCCTCACTTCATCATCACCATCCAAACCCATAAATTTCCTAACAAGGCTAGCAATTTCATCTCTTCTCATCAAAGTGTCCTTTTTACCCTCCCTCTTCACCCTCCACCCAACCTTCCAATCCTCCACTATGTACTTACTATTCAAGGGTTGGTCCATAAATATTGGGAAAGTAAGAAAAGGCACACCACTGAACACACCTTCCCTTGTTGAATTCCACCCACAATGTGACCAAAAACCCCCTACAGAAGGATGCATCAACACCCTCAATTGGTCACACCATGGCACAATTAGCCCCTTATTGTACTCCCCACAAATCTCTTTCAACCTTGAAGAAGCCTCTCCCTTTTGGACCCACAAGAACCCAACACCACTATCCCTCAAACCAGCTGCGATTTCATCAATTTGTTCACTTGAAACCGAAAGAAAGCTACCTTGTGAGACATATAGCACCGACCCAAAGGGTTGATTATCTAGCCATTTTATTATATAGTCATGGTTGGTGCTTAGAGGGGTAATATTGTGACCAAAATAAGGTATGGCAGGGCCAATAGTGTAAATGGGTATGGCAAACTCTTGTCTCAAAACATCAATGGCTTGAGGCTCTAGCTCATATATGGAAGGGAATAACAAATATTGTGCTTTCTCTACCCATGGTATGCCATTCAAGGCCAATTGCAATAATCTACGGCTGCGCCAGCTTGCATCGTTGAGTGGAAAATCTGCCAGACGAATTGATGAGTTCCCCGGAATATAATCCACACGTTTGTCACCATCTTCTGTTGCAACCATTTAAACAGCCCAAAAAAAAAAACCTTCAAAAATCACAATTAATCGTCTACTGTAAAAGAATTTTGATTATTCGATGTTTAAGTTGAATGGACCGATGTCAAATACTCAAGTCTCAAACTTGCAACAAGTTTTGACCAAAAAAAAAAAGAACTTGCAACAAGTTGATATTATTTTTCAAAAGCTATTTAAAATAGTTTTTTCTTATAATTAGATTTTAAATTATTTTTATATTCTAATTATTTTAAAAAACTAAAAAAAACATATAAAATGTTCTAAAAAACAAATATTTTTTGAAAAATATATATATTTCATAAAATAATTCAAAGCTAATGGCCTAGAGCTAGTTTGAATAATTTTTTCTATAAACACTTATAACATAAGTTTTTTAACTGATAGTTTTTAAATATAAATTGAAATCAGTTTTTACACTTTAATTTTTTTTTCAAAAATTCTCTTTTTTAACTTTTCTATAAATATTTGTCTATTTATCAATTATTATTTAATAATTTTTTTTCGTCTTCATATATGAGAAAAATAAAAATATAAAACAAAATTAGCTAATTGCTATATAAATTCTATAAATTAGAAGTTAGACTCCTAAACCCCAACATGTCCCTAATCAATAATGTTATTTCCTATAATTTTTATTAAAAAAGTTTTTCATGCAAATTCCATTTTAAAAACTTGTTCAACCACTCCAAAGATTTAAAAATTAAAAGAAAGTATATTTTTTTAAGGAAAAAAAACAGAGCAAATATATACGAGATTTCTGGGGGAACCTTACTCAATCAAACTGTTTTATTAACTACATTTTTTTGTAACTGATAAAAAAAAACTACTTTTTTTGTGGTGAAAATAGAAAACTATCTGACCTGACACGTTTACAGGGTAATGACCATTTTGCTCCAGAAGATGGTAGTGTTTGAGCACAGCGAAAAACGACGCCGACATTGGCCAAAACGACGCAACCGGAATGTTCCTCCGGTTCGCAACGCGAACCACCCAGAAGAGATAACTGTCGTGTACAATAACCGTTGGCGGCGGCTCAAGCCGATCGAGAAGCCGTTCAAAGGGGTCTTCCATTTTGGTCATAACGGCTTCGAGGAATCCCACGAAGTCGTTAGCTCGACCCTCTTCGGAGGGAATAACGTTGGGGATTGAGGCGAATCGAATGTTGTTTTGGGGTTTTGGTTCGGACTCGATGAAGCCGAGCCATTCTTCGGTGACCACGAAGGTTACGAGGATGTTGGGGTTCTCGGATACAAGCAACTTGCTGAGGTTCATCATGGGGTTCACGTGGCCTCGTCCTGGGTACGGCACAGCCACCACGTGGCTGGCGATGGTTGGTGGAGCAGGAATTGGATTTGGATCCTCCATGGAGAGATAAGGGTAGTGTTTCAGTGTTTTTGGAGAGTGAAATTAAGAAGATGGAGTCATCATAAGACAAAAGGCCTGCGCAGTGAATAAACAGTGAAAATGTTAGAAGGTTTAGGTTGATGGACGACGATGGTGCATCACAACCAATATCTGACTGGATGTATCTTGTCGGTATCTAAAATCTAAAATTTTAAAATATTTATCAATATCATGCGTCACGTGATACAAGGTTTGATTCCTCACGTGGATATCGAAGAATATATACCAGGAGAGATCAATTTTAAATGGATCTGAGGATCTCATTAACTCGAGAATTCACCCAAACCTTTTTAAGCATGAATTGATGCCAACATTTGATCCTCAGGTTGTGTATAAGGTAGAACATATGTCGAGAGATACAATTTCTTAAATAGACCTTAGTAATTTGGAGAATTCACCCAATTTTTTTAAAAAATATTTAGTAATTACATAGGATATTGTAAGGGCTCGTTTGGTACACATAATAGAATAAAAATTGATAAAATAAGGTAATAGGATAAGAGTAGGATAAAATATGAACATCATAAGCCTTTGTCATATCATATGTTTGATGATAATATTATATTTTCTCATCATTATATTTGAGATGGATCAAATAATAGTATGATATATATAATATAAATCATATAAAATGGAAAATTATATATAATATATAAAAATTTGTAAAATTAATTTTTAATAATTAAAATTATTTTGTATTTTTAAGTTTCTAAGATGATTTTTTAATTATTATTATTATTTTTAAATTTTATTATATTTTTAATTAATTATTTATTATTTTATTAATTTTTTAAAATTATATTATATTATATTATTTTTATTAATTTAATTCAATTTTGTATTTTTAATTATTAATATTAGTTTTAAAATTTTTAGTTTTTTATTTTGAATATTTTTTGTTTTTTATAATTTATAATTTTTTAATTTAATAGATAAGGGTGTGATGTGACGTGGGGAAAAAATTTTAATCCTATTTTGTTGTTTCTAACACGGTCTCTCCCTTAGAATAAAATTTTAATTAAGAAGACGTGATAGAATAAAATGACAGGATTGACTTATCATATCCTGCTGACTCACCAAACAATGGATTAAGATAGGATATGATAGCTTATCCTATCTTATCTCTTTTATCCTGACCCCAAACGGGGCCTAAAATTTTACAATATTAGCTTTTATTTAATTTTATTTTGTTTAACATTTTTTAGCCAACAGGTCACAAGGGTCAAGACTTCCAGTCAATAGGTTGAAGAGTACTGGGGGCATGCCGAGCCTAAATGTGTAGCTAAGTTCCTGATGGAGTTTAGTCAAATATAAGACATCAAGATTGAAAGTGATTGCATTTGAGGAGTCTCATAATCATGACCTCACTCTGGCCAAATTCAAATCAAACACTTATTCCCTGCTTATCGTGTCATGACTGATGCAAATGAACCTCAAGTGAATAATAGCTTGCATTCATATGGTGTTAGAACCTGTCTCACATGTTTGCTCAAAAGGGGGATATATTGGTGTTGGTTTTTGCAAAAATAAAAAATAAAAATAATCATTTGGACTAGCAGAAGCATGGCAAGATAAAAGATGGGGACGCTCCTTTAAGTTTTTTACAAGGTAAGGTAGACAACAATCTCATGTTATATTAAAAATCCACAATTATTGATAATGATAAACTGAAGCATCTATTTTGGACAGATGGAGATAGTAGAGCTGATATTCAAATATTCAATGTTTTTGTCTTGGAGATCATGTTCTTTTGCATTTGATGCTACATACGAGGAGATCAAATAAAACAATTCGTTGGTAATTTTCTCTTGCTGTAATCTCCACATGTAGACCATTATATTTGTTTGTGCTTTATATATGGTGGGTGATGAAATAGTTCAGACATATAAATAGGTGTTAGAAACAATTTTTTGAAGCGATGTGTAATAAAATCTAAAAGCAATATTGGTAATTGTGTAATGAGAGAGGTTATCAAATTAACATGTGCTTACCATCATAAAAAAAAAAAAAAAATTAACATGTGCTTTTGGATACACCACATCTACTTTGTGCATGGCAATTGTACAATAATATATGTATGTATAGGAAAACATCAAGAATCCTTAATTTTTAGAGAATTTTAAGACAAAAATATGCATTCTAATTATGTTTAGAGGATATTGTCTATATTTGTATTCTGAGAGGCATTGGATAGAGTTGCTAAAGTGATTTTAGATTCTACTTAATAAGACTCAAAATAATTATTACAATGTTTGTGCTATTTTTGAATCATTTTTAGACTGAGCATTCTAGCTACTCATTCATCAGAGCATGCAATGTCACGTGAGCATTTTTTTTTGGCTAAAAAAGATGTTCATTTATTCAAATTGGTAAAATACATCGATAACAACATAAATTCAACATCGCTAAAAACTTAAAAGGATGAATTTGCGAACAAATTCACAGCACCCAAGTTAATAGCATAACACGACAAAGTGCCTACAAATGTGACAAAATCAGAGTACCCCATGCCTTCGGATCTGTAACGTTGACGCCTAAGTCTTGATTGAATCTGTAATGGATCGAAGCTGATTTGCCAATCTAAACGAAATGAACACGCAACAAGACGGGAAACCAAACGACGCCGCACCAAGACGACGATCAAAACACCGCTGCACGCAGACGACGAAAACGCAAAAGAAAAAAAAATCTATGTGGAAAAAAATCACTTATTTAGATAAAATGGGAGAAAAAACGAAATAAAGGAATGATTTCATACCAAAAAATGACCCAAAATCCACCCTCTGGTGGATGACAAAGAAGGAAGAGAAAGTAGAGAAAAGGTTAAGAGAGAGAAGCGACTACGTCATGTCACGTGAGCATTTAAGTCATTGAAATAATTGTATTAGGTTAATACTAAGAATGAAAATCAAACAAAAGAAATAATACATATTGGAAAGACGAAAAATGTTGAAACATTATGCTTTTACATAGTACACCATCCCAATAATTTATTCCAATGGAAACTAGAAATAGGAACAAGGTCGTCCATACAGTCCAAATCACATAAATATCATATCCCAATGAGCTAGTACAAAATAGATTTGGCAAAATGTCGTAACAAATTATTGAGATCGAAATTAATGACTACACCACGTTAGCGTTTTAAATTACGGTCCACAAATGCAATTATGGTTGCAATATCTAGGTTTTTAAAGTCTTTGAAACCTTATCACGGTCACAATTACAGCTGTATCTATCGCATTTGTCTGCAATTTTTCATTAGTTTTTGAAGACTCTAAAATCAAAACCGCAACCACA
This sequence comes from Glycyrrhiza uralensis, assembly GCA_030159175.1. Taxonomy (NCBI): domain Eukaryota; kingdom Viridiplantae; phylum Streptophyta; class Magnoliopsida; order Fabales; family Fabaceae; genus Glycyrrhiza; species Glycyrrhiza uralensis. Next base: position 8,226,237 of record BRZY01000006.1, read on the forward strand.
ATTTAAAACCTTTCACCACACGAATATTTGCCGGATGGTTAGGCATTATTAATGAATGTACTCTTCTGCATTTATATTATGTCGCTAATAAAGGCCTCCAAATCAGTATCAGCTGACCCACCATTTCCAATTGCGTGACAACATATCCTCTGAACCTCTCTGCTTCTTTCCCTAATTTCCCTTCCAACGTAACTATCCAAGTCCATGAATTCATTCACTAGCCTCACAATCTCATCTTTCTTCACCACAGAATTATTCAATTCAACAACATCTTCCTTCACTCTCCACCCAACCTTCCAATCCTCCACCATCAACTTACTATCAAGTGGTTGGTATATAGAAGTTGGAAAAGTAAAGAAGGGGACCCCAACAATAACACCTTCCTTTGTGGAATTCCAACCACAGTGACACCAAAACCCTCCACCCTCAACTGGTCTTCACACCATTCCAAAACAATTCCCTTGTTGTGGTTGTTGTTCCCAATTACCTCTTTCAACCTTGGAGCCTCACCACGTGCTATCCAAAGGAACTGGACATTGCATTCACGTAAGGCGAATGAATCTCGTCGATTTGAGCACTTGAAACAGAGAAAAAACTCCCTTGTGAGATGTAAAGAACAGAACCAACGGGTTGTGCGTCTAGCCACTCGAAATAGTAGTGACTAGTCGTGGACCTGTTGGTTCTCAAAGTGGGATGATTGGGATTGGGATTGGGATTGTTTTTTTGAAGGGTAATTAAGGATGGGATGGCAGGGCCAATAGTGTAAATTGGCAAGGACAACTATGCTTTTAGGACATCAATGGCTTGAGGTTCGAGCTCGTAAATGGAAGGGAACAAAAGATATTGTGCCTTGTGAACCCTGTGAAGCCTTTCAAGGCCATTTGCAACATTCGCTTGGTGTTGGCATTGCCATCGTTTAGAGGGAAATCCGCCAGGCGCGTTGAGGAAACTCCAGGAATGTAATTAACACGTTTGTCACCATTTTCTGCACTTATGCATCAGTTAAGTAAAACAAATGTTACAATTATAATATAAAACCATTCACCTATCTTTATCCAATAATTTAAGTTTGTGGGATATATAATGGACTCATAACATAAAATAAGAACCTCTCTTAATTTAATAAGTGTGGTTAAGTTGGCAACATAGGGAATGAACTAAGACTAGAATCCCACATAACATATCTTTGAAAAGGGACGATAAGTTTTAACTATCACTAAACTCCAAATCGAGAATCGAGGATTAGTCCCATAACGAATCCAAAGAGTCGAATCCTATAGGAATACCTCATTCAGTTGCTAAGTTAACTAAGTGATGGATCTAGAGTTCAATCCTTTCAACCCCTTCTTCTAATAGAAACATGAATATCCCCCAAATTTTAGAATCAGATCAGAAAGCCATACAATTTCAAATAACTTTCTGAATATATACTAAAAACTGAAGTATAAAAAGAAAAGATCACTTATGGATGTATGCTAATATGTGCTAATAATAATTTTAAGTACCCTGCTTTAGAGCGTCCTCAATTTTTAGTTATTTTTTTAGTTTTCTTTAAAGAAGAACTAAAAGGAAACTAAACATGTTGCTATTTACTTGAATTGTTGGTTTTGATTGATTAATTTAATTACCTGACAAGTTAACGGGGTAATGACCATTCTGTTCCAATAGGCGATGGTGTAGGAACACGGAGAAAATAGAAGCAGACATTGTCCAAAACGACGCCACCGGAATATTCCTTCGGTTTCCAACGACAACGGCCTAATACAGAAAAGTATCATGTACGATGATGGAAGGGGGAGAGTGAAAGAGGTCGAGAAGGTGGTCAAAGGGTGCTTCCATTTTGGTCATTACAGCTTCCATGAATGCAGGGTGGTCGCGTCCACGAGTGAGTTCGGAGGGGACAACGTTGGGGATGGAGCGGAACATGATGTTGTCGTGTTTTGGATCGGAACCGGTGAAGCCGAGCCATTCCTCCGTGAGGACAAAGGTTATGATGAGGATGTTGCTGTTTTTGGAGAGGAGGAGGTTGCAGAGGTTCATCATTGGGTTGACGTGGCCTCGTGCTGGGTATGGCATGGCTACCACGTGGCAGGGGAAAGCTGGTGGTGGAGCTGCTTCCATCTTGAAACTCAGTTTGGTGAAGATTATATCTTTGAATCGTACAAGGAATGGTTAGTAATAGTAGCAGAAGTAAGAATTTTTTTTTGACAAACAAAGGTATTTATTCATTCAAAATGGTAAAAAATATCGAAAACCACACAGATTCAACAACACTAAAAACTAAAAGGATAAATCTGTGAATAAACTCACAATACTTAGGTTAATAGCAAAACACAGCAAATTACCTACAATAGTAAAACACGGCAACATGCCTACAAAATTAACAAAATTATAAGAGCCGGAATACCAATGTCTCCGGATCTGTAACGTTGGCGCCCAAATCATAAGTGAATCTGTACTGGATCGAAGCAGAACAACCAAACTGAACCAAACGAACACTGCACCAAAACGGGAAAGCAAGGCGTCGCACGAAGACGGGAAACCAAATGAACACTGCCGCACGCAGACGACGAAAACACGAAAAAACACAAAAGAAACACTAGATCTATGTGGAACAACCACTTATTTATGTAAAAGCAGATGAAAAATGGTAGAGAGGGGTGATTCTAGACTAAAAAATAGTCCAAAACCACCCCTCCAATAGAAGAGAAAGAAGAAGGAACAATTAGAGAGAAGGAAGAATTTCTCTCTACCAAGAGTGACGGCTAGGTTTATGACAGATAGTTAGAAGTAAGAATTAAAATAAGAATTAAAACTCACAAAGTTGCAGAAATATTGCATATTATTTTATCATTGTTTTTTTTTTTTGGATTTGGATCCTCTAGGTTTGATTAAACTCACAAAGTTGCACAAAAACATGCCATTTTATCATTGCTTTTCCTCTGTCTATGGCTATAAGACAATCTCCTATGGCAAAGGATTGAGGATTCTTAACTCTTTTTGGATTTGAATCCTTTAGGTTAGCTTTCCCTTTGGTCTCTTTACCTCTCTCTCATAGGATCTTTAATGGGGTACTTAATAGGTACCCATATGGTACCTATTAAGTACCCACCATTGTGGGGGAAAAGTGGGTACCTATGAATCTATGTTGAGGGCAAAGTGAGTTGACCAAAAAAAAATGAGGGCGGGTGCCTTTACAAACACTCTCTCTCCTCTTTCTCACCGTGGATTTCACGTATATTTGTGGGTTATAGTTAGATGTAGAATTATTGGTGGGATCCATTTAATAAATTTTTTGAAGTTGTTGAGTTGGAGAGGTTGAGTACTATTTAGATACTTAGGTTAAAAAGGTAAAAATGAGTAATGTGTACATGTGAGATTCACTCAAATACCTAAAAATGGATACTCCATTAAAGATGACATTAATTTATCTCTTTTTCTCTATCATTTTTCCATCAACTCTCTATCATCTCTCTTCTCCCACTTTTACTTTTTATGCCGGAGAGATAGCAGGGCAACAGAGGATCCAATTTACTTTTTTTAGGTACATTTGTGTCATATCAAATATAAGAACTTGTTCACTTTTAATTCTATTGATACCATTTTTTAAGAACTCAAAATGGGTTCCACAAATTTCTTCATATTAGATTTAATATTGTTGGTTCTGCTTAAAAAATTATTTTTAATATTATTTTATTCATATTTTTTAATATTCCACGACACTGCTTCATATACAGTGAATTACCAAAAGAACTAATATGATCGATGTTTTTTAATTTCAAGGAATAATTTAAAAAATAAATATTTTCAATATTTTCACACTTCTTTTTTCTTTGGTTCTTGTGCCTTTGAAATTGCATAACTCCTTCCGTTGAGCATGTATAAATAAAAAAAGTAATTCAGAGCATTATCTGCGGCATGTATATGCAACTATCTGCTTCTAAAAGAAAGTATCTCTACTATGAAGCATCAATAAGTGATTAAACATAATGCTGCAGACAACAGTCATAAGGACAAATCCATCTATCAAAGAGCATTTCAGTTACATTTATATTACATATTTTACAATGTCATCTACACAAATATCCTTACATGCAATTACAACAACCCCATTAATTCAATGCTTAGTTATGTTAACTGAGCCCAAACTGCTCAATGCATCAGTGTGCCTTGAAATGTCTCTTATAAATGCATCGAGGTTCCCATCTGAGGATCCACCTTTATCAATGGCTCTATGACAGATAACCTTGAGTTCTCTTGCTCTATCTCTGATTCTCTTTCCCTCATGGCTTTCAAGATCCATAAACCCCTTAACTAGCTTTTCTACATTTTCTTTTGCCAGAACCACTTCACTGTCCAACTTTGATGATATCTCTACCACCTTACACCCATTCTTCCATTCATCAACAATTTGACTGCTATTTGGGACTTGATCCAAGAAAAGAGGGAATGTCAGCATTGGTACACCAGCAAAGACAGCTTCAAGAGTGGAATTCCACCCACAATGACTCCAAAATCCACCTATGGAAGAATGGGACAACACCTTTAGTTGGTCACACCATGGTACCACCATACCCCTATCTCTACACTTGTCTTTCAACCGCGAAGCTTCCCCGCGAGCCACCCAAAGGTAACGAATTCCGCAACTGTTTAGTGCTTCAGCAATTTCATCCATTTGGGTACTAGACACCGAAAGGAAACTACCCAAAGAAATGTACAACACTGATTCAGCTGGCTGAGAATCTAGCCATTTTACATAGTCATGATGGCTATGATCATCACTTTTCATCACTGAATGGTTTTCTCCTAGTTCCAAATAAGGTATAGCAGGGCCAATTGGAAAGACTGGAAAGGGGAATGTAGCTTTCAGGGAATCAATTGTTTCAGCTTCTAACTCTTGGACTGTGGTGAGCAGAAGATAATTTGCTTTGGGAACCTGGGAAATACATTCCAATGCAAGCTGCAAAACTCGTTGATCGTTTTCGCGAAGTACGGTTCGAAGGTCTGCCAAATGAAGTGAAGAAATTCCTGGGATGTTCTCTGCTTGTCCATCTTCATCATTTAAAACAGCACAGATCAGACATGCAACAATATACAATTGCATTAATCTTCTGTAGATGATATGCAATAAATAAATGTAGGTTTTAACATGTTTTTGGTCCCTCTAAATATTCGCATTTTGAATTTAGTCCTTCTATAAAAAGTCAAAGTTTTTTGGTCCCTCAAGAAATAAAGTTTTTGACTTAGGTCCCTAATTTGAGTTGACCGTTAACATGGCACACTAAAGTCCCTATAAAAATCTTACGCGGCACCTCGTTAAACCTACATGACTTACACGTCACCTGACACATACCTATAAAAATATTTAGTTTTTAACTTATCTCCTATAAAAATTGTGTTTTGAATTTAGTCCTTCTCCCTCCTCCCCCTCTCCTCCACCTCTCATGGCTTCCCCAAACCTCATAGATTCGCTATACCAACGATTCACACAACCATAATCAACAATTGAAATAAAAAAACTGAAAAACAATAATCAATTCATAGAGTTTTGTTTCCTTCCCCCTTTCACAATAATCATTAATGGAGGATCCTATTTTTTTCACGGTGTTCTTTTGTTGTAATGTAATTGACGTTTCTGGGCCATTAAAATTCCAAGAAAAATTTTTGTTTCAGAAGAATGGGAAGGTCGGGGTGGAAGCCATGAGAAGAGAGGATGATGGTGGTGGTGGTGGAAGCCATGAGGGGAGGAAGGAGAAGGAGGGGGGTGGTGGTGGTGGTGGTGGAGGAGAGGGGAGGAGGGAAGGTGTCACATCGTGATTTGATTGATGTTACATGGTCCTTCTAAATATATTAAGTTTTGATTTTAGTCCCTATAAATAACCATGCAAGCAGGCCATGTAGTCCCTACAAATATATAATGTTTTGGATTCAGTTCCTACAAAAATTACTATGAATCAGATGGGTTGAGTAAATCCAGGTAAGAAAATAGGGAAAAAATCATAAATGACGTGTCAGCTGACTTAGCAATGTATGTAAGCCACGTAAGATTTTTGCAGAGACCTCAGTATGTCGTGTCAATGGTCAATTCAAATTAGGGAGCTAAATCAAAAACTTTATTTCTTGAGGGACAAAAAAATTTTGACTTTTTATAGAGGGACTAAATTCAAAACGCGAATATTTAGAGGGACCAAAAACATGTTAAAGCCATAAATGTATCACCCCATAACAATTATTTATGCCTACTCACTGGTCACCACAAGTAGAGATTGAAGAATGAATGCTCAGAGTAAGGAACATTCATGTTCAGCCTGATCCTTAAGAGTACTTATTGCACAACTCTCTTAACTACTAATTTACTAAATCCCCAAATTTATCATTCATTCTCTGGCTATTTTAGATTGTTAGTAGGCTCTCGACCAATGCAGTGAGTATTTAACATCCTGTTTTGAAAATTGGCAAGAGTATGAGAATCTCTAAGCTTGATTTATATAGCCCAAATACAATTTAACACAAATATTAGCCCCCATAATGCATCTTTAAGGTTATTTGAAATTACCTATGTCTTAGACATGTCAAGCTTATATTATTTAAGGTTATTATTTTTTTCCTTTTGTTACCAAAAAATAATATTACTGTTTTCATGAAAACAAAAATTTTGAAATTTAGGAATTCAAAAGTTTATACTGAATTTTAAAAAAAACGCTAACACAGTATAATACTAATTACCAATACGTATCATATTTAGCACTATTCGTTGATGTTTGACCTTTAATTGACTTGCTTCATCCAGTTGCATTGGATTTCTTTTAAAAAAAAAAGGAATTCACTTCCAAGAAAATTATATGAAGCAATTATATTCTTTTTCCTAAAACCAGTAAACCACTAACGATATTAACTAAATTAGTAAATAATAAATTCTGAACTAAAATTAAGCACAGTTTTTTTTTTGAGGAAAAAATTAAGCACAGTTGTAAAAGGTTAATTAGTAATTACCCAGCGTATCCAGCGTCAAGTGTTGGTGTCGTAAAAAGACATCAAGGTGATGTAACATGGAGTAAAACGACGCCGACATGGTCCAAAACGCAGCCACAGGAATGTTCCTCCGATTAGCAAGGGCGACGGGCCACCGCAGCTCAACGCAGCCGATGATGGCGGTTACCGGCGGGTGGAGCCGATCGAGGAGTTGCTCGAACGGCGCTTCCATCTTCGTCGTCATGACGGCCTCGTAGAAGCCGGGGAAATCGACGGCTTTGCGGCGCTCCTGGACTACATTGGGGATGGTGGCGAATCGGATGGATTCCGGCATGGGATCATCATCGGCGGCGATGTAGCCGAGCCACTCCTCGGTGACCACGAAGGTTATCAGGATTTGGTTGGGTGTTCTTCGTGATGCCAGGATCTTGCATAGGCTTAGCATGGGGTTTATGTGCCCTCTTCCCGGAAACGGCATCGCCACCACGTGGCACACGCCGGAGGAGGCGTCGGCGGAGCTATGCATCGCCGGAGAAATGGGTCAGAGAGAGTTGTTTTGTTTGTGGAGTCTTGATTGATCGAGTTTACTTTTCTATTTACTCTGCAATGCATTGTAGTCAAGTGCAGCATAAAACAACAGAGGAAGTCCTTTAAAATATTGTTGTTTTGTTTTTCTGGATGAATGATCCAGTAAAAAATTTCTTGAATTATTTTATACACACATATATTTATTAGTTAATGTATAAAAAAAATATTTATTAGTTAAAATACTAAAAACCAAGTACATGGTTAAATAAACAATTTATTTAAGTAATCTATGTATAAGTTATTTTATAATTAAAAAGAGAATATCGTAAAACTGAGTTCATATAAATTGTAAGTTGTTTGATAAGTTATCATGATGAGTTTATGAAAATAAATCTAAAACAACTTATAAACCAGTTATAAGCTCTGCTAAATACACTGACAAGTGCTTATATCAGTAAATAAGTCCAAATAAGTTTTATATAAGCCAACCAAAACAGGCCTAAGTTTTGAACCATGATTCACGATCATTGTGTTGTGTCTTTAAGGGTGTGTTTGAGAGTTTTGAAGGGGAGAGAAGAGTTTATAATCAATATTTTACCTATTTGAGTGTTTAAAAGTATGTAAAAATTCTACAGAACCCTCTAAAGTCACCTCTCTAGTGCAATTTTTGAGTTTTTCCAAATTGGAGAATTTTTAGAAATGTACTAGAGAGGGAGGACTTTGGAGGATTTTAGAGAGCTTCAAAATGTTTTTTTCACCCTTCTCCCCTATCTATACAACTAAAATATTTGAGTAAACTCTTTCCTCCCCTCCCTTCTAAAAATCTCCTCCCAAACACACCTAAGACAAACTTATAATGGTGGTGAAAATAAGGAAAATGGGATAGAATATCTTATTTTAATATAACTAGTGTAGTGACCCGTGCAACGCACGGGATATATGACATACTTTATAAAAAATTTTGAGAAAATATATTTGAACATTAATTATAATGGATTTGAGTTTTTTTTAAATTATGTTTTTTAAATTATATAATAAATTATAAATTATATAGTTATCTATTGAAAATAGTTGGTTAATTATTTGATTAGTTCACAACTTAAAAGTTGAATACAACGAAAAAAATAGCACAAATTATAGTTGAAGCAGTAAAATAGTTTAAATTGTTATTGTGAGTAGACATGACAAAAAACTTGAAATTGTAGTACCCACTTGAACTCATCCCGACTTTGACGGGACAACCCATCAACTGCAATTATCTATAAATCTATATATATCATAAATTATTTTTACGTACTTGCATCAATTATACCTATCAAGTACATGTCCAATTGTCGTGCATATTCAATTAGTAGAAACTTATTTCATAATCTATTTTCTCATGTAGCACTATAAATAATTTATTTTTATTACTACCAAAATCACTCACTATCTGTAAACTATTAATTGAAACATTTATGTTTTTTATTTTATAGATAATACTGCCCAAAAAAATTCAAATTTGCTCATATAAAAAAAACTTCAATAAATTAGTTAAGTTATCATAAAGTGAAATAGAAAATTATTAAAATTATATATTAAAATTTAATTTTTTAAGTAATTCACATGTGGATTAGATTTCACGTAAAATATTTGGCACAATGTTACATGTGCAATATTTTCTTGTATACTTTAATGTAAAATATATATCTCATATGTTATGTTTTATTTATAATTTTTATATTAACCAATTTACAACTATATATTAATGTATAAAATCTCCTAATTTTCTCAAAAAAAATAACATGTCCAATAAATTAGTTAGATGATAATGTAATAATAAAGAAAAAAATATTTATTTTCATTTGTTATGTTTTGTCCAAACTATTTATTTTAATCAGTTTATTTATAGACATTAATTATTGAAAAATTTAAATTTAGTTGGACAAAAGAAAATATTTAATAAATTAAATAAGTAAAAAATGCTAAATAAGAAAGAAATAATGATTACAACGTATATCAATTAAGATGAAAGAAAATATTTTTTCTTACTATTTAAGTTTTTGAGTTATAAAAACAGTGACTATAGCAAAGATACAATGTTTTTAACTACAATTTAAATTAATTTCTACAATTAACCTATACCTTTTATGAATTTCAACATAATCCATAAGATACAATTGTATTATTAGAAAATTGAAACATTTAATATGATTCCTATCATAGAAATTTATTAAAACGGTCCCTATCAAATTTTTCAACTACGATTTTAAATTTGTTGCAGCAATTTTTTCGACATGATCTCTATATATACAATTTGCATCTTTTGAGATTTGAAAATTTTATAATTATTCCTATTATAGCGATTTTAAAATTGATCTCTATCACAAAGATATAATTTTTTTAATTTACCATTTTGAATTGATTCCTATAATAAACACTCCTTTTATGAATTTCAACTTGATCCTTATAGATACAATTTGAAGAAAACTAAAATTTAAAATTTTATAATGATTTCTGCCATAGTGATTTAGAAAACTGGTTTCTATCCTACAAATCGAATTTTTTTCTACGATTTTAACTTAATTCCTATAATAAATACACTCATTTTATAAATTTCAACATAATCCTTAGAGATGCATTTTGAATCATTTCAAACTTAAAAATTTTATAATTATTCCTATCATAGAGATTTATAAAATCGATTCCAATCACAAAGATATAATTTCTTTCAATTACGGTTTTAAATTGATTCCTATGATAAACATGCTCATTTTTTGAATTTCAACTTAATCTCTATAAATATAATTTGTCTCATTTGTAAATTGAAAGTTTTATAATTAATTTTTTTGATACATAAATTTTATAATTATTTCTATCATAGATATTTATAAAATCTATATAATTGGTTTCAAATACTTTTACTAATGCCTTAATATTTCACAAAAACTACAATAGTATAAAAATAAAAATATATATACATTTTCAAAAAATTAAATTAATTTAAGACATTCTAAAAAATTTAAGGGCATAACATTTATATCAAACCAAAATTTTCACAGTACAAAATTTGAATTCGGGAATTAAGTAATTTATATGTATTTTTAAATTAAAACAACTAATAAACTATTACATATATTTTCTAAAATAAATATATCCTAGAAGATACAAAAAATCACAGTAATATATATAATTATTGAAATTCCATGCATAATTTCTTGAAAAATATTAAAAAAATAATAAGCAACTAATATCTTGTGACATATGATACTTCTTCTTGTTTGAGAGAGAACAATATTGTATCTGCATAGCTAATCACAAATGGAAATTGAAAATAAAAAATTTAACAATGTAAATAGATAAGCATTAATTTCAAAAAATAATCCATAAATAAAAATAAATTAATCAAAAATTAGAAGAAATATTTGTCTTAGAGGAGAAATTTGCCTAAGAGAAAAAGAACAAAAATCAAACAACATCGATAGTTTGGAGGCTATTAGAATATTAATAAACACTAAAAAATAATAAGTAAAAATGATTAACAGTAAAATAAAAAAATAGCAATATTACGAACTCACCTTAGATAAAAATTTAGTGTTGATGAATAAAGGAATACCAAGTAAAACAAAATAAACAAATAAATTTTATCAATACATGCAGATATTAGGATTTAAAATTAAAAATCCAAAAATTGAAACATATAAAAGATTAATCATGAAAAAGAAAACAATAACTAACCTTTAATCGAAAGTCTTAAGTGTTAGTAACCGCAATGGATGAGAATAATGAGAAGAAAATGTATATGAAATGAGAGAAGATTAACAAAAAAGAGAGATGATAGAAAAATCATACCAGAGAATGAAGAGGCCGAAGAAACACGAATGTTTCCAGACGCAAAATAAATAGTTAAAAATATAAGAAATACAAATATTCTCTAATAAATAGGCAATTGAAAATACTATTTTAAATTGATTGTTTCAAATGCAATCAATACAATTTTAAATAAGACACATTAAATATGAATCATGAAATCATTAATCAATAAAATCTTTTCAAATCAATTCAATCCATTTGATCCTTGAAATACTCTCAAAGCGACACTTGTAAAAATGTGTCTATAGAGGGTTTGTCTTTATATATATTATAGATATTGTGTTTTATGAGACAATAGAATAGGATATGAGAACTATGAGGTGCGATATAAGTGGTTAATGTGTTCCGTTTAAGAGATGAGTATGAGATAAGTTTGGCTAATACTCGAGTTTGATTCCGGTTACGGAACAATCTGTAGCCATGACTTTGCTTACCTCTTAACTGAACACAAATTAGTCCAAAGACTTTTTTTCTCATAAGATAACTATGATAGAAAAAGGTAAGTTTATGAGCATTACAAATGGCATGAGAAAATTTGTACCAAGTTTTGACGAAAGAACAAAAATCTATTATATATTATAAAGCAAGGTTATGCCACATAGGATAATGCCACATGTCAACACCACAATCATGTAGTTTCCCTCCAAAAGCAATTTTATTTTATTTTTACTTATTATTTTATGGTAATTAATTTATTAATCATATTTTTAATGTTTTTAATTAGAGCTAATTATAAGTCATCAATAACCATTTATTACTCATATTCAATTTTAAAATTCAAATTAATTAATTGATGGCAATTGATCATTTTTCTATTTTATGTTAGACATCATTTTTCTATTTTATGATTATCAATCTATTTTTGTAATATAAATCATAATATATTGATATTTTTGGTTATTATGTGTCTCACTATTACTGTTATTATTCTATTTTTTATACTGACTTCTTATATGATAAAAGCTTTTTCTCTATTGTGTAATTGACCAATGTTATTTATTACTTTCATTCATTAGACAAAGAATGAATGAATGAATGTTCTATTCATAATGTATATAAATTGATAATGATAGCAAAGAATGTCAAAATATGAATAATAAAGAGAAATTCAATTGTTTTTTATTTAAGTATAGATAGAAGAGGGTGCTATATATGAATAATATTGATATCAGTGATTGATTGATTGATTGATTGATTGTAATATCTCATTTATGATATATTTTAAATAATTTTGACAATAAGATAATATTGTAACGGATTTTAACAATAATTGATTCAATATCTTAGTTATTACTATAAGCAAAATATTATAATAGGGTGAAATCTCTACACCCAACCTAATATTCATCTTCTACATGTTTTTCATGTACTCTCTTGGATCCACTCTCTACTACTTGATCCAATCATATCTCTATTGTCAACTTCCATGCGATTAACTTTGAAATGGTGCGTCGACAATGGTTATAATAGGATCCTGACAAGGCAATAGGATTGAGTGCATTCGATAATAGTGGTGGCTGAACTGATATGTTACTCTATCTTTTTATTTCGTCTTTCTTCTCTTGGATTGTGGTTTATTTGATGAATACAATTCAATAAATCAATTTGATGCATAAATGTTATCTAAAAAGTATGAAAGATTTTCTTCTTTTTTATATTTTTTTTCATTATTATTCATCTTCTTCTTATCGGTTTATTTTAAAAGAGACAGATCAATTTCATGCTTCTATATTTTTTTTATAGATTGACATTACTATATACGGCCTAATATTGGCTTTAAGTGGACATGAGTGCTATGAATAATGATTGTGATTGAGCAGCAAGTGAAATCAACATCGTGTTTAAATGAATTGTGATTATTTCATCTTTAATATGATATTACATGTTTACATGGTGGCTCCACCTTTACGATCCTATGTCGCGCCACCAACTTCTTCATCCCATTTTTAAATTTTATTTTCCTATGGCTCAATTGATTTTATATCCGTATCAATTTAGCCATTTAACGTGTTCTTATGCTTCTTTCTTATAATTTGCTTTGGACCTTTTGATTTTTTTTTTTTACTAGAAGACCATTTGATTTGTTATATCATGTATGTATAATAGGTTCATTTTCAATCAAATGAATTCATTTATCTAACATGTACTTGATAAACATTAAATCAATATAAAACCAAATAGAATTTTACATTAAGTTTTCATATGAAATTATGACATATGGAATTATTAAGGGTGTATTAAGTTTCACATTGAGGGTGTATTAGTTTTTTTACATTAAGTTCTACATTAAGCTATTATTATTGTAGATTTGAATTCAAATATTAGCATTTATGAAGAAACTATATAATTCATATTTACAATAAATATTTGAAAAACTAAAATAACAATTCAATGAATGTTCCTTATCATAAAAAAAATACAATTCAATGAATGATAATTAAAAATATAATAATAATAATTATTAATATTATTAATATAAAATAAAATATCTTAATTAAATACTATTATTAATATTATCCAGCCAAACTAAGTATCTAAATTTAATTTACTAAGTATTAATATAAAATTGAATCCAATAAAATTATATTTATAAAGTTATTCTAATCTAATCAACGTGAATAATAATAATAGCATGGTGTGACATGAATTATATATATTTGGGTTTCTTAAACATGATGTTGGAGGGTTCAATCTCCAAGTCATGTGTATGGAAGAGTATATATCTGGGATTACCCAAAAAGTATTTTAATATAAAATTATCTCATTCATGAAAAGTTTAATTTAACCTACGCTAAAATATAACATTGTCTCAAAATTTAAAATTAAAAAAGATTTTTCTACTAATTTACTAATTAATTAATTCAATTTAATAATATATAATTTGTCATATTAAAATTATATCAAATAATACTATATTAAAATTAAAGCTTTTTGATTTAAATATTTTTATAGAATAAATATATATAATATCCCGTGCAAGGCACGGGTTATTAAGCTAGTTAAATAGTAAAGTAACTGACTATACATAGATAATAGGTAACATTAAAAGAGAAAATGGGTAAAATTAATAGTAACTATATGCAAATTTGTGCTTTTCATGCTTGAAGATTCACACAATTCAGCTTTATCCTAACTTATCTTGTTGCTTATTAGTATAAATTTTATTTGAGGAGAAGTTGGGTTAGAAATGAAATAAAGATTTTTTTCATGCCTGGTACCCTCTCTTCCTTTTTCTCTCCCTAATCTCTATGACACTCGACACTATCTACTGTTTGTTTCCTAACAACCTCCCTCCCATCACCATGCAAGTGCAACAGTGCAACACCCTACACCACCACCACTTGCTATCATTCATCATTATCACTACCTGACATCCTCCACAGGGATGGAACCAGAAAATATTGGCAATCGGTGCAAAATTTTTAACATGACTAACTTTTAATTTCTAATATCATGTGCTATTTTTCTATTTTTAACATGACTTAGGTTTAGACTAGTACGAAGTAGGGGTGGCAATGTGCGCTGGGCCCGACGGGCCAGCCCGCCAATCTACCAAAAAAGGGCAGGCCGAGTTGGGGTTTTCAACCCACAATCCGTTTCGGCTCGCCCAGATTTGGTCTGCCCAAAGGTGGGTTCAAAACGAGCTAGCCCGCGCGGGGTTGGCGGGCCAACTCATTTTTTATTTATTTATTTTGTGCATTTTTTAGCTTTTTTGGGCGAGTTAGGCGGGTCAACCTGCCACTTCTACACATTTTTTCCTTTTTCTTATTTTTTTTTGTTTTTGGGTGGGTTAGGGGGGTTGGCCCGCCAACCCACCCTCGGGGCGGGCTGGGGTACCCCAGTCCACTTTTTTTGGCGGATCGGGGGGCGGGTAGGCCCGTTTTGCCACCCCTAGCATACTGGTGCTTCATTTTTGGAGCAACTCTTGTCACCGTTAGATCTAGCAAAATTTGTGATCAACGGTTTATATTCTTTACCAGATACCGTCTGTCCTGGTTTTTGTTTATTTCTAGATTAGCCTATTTATTTTCAAATTAATCCCTTAAATATATCAAATTTTCAAATTTTTGTCTCTCTCTTCTCCATCTTCATCTTTCTTCCTCAACTCTCGTCTCACCCAAAACCACCACCCTCAGCGTCCATTTCCCGCCACTATAGCAACACAAACTAAGATATAAACCAATTAAAACCTTTCTTTTTCTTTACTCTTCAAAAGCCCTCTATTAATTTTGCACAAGGAGCAACTCTGAAAAACTGCAGAAATCGTTAAGATCTAAACAAAACCTAACAGCAACAATAACACCCAAAAACAACAAAAACATAGAATAGAAATCCAGTAGAGCACTGTTCACCGCCGCGAGGATCTTGAGCGAGAAGAGCACTGTTCACTTGCGCGGATCTTGCGCAAACTCCAGTTGAAAGTCTGGGACTTCGACAACGACTTCCTCCTCATCGAAGCCGCCTTCCACCGCGTCTTCCTTCGTTCCAGCGACATCCACATCGGATCTGGTGGCAGTGGGTCAGTGGTCGTCTTCCTTCTCCTTTCTGTTTCCACAACCCCAGCAGCACACACTTTTCACCAACCGTTCTCTTTCCTATTCATCATCTAAAGCAAACTATGGGACATCCTCCTCCAATGAACTATCTCCAATATGGTCTAAAGTCTCTACCTTTGTGAAGCCCCCACCAATAGCAAAGCAACATCCCATTGGGGGACTTCACTTTTCAAACAATACTCCTTTCTGGAAAGCTTCCGCCGAGGCACTCCATGACATGAGAGCAGGTGCTTTTGCTTCATCACAATCACAATACCAAACTCCCAAGTTTTGAAGAGAAACCCAATTTCCCAAATACTACTTTGGTAAACGAGGTATGTTACAATCAATTAATAATACTACTCTGTTGATAAATGTTTGATGTTGATAAGGCCAAATCCATGGAGAAAAAGTGAAAAGAGCAATTATTCCAATTTTGTGCTTTTTCTATAATTTTAAAAAATATTGGGCTTTAATACAAAATGGTGTTATTTATCTTGCTATTGCCGGTAAAATCAATTGCTCCAAAAATAAACCACCTAAATGGTGGTTCATGGGTTATTATGTTATTTTATTATTATTTTAATAAAATTGTTAGCCCAATGTCAAAAGTCCAAAAGTTTGGGCAAATATATCGCTCAAGAATCAATATGTCATTCTCTTCAGTTTCTCACTTTCTTTACCCCCAAAGGCCAAAGCCACTCCTTTAAATTTTCTCAAGCCCACAAAAACCCTTTTTCCTTGGTTCACAGCGCCGCCTCAGCAGCTTGGGGGCTGCAGCGCTGGCGGTCTTCCGCCGCGCTTGCAGCCCCCCCTCCCGTTTTTCTCCTTTTCTGTTCACCTCGCCACATCCAAATGCCGCCTCCACCGCGATGCTATGGTTGTGCCTCCTCCACGATCTTCGGTGTCCTACGATGCTCTTCTGCTCTGGTTTGGATGGCGCCGCCTCAGCTGGGTTTCGGACGTGTGCCGGTCGTGTTTGGAGTGCGCCGACGCCTCCTTCCGTTGCTTGGAGGTGCTTCTCTGCGGATTCGAGTGGGTGGTTTGGGATTCGGCTTGGGCTAGTCGGTGGTGGTTCTCGGTTCAGCCGAGCTGTGGTTTGGTTTCGTAGTTTGTTTTCGCGTTTTGATTTTTGGTTCTTACTGTTTTTGATGTTTTTCTGTTGTTGGAGGTGGTTTTGTTGTTCTGTGTTTATTTTTTCTGTTCTGTGTTCTGCATTTGTTTTTCTATGTTTGTGTTTTCTTGTGTTATGTTTTTATGTCCTTTTTGTTGTTGGTGATTGTTTGTTGTGCTTCTTAGCCTTCGTCGTCTGCGTCTACGTCAACTCACCGCCACCCTTTGCTGCATCTGTATGGGCCAGGCCCTGGTTGTTTGATGTGAGCTGGGTTCTGAATATAGAACATGTGTGCTTTATTTGTAATTAAAGAAGGCTCTGGGTGCCTCAAATAGGCCAAACCCAACCCATTTAAGGATATCTCAAGGATATCCTTCATGTCGGGAGTGTGATTGTCTCGTAGGCTTTGTGGGTTTTTGTTGTTTTGTTCTTTGTTCTTTGTTCTTTGTTACTCAGTTGGTGTTGTTTTATCAGTGCGGGTTGAGGGGTTTAGTTGTTGTATCTGTAGCGACTCTGCATAGCTGATATTGCCCTTTGGGCCTTTGTACTATTGGCCTGTTGGCTTTGCCTTTGGGCTTTTTAATCTAAGTATATTTCGACCAAAAAAAAGAATCAATATGTCATCTTGACCAAAAAACGACAAAAAGAAGAGTAAAATACAATCTCCTCTCTCAAGAGATATCAATATACACTTTTCTCTCTTCTTGTTTGAAAACACGCACTCCTCTCTCCCGAGTGATATCAATATTACACTACCCTATTCTCTTGTTTAAAAATACACTCTCTTCCCTTTAAGTATAAAATACGATACATTTTTCT
Source organism: Glycyrrhiza uralensis (assembly GCA_030159175.1). NCBI lineage: Eukaryota > Viridiplantae > Streptophyta > Magnoliopsida > Fabales > Fabaceae > Glycyrrhiza > Glycyrrhiza uralensis. The sequence goes on from BRZY01000006.1 coordinate 8,244,057, forward strand.
CCAATTTTGTAATTTTTCGTTAACATAAAAGTTAGTCTCCGTTAAAATATTTTTTATTACCATAATAATCTTTTATCTTTCATTTCATTTTCGCTTTTGCTCCATTTTCTTTTCCATTCCAATTTCTGATATTCCTAAAATCATAATCACCGTTTCACCGTCGTTTACCACGACGTTTCATTAAAACCAAAACGAACCCATTGCTGGTGGAATGTGGTGGTGAACGGTAGTGAAACGGTGATTCTGATTTTAGGAATCAGAAATTGGAATGAGAAAGAAAATGAGGTAAAAACAAAAATGAAATGAAATGAAAGATAAAAAGTTATTATGGTAATAAAAAATATTTTAACGGAGATTACCTTTTACGTTAATGAAAAATTATAAAAATGGAGAAAAGTGCATCATGTTTTATCTTTAAAGCGAAAGGAATGTGTGTTTTCAAACAAGAGGGAAAGGGAGTATAATATTGATATCTATCAGGGGAATGAAGTGTATGTTTTCAAATAAAAGAGAAGGAGAGTATAATATTAATATTTTTTAGGGGAGTAAAGTGTATTTTACTCAAGAAAAAAAAAAGAATCAAGTACATAATGGGGTTGGGGGAAAATATTTTAATATTAAAAGAGGGTCATTCATGTATACTCCATTGACTAGGGGTGCGACTGTCCCTGTTCAATTACACCTAGTTCCGTCCCTGATCCTCCACTATTACTATCGTTGTTGTCAAGCGGTCTCCACCACTGTCACCTAACAGGCTAACACCCTCATTTACTGACACCTTTTATCACTACCATGATTGTTGGGCATCCTCTGGCATAGTCTCCAACGCTTGATGCCATCCACCATTGCCACCACCGCGTAGCACCCTTTGTTGTGTGTCATTGCCCAACTTTTGCCACTGCCACCTAACACCATTTATCACTACGACTATACCACCGCAATTGTCGTCACCACTCAGCACCTCCACCACTACCATCACCTCCCGACTCCTTCCATTACCACGAACACTTATATCACCACCATCGCCATTACCTAATAGAAGGGTAATTTTGTCATTTGCATATAGTTTATATCATATTTTGTCATTATCTAATCCACCTCGAATATAAGATAAAATAACCTAATACTATGTTGTGGATTATTTGTTGTGCACCAAACATTGGATATATATGATAAGATTTTGTTAAGTTATACTCGCCAACTCTCTTATTCTATCTATCATATTACCTTATCCTATTTTGACCATCAAACGAGTTCTAAGATTTTAGAGGCATAAATAATTGTTTTTGTTGGTAAGTTTTCATAATATTAAAATCTTGTCAAAGGGTGTGCAATAGATAATTATGTTAGAACTTGGTTCTGTTCTTCATTAATATTTTTTTTATCATTGTTTCTATACAAGAGCTATTGTTGAGACAGCAATTGCAACAACAGTAGCTGAATTGAAAATAGATAGAAGAAAAAAAGAGAGAGAAATTGGGCTGAATTGTAATGATGGAATAATGATTTTTTTGGTCAACAATGATGGAATAATGTTGACGCGCACTATCACTCACGTACCCCACTTGAAACGGTTCATCCAGTCCCAAAAGATATTTAGGTGCATACAAAAGTCAAAACATTGGACAAAGAGTCAAAGAACCCTTGTTCGATCCCCAAACTCCACTGCATATCGTTGATCAAAACTTGCTTCTTATATGAATATCCTTAGCTCCCAAGAATCTCAATCCTTTGATTGGCAATCTACATATGGAAAAGTGAAAATGAAAATGCCCAATAAAGTTGCATGCACTTGATCTGAATTGCATTAACGACAAACATTTTATACACTTGAGGAACAAGCCGAGATCGATCCTGCCATGTCTGATATTCTCCCATCTCTTCAGTTTGGACCACTTAACATTTTAAAAAAAAAATGAAAATTAGATGAGGAAACAACAAGCCAACCAAACGGGATATATATATATATATATATATATATATATATATATAAAGATTGGACTCTCAAAACCGAGAAATATCTTTCAATGCGATCTGCGTAGTGTGCACAAGTTTTCAAATGGGTTGGTTATTTTCAATTACAATAACTAATGGTCAGACTAGTGGAAGAGTGGAAAAAATGCAACTGCCTTTACCGGCCCTGAGGAGGGCAATTGTCCCAGGTCCCATTTTTAGAGGAGAATTAATTTTTTTTTACTATATATGTATTTAAATAAACAAATTTATATAACTAAATTTTATGTTGTACTTTGAGTTATATTTTATATTTTATTTTATAAAATCAAATAAAATATTATTTTATATTATTTTTTTTCTTATTTTTTCAGTAAAAAAAATATAAAAATAACATATTCAAATAGTGCCCTAAAATCATTTGATTAATATTAAGATATTCAAATGAGTTTAGGGAACCATTTTTTTTATTCATCCTGGCTACCTAAAATATCAAGGCCGGCTGTGCTCATTACTTAAATTGTGAAGTATACTCTTTAAATATTTGATCATATTCATGCATTCATCTTACTGCCTTAGACAAGCATGTTTAAACTACTCCCTCTGTTTTAACTACTCTCTCTCTCCCATAATTTTGGTGGTTTTAGTTTTTACTTTTTGTTCCAATACTTTGATTGTTTTAGAATTTCGATATATAATTTACCATTGCTTTCCAACTATACCCTTAGTATAATTAATAATTTTTGAGTGGAGTAATAATTAGAATAATTAAAAATGAGGAGGGATCAAATTACACCGGTGTAACTCTTGGACGATGTTACACCGCTAATAACTATTAATCGGATAATTATATTCTAAAACTCACCGTTGGATTAAAAGATACTATCATGTAGATCATTCCTATAAAATTTCACATCAATTTAAAATTATTTGATGTGTCATTGAGATACGTCAAGATTAATGTCTTTTAAAGTATATGAATTTTGACATATCTCAATGACACATCAAACAATTTTAGATTGATGTGAAATTTTACAGGAATGATCTATATGATAATAACTTTTAATCTAACGGTGTGTTTTAGAATATAATTATCCGCTGAAGAATTATTAGCGGTGTAACATTGACCAAAGTGTTACACCGATGTAATTTGATCCCTCCTCATTAAAAATTATGAAAAACATGAAAGGGATGGAGGGAGTAAGTATTATTAGACTTAAAAATACTCAAATTTCATAATACCAAGTAATGTTTGTCATGTTCTGGATGTGCTTACTGAATATATCAAAGAGACAATTTCACATGGCATGTCTGCACATAATATAATCATAATTAGATATTCAAGAGAAGAAATAAATGGGAAGTTAAGAGATATGAATTTTTTTTACTGAAGAGATACGGAGATTTTATTTTTTTGGGTGGGTTGAAGAGATACGGAGATAAACCTTGACAACACATGACTTTCATTTAATTAGGTAGATGTGAAACAGAATATATTGAATCTTTTTTTTTATCCTAAACACACACACACAAGTGCCTCAACCAGGGATCAAACCACGTCCAACCTAGCAACACAATATAGATTTAACCATTTATGTTAGGCTTTACAGATTGAATATATTGAATCTAAGCAAAAGGCACGTAGATTCTAAAATAAATGTAAAAATTAGAAAGCGCACCATATCACAAGTCTCACTTTTTTAGTATCTAGGGTCCATCATACAAAATGATGAGCATGTAGTGGGAGACATAAACCATAGAATCCAAGTAAAATAGATGAAATGGAGGAATATTTCAAGTATAATTTGTGATAGAAAATCACCATTCAAGCTTAAAGAAAAAATTTATTGCATGGCTTAAAGACCTGCATGCTGTGTGGATTGAATGTTTGAGCGATAAAGAACCAATAAGAAACTAAGAAAGTAACATTAATGCAGTTATTTGTAAAAAAAAAAAAAGTTAAGATAGCTCCCATTGTAGAAAAATAACAAAGTCTTATTTTAGGTGATCTAAACTTATAAATTCTTTAATTATAGAATCATATTATACATAAACTCTTATATATAATAAAATATTTATCAAATAAACTCTTAATTAAACTATTTCATACAAAACTAACTGAGGTTGACATGAGTGGTTAAGGTCTCTCGTCCCTTAACCAAGGTGGTGTCGAACAAACTCCCACGGGATACTCCTCAATGTAGAATCAAAAAATATTTTATACAAATGTATGCCGGCCGGGCCACCTTTTTTTTTTGCGTATCCTCCTCTTTATACCAAATCATAAACCCCTCTGTTGACCAAAAAAAAACCTCTGCAAAAAAAAAGGCGGGGGGGGGGGGGGAGGGGATACTATGCTGTATTATAACAAAAGAGTGGACCCCAGAAAGTTCGTGACACATGAAATTCCAAAATGAATTTTCCAATTTAAAAATCAGAAGGAATTTGATCCAGAAATTAGGGGCAGATATATATCTCGTTTCGTTCTTTTTCCAATTACTTGGGAAGTGAAAGACTATTTGAATCGATAAATACAAGAATATTTGAATTTGGAATTAATTAAAAATACATGTACAGGAGTGATCCTAGATATTTTGGGAGATATTTTGGGTTTGGGATCTCTCTTTTTGAGTAACTTCAATGTCTCTTCACAAAGCGACCCTACAACCAAAAAATATCAAAAAAGAAAAAGCTGTTTTCATTACAAAACAAAATGACCATGTGCTGCAAAAAACCCCAACAAATGGCTGGAAAAGAAGAAGAAAAAACATGAAATTTAAAAGTGACCTTGATTCTGGGTCTTTTATCAGCATTTAGCTTCCGAACTTGGTATCTTATCTTCTTGGAGAACAATCTGTTCTGGCGTTTCTCTTTGTACCTCAAAACACTTGCTTCTCTTCTTGTTCTCTCTTCTTCCAATACCGGCACTTCTCCCATCTAAACAAAACATTTACAAGGCTTCAAATAAAATCTATTAATTCCAGCAACTTCATCTTCAACTGAGAGTTTAAATAAAATAAATAAATGTAATAAAGTTGGAGTCATCCAAAATAAAAATATATTACATTTTTTATCACTCTTTAAGTTCTAACTCCTAACTATATATCTCTTCTCTTAAATCAAGTTCTCCAAAAAGAAAGACTAATAGTAATAGTTATTACTATAGGGCCTTAAAAGAATTGAAGAATTGCTAACATGCATTTGAAAACAACAACATTAAGAAGAAAAACTAATGAAAGTGAAGATTGGTACTGACATAGAAGCTATTGTTGGTGGCAAATGAAAGAGAACAATCATCATCGGCCCACAGAGATCCACGGTCAGACCATGCATCCAAAACCTCTTGATAGTTCAAGTTCAAATTCAAAGACACCATCTTTTCATCCTCCACTTCCCAAAACCCAACTCTGTTTTCTTCTTTCTTCATTACCTGTTGCCCCTCCAAAATGCATTTGCTTCTGTTGTTCTCTGTTACCTTATCTTCTTCTTCATCTTCTGCTTCCTCTCCAAAAGAGGGAAATTCCTCCCATTCCATGAAATCCCAATGAAGCTGATGATTAGTACTACTACTAGTACAAGTTTTATGCACCTTTTGCTCTTCCTCACTGTTCAAGACACCTTCAAGTTCATCCAAAATATTGAATTCTTCATGAGGGTAATAAGCTTTGTTGAAGTTGGGTGATGATGATATGGTAGTGTCTGGTACTTCTTGTTCTTCTTTCTTTGGGCTTCTAAGGGATGCAGAAGTGTATCTCATCTTATCCCTGCAGAGCTATTTCCCTCTCTCTCTCTCTCTCTCTATCTCTGATTTTCTCTCACCTCTGGACTTTGTATTTGCATAAAATGCTCGTGCCAGCTACTACAATGATAAATGGACGTTATGTAACTATCTGGATGGTAGTAAATAGTTTCCCATATAGGGGCAACTTTAATTTTGTGTGTACGTACTTTGTTTAATAAAAACTTAAGATAACCTTAAAATTCTTATAGTAAGAGTTTCTGTCATTTTCCTAATGTTTATTTTCATAAATTTATAACATTAAGTGTTTATTTTAAGAAATAGTCCACATGTAAATGGTACAGGAGTTATTTATTTACTAATTTATAATTTATTATTTATAATATAATAAAAACTGAACTACAGGTCATAGCATTATCACATGAGCTTATTCCATTTTTCCATGCTAGTAATTGTGTCACATAAGCATATTTTTTAAATTTTTATCTAGTCTATTATATAATAAAATTGAACTACAGATTATAGAATTATCACATGAGCTTATTCCATGTTAAAAATTGTATTACATAAGCATATTTTTTGAATTTTTTCTGGTGAGAAAGTGTCTCTTCAACTCTATTTTCATTGACTCTATCGATTCTCTTTGTTTGAAAATTGACTGTTTTCAAACCAGATATTCAATATCAATACCAATAATAGAAGATAACATTTCTTATCGACTTAAAAGCAAACTTCATTAAATTTATATTATCAATTATTACATTTTGTTGTCATTTTGTGAAAATATTTTTTATTCATGATTTTAATATTCTTTTAACGATATTATAATATATAATACAAGTTTTGCTCCATATTTATGTAATGTTTGGTTTATGGGGAAGGAGGGAAGAGATTTTAGTGCAAAAAAATTGGGAGGGCATAATTTTATTAAATATTCTATTTGGTTGAGAGGATAGGAGGGGAAGGGAGAACCATCTTTTCGTTCTCACCGCAAGAGAATAGGAGGAATTTTAATTAATGAAAGAGAGACTCATTTACTTTTATACCTTTTTAACCTTTTATGTTATTTGAAACATTTTATATAAGGATATTTAAATCAACTTATGTAAAATATTTTAAAATCATCTCCTCTCCCCCTCTAAATCTCCTCGATATTAGAGGGGAGCCAAAATTGAGTAAAAAGATTTTGCACCTTTTCTTTTCCCTCCAACCAAACACTATATTTCATCGAAAGGCACTGACTAGTCCTTTCCCAAATTCATATAGACAATAGGGTTCTTCAACCACTTATGGTCGCCCCAATCCTTATCATGGACAATGATGAGTCCTCCAAGGTGAGCCATACTAAACACAGTTAAAGTGCACATCATCACTTTATAGAAATCAAATTCTCTCCAAGTTTCCAACATATTTCACTTTACATTTCAAGGTGAAAAATTGTTCAATAATGTTGCGAGGTGGAAAACAAAATTCACCAATACAAAAAATCTTGCCAGGGACGTATTCTCGTCTACCCAGATTTTTTTTTTGGTCAACGCCTCCCCAGATTATGGAGAGCTTTTTTTTTTGTCAAAAGATTATGGAGAGCTTTTTTTTTTGTCAAAAGATTATGGAGAGCTTTTAGCATGGATTTAGACCTGTGGGCCAAAATGGTGGGTTGTTTGCATAATCTTGACCCGCCGGCCCGATGAAGTCTTTTCAAGCTGTGTTGTTGACCTTTTAAAAAAACACATCCCACGAAAAAAAGTAGATAGGGGAGATTATGAAAACAGAAACTAAGGAGACTACCTGCGAATAAGCACCAACAATAATAATACATATATACAAGCTTAATAATTTATGACCATTTTCAGATATCAGCAAAATTATACGCAATTATTGAATCGTTAATTTAAATAAGAAAAAAAATTGTGATATGTTACAACATTACATTCTTTTTCCACTATCTTTCAAAAAATAAAGCATAGCTAGAAGCCTATCTTGGCACTTTTGAATGTTGAAGGTCATAGGGATGATGTAATGTTGCTCCATATGCATATTGAGAATGAGCATCAACCCCAGCTTGGATCTGAAAAGTTTTGCAGATTTAAATTAATTATCCTCCTAGCATTGTTTTATACAAGATGTCTCGTGGTAATTGTATTGGGAATGGGAAGAGTATCTAACATGAAAACAAGTGATTCTACTTTAGCAGTCAACTACTCTGAATAGGGTTACAAGTTTCTCTTTACCAGAAATAAGGTGACCGAGAAAAAAGAAAGAAAGAAGAGATAAGCCACGAATTGGAAGTACATCAACCTTAAGGATTAAAAGAATTGGAGGAAAATGAGCAAATTTGCTGCAAATACTTTGTAAACCTATCTATTATTGTCTGTTCTCAGAACTAGGTTTAATAGTTTAGACTTACGATAAATTATGGTAACAAACATCATTATATTTTTCATTAATATAAAACGATGTTTACATTCAAGAATAATCAGTATTGCTGCCTTAATCCCTTTTCTTTTTCCCGTTTAAGTAAATAGTGGATGGTCATATTTCAGATGCAGATTCTCTTGATGTATATACATAATTACTTCGAGACTATCACGTAGTGTGTTATTGGGTGAGAATTTGTTAAAAGTGATTTTCAATGAACTTGATTTTGTGAAATTGATTTGGTTAAAGTTGAGTTTGAAGTTAAGTGATTTATGTTTGAATGATTTTACTTTGAAAGCAAGTTTGGTATAAAACTAGTGTAAATTTTTCATCCTAACGCAAAAGTTACTTTTTATCATTTTTAGTCAAACTGATGTTTGGATGCAAAATCAATTTTGATTTAAAATAACCAAATTTTTACTAAAATCACTTTTAAAGAAGACAAAATCAATTTTGGGTATCTCCACCATGCATCCAAACATGCATGTAAGAAATAAACAAAACCTTGTGAGTAACACAGTGTGAACATACCTGATGCATGCTATAAGAATCAGGAGGGTATGTGATTCCACCAAATCCCATCTCAGGATTGCTTGCAGGATATCCAGGACCTGCACAGAAACAGCAAAAATTCAAAAACCAAACTCCAACCAAAATTTGAGTTTTTTCTGTTGTATTAAGTGAGCACTTCAAGATGAATGAGAAAGAAAGTAAAATTACTTGGATTTGCAGCTGCAGCAACCGCTGCCCTTGCCCTCTTTTCGGCATTAGCCAGCTCAGCACGTAATTTTTCAACCTCACGGGTCATAATGATCATATTGCTGTCCATTGCCCGATTGTGCTCAAGGTTACTAGCATGTGTCTTCTTCTCAAATTCAATAGCATTCCTATATGCATCAGTGAATGGAAAGTTAAAACATGCTCAATGTTTCAGACTCGGTGTGACTTTTTCCCTAGCATCTGACAAGGTGCAGGAAAGATCACTCTTCTAACAGGAAAAGACAGTAGTTGAATTTAGGAGCTGGAATCAGTAGGGACAAGGGACGTGGGCATTTACAAGATCTAGATGTTCAAATTAAATCTCATTTGGGTAGAGTTTGACAAGCAACTAAACTGAGCACATGATCCAATATTAGATATAATCCGACATGCTTCTGCACACTAAACAATGATTAGCCATCACTATTAATTTTTAATTAAACTCCTATTTTAGGAGCTTTATCAGGGCATCATGAAGTTTTGAAGTTCAAAGGAATTCAGACATCAATACAGCCTAAATCAGATTTATGCAGGGTCAGGAATGAAAGAAAATTGTAATTTGAGACTAAACTATGAAAGTAAGCATGAAGAAAAAAATGTGACTTGGACATGTTTTTAACATTTTGATGTACGGACTCTATTAGATTTAAACAAATTTTAAAATGTTGTAAATATTCATAATGTTACAAGTTCCAACAAAGTCCTCCTCCACTATAAGATATCAAGTATTAACCTCCAATTGACCCAACTGCAGTTGTATAATCCAAACCAGTAATTGACCCCATCAGAAGGTCAGGTCATCAAGTTGGCAGTCTCACCACAGGTTAACAGGATCAAACTGAAACTCAGACAAAAACAAATTTTGTATAAAAAAAATCATACTTTAAATAAAACACAACTCAATCGTAATAATATTTAAATGATACATAAATGCAATAATAAAAATTACAATTTATCCCCTTTAGTTTCACACTTCGTCAAAGAACCCTCTATCTCCAACAGCCCTCTTATCTAAATCCACCATTGTTGCACCTAAACAACTATCTTCAACAGCCCTTCTCCAACACCATTCACACTCCATTGTTGTCTATTCCATTCACTCTCCAATGCAAGATGTGTCAGAGAGATTTTTATTGAATTCATGAGAAGCTCAAAGTGCTTTTATGGTAACAATAGAAAAGCCAGAGCCTACACTCCTCAGAAAAAAATTCTGTCCAGCCAAAATGCCTAACAAACTCCCACTTCATAACTGACTTCCCCCTATGTACACCAGCCCCTTGCTTGCGCCTTGCGTTGCTTGAATCCTTTTCCACCCAATGCTAACCACCTGCCGCCTCAACTACTAACTGAATCTAGAGCCCCTCTTAATCTTTCTAGAATAAACCCTCCATATTATGGGCCCTTTTAATTGCTGGCTCAGTACCTGGGGCCTCTTCGCTTACTGCATTCTTTTCTGCATCTGCTTCATAGCCACAAGTTCTATCATCACAAGACTACTCAAACCAGGTGATGAGCTTGTACAAGAATCAGTTGAAGCAAAGGAGCAAGTCCCGCATTTGGTTCCAGGTATTAATATCGCCCTTGCCCTATGGTTGTAGTAATTTACTTTGACTGAATTATTCTAATGTAGTGTTTTGTTTCTCTGTGATCTTTCATTGTGCTTTGGGTTTTTTTTTTTCAGGACTTTACCAAATGATATGGTGGATTAGGGTTTAGTGTGTAAGAAATTCGATGTTAGGTTAAGTGAATTGGGTTCATTTTGGTGCATTTTTGTCAATTGTGGTGCATTGCGTTTACAGCAGGGACCGCATTTCGTTCAGCAGGTCATTTGCTTCACTCAGTACATTCAAGTTAGCTGCAGAGGCGTGCATATTTATGGTTCGTTGTGTGCATTTTGGGGATGCACTAGGTTTAATTTTGGGAATGCAATTTGTCATTGCATTTGCACCAGGGGATGTGCATATTTATGGTGCATCGTGTTGCATTTTGGGGACGCAATAAGTTTAATTTTGGGAATGCAACTTGTCATTGCATTGGCATTTAGAGCAAGGTTCTGTACTAACTATTGATAAGAAAATTGCATAAATCCTTTCTGTCTGTGTTTAGTCTGTAGCACCTCTCAAGAGTAAATTGTCAAACATTATCCATCCTCCAAAAGCTTCAAGTTTTTTTGTTTTATTTCTTTTCTGGATCATTCTTTCCAACAATGCACAAACAACAACAAACAAAAAGGAATAATTGTCCTCACATCACAACAATAGCAGAGCAAGTTCTCACATTTCAGAAACACAAATCCACCCATACATCCATTTGAGATAGGATAGAGCAAGCACACACGATTTAATACAATAACAACCCCCAAGCCTTTTTACACAAATGATGCTTTATGTTTGGATATTTTAAAATAAATGGATCAAAACGGAGGGAAGTAGAGCAGAACAGAGTGAAGTAGAACAGAGCGGAATAGTACAAAGCTTCAATTCCATTGTTTGGATATTTTATGATGGAATAATTGATTCCATCCCATGCCACCCAAATTGGAAGGCAAGTACAATGAGGTTAAGTGATGGAATGGGATGGAATGGATGTCATTGGTTCCATTCCATCCTTTTATTCATAACCCAATAATGCAAACAATAAAACATAAACTCATTCTATTTCATTCCCTCCATTGCATCCAAACATAGATAAAACACCAATTGAATGAAGAAAACGGAAAGGAAAAAAAACAGTAGCAGAATCGGCAAAAAAATTACCTTCCTCGTTGAATTTCATGGCGCATGGCCTCTATATCAGCTTTGATCACCGGCAAGGGCTTCGAATCGGCGCGAGCCCTGACGAGGTCACTGTCGATGGACTGCAGCTGCGACGCGAGCTCCTTCCGCTCGGCGGCGAGCTCCCGTACGTCTGCCCTCACCCGATCGAGCTCGGCGGTCATGGCGGCGACGGCGCGGACCTCGGCGTCCATCTTGAGCGATTTCTCGTAGATCCGGCGCACCTCGGCGTCGCGCTCGGCCTTGACCTCGGCGGCGACGGCGGAGAGGTGGCGCAGCTCTTGCTGAGTGGCGGAGAGGTCCTGCTTGAGGGCGACGTGGGTGGCGGCGAGGCGCTGGTTGTCGTGGAGGAGTGATTGGATCTTACGGTGGCGCGCGTCGATGCGGTCTTCGAGGGCGGTTACCGAAAGGGACCTGCCGGAGGCGGAGGAGGAGGAGGAATGAGTGAGGCGAGTTTCTTCGAGGCGAGTGAGAGAGGAGGGTAGATGATGGTGGTGATGCTTGCGCCCTGCCATTGTGTACTCTGTAACTCACTGTGAGCGCGAGTTTGGTTTTGATTTCATACAGAAAAAAAAAAAAAAAAGAATAAAGGATGGATGAATTGAATGACTTTGGTGTAAACCTCATTCTATTGAGAAAATTTTCATCATCTTATCTTATTCCTTTCAATAATAGCACCTATTAATTTGACAATTTTTCATTTTGTATATATTCAAAAAAAATTAAAATATAAAAAAGCAATGCCTGCCAACGGTTCATGTTATGTGCAGCTAGGTCAGGGGCATTTTCCTCGATGTGAGTCCAAAGTCTGACTCCAGCCAATCAAAATGTGTCACTTGTATTGCCCCTGGCCTCTAGGGTCATATTTAACTTGACTTGAAGGAGGAGAATTTAGGGCATTAATGCTCGCAAAGTGCAATTTGTGGAAAATGGTTGTTATGCTAAAATTACAAGATCTCTACCCATGAATGGCGCCCCGCCCAAGTCCCCTCACTGTTGAGATATGTCGCTTCCTCCTTGTCGACCAATCTAGTATTTAGTATTCCCTCCGGTCTCAAATATAAGAAAAAAAGTACATGTACCTGGATCATATTTGGTCCAGATACATGTACTTTTTTTTTTATATTTGAGACCGGAGGGAGTAAGCCATTAACACGTGGAGCCCACTCTAGTTGGCTGGGTTTGTTCCCTATGCCTAGATAGAGCTCACAGTTAGACACTCGGTCGGACAATACACTAACAATATATTTTCTGACTCATTTTCGGATGATACTTGAAATAGGTATTTACTAAATCGCGTGGATCTCATTCTTTATTTTGGTGAAACTTATTCCTAAAGAATTTTGGATTCTATGCAGTCACAAATCATGGATTCACTTTAACCAGCAAATTAAAACCATTAGATGAAGATCACCCGATTCACATTCCAAGTTCCTGTATTGAATCCGATTTACTGGAGTTAGAATACGAGTTGTACAATCTTCATCCAACAATTCTAATTTGTAGCTACAATGAATGTGTGAACTTCTTACTTCGGGAAATTTAGTCTCCCTTTAAAGTTGGGGGGATCCACATAAATTTCATATAGAAAGCGTGTGGAAAGAGTATTATTAATATTTTCATATAAAAATAATGGTATGTGTCGTACTTTTAATTGAAGGAGTGCATGCTAGCTAGGGACTAAAAATATTTTCACTAACTCATCTAAACTAGTGCTATATTTTGATTGATAGGAAGCAATAGAATAAAGTGGAATAGAATAAAATCACAAAAAATTCTATTGTTGGAATTATTTAAAATAGAATGAAGTGGAGTGGATTTCATTCCATTTCAGGTGATCTCTCACTTCACTTTAATTTCGAGAGAATGAGATATTCCAAGTCTTTTAAGTTATATTGTAACACCCTAGCAACCCTAGTTCACATCCTTCAATGTGGTAGTACTTTGTTTGCATAATCATCACCCTAGAAACCGACCCTAACATAGTGTTTGGTTGAAAAAAAATGAAGAGAAAGGAAGGTAAGGGAATATTTTAAATCTTTTCTGTTTGGTTCATTTTTTTAAGAAAAGAAAAGAAGGGGAGGGATTTAGCTCTCCTCCAATAATGGGAGATTTGGAGGGGAGAGAAAAAAGCTTTAAATATTTGAAACACATTTACTTAAATAACCTTACATTAAATTTAACATAAAAGCTCACAATGGTCTAAAAAATAAATTAGTCTATTCTCTCCATTAAAATCCCTCCCCTCCCCTCCTCCCAACCAAACACAATATCTAATTAAATCTCTCTCCTCCCTTTCCCTCCCCTCCGTTAAAATCCCTTCCCTCCCCTCTCCTTCTTTGAACCAAACAGAGGGTAAAAGAAAAGGGAAAAAAACAATTTGCTTAGTGCTAGGGATGGTGCATATAACATATTAGACGCATCCTAATAAAGAATTGCATTGTGTTCCTTGTGTTCTTGATATGCCTCATACTCATTTATTGGTTATACTATTTAGTGTTCTCTTCAATTAAACAGAATTGTTGTGATCTGCAGCTCCAAGCATTCAGCATGCTTAATGCAAGAAATGTTCAAGAGAATGTTGAAAATGTCCATGATGACAATTTCAATTCCTTAATCTCTCCTTATGTACTTTACTTCTTATTTTAAAAAAGGACAGAATGACAATAAATATTCTAGTTAAAGTCACTTTGCATAAGCATTGAGGAAACAGATTATACAGACTCCGTAAGTACTCATATTGCAACTCATCACACCTATCATATATAGTCTCTACTCTGTTTGAACTGTGTTTCCAAACAGCAGCAGCATCATTCAAGAAATGAATCCTTTGTTCTTCAAACTCTCTACAGCATCCTTGATAATTTTCTCCATTGGAATGAATTCCAAACCCAAATCCACGAGCTTCTTTGATCCATCCTTTGCTCTCAACAATCCTGGGTTGGTATCTCGTTGTATCCTTCAAAAGGAAAATGACACACAGTATGGACAACCTTACATTCTGATTAAGATTATATACTTGTCATCCTAAAAGAAATATTCAGCTTCAAATCCTACTCTAACGTACAAATAACTTCCTTTTTCTCGCATGTACGAGAAGGTGTACAACATGCACTAATTCCATTGCAGCAAAAGCCATGTAAGGTATACAAAGTATGTAGTTTATAACTTGCATAAGAAACAACAAAACCTGATGATTGATGGCATACAAGATTGACTAGCTAATGCATGAATGAAAACCATTGCTCAGTCAACACATGAACCAAGTAGCATAGCTTGATGCCCAAATGAAAATGAGAAGTTTTTTCAACAACTCGTTCAAGAACCAAGTACCATCACTCATTTTTAGCAAGTGTCTTACTTACTTGGGCACATTATATTCTGGATAAAGTTCAGCAACTTTTGCCGCAAAGTCACCATAGTGAGAGATAGCTTCAACACACACATGTCTACCAGCTGCTGCCTTGTTCTCATACACCAAAATATGTGCCAATGCTACATCTTTGAAGTGGACCAATCCCATAAAAAAGTCTTCATATGTCTCAGTGCAGCCTAGAGACAAAATCACAATTCTTATTAGTAACTCCTCCAGCACAATTACACAAATAGGTATTCACAAAAACGATCTATATATTTTTACCTTGAAGAAGTCGCACAAGCATTAGCATGCTTGCATTTAGCCTTGGTGGGATAACAGGGCCCATCACAGTACCAGGATTCACCACCACAACATCCAAACCGTTCTCTTTGGCAAAATCCCAAGCAGCTTTCTCAGCCAGTGTCTTAGACATTGGATACCACAACTGTCCCACACCATTTCATAAAAAAGGCTAAAAAGTCAGTGTCACATTGGATTATGCATATACTGACATAAACACTTGTGACAGACAGTATTTGGAAAAGCTTATGAAAATAGTTTATGGCTGGCTCATATGCCGTTTTGGGTTTATTTTCATAAGCTAAACATAATAGCTTATCAAAACAACTTACAGCTTATATTAAATCAGTTTAATCACGTTCTCTCTTTGATTGTAAAAATAGCATATATAGCGCGCTTATATGATAAACATTTATGTCATAACTCACAAGGGCTTAAATAAGTTGTTTATCCAAACATTCCCTCAATATATAAACTATTTCTATAACCAAATAAATCATGAAGCTAAACTCTACATAAACTCCACATAAGCTGTTTTTATAGACTATTCTGGAGAGCTTATGAAATTAAGTTGAAAATAGCTTATGGACATATCATAAACTATTTTTATATGCTCTTTTTAAAACTTACATAAGCTCTTATGCTATAAGATAAGCTCTCTTACACATAACCCAGAAAACCAGAAGAAGACAGAGAATGAGAATGCTGACAAACCTCCTTTTGCTTGCAGTACTCAATATCAGTCCAGCAATCCTCTCTTTTCACAACATCAGAAGGCCAATTGGGGCTCGGGATAATCGCGGAGATGGAGGAAGTGACCACCACGCGCTGCACCCCAGCTTCCTTCGCCGCCGTGAGCACGTTCATGGTCCCTTTAATTGCCGGGTCCAGAAGCTCCTTCTACACGAAAACAACCCAACCCAAGAGTTTCTTCAAAACCAAAATGGGGTCTACTGAAAAGTGGAAAAGTTCGAAACTTTTTTGAACAAAGAAGAATATTATTTAATAATAGTAATACCTGAGGGTCATGGACTTGGTCGACAATGCAGGGGGAAGCTAGGTGGAACACGCCGGCGCAGCCGCGGAGTGCGGCGAGGATGGTGTCGTATCGGAGGAGATCGATCTGGAAGAGGCGGAGACGGGTAGCTGCTCCTTCCAGAGCTTCTAGATGCTTCGTCTCAGCCTCATCGTCTGTTATTTATTTTATTTTTTTTGAGAAGAAAAAAAAAAGAAAAGCAATTAGTTACAATTTCGAAGAGGTGTGTTGTGTTGTGTTTGTGTTTGTGGTGCTGCAAGGAATGAATGGAAAAGAGGTGTGAAGTGAAAGGTAACTGAGATTTTGGACGGTGGCGTGAACGGTGTAGCCGCGATCAAGAAGGAGATGGACAAGCCATGAACCGATGCATCCGCTGCCGCCGGTAACGCAAACTACCTTCGACATCATGCGCTAGAGAGTCACAGCGGAACATTCTTGCAGTTGCTTTTGTAACACAGCCAAAGCTAGCCAGTAGCCACGCGTTACAAACTTACACGTATCAAGTTCAACATCATCACCAGGGGCGACGGGGTAGTATTTTGGGCCCGTATACCAGGCCGAGCAAGGCAGGCTCGGGCCAGGGCAGATCAATCCGTTTTCAACGGGCCAGCAGTGGGGCAAGACGAGCCGGCCCGTTTTGCCATCCCTAATCATCAGGAGTGAAAAAAATTACAGATAATATTAGCTAAACAAAGTTTCTTTAGTTAGTAACTAGTGTTTTGACGCACGGGAAAAAATGATTTTGTGAGTATAATTTTGTGTTATAGTGAAAAAGAATTATTTATTGTTAATTAAAAACTATATATATATATATATATATATATATATATATATGTTGGACAAATACTTTAAGGTAGTATATATATATTGTGACAAATTTTGTTATAGTTGAATTGAGTCATTAATAGATTCGATTTCACATAAACATTTTACATAAATTTAACATGTTCATTTGTTGTGATTATTACTTTGCTTACAGTTTCTAAAATCATGGAATCAAGTAATAGTTAACTTTTAATATTGAACCTCTAACCAACTTCAAAGAGGTGAACCAACACCCGTTGGCCCAGTGGTTTAAGGCTGCCCTGGGACACGGGGGGTCGACCTGGAGCTCCCAGGATCGATTCCCGCAGTGTACAAACCGGGTGTTGGCCAGTGCAAAAATTTGCCCTCTACGCACGAGCGCAGATTAGTCCTTCATTGAAAGCGTTGGGACACTGCGTGGGTAGCCAGTGATGGTCCCGAACCAAAAAAAAAAAACTTCAAAGAGGTGAGGCAAGCATATTGTTCACCTGGATGAGTAATCATCACTTTCCAAAATTCTTCCAACATCAAAGTGCCCAAAACTTTTGTTGGGTACAGCCAGAAATCAAATAAAAGCCAAGTTAATGACAAAAATGGCCAAATTAAAATTTTCATTATAAAATTAAACCATGAAACCATATATTGCTTAAATTTAGCCCTATTGATTTTGGAATTGAATCGCAACACATGCAAACAAATAGACTTGTCACTATATTGTCGACTTGAAAATTGTATTGTATACTGATAATTATCTAGCCAATATCTCAATCTCAAGTTTTACAATATGCATATCATCTTTCTATAAACAGTTACGATGCACAGGAAAGTTTAACAATCTCAAGTTGCTCAAAAAATAAATGGACACTCCCCAAAAGCAAATACCCCGCTTTCACAACCCCACACAAAATCTCTATTTTTTTCTGACCTAATTAGTAGATATATGAAGAAGCAAGGTAGAGTATTGGCCTTAGCTTGCTAGGTACAGTACTTGCAACCAATTGTAGTGACAACTAGTATTGATGACCCGTGCACGGGCTAGGTAATTTTATTTATAAGAAAATGGTGATATTATCTAATTAAAATAATTAGTCAAAATAGTTGCATATAAATTGAGAACATAAAAGACTTATAATTAAGGAAATATATAATTAAGGAACATAAATAATTGCTACAATTGTTTTTTCTTATGTTTTGAATGTCCAAGTAAATATATAATTTTTTTTTTGATAATTCGTCATGCAAAGCAAAATTAATTAAGGAAAACTTACAATACTCTAATATCAATTCAAAATATATTGCATATAAAAAATAGTACATTTAAAAATTTATCATTAACACAATTATATGCTATAAATTCACTTGAGAACACAGAAAATCATGGAAAAAGTTTATAAACCATGGAGTTCAACTATGATTTTTACTACTTTGTTATTTTACAGTTCAACATCACTTTTAAGTGTCTATCCTTTTTGTCTCTATTTTTTATTATGTGCTATTTTCTATCACTATCTCAATGACACCTTCGTTCGAGAGAAGAAGAACTCGTAGAAGAGGATGAGGCCTTCACAATAGGCATTGCACAATAGAAGCAGGCTGAAGTAACTTGTAAGTTGGTGACTCAAAATCTAGCTTTACTTTGGACGCAGACTGTTGGACTCAAGCATTGGACTCAGACTGCAAACATTGGACGCAGAGTGATAGACTGCAACATTGGACGCAGGATGTTGGACGCAGACGCTGGATGCCAACATTGGACGCAGACGTTGGACGCAGGCTCTGGATGAGTGTTAGACTGCAACATTGGACGCAGGATGTTGGACGCAGACGATGGATGCCAACATTGGACGCAGACTCTGGATGCATACATTGGACGCAGAGTGTTAGACTGCAACATTGGACGCAGGATGTTGGACGCAGACGATGGATGCCAACATTGGACGCAGACGTTGGACGCAGGCTCTGGATGCATACATTGGACGCAGGCGTTGGACGCAGAGTGATAGACTGCAACATTGGACGCAGGATGTTGGACGCAGACGCTGGATGCCAACATTGGACGCAGACGTTGGACGCAGGCTCTGGATGCATACATTGCTCTGGATGCATACATTGGACGCAGAGTGTTAGACTGCAACATTGGACGCAGGATGTTGGACGCAGACGCTGGATGCCAACATTGGACACAGACGTTGGACGCAGGCTCTGGATGCATACATTGGACGCAGGCGTTGGACGCAGGCATTGGACTCTGAAGTAAACACTATCAACACAGTCTCAGATTCGCTTAAGCGTTATTCCCAAGCTAACGAACCACACAGGATAAGAAACAGGATTTATTTTACCCAATCTGATCTCCCAAGGTAAATTTTTACCTTGGCTTCAACTTCTTTTCTCCCAATCTGAATGTTCTTAATACTACCATTCCCATAGGGCTCTGTATGGGTTAGGTTATATGAAAACGATGACTTGTTTGCGGACTTCTTTTTAAAGGGCCATTGATGATCCTTACAGGCACTCCCCCCTGGAAAGTCCATCTTACATTTGTTCCTGGTTTGAAACAAAAATCTAGCTTCCACTGACATTTTTCAAAATGGTAATAAAAACAACTAAAAAGGGTTAACAAAAACCTAGAGATAAAATTGAATAAACACATTGGAAACCCATAAGAAAATACATGCAATGATCAAATTAGAGGATGGGCTCTCTAGTGGAAGTGAAGTACATCACCCTTGTCAGAAAACCACAGCCAAATGAAAAAATTGCTCAATCAAAAACGAAAATGCAGAGTTAAAAGCAAGTTCAAATGAAATAAACCCCAAACAAAAACCATAAACCACATATGTTCAAAGCAGAATGGAATGCAAAGAAGGAGAGGAAGACAACAATTTCAAAATGGACAGAAAAAGAGAATACCTAATTGATTGCAGCTCCAGTAGTCGAACCACACAAAATTCATAATAAATAAATAGATAGATAAATGAGAACTGCTACCAAACTCTATCATTTATTCGATAGATAAATAAGAACTGTACCAAATTGCAATCATTTATTCTTGATAATAACTAGATAATTAGATAAATAAGAACAAAGGGTTGCAAATTGAACTCTAACTTGCAAATTGCTTTTCACTTCATAATTTGTGAGGCTTCCCACTTGCATCAGTTCTCTAATCTACGTAGGTGTGGCCACTGCAGTAAAGAACAAAGCCAAATAACAATTAAAGATAGGATAGAACCCACTTTTTTAAATTCTATATGGATATGGAAAAAGCTGCAACTGAAACACAAAAAAGGGGAAGGTAAAAGCAACAAACAATAAACTAACTAATGCAATACACTTAGCATACTATATGAAATGCAGCAACACTACAGACTAAAATTAGTATACATCAGATGAGCTGTAATACAAACACATTCATCACCTTCTTATTCTTACCCTTATACTCTAATCTATATACTCAAACAAATTTCTATCCTTCCAAAGATGAAAAGGAAAGCAATACACATTGTTTTCTGCACTTTTCTTGTACTACCTCTGGCTGACCAAGTGTCAATAACCAAGGATGAGTTCTTTGTAATGTTAGAACCCAATTAATGAAATTCAGTTTTTCTTTATAAGGAAAGAGGATTCTGGAACAAACATGTTAATATCAATAACTTATATAAATCAGTCCAAAAGATAATTTTACCAACTTTCACTTCTCATGATGAACCACTAAATATATAAATCAGTTCTTCAAGGTATGCTTGCTACACTAATTCACTAAATATATAAATCAGTTCTTCATGATGAACCACTAATTATGACATTATGAAAGGAAAGACACATACCTATACCTATGTAAAATTCAAACCAACCACTCCTATCAGCAAAATCAAACAAAACATATGAAATGACACCTAGAAAACAAAAAATAGCAAAAATAATATGTTCAATATATATGTAAAAAGACCACATACCTGTGCTCCTTTCCGGTCCAGGGTGTCCCTTTCTTCCTCTCATTGTCGCCATTGTCTAGGTTTGTACTCGAAGGATATTTGGTTCAAAGAATCCCACAAAAACAACATAACAAATAACAAATTATAGAATATAATCAGTTACCCACTGATAATATGATTTAAACAATACACCATTAGGGCATTTTTTCACAATTAACATAGATTCTTATCTGCACCTTATCAGGATCCTCTTCCCCCAAATCAATAGCCTAAACCCAAAACACACACAATATTTTTAGTCCTGCAAAACAACACGTAGAGCTAAAAAATTTCACAAAAATTCAACACCAACAAACAACACTTGTTTTCCACCCTGTGTTGTTGTTGCTAGCAGAGAGAGGGGAGGGGTTGTGTGTGTGAGAGAGAATAAAACAGCAAAAGGGGAGAGACCTATTATGAAGATCAACTCACCTCAGACTTTCTGCAAAAGGAGTACACAAATCCACCAAACCAGTACCGCATCAACATCCCCAAATTCCTTAGAAACGAAACATTGAGCAAGCTTTTAAAAAAAACCCACTAATAACAAAATTAAGAAAAGTGGTCTATGCTTACAATTTCATGAGTTAGGAGGGCGTGTACGGGTGGTGAGAATTGTGGTCTATGCTTACAATTTTAAATATTTGAAAAAGAATCCAAAACAAAGAATCAATTGAGCTATTGTTGCTCCACGCGTAGCAACATCCATGATTTGGCTATCAACCAATAAACAAAACCAAAATAAAAATAAAAAACCAATAAACCCAACTCAAAAACCAAAAGCAAAGGAAGCATAATTAAATAGAAAACTAAATAACATGTGGCTTAACAAAAAGCAAATCCAGGAGATTGTTTGGATTCAAATATTGAAAGGCAACGTAATCAAATAAATGAGATTGTCAAAGTGGATGAAAGCAACATTTGAGAAGCATCAGGTGGCATAGTAAAAATGCATTAAAACCGCCAACCAAGTGCAGCCAGGAAGGAATAAAGATTGTCCATTGTGCAACACATGTTTCGCCCAAATACACGTTCACACCTTATACCACAAAAGCTCGAGTGAAGAAGAGATGAGTCAGCTAAAATTCATTCTAATACTTGTCAAAGAAATCACAGATAATTGGATCAGAAAAAAACTCAAATAAACTCAAATGATAGCAATCAAACTCAAATAATCAGATATTATAAATACTTGTGCTATGTTAGCAGTCTATCAAATGAACAAAGGGGTGGCAAAATTATACCAGAAAAAAATTGGATGAAAATAAAGGAACAGGAGGTTCACCTTTTCTAGTTCAACAATCTGCTCCAAGCATTTGTCTCTAGCTCTCTCTGTTTCTCGAACTGCAGCCCCCCATTTCTATTTAGATGTTTTATCTAAAGTCACTTTTTCCTCTACCTTCTTTTTGGAAAGGACACAAACCCAGATGTGAACACAGTGAACTAACCTCCAAGCCTACAATGAAAACAGAAGAGGTTTATATGACATATATTATCCAGTTATTGTTCAAATAAAAACAAATATTCATAAAAGGGAAGAGATCAACATATTCCATATTTTTAGTACAATTCATAATCATATTTAGTTAGATTTTCATCATCAGATACAGGATAAACAATATCAATATCAATATACTAACTTCATTTACTTCTTGCAATGCAAATCCAATGATGAAGCACAACCCACTTCCTTTCATCCCCTTTCACTGATAACATGAGAAGAAAACTATAAACAATTAGGTACCAAAAAAACCCAACAACTGAACATACATATATTGCACTCCACATATCAAAACCAACCATTAGTTAAAAGGGCAAAAGCAAAAGAAATGACAAAACAAACAACCAATAAAACAAAACCAAAATCAAAATAAAAAACTGATAAGCATAAGCAACCTTACCTTATATTTGCAAGAGGCTAGTTCCATAATTCAACATCTCAGCTGCAACAATTTCAAAAAATTAAATCAAATCATTGTTGCCCAGTTTCAGTAAGCAACAGTCTCAATCGATGTCCTTTCTCCAATTAACATGAATTTGTTAGTTGAACCAAAAACAAAAGAGAGATAAACCAAAAACAGAGGGACCTAAAAATAATATATAATATATTCAATATATATGTAACTTCAAAAAAGGAATCACATAATTACCTCATTTATTTGATGAAGCAAATATGAACCCCAATACTATCCCTGTTAAAAGACCACATACAAATTCAGATAATCATGGCAAAATGGACACTCACAAAAACTCAACACTAAAACACACAAAAAACCCAAGCAAAAACTTCTAAAAAGCAAAAAAAAAACACACACACACACAATCTATTGATCAAAACTCGACAGCAATGAACCACAAAATCACCAACATTCTGGATTAACACAAAACAACATCTTAAGCACTCTTTGCTCTTCCATCTTAGCTGCCATGGATAAACATGTCACTGATAACAATTGAATAGCCCAAGGTTTCGATTCCTGCATCATTAACAGAAAGAGAGGGATGCAAAGTCGTCAGGGAGCAAAAGAGAGAGTGAGAGCAAAAGAGAAGAGAAAGAGGGATTCAAAGAAGACAAATCACCCACCGTATGCTCCTGCTCGTCGGAGAAAGAGAGGGAGGCTGAAGAAAGAGGGATCGAGAGAGGGATTGAAGAAGAGAAGAGAAAGAGAGAAAAAAAGCCATTGACGGAGGAGGGAACGGTGGAGTGAGAGTAAAGGAAAAGAGAAGAGAGATATTTGGGGTATTTGGAAGAGAGAGGATAAAGGTTATGTGGGGTGAGAGTTTGAAATTTGATTTTCAAAATTGTGTCTGATGTCAATTTTTTTATCTCCCGCTCTTTCACCTTTTTGTGGGTGCTCCTCTCTCTAATTGTCTCTAATAAGAGACAAAACTTTCCTTAAATGGCAAAATTTGGAAAGTGTGTTTGGGAAGCTAAGTAATGAGAGATTGACACATAAGCATAAATTAGAAAAAATGCCCTAACAGTGAGTTAGATGTGTTTATAATATAGATAATATAGATATAGATTTGGAAAGTGTGTTTGGGAAGCTAAGTAATGAGAGATTGACACATAAGCATAAATTAGAAAAAAATGCCCTAACAGTGAGTTAGATGTGTTTATAATATAGATTATATTTATTGTCTCAATCCCATTTCCCACCTCAGAGGCTTCAATTTCTGAATTTTGATTAGCAAGTTTTGACATAAATAGATTGCATGATCAACAAAATATCATGTTGATCACCTTGTCATTTCTGATTGCCATGCCATTTATCTCCTTGGGCAACCTTTAAATGCCGACTGAACTCTCATTCTTAAATGTCAATCAAGAAGCAGGTGCAACACCCCCTCATACCATCAACTTAGAAAAAGGAAAATATGATCATACCCAAGCAATTTTGCCAACTTCCTTTTGAGTTGCTTCACCTAGGCTTCTTCCTTCTTCAAGAGATTTAAGACACAAGACATGTCTCAATGCTTTTTTGCTACAGCAATCAAAACCAATCCAAATCAACAAAAAACCTCTCCTCCACTAACAAAGAATAGAAAAATAAAGCAAATGGATGATTTGGCTTTAATCAAAATCATGTAATTAATTGTTTGAATTGGAACTCAATGGGAAGTCACACCACTTGGCAGGCTTGAAGCTTTTGTGCAACATATCTGCAAGAACTAATTGGAAAAAAGGTTTAGGGACTCTAATAAGAGACATCTTATGCATAAAACAGAAAAATAAATCAAAAACAAATTAAAGCCCCTCAAACAAACCATTAAAAACCAACAGGTATAATAGGTATAGGTATAATTAAAAAAAGGAACACAAAGAGATGCACATAGCAAAGCAATGTAATTCTAACACTTTTGTATCGTGAAATGCTACATTGCATATAGTAGAAATAAAGTGACTTAAAGTTAGCCCAAGCATGCTCAAAATATGAAGGTAAAATAAAACCACATATAGCTGGTTAGAACCAAAATGATGCAAAAGAAGAGATGTAAGCTGTCATACACTTGAATTTGGGAAAAACTATTGAGATGCCATCAAAGACTATTGAATCTCCACTACCAAAAGCTGCAAATTAACAAAATAAAATTAAAAAAAATTAATTCAACCTAAAAAAATCACCAAATGCCAAATTAAAGAACAAATAATAAGTTCATAGTATATGTAATGTAATTTTTTAGAAGGAAAAATGCATAATTACAATCTCTATTTGATTAAGCAAAACTGTAATCTCAATAATGTCATACAAATTTAGAAAAACATACAAATCAAACAAACATGCATGTGTAAAAAAAGGCAAAGAAGTCCAGAAAAGAAAAGATCACCATCAAACGGAAACCAAAAGGTATATTCGAAATTCAAGTGCAAACGAATAATATAGAAAAACCCAAATTGATGAACATAACAATGCAAAGAATGTCAGCCCAAAAGCCTCAAGTGCTTCAGCATAACATTTAAAATTAAATTAAATCAATACTAATATAATATTGATAACAAAATTATTTTAAAAAGACTACTCACCCAATGAGCAAAACAATTGCTCCTGGTTCTTCTCAAGCAGACTATCAAACACTACTCTCAATGAGTCAAACGATAAGGAATGATATCGTGCGAGTGATGAATGAACCCAGCCCCATCGGTTTTGCTCCTCGCTTACTGCACGCCATTAGGCAAGAACCACCGCCAGCTCAGATGACGCTCCCAATCGTCAATCGCACAACCGCACCGCATAAAAAGAGGAAAAATGGGTAGAGAAGAGGAAGAAAAAGACTCAGATGAAGACCGAGAAGTGAGGCACACGTAAAAGCAAAAAGTGACGTCAGCATTCTCCTGCTTTTATAATAATAATAATTGTAATTTACTCTATTATCCCGTAACTCTTTCTCATGAACTACTAATTACACCCAACCACTAATTACTCCCCTACTCTCCTCTTCACGCGTGCAGCTCCATTTAATGCTCCAGTAGTGCCCTTTTTTTTCGTTTCCAAACCCAATAGTTCAACATCTGTCCACATTTATTACATTAGGTACACAATTTCACAAAAAAAAGACATATAAGAAAAAAAATACATGCATGATCCAGATATATGTATTTTTTTTTTATATATTTGAGACCGGAAGGAGGAAAAATTAGTAACTTCTCAATTCCCATTTCTATCAGGCCAAAATTTATTTGTTTATTTGTCCAACACCCACCGGTTCAATATCTATTTAATTAATTTGTTTACACAAAAAAATAAAGAAATAATAGGCCAATGTTGCTCCAGCGCTTTTGTTGTGTGCTTTTAATCCCTATATTTAGGTTTCAGCATTTAATTAGGTTCCAACATTTAATTTAATAATTTGTTTAAAAAATAATAAAATTAGGTAAAGATTAAACAAAAGTAATTTTACTGTTTTACCCTTATTTTGGGGGGGGAAATTTTCCAAAAAGTGACGTCAGCATTCTCCTGCTTTTATAATAATAATAAAGGATGATGTCGAAAAACCTAGTGGATCAACTGATTAAGAAGTGTGATTGGTAGGCATTAAGCTTATTGAAAGATAAATTTTTCTTTTGGCTTCCCTCGTCGCCTAGCCACTAACCAAACAAAAAGTAAACTGGTTATTATTAAGTTGTAAACTTTCCAACAAATGAACAAAACAATTAATAGATTCGTCGGTAAAAAAAATCACAATAATGGATTCAAAAAATAATTGATAACTTAGAAGGCTAGCTATGATAAGTGAGACATATCACAAGTACTTACGTGTAACGCTATTTGTCACGTAAGCAAAGAAATTTAAGTAAGTCATGGTCATGGACTAAATGTATCATATTTTCATTAAATTGAGGATTAAAAAAATATTCTTTAAATTTGAGAGACTAAAAACGAACATTAGTCAAATATAAGAGACTAAAAATATATTCAAGCCAACTATAAATTATTAAAATTAGGGGCTTAAAAAAATAATGATGGTTATTGCTCTTGCAAGAATCAAACCCTGTTCTACAAGGTAAAAACATACAAATTAGTTATCACTATCTTAGATCAACCACTAATGATGGACCTAAAGTAAAAGTTTGGACTACTTAGCCAGCCTTTGGTCGGGCCGGCCCTGAGTCCTATACCACAAATCACTTGTGTGGAGTCACAATAAATAAATGTTTAAGAGCATGTTTAGATGTAAAAATTTTAGCTTTTGACTTATAGAGAATATAGTTTTATTTTGCATATTATTTTCCTCATATATACACAAGAAAAAAAGTTGTTAAATAGTCATTTATAAATAGATAGGAGTTTTTAGAGAAGTTAAAAAATTAACTTTTGAAAAATGTGAAGAGCAAAAGTTAATTTCAACTTATGTGAGAAATTGTTAGTTCAAAAATACATGCTACAAATGCTTATGGAGAAGTTTATCCAAACTGAGCCTAAATATATTTTTGGTTCCTATAATATATGAGTATTTTCATTTTAGTCTAAAAAAAAGTCAAATGCTTTTTTGTCCTATTGTTTCATTTTAGTCCCTAGTTTGAGTTGATCCCATTTAAATACTGAGGGATTAGGTGGAGGGAAAAGTGGTGGAGGAGGAAGGAAGCAGAGGGAGGAGAGAGAGAGAGAGAATCTTGCTGATGTGGTAAAATTGATTACGTGTTAGTTGAGGTGTTTAGGGTGAGGTGGATTTAAGTGAGTCATCTCAACATTTAAATGAGGTCAACTGTACTTAGGGACTAAAATGAAGAAAAAAAAATTAAATGGACAAAAAACATTTGACTTTTTTATAAGGGATAAAATGAAAATATTTTTATATTATAGAAACCAAAAACATATTTAAATCTACTATTTTTAACGTTATCATCACATAAAAAATAAAAACAACAAGTAAATGTCTTAATAAAAACAATAAATTTTTGTCATCATCCGACCTAATCAACATGAAAAGGCTTTTTGATCACTATAGCACTATTTTTTTATTATTTTCAAATCTAGCACTCTTTTTTTTTATTTCTCAAACTAGCACTCTTTTCATTAAAATATTCATTTTTATTTGTTATCAATTAATTAAATATTAAATATTAGTTTAAAATTGTAAATAAATTGTTAATTGTTAATTAATTAAATATTTAATTGTTAAATATTTATTAACTCAATTTGTTAACTAATTAATAATATAATTATAGAAAATAGTTCACACTGATTTAAAATTTAAAAATACAAATACAATATTAATTGTTATTTTAAAAGTCAAGACATCGATGTCTCTGTCTTCGCACACTGATCGGAGCACCCTCATCCACTCCTTTTCTGTCACAAAAGACAAAGACATCAATGTCTCTGTCTCCACACACTGATTGGAGCACCCCCCTCCGCTCCTTGTTATTTTAAAAGTCAAGACAAAGACAAATACAACTTTGTGTCATTGATGTCTTTGTCTTTTGTGACAGAAAAGGAATGGAGGGGGTGGTCCGATGTGACAGAAAAAGAGTGGAGGGGAGTGCTCCGATCAGTGTGTAGAGACAGAGACATTGATGTCTTTGTTTTTTGTGACAGAAAATGAGTGGATGAGGGTACTCCGATCAGTGTGCGGAGACAGAGACATTGATGTCTTGACTTTTAAAATAACAATTAATATTGTATTTGTGTTTTTAAATTTTAAATTAATGTGAGCTATTTTTTATAATTATATTATTAATTAGTTAACAAATTGGGTTAATAAATATTTAACAAATAAATATTTAATTAATTAACAATTAACAATTTAATTACAAATTTAAACTAATATTTAATATTTAATTAATTGATAACTAATAAAAATGAATATTTTAATGAAAAGGGTGTTAGTTTGGGAAATAAAAAAAAAAGTGCTAGATTGAGAAATAAAAAAAAATAGTGCTGTAGTGATCAAAAAGCCACATGAAAACGCTTAAAACCAATTATAATATACTTCATGGGGCAAATATGGAATTATTTAGAAATCTGGGCAACATATTTATATACAACAAGAATTTAGGAATTTTGTAAATGAGTAACACATTTTTTTTATATACTGAGTAACACATTATTTATATACACTGCTTACGCAGTATTCCACGAGGAAGCACCGATACGCCCTTTTCCTTTGCGTATCTGTATCTGATACGTATCCGATATGAATACGCTTTGATACGTCATCGATACGTATCAGAAAATTATTAAAAATAAATTTCTTTAAAAAAATAAAAAAAATATTGATACGCCATGAGTATGCAATCGATACGCTGCCTCCGTCTCTTCACTGCCATTGTGGACAGCCTCCTTATTGCTGCACATGGTAGCCGCCTTATTGTTGTCACTGGCCTTCTATCCTTGTCGTTGTGAGTTTCACTCCCAGGTGCAGCCATGTTCCCCACCGCCACTTGGACAGCCTCTTATCGTTGCGTGTGCAAGTTGCTGTTCCAAGTTTAATAATTTTGATTCTTGTGGCTATGATAAAGTGGAACTTGTGGCTATTATATATTATTATTATTATTATTATTATTTTGTTGTTGAGGCATAGGCTCAACCCATATTTGATGTTGTGTCTTTTTGTTTTTTCTTATTGTTCTAGTAATTACTAGTCATTCGTTTTGGCTTGGAATCAAATAATGTACTAGCAATTTATATGCTATTAACCCAAAAAAATACAAATAAATAGATAGATATATACATATAAAACGAACCAAAAAAAAAATATACATATAAAAGAGAGTGATTTGCAATTTTTATTTTATATTTAATAATTTCTGAAAATGATTTACTTAGTTTGTGGCTTTAGAAGATAATGATTTACAATTTCTATTTTATATTTAGTAATATTTTGTGAATTTTTATTTTTTTATATACGTATCTTAAACGTATCGTATCGGCATATCCTATATTTTTCAAGGAACGACGTATTGCCGTATCAAATACGTACCGTATCCGATACTCGTATCGTTTCTGTGCTTCATATTCATCCTATTAGTACAAGTTTAAACTAATATATCAAAGGCCATTATTGTTTCTGAGCCCACTTAACAAGTTTATAAAAGCCACAGAAAGAGGGAGCAACACAAGATCATTCGTGATCATGATTTGTTTTGGATTGTAGTTTCCACTGTCACAAACCCATTTATATAAAGCTCAAAACTTCCCACACAGAGCCACCAAATACCATGGAGACTGAAAAGAAGGTGAATGGTGGTGGAGCTGAAAAAGGAAGAGAAGGAGGTGGGATTGTGAAAATAGAACCAAAACCCAGTAAAGGTTTAACTTCTAAAGCGATTGATTTGTTGGAGAAACTGGTGGTGAAGTTCTTCTACGATTCTTCACTGCCCCATCACTGGCTTTCTGGTAGTTTTGCTCCTGTTCCTGAGATCCCTCCCACTAAGGACCTTCCTGTTGTCAGAGGGTACCTACCAGTTAGTGCAATTGGTTGTTTGCTTGTTAACCCTCTTTAGGATATTTGATGTATGTTTCCTCTATTGGGGTATTCTGTTCTGTGTTTTTTTAATTTTTATTTTTACCTATGTTTTAGGAGTCTATACTCCTGGGTTGATATTAGGGCGGGACAACGGGTGATTACCCGATCCAAACCCTAACAGATCGAGAAAGAAAAAACATGTTTGGGTGGTTTGACTCGGTTTTTTGGATTGAAAAGTGGGTTTTTTATGGCTCCATTTGGACGGGCTCGGTTTACAAAAATAAATTCTGAGTGAAACCGAAACCGACCGAGACTCTGAGACTCTGAGCCATTGATATTCTTATTTAGAGAATCTGAGCCGTTGATGACTTTATGATCAACCCTAAGTCCCAACTCCACTCACAAAAGCCTCATGCGCGGCTTCACTCCTTAATTTTACTTTTCGTTTTCTCTCTCTTAGGCTCTCCTTCTCTCTCTTTTCTCTCAAGAGCTCACCAAAACCACCCCCCAATTTTTGGCCACCATAGTCTTCAGATCTTTAAACAACGACTTCTCCTTCTCCTTCCGATCTTCAAACCAGCATAGGCTCTCCTTCTTTTCGAGTCGTTGCTGCCAACGACTACTTTTCTTCAAGTTTCGTCGTCACAAATACTCTCAGAGAGAGGAAAGAACCACCAAGGCTTCTCCTTCTCGCGTTGCAACCAGCACGACATAGGAAGAACTACCAGAACACAGATTCAGGGTCGCAAGCGGCTCACTGTCGCTCCCAGCCCGCATCTCCGGCCACCGCTGTCTCACCATCCTTCTTGCCGGCTGTTTTGCCGTTGTCGTTGGTCTCGCATGTGGATATGGAATTCTGGATAGATGAGAGTCTTTTGCTAGAGAGGAATGCAACCAAGTTTCAACCTTTTTAAAGTTTCTACTTTTATTTCTGTAGCAAGCCACTTCTTCTCAACATCATTCATTCTATTCTGTAAATCAAAAACTAAAATATGTTGTATGTGAGTGTTTGTTTAGTTTTTTTTTGTTAAAGGTGAAATTTTTATTTGGATCCTGTCCAATGTTTTTTATGATGAGCATCTGTATTGGTTTAGTTTTTGTTGAAAGTTAGATCTGTTTTGGTTTTAGTTTAAAGTTTGATGCTTGCTGCTATCTTCTGATTTTGGAAATCGGATATGTATTTTTACTCATTTTGGTTTTGTTCTAGCTCTTGAGAGCATATCTTATTTTTGTTTTTTTTATACCCATCTCAGCCCCCGTCTCAACCCACCCGTCCAATCCAATACCCGACCAACCCATCACTGACCTAACCGGAGGTTTAAACGAACGAAAACGAGCCTGTATTTAAACTTCTCAGTTTTAGTCGGATTGGGATTTTTAAGCCTGAAACCGTATGGTGTCCACCCTAAGTTGATACCTTTGGCCCTGTTTGGATAACAAACTTATTTACTGCTTATGGCATAAGTTGTATAAGCTACTTTTATAATCGAAAAAAAATTATAGTGAAACTTATTTTATATAAGTCATAAGCTGTTTTGATAAGCTATCCTGTGTAGCTTATGAAAAATAAGCCCAAAACAGCTTATAAATTAGTCATAAGCTGTGTTCATAAGCTCTGCATAAGTCAATCCAAACAGACCCTTTGTAATTCTTTCTTCAGGCTTTGTGCCACTTTTTTACAAAAGAAAAGGTGGAAAAACCTGGTAAGGAAGGACCAGAATCTAGATGAACAAATTAAAAAAATTAATTTAAAGTTTGACTTTTTGAGTAGCTGTTATTAATAATATTTGCCAAACTTCTTTTTTTGATCCGTCAATTTTTTTGATGAGTTTGTCAAACTTATTTAATTTAATGGGAACACATCTTTAAATGAGTATTGAAAAGTTTTACCTTTATGTGGCTATTAGGGTGGAATTGTTTTGAGGTGGTCCATGGGTGGAATAGTTTATCTTTTTTTTTTTTATAACCATGAATTTAATGAATGGTTCAGATCAATTGGGGATACGGATTATCTGCTCTCAACAAAGCCATAGAGAACACCGTTTTGAATATAGGCACCACGCTGTTTTTCATTGTGTTTGAAAACCGTTTTGAATATGGGCACCACTATGTAGGTGTAAGCCCTAATGATTAATCTATCTTGATAAATTTTATATTTGTATTATGACCCCTGATTTATATGTGTTTATAAATCAATATACGAGGCATTACATTTATTATTTTAGGTATTTATGATGTGATAAAGTCCTTAGAATAGAGAGTTCAATTCAATGGAACATCAAATGTGACTTAGTCGTGAGACTCCATTGAATAATATGAACGCTATTCTTAAATATCGATAGTCGAAGTATTATTGTTAATTAGAACGACAATAATGTATAGACTATTACATGTGTAGACTGATGGTCCCATCTCACAGGTCATGAACATGAGTTGCCAAGTCAGCATGTACCCCTCACGAGAAGACTTCATAGAGTTATGCAAGTGTTATAAACGCTTCTTAAGGTGACTATAGTAAAGTAGTATTTTGACTTGAAGTCGCTACGATTCCTATATGAAGAGTTGTAGGCTTTAATGCTATAAAATGTTATCCGTAATAGGATAATTATAAAGGCAATACTTGGCCTTGCCACAAATCATGTAGAGGGATGTGAGTAGGGGTGTTCAAAACTGAACCGATCCAAAAAAGATAACCGAAAACCGATCAAAAACTGAATTTTTTGATTTTTTTTTGGATGAATATTTTGGAAGACCGAACCGAACTGCTCGGATTTTGGATCTCTTCATTAAAACCGAACTGCTCAGATTTTGGATATCTTCATTAAAACCGAACTGAGCCGAACCGAACCGCAACTTATAATATCATTCCTTTTGAACTTATATACATAGGTTACTAATTAATTGTTACATTGTGTATTTTTTTAGAAATGACTTTTGTAAGTAGTCTTTGTGTTAAATATTAATTCACAATGACTTGTGTGTGTTAAATATTATTTCACATTTTTCATTTCATTTGTTTAGAATATGATTATGCAAATATTATTTTTCTTTAAGATATTTTTTTAGAAATGACACGTGTGTGTTTAGAAATTGGTTTTATAATTGATAATTCATCGAGAATTATTAAAACATATGTCATTGAGTTGTACTCGAAAATATATTAAATGTGAAACGGAAGTGGAATCACTTTGGTTGATATTTATTTTTAAAAAAACTTATAATCGCAAAAAACCAAAAATCGATCTAATCTAAACCGCATTATTTCAGATCGGATTGGATCAGATATTATTTTGAAAGCAAACCGAACCGAACCACATGCTATTTTAAATTTTGGATCGGATGTCTTTTTACCTCAAAATCAAACCAAACCGAACCACAAATACCCCTAAAAAGTGATGTAATAGGATTCGTCCCTCCTATATACAAGGAGTAATGTCCTTGACCACTCGATACTGTCATATGTGGAAAATGTTTAGCTAGACTAAGGGCCTGTTTGGATTGGCTTATGCAGAGCTTATAAACACAGCTTATGACTGATTCATAAGCTGTTTTGGGCTTATTTTTCATAAGCTACCCAAGATAGCTTATCAAAACAGCTTATGACTTATATAAAATAAGTTTCACTATAATATTTCTTCGAATATAAAAGTAACTTATACAGCTTATGCCATAAGCAGTAGATAAGCTTGTTATCCAAACAGGGCCTAATATTAGGTCAATATGAGATGTTGGGACCGGAGTTTTGATCAAACACCATGGCCATTGAAAGCTGGACCGGGATTGGGTGCAGTCGTCAATCCCGTGCAGTCGTGCAGTCAGCACGATCATAATCGTTGGATTAAAATCGGTTGGCTCAAAATTTTAGTTCAAATTTTAAACTCAATTTATTCTCGACCGTCCGATCAAAACCGACGATCCAGATTGGGTGCAGTCGACTGCACGACTGCACCTAATCCGCGTCCTTGAAAGCTATAGAAAAATTCGAAAATAGCTCAAAGAAAATCGTAATTCATCCAAGGAGAATGCTAATTGAAGACAAAATGAGCAAATCGAAGCGTAATTCCTGGAAACTGAAGGTACAAATCAAAACCCTAGTCAAAATGAGCAAAACTCAAGTCAGTGGTAATGTTCTAATCAGAAACGCAAGAAGAGGTAGAGAATGGTGCAATGGTCGCGCAGTCAACCTCTCGACTCCGTTTTCCTTTGCCGGTTCTGCCGCGTTCTCGCACTCCCACGGCTGCGCCGGAGACGGAGACATGCACAGATCCAGCCGCGACGTTGATGTCTGGGTTTGGGAGAGTGAATTTGAACTTTGAAGAAAAAAATGAGATGTTGATGTCTGGGTTGGTTTATGCATGAATTTAACTATGGAGGGTGATAGCAGTAGTGGGGTTATGGTGGTGGGGTCGGATGCCCCATCGGATTACCATGTAGCTTCGAGAACCGGAAACCCACCTTTGGCCGGTCGATCCGCCATGACGACAACGGTGCTCCGGCGGCTCAGGGTGGTTCTCGGTGATAGAGAGAGAGGGGAGGGGTAAAGATTGTGTGT
Organism: Glycyrrhiza uralensis; assembly: GCA_030159175.1. Lineage (NCBI taxonomy): Eukaryota > Viridiplantae > Streptophyta > Magnoliopsida > Fabales > Fabaceae > Glycyrrhiza > Glycyrrhiza uralensis. Next base: position 8,279,135 of record BRZY01000006.1, read on the forward strand.
GGGTAAGTGTTGGTGTTCTCTTTTTTTTTTCCAACTGATCTAGACCATTGGTTTTCTTATCCCTAAATTTAATGGCTATAAAAACTATTCCAAAACTATTTCACCGGTGGACCACATGGAAACAATTCCATTATAGCAGTCACCTTACTTATTGATAAAAACCAGGTTTGTAATTCTTATCTGAGGCTCATTATAAGTGTCCTTTCTTTGTTAAGCACATATTGAAGCAGCTGTATTCTTGTAATGATCAAGCTGAAATGTTGGAAATTTTCTTCAGATATATTTCGAAATTATCAAATCATTTGTGCAAGGCAAGGTATATAAGGTTTATGCAAGTCTTAATCACAAGCATTGAAAATGAGAAGTTCATTCATATGAAAATTGAAAGCCAAAAATAAGAAATCCAGCTAGCTATAAGGAGGAAAAGAACTGTATATCGGTTGGTTTATTGACATGTCTTCCCCTTCACTCTAGTTCAATGTTTGTTGATTTAATGAAAAGGTCTGGTGATTATAAGAAAACTTACATCCAGTAGATTTTCCTCATTTATGGTTACTGTAAAAGTAGTCCATGTGACATGTCCATCTTTCTAGCAGTGCTCTACTAGCCATGCAAAATGTTAGGTTGATCTTTTTTTGTCTTCTGCTTTCTGTCCTTGAAAAATGTCATTAGAGCAATATCAGGTCCTGCCACTCATCAGTTAACTTACCATTGAATTGTATTGCAGGATTGCTTGAATGGAGAATTTGTTAGGGTGGGACCTAATCCGAAGTTTTCTCCAGTGGCTGGATATCACTGGTAAAGTTTGTCTTTTATTTTTTATATGTTTTGAATAGTATATTATGAGATCTTGCACAAATCTTGGGGGAAAATACATATCTAGGTGATCCATATGGCTTATCTACTTATGGACTTCTTTTTCCCATTGTTACTTTTTATGGGAAGGTTTGGTATCAATGTGGAGCTTTTTTAGTTTATCTAACTAAAAAAATGTTTTCTTAGTGTGGAGTTTTATGCTTATACCATGCTTTCCCTCTCTGTTTTTGCAGGTTTGATGGAGATGGGTGTGTGGTTCTCTTCCTTTATGCAAATATATATTCCTTTCAAGTTTGTTATATAAAGTTCATAGCTTTGGTATCTGGTCCTCCAATATTGATCTATGTATCAATGAATTGCAGAATGATTCATGGTTTGCGCATCAAAGATGGAAAAGCCACATATGTTTCCCGTTTTGTGAGAACTTCTCGTCTTAAACAAGAAGAATACTTTGGAGGTTCTAAATTTATGAAGGTATAAACTGATATTGTAAATATTATTAGATTTATTGTTTTTTATCTTTTTGTGGCCTAACTCATCCCTAATAAACCAACTTACAAGGGGTGCTTCTGATATATATTCTCTATTTAGGCTTTATCTCTAGTCTACATGGGACTTTAACTTTTCTCCAATAAATATTGAAAGAGTATGCTCACAAAATAAATGTGGCTTCTTGTATGTAATTTTCAGATTGGAGATCTCACGGGTCTATTGGGACTGTTAATGGTTATGATACAAATGTTGAGAGCTAAATTGAAAGTACTGGATGTTTCTTATGGAACTGGAAATGGTAACTCATGCCGTGTAATATGTTATCAAATTCAAGTTCCTGGGATTTTTTTTTTTTTACATTCTGCAATTTTTTAAGTAAAATTCAAATAGTATTTCGTAATGTTTCGCAAGGTATGTCCCATTTGAAGATTACATTTGTATTTCGTAATGCTAGATTACATTTGTGTTACAATAGTTTGAACTTTTGTTCAGTATTGGTACTTTACACTGTACGTATATTACAAACACGATTCTAGTACATCTTTCAATTTTTGAAGTAGACCTCCATTTTCATTTCTACAATGTCTAGAGAGTTCATTACCTGATTCTTTGCCTTGCTGATTGCTGATGCATGTTTTGGTGAAATCTTGGTGTTTTACTGGGAATATTAAGCTCTTGTATATGACTGGAAGAGCTGAAACTAACTTGTGCTCATACTCTAATGCCTACCAGCTAATACAGCACTTGTATATCACCATGGGAAGCTTCTAGCACTCTCAGAAGCTGATAAACCTTGTGAGTACTGTTCCTGTCTGTTTTACTTTTATGAAGATATAAACTTGTTGATCATCTCTGAAATGCCATTGACTGAATAGAACAAAGGGGTTAAAAAAATTCGTCCAGTTCAGGGGTGTCCTTCAGCCATTATGATCTTAAGCAGCAAGTTTTTTTTTATTTCATTTCTCATGGAGAAAGCAACTTCAGTACAATTAGTGACTTGATTGTATCAGAGTATTCAACTAGCTATTATAATTGTATTTACTGCTTCTCCTATAGAACTGAAGTAGTCTCATATTGAATTTTGCAGATGCTATTAAAGTTTTTGAAGATGGTGATTTGCAGACACTTGGCATGCTAGATTATGACAAGAGATTGGGCCATTCCTTCACTGCTCATCCAAAAGTTGACCCATTTACTGGTGAAGCCTTATTCAAATAAGTGAATAAGTTGACTGATTTAATTTAATAGTTATTCCAACAAATAAATCTCGTGTGCAGGGGAGATGTTTACATTCGGCTATGAACATACACCGCCATATATCACATACAGAGTAATTTCAAAGGATGGTTATATGCATGATCCTGTACCCATAACAATACCGGATCCCATCATGATGCATGACTTTGCCATCACAGAGAATTATGCAATATTCATGGATCTTCCTCTGTACTTTAGGCCAAAGGTATTGCAGGTGTTTCTGTTCATATAATCTGACTAAAGATTATTTTGTTAATTATATCATTCAACTATACTAAGCTTGGTTTTGAGACTTTGAAACTGATCTTGTTTATTATAAATAGGAAATAATGCTTTGCTTCTCCTACTTGTTAGAGATTAAAAAAATCCTAGTCCTGCACCTAATAGCTCAAAAGGTTTAGATTGCTGGTTCCTGGCAACGTATTAGAGCCACTGTAATCCAGTGGTTAGGAGATTGATATCCCCCCAAACCCCAATTCTTAGCTAGATTATAATTATACACCACGTAGAAGTGGCTCAATAATTTAAAAGGTTTTGTATGTGGGGCCATTTTAGAGATAAAAGCACTTGGATTTTACAGCTAAAGCTTTTGAGATGGTTGGTTCTTGATGGAAATTAATGAATCTTGAATTGTTGATTGAAATCCATTTTTCAGGAAATGGTGAAGAATAAGACACTGATATTCTCATTTGATTCAACCAAGAAATCTCGTTTTGGTGTCCTACCTCGGTATGCTAAGGATGAGAAGCATATTAGATGGTTTGAACTACCAAACTGCTTCATATTCCACAATGGTGTGTTTGTTTGCTTTTGTTTCTCCGTAATATGATATTTTGATTGATATTCTGCAATGATGATGATTTTGTAAAATTCAATGGTCTATAAAATTAAATTGCATGATAAAAAAATTGAGTAGTTAGGCCAGTATATTTTCCTAGCCAACCTATAGAGAAATTCTTTCGATTTTCAACTCCTAATAATGTCAAAATTTAGCACCCCTTGCAATAGCATGCAAACCACTGCAAGATAGAATAGGACCACTGTATTACACTTGGAAGTTAGAATACAAAAGCAAGCTTCAATTTGTGCTTTAAATTGTTCAATTCTGATAGACTTGTCCACTGTAACCTTTTGTATGACTCATTTTTTTCCCTAGCCAATGCTTGGGAGGAGGAGGATGAAGTTGTTTTGATCACGTGCCGCCTTGAGAATCCTAATTTGGACTTGGTTGGTGGTGCTGTCAAGGGAAAGCTTGAATGTTTCTCAAATGAGCTGTAAAAGGACTCATTCTTCTATGTAATTTATGGAACAAATTTTACTGGAGAGTTGTTCTTTATTTACTGATATTGAACTCTTTCCAGGTATGAAATGAGATTTAACATGAAAACTGGTGAGGCTTCTCAAAAGAAATTATCAGCATCTGCTGTAGATTTGCCTAGGGTGAATGAAAGCTACACCGGCAGGTAAGCTTATCATCCCCATGTTGAGAATTAGGGTAGTCGGAATACTGAACTTGTAAATTAGTCTATCTTAATCATAAGTCAATTTGATAATTGTTATTTACATGGTCACATTCTTTTTTTTATGTGCTTATTTGAAAATGAATATAAGAGTGATACCACATGTGCTTTCCTATTTATGTTTTAAGATGGAGTCAGAACAGTAATTAAGTTTATGCATGTCTTCCATAACCTTTATTAACTATTTTCCTATCATCAGGAAACAACGATATGTATATGGAACCACATTAGACAGCATTGTAAAAGTTACTGGGTTTATTAAATTTGATTTGCATGCCAAACCGGATTCTGAAAAAACAAAGCTTGAAGTTGGAGGAAATGTTCAGGGTCTCTATGACTTGGGACCAGGAAGGTTTGGCTCTGAGGCTATTTATGTCCCGCGTGTCCCTGGCACCAATTCTGAAGAAGATGATGGATACTTGATCTTTTTTGTACATGACGAGAATATCGGGTATTGCTTTCTTCTGCACACTTCAAGCATTGGCTTATATGAAATTATTTTTATATGCATGAATTGTAATCAAAATCGTTGTGTATGGCTGTTATGACCTTTGGAATTCCTAAGGAATAATGAGACAGTTCTCTATATCAATCACTATGACATGACCTATTTTTAGTTTTTTATCACCTTTTATAATAGAATAAAATATAAACATGAGTATAAATTACAAAACTGCAGGAAATCATTTGTTCATGTCATAGATGCAAAAACAATGTCAGCAGATCCTGTTGCAGTTGTAGAATTGCCCCAAAGAGTTCCACCTGGTATCCATGCCTTCTTTGTGACAGAGGTATGTGTTACTTGATATTGCTTATTTCTACATTGCATTTCTTCCTTTCTCTTTCCTCCATATTGCTTGGAATGTTCATTTAGCTATGTTTAGATTGATGGAAAGGGATAGAATCAAGTGAAATGGAATGGGATCAATAAAGGTTCCATTGTTTGGATTATTTCAAATAGGATGGAGTAGAATAGAACATGGTAGAATGGATTCCATTCCATTCCATCCAATACCCCACTTTTTCTTTTCCTCCAATTTGGGCCGCATGAAATGGAACAAGTCTTTTTCTCCATTCCATCATTAAAATATAAACAATGGAACGGTAACTTTAATCCGTTTTTGTTACATTCCATTTCACTTCACTTCATTCCATTAAATTTCATTCCGTTCCACTCTTTATTAGATATCCAAACATAGCTTCAGAGCTTGTTTGGATACCGGTCACAAGTGCTTCTAAGAGCTTCTCTGCAACAATAATTTTTTTTTAAATTTAAAATTGGTATTTGGATAATTATTTTTTTAGCTTTTGACTTTTACAAAAGCTCTTATATGAGCTTATAGTTCCTGTTTACATTCAGAAGTTCAGCTTCTAGCTTATAGAGAAGTTAACTTTGTTTTGCATTCTTATTCTTATTTTTCTCATATATGTTTCTAAGTGTATTGTTACGGAAAAGAGAAAAAATGAAAAAGCTTATGAAAATACAAATATGACCAGCATTTATGGTACTGTTTCTAAGTTTTCTCCTTATCCAAATACAAATAAGCTTATCTAGAAGCAACTTTTCGCATTAGAACTTTTAGAGAAAGGTCTTCTCCGGTATGCTCTTCCAAATAAGCTTATCCAAATAGGCTCCTAATAACCACTTTCATGGAGTTGTGTGGTAAAGCCACTCAAGTTAGGGCCTGTTTGGAAAAATAGCTTATTTAAGCACTTATGGCGTAAGCCCTTATATGATAAGCGCTTATCTATAAGCTATTTTTATAATTGAAGAAAGAGTGTGATGAAACTGATTTTATATAAGTTGTAAGTTGTTTTGATAAACTATCCTGGGTAGCTTATGAAAATAAGCCAAAAACAGCTTATGAACCAGTCATAAGCTATTTTTATAAACTCTGTCAAACACACTGACAAGTGCTTATGTCAGTAGATAAGCCCAGATAAGTTCTGTATAAGCTATCCAAACAGGCCCTTAGTCAATGGGGTGTGAAAGTGAAGATTTTATTTGAGTACGTTCTAGTGCTTAGTTTCATCTTATATGTTATGAACTAATTTATAGAAAGATAAAACCAAATATGGCCCTATATTATCAACTTATCATATTAATCATCGCCTTTTCCCTCCAAATGATCCATGCTTATTTTAGTCTTTGTTTGTTAGCTTATATGGCTTTATCAAACAAGTTGTAAGCAAATACATAGGTGGCAGGGCAACCTGAAAGGCCCCATACCCCCATGGAGTTGGTCAATTGACTGATTTGATATTTTCTAAAAACATACCATAGTCCCAGAAATGCAAAAAAAAAAAATGAAGGCAAATCTGCACATTGTATGAAAAAAACAGATAACAGAAATAATTTGCTTTCGTTTGATCTTAACTCTTGCCTTTTACTTTAGAAAAAAGGAGTTCTTGAGTACAGTTTATTCATGTCCTATATCAGATAGTGCAGAAATCTAGGAGGTTGTATCTGTTTGAGCATTCAATTTGTTTCTCATTGATTGGTTACCACTTTCTGTTTTAAAAGTTGCTTACACTACATAATCCTAATTCCTACCTGTTTTTTATTTCCCTTTTTCTTTTTGTTTAAGTGCATGCTGTTAACTTTCTTTTTTGTTTGCATTGCTCTCTTCACAGGACCAACTGCAAGAACAGGCCAAATTGTGATCATGTTAACAGCCTCACTGTACTGCACTGCCTCAGTATGTGTACACATCTTTCTACAAATTGGCATTTGTCTGTACTACATATCCATAATCACACTAAACAACCTATTTTACACTACACAATTATAAAATAATTATTACGAAAGTATTTTGGTTGTTTTCTTTCTTTTTTTTTTGGGTCCAAATTTTGGTTGTTTTCTTTCTTTTTTTTTTGGGTCCAAATTTTGGTTGTTTTCTTTCTTTTTGGTCCAAATTTTGGTTGTTTTCTTAACAGTTCTTTATTGGGTTGGGATTGGGCAGACTTGGCGAGCCAATCAGCAAGGAGGTTCCCTTCCCTATACACGTGTCAGGTGGACTTGAATCCCTTTTCGAACCTAACTAATGGATTATCCTTTACTTTGAAATTTATTATATATAAAAGAAAATATTTTAATTTTAATTAACTAAATAAAATTTAAAATATTTTTTCAATGTTGGGGTTTACATCTACTTATTCCATAATTCTAATGCCCAACAAGAAGATTGGTCATGAGTATATATATTTACTTCTAGGGTACAAGTACAATCAATATTTTAGTTTCTTTTGTTTGTGTATGTATCATGGTGGCATGGTGCACGTTGTTTCTTTTTAACTTTGCATTACCCTCCCCATTTCAATTAATTTGAATCAAGGACTTGAAATATATCCACAAAGAGTCAAAGACTCTCTTTCGTTCTATAGACTCTTGAATCGGTATGCCACTTTCATGACAGAATACCATTCAGACTTCCCTTCTACGTGTTTTTTATATGTTGTTCCATAATTGCATTTCGTTCCCAATGTTCATGACATGTCTTGTACTCGTCTATCGACTCCAAAAAAATTTGGGGTGTAATGTGATGCATCACACTATCTTGTGTTCTATCCAACTGCGCTATGTCTGAGTAGCCATTGTCTTTAGTTACATCTTCTTGACTAAAGTTGGGAAGCAACATATGGAAAACTGGAGAAAGTGATCACAGGCAAATGGTATGGCCAAAATTCGCTTTTATATGCAATTTGTTTCAACACAAGCAGAAGCCTCAAATTAAATTTGTGGAGATATTCATGGTTTATTCAGGTAGAAAACTAACCTCGACCCAACTACTTTGACTAGACTGATATATCAAATACAAAAAGAAAAGTTTGGCAAATTAGAAAGAAGCCTGGGAAAAGGAGAAGAGAAATGGGAAGAAAAAGAAGGGATTGGTGAAATGTGTATCTATGTTCAGAGGCATAATTTTTTTTTTCTTAGATGCTAGTAGACAATGTTGTAGATAACCATCATGCTGCCACACCTGCATTAAGGAGCATCTGATTGAAGTGCCAAACTCCTGCAATTCAACCAGCAAACTAATTAATAACAAAAAAAAACCCAGCAAATTACTTCAAATTGTAAGATTGTATTAAGTTAGTACTTGAAACTATTAATATTTCAAATTAATTCTTGAAATTCAAAGTTCTTGATCATATTGGTTCTTTTTTTTTTTTTGGTCGTATCATATTGGTTCTTTTAAATCAATCAATTTAGTCTTCAAAATTGTCCCACAAGAACTAATGTAATCTATGATTTTCAATTTTAAGAACTAATTTGAAATATTAATAATTTTAGATATTAAATTGATAGCATTTTCTAATTTCATGTACTAAATTAGTGATTCACGCTCTATGAAATATGAAAAATGGTTTGTTTATTAGGCACAAGTAACAAATACCATGTCCTTTGCCCACTCTTCTTAACTGAGCCACATATTCTGATATCTTTTTAATGTCTTCCACCTGAAGCAAAAAAAGAAATTAATGACAACTATTTTTTTGTCTTTTTTTCCCCCTTTCTTGACAGCAGTAAAAAGAATCACACTCAAGGTTGCTTTACCTGACCAACCAAAAATTCGCTTTCAATAAAGTCAACAAGTTGTGCATCGTTGTCTTCACTTGCTAACTGCATTAGTGGGAAAAACAAAGCAAAAAATAAAAACTAGTTATTAGCATTGAACATAAGTGTCCTCCTATACATGTAAACATTAAAAATAAAAAAATAAAAGACCTTAGAAAAATTCCATTGCTGTAGAAGGGGGCAATGGAGTTAAAAGTTAGGACAAAAATATGGAGAATATTGATTAGAAGTGACTTACGCTGTGTAAATTTAGAAGCTTCTCATTGTTCAACCTTTCCAAAGACAAAGCAAGTTCCATTGCTGCGAGATAAGGTGGAACAGAAGTACCAAAGTACTATAATTAGAGAAACAACCTAAATTGATCACAAGTAATAGAACAAACTAATTAACACTCATCAAGGATGTCTCATGCATAGTTCTCAGAAGGATGACCAATTGGAAAACTCACGGGATTTGAACATAAACTATAAAACAGTCTATAAGGTAGAAAGAGAACGAATTTAAAAGTTCAATATTTATTGAATTTTTTTTTTAAAAACACAGACACAACTTACCATTTAATGCATCACCCTTTTCTGCATGATCAAACTCCGAAATTGGCATCAGCATTGACTGCAGCTGAACCCTTCCTCCTCTTCTATTCTGTAATATTAATCAACGAAAACAAAATAATGAACAAAAAATAATTAATGCTATAAAGATGACTTGTTAAGAAATTAAACAAGAATTAATGATGTTATAATTTAGGAAATTGACAAAAAATGCAGCTAGCAAATGCCTGATATTCCATCATCATCTCAGCATGCTGTCTTTCCTCCACACTTGCTTCCTTGAAAAATCTGTAATTGTATGTAATTTACCAATATTCAGATAATAATAAAATTCAAATTACAAAAGAACCATGGGATTTTTGTAGGTTAATGTATAATACTTGGCCAATCCCTTCAGAGCAATATTGTCTCTGTCAAAGTAAGCATACATGGCATGATACACGTAGGAGACATTGTATTCCACGCTGAAAATCAAGAGAAAAAGAAACAATGGCATGAGATATTAGTTAAACATAAAACAAATTAAGATTTATTTTTCCTGAAATCAACACACACACACAATAGAAAGAACATGTAGCTTTTCTAACATAGATTAAACTAACCAAAATCTCAAAACTCAGAAATCGTCAGAAGAAATCAGACAAAACCCTCCAGTTTCTTCCGTATCATTTATCACCAAAACATTCATTACCATGGTAAGTGTCTACTTGAGATGATATTTTTCTATATGCTAACAAACAAAGAATACTTTTTGTTTTAAACAAAATTAAAACTTCAAAATTTCTCATGCACATAATGTTTTCCATCATGGTTTTAAATTGCAATTCGCAACCACGATTATAGCCACAACATCATGGCTTTCAGAGTTTCTGAAACCGCATCACAACCACAATTGCAACCGCATCAGCCGCATATGTCCATAATTTTCTACAATATCAAGGATGGCGACGTAACCGCGACTATGACCACAATTTAAAACCTTGTTTTACTGAGTGTGACTCAAGAACAAGAACCCCATGTAGAATAATGTTGATGGGAGGAATGAGAATGCGTGTGAATTAGCTCACTTTATTTGTGTGTTGAGTGCAGCTTCACACTGATCTGTGTACTTTTGGCGAGCCAGTGAGTCATGGGGCACAGTGGGGATGACAAGAAGCTCCTTTTTCACTTCCTCGAAAGGCTCAAACGCTACATTCAAAACGGGTGGGTTATTAGCCTCCTTGTTGGAGGCCTTAACCACAACCACATTTCTCTTGGAGAATCTCACAGCAGAGAATCCCTTCACAGGGTTGAAAATGGGTGCAGAGGAAGACAGGGAAGGAAGAGGCTTTGCTCTATCCAAGAGTAAGAATGAAGAACTTCCTAAGAGCATTTTTAGAACTAATCACAAGTCAGAAGTAGAACATAGAGAGAAACGCAAGAGTAGGTGGTGGGAGCAAATTATGGAACTGAACACCAACAAGTGTTTGTATTTTTTTTCTGTATTTTAACTTGGGAATAATTAATCGTTCAATAAGATTTTCTAGTTATAAACTCCCTTTTTTTTTATTTCTTCTATAATCTCTGAATATTGGATCACAAGTTCTGCATTTATCATAGTTAGCTGGCGTGCTGACACTTTTGTTATGTAGAGTAAAAAGCGGTGGTAACGAGGTTAGAATTCATGTGCTCGTGTATACTATAAAATTTGGTTCCAACACCTCAAAGAAAGTAATATGAACCATTGATGAATAAATTAATTGTAAATAATACAAGAACATGCATAATAAATCATGGATATATTGTAATATTAACCCTTGATTTTCTCATGAGTGATTGAGATTACTTACTTTATTAGTTGCTCAATTTAAAATTTGGTTCCAACACCTCAAAGTAAGTAATCTGAACCATTAATGAATAAATTAATTGTGGATAATACAATAACATGCATAACAAATCATGGATATATTATAATATCAACCCTTGATTTTCTCATGAGTGATTGAGATTACTTATTTTACTAGTTGCTCAATTTAAAATTTGGTTCCAACACCTAAAAGTAAGTAATCTGAACATTGATGAATAAATTAATTGTGGATAATACAAGAACATACATAACAAATCATAGATATATTGTAATATCAACCCTTAATTTTCTCATGAGTGATTGAGATTATTTACTTTACTAGTTGCTCAGTTTAAAATTTGGTTCCAACACCTCAAAGTAAGTAATCTGAACCATTAATGAATAAATTAATTGTGGATAATACAAGAACATGCATAACAAATCATAGATATATTCTAATATCAATCCTTGATTTTCTCATGAGTAATTGAGATTACTTACTTTACTAGTTGCTCAGTTTAGAGAAGTTAAATCCATAAAATTTTGTAAGCATTAATCCAATCGTAGTGTGGGTGGTGGGAAGGGTGCTTCTAGGGTGAACCATTACATCAAATGGTTCCCCATGGACCAGTAATATGACCATGAAAATTAACCGTTAGATTTATTAAAAATAATTTAATGGTTCAGATGAAGTGGAGAACACATGCACCTGCCCACACACAACCTTCCCCATCTCTTCCCAATCGCGACCTGAATCCGCAACAGCGAGAACCACCTCTCCCCATGGCAATGTCAAGTGGCGGAGACGAGGAAGACAACCACGTGTGGTGCCGGTGACGGGGGATGCATGGCTGCTCGCGGCGGAAAGAAATAAGACAGCCGAATCTCGTGCTGGCGATGGGGGACGCACCGCTGCTCGCGACGGAGAGGAAGAAGATAGCCACGCGTGGTGCCGCCGACGGGGCATGGTAGTGGCACACTCTGTCTCTTTTTTCATGTGTTTCTTCTCTTTACCAGATTGTATGAATGAAAATGATGAACCCACAAAACACAACAACAAAAACCACAAAAAATAGGGATTTTGAAAATAATATATCATAAACCCATTGCAAGAATGGGGGTTTTAAGATTTCACCAATTCCATATCATCAATTCCATCTACTTTTATACTGACTGATACAAGATCATTCTCGCCCTGTTGCTGACTCGGTTTGAATCTTTAATATCACATTGAATTGAGGTTACATTGAGCAATGGGGAAAGTGTTGTCGAAGGAGAAGAGTCGGAGGAAAAGACAATTGCTGAGTTTGGGGAATAGGTATCTGAGTACTGGAACACTTGCTCAGCTTCGGTGTAACAAGTCCTCAGGTTCAGGTCATCGACGGAGCACTGTGAGTGGGTAGAGCCGTGTCGTCGGTGGCAGTCGCAGAGGAGAAGTTGAGGAGGAATGGTGTGGTGTAGTGATAGTGGGTTAAAATCTGATGTAAAGGGTCTATGATAAGATCCTGAGGAACAGATCAATTCAATGGCTAATAAAAATGGTCCACCATGGACCATTTAATAACGGGTCCACTCTAGACACTGCCTTATATCTGAACGACTGAACCCGATGTATAAAAATTAGAAAGAAAATTGTAGTTTTAACTTTTTGTTTTGAAAATTTTGTTATAGTTGTTACTTTTGGTTTTGGAAGAGGTGGGTTTTACAATGCACAAACAAATCTTTTTGTGCATGTGCACAAATGATGTATGAGCCCTTCATTTTTGTATTTTTTAATCTAATGGTCAATATTACGTAAGAGCTACCTGTTAAATAGGTAATGTTAAAGTTTGATCAATATTTGCTGATTGGTGTTTAGAGAAGGTATTAATTACTGAAAAACCTAAAATTTTAGAAAAATTACATTTTTGCCTATATTTTTCAAAAATTAGTTTTTGTGCCTACATTTTGTAAAAATTATATTTATTGTCAAGAAAATTAAATTTTTACATTTTTGCCTAAATTTGTGAAAATGACTTTTTCCCTACGTTGGTGAACAATTACATGCGTATAATTAATGTAGTCTGTTACTCCCTCTAGTCATTTTTATAAGAAATAAGAACAAAATTATCAAGACCAATGAAGTGTATTGAATTGGTTAATTATAATTAATGATGCTATAATTTTTCAAAATACTATTTGTAGGATTGACGTATTTTCATATTCTTTTTGTGGGTCTCATAATCAATAAGGGTATAGTTGAGAATGAGCAATTAATGTTGTTAAAAATAAAGCATTGTTTATTATAAAAATGACCATTGGAATAACTCATTTTAATTTTTATAAAAATGATCGAATGAAGTATAATTTATCTATGCTAATGTTCCAATGAGACCTATTGTTCCAACTTCCAAGTTTATCAGAATGTAGTAGGCACGAAGGGGTCATGCCATTGCAACAAACCATCAATATGGTATAATAATTCAAAATTATTATTTTGTATGGAATGAACCAAAAAATAAAATTTCATTTAAAACATAATAAGTTTTCAGTTGTAATTAATAGGTTAAAATTATATCAATTTTATCTAATCTCGTTTATTGTTGAAAAATTAGTTTTTTTCATATAAATACTTTTTTTTATGTTATTGTTGTTATAATTAATGTATTAATATTATATGAAAATGGTTAACTGAGCAATAACGTAATTAAGTTCAAAGAATTTGATTAGTGATATTTTTTTTGGTATAAATTGATAATAAACTATGGAGGAAACATGTTATATATTAGGACTTCCATTAAAGAGTGAAAGATACATAGAGGTAGTTGTCTTCTAAAAGTTTGTTTTTCAAAGTTCAGAGGGTTTTTAAATCGGTGGTTTACTTTTGGGAGGGGCAGATTTCGGAAATATCAAAAAAAGAGGGATTCAAATTATTTATGGTGTTGAGTCAAATTTTAAAAAATAAAACCTTAGGCCATACAGTGGGATTAGTGATTGTTTTGAGGGTAAATTTTGAAATACACTTAAACCAACAAAACTGCCTATAACCAGTTTGCCCATCATTTGTGCACATGCACAAAAAGATTTGTTTGTGCATTGTAAAATCCACCACCTTTGGAAGAAGATATGTCGCTACTGATTTCTTAAAACTGGACTGAAACTGTACTATTTTGTTAGATAAACTTGCTAAATAGAAGGGATCCGGATGCGGTAAATTATCTACAAGTATATCTTTCTACTAATTTTTCTATATATGATTTAAGTATTGAATAAAAAAGTGAAGGCATTTAATATATTGAAAACATCTAAAAAAATATTTAATTTTTTTCAATTTAATAATTAAGAGAATTTGTAGGAATAAAATGTATGAAGAGAATTTATAGAAATAAAATGTATAAGAATATGTAGAATTATTCAACTCGATATGTAGCTTTCCCTCACATATGTTTTAGATGGAAGAGTATCCCCACAAACCAGCACACTCTTTCCTACGTGCTTTATACTCACTTACATGTTTCCTAGGTAAACTTTTCAAGATGTCACTCATTTCATAATTGCTCCAAAAAGATTATGCATTTTATGGATATAAGTAACATCAATAAACTCTATTAAATTTTTCTCAATTGTTTAGTCTCATACTCGTACAATCTCAAAATCCCTCTAATTTCTGATATGCATTCAGTTCATTCTGATATGCTTGGTGGGAGAAGGGAGGAGGTTTTCAACGAGGACGTGGACAGTGCCAACATGGATGTCTCTAAACCAATGCATGGCATAGATAATGGTGGAGGTGTGAAGAGAAAGGCGGTGTGAATTCGTAGGGTATTATGGGTAAAAGAATTTTTTTTAAAAAAAAAAAGTAAGAAAGGGGTGTGAAAAGTAAAAAGAAAAGTGTTAAAAGTAAATAAGTGAGTGTTTGTTTAATATTCTCAAAGGTGTGTTCGAGGCCAAAATCATGTTTGACTTGGTCAAGTCAAACGTGATTTTGGCAAAAAATTGGACTGTCTATTTCTCTAATGTGAAAATTTAAAACGTAGTTTTGAGGTCTAGAATCAATTCTAGTAGAAGGAAGTCTTGAGTTGCTTTTCATTTGCAAAATCACGTTTGGGTGTGAGACCCACAAAATTCTTTATATTTACACATCAAACGTGATTCTACCTTTATCATCCAAATACAATCAATTCTTCTGAACACACTTTTAAAATATCATTACCAAATACAAAACAATTCTTTTCTTTTAAAATCAATTCTTCAAACACAATTCTACCAAATATAATTCTACCAAGATCTAAAAGACACTAAATCTCTTTAGGTATTTTGTTTTTTTTTTGGTCCAATCTTTAGGTATTTTGTAAGCCGAGGAAGACTTCCTCAGTTGGGCCGCGTCCGATTGGACCGTTTAGCAAGCTTGGGCACGTTACATCGCGGATTTAAGGATTCTCCAAATCGACGCCGCTGCTCCGTCTCGTCAATTTCCCGGCACGGCGGAGGAGACATGCGCGCCGCCGCCATCTCTTCACAGCTTTCTCTCCTGAAGCGACTAACTTACAGCCTCAACGCGAGCTTCTCCTTCGCGTCGGAGACTTGGCCGGCAGCGGACGAACCCGACGAAGGGTTCCCGTACTCCGACGTGCCGAAGCCCCGCCGGAGTAAGTCGGATAGGAAGCCCTACGTGACGCCGATGAAGGTGCTGATTGCGAGGGCGAAGGCGGAGAGAGAAGCGCGAAAGGCACAGCCCTGTAGGGTACTGGAAGAACCCCCCGAGAACGGTTTGTTGGTACCGGAGCTTGTGGAGGTTGCTCATCGTGTTTATCGAGCTCGTAGGTCTCTACTCTTCGGCCTGAGTCAACTCGTCCGAGTCATTCCCGTTTTGCGCTGCGGGTACGCACTTGGTTCATTCCTCTCTCTCTCTCTTATGAATCTTTGATTGTTAGTTACTTCTGAATTCTGAACAACTGAGAATTTAGCTACTCTCGAGGAAGCAATCAATCCTGTGATTTTTGTTATTAAAAAAAAAGAATTTTGAGGATTCCTTAGGAACATTTAATTTTTTTTTTAGGAACATTTGACTTTTTTTTTTTGAAGTTGTGAATTTTTTATGCGTTGTTCATCTGGGCTTTCTACTGTTTTTTTGGAGTGGAAATCCAACAAGTTGCATTGGCTTGTACTTGTTTGGCTACATTTTTGGGTGCGTTTGTATTAGCTTATGGAAAGCTTATTTAGGCTTATCTACTAAATAAACAATTGCGAGAGTGTTTGGGAGAGCTTATGAAAATAGCTTGTGATTGACTCATAAGTTGTTTTGGGCTTATTTTCATAAGCTCTCCAAAATAGCTTATGAAAATAGCTTACAACTTATATGAAAACAGTTTAATCACATTTTCTCTTTGATTATAAAATAAAAATAGTTTATACATAAACACTTATATGATAAGTACTAATGCACCCTTAATGGCTTTTCGTCTTGTCAGGCTCTGTAATGAGGTTCACATTGGTTATGTGGGTCATGAAATTCGAACATGTACTGGACCAAACAGTCGCCTGCGGAGTGCAACACATGTTTGGAGAAGGGGAGGGGTTCGGGATGTGGTTTTGTTCCCTAAATGCTTTCATCTTTATGACCGTGTTGGTAAGCCAAGAGTTGGGCATGATGAGAGGTTCAGTGTTCCCCGTATCCCTGCCATAGTTGAACTATGTATACAAGCGGGTCTAGACCTTGAAAAGTATCCTACTAAGAGGAGAACCAAGCCTGTATATTGTATCGAGGGAAGAATTGCAGATTTTGAGTCAGTCGTGGAAGAGGGTGAAAGCGAAAGAAAATCTTCTTTTGAAGATGTCAATTGTTTTGCGGATTCACCCTCTATGTTGACAAAGCCTGTAGAGAAGGTCCAGAGTTTAGTGGAGAACAACATAAGCCATCTGGATCAGTTGAGTGATGAAGAAAGGGACAAATTAAGGGATTTAAGTAAGCATACACTGGACTCATGGTTTGAGATGACATTGGGTGCAAAGAAGATCATGGAGAAGTATGTTGTTAATACTTGTGGGTTTTGTCCTGAGGTTCAGGTTGGTCCCAAGGGACACAAGTTGAGAATGTGCAAGGCTTCAAAGCATCAGTCTCGGAATGGTTTACATGCATGGCAAGAGGCGACGATAGATGATCTCTTGGGCCCGAATTATGTCTGGCATGTTGAGGATCTGAATGGGCCTTCTCTGAATAACAATCTGAAGAGATATTATGGCAAGGCTCCAGCTGTGGTGGAACTCTGTGTCCATGCTGGGGCACCCGTTCCTGATCAATATAGGAGCATGATGAGATTAGACGTGGTTTCACCTGGTCGGGATGAAGTTGACCTTGTCGCCTGAAATGTCTCCCCTTTTGAAGATGGACTATATGCGTTCAATGAACATTTGGAGTTCTTACGGATGAAACCTTGGACCTTCGAGTTTGATCAAATCTGAACTTTGGTGTTATAGTTGTTCTGTTGTCTGACTATAGACTGTATAGCCTGTAATTCATCATTTTATACATTCTGAATGGTAGTTGCCAGATTATGTTATCTTCAGAAAAGATGCCCAGCTTGAAGAATTATAACAGGTATTGCATATTCGTGACCCAATATTTGGTTGCATTTAGCTCAAACTGTGCAGTGTCTTGTGAAATAGTGTTGACACTGGAATTGCTACTATGAAAGTCCACATGGCACCTAGTCTAAATTTCAATGCATATAGATGGAGGTTCTTGCAGCCACCAAACAAAATGCCTCAATCTCCACTTTGCTGTGGGTCCAAAAAGTACTTAAAAGCATATTATTGGTAGAGTCTTCTCTGAAAGCATAGTTTACTTCCTCTCAAGTAATGGTATGAAAGTGGAAGCTGATTTCTCTCAGAATTTCTCCTAACCAACATATTTGTTGAATTTGAAGATGAGTGATGGAAAGAAAGTTCAACAAGACTCCTACCACTTGTGTGGTGGGTAATCAATGCTGCAAAAGGTAAAATTGATGTAAGATCTATCTCATTCCTTATAGACTATTAAAGCCTGCTCTTGTCACTGAAAATGGACTCCACTGGTTACAAAATTTTTTTACTAAGAGGAGCTCCTTCAGATTATTATCTCTTTTATTGTATCTTTAAATATATTTTATTGATTATTTGATCTTTTGGCTTGCATTTAATATATATTCATTTAATCTCATGATGATTTCTTTTTCAACTGAAAAAAGACAGCACAAGTTTAACTCCATTAGACCAGTACATAGAAAAATTAAGCTGTAGATGTTCACTTGTTGTATTTTAATTTTGTCACGCGTGAAACCTATCACATTATATTCGTTGGATTCTTTGGTTGATTAATTAATATTTCACTTACTGATTAAAACTTTTATACTTTCATAAGTAACAATCTGGTAATATAGATGTCTTTTATAGTTAAATATGAATTCAGAAGAATTGCAGCTTGAAATTAAGTCATATCTAATTTGGAAGAAATGTTTTTAGAGATGGTTGGGCTTTGTTTCGCCATTACTATGGCTACTCTATGGTTTTATGAGAATCATTGTCTTAGACAACAATCAATGATTAGAGAAGGTTTAGGGGAGAATTTTTAGAGTGATTGATCAACCAACATGATGGTACATGTGTTGATCAGCTTCACATGGGTATTGAATCCTTTTGTTTATTATGTGTTCTCCTTCAAACTGAAGGTAAATTAAAAGAGGGTGAACTAGTAAGTATTGAGGAACAAGTGGCTATATTCGTACACATATTAGCACATCATTCAAAGAATTGTGTTATTAAGTTTCTACTTTCTATTTAAGCAGTATGGACAAACAGTTAGTATGTACTTTGATTCAGCATTGAATGGTATCTTGTGATTGCAAGAAACACTTCTTAAAGCACTGGATCCCGTCTTGGAAGATTGCCTAGATGAAAGATGGATATGGTTTAATGTCTGATATTAGCCTATTATGTTTTTGAAACTATTTTATGTTTAACAGTTGTGTTCAATTTTATTCTGAAACATTCACTTTCTATTTAGAATCTGCTTATAAAGTTGTCTTGGGGTTGAGACACATATTGAAGTTAATGTGCCAGCAATTGATAAACCCAGATATGGTGATAGGGATGTATCTACCAATGTCCTAGGTGAATGTTCCAGGGATATGAAGTTTGTGTTAATTAGATGGAAAGGATCAAAAACATCAGACTCAATGTTATTGCGGAATACCATTTCTAAGAGGAATGATTTAAAAGTTCCAACAAGTAAAAAGCATCACATGGTATAAAATTGTAATAGTAAATAATGAATAATAGTAATATTTTGAATTGACATTTATCTTCTATCTAGAGTACTATTATCTTCTGGATATTGGGTATACAAATTGTGAATGGTTCCTTGCTCTATGCAGAGGTTATTGGTACCATCGCAGTGAGTGGAGACGTGGATACAGAGTTCTTCAATATGAGATGCTCTATGACAAGAAATATGGTAGAGGGCTTTTGGATTGTTAAAATTGCAATGCAATTTGGCTAGAAGTGATAATCGCTTTGGTATATTCACTATACCAAACCAAACCTTCTACCAAAGTGATATTCAATTTAATATTTTGTAAATGAAATATATAGGAGTACAGTTTATATCAAAGTGATGATTTTTTCAAAAACTACACTGGTTCAATAAATGTAAAAGAAAATTGCATTGCATTGGTACCTGTCATAGGATTCTCTCCCCCTAGATCTTTAATGCTGCAGTGGACAGGCGCGTTCTGAAAGACTAGTTGTGAGTTAATTATGAAAATTCACCTGAGGGGGACACGCTAACAGGAAAACTGTGATGCGCACTTATTATATATGTAAGTGTATATATTAAAATTTATGTACGAGTTGAAAGATACAGTGCGATTCCCTTCATGTATGTACTATGTAAATTAAACAATGCATGAACGAAGGGCCTTGGCCTTCAGTGTATTCTTGATATATATCACAATACCACACAACAAAAGAGAACAAATTGAGAGCCTCATGGAGATAGTAAATCAATTAATTAAACTTTCAATTGGAGGCATATTGATTACCAGTTTTAGGATTCTTATGACTAAATTTTTCCACAGCTTCCTGCTTAATTCAAATATAATTTAATCTGGTTGTGTATATTATTATATTATATGTGGTTGCGGTTACGTCATAGTGCAGACAAATGCGACCTATATGGCCGCAATTGTGGTCGCGGTATGATTTTGGATATTTTAAAACCCATGATATTGTGACTGCAATTGCAGTTGTGGACTGTAATTTAAAACCATATTTATTATTGTGTCTATATCAAATGTTTATTTTCATATTGGTGTGTAAATCAAATCATGTTGGATATTGATCTTTATGAGTTTACTTATTTCTATTTGGACTTTGTATGTAGATTTTTGGTTTAAAAATATTTTTGGTCTCTCATATTTGACTAAAGTTTATTTTTAATCCATCAAATTTTAACAATATTTTTTTAGTCCCCAATTTTATGAAAATGTGTCACATTTAGTCCCTGACTGAGCTTCATTAAGTTTATATTTGCTTACGTGGCAAACATCGTTAGACATAAACATTTGTTGTGTGTCTCACTGATCTTAATTGGCATCCTAAGTGGCTTCAATGGTCAAAAAGGGAACAATGAAGGGAGTGGAGCCGTAGCGATTTGGACCATGAACCCACGTAGGACGCCAATTAAGATAAATGAGACACATAATAAGCGCTTTCGTGTAACGCCGTTTGCCATGTAAATAATTATAAACTAAACGGATTCTGGTCAGGGACTAAATATTGCATATTTTTATAAAATTGAAGACTAAAAAAATACTCTTAAAATTTGAAAGACTAAAAATGAATTTTAGTCAAATATAAATGAACAAAAATATATTTAAGCCTAGATTTTTTTTCTTTTGAAACAACTTTAATAGATTAGGGTACAATAAGTTTTTATTTACTTGTAGAAAATATAAAGTGTATTAAAAGGAGAACGTTAGACAGTGTGTTGTAACACTTCTCCGATGGATAAACATAATTACCGATTAAAATATTAAACTCGCAACAACTCAGCATTTTGCACACGCGAACTTGAAGAAATACGCAGCTGCAAATTTATAGTTAACTATCATTTTAGCCCCTAAAATTATGAAGTAGTCTTATTTAGGTCCTTAAAATTAACGAAAAGATAATTTAATCCCTAAAATTATAAAATATTGGTCAAATTAGTCCCATAAAATTGTAAAACGACGGATTAACTTGATTGTTGTTTTACAATTTTATGGACTAATTTGACCGACATTTTACAATTTCAGAGACTAAATTGTCTTTTCGTTAGGTTAAGGATCTAAATGAGACCGTATCATAGCTTCAGGGGCCAAAATAACAGTTAACTCTTTCGCCGAGTAACCCTGTTCTTTAGGAGCATAGTAGCATATATATCTTTTATTCCTGCAACTTATATTTTCCTGGAAATTTGACACTGCAGTGCAGAGGCCAGAGAAAAAGAGCACTTAAATATCCAAACAAAAAAGCAACAGGGCAGGGTAGGCATTTTTTTTACATTTTTTTACTTTGAATGGAGCAAGAGTGCAGCAGGGTTGGCCCTATTTACGGGAAGGAAACAAAGGCAACTGACATAATTTGGCACTGGAAGACTCATCAAATGGGAAACTAGATTTGTATTTTTGCCCCAAAAAAAGGGCAACATATATAAATTGAAAACACACATAGATAAAAATAAAATAAAATAAAACACAGATATATAAAATATGAACATGAAGGGTACGTGTGAGTGAAAGTGAGGTCCAAACTCCTTTGACAAACTGCTGCTTGAGTCACCGACAGGGATATCTAGGATGTAGATTTATTTGCTGACACACCTTGTGTCTGGCTCATGACTCTCATTAAGGTACTTCCAGATTTCAGAGTACCCTTAAATGTTGTTGTTGTTGTTTTTGTTGTTTTGTGTGTGTGTTTGCATCTGCTGCAACTTCAAGAGGGAATAACCATTAACCATCTAATTTGTCTTAATTTCACAGTATATAGTAAGTATTATGGTGTTGTTTGAATGTAAAAATTTTAATTTTTGACCTAGGGAGAAGTTAATTTTTTTTTCATATATGTAAAAGAAAGAATGTTGTTAAATAGTCATTAATAGATAGATATGTATTTTTGGAGAAGTTAAACAACATGGCTTTTAAAAAATGTGAAGAACAAAAATTAATTTTAACTTCTATGAGAAGTTGTTAGTTAAAAAACGCATGCTAAAAATAGTTATAGAGAAGTTTATCCGAACTGGACCTATGTAGTGAATTATTATATAAGAAAAATAGGTTTTAACTTTTCATACTGTGATATGTATCACCTCTCAGGCAGTGACATGTGTCACCTCAACAGTTCCTTTTATTTAGAACAAAAATTATTTTGTTTTTTTTTTACTATATTTGTTGGGAAAACTCATACTTTGTATGGGTCAAATTCATATATTAGATTTCACTTAAAATTATTTTGTTTATTAAATTTTTTTATAGTTTTTATTAGAAAATTAAAAGATCAATATTTTGTATCAATCAGATCCATAGACCAGTTTATAATATATTTTGAAAATATCACTTGATAATTTTAAAACTATTTTATATTCTATTATATGTAGATAAATTTTAGAAGATAACTAAAACACATGAGCTACGCCAAGAAAATTATAAAATTATTTTATTTGCCTTCTAGAATAGAAGAGAGTAGAGGATATCGTAGGCAATGGGACAACTAAGGCAGTCTAAAATGGAGTATTCATTTTTGGATGATTAAGTGGGCCTTTACTTGTACATATTATTCATTTTTATTTTTTTATCTCAATTATCTAATAGGTATCTAATCTCTCTAACTCAATACCTCCAAAAAAAATATACTAAATAGATTCTACTAATAACTCTATATCCAATTATAATCTACAAAGATGAGTGGGACTCGCGAGGAGAGAGAGAGAGAGTGCTTATCAGGATATGACTCCTCTAAAGTGAATCAAGCGTAAAGTAAGTAATCTTAATCATTAATGAGAAAATCAAGGGATGATATTCCAATATATCAATGATTTGTTATGCATATACTTATAATATCAACCTTTGATTTTCTCATCAATGGTTGAGATTAATTACTTTACGCTCTAAAGTAAATTGCTCACTTTAGAGGAGTTATGCCCCTCCTTATTATGTACTATCTTAAATACCTCCATAATAGGATACCTATTTGGAACCCTCCCAAATAGATATTTTCCCTTAATTACCCGGTTGGAGTTACTCTAAGCTTATAAAAAATCGAGTTAGTGTAAGAATCGTGAAAATAAATAATAAATAAATCTTATCTATTGATTAATACTTCATTCATTTCAAAATAAATAGTTTTTAACTCAAAAAAAATTTCATATTAAGTGATGTTTTAGATTTTTACTTCAAATAATTTGTCACACTAAGCAATGTTATATTTTTCTAATTATTTTTCTATATATCATCTTATTATTTTATAAAATAAATATTAAACGAATAAGTAAACATTGAAAATATAAAAAGTATTTATTTCTTTCTCAGTTTAATAAATAAAAAAAATTATAATAATAAAAGCTAAAAAAATTTAAAATTATTCTTTTTCACTGCTAACCCAATTATTTTTCAATAAGCACGTCTAAATTATGGACACCGTCCCCAAAGAAAGGGGCACTTTTTCCAACCATATATTCAATTATTGGATCTGTTCCTTTCTTGATCCATTACAAAAGTGTTCCACTCATTTGTCGCCCATTGTTTTAGCCTCTTTATACCTTAAAGTCTGCACTCACATCAAAGTACTCCCTCCCACTATATTGCACCATATATATCATGCTAATTCCAAACACAAGCACACCGAGGGGGAAAATTTCCATCGGCTGAAAGAAGGCAGAGTCAAACACACACACACACACACTAGTATTTTGCACGCCAAGGATATGCAACTCCGCTGCTAACCACAAAATGCAACAACGATTACACGCTCGGACGCATAATAAGATAAAGACGATAGTTATTCATGGATTTGAATTTTTTTTTGTGTGGATAAATCAAAGATTTTATTAATTAAGAATCCAAGAGTTTGTTTGGGACACTACGCAAGAAACGCATAATAATAATGGCTTTCAAATGGCGCGTGAAAATCTCTGTTATAGAAAATACAGACTTTTCACACAACATTTCCCGCGATATCAAACAGCTATGTGTTTTTTGTAATTAAAAACACAGGACTATTAGACAACTCTATCCGATACAAACATTATTGTAATTGAAAATACGGAGTCACACGTAGTTATTTCTGACACGTGTTTTCTTTAATCAGTGAAATGACATGTGCTGCTACCAGAGACATACTTTTATTATATGGTAATTTGGTTTCTCCTCCTTTCATTCATTCCAGCAACAAGTGAACCTGTGTTTGCAATATTATATATATATATAATATAATAAAACAATGCATGTTGCAGGGGACATTTCACCACGTGTTACTGCATCGTCTGTTTATTGCTGCATCAACGTCAATAAACAGGGTCACGTGGGTATCCTCCTCTAGCCTCAGATTGAGAAGATGAAATTCCACCCAAAAAAAAAGATTGAGAAGATGAAAGCTTTAGCATAGTACTTAGGGCAACTCTAATGGGTGCTTAATAGATATTTATTTGGTGTTTATTAAGCATTTTCATTGTAGGAGAAAAAAGGTGGATGCTTAACAAGTACCCTCTCTCTCCTTTCTCTAGGCAGATTCCACGTATATTTGTGAGTTTTAAGTGAATGTGGAGTTATTGGTGGAACTCATTTAGTAAATTTTTTGGAGTTGTTGGGTTAGAGGGTTGGGCGCTTATTGGATATTTGTGTTGGAAAAGATAAAAATAAATGATATGTACACGTGGATGCCAGTTAAGCACCCAAAGTGGATGCTCCATTGGAGATGGTCTTAGGAATACATTTTTTGTTTTTTTCCAAATTGTTACAGAATATAAAAGTAAAAAAATTTAAAAATATAATATTAAATGAATTAGAAAATTATAAATTTTATAGTTTATTTTAGCATATCTATGCTAAATTTTTTAACCCATATCTTATGAACACTAGTTAAGATTTTTTTTCCCAAAACCATGCAATGACGATTTTCATATGGTCAATATTGTCTTAGACACAAACAAGAATAATATTAATATATTGTAATAAAAAAAAGTAATATTAATATAGATCATGCAAGTGCCTTACGAAAATGACCCAAATCATTCTCCCCATGCCAGAAAACCCCCTTCTCCCGACTCTCTTACTTTTTCTTGGAAATGAATTTATGATGTTCAAAACATCACATGATCGAGCAATTTTTAGGTGAACATAAATATCTATAAATATAGTTAATCATAAAATTAATATAATATTTGTACCATATTCCTAGGGCTAGGCCGACCGAGCAAACAACACTCCGAGGATCGAGCTTTGTGAGAAAGACCGATCGAGTACGAAGGTGCAATGTTACACCTGGATTAGGCTGATCTGTAGCTGCGAAAGGGCGTGACCGAACGACACCCATGTCACTGCCAGCTAAGCCTCGAATGCTAATGCCCCTGATTGCGAGTAAGAACACCCACAATGGAGTTACTTAACTTTAATTGTTTAAGTGGATCCCACAATGCCACATAGACTTTAAGCAATATCAACTTGTTTTAAGTTTAATGGGTGTTACTTAAAATGAGTTGTTTAAGTGGGTCCCACAATGGATCTTAAATATTTATATTTTAATTTTAAAAATATTTTTAATTCAAATTAAAATATTAATTCATATATATATATATATATATTCTGATTTTAAAAAATAGAAATTCAAAAAATAAATAAATATTGCAAATTTAATTTATTTATCACAAAAAATTAAAATGATAAGAAATACATAATATTAAATAAACATAAAAATTAATTGACTATTGTCACGACTGAAACGTTCTCAAACATGTTCCACCAAGTCTGCTTGAAGTTGACGGTGAATTTGTCTTCCACAAAGATGTGCTTTCCTTTGCAAATATGTTGCAAAATCTGGATGGCAACCGTTAGATACCTCACATGTTGAGATCTGATTCTCTCCATAATCATAATCATAATTACCAATATATGTGTGTCCCGCTCGTCTTCAACAATCATGTTATGCAATATTATGCACGCATACATTATATGTTTCATTGTATCAATGTGCCAAGAACGTGATACAATCGCGAATCGAGATTAGAGCACTCCAAACGCCCGTTCCACATCCTTTCTTGCTGATTCTTGATGTTGGACAAATAATTTTCTCTTTTCTCCTTGTGGCATTGGGATGGTCTTAACAAATGTTGCCCACTCCGGATAAATACCATCTGCTAGATAGTACCCCATATTATATGAGGTTCTATTCACTGTATATTGCATCGCAGGAGCTTGTGCTTCTAAAACATCATTAAACACATTGGATTGGTTTAACACGTTAATGTCGTTGTATGAACCCGCAATGCCAAAAAATGCATGCGATATCCATAAGTCTTGTGGTGTCACGGCTTCAAGCATGATGGTGGGTTTGGCATGATCACCTTGAGAAAATTGTCCTTTCCAAGCAACCGGACAATTTTTCCATTCCCAATGCATACAATCAATGGAGCCCAACATACCAGGAAAGCCACATACCTCCCTTATTTGCAGTAAGCGTTCAATGCTACGTACCTACCACTGCATCCTTTGACACGTTGAGTCACGATTGAATAAGAAGTTTATCCTCTTCAGGCGAAAATCTGGCTCGTGATTTTTTTTTACCAATGTTGCGTCCTTCTTCATCTAACGGAATGCTGTCTAGACCAATTTGACTGGAAAATTGTGGAAATTGAGACTCTGGTATAGAGCCAATCGGTGGTTCGGGTTCCTCATTAGTGTATGGAAAGTCTGAATACTGAGAATATTCACCTGGAATAGGTGGGTAATTTTGCACAAAATCACTCCAACCTTCAATATTAAACTGTCTTGGATACATTGAAATTTTCAGAAAAATGAGAAAAAAAATTGAGAGAAGATGAAATCAAACATATTATAATTAACTGATTAGGCTATTTATAAGAGTGGATTCAAACAATAAAAAACGGTAACTTTGGCATTCCCAAACGGTCTAAATTTCAAAAAACGGTAACTTTGCAGAGAAAATCACTAGACACAATTGACCACATCAGAGAAAAAAACAATAACATTTTTTTGAAAAACAATGGATCTCAAAATTAACAATGAAATGGATTTAATTTTGCATTTGACGCACAGTTCAGTCCCATTTCACGGTTCATTCCCCATTTCTCAACTCACACAGAAGCCACTTCCTTCCTCTCTCACACGCCCCACTCTCTCACACGCCCCACCCTTTCTTCTTCCTATCTCAGCACTTTCTTCTTTGTTTCTTCACACAGACCTCCCACCCTTTCTTCTTCCTCCATTCGTTTCTCTCACACGCCCCTCTCACCCTTTCTTCTTCCTATCTCAGCAAATGGGTCATCTGCACTTGCTCTCTCACACAACTCACTCCCTTCCCAAAACCGCCGCCCCCTCCCCATCCCCCAAACTGCGGCTCCCACCGCCTCAAACTCTCTTGGATCCACCTTCGCCCCCTGAACCGCCAGCCCCTCCATCTCAAACTCTATCGGATCCACCTTCTCCCCTCTCTCTCAGACCCCTTCCCCCTCCATCAACCTATATCCCCACTCTTGTCCCCTTGTCTTCCTTCATCAAGTTGTGACCTTTTTTTGCATGGAGTCTGATTGGAGCTTTTTTGCACAAAGTTGTGACCTTTTCAACAAGATCTGGTCTTCCCGTGGTGAGGAACAATGGCGGCCTTCCCGTGATGGCGACAGTAGGTGACGAGCAGCGGCGGCCTTCCCGTGGTGATGGCCTTCCCGTGGTGGTGCTCTTCATCATTTTGGGTCTTTTCATCTGGTGTAGCTCGATCATATTTTTTTAATTTTTTTTCTGAATCTGGTGTAGCTCGATCATTTTGGGTCTTTTGTTCTTTTTTTTTATTTTTTATTTTAATTTAATTGATCTGTTGATTTGTTCTGGTATGAGAACAATAATGTATCACATTCTGTTATTCTCCCTCCATTTTTTCATCTTTCTGTTGCTTGTTGGTTGTTGTTGGTTGCTGGAAATTGTTTTTTTAATGGTCAAGCAACGTTGCTTATAGAAGTGGTAGAGTTGCTAATACAGGCAATGCTTCTTAAATATGAAAAAGAAGCAACGACATATCATTTGCTCCAATGGTGTTTTTAGTTAAGCAACGCATCTTAGGGTTTAAGACACGGCTTATAAGAGCAACTCCGTTCGGAGTTGCTCTAAGGAGCGGGAAGTATTCATGGTTCAATCAATCAGGATCCAATCATCAGCGATCCTCGTCAAGACAACGGGAAGAACGCTAGAAATCATGCCCCTAGACCTAGTATAAGAAGACGAAGGAAGGGCACCACTAAGCACCTCATTCACTCGCTTCACTCCAGCAACTAAGGTTGGTCCTTGGCCTCACATTGAGCGACGGCACACTGACCTAGTTTCACACGACGTGAACAATATTAAAATAACTTCTACACAAAATCTAATGTCTTTTTTTATATTACTACATTTTGAGGAATTATATTTTTTCACTGATATAAATTATATATACACTGTACTAGTATAAGAGTTACTAGTACAGTAGTACTCTTGAATGGTCTTTGTCTTTGACAAGAACAAGAGTAATAACTCCGTTGCATCTCAAAACCAAAACCATTCCCATGAGAAAACCGAGTTCTACCCACTACCCTGATCTAATATAAATGATGTCTATGATAGACACAGAATATTGATTATACGAGATGTGGATGCTGTTGTTCTATGTGGTGACAAAAGAAGGGAAGATCGGAAGCTAAGTGGGATACTCTTTCTGGCCTCATCAACCTTGTAATTTACTCCTTTCATAAACTCTACTCACACACACGGTCCAAGTAAAATGGTACTATGCTAGATGTGAAGAGAAAACAAAGAGGATAACAAGGAGGGAAAAGGGCAAAAGAAAAGTGGATTTTAATTTTATTTCATTTTTTAATCAAAGCTGTGATAAAACTGAATTTTTTTTCTTTTTGACTTTTTAGAAATCAAAACGGTTAAAGTGGCCACCGTACATAATAAAGAAACAAAAAACAAAAAGAAAGTGAGAAATAAAGTGCCCTATACGAAATTACGTGGGTCTACAAAAGGCCAGAAAGCGAAAGTTCATATTCAATGAATATTTCTTTCATGGAGAGAAGGGGTGAAATATATTAATGCAAGAAAAAGAAACAAACAAAAAAGTAATACAAAGAAAATATTTTGGGTACATTATCATGAGTAGATGAATCATGATTTTAGTGGATATGGGCCCAAGGTTCCAAATTAAAATTCAAAATTTTGGTTTTGTTTGGAAGTGGCTGGTGGGTCTATAGGTTAAACAAATAAAACATTATGAATTATGATTATGAAAATTCAAATGAATAATATACGCTTAATTGCAATTTTAGTTTTTTAGTTATTAGTTAACGCAATTATACAATTTTGGTCACTCGTTTCTAATTAAACAAATTGAATCTCCCAATTATCCTATTTGTTGCAATGAAGTCTCATCGTGACTATGTCGTTCAATTTTTGATACTCTGATCTTGCGTGACTCACATGGGACGAATGTGACACTAAGTTAGGTCACATTGGCATTGAGTCAAGCCGTCTTGGAATTGATGGCATGACAAAGACATATATTTCATCATGCGTGTTACCGACTTGCTCTGAAAAAGTTTCTAGCAACATACACCATGCTAAGATAACTTGATTTAGTGTCAAATTAGTTCACATGTGCAATATAGGTTCTAAGTGTTATAAAATAGACGATATAGTGATAAAGGACTTTATTTCAATAATTTGGAGACCCAATTTGTCCAAATAGAAACTGTGACTAAAATCACATATCGCGACAACTGTGAGAACAAAAGTGTAATTAATTCAATAATATGACTAAATTAATAATAGAATGCAAGGAACGGTTGGCTAGTAGTCGTTTTCACACTTAGGTGGTGGTTACCCAAATAAAAATATGAGCAGCAATCACAAGGGATCAGTTTTCTTTTCATTGATATATATGCTTGGCCCAGCCTAAGCCTATACACTTTTTTAGGAGTTGATATATCACAGAAAGAAATATCAATTATAGGTATATTAGGAGAGAGAAAAGGGTGAAGACATAGGCCAAGCTAATGAATATAGGGTAAAAAGCCGAAAGCCTCTACCTCAGCAAGAAAATAAGCCAAATTCCTAAAACCATAACAACAAAATCTGAGAACACAAAAGTTAAGATCAATTCTTGTAAAAGGGGGTGGCACCTGAAACAGAAGAGCAAGAAAGATTATGCTGTGAATGATTTAAAGCGCACGTGTACATATTAGTGTAGAAAGATTGAGCAGCAAGCACAGCAAATATCTCATAAGAGCCCCCCGGGGGACCAAATGAATAGTGTTGCAGCTTTGGAGTAGTAGTCTTTATATAAAAGAAGGATAATTAGACCTTATTGACTCCTTCTGTGTGTTGTTGCAGAATATCCAAAACAAGACAAGGAAAAAGGGGGGAAATTACCAACATGTGATATGGGTGGTAGATACTCGAGTCTCTTAAACATGATATCAGAGTGTTAATTTTAGTAGGATTAGTCTCTACAGTTATGCGTGGAGGATACCCATGTTAAAAAAAATCAATTATAAATGATCAATTATTTAATTTAATCTACAGATTAAAATGATTGTGTAAATGTAATGGAAGGTTGTCCCTTGATTTTCCTTCCATAAAATACGCTGTTTTTGCATGATGACAAACAGCAGATAGAGAAAACGAAAGGAAAATGATATACTCCTAGTTGCTATGATTATTATTTTATTTTTGCGCCCTTTTCCCATCTTTCTATTCTAACTTTCACCAAATTGTTTTTCCATCTGCACACCACTGATTGGAGTTTCATTCATCACTCACCCAGCTCAAGACAAAAGTGGAAAAGTCATAATGAAACGATGTGCTTTGCTGGTTTCCTTAATGGCATCATCATACAAATATGCCATGCACCTATTGAGTGAGAATATAATGTAAATTAAAAAAAACTAATTAAAAATAAAGAAGGTTTTCAGCTCACTCTCCCCTCC
Source organism: Glycyrrhiza uralensis (assembly GCA_030159175.1). Classification (NCBI taxonomy): domain Eukaryota; kingdom Viridiplantae; phylum Streptophyta; class Magnoliopsida; order Fabales; family Fabaceae; genus Glycyrrhiza; species Glycyrrhiza uralensis. The sequence continues at coordinate 8,310,414 of BRZY01000006.1, forward strand.
CTCACCCTCCAATCAATTCTGGGCACCCGAAAATGAAAGGGCTTTCGGAGAGTAGTCTTCTGTTCTTCAAGCTAAGCAAAACACAAAGGGATTCTACTAAGTCCATCAAATTCTTTTCACGAATAAACCGAAAATAAAAACAGCAAACATTTCAATATTTCATGTCCGAAGAGAGAAACTTAGTAATATTGAAACGCCACATCAAGGAAGAGAATTTCGAGATTCTTACTGTTAGTCAGATAGCTGATTTTGAATGACAAATTAGAAACGGTTCCATTTCCATTTAATTAATCTCTGAAAAATTGCCAAAAATACGCAACTTATAAGCAGCTAATTAACTCCCTTAAAAATAAATAGCAGTAAAATTAAGAGAGTTCGAAAAAAAAATCATAAAACTAATAAAATTATATATACTATACGCTGGCAGTAGTAACCACTGGGGTGGCAGTGACAGAATTGGCGGTGGTAACACCAGTTCTTTCTGTGTTATTGTTACCATCGCTGGTGCCACTGCCACCACTTACAACAGCGGTGATGGTAGGTCCAGTGCGAGTCACATCATCTGCTGCCACCGCTGTTGATGCTACGGTTGCAGCGGTGGTGACAGTGGATCTCTTGCGCTTCTTCTTCTCATAAGGGATTCCTCTAGCTTTAGCCTGACCTTCCCTAACTTCCCTGAGGTAAATCCTGACGGCGCGTGACCCAAACGGGTTGTTGTCTTGTCGGCCGCCGTTTTCCTCGTAGGCAGCCCTGAGTCGTCCGATGAGAGCGTCGAGGCTGCCCCATGCCTGTTTGAGTGGACACGCACATGGTGAAGGTGGGTTCGGGTGACCGAAATAAGGACACCCTGTCACGTGCACCTTCGTCTTCCCGAACTGGTCGAGGTACTTCAGGAACTCGATCACGTGCGCCCCGCTGCACCGTGCCAGCGTCAGTGGCGGCTTGTGGTTACGGAGATACTGCTGGAACGTGTTCCAGTCACGCCGTTTCTGTGACTCGTAACGGCTCGGCGCCGCCGTCGCCGGTGAGGATCCCTCCGTCTGAGGTGGTGCTGCCGCCACCGTCGCCGATGGTGGAGTCTCCGACGCTCCCCCCGATGCAGCGTCCATGATCGAACTGTCGCTGCGATGAAAAATTGAAAATAGATTTTGCCGTTGGATTGAAAGAGAAGAGGAGGTTTTTTTTGGAGAGGGGGTGGGAAAAGAAAAAAAGGGGGGGAGAGAGAGAGATTGGGTGATGGGACGTAAAAAGGCTTGGGTGAATGAATTGAATGAATGAGAGTGAGAAAGGGGGAAATGAAATGAGAAGAAGGGGAGGGGTTTGGTTTGAGACTTTGAGTAGGACTGTGTAGTGGTGGTGTTGGAATGGTGGGGGCGAGTTTCTCAATTGCACACTGTGGTGTGGACCCTCTTGCTCGACGTGACAGACAGGTTTGTTTTACCATTCCATTCCACCACCGCGGTGCTCTCTCTACTACTATTACTACTCTCTTTTATATAGTTGGTTAATTGAAATTTATATGATTTTTATTATTCTTAAATTGGAAAATTAAGATTTTTTTTAATTATTTGGTGGAACTATATAAATACCATCAAATAAAAAAGATTAAATCCGACGGTAAAATAAAAATGTTATTTTTGTATTTTCACACGGATTTATACTTGTTTACATGAGTTTTTTGTGCTGTCGAGCACGAGGATTGTTCATGCATGGACCCCATTTTGAATCCTTCCGTTCCTTCGATTTTCATGTTTATCCAAGCGCGTGAACGCTCATCTTTCAAGAAATTTCCGTTTCTCTCTTATTCTTTCCTTCGTTCTTCTCGTGTATGAAAAACATTGATGTTCACATGGTGAGCCAGGTGACGTGAGAAAGTAGCGGAAAAAAAAATAAAAAAATAAAAAATAGATAACAAAAATGAGATGAAACGCGTTAAAATAATGGTGTTTGATTATTAATTATGAAATATTCGTCATCTTATCTTGGAGCTTATGATACTATTGAAATATAAGCTTGTAATATTTCATAATGCTAAGCCACTAAGACTTGATTAGTGGTGAAAGTTTTGATCGAGTATATAGTAAACATGGAGTCATAAATTCAAACTTCAGTGCCACCCTTGTACATCAAACAAAATATATTTTATAATATTGTAATTAGCTATGGTGCCCATTTGTTATTCGATCGGTAATAAGAGAAATCTTTCCTACTATCAAATAATCTCTCTTAGTTTTGCAACTAGCAAAGCATTAGGGTGCACGGGTGTTTCTTGCGCATGGATACGTTATATTTTGTGGATGCATGGGATCAACAATAAATGGAGTCCTAATATTTGACCTTCTAAATTAAGAGAGATTATTTTAGACCTATAGAAAAATAACTTAATTGTTAATAGAAAGTTAGTAAAACTTATAAGAATAGATAAGTAACATTAATTGTCAAAATTTTATGAATAACTTTTTCACATTTTCTTTTAAAGGAAAAACTCATTGTGAAAATGTAAAATCCAAATATTTTATGGCCATGCTATTAATATCTCCTTTCATCGGTTCATCAGGGTAACGTAAGCCGTAAGCGTAGCGTAACTTCATTTTTCTTATTTACAAAATTTTATTTTAATTTCCTCAAAAAAAATTATTAATTTAATGAGTTTAATTACTATACACTAATAGTGTAAAAATACTTTACACAGGCATCCAACCATATTCTACTATTTAATGAGTTTAATTGCTATGCACTAATAGTGTAAAAATATCTACATAAAAATCTATATAGTAAAATATGATTGAATGTCCGTGTAAAAAAAATTTACACTTTAAGAGCAGACTAATTAAATTTTATTTTTAATTTAATATATGTTTACTTCTAGTTTTGGGTCCGTGACCTCTCCCTTGTACAGAAAAAAAATAAAAATTACGCGAGCTCACTTCTTTGTTTTTTATTTTTTATTTTTTAAAAAAAAAAACCTCCCTCGTAGACTCGTAGTTCATACTGTTGGCGGAGCGCCAGCCAAACCCAGTTAAATAGTTTTTTCTTTTAAAATGATTTTTCTGTTCTTTTTATAATGGGGTGTGGAATATTGAGTTGTTCCATGCCCTGTTTCTGTCTTCAATCATGCCCTTTGGTTGTAGCGAATTGTAGTTAACTTGTTTTTCCTGATTATTATTTTTCATTAATGCACCAAAAACATAACGGTACCAGAAAAAGTAAATGTACCAAAAAAAAGAGAGAAAACTGTAGCGGAATTATAAAAAAGAATGAGAGAAATTAAAAGATGGGTTAAATATATTTTTAATCATTACAAAATATTTTGGAAAGATAGTTTCTTTTAATAAAATTGTCTAAAAAATTAGAGACATAAACAGAAAAACTTGGGAGGTTCATCTTGTTAATTAATTGGGATGGGATTTCATCAAAAAATAATTCTAAATCTTTGTATTTTGTATTTCTATAAATTTTTCTACTTACTAAATTGAGAAACTATTAAATTAAATGTTTATTATATTTTTAAGATATTAAATATATTTATTTTTTCATTTAATATTTACCTTATAAAGTAGGATGATGATTTGTAGGAGGAATTTTTTTTTTGTCAATAGGAGGCGAAAACTGTTTTCCATAGTTCAGACAAACAGGCCAGTTTCATTTTTTTTTGTCGAAAACAGGCCAGTCTTTTTTGGTCAATCTGAAATTTGGTTTCAGCGTGAAGTTTGGTACAGTCACGGGCTTGGAATTGGGCCTATTGCGCAGTTGATGGGCCTTTTCATATATCCTATTCCAATTAATTCGACAGTCAAGATCCTTTTGACGAAAAAAAAAATGACATTCAAGATCTTTAGTGGGATGGCATTTGTTGACCAAAAAAAAACTGGGATGGCATTTGGTGCTTTGACTCTCTCTCTGTTGTTGACCAAAAAAAAAACTCTCTCTCTGTTATTTTCTTTTTTATATAACAAGAAACCCAATATTTCTGGTGAATCATAGAGTGATTTGTATTTATTAGCTCCTATTTAGTTGTTGAATATATATTTTACTGATTAAATTAATTTTGAATTTGTTTGATGAAAAATTTATTTATAAATAAATATAAAGATTTTTTATAATTCAAAGACTAAATATTTATAGAAAAGATTAATCTTAATGTGGGGGAAGTGGTTATGAGTCTTCTTTTTAAAAAACAGAGAGAGGGTAAAGGAGAAATAAAATTAAAACTTTAAAAGTCAAATTGAGAGAAAAAAATGATAAACTATGAGCTATAAACTGAAATTGACATAGCTCTTAAAGTCATAAACTAGTGAAATAAGTCTTTTTTTGGTCAAATAAATTTATAAATCAGTTATTTAAGCTATAAACTAGCTTATTGATATTTCTAAGGAAATACTGGAAAGATTTTTTTTTTTTACAATAAAGATATTCATTCATTCAAAATGGTAAAATATATTGAAAACAACATAGATTTAACATCACTAAAAACCAAAAGGATAAATCTGTGAACAAACTCACAGTACACAGGTTAATAGCAAAACACAGCAAATTGCCTACAATAGCAAAGCACGGTAAAATGCCTACAAAATTATAAAGGTCGGAATACCAATGTCTTCAGATCTGTAACGTTGGCACCCAAATCATAAGCTGATCATCGAAGCAGAACAACCAAGATGAACCAAACGAACACCGTACTAAGATGGGAAAGCAAAACGCTGCACGAAGATGGAAAACCAAATGAACACCGCCGCATGCAGACGATGAAAACACGAAAAAACACAAAAAAACACTAAATCTATGTGGAAGAACCACTTATTTAGGTAAAGACAGATGAAAAATGGTGTAGAGGGGTGATTCTAGACCAAAAAATGACCCAGGACCACCCCTCCAATGAATGAAGAAGAAGAGGGAACGGTTAGAGAAAAAGCAGAGCTTTCTCTCTCAACCAAGAGTGTCGGCTAGGTTTTAGTGTATGAGTCGTTATACTGGAAAGATAGTGATATCACAAATTATAAAAAGCCACAAGGTGCTTCGGCTGTATTTGTTTGTTTACTTTATAATATCAGGTAATTGAGTATATTATAGAATTGTTACTTATTAATTTGGCTGAAAATGTAAAGAAAACGTGATTCATTGCACGAAGTGGACCTCAATCAAAGAAAATTAAGTCCGAACAAAACGGCAACTAATATATGACAAAATTGATTTCCCTTATCAACGGACTAGACAAAAGTCCATTATTGACTTAGTTTCTCTATGATGTGGGTCACATGGCAGACCATGTAACCAACGACTCTAGCATCCAACCAAAGCCACCATGTCCCACTTCCTCTACAGTCCAAACGAGTAACGACCATTGTTTCCAATTGCATCATCCATTTCAATATTTCATTCAATCGCCAATGTAATCATCTTATCATGATTTGGCCCCCTTCTATTGTGGTCAGTGCATTACCACCATGCATCCTCCCCCTGTTTCAGTGGATCAGGATTCAACTGTGTTTTTCCCCTCCTCCTTTTAATAACATAAAATAATAAAAATATGTTTTGATAAGAGCTTATTTGATAAACGTTTATCATGCAAAAATTTAAGCAAAATTATACTTAGATTCCCTTGAGTTATTTTATTTTTTCAAGTTAGTCTCTTATTTTCATTTTTAAACAATAAAGTCCCTTAAGTTACAAACGTTTAACAACGTTTTCCCTTTAGTCATACGTCATTAATGAGCTGCTGATGTGACAGTTTGTGATCCTACGTGGCATCCAACACTGCATCCTACATGGCCAGTGACGTGTCATAAGTGACCAAATTGAAAAAAAAAAAGATTAAGTTAAGGGACCAAAATAGCAATTTTATCTCTTGTTTGTCTTTCTCCTCCCTTCCTCCTCCACCACCTCCCCCCCAACCCATGTCCCCCCTCCTCCTCTCCCCCACCCTCCCCCTTTCTCCCCCTTCTTACTCCACCACCTTCCCCCACCCTCCCCCTTCCTCCTCCCCCACCTCCCCCACCCACTTCGGATACATCAACTCCTTATTTAGCGAGATAAGAAAAAATGAGCTCCAATTCTGAAAATAATTCATGTCTAAAACACTCGAAATGGATCACCAAAGTCTGCCGAGGTGATGAAAATCGAAAAACGAAGTTGGGAGGAGGGGTGGGGGAAGGTGAGGGGAGGAGGTGGAAAAGAGAGGGGGAGGAGAGAGAGGATAAAGGAGGAGGGTGGGGGGAAGGTGGTGGAGGAGGAAGGGAGGAGAAAGGGGGAGGGTGGGGGGAGGTGGTGGAGGAGGAAGGGAGGAGAAAGACAAATAAGAGATAAAATTGTTATTTTGGTCCCTTAACTTAATCTTTTTTTGTTTTCCAATTTGGTCCCTTTATGACACATCACTGACCATGTAGGATGCAGTGTTGGATGCCACGTAGGATCACAAACGGTCACATCAACAGCTCACTAACGGCATATGACTAAAGGGAAAATATTGTTAAACGTTTGTAACTTAAGAGACCTTATTGTTCAAAAATAAAGATAAGGGACTAACTTGAAAAAATAAAATAACTTAAGGGATTTGAAGTATAATTTGTCCAAAAACTTATGTATAAATTGATTCTACCGTCAAATAGTTAGAATAGCTTAGAGCATCTTTAGTAGAGGTATCTAAAGGGTATTTAATGGATACCTATTAGGTACCCCAATGTGGGGAAGAAAAAAGTGGGTGCTTAATACACAAGCACCCTCTCTTTCTCTCTTCTTGCGGGTCCCACATGTCTTTGTGGATTTTAATTAGATATGGAGTTATTGGTGGGATTCATTTAGTAAATTTTTTGGAGTTGCTGGATTGAAAGTATTGAGTACCTAGTTGAAAAAAGTAAAAATAAATAATGTGTACAAGTGGAGTCTAGTTAAGTATCCAAAAGTGGGTACTCCACTAAAGATGGCATTATTGATTTAAACTCTACATAAACATTGTGTATAAACTATTTCTATAAGAGCATCTCAAATGCAAGAATAATTTTTGGGTTCTTAACTTATTTTTTGTGGGCCCACAGTTGCCATATAGATTTAAAGAATCATCACCCATTTTCACTCCAACGCAAGAACCATGTCTTGATTTTTAACTTTTTTGAATGAGTCCCACAATTGATACCTCATATTTATACTTTCATTTATTTTTATATAATAAATACAAAAATTACAATTAATTTGTTAATCACAAAAAAGTTAAAACGATAAGAAACACATAACATATTATATAAAAACGATGAAAAATACACCACTGTGAGAAATACATGACATTACATAAAAATTAATTTTTGTTATTCTCTTGTCTGAAATGTTCCCAAATATGCTCCACTAAGTTTGCTTGAAGTTGCTGATGGTTTTGTCTTACACGAAGATGTGTTCTCCTTTGCATGTATGTTGCAAAATAGAGATGAGGACCATTAGATACTTCAATTGTTGAGGTGTCATCATTTACGCGATCATAATCAAAATTACCATCATATATGGTGGTTCGTCTTCAACAATCATGTTATGCAATATGATGCATGCATATATTATATGCTTGATTGTATTCATGTGCCAAGCATGTGTCGGACCACGTACAATTGCGACTCGAGATTAGAGCACTCTAAATGCTCGTTCCACATTCTTCCTTATTGATTCTTGTTATTGGGTAAATAATTTTCTCTTTTCTCTTTGCGGCATTGAAATGGTCTTAACAAATGTAGCTCATTCGGGATAAATACCATCAACTTTAGATGTTAATTTCTGTTTATTTCTAAACGCGTTCATGCTTATGTTAATTTCTAGTTATTTCTGTTCATGCTTTAGATCTTTGTTCATGCTTCTACTACTCAATTCATTTTACTGGTTATTTTTCCTCCACTTTGTGCTTCTCTCGTGTTGGTTATAGCTAAATATTTTTTTTTTTATGTTTAACAACCACTTTTATGAACTACCATGGAGATGGTCTAAGTTATCATAAGGAGTTTTATGATCATAAGTTGAAAACAGTTTATTTATTTATTTTTTTTAAAAAACCAAATGATTTTTTTTCTCCTTAAAATGGATTCATTCGATTCCAAAAATATCCCTAAACCACCCAAAAGGAGGACCGTGACAGAAAAGAGTGATGGTGCTGCTCGCGTTCATCACTTTTACCTTTACCTGAAAAAGTGACATGAAAATATCCGGCAGCTACACTGCAACATTGAAAATACACACATTTATTACTAGTCTCCGTACTCACTCCCCACAAAAACAAAAATCAGCATCACCCACCACCCACACCACCTTTCTCCACACTCTCTCTGTCTCACACACTGCTACAAAGTACACAAACCATCCATCACAAACTACTACCCTCATAAATCTGATTCCATTTCCTCCACCACCACAGCAACAACAACAACAACGACGACGACGACGACGACGACGACCCACATTTACCAAATGGCTGCAGCATTGGAGTGTTGGTCAAGCCGCACCAACACAAACACAGAGGAGGACGCGGTGGAGCAAGTCCTCATGAGGACCCACCATAGATCCGAAGCTTCTCTTCCTCCTCCTCCTTCTTCTTCCAATTCCAAAGACTCCACTACCACAACCATCCCTGTTCATAAGAAGTTGCAGAAGCTCAGCCGCAACCTCTCCGAAGCCATAACTTCCTTCAAAAACTCCCTTAACCTCAACCCCAACAACAACAACAACCACCCTGACTCTCCCCCTTCTTCTTCCAATTCCAAGAAACTCGCTTGGGCCACCGTCCTTCGAAACCTCACCCACCTCTACCCCGGAACTCAGCTCCCTGATAACCTCCTCTCCAACATTCGCAACCATTACCATTCTCTCCCTCTCAGGTTCTTCATCTCTTCTCTCATTATTCATTCCCCTTATTAGACCTTGTTTGGATTGAGGATGAAGTGGAATGGAATTGTTCAAAGTTTCATTCTTTTGATTGACTAAAGTAAGATGAAATTGGATGGAAACGAGATTTTTTTTTTGGTAAACATGATATTGGTATAAAGTATTCACCGATTCGGTGATGATTAATCTCTGCCTAACTACGTTTTTTTCATTCATAAGTCTCGAACCCATAATCTTAATTAAGGGATCTGAGACCAATTTCACTTGGATCAAGGTAATGTTTGTGGATGGAAACGAGATTGAACAAAGTATTAAAAAAAAAAGTTTTTCCCCCTCAATGAGTCAATGCTACACCCTCCCAATAAACATGGGTCGTGGTGTTTTTCTATATTTGTTTAAAAAATTGTTTTTGTTTTGTTTTGTTGTTTCCCACAGTTATGCACAGTCTGAATTTGATATGAAGGATGTGTTTCTTCACATCAAGCTAATGGAGCAGGCATTGGAAAGCGACCAGCCTGAGATTTTGATTCAACAGGAGTCCTGTGATGGTGGTGGTGAGGTTCAGGTTCAGGGGTCTGCGTTGAGGCTAACTTTTGCTTGCAACTCTCCCATTTCGTGGCCTGCAGTTTCGGTCGCGTTGGATAGTTTCTCCATTTGTTGCAAGAGGTCGCAGATCTTTGAAAAGAAAGGTTTTACCTTGGGGGTTGTTCTTATTGTTGTTAAGTCTGGGCATGATAAATTGGTAAGGACTCGGGTTGAAAATGCTTTGAAGTTTGCTATGAAGAAGCCTAAAACTGGTGCTGTGAATGTGAAGCTTCCCTTTGGACTTTGTGGGTGTCAGGAAGAGAACTTCAAGGGGAGAGAAATAGGGGAAAATGAAGAAGATAGTGGTGGTGGAAAGGAGTTTGAGAATTCTAGCCAAAAGATTCGGCTTCAGGTGCCTTTGCCTACCTCATGTTTCATTGTGTCAGTGGATGAATGGCAGACGATAAAGTCGGGTGGGGATGAGATTGAGAAATGGTTGTTGAATGCAGATAGTGTTGAGTTTACTGAACAGATTGGACCTAATTCTTATAAGGGGGTCTACATGGGGAAAAGGGTTGGAATTGAGAGGCTGAAAGGGTGTGAGAAAGGGAATTCATATGAGTTTGAGCTCCACAGAGATCTGCTGGAACTGATGACTTGTGGGCATAGAAACATTCTGCAGTTCTGTGGTATTTGTGTGGATGATAATCATGGGTTGTGTGTGGTGACTAAGTACATGGAAGGCGGGTCTGTTCATGACTTAATGTTGTTGAAGAACAAGAAGATTCAGGGTAAGGATGTTGTGAGAATCGCGGTCGATGTAGCCGAGGGGATCAAGTTTATGAATGACCATGGTGTTGCATACAGAGACCTTAACACGCAGAGGATTCTATTAGATAGGCATGGGAATGCTTGCTTGGGAGATATGGGTATAGTCACTGCCTGCAAGAGTGTTGGGGAAGCAATGGAGTATGAAACTGATGGTTATAGGTGGCTAGCTCCAGAGGTTTGTTTTTATTCATTCCCACTCATTTCAAGTTAACAAAATAATTGTTTCTGCAAGTATCAAGGATTGTGTCACACGAATATGTCCCATAGTAATACATAGTTCTGGATTGCCTTTAACACCTAGACAAGTAATTTAAGTCCTCTTAAGGTAAGATATAATGGATAGGAAGGCTTTTGAACCTGCTGCTAAAGAAAATCTTTGACACATAATGATTTGTATCTAAATATAGGGTGAGAAAAACACTAATGGTCTTTATGCTCATGGATTCGCTATATATAATATATATGCATCCTCCATCAAATAAAACTTTGTATATGCACACTTATTCTCACTGATTAAAAGCAATAATAAGATTATATTCTATCCTGCATGGAAAAGAAAAAGATTTTCTGCTTGAGATGCTTATTTAGCCAACTTGGTGTACTCCTCAAGGAATTTTAGAACTATACCAATTTACCATGTTATGTCTAACTGTCTAACACTAACAAAGTTTTGTAAAACATTTCATTTTACCGGCATGTGTTCAAGGAAGAACAGCAGATATGTTCTTACTGATTGTCTTGTTATGTTTTATCTTCGAACATATTGTTTCAGCAACAGAAATGTCCAGGGATATGATCAAGTTATATGAATTTTCTTCTCTCTCTGCTCTGTTCCTCGGTTTGTCCTCATATACACTAGCTTGTTCAATGACAAATTCCAGTCTAAAGTGTATTCACTCTCTTATCCTTTTTGTCTGCTCTTGATGGGCCAGTACAACATGAAAATGACATGCTAGATGTTGAACTAGAGAGCGAGTTTACAATTTACAGTGACTTTTGTGTGTTTTATTGTCTGAAAAATTGTTGTCTGGATCCATTGTATGTGAAGAAACTTTATGTCACTTGTCCTTGCATCATTGTTTGAGCATGCCTAGCATGTCTTAATAATTGCTTTTTTGCTTTCACTTTATAGTGTATAACTTTATTTAAGCACTCGTGTGTATCATTAGAAACCAAGTGTGCTATTGTGATGCCAATTATACCAGAATTACTTCCACAATGGAGCCCTCATGTCTTAATGCTTTACCATGATCTTTGTCCCATTATTATAGTAATTTGTCCTTATTGATAAAGCTACTCAGAAAAGCCCTCACACCTCGTGCGCAGGCAGAAAAAAACACATGAAAACTATCAAATAAAGCCATTCATTCAAAGATAAAAAGTGAGAAATTTGATAGATAGACACATCAAAGTTTTTACTCTGAAGGACCGAATAACCACTAAATATGGTTATTTGGTGGTGTTGTGAATAAACAAGTTGGTTACATATCACTTACAAACACACCAATTCACATGAGTGTAGGTGACAAATTTTCATGTGTGTGCAACCTTAGTCTACGTACACGCACACACACAAATGACAAGCTGCCACCAGCAACCAGAATAGATGTGTACTAGTAATATATGTGCATGTGATGCATAACTAGACTCCTTTTTTCTTGGAGTATATGATGTTTCTCTCTGAAGAATGAAAACCAGCGATAGATTATATATTGTATATTTCAAAGTTTGCAATGATCTACCTCAGTTAATTAGTAATTTTTGTTATTATTCTTTTCTTTACTTGACAGATCACTATGGCGTCGAGTGATTCATGTAGTCGACCCCATCTAGTGGGATAACGCTTGGTTGTTGTTGTATCCTTTTCTTTCAGTAACATTTTAAAAAGAAAAGGGAAAAAGCTTTAGTAACAGCGATTGTAGTTATAACTTGAAAATGAAAATTAATGTACCTCTATCTGGTTAATAATGTATGAATTTTATACCTTTTATTGGTGTGAGATAGCAAATAAAATTTTGTTTTTTTAGTACACTTTTTTTTTTAAAATTTCAATATGACATCAATTACCTAGTCCCCATGCTGATTTTCTTTTTCCCTTTCTATCTTTCTTTTTGGGTTGAAAATAGATAATTGCAGGGGATCCAGAGAGTGTGACAGAGACATGGATGAGTAATGTTTATAGTTATGGGATGGTAATTTGGGAGATGTTAACTGGTGAGGCAGCATATTCTGCATTCTCTCCTGTGCAAGCAGCTGTGGGCATTGCTGCTTGTGGCCTTAGACCTGAAATTCCCAAGGACTGCCATCAAAACCTAAAACACATCATGACAAAGTGCTGGAACAACACCCCTTCCAAACGTCCTCAGTTCTCGGAAATCTTAGCCATATTGCTGCGTCCAAATAACAACAATAGGTAAACTTAATGCATGCATATATATATATAGTGGCTTTGTGGAACCTAATCTGTATAGGAAAGTTATAAAGTTTATACATGAACATGAATTCTCATGTAAGGTTTTAAATTGCGGTTTGCGGCTGCAATGTCATGGTTTTTGGGGTCTTTGCGACTATGTTGCGATTGCAATTGTAGTCACATTTGTCCACAATTTTTTGTAATATCAAAGATCATAACGTAACCGCAAATGTAATTGTCATTGCAACTACGGTCCACAATTTAAAACCTTGGTCCCATGTTTATATAGCAGTAATGAAGATCTTGTACCATATCTCTTCATGGCATCACACAAAAAGAACCAAAGTGGGGGTATCTGTTGCCATTGTGTAAATGTCTTTGTTTTCATAATTCTAATATGTTCTCTTTTACAACACGCTTCACATTTATGAGGGTAACCACAGAGCATTATTATCTTGTGAAAACTGAAAACTAGTATAATTTTGTGTGGTCAATGGGTGCTAGCTCAGGTGGTAGCACTTAACATTTGTAGCCCCTGACACCCAATATAAAACCAACATATGACATGTCTTAGGGGCCAGCCAGTGTCTCACTTGTTGGTTCTTCTTTTGTTTGTTTCGTTGGTGGCTTTCCTAAAGGGATAAAAAATGAGGGTACCATTTGATTGTGTGTTTCTTTAGCGGTGAAAATGAAATAGAACAATGATACACATACACCCAAAAATATATCCACCCATCCAACACCTCTCATTTCTCTCTATCTCTCTCTAACTATCACATCACATATCACATTATTTTATCACTTTTCTCTCATCTCTCTCTTTCTCTCTCTAGTGGTAGATTGGGATTTAGGTGTCCACCAATCATTTTCCAATGAAATAATCCAACCTTTTCAGCTGCGAAGTGACACATTCCTGTTTGTGTCGGGCACCAAGCACGATTTTTACATATCTGCTCCCATGATCACATTGAGCTTTTGGAGAAGTTGAAAGGGAATTTATTAATGCAATATAAACCATGTTGTTATTATTATTATTTGCATGAATCATAATTCTGGAAAAAGTACTTTGAGCATGCTTCTCTTATTTAATAAGGATTATTGCGAGTAATTGAGCTTCATGGAAGAAAATTTGATAAAATTGAGTCAAAGGAATAAAATTAGCTTTTATAAAACTAAGAAGTTGAATATAAAGACAAAGCAATGTTCATTATCGTAAGACAATTATTCAATTCTTGAAGTTGTCCTATCGTTAATATTTCCAATGATGATAAATTATGCATATCACAAGATAATAAAACTGAATGATGGATGCCAATAATCATTTCATATAATTTGTTACTTCGATTGGACATTGTAACTAAAATCCAATGATAATAGTGAAACTATTAGATAAGTTATGTAACTTAGTACTCCGTGTTTTAGTCTTAAGAAAGTAGTTGTGCTTTTTTTTGGACAGCAAGAAAGTAGTTGTTGTATGAAATGCTTGTGAATATGATGAGAAATATGGATTGAATTCCAATTAGGCCATGTTTGGATTGACTTATGCAGAATTTATCTGAGCTTATTTACTGACATAAGTATTTGTCAGCGCTTGACCAAAAAAAAAAAAATTTGTCAGCGTGTTTGGCAGAGCTTATGACTAGTTCATAAGTTATTTTGGGCTTATTTTCATACGCTCCTCATAATAGTTTATCAAAACAACTTACGGCTTATATAAAATAAGTTTCATCATATTCTCTTTTCGATTATAAAAATAGCTTATACATAAGTGCTTATGTCATAAACACTTATGTCATAAGTGCTTAAATAAACTATTTATCTAAACAGACCCTTAGTCGATTTCGTTTTACGCCTGTTACATGTGTGCTCGTGATTGCTGGCTTGTGAGAATATGAGTATGCATTCCACCATTTCCTTTTACCAAAATTCACTCATTATATTTAATTACTCCCTTCAATTGTGCAATAATGGCACTTCAAATCTATTAAATTTAGATAAATTATTTTAAAGGATTTGATTATATTCCTCCGTTGATCTTGAGAATCAATCATGTTTTTATTGAGTTTAAACGTATACACCTTCACAAAATGGAAGCAAAGTCAAAACGAATTGAAGTGTCAAAAATATCATCCCAGAATCCAATAGTATGCTTTTCTAAACAAGAAAATTTAATAGTAAATTTCGTCAGTGGGCATCTAAAAAGAAGGAGAAATTTGGATGAGAAAGTAAAGTGTCCAAAATTCTAAAGTGGAATGGCTCTACCATGGTTTGGCCGTTTGAAACTTTGAAAAAGGAAAGCCTTTGCAGTTTGCATAACAAAAAAGGGAAAGCCTCCACTACAGTATTGTTAACAATGTGCATGTTATCTCGTATTATGATAAGGTAATTAAAAAAGAGTAAAAGAAGCATAAATTCCACCAGAACGAAAAGAAGGAGATTCCTTCTTGCTCGTTTCACAATCATTTGATAATGTATTTTTGAGCTTGTATTGAGAATATCATCCTTGCTGTATAAAAAAAAGAAAAAGAGAATATCATCCTTGGATTTTGGGTCTTCTGTTTAAAGATTATCGATTGATTAGTGATGTTTTGTAGTTGAGCTTATGCATTAGTTCCTTTGACTGCATTAGTTTTTTTTTTTCAATTCATGATGTCACGTTAGATAAGTAAAATATGTAATAGATATTTAGGTATTTAAGTCCGTTAGCTATGCCAACATTTAATTTAACAGAGGGAGTCATAAGGTGATTTGAGGGAGAGACATAAGGATTGAAGTGATATGAAAGTCATGAGTTCAAACCTCTTTTACTACATTTGCCTATTTAAAAAAAAATATTTAACTTAACAAAATCAGTTAAAGGGACTAAATGTGACATATTTACAAAAAGGGGACTAAAAATGAAAATGACTAAAAAATTATAGATCAAAAACATATTTAACCCTTATAGATTTTAGGCAAAATTATATATTTGGTCTGGTAACTTAATTATTTTTTCAATTTAATCCCTTATTTTTTTTGTAACAAAGTAGACCTTTAATTTTTTTCAATTACTTTTTCACCATAAAAAGAAAAGTAATGACTTTAGAAAATTTAAAAAAAAATTAAAATTTCTTCCCCAAACCAACATAAATATTGTTTGTAAAGCCTAGCACAAATGGTTAAATCCATCTTGCGATATTAGGTTAGACAAGATTAGATTCCCGATTGAGGCATTTTGTGTGTATGTGTGTGTTTACCATTTCTACTAGATAAAAAAAAAACCCAACATAAATACAGCTGTGTTCAAACAAAAACAAAGAAAAATATGTGCTTCTAAATATTTTTCTCATAGTCGAAAATAATTATGTATGGAATCCTTGATTTTCAATTAAATTGCCTTGCCGAGATTCACATTTATCAGAAATTATTTAAAATTAAAAAGTTCATAAAATATAGGCAAAATTATATCGTTAGTCTTTTAACTTAATTTGTTTTTTTAATTTGATCATTTATCTTTTTTTTAATAAAATAGTCTCTTATGTTTTGAAAATAAGTCCAAATAGTCATTTTGTAACACAATCAAGCATTTATACTAGTTGAAATAGGCAGCAAAATGTTTGAATAGATCAAAATAGACCAAAATTAAGCTATGTGGACAAAGATAGAGACAATATGCATATATGTGACAATGAAAAAGTAAATGATAATAACATAATGTACCAATTTGAAGCAAGAAAAAAGTTATGAGACTAAATTAAAATAAACAATTAAGTTAAAGGACCAAATGACTAATTTAGCCTAAAATATATTTAATCACAACTTAATTTTTCTAGGAATAATATACGATATTTTCGATAAAACTTTATTTCTATTCATATTGGAGTTTGTCGCAACCGGACTCGGGGAGGGGTAGTGCCCTCCCCTGGCTCAAGACTTGGTCAGAGACGAGGCCTATGTCGGTCGGGAGGCGTGGGGAAACGATGGCCTTTATTTGCAGGAATCATTTCGTGACTCCATTTGGAACTAGACATTTTCAGGGCTAGCCCAACCTAAAACACATCAGGTCAAGCCGAGTCTAAATTATTTACAATGAAAAATAGCTTAAAACATTAAAAAAATGCATAAAATGTGAGTTCGGCCTAACTCAATAGATCCATTGGGCCGCGCCAAAATAACTCGATTTCTTTCAAATCTGTAATTTACGAGTATAATGTAGCCTAAAACACAGGTCCATCAGGCTGAGCCATCGGGCTAGGCCAAAATTGACATCTCTAGGAATGAAAAATGAGAGTTGAATACAAATTGAGAATTAAAAGTTAAGAGAGGTTAAAATGAATTTAAAAAAATAATTTTTAAATTTAAAAAATGGCTACGAGGACTACAAAGGATATATTGCCAAAAATTAGAGACTAAAAAAGAATTTTTTTTTAAGAACTAAAAACAAATATTAAAATATTTACAAGGGATTAAAAATATATTTAACTCTAAACAAATATTGGATCTAAGTGTTTATAAGTTTGTCAATGAAGGAAGATAATTCAATAACTCTATAACTTATTATTTTCTCATCTTCACACAAAAGCTATGAATATAGCAATGGATTTTTAATATTTATTAATAAATTTATATTTTCAGATTTCTTTTATAATTTTGCATCAAATAAATCATTTTTTTATTCTCCACTTATTGTAGAGTAGCCATATCTATCCTGTGGGTACGAGTTAGAAACCTTTTTTTTTCTTTTCATTATCATGTTTCTAGAGAAATAAATAAAATAAATAACATCTATGTATTATATTTGTTTATGCCATTTATTTTTTTTAAAAATATAATAATAAAAAAAATAAAGAGAATCCCAATTATGTGCGTATAGGATAGTACTATGTTTTTATTTTTGCCCAAAACAATAAACTCGACGTCGTGTTTCAAACGGCAACGTGGCATGTACTCGTCCCAGAGGATTAGCACTTTTGTCCACACCGATTCCATTATCACATAACAGGCCCCACACTGCACTCTCTCTCTCTCTCTCTATCTCTCTTTCTCTCTGAGACAGACAGAGAAGAAGTAAAAAAAATGGTAGCAAGTGAAGAGAAGCAAAACCCAATCCACCAATGCCAGTCTCCCAACACCAAAGCCCTAGGCAGTAAAACTAATTGAACTACACATTCTTGTGCAAATCCATAAATACCCCTCACTCTTCTCTCTTATAACCAAAAACACCCCCTCTCACTCCTCAACAAATAAGAAAACACCAAACCTTCTCGCTTATTTTACCTCCGATTCCATTCTTTCCTTCTCGCAAGTTCCAATCGGTACGTTCCCTCCCTTCAATTCCACCTCCTTTCTAGATTCATCTTCCTTTTTTTTATTTTGTTGCCTTCATTGTTCTGTACTCGAATCACGTGCCAGTTAGGGTTTTGGATTTATCCTTTTCATCATTTCCTGCTTAATGTCTCGGGATCTTCTTCTCGATTATGATTCTAACTTGATTGTTTTTGTTTTTGTGTTTGGTTTAATCTCGATGGTGCAATTTCGTCGCGTGTTCAGCAGCTTACTGCACTATATGCTTCCTAGAAAGAGAGCTAGCGAAGGAGGAGTGGTTGTAGAAGAAGACAGTGACACCACCACCACCATCGCCAACAACAACAACAGCACAGGTGCTGCGGCGTCGTTTCACAAGAAGGCTCGGATCAGCTGCTTGGCTGCTTGCTCGCGTGAATCGGCGGTGAACGAGAGCGACCGGAGCTTCGGTAGCGGCGGCGGCGGCAACAGCAACAGAAACAGCAACAGCAACAGCGCCGGGAATTCGACGATCGGAGGAGTGTCGTCATCGGCTATGGCTTTGGGCGATTCCAACCCGTCGGAAATTGACGAGGATCTGCACAGCCGTCAGCTGGCTGTGTATGGCCGCGAGACCATGAGGAGGCTCTTTGCGTCTAGTGTCCTTGTTTCGGGGATGCAGGGACTTGGTGTTGAGATTGGTAATTGTTTCTTCCAAACACACTCTTTTTAACTAACTGCTTTGTCTTGTGTTGATATTTATTGCGTGGATAGCTGTGGGGATTACTTGTTCATTTTATCTGTGATAATTTGCGGTTTATAGGAGACTGCAGGGTTTATGGATCATGCAGTCGCATAACCAAATCCTAAATTAATTGGATTTGGTAATCCGGGATGGAAAATACTGGCAATAGTTTCTCCTCCCGCCTCGGAGCTTTCACCTCTCTTTTGATTAAACAATTGTTTATTGTTGTTAGTGGGTTATAATTTGGTCCTATATTCTCCTGTGTCAGCTAAAAAGTAAACTTCACTGAAAACTGATTTGTTATACGTGCTAGTAAATTTCACTGAAAATTGATTACCAGTTGCTCATATTAAGTCTTACATACAAGCTTTATATCGTTAACTTGGGATATTAATTTGCTGGATGTACATGTATGTATGTATGCCTAATTGGGAAACCTTGCCGAAGGTCATCACTTATTCCCTATTCAATTTAGACTAATTAATCAAGAAAGTTTTTAAATACATAATGCAGTTTGAACCGTTTTATTTGTCTTGTGATTTGATTTTTTTGATGGTTTCATGATATAGATTCAAATATGCCAGCTCAAATACCTGATCATGCCGTTTGGATTCTAACAAAGTTTACTACCTGCAGCAAAGAATCTCATTCTTGCTGGTGTCAAATCTGTAACCTTGCACGATGAAGGGACTGTGGAGTTATGGGACCTGTCTAGTAATTTTGTGTTTTCAGAAAATGATCTTGGTAAGAACAGGGCAGTGGCTTCTGTTAGTAAGTTGCAGGAACTCAATAATGCAGTGCTTGTACTAAGCTTGACAACTAAGTTGACAAAAGAACAACTTTCTAATTTCCAGGTACTGCTACGCTTGCTCTCTACTTTTTATGTTTAGGAACTTCAGTTTGCTTGTTTTTTTTTTTTGGTTAAATGCATTTATATGCATATCTGCTATATATCAAGTGATTACGTATGTACTTTGGACTGTTTTGATGTCCGTGGAACTGTGGGAAATGATTTTCCTTATGCATGCCTTGATAGTGAACTGATAACTTGTAAGCATGCATTGTTATTTGCATTCCGATGTCATCTGTTTCAAAGCTTACTTGTGCTACAGTTATTTGTGGATCCATATCAACTACAAAATCTGGTGATTGATAATGAGTGAATAATATTATGCCATTGCAAAAATTAAACATGATTATGCTGTAAATACAGAGCCAATGTTTCACATGTCTTACATGCTATATGCTATATTGCTGCCATACTTTTATTGGGCTTTACATTTGCACGAATTATTTGCTGATGTCTTATTTTTACTTCTAACTTTATACGTCATACTTTGGCAGTAAGTCAATTGTCATGCATGTATCATTCATAAAGGAGTAATATTTTAATTCTTGGATTCGGATATATAATTTGTTGATTAATTTTACATGTTACTTTTTTTATATTGCAGAAATTTTGAAAAGGCACAATAACCACATATTATTGTCAAGTGAATATTTTTGTTGCTATATAATGTAGACATATTTTCTTGTAAAATTTGAAGCTAATGGGAAGTTTTTCTTGCTTAATTAAAATGAGGTATATGCACGTAATTCTTAAGGTTTGTGGTAGTTGTGATGTGATATTACATGTTCTGTGGTATCTGGCATGAATGTTGGCAATAAAATGTGATCAGAGACAACTAATTGCATCTGTTACCATATTATTAGTTGCATACTGTTTCTCATCAAAAATTGATTCTGATGCTTTTTTATTGGGAAAAATGTAAAGTGAAATAACATTACTCTACCATAGCTCAATTAATAAATCCATGTGAGAGCAGCAAGTTTGAATTGACTTGACCATTTCAGTAAATTTTGTTCTTTTCGTGAATTGTATAATGCTGAAGTGTGATATAACACTCAGATTATGTATGCTTGTTAAGGGTGTATTTTAATGTAAACTTTGCCTGCTTATCAGCGACCGTAATCCATTTTTTTCTGACTTATTTGGATAAATTTACATTTGTTCATTTTACTGTTTTGTAGGCTGTTGTTTTCACTGAAATCAGTCTCGAGAAAGCCATTGAGTTTAATGATTACTGCCACAGTCATCAACCTCCTATTTCTTTTATTAAAACTCAAGTTAGAGGCCTTTTTGGTTCTGTGTTTTGTGATTTTGGGCCCGAGTTCACTGTTTTTGATGTTGATGGGGAGGAACCACATACTGGTATAATTGCATCCATCAGCAATGACAACCCTGCTCTAGTATCTTGTGTTGATGATGAGAGGCTTGAGTTTCAGGATGGAGACCTTGTTGTATTCTCTGAAGTTCATGGTATGAAAGAGTTGAATGATGGAAAGCCAAGAAAGATTAAAAATGCTAGAGCATATTCATTTACTCTTGAAGAAGACACCACAAACTATGGTATGTATGAAAAAGGTGGTATTGTTACACAGGTCAAACAACCAAAGGTTTTGAACTTCAAACCACTCAGGGAAGCACTTAGTGATCCAGGTGATTTTCTTCTAAGTGATTTTTCTAAGTTTGATCGCCCACCTATACTGCACTTGGCATTCCAGGCGTTGGATAAGTTCATTTCTGAGATAGGTCGCTTCCCTGTCGCTGGTTCAGAGGATGATGCACAGAAACTTATTTCTATTGCCGGTAATATTAATGGAAACTTAGGTGATGGAAGATTGGAAGATGTGAATCCAAAACTTTTACGGCAATTTGCCTTTGGTGCTAGAGCAGTATTGAACCCAATGGCTGCCATGTTTGGTGGAATTGTAGGACAGGAGGTTGTCAAGGCATGCTCTGGGAAATTTCATCCACTTTTTCAGGTAAGTAATATTTCTTGCTAATCATTATATCTGCTGGTATTTTGAAATATTGTGTGTGGTGAGTGTGAGCCCATATGAAAGTCTTTTTTCCATAATATTGCTCCCCAGTTAGTTTGCCATTTGGGTTTTGTGTGTTAAATTTGCTGTTTAGGTTTATATTTTGAGAACTCTGC
Organism: Glycyrrhiza uralensis; assembly: GCA_030159175.1. Classification (NCBI taxonomy): domain Eukaryota; kingdom Viridiplantae; phylum Streptophyta; class Magnoliopsida; order Fabales; family Fabaceae; genus Glycyrrhiza; species Glycyrrhiza uralensis. Next base: position 8,332,039 of record BRZY01000006.1, read on the forward strand.
ATCTTCTATTGTTTCCTGTAAAATTAACTTCGTAGGCATAATTATGTTTTAAACATAGAAAACCTCTATCTGATCTTGAATCTTAGGAAAAAAGCTTCCCATCATTTTGAGCAGGGCCCTTTGTTGAACCTGATTCTTAGAATAAATGAAATTTGATCTTGACTATCACTTGATTGTTTGGATTTTGGACCTTTTTTATAATCTGTGGTTCGCCTAGCATTCAAGTATTGTATGTTAATCCCTCTCTCTCTCTCTCTCTCTCTCTCTGTACAACAATCTTTGTCTAAAAGTAATGCATAGTTGCATACCATTACCATGAGGCAATATCGTAATCATGGTAGTCAAACGGGATTCAGATTGTAAAATCATATGATATGATTTTACCATTTTGATCCCTGCCAATGACTCAAGTCGCTCCTAAAATCGCAGCCATGGTGGAATTGTTTTGAAATTGAGATTTGAATCTTAAAATCGCTATAATCGTGCAATTTTACTATTTCCAGAAACTGAACCAATTTTAAGTTTTATGCCTTCTAAGTTGTAACTTGTCAAAAACTTGATGTGTTGTTTACTTTGTTTGGGAGCTTTTTTACTACTTTATGGGTTATGGCTTGTGAATATGAAGCATGACATTTATGGAATATGGATTTATGTAATATGGAAAATGGGTTAATGTGCTAATATGCATATATATATGAATATGAATTTATATACATATAGCATATGTATATTAATTTTGTAAAATCTTACGATTCGATTTACGAGTTTTAATCCCTTTCCCGAGTTAAGTTAAAATCCCGATTTTGACTACCTTCTCATAAGTGTTTAAGCTCTTAAAAAGTTTATGCTTTGGTATACACACCAAGATTTGACCAATTGGATATTCGTAGACAGTAGACACAGATTGGTTTAAATCCTTCTATTCTAACATTTTCTTGGACAGGGGGATGTTATTTCTTTTTTCTTTCCCAACAGTCCCAAGATATATTGGGATAATGGATATAATGGCTTTGCTTAGTTTTTAAAAATAGCAAGAGTCTCAAGTCTATTGGCCAATATCATGTTTTATATTTTTCTCTTTCCCTTCTCCTAATTGTTTCTTGTGGTTGTGGTTTTAACTTCTGTTCCTCTTCTGACCTCTGCAGTTTCTTTACTTTGACTCCGTGGAATCACTCCCGACAGAACCATTGGATCCTAATGATTTAAAACCAGTAAATAGTCGTTATGATGCACAGATTTCAGTTTTTGGACAAAAGTTACAGAAGAAATTGGAGGATGCTAAAGTGTTTGTTGTTGGATCTGGTGCATTGGGATGTGAATTTTTAAAAAATCTTGCCCTAATGGGAGTTTCCTGTGGAGGTCAGGGGAAGCTGACAATTACTGATGATGATGTCATAGAGAAAAGTAACCTAAGCAGACAGTTCCTCTTCCGTGATTGGAATATTGGCCAGGCTAAGTCTACAGTTGCTGCTTCAGCTGCTGCATCTATAAACCCTTGTCTGAATATTGAAGCTCTGCAAAACCGTGTTGGCCCTGAAACTGAAAATGTGTTTCATGATACCTTCTGGGAAAACTTGAGTGTTGTGATTAATGCACTAGACAATGTGAATGCAAGACTGTATGTTGACCAGAGGTGCTTGTATTTTCAGAAGCCACTTCTTGAATCTGGAACTCTTGGAGCTAAATGCAATACCCAAATGGTCATTCCCCACCTAACAGAAAACTATGGTGCCTCAAGAGATCCACCTGAGAAACAGGCACCAATGTGTACTGTACACTCATTTCCACACAACATAGACCACTGCTTGACATGGGCTCGATCTGAGTTTGAGGGTTTGCTTGAGAAAACTCCTGCTGAAGTAAATGCATATTTATCTAACCCAAGTGAATATACTAATGCAATGAGGAATGCTGGTGATGCTCAAGCAAGGGATAACTTGGAGCGTGTTCTTGAGTGCTTGGACAAGGAGAAGTGTGAGACTTTTGAAGATTGTATTACTTGGGCTAGGCTAAAGTATGTCGTTTGATTATATATGGTTGTTTATGTCCTCTCGTACTAATGTTGAGGGTGCATATTTGTTTTTTTGTACGTCCTACACTCAAACATAGTTTTTGTTCACAGGTTTGAAGATTATTTTGCTGACCGAGTGAAGCAGTTAGTTTATACTTTTCCTGAAGATGCTGCAACTAGTACTGGAGCTCCTTTCTGGTCTGCACCAAAACGATTCCCTCATCCACTGCAGTTCTCCTCCTCTGATCGGAGCCATCTCCAGTTTGTGATGGCAGCTTCTATACTACGAGCAGAAACATTTGGTATCTCTGTCCCTGACTGGGTGAAGAACCCTGTGAAGTTGGCTGAAGCTGTTGACAGAGTGATAGTACCTGACTTTCAGCCTAAGAATGATGCAAAAATAGTGACAGATGAGAAGGCCACCAGTCTCTCTACAGCTTCGGTTGATGATGCAGCTGTTATTAATGATCTAATCATCAAGTTAGAGAGGTGCCAGTCAAATCTGCGACCAGGATTCAGGATGAAACCAATCCAGTTTGAGAAGGTATATTTTTCTCATTGAGTTTTTGTTGACAGAATTTTTACCATGATGCTCTTAGTCGCTTTCTTAATTGAATTTGGTAGTTTCAATTGGGAATTTTTGAGGTTTGTACTTGCTTAGAATAGGATTGTGGCTTTACTTATTTTAATTTTAATTTATTTTCACCATAACTTAGAAATTGCCTTTCTTCTGAATTGCAGGATGATGACACAAACTACCATATGGACATGATAGCTGGACTTGCCAACATGAGGGCACGAAATTACAGCATTCCTGAAGTTGACAAGCTCAAGGCCAAGTTTATTGCTGGACGGATTATTCCAGCCATTGCAACCTCAACTGCCATGGCCACTGGGCTTGTCTGCCTGGAGCTATACAAAGCTTTGGACGGAGGGCACAAAGTCGAGGACTACCGGAACACATTTGCCAACTTAGCACTGCCTCTCTTCTCCATGGCCGAGCCAGTTCCACCAAAGATCATCAAGCATCAAGATATGAGTTGGACTGTTTGGGACAGATGGATTCTGAGAGAGAACCCTACTCTCAGGGAGCTTCTTGAGTGGCTGAAGGCAAAAGGTTTGAATGCTTATAGTATTTCTTGTGGAAGTTGTCTGCTCTATAATAGCATGTTCCCCAGGCACAAAGATAGAATGGACAAAAAAATTGTGGATTTAGCAAGGGAAGTAGCTAAGGTGGACATCCCTTCATACCGTCGTCACTTGGACGTTGTTGTGGCATGTGAGGATGATGAGGATAATGACATTGACATCCCTCAAATATCCATTTATTTCCGTTAGGTTGTTTTCATCCTATCAGGTGTAATATCTCAAACTTATCTTTAGTTAGAAAGAAGACAGAATGTTCGACTTTACTGTTCCAAATTCGCAATGGCTACACACAAGGTGACACTATATTTATCATCTCACAGTTCATATATGAACTATAAAGCAACTTTCGTTCCATGTATGTTATATCATTTGTTTGTTTTTGCCCTTTTTTCTATTTCAATTAACCCTTCCCTTGTTTCTTGAGATGGGGAATTGATGGTATATGTCTTCTGCATTCCATCTCTTTTAGTTATAATATTTCTCGGCTACTGGTTTATAGTAGGAAATGTGCTTAATTGAATTGCTCTTGGCTGCACTCGTATTTTCAATTGAAAGAAGCGAGAAGAAAATAAAAATTGCAAGAAAAATGAGAGAAAAATAGTTATTTTTTTCTTCTGTCAATTTATTAAGAAAAACTGTGAAAGGTTATGATATCTGCAATCTGATGTTGGGGGAGGATGAATGAATATTGTTAATTATGATTTAATCCTTTGAAGAATATCGGTTTATTCGGATAGAGTATTGCACCATTGCCTACCACTGCATGAAGAGGACCCCTGGAACTACATCCATACCGGTGCCTGCTTTCTCTGTGTCGAGGCTTTGCAGCCGCTGCTTGCTTCGTTTACGTGTGGCCCTCGTCGAGGAAGTCAAGAAGATCATACTCAACAAGCTCCTCATTGTGCAGCAGCAGATTCATCATTTTTGTTAATTGTTGCCTTCTGATCTTAGCATTGAATCATGAGAAGCTCGAACATCCACCATCAAGTTCTGCAGTGACATCTGGCCATATCTTTCCCTTGGGATAATCATGGGTTGGACTTGGATCAACCCAACCCAACCCAACACGAGGGGGGAAAATCGGGTTGTATTCTTTAGAACTGTTAGATCAGGTCAAGCATTGGGTTCACCAAATAATAGAATTAGATTTTAAATTTAATATTGAAAACTAATTTAATTCAATATAAATTGAAATTTTATACACAATTTTATATATAATTTTATGGTGGCTTTTAAAGTGAGAGGCCTTACAATGCCCTCACCAGTGAGGAAGTGATTATGTCCATTAGATATATTATTATTTAAATTAGTGAATGAGATTGATCCAATTAATTTATTAATAACCTGTAAAAACAGGTTTATAGTAAAATGCAAAAACATGTCCAATATTTAACTATTATTACAAAATGATGATAAATCTCATAATATTCATTTGAATTGAATCACGGAAACCCACACCCTCATGCTTCACCCGAATCCTCCAGCACTCCTTGCCAACACAATCGATTCCCCTCCTTACTCCACCCCATACTCCCATGGCAGTATATTAACCAATATATATAATTAATAACTATTTTATATATTTCTTACCTTCCTAATATATAGTATAATTTTATTTACAAGTTTGGGTAGTTACTGCAGCTAACATGACCAAATTAAAAGTTTTTGTTTATTAGAAACTAAAATTTTGAATAAAAAGTAGAAAAGCTTTGCACTTGCATTGCATTAACATTAGACGCTGGTGGGACAGAAACAAGGCAACTCAGAGGGAACCAAAGTTTATCATTGACAAATTGCAATGAAGTTGATAAGTTCCAAGCCAGAAGGAATCGGGGGTGGCTCGCATCATCAGTTCGCCTCCTCTGCCTCTAAAATCGAACCCCTATTAAATCAAGCACTATGAGTACCTGGGACGACATTGTTTGGCCGGAGAACCGCCGTCCCGACCCTTCCATCCTTTGCTTCAGCGCGGCCCTCCGATGGGAACCCGCCCACAAACCCCTGTTTCAATTAACGTTAATTAGAATTTCAACTCAATAGACTCTAGATTCATGGTTTTTTTATTTTTTAAATACACAAAAGTTACCATTGTTCAGATTCATTTTTTATTGAATGATGGATTTGGTCAATCTTCATTTGATTATCTGATTTCTTGAGTTGATGGGTCATTTTTCTGCGTGTAAAGACTCAATTGATAGCAGAACCGGAATGAGGACCCCACTTGCCAACAACCCATGATCCTCCTGGGAATCCAGAAAATTGTGGGAGTTAGAGAGAAGAAAGGCAACGAAGGAGACGGTGAAAGCAACGCAATACTGATCCACCGCCTTGGTATCTGGGCGGCTCAAGAATCTCTCGTTTCTGTGTTTTTTTGGCTGAGTCAGATAAAACCCTAATTCCACCCAATCTCTATTGTAGGCGACCTAGTGCAGAGAAACATAATAACCTTAAAGCTGGACTACTTTGCAATTTTACTTATTTTTACATATTTGGCACTACACATATTAATATTACATACCACACTCCGTGTTACTTGCTATAGTTGGTTAATTCGTCCACTCATAGGTGAGGGTCTTGCAAGGTCTCTCACCTTAGAAGCCACCTAATTTTATTACATACTCATAGTTTTATATATTTAATTTATGACTTAAATATATTTTTGTTCCCTATAATATATGGGTGTTTTATTTTTAGTCCTTATAAAAAAAGTCAAATGCTTTTAGTCCCTATAATATTTTTTTTTTGCTTTTAGTTCTTTAAGTAAGTTGACCGTTGATGTGTCCCATTTTGAGTCCAATCAACACGCCTACGTCGCCAAAAATACTACCACGTAAGATGCCACATCGGTCCCTCTCTCCTCCCTCCTCCTTCCCCACCTCCCCCCAACCTCCTTCCTCCACCCCCACTACCTCCTTCCCCACCTCCCCCCAACCTCCTTCCTCCACCCCCACTACCTCCTTCCCCACCTCCCCCCAACCTCCTTCCTCCACCCCCCACTACCTCCTTCCCCCTCCCTCCTCCCTTTCCTTAAAGAAAGAAAAACAGGCCATCGTCCAGCCTCTAATAAAACAGAAAAGAAAATGAAAAATAAATGTGAAAAAAAGTGGGGGGCGTGAAATTATGGGTCACAGACCCCAATCTCCAAAATACACAAGTAGAAGAGAAATGGTGGGACTAGAGAGAGCACAAATCAACCATGGCTATGACTTCCTCCTCCAAGGACCGCGAGAACTTCGTCTAAATTGCCAAGCTAGCCGAGCAAGCTGAGTGCTACGACGGTTCTCTTTCTCTTCCTCTCTCTCTATCTCTCCTTTGATGTTCACTATGAACACTGATTCTACTTCCCTCATTTTAATTAGCTCCATTTCATTTTCTATCACGTTTTTAGCAACTTCTGCAACTACCCACTTTCTCATTTTTCTTATTAGTGTTTGTTCTGATAAAGTTTCAATTTTTCCAAAAAAAAATAAAGTTCACATTTTCCCACTTCTGCATAGACCTTTTACGTTAATTTTTGTTACTTTACATGCCCACACCATCATCATCTGAATTATTGGGAAAAATGGAAAATGAAATGAAAATTTTCTGGATTCATAATAGTGTGTATTCTGCAATGTGTGTTTGGAATTGATTCAGGGTTTTGAGTGTGCAGAAATGGTGGATGCCATGAAGAAGGTGGTGAAGATGGACGTGGAAGAGAGAAACTTGTTCTCTGTTGGGTACAAGAAGGAGGAGGGGGTGGACATGGGGGAAGGAGGAGAGAGAGGAGGGGAGAAAGAGAGAGAGAGAGAGAGGAGGGAGGAGGAGGAGAGAGGGGACTGACATCGCATCCTACGTGATAGTGTTTTTGGCCACGTAGGCTTGTTAATTTGGCTCAAAATGAGACACATCAAGTGTCAACTCACTTAAAACACCAAAAACAAAAAAATATTATAGAGACTAAAAACGTGACTTTTTTTACAAAGACTAAAGGCAAAACACCCATATATTATAGAGACTAAAAATATATTTAAGCCTTAATTTATTTATAGTTACAAAATTACAACACAACTTATACTTATTTATAAAAATTAGATTTGAGTAAAATAAGTTTTTTAAGTAAATATTAGAGTAAAAGAATATATAAATTAAAAAAACAATATATTAGATTATAAATTTTCATTAATATGAGTTGACATTAAATAAAAGAGTTAATTGTCATTTTGGCCCCTAAAATTGTAATACAGTCTCACTTAGGTCTCTGAAACTAACAAAAAGACAATTTAGTCTCTGAAATTGTAAAACGTCGGTCAAATTAGTCCCTAAAACTGTAAAATAACGGTCAAGTTAGTCCGTCATTTTACAATTTTAGGGTTTAACTTGACCAACGTTTTATAATTTCAGGAACTAAATTGTCTTTTTGTTAGTTTCAGAGAGGTAAGACTGCTTCATAATTTCAAGGGCTAAAATGACAGGTAACTCTAAATAAAATTATAGAACTACATAAGTTCTTTTTTTAAAATTTTAGACTTGAAATGAACTGTATTTTTTGGCAACATGAAATGAACTGTATTGATATTAGTTATGTTATTACTCATGATATGAAATGTATTATATTTGTATTGTATACTTCAAAATTAATTTACTACCTTCTCAAAAAAATTAAAACAAAAAACTTGATTCAATTTAAATCGTTTTAGATTAGATTGGATTTAAATTTATTTTATTTCATTGTATAATTTTCAATTTCATATTATATATGTAAACAAAATCTTAAGATAATTGATAAGGAAAAATCACGTCAAAAAAAGGAAAAATAGAAAATTTTCAATAAAATTAAATATTTATTATGCTAAAGACACAAATATTATTTAATATTTTTAATACCAACACTTTAATCTGACCATAAAAATGTCGATTAATTCGTGTCGATGCCACCAAATGTCATGGAATGTTACACCCAAATCAAGAAAAACACAATGTTGGTTTGTTCACATGATCAGTTTTAAAATGGAAAGGGCATTTATCGAAACTGTTTGTTCAATGTTAAATCAATCACAAACAAAACAATTGCATGTGCATGTGGGTTTCCTTCATTGATCCTTTTCCATCCTGTTTCTTCCGCTTTTATCTTTGCCTCCATCCATGTGAAACTTTTCAGAATCCACTCACTTTGGTAGTAGTGGTCGTGGATTAATGCGATGATTGCGGTTTGAGAAGTCCAACCTTTAATTTATAGAAAAATTAATTTTATTTTATTTTATTTTTATTTTTTATATATTTAAAAATGAAAAAAAAACTCTTAAATCGTCTTTCTTAAATAGATATATACTTTTAGAAAAATTTAAAAAAATTATTATTTATAAAACTCACATTATAAATATTTATGAAAATTTTTATCAAAATAGCTAGGCTTAAAACCTTCAACTTTTCTTTGGATGTCATTGATGAGGTACTGTTCCTGTTCCGATGTATCGTAACATATGGTCCTAGTACCACATGGACAATTTCTTAAACTGACAAAGGTGAAAATAATAACGAACAATTAAGGACATATTAAACCACAAAAGCTTAGGATAAATTGTGCTTTATCTCCTGTAATTTCACTCCTTACGAAATTACTTTTTCAAATTTTTTATCATTTCATTTTCATAATTTTGATTGAAGTTAAGAATATTAATTTTCTTTGAAAAAGGAAAATAACAAGAATATTAATTTTTCAATTAACTTTAATGATAAGTACTCTATATTTTTATAACCTACTTACCCAATTTTTTTTTCAGGAATAATATTCACAATGACGATAACTTTATACAATAGGTTGAGAAACTACTATTAAACCACAAGGAAGAAAATATTGTAATTAATATTAAATTTAATTTAAGAGTTAAAAATGATAAAATAAAAGGAATTATTTGAATCAAAAAAAGTAAAATTATGCTGGATAAAATGTGATTTAACAAAAAATTAAACTTAATTAATAATGGACATAGTTATCTATGCCATTTTTTGTTGCTGGTGCATACGAGAGGGAGAAGTACAAGAGAAATAAAAACTACATATCTAGCTAGCAGGGTAGAGTGGCCTCTGCAGCTATATATATCAACCTTGAGAAGATGGCTAGGGTTGCTGGGAAAAGGAGGGTTATTTAAGCTCCATGCCTCCATGTTGGTGAAATCATAATGGAGATAAATTCCAATTATGATTAGTTCAGTCTTAATCGGTGTTTGTTGGACATATATAGATAGGATATAGGAATAGGATGGTGCACGTAATTGTCAATTAAAGAAAGCTTATGGCTTCAAAAAACCATCTGGCGCTCAAGTCATTATCGCCATGATTGAGTGAGCAATGATACAATTAAATTAGAATATGTACAATTATTTTTGTATTTCAAATTAATGCAAACAAATTCAATTGTTAACCCATCGTTGTCTTTTTCTTAAGGGGGGCGGGGGGAATTGAGAACTCTTATCCTTTATGTTTCGTTTCAATAAAATTATCATTAGTGATCAAAAAGGAGTCATGATATATCATTAAAGAGCTCTTAAGTTGCAGATCTAATCTAAACTCCATATTATCTAAATTATATCATAATGTCACATGAATGATCAAAAGCAATGCAAAATTTTTATTCAAAAATAAATAAATTTATATATATATATATATTAAATTTATGAATAAATGTCATTTTTATAATAATAATTTTCACTTATTTAACAATAATATTGTAATTTTATTTAAAAAAGCATATGTTTTATGTCATAAAAAGTCACTTATCATGTCACAATTAATTTAGCAAAAAACATTAAAAAAATTCTTAATTATAATATAATGACCTACCCTGTCAAAGGCGATCTATAAATATTATAGGTAGCAAAATAAAATAACAAGGAATAAAAGCAAAAATTTCTATCACGGAGATGATAAACAATTTCATTTTTAGAGACAAAAACCGAATAATGACATATTTGTAAGGACTAAAAATATATTTAAATCTTATAAAAATGATACATGAATTTACACAATTATATGATAATGTGAATTATTACCTTTTGTTAATCAATGTGAGATAATGAAATAATTCTTAAGAGAAAAAACAGGGTGCTCTTGTGTAAATTGTTATCGTTTTTGTTGGGTACCATGACATTGACAAGAGTATCATCCGATTACTAATACAGAGATTAATCTCATTCGGTACCTTGACTGCATTTAGACTATTCCTCCCAGCTTGGGAGATTATTCTTAAGGAAAAAATAGGGTGCTCTCACCCTCGTCCAATCATATTCTATTATATTAATCAATAGGGTGCTCTCACCCTCATCCAATCATATTCTATTATATTAATCCCATCTCATAACAATAATTTTAAAATATTTACACAAAATCTATTTAGTGAGAATGTGTAAAACTTATTTGGGTTAAATATATTTTTCGTCTCTCATTTATCATTAATGTTCGATTTTAGTCTCTCATTTTCAAAACTCATTTTTTAGTCTCTCAGTTTTGAAAACTTGTCACTTTTAGTCCATCAACAATAAAACTTAGTCCCTCAAAAATAAAATGCGTCTTTTTAGTTCATCATTTTTGAAAAATTGTCACTTTTTGTCCCTGGGGCCATATTTTAAATTTGAAAAGTATTTTTAAATTTATACTTTGACCCCTCCTAAAGCCCGATGTTCACCTTAACTCGTTTTTTCGTTCTCCTCCTCCTCCACTGATGCACCGCGGCCCCCCATCCCCGGCGCGGACAAGTGAGGTTGCGCACAATGGCAGGAAGGGAGGGGGCCACCGCGATCACACAGGGAGGAGAACGAGAGAGAAGCCACATCTCATGGCGGCTTCGAGGGAGATGGTGGCTTCGAGGGAGGACTTTGAAACTACTCCTAGCAGGGATGGGGGTCGCGGTGCATCAATGAAGAGGGAGGAGAACGAAAAAACGGGTTAAGGTGAACATCAGACTTTAGGAGAAGTCAAAGTATAAATCTAGAAAATACTTTTCAAATTTAAAATATGGTCCCAAAAACTAAAAGTGACAATTTTTCAAAAATGAGAGACTAAAGAGACGCGTTTTATTTTTGAGGAACTAAAAGTATAATTTTTCAAAACTAAAGGACTAAAAAAACGAGTTTTAAAAATGAGGGACCAAAATCAAATATTAGTGATAAATGAGGGACGAAAAACATCTTTAACCCAACTTATTTACACTATCGGTATATATAGGAATTGAACTCTTTGTAATAAGTGCCTCTCATCCTCCTTTGAATCCTTTATTAAACCTAGAGGTGGCAATTCGGGCTTTCAGGCCGGCCCGCATCGGGTTCGGGCTTTATCGGGTCGGGCCAAAAAAGCCCGGATTGAAACGGGCTCAAATTTGTGTGTCCAAGTCTGATATTTTTGGGGCTTTTTTTGGGCCAGGCTCGGGCTTTTGGCCTATGTTTTTCGGGCGGCCCGCTTCGAGCTCGGGCTTTGTCGGACCGGGCCAAAAAAACCCGAATTAAAAACGGGCTCAAATTTGTGTGTCCAAACCTGATGTTTTTTCGAGCGGGCTTGGACCGGCCCGGCGGGCTAAGCCCCATTTTGCCAGCTCTAATTAAACCCCATCAAAGCAAAGCTAACAAAACAAATTAAAATAAGCCAACCCCTCAACTACCTAACCACCCGTCCCTCCCCTCACTCTCCCTTTCAACCCTAATCCAATCCAATCCAATCCAATCTCCCCAATTCCCTATTCTTTTTAATTTTTTTGTTGTTTTTCAATTCTCTCTCACACTCATTCCTTAGCTTCCTACTGGTTTCTCTATCTCCCTTTTTCTCTGGTAAAAAGCGTAAAAGAGAAACAAAAAAAGCTGAGGACCTCCCCAAACTTTGCACACATGCAAATTCACCACCACCCGCTTTTGCAGAGCCTAAACTTTAAGCAATCAAAATCTCACCCTCTCCATCCATCCTCAACCCCAACATCAAAATCAAAATTAGAAACAAACCCCAATTCCCCCATTTTGCTTCCTCCAAAAACAAAAAACACACCCACCAAAAAAAATCCATCCTTTCCTCATACCCATTTCCCAATTCAACCAAAAAACCCCATTCACCCCCAAAAAATTCCTCCTTTCTCCAACCCCATTTCCCAATTCCCCGAAAATCCAAGTGAAGAAGAAAATTGAACAGAAAAAAGAGAGAAGAAAGTAGTGTTTTTCTTTTCTTTCTCTTTCCCACCTTCAATGTGGCGACCGTGGGGCAAATCAACGGTTCGAATTCACAGTGCATCTTCATCACCTTCCTCCAATTTCTCTTGCTCTTCCTTCAAAGACATTCAAACTCTTTGCCTCGACGAACCCCCACAACAACCCTCCCCTTCACCCTCACCCAATAGAAAACCCTCCGTTTTCCACCGAGTCAGACTCGCCAACTCGCTCCTCCGAACCTGGTCAACTCACCTCCCCCAACAATCACCCCCAAAATTACCCAGGACCCTCTCCCACCCCGTACCCGAATCATCACAACCCGATGCCACCGACCCTTCCCCTTCACCTTCGCCGCCGATCCTTTTCCCGGGGACAGAGAAGCGAGTGGTGGTGTACTTCACGAGCCTGCGCGTGGTGAGGCCCACGTTCGAGGCGTGCAAGAGCGTGCTCTCAATCCTCCACGGGTTCAGGGTCCAAATCGACGAGCGTGACGTGACGATGGACTCGGGTTTCATAGCCGAGTTAAACCGGGTCATGGGCCGAACCGGGTTGACGCTGCCACGTGTCTTCGTGGGAGGGAGGTATGTCGGTGGGGCCGAGGAGGTTAGGCAGATGCACGAGGTCGGCGAGCTCAAGAAGCTACTCGAAGGTTTGCCCGCAGCGGATCCAACCGAGTGCCACGTGTGCGGTGGTCACAGGTTTGTTGTGTGCGACGAGTGTAACGGTAGCAGGAAGGTTTACACCGACAAGGCTGGCTTCAAAGCGTGTAATGGTTGCAATGAAAACGGTCTCGTTAGGTGCCCCTCTTGTTTTACCACACCAATTTTATCTTGAATTTATTAACAATGAAAACAAAAAAACTTTTTTTTTCATTGGTTAGGTTCTTTTTTTTTTGTTAATCAGTTTTGTAGTTTTTTTTTTGGTATGTATAGACCCACCGGGTGGGGGATCTTAGATGGATACAATGTATGTGTGTGAGTGTCTCTGTCTCCCTCTGGAATGGTAATATTTTCATGACCATATATAATATATTAGCTAAAGCCCTTTTGGTCTCACATTGTAATTTTTCCCATATAAAAAAGTTGTGTACATTTTAATTTTTGAATCTTTTTTCAATTTATCTCTTTTTTTTTTCTTTCAATTTATCTCTATGCTGATGCTCCCTATCCTTTTTAATAAAAAATAGTTGATTAGTTGTGCATGTTATTTTGTTATTTCCTGTGCAGAAAATCTAGTAAGTGAAAGTTTAGGTAGGACACCTGTATGCTCACTTTTTTATGCTGCATTTTTATGTTCCATAAGTGGTGTGTTGTGGAGTGATTTGGAAGGGGCAATCTTGTTTGGATTGGCTTATTTCCAGCTTATTTAAGCTTATCTACTGCCATAAACATATGTAAAGATGTTTGGTGAACTTATGACATGTTCATAAGCTATTTTCAACTTATTTCAATAAACTCCCTAGAATAGCTTATGAAAACAGCTTATAGCTTATCTATCTTTGATTAAACTGTTTACCCAAATGCACCCGTGTAAAACAGTGTAGAAACTAGAATGTATTACTTTTTCCTTTTTGTTATGACTATCTGTTTAATTAGATGAGCAGCATTTATAAAGTGGTGTTAGCATGCCATAGCTCTAATCAAATGTCTGAGAAACACAGTACAAAAGTCCAAACCCCAAACAGATTGTGCCTGTGCTAAGAAACAAGAATGTTCAACCATGTCTGTGCATGTCTATCCATGTGCATGCATTATTGCTTTTATCCCTTTTCTAGGTAAGTAGATTGTCTATTTCTCTAACTTATCCAACATCATTATTACTCATTGTGATCCTGAGCTGGTTGGGATGCATTCAGGACATTTGCTGCTAGAAGCAGTTTGTCTCTGCTATGTTTCAGTGTATGCTTGGTGTGCTGCATTTATGTTGCCAACTCACTGAATTCCCACTTTTCACCATTTCATGATATTTCATTCTTTTAATCCTGTAATCTTTTATGAGGATGGAGACACTCCAGAAGGATCAGCATGTTAAATCCCCACTTCCTTTGTACAGAATTTTGTTTGATATTGACAATGGATCCTCTGCAGTTTTGTTAGAATTGCATGAAATGTAGACCCTGAAATTGGTATTATCTAGTAAAATATCAATAAGAAATATATGTTAACACTTAACAGCATCCAAGTCCATTATATATACCACTACCTCAGACATTTATCATGACTGATGCGCCAACTTATATTTGATCAATGCCAATGTTTCCATCCATTTTTCGAGAGTTAAATTATTATGCATTAATTGTGTAAAAAGTATAATATAAATGTCTAATCATATTTTATCATTTTTTCACATAGTATTATTTTAGGAAGTGATATGATGTGGTAAGATGGTAAAATATGACTGTGTAACAATTTTTTTTTGTCTTCATCCACACTATCTTAGGGAAAATAAGTCCTTGGACTAATATTTGTTCAGCCATGGCCAAAGGTAAGTAAAGTTTGACAATGAATTGTTTTATCACCAAAGATTAAATTTGGGTACCGGCTAAATCTGTCCCATACAAGGATTGTTCCATATGTGACATTTGTTTATACTACTGATGTATAGTTATTAAACTGCTTTTTTATCAGTGTTAAGTATTCTTGTTGATCCACGGTCAATGGTTGAAGATTCCATGCATACATTTAATAAAAGGCTTAATTGCAGTTTTAATCCTCTATCTTTTGCCTTTGTGCAATTTTAGTCCTCCATCTTTTGCCTTTGTGCAATTTTAGTCCTCTATCTTTTAATTGAGCCAATTGGGTCCCCTATCTCTCAAATGTGTGCAATTTTGAACAAACCGTCAATTCCCTAACAGAGTTTGCTGACTTGGACAAACATTGCTGACGGGGAAACATGAAGTGGCATCATACGTGGCAAATGAGTTTGAGTCTATCCAATTAAAAATTTACATATCATTAAAATTAAAATAAAAAATCCAAGCTTTTTTGTCCAAGTCACTTCATGTTTCCCAGTCAGCAATAATTGTCCAAGTCAGTAAACTCTGTTAGAAAATTGACGGTTGGACCAAAATTGCACACATTTGAAAGATAGGGGACCCAATTGGCTCAATTAAAAGATGGAAGACTAAAATTGCACAAAGGCAAAAGATAGGGGACTAAAACTGCAATTAAGCCTTAATAAAAACAATCCTCCACTGAAGATTCCCAATGACCTCAGTTATCAAAATTTGATTGAATCACTTTTTTTTTTTTTTTTAAATGCTTGGTTTGACATGCTCCTAACTATGAGCAATGACTCGAATGCATCCCATTTATTACAAAATAATCCTTGTCCATTATGAAATATTCAATTATTGACAAGATTATTGTTCACGTTGGGTACAACTAGGTCAGTACGCCGTCGCTCAGTGAGAGTTCAAGGACCAACCCTAGCTGCGGTGCGTGAGCAAGATAGAGGAGTGGGTGAGTCGTCCTGGCTGTGTGCTCTCCTGCCCTTGATATAGGGGGCTCTGGGTGCTTGATTTGCGGTGATTCCCTGGCCATCTTTATGGGTGATTAGCTAAGATTGATCCCTGATTGATACACCATAAATGCTTCCCGCTTCTTCCGCCCCTGTTTGAATTCTCCCGCGGTGTGCTGAGTCAAGGCTTATGCAATGCTGACGTGGATACCTTAGTCGATCCCCCTAATGCCACTTGTGGTCTTAGCGTGCCTTGGTACTAAAACCCTCTGGTGAGCAGAGCAATCGAGCAGTGTAACACTTCCTTGGTCGGTCATTAGCGAGCAGAAGGCATATGCTGAACACGGGTGAGCAGTAGGCGCCTCGCTATAGCATGGTCGGTCTTCCCTGAACTCCCAGATGGTACACAGCCCTCCGAGCTCAGAGCCTGAAAGGCGATAGAGGTCAAATTGTAAGCCGATCGGTTGAGGTTGTTTTTCCAGACGCTACAATTATGAACGCATAACTTAATTGGGTATTCTTTTACGCATGGATGTACTAGTTCGTAACCATCCATTAGTGTAATAATAATGGAACGGGAGGGTCCAATTGCTAAAGAAAACATGTTCCCCCCCTTTCTCTTTCAAATATGAGATTTTGTCCTTTTGCATTTGTTGAGGAGTGAAGAGGACAATACATCATCCTTATTCACTTACCATCGTCCATTAGAATAAAATATCTTTCCAATGAAGACAAAGTATCGTCTCCTAACGTGTTATATGTATATTTTTTTAGTTATATTGTTTTTAATCTGCTTTATGTTTTAAAAGATTTATATAGGAACAATGAAAACAATTTTTTTGTTTTATCTATTTCCTATACAAGTCTTTAAGTCCTTGTGGTTTAATGGGCTAAATGAGTCATCACAATTGGGGCTTTTTTTACCACCCTCACAATTTCTATTCCCACCCTAACCCAAAAAATTAATAATTGTTTCCAAAAATGCCCCTCCACCATTCTTCCCCCACCTCCTTTTGCAATTTTTTTTTTGTTTTTCAAGATGTTATGAAATTGTATTAAAAAATTCATACATTATGGAAACTTAAGGTATTATGAAAACTTTAAAAAATGTTTCCGTAAGGTTTTATGATTCTTGGCACTTTAGTTTCTATAATGTATTAAATTTGTTTAACATTTTGCAAAATCTGTTAATCACTGGTTGAACTGTACAAACCGATATATATGTTAAGTATTAAATATATTAAATTTAATACTCAGTGATTATGTATATGCTTCTAAATTTGGAATATGACTAAGAAAACATGTTGTAGCATGGTTGTGTTAATGATTTCGGAAATCCTAGGACCATGATTCAAACCATGGGAGGAACAAATTTGCTAATTTTTGCATTTTCTCCCAATGTGCAAATGCCCGAACTTTGCATAAGTTTACTGTAACCAATGCACTTATCCGAGTTTATGACGTTAAGATCGGGCTAAACGCACACCCGATCCAATAGCACTTATTCAGTTTTTTGTTAGATTGGTCAATTCTGTCCGATTTTAACAACATTGGGTAGAAGAGTAATAAATACTCCACTTGGCAAAAAGATTATCCATTAATTCGGTGACTATTTAAAGCTAATTTAAGTTTTGTTGGCACCTATAAAATTAATAAAAACAACAACCAAAAGCATACGGGGGAGGTGTAATATATAAATTTATGTTCACGGTAAACTCTATAAGTATCAATATATTTATTATTCGAAACATAATTTAGTGTCTATATTATGAAATTTATTAACGCTACTCAAGCATATAGCATAAATAACCTGGCACTGGCAGCCTAATCGAGCAAAAAATAAAATACTAAAATAAAAAACAGTTCCTTGCACAGCATATGCATGCAACCTGGGATTATTCGTCCATCATGATTTCTGGTCGGACTTCACTTACTTCACTTAATTGATGAAATTGGGAATTGATGTGTCTGTTATTCCGTTATGCTATTAATCCTTTGGCTCTGATTTTATGGTTACTAAAGAGTGATCAACTTGCTTTTTTGATGTTCCTTCCCCATTTAGAGCTGCACGAGACCAAATTATTATAGTTAACAACCGTAGTATAGGGTAACAGAAGAAAATAATGAAATTTAAAAATATTCAAAACATGGCACGTAATTAATTTTGCTTTGTCTAATAAAAAGGAACTCAAAACATGGTAATTATATGTTTTTGAACTCTCAGTAATTAATTCGGGTGATCAAGTACGTACGAGTCTAGGTTTTAAAAATTAATTCCTGTGTGTATTCACCAAAAAATAGGGTCAAGTTGTCCTAAACCCAGCATGATGTCACCAAGTATTTTAAAAGTGAAATGTGCCAAACTTATATAGTGCTCATTCTTATGGAGTGGATGTGAAAACTAAAATTGCACGAGGAAGCTTAATTAGATTTGCCAACCTAAGAGATATAGAAGTTTTTTGTGGGAGTTGCTTAACTCATTTTTAGTGGGCCTCACAATGTCATGAGATTTAAGAACACCTCTTAAATTTCACTCCAATGCTAGAACCAATTTAAGAGTTTATACAATAAGAGGTTGCTTATATGTGGATGTCACCTAAAAGCACCCCAATAACGAAATCAATTAATAAAAATTATTTAAGTTTTGAGAGTTTCATAAGCAACTTCTGTTGGAGATGCTCTAAGTCTTTGGGTGGCTTAGGAATTTGGAGCTATTATGTGTCTCTTGGCAAAAATGGAAGTGGAGAATTTTCACTTTGAAGGGAGTTGTTTTTGGTCTAATATTCTTATAAATAGAAATGTTGATGATGTTTCTAGTGATTCAGCCAATAGGTAGAGCACAAATTGTTCTTCCTTATGATGGTGGGATTCATGTATGGCATTGAAAATTCTTTCTTAGGCCCTGTTTGGATACACAAACTTATCTACTGCTTATAGCATAAACTGTATAAGTTACTTTTATAATCGAAGAAAAATTATAGTGAAACTTATTTTATATAAGTCATAAGCTGTTTTGATAAGCTATCTTGGGTAGCTTATGAAAAATAAGCCCAAAATAGCTTATAAATCAGTCATAAGCTGTGTTCATAAGCTCTGCATAAGCCAATCCAAACAGACCCTTATTCAATTGGAGAAAAGTTAAAGTCTCGCATCAACTACAGGTAAGGCCTAAAAGGGAATATATAAATGCATTCCTCACCTTACAAGCCGGTTTTTTGAGGATGAGTTAGACCATTAAATCAAAAATACTAAATCTAATATATTCACTTGGAATCTCAGTTTTCACTAATGATTACTAAGTACATGTTGAAGTGGTGGCAGAAATTAAATAAATGAACAAGAGGCATTTCCATCCAAATTTTCTAACCTTGATCTGAGTTCGAATTGGACACCATCTGCATAGAAGCACCCACATCATGCATCCGTGCCTGAGCTTCAGTTGCTCTTTTCCTTAGGACTTCCATCAGCCTTACCACTTCAGCTCTGTTCTTTTCAATTGCCACTATAAAACAAACAAACAAACAAAACTCTATTATGTATAAAACGGTACTGCATTAATTAGACTCGAAAAAAGTTGATGTGAGAGAGTGAAATTGAGCAAGAGGAGACAACAGGGTCTCACTTTCTTGAAGCACTCTTTGCTTTTCACGAGCAGCCATTTGTAGCATCAATTGATGCTGCTCAATTTGCAATGAGTGCATCAGTCTTTTTTGGTGTTCAAGTTGTGGACGGAGGAGGTCTATCTGTTCCTGCATAGGGAAATCGCAAAATATATATACTAGACATGTTAGTTTAGTGCATGCTTGGTTTGTAGTTGGAAAACTGCAAACACACTCAAGAGTATCTCCAATGGGATTCTTTAACTGGGTTCTTAAGACGTAAGAACTATCCTTCTCCAGTTTCACCATTGGAGCAATTAACTGCGGCATCCACATGTAAGAACCTTTCATTATATAAGGAACCCTTTCAGAAAGGGTTCCTTTTATTGCTTAACATTAAAACAACATTTTTCTAATAGGCAATAAGAAAGTAAATGTATAAAGATGTAAGGTCACTTGTAGGTCATATTTTGAATTCTAAAGAATTGCACATTGGAGTAAAAAGTCGGAGTTCTTAAATCTTATGTGATATTGTAGGGCTCACTAAAAATGAGTTAAGTAATTCAACTTGGGTTGCACCACTTGAGATACTAATTAAACATGTGCGGTCTATGGTGACAGACCTGCATAGGTCTCTCAGCTTAAGAGATCGGTCATAACCAGTGTAGTTAAAACTGGACCGGTCGGATCGGCCGGTCGAACAGGCCAAACTGGTTGAAAACCGATTGGACTGGTTCAACCCTTTTTTTTATTTTTAAAAAAAATCAAAATTTTCAAATTTTTTTATTTTTTTAAAAGAAATAGATATCACTTTTTTCAATTATTTGTAATTTTGAATATTTTATGTCATAAATTATGACATTTAGTAGTAAAGTTTAATTTTTCTTTATAAAGTTATGACTTTTATGTTAATTTTTTTTCAATATTGTATAGGATTTAGGGTTTAAAAAAGTATTATTATATTTATATTTATAATTAAAATAATATTATTTAATTATATCCCGGTTCAACCGGTTGAACCTCGGTCGAACATCTAAACCTTGAACCTCTGCCCTCTCCGGTTCAATGATCGGTCCGATTCTGACTACCTTGGTCATAACCATTGGATATAATGATTTAATATTAAAATAAATTTCTACCACTTAATATAAAATGAATCTTTGCTATTTAAATATAAAATTATTATATCTAACGGCTATGACCAAGTTTTTTTTACGGTGAGCTCACCCTGGGCCTATGTTTGGACTCAAACATACATACGTACATACATACATCTATAACAGTAAACCAAACATATCCATAGAAGCCGCTCAAACACGTGTAAGCATGGATAAGGAAAAACCATAAACGTGAGGTATGATTCAAGGATTGATCAAAATCAATATCAATCACCTGGTAGGCTTCCGCTTTGCTTTCCAAATCCTCCATATGTGCAATTTGCTTAATTCTAGATCTTCGTGCAGCATGTCGGTTTGAAATGGTTCTGCCGTCAAAGAGAAGAAAAGATGCCAAAAAAACCAAAAAGTACATGAGCAATTCTTGTTCTAATTAGGCACAATCAATTAAAGGGTCGATTTAGAATGGACCAATGAATAAATTGGTCCACCAAACCCCAGTAAGTTTTTACCTGATATAGGAGGTAAATCCGGTTTTTCAGTATTTACAAAAATGCCCAGAATAATTATATAATTATAAATTGAGATTTATGAAATAGACCACAAAAAAATATAAAATTACAAAAATTTACCAATTTTTGAAATAATAAAAAAGATGGCAATCACAAGTTTATTATATTATTATTATTATTAAATTCATTTATTTGTTGCTCTCTCTCCGTCTCTCCCCTCTCTCTTGCTCTCTCCCTTTCTCTCTCTCTCTCTCCCTCTCCCTCTCTCTCGGTCTCTCCTCCCTATCTCTCTCGCTCATTCATGCCCCCTCTCTCTCTCTCGCTCTCTCTCCCTTTCTCTCTCGCTCATTCACTCTCCCTCTCCCCCTCTATCTCCCTCTCATTCTCTCCCTCCCCCTCTATCTCCCTCTCATTCTCTCCCTCCCCCTCTCCCCCTTTCTCTCTCGCTCACTCACTCTCTCACCCGCTCTCTCCCTTTCTCTCTCTCTCTCCCCCTATCTCTCGGTCTCTCTCTCTCCCTTTCTCACTCACTCACTCTCCTTCTCTCCCCCTCTCCCCCTCTATCTCTCCCCCTCTCCCCCTCTATCTCTCTCCCTCTCCCTCTCTCTCGGTCTCTCCTCCCTATCTCTCTCACTCACTCACGCCCCCTCTCTCTCTCTCCCTTTCTCTCTCGCTCACTCACTCCCCCCCTCTCGTGCGCTTTCTCTCTCCCTTTCTCTCTCGCTCACTCACTCTCCCTCTCCCCCTCTATCTCCTTCTCATTCTCCCCCCTCCCCCTCTCTCCCTTTCTCTCTCGCTCACTCACTCTCTCACCCGCTCTCTCCCTTTCTCTCTCTCCCCACTCTCGGTCTCTCTCTCTCCCTTTCTCACTCTCCCTCTCTCCCCCTCTATCTTCTCTCTCGTTCTCTCCCTTCCCCTCTCTCCCTCGTTCTCTCCCCCTTTCTTTGTCACTCCCTCCCCTCTCTAGCAAGAGAGAGAAAGCAAGGAGAGAGAGCAATAGCAAGAGAGAGGGAAAGGGAGACAGAAAGGGGGAGAGAGAGAGCAAGGGAGAGAGAGGGGGAGAGAATGAGGTAGAGAGGGGGAGGGAGAGAACGAGAGAGGGAAATAGAGGGGGAGAGCGAGAGATAGGACAAGAGTGAGCGAGAGATAGGGAGAGAGAGGAGAGAGGGAGTGAGAGAGCGTGAGAGAAAGGGAGAGAGGGGGAGAAAGGGAGAGGGAGAGGTTTTGCAAAGAGAGAGGAAGATAGTTATCATCAATTATCATTTTTTAATTATGAAAATTATTAGGGTAAAAGTTTAAATTCATGTAATTATGTGGTTCATTTCTCAATTATCGGAGTTTATTTATATATTCTAGAGACCCCTATCTGCAATTACATAAAATATTTACAATTACCAACTCACCCGGTAACCCCCCTTAAATCCTGACCATACACTTAAAATATTATTATATCAATGGCTGAAAAGTCATTGGGGTTTGGTGGACCAATTTATTGTTGGTCCATTCTAAATCGACCCTCAATTAAAAGCTTCAGATATATTACAATAATAATGAAAAAATACTTTAGTACTGAAGTTATATTTTCATATCATTTTAAATTTTTTAATATAGTTATTCCACAAAACACATTCTTAGAGATGAACTTTAAATATGACTAAGTCTCGAATCGAGAATAAGTCTCATAGCCAGCCCAAAAGATCAAAGTCGTAGGAATATAGTCATTGTCATGAGAAGTCATTGTCATTATAAAAGAATACAATATATATATATATATAAAAGAATCACCATAGTCATTGTCATGAGATTTAGATTCTTTATTCATGATAAGTTCTTAATTATTATATGATAAAAACTGTGTCTTTTTCTCTCCAACAATACCATATATTATCCAAAAAAATAGGAGAGGATCTCAATCCATAGTTATGCTGTAATTGAGTATAAGTAACTAACAATAACACACATACATACTTTCTGAGCTTCCTATCCATTTCAATTTGAGTGTTGCTATCAAGGAAGGGTTGGATTGCTTGGGCTTCAATAGCTTTGGCAGTGTTCTCATCAATAGAAGCACCAGAAGTTGCAATTGCACCACTGCCATTGGTGGGGTTCTGATCCTCTACAGGTTGATTAGAATTTGGGTTCTCTAAATTCTTCTCATTGTTGTCATTTTCTGGAGGAGCATGGTTATTGGAACTAGTGTCAAGTTTGTGATCATGTGGCTTGGCAGGGTCAGTACCATTGTTGCCAGAGGGTTTTTTCCATGGTTTAAATGCTGAGCCAAGGCCTGAAGGCAATTTAGCTTGAGCCCTCAGAGGAAGAGGCTTAATTAGAGTTGGTTTCTTTTGCAATGGTTCCTCTTCTGCCAAGTCACCTCCAATCTTTCTCTCTTTAAGGTCTCTCATTCTTCAGTTTACTACTCTGTATGCAAAAACAAAAGAAATGACTAAATAAGAGGCATTAGGATGAATTTCGACCTAGATTTTATCCTGTTTGATTAAGATTCCTCTCCTTTCAGAATCAATTCTAGGCAAAGGAAGTAGAGATGAGCTTTTAGAAAAAGTGCCCCAGGACTCTTTTCTTTCACTTTTGCGGTGACCAGAATCTTAATCAAACAGACTTGGATAAAATAAACAAAATCTACTAAAAAATAGAGTTTGCGTGTCTTCTAACATTGGAGAAAGCAGGGATTTTTTTACTCACACTGACCTCTAGAAATTTCTTGTATTTGTATATATGTAGGTCTTAAGCTGGTGAAATGAATTTATCCCTTTATTACACAAAACAATTTTGAAAGGAGATTGATTTCCTATACCTTGGATTGGACAGTTTGGTCAATTTCATGTTGCCTCATAAGAGGAGTTTGATTCTATGAACTAGGTATTGTGATGACTGTGTGCTTATCTATACAGCAATTTAAGGCAAAAGCACTCATTAGGAAAATTAATCACTGTCGATTTTCTGTATAGATCTGACCACTCATAATTCCAGCATAGAGTTTATTGTGCAAATTATTTATATGGTTTGATCTTGAATAGTGTACCATATATGTCTCTTTAGGCTTTGACACCCATGAATTCAATGGTGGTGAGGTGGCTATAGATGTTTCAAGACTATGGATTATGGAGCATTATTGTGATCTAACACTTACTCATTTACCAAATCTGGAGGGTTAATGGAAAAAGTAAGATGATAAAGGCTTGTAATTATGTAGTTCAATTCCCTGAATAAGTATTGCTACTCCATTCCATGAACTTATACCATCTAGTGAGAGATGCAGCAAATGTGTTACTGGTTTCATATATGTATTCATAGTCCACACTGCGCATGTATTAGTGTGTGTATTTGGATGAGTATATTTTTGAATGAATTTGAATATTTATAAAATTGATTTAATTAATTAAAATTGAATTTGAAGTGAAATAATTTATATTTGGATGATTTTATTCTATACAAGTTAATTAATGTAAAACAAAGTGTAAATTATTTAACCTTTTATAAATGCTACTTTAATTTTATCTTTAATTTTAATCAAACCGAACATTAGAGACAAAATCAATTTTCATTTGAAACAACTAAATATTATTATTTTTTACACTACACCACTTTTTTTTAAATAAAAATTGATTTAAAAAGTTGTAAATGGTTTTTCTATAATGAGGAACAAGGAATTGGCTTCTTTCCAAATGAGATTCGCCGAGATCTTGCATGTAAGGAACTGGATCTGCATATTGTCAATAGATATACACTCCACTTTAAAACTTTTTTAACGGTAAAGTACTATTATACCCATAACCCTTTTTATACATTCCGTAAACTCGAATTTTTGTAATATATAAAAATTTAATTTTTTGCATACATTCCAGAAACTATATAATATTTTTATTTCGAAAACTCAAATTTTTGAAATATATGTGAAAAACTTAGGCCCCGTTTGGGGTGCTTTTTTGTTTTATGTTTTGAAAATTTGAAAAACCAAATCTAATTTTCGTTCTAAGTTTTGAGCTTCAGTTCTGAGTTTTGAATTTAAGTTTGTTTTTTTTTAGTTCAATCATTCTCTTTACCCCACTTCACTATAAATGGTGAAAACATGACAGAGATGACACTAGGGGGCCAGCCCAGCCTAACCCTGCTTTTGGCGGGCCGGGTTATTTCTCAACCCGCGGCCCGCTTTAGCGGGCCAACACAGCGGGCCAACAACGTGCTGGCCCGCTGGATTGATTAATTTATTTTCAATTTTAAAAATATTTGTAAATGATTTTTTCGGACTTTTTTTATTTTTTGTGGGCTTGGGTGGGCCAACCCGTCGGCCCGCCAACTCGCTCTTAAATGGGACATACTGTGTTTTTTGACCCACTTTCTATGCGGGGTGGGGCGGGCAAAAAATAGACGGGGCAGACAGATCGGTTTTTTCATCCCTAGATGGCACGAGAGAATGCTGAAGGGATACGAGTAGTGCTAGGTATATGGGCCTTGGCCCGCAGACGACCCGTTTAACCAATAGCTCGCACGGGATACGGGTCACCTAAATATATGTCCGTTTAAATGCGGGCTTTTAGCCCGGTTTGTTTAACCCGCGGGCTAGGCGGGTTTGGTTCGTTGGTTGGTGGGTTGGCCCATGGGTCAATTAAAGTTTAATGTGTATTTTATTTTATTTACAAAATATAATTATTTTTATTCTTTAGTAGGCCCACGGGCCAGTCCATTTAGCTCATGGACTATGCGGGCCGGACCCAGGCAATAACATGTAGGCCCATTTATTTCGCAGCTCGGGCGGACCTTGTCCATTTTTATGCGGGCCAATGCGGACTGGGTTACCCATATACCCACTTCTAGACACGAGAGAACATAAGTATTTAGTGTTTAAAACTGAAAACAAGAATCACAAAACCTATTTTTATGATTTTGAGATTTAGGTGAAAACTGTTTTAAAATTAAGTAAAAAACCAATTTAATCCCATTTTACCCGAACAAGTTTTGTTTTCAAATTTAGCTTTTAAAACCAGAAACTTAGAACCACCCCGAACAGCCCCTTAGTTTTTATACATTTCAAAAATTTGAGTTTCTGGAATACAAAATTTTTATTCCAGATTTGTATTCCGGAAACTTTGAATTTTTGGAATATAACTTTTTTTTTGAAAATTTAAATTTCTAG
This sequence comes from Glycyrrhiza uralensis, assembly GCA_030159175.1. Classification (NCBI taxonomy): domain Eukaryota; kingdom Viridiplantae; phylum Streptophyta; class Magnoliopsida; order Fabales; family Fabaceae; genus Glycyrrhiza; species Glycyrrhiza uralensis. The sequence continues at coordinate 8,358,203 of BRZY01000006.1, forward strand.
AATATATAAAAACTCAGTTTTTCGCATACATGTCAAAAACTTTAGTTTCCAGAATACAACCACAAATTTGTATTCCAGAAACTCAAATTTTTGGAATGTATAAAAACTTAATTTTTTGCATACATTCCAGAAACTCGAGTTTTCGGAATACAATTCCAAAAATTGAATTTCTGGAAAAAAAAAATACGGTTTCAGGATTTCAAGTATCAAGACGCGATATTAAAAGGCGATAATTTCGGGATTTCAAGTACCAAAAAATTTAAAGTAGAATATATGGCTAATTTGGAGAGTGTATTTACCAATTCCATAGATATATTAAACATACCAAACTCGAGGTACAGCCAACTAGGTGACAACCTCACACCCAAGTGAAAAATTGGAAGAAAATGTGTGATTTTTTTTAAACAAAATGGAAGGTGAGTGCAATTTAAATAAATATAATTGCGGCTCGGGTCACTTAAGCATGCGATGGGTTGGATTCCTGACTCATGTGTATGAAAATTCACCATTTGGGAGAGACAATCCTTAGTTGCGCTCTAAATCATCGAATGGATTAGTTTTCGCAGTTGCGCGAGAGGATACCGTTTAAAACAAAAAAATAAAATTAAAACAAGTAGAATTTAACTGAGCAATTTGAATAGCAAAGTAATTTTTATTTTATATTATTTTAGTTTTGCTTTTATCCCAAATTATAGTATGGAAAGAGAATGCGAAGGGAAAAAAAGAGCTTTTTGGTACGTAAATTTTGAAAAAGGAAATATTATTTGCACAATTCATTATTATAATTTGTATACTCCACTTTTGTTTTCATACAAACAATTACGTATGCATTTTGATATTATGGGCATGTTTGGATAAATCATAAATAGCTTATTTAAGTATTTATGGCATAAACACTTATCTATAAGCTATTTTTATAATCGAAGAGATAATGTGGTGAAACTAATTTCATATAAGTTGTAATATGTTTTGATAAGCCCAATCATAAGTTGTTTTCATAAGCTCTACCAAACACGTTGTCAAGTGCTTATATCAGTAGATAAGCTTAAATAAACTCTACTTAAGCCAAACAAGTCCTATATGTGGTAGTTAGATTTCTTCATAAAGAATTAGTCATTTAGTCTTTTAAGTTATTTTTTTTAATTTGGTCTCTTATCTTTTTCTTTTTTTCAACAAAGTAGTCATTTTTTTTTTCAATTACAGTTTTATTGTCACGAGCATGTATGTTGACTTTATCTTTGTTCACATGGTCTCATCCTAGTCGATTTTAGTATTCTGCTGGTCTTGTGAAGCTTGTTTGTAAAACATAAGACACCAAATTGAAAAACAATATTATCTAAAATAGAGGGAAAAACTTTTTCATTCATTTTATCACATTTTTTTCTTTCTTTTTTATAATAAAAAAAATGAAAATGTCTTTTATTCTTATTATTATATGTTGGATTTAGTGGATAGACAACAGAGACAAACAAGTACCAAGTAGTAAACCAAGAAAAAAGAAATGCAGTAATGTTAACTGTTTATTTGGCACAGAGAAATAACATGTACAAGCATAACATGTACAATGTATTGATTTGTACAAGCATAACTCTTTCCTACTGAAATCTTCTTGGCATTATGAAGGCCAAGTGTTCCTAGAAGCCTCTTCTTCAAGTATATATGCAAAGTCAATGGGACAGAACTTTTTATTTAGTCAAACTGCTCCCATTCTTGAGTAATCACAGTAGAAGATTGAATTGCTGTTGGTGGCTTTAGGCTTCCAACTCCTGATTCAAAGGGCTCCCATTTGGTGATTACTGAAACTGCATTGATAGCAGCATTGCTAGAAACATTAAAATTTCTAGCCTTCAGGTTGTCAATTGTGTCTGCATAACTCTGTACACGACGAACCTGTGTACAAGGACTTGAGAATGTGAGCTATATCATTGTTAAATTGGAATCTGGATTTGAGAAGAAAGTGGGAACTATTTCGGGGAGAAATTGATTGAGAAAATGCATTTGAGATTTTAATTGCTTGAATTGTCCTTTCATAACATTTCCCTGCTCTTCTTTTTGAGGATGGAGGCCACATAGTTTTGTCAATACACACACAATCTATTGCATATTATAATGTTTTAAATGGATCTCAGTGGCCGGGCCTAAGAGCAAGCCAGCCCAAATCCAAATCCTTACTTTACACCCACTAGCAACTTTTTGTTGTTGTTATTAGTATATATAAAATTAAAAAATTTGTGTGCATTTCAACCACGGGAAACAAGGTTCGAATCCTGAAAAAAGAAAAACTATATTTAACTTTTTAAGGCCTCTATTTTTTCTATTATTCTCTTACTTAAGAATTTTTTAAAATTCACTTTAGGCCTACAAATATGTTGGGCCGGACCGACCTTATTGGATCTGTAACGAACATTGCATTAAACCAACAAATTGGGTGTTTGATTTCCAATTTTCTATGTAGACACTCATCTCTTACTTTAATAGATGCTGGTTCAGTTTTTATAGAATTCGTTTCCTCTAAAGTTAGTTCTCACTTTAGAGGGAGAAAATAAAGAATCTTAATTATTGATAAAAAAATTAATGATTGATATAATATATACATGCATAACAAATCATGTATTTGTTAGTAAAATGTATTTCCTATGACCATCTATTAACAAAAATATCAAAAGTAGCTATCACTAACCTCAATTCGTCTCCGTGCTTTGGCTTCTCCATCAGCAACAATGGAATCCAGTTTAAGCAGTTGAACCATCAGCAATTCTGTCAAGATAACAAATTCTTTCTCTTCAACCTTAGTACCACCACTAACTGTCCTCTCCAAAGCAACCACCTAGAACAATAGTCAAATACTAGTTATAGCCTTATTATTTTTCTAAATTTCAGGCATAAAAGAGTTGCATGATAACAGATATCACCTTTTGATATAACTTGTCAACTTCTGTTCTGACACTTGAAATTGCTTCACATGCCTTTAAAATATCTTCATTCCTCTGCATCTCCTCAAGCTTCTTCTCTTTGCTAGCTGGATCCTCTAACAATATAACCTTGGACATGTCTTTCACTCCCACCATATGCAAGCATTCCTCATCCTCCTTCTCTTTCCCTCTAAATAGCAACCTTTGTTCCTTAGGCTCAAGACCAGTCTCAGATGTAAGCACCCTTTTTAGATGCCCTTCCATTGAGCCAAACAGAGAGGACTTAAGCATTAATTTCAAAATCTAACTAGAATTATTGGAACAACGTGCCTGTAAAATTCTATTCTAATGCCATTACTCAAATGCCCCAATTAATGAAAACAAATTCTAACAACTTTTGTTAACCTCATAATGCAATGCATGTAAATAATGCAAATAAAGGATGGCAATACACGTGGGAATGATGAATTCAGCAGGCCAAACATAAGACTTTAGCAAGGCCAATGTCAGATAAAGATGGACAAGCAAAGGAAAACAAGGGGGATTGATGAATTATTCTCAAAACCAATAGTAATTGCAAGGCTTAATTACACTTTTAGTTTCCAGGTATCACAATTGTGATATTTTAGTCCCTAGATTTTAATTGTGCGATATCGGTCTCCAGGTATTATGATTGTGTGATTTTGGTCCCCAAGTATCCCAGAACTTGAGGGACCAAATTCGTACAATCGTAATACCCGAGTAACCAAAAATGCAAATGAACCTAATTGTAAATTTCTTCATAATAATTATTACAATTGAAGTACTCATTCCAACATCACCTAATCGACCATAAAAGAAATTGTCCACTTGATCATTCTCATCAGATTTCTCAGATGAAACCATAAATAAAAAAGTGAACTTTTGATGATTTTAAAACTGGCCAATAGGATTTACCCTTTTCATACCAGAAACCCAAGGAGGGTAATACGTGCAGAATTGTATCAAAAGGAGGAATAAATGAAGAAAGGAAAGGGAATTCACCCCAAAATGCAAGTGATCCACCTATGCTTACCAAAAGTGGACTGTGAAGGAACAGTAACCTCATAGTGATAAGAACCATAAGAAACCTTGATTTTGATCATAGGACTAGAAGAAGAAGAAGACTCAATGGGTTGTTGTTGTCTCTTTTGAACAAGCATACCACCAGGTCTGAGCTCCCAATCTATACTTCTTCCCTTAACCCCATCATTATTAGCTGCTGCACTTTTTGAAGCTGATGATCTTTTCATTGTCAATAATGAAATTGGTAAAACATAGATATAGGATGAAAAAGAGAGATCAAGGAGGTGGAGCTGGTGATTGTTGATGCAAGGGAAGTATCAGAATAGCCAAAAGAAGATGCTGGAGTAAGCAAACAAAAGTGGTTTCAGGATAGGACCCCCCAACTGTTATGTCTTTTACAAAAGAACAACAGTTGCTCGGTTACAAGTTTATTACAACTCAAAAAAGTATAGTTGGTACAAAAGTATACCGTACAAAGTGTAAACACTTGCAATAATCATTTCAACATTGTCCTAATTATTAGATTCATTATTCATATCATGGGTCTTGATTTCCTGCTGTTGGATCTAAACTTATTATAATAAGGGGTTGGCTTTTGTTGGTGTTCACGTAGGAGACATTGTAAACACACAAGAACTCCTCCTAATTCAACCATATAACAAGGGAACAAGTTTTAGTACAACAGCGCTCCACAATATTTTTTTTTTGGTTTAAATACTTTTTTCGTCCCTGCGAAATGACTGTGTTTCATTTTTCGTCCCTGTAAAAATTTTTGTTTGTTTGTGATCCCTGTAAAACAAAAAGTTTTATTTTTAGTCCCTACAAAATTGTTTTAGTCCTTGTAAAATTTAGATCATGTTGAATTAGTCCCTGTAATATGTGAACAATTTTATTTTTAGTCCCTATTAAATTTATTTTACAAGGACTACTTTGGCAATTATCTAAATATTACAGGGACTAATTCAACATGATCTAAATTTTACAGGGACTAAACCAATTTTACAGGGACTAAAAATAAAATTTTTGATTTACAGGGATCACAAACAAATAAAATTTTTTACAGGGACTAAAAATGAAACTCGATCATTTTACAGGGACGAAAAAGATATTTAAACCTTTTTTTTTTTATCAATTTACTTGAGAGGAACTTTCCTTTGAAATTCAATTGAAATGGCAATTTTTTTGCTGTAAATTCACCTGTGCAGATGGAACCAAACTTGGGGGACATCATGCACATGAAGACATGTACTCACAAAGGAATTTACGTCGGTTAGCTTTTTGAATTATATAAAAACAGAGAGTAAACGGTCACTTTGGTCCCTGTCGGACGGTGTCACTTTAGTCCCTGACAGATACGAAATTAGAAAAAGGTCATCAACTGTCAACCGTTAATCTCTTTGGTCCCTGAAAGTGATTACTTACTATCATTTTGGTCTCTGGTCCCTGAAAGTAATTACTTAACTATTATTTTGGTCCCTGAAAGTGATTATTTTCCTGACGGCAGGGACCAAAATGACTAATTTTCATCTGTTAGGGATCAAAGTGACATCGCATGACACTCTTAGTAACCAACATGGTGTCAATGTCTCACCCGTAATGTTGTTTTGCTCATTGGCGCAAGTTCCCCTGCTTTTGGCCTCCCCTGTGACTCTTGACAAAATATGGGTTCATTAATCTTTACAAAGAAAAATAGTGAATCAAGAAATGGAGGATAATCCCCTACCTTATATGGAAATTTATCTTTTAATAAAAGAATTAAAACCTACAATTTAGAAGAACTCAAAAAATAGTAAATAGAGATCAACTTTTAAATAGTACATAGAGAGATGGGTAATACAAATGTTAACGACATTTATCTCTTTTTTATTTGGTGGCTTCTAAGGTGAGGGCCCTCACAAGGCCCTCACTGGTGAGGGAGTTAAGTTCACCGTTAGATATAATATTAAATAAATGAAGGGACCAGATTAATTCAATTTATTGGTCAACCAACCTGTTATAACCAGTTTAATAGGAATCAAGAAAACATCCCCAACATAGACGATTTTTATAAAATAATAGGGTAAAATCCCCAATATTGTATTGTAGTCATTAGATTAGTAAATTTGATTAAGGTTATGAATCTACTAATGTGAATTTTAGTGCCTTAGCTTCTTAAACGCCATTCTTTGTTTTGAAGAACTCCCTCAACGTACGTTCCAACACTACTACTGCCGAGGGAGAAGAAGTGGGCGCAGAACAACGACGAACTGGTAACCGAGGGGCGTTTTGAAGAATGGTTCGTTTCAGAAAGTCACTGTTTTGAACTGAGGTAGAAGAGAAAGCCGTGATTTTGAACCTGTTCAAAAGTAGGACGCTTGAAGACCGATGCATTGTTGAGATTCACGATTTTGTATGGCGTGTGACGAATAGAGTTTCGAAGAACGACCCACTGACGATTTCGGTGAAGAACAATGGATTTATGAAGATGGGTCGATGACGAACCAGAGAAAGGATTACAATGCGTCTACTCGATTAAAACTTTGAAGTCATTATTTAGTCAGCAGTAAGTTGCTTAGTTTCTGTGATTTGTTGTTTGTGTATTGTTATTGATGGAAGTCGATTAGGGTTTTGGAAAATAGGAAATGGATCTGTGGAAAATTTATAGATTAATTTAATTGCAATGTAATGACGGAATAAAAGTTGAAATTGAATGTAATCCAATTTTGACAAGAAAAAACAAATTGAATGTAATCCATAGTGAATGTTGCCACTGTTTGTTCGAATTTCTCCTAAATTGGTGCAATATACCCGTATTTGAATTTGAATTACCAAGTTGAAAGTTGTATTGTTTTTGTGACTTGGATCTGTATGTAGTGGTTGATAGATAATTTGTGCTTGGTTTTCACTGTCTTTGGCACATGGCCTTGATTGTAGGATGAGCTTGATCCACAGTTCCACGGCAACAGTTCAAGAAATACTTAGCAGCTGTCTCTTTTCTGATATGGTAGTTTCCTAGGAGGTTGTCAAGTTTGTATGTGGTGATTGAAATGACCATTGAAGGAACTTGGACAACTTCATTATCTCCGCCTTGACCAGTTACGTTCTCTTTTTGGATCCTACTATTTTTTTGGATCCTACTATTTATGCATCAGGCATTGCTACATTATTTCAACTTGCATGCTTTGCTTATCTTGTCTATTGATTAACCATTTATGTTTCTTAAATTATGCAGGGCTACGATGTTCTCAAAAGACTTGCTGATGTGATGGAGAAATCTAATAGAGGAAAGCTCTGGAGCAATCAAGTGGGTAAGAATTAAGAAATTTGGTTATCCTTTTATTTTCCTCAATGCATTAAGCTCTATTTTTCCCTATTGAAATACTTGCCTCTTTTATTTGCTTTTAAAGAGCTGTGTTTGTTTTACCTATATTAGAGTTCATTCGCTTTCATTTTGTGTGTTACCTATAATAGATGTTGCAGATTCATTGGTATCAGGTGCCATTGTTTTGCTGGCAGACTAATATTTTTCATATAATTAGTTCTCTCTTTTTCTCCAATTTATGTTTAAAATATAACAATAGCTTATTTATTATTAGGATTCATAGTAATAATTTAAAAAAAAGCAGGTTAATAATTATTGATAGGTTTTAGTGACAGACAGCTGGCGTAGTTAGAAGCCTCAGACTTTTACTTCTTGTTTATGGTCTTTACCCACAGGTGTGTCCGTAGGTATAAATTAGAAACCTATAGTGACAGTCGAGCTAACTTTGACCGACGGACCAAAATCGTCTGTAGTCGTCGCTCATAGTCGACGGATAGTCTGGCCGATGGTCAAGGTAAAACGGTCTTTTACCCACGGATTATAGCCTTATAGTGACAGTTTTTGTTTGTCAGTACAAGTCGAATTTCTTATAGGTGTTATTTGAATGCAGGAGATTTTATGTTTGCCATTGATGCAATCCTGTGATGGAAGCAGATTGATCAATGGAAGCAAATTATATCTAAAGCTGATACATTTAAAGCAAATTATTGTTTTTACACATTCTATTTAAAACCAATACATTTAATCAATGGAAGCAGATTATATCTAATACCAGATTATAACTAATACCATGCCCTACTTTGCAATTTTCCACATTTTTTCACTTTTGGCACAATACTTTTTAATATTACATGGGATACCCCTGAAAACCTACTATCACTGGTAACTTGACCCCCTCACCGGTGAGGGCCTTGTGAGGGCCCTCGCCTTAGAAGTCACCTTTTTATTTATCCCAATTTTAGTAAAGATCAAACGCGACCCTATATAATTCAAGTTAGATCACCAAGATAAAATGGATCATATAACACCTCTAGTTTAGATTACCGAATTATTATTTTATTATTTTATAAAGAGTTTCACTTAATTGTTATTCCTAATGTGAGTTTAGTCTCGTAATAAAATTGAGAATCTCGGTTGAAAAACTCAAATACTCATTAGGTTTATTAAGAAAATATTTTACTTCCTCCGTCCCTAAATAAGTATCATTTTAGCAAAGTATATTTATCATAAAATAAGTGTCATTTTATGTTTTTAATGGATTATTAATTATTTTATTCTAATTTTACCTAAAAAATACTTTTTAGAGTGTTGCATTGATTTTTGAACAATGTAAATGATAAGATTAATTTGATAAAATTATTACTCTCTTTCACTCATTTATTATTTTTTCTTAATCTATATAAAAAAAACACTTAAAAGACACTTATTTTAGGACGGGGGAGTACAAAAACATTCATTTCACATAAGTAGACTACCTCAATAAATTGGGGCAAGGCCCCGTTTTCAGAGCCCCGTGATTCTTAGTTGTATTTTTGTTTTTTGCTTAAAAATACTTTTGTTCCCTGTAAATATATCAATTTTTTTATTTTTGTCCCTGTAATCTTTTTTTGTTTTTCATCCCTACAATGTCAAAACTGTCTGTTTTTAGTCCTTACCGTCAGTCTCCATTAAAAAAAAAGCCGATGTGGAAGACGGAGATCTATTTGGTAGTGCCATGCTATATAAGTGAGCCCACGTGGCATGTTCTGAAACTGGCATTTCCAATAAGTCACGAAATCGCAAAAAAAAAATGTTGCGATTTGCCTGACGATAGTGACCACCGATAGAGCATTGGACTACTTTAATGCTTCTAGATGGTGGTGGTGATCATTTTTATTGACCTTTAGTGGGGAGAGAGAAGAGGGACAAGAGAGAATTGAGAGAAAAAGAAAGAAAGAAAAAACAAGAAAGGGTGGAGGGGGAAGTGTTGCAAATGGGGGGAAGTAGGAGATTTGGAGGAGGGGTATTTTTGTCTTTAAATCTAAAAAGAAAAACTAAATGTGAGTTAAGTATGGGTGCATGGAGCAGTGCATGTGGGTGCAAGGAGCAATGGCCTTGTCTTCATTACTTGCATGTACTGGGTTTTATTTGGGCCTGACTTTGAATTGGTTGGTAGTCCAAAAAATGCCATCAAGTCAAAACTCAGTAGTACATACATTCCAACATCAATTTTTTCAATGGACAAGCCCGGGTGGACAATGCTCTACATGGAACTTTTGTTTCTTGCTTTTTTAAGCTCTTACTCCTTTGAAGCTAACACACTTTGTATGATACGGTGCATTTATAAATTACAATGTTATCATGGTATTCCATGGAAAAAGCACAAATCTATGGGAAACAATATATACATAATTTGTCTCTGGTTAATTTGTATGAATTTTGCAATATTTTAACATAAAAAAAGTCCAGATATGCTTTTACAAATTAACAATATGCAAAATATAAAATTGTAAGAAGGAGTAAAGTACATGATGAATCTTGAAATGAAGAGCTCACTTTGATTGAGTAATAATATAACATTAAATTGTTGGTGTTAATCTTAGAAAATATTTGTTTCAATATATGAAATCAAACGTTGATGCCGACTTCTTCATTGTCCTCAATTAGACAAAATAGCCAGGTACAAGTATAACTTAGTATTGTTCTTTTGTATGTTATAGCTGAGGTTTGCAACCAACATGGTGTGACACATGTGATAGATACTCGGGTCTCTTAAGCATGATGTCGGAGTTCGATCCCCGTCCATAGGTATGGAAAAGCGTCTGTTAGGAGATGTCAACTTCTTAAATCGATCTCAGTACCTCAAATGATTAGTCTCCACAATTGTGCGCGAAAGATACCCGAGTTCACGAAAAAATTTGAGGTTTGCATGACTCTGACTCGTGGATGTGGATGGGTTGTGCTTAGTTTGGACTGAGGGATCACAAACTCATCTAGTTCTTCCTCATGACTTCACACTTATCCTCACTATACATACGGAATCAAAATTCCAATTTAAAAGAGGATGGGTCCCCGAACTTGTCATATTACAGATAATTATGTAAATCCCTAAAGTACACTTGTACAAAGTTTGCATCTTTATTTCATGAGGCTCCTCATAGGGTGATTAAACGAGTAAGGATTAGTTAGCTAGCCACTTTCATGGTGGCCCTTCCTCTACAAAGCAACCCTTCTTCCTTCTTCATACCAGTTGGTCTCAAGGGCATTTCAGGAAACAACAAGGATTTGCCATACTTAGTATCTGTTGGGCCAGGGGAATTTCAGGAAACAACAAGGATGTAATTGGAATATCTTAACACATCCACAAGTCATGCAATTAACACCACCAGTGAGCACCAACACCAACAAGAACACCATCCCCTTCCCTTTTCATTTGACAAAGAATCATAGAATTTCATCACCTTTTTGGGAGGGACATAACCAAGACGCAGGTCCAGGTCAACTTTAGCCCCATCATCATTGGCCACGAGTGGCACTGCACCAGCGTTACAGTTCATGCGATTTCCCTCTAGAACCCTGCTTCTCCTTCGATTTTCTTCTTCAGCCCCATCATCATTGACTTGTTTGAAATATATATAAACATTACATATTGATGTAATGTTTCGAGTGTGAGTAAAGGGTCTTTTTCTGGCTTTCCATTTTTGCAAAGCCAATAATGCCCAACACTAAATTTCCACAATGATGCCCCATTGAGTTTGCTTGGTTCCATAAGTGAGGATATAAGTGTCGAAACCTATCATGCATCAATGAAATACTTGAGATTTGAGATCAACTTGATCGATGCCAGTGGTACAAGTCAATATATCTGTAAGATCGTTTATGAATGGACATGCACTTGATCAGATCGAGTATGATTTACTTATTAATTTATGAACCAGAGATTGACACGAGCAATAAACCAATGTTGTATAATATATATGTTGTGTTCTATATGTACCTGCTCAGATAGCAATAAAAGTGTACTAAAATAAGTAAGAAAGTTAAGGCATTATTGCAGCATACAGAGGGTATAAAACCTACCAAAAAAATTGGTTTTGGCATTCGGAGGAACCATATGCGTAAGAATATAAATCTCATCTTCATTAAAATTGGGACCCAGGTGATATTCACTTATCAAGACCTTGAAAACTTCTTGGATCCTATAATGGGAAAAGAGAATCATCCACCATCTATGGAAAAAAAAAAGAAAAAGAAGAAGACTCAACTGGTGTTTTGATAGGTGAATATTGAATAACCTCTAGGATATCTTGGCATTTATAAAGATGAAAAGTGAGTTGATTATCTAGAAGCAACTAGAGAGTCTCAGTTACAAAAACTTTCCTCACGTGAATTTTGATGTCGTCCTTTGAAAAATCTACACTCTCTAACGTTAAATTCGAGGAACTAAGTCACGTTCTCTGCTCGCTTCTTCACGAGGAACTAAGTCACGTTCTCTGCTCGCTTCTTCACAATGTCTTAGCACCCTTAGATGGGTTGGTACAAATTATTTTATTTTTTAAAAACATAAGTAGTCACTTTCTCCGTTCGCTTCACCACAGGGATGAGTCGGCAAAGTCTTAGCACCGTTAGATGGGTTGGTACAGATTATTTTATTTTTTAAAAATATAAGCAATCACGTTCTCTGCTTGCTTCTTCACTTGGATTGAGTTGATAATGTCTCAGCATTGTATTTTATTTTGAAAAAATACAAGTAGTGTTTCACGATAAAACATGTGATGATGACAGTTCAGTCATTGACGGTATGCAGAAGCGGCAACGTACGTTAGAGCATCCACAATGGTACTACCCACTTTTTGGTACTTAAGTGGGTCCAACCTGTACACTTCTCTCATTTTTACTTTTTTAACTTAAGTATCTAATAAGTATCAAATCCCTCCAACTCAGCACCTCCAAAAAAAAATTAATAAACAGATTACACCAATAACTCTACATTCAATTATAACCCACAAAAACACGTGAAACTCATATATAGAGAGAGAGAGAGAGAGAGGAGAGAGGTGGTGCTTATACAAGCACCCCCTCCCCATTAGATACCCACCACAATGGGGAGTATTTGGAACCATCCTAAATAAGTACTCCCCTTTTTAAGTACTGCCATTGAACTATGCAAGTATTGTGCCCTCGATTATGGTTATAATGTGGGCATTAACACTTTGTTTGGATGAGGAAAGAGATAGGAAAGAACAAAACTGAAAAAAAAAAATAGGAGATAAGAGAAAATGAAGAAAGATTGAGTGAATATTGTGTGTTGTTTGGACATATAGAAATAAGAAATTAAGAAAGAGATGTTAAAATCTCTCTTCACTTTGGATGAGGAGAAAAGTGAGCAAAAAGAAATATAAAAATATAGATAAAGATAATTTTACCCTTAGGATGGGAAGGAGAGAAAAAGTGAGGATAAAAATGACAAAAATTATATTTTTTTTCCATTTCTCTTTAGACGTGGATAGAAGTTTTTTGGTGGACCCCACATAAAACTTCTTTCTCCCCGTATTTCTCTAGTCTTCAAAACAAGAGAAATACTTCATTTCTCTCTTATTTCTTTTCTTTCTATTGCTTTCTATACTAAATCTATCCACCCAAACTAGGAATAATGCTTGACCACCACATCCTCAAAGTCTAATAGCATACATATGCTTACTTATTTATCTTAATTTCTATCTTTATATTTATGTTGTTCTCAAAGTGTTGGTTAAAGAATTAAAAATAAATGTATAAAAAAGAATAATAAATAAATAATAAAATAAAATAAAAAAAATTTTATTAAAAAATACAGTTTTAAAAATTAATAATACATTAAATACTGTATTTTTTTAGTAAAAAGTTATTGTTTTTGAATTTTCAACAAATGATTAGTATAACCTTTATTTTTTATTCTAAAATTGACTAAGTTATGAATTATCTTTCTAGATTTTCCCATCCATACTATAACTATGGAATTGTCATACATTAGGGGGATTCTCAGGATTATCCGATTCAATTTTTTCAGTTTTATTCTTTCATCATTCAATTGGTTTGATTTTACAATTTAGTCCAATTTATTTCAATTTAGAGTTGACTGATTTTCAATTTTTAAAAAATGCTACAAATATTAAAATAAATTATGAAATACACAAATTTTTTATCCAATACTCCTTTAATATGTGATCGAGTTCATTTTTTTACTATTGCGTGCCTAGTTCAAATTACATTATTAACTTGTATTTGTCAAAATAAACATGACTTACCAATAACCAATTGCAATTATGATTTATAAATTAATTATATGTGTATATATTAAAAAGTAAGAAAAATAACTAAACACAATTTGTTTCAAAAAAGATACACAAGGAAGTAAATGCTGTTGTTTGAGTGACTTATATATCCTGTCCTCCATATCTTTTCTAGTGGAAATACTTTTGTGCTTTTGATAATGCATGAATTGTTCTTAAATGGTTCAGACAGTTCACGGATCTTCTTTTCCGGCTAATAAAAGATGATACCCATCATAATTCCAAGCTTAATCGCCAAATGAAGCTGTTATAGCTTAATCGCCAATTGCTATTTCTGTTTTCAGTAATAAACTCCTGTAAATTTTAAACAATAAAAAAACATGTACTTTCTATGTAATAAAAAAACATTAGAAAAAAATTAAATATATAATCCGTTAAAAATCTATAAAAAAAATCATTTTACACACTTCTTTAAATTATAACTTTCCCAGCAACATTAGTCCTTAGAATTGATATTAAAGATATAAAAATAAAAAAATCATAAAAAACTGAAAACATAAAAGTATAATAAGTATTTTTTAAATAATGTTTTTGACTTTTATATTCATAACTTGGAAACTAAAGACTAATAATAAAACCGCAAATAAATTTGTTTTCCTGTCTTAAGAGTTAACCTACGGGTGGGTAAGAGAAGAACACCGAGTAAAAAGCAATTAATATACTCAATTAAATACTTTTTATTCTATTACTCTATTAGTACTTAAAAGAAAAAATACATAAGAAATAATTTTATATTTTAAAAATAAAAAATGATTACTTATTGGACAAAAAATAAGACACACCAACTTTAAATGAGATTAACTCTATCTAGAGACTAAAATAAAAAAATTATTTAAGAAATAAAAAATGATTAATTAAATATTTTAAGATTAAAAACAAAATACCTCTATACTATAGAGATAAAAAAAAAACATTTAAACTTTTAGTTAAATATTTTTTGCTGTTGGGTTTCTTATGCTGTGTTTCTCAACATTTTATTTCTTTAATAAAACCAAAAAATAAAAATAAAAATGAAAAAGAAAAAAGAGGAATGAGTTATGATTCGAATCATTCAAGATTCCAACACGTAAACGTAACAGCAGACTGTTGCTAGAAAGAGTGGTCCACGTCATTTATCACTCTCTAATAGCTCTTCTACTCTTTATTCAACCTTCTTCTTCAACAATAACGTCTTCTTTCAGTTCACATTCACTTCCCTCCACCACTTCTCCCTCTCTCTCTTACTCTATCTCTTCTCACATCGACATGGCGGCGGCGTGCGCGACGGACTTGGGCCGAGCGACGTCGTGCCGCGACGGAGCGGCGGCGGCACACCTGAAAGTGATATCAATCTTCGTAATCTTCCTCACAAGCGCGGTCGGCATGACGTTGCCGGTTCTCCTGGCCCGTGTTTTCCGGGGAAAACCGTTATACGACAAGGCAGTTGTTCTAATCAAGTGCTTCGCGGCAGGGGTAATCCTCTCGACCTCTTTAGTCCACGTGCTCCCCGACGCGTATGCCGCACTCGCGGACTGCCACGTGGCATCGCGACACCCCTGGAAGGACTTCCCCTTCGCGGGACTCGTGACCCTCGTGGGGGTCCTCCTCGCGCTGTTCGTGGACCTGGCCGCAAGCTCACACGTGGAGCACGCGCAGTACGCGCCGGTTGGCGCGGTGGAGAAGGAGTCGGCCGTGGAACTCGGGGGAGGTTGCGGTGGCGGGGAATTAGGGGAAGTTGAGAGAGGGGAAGAGTTGGTTAGGCTGAAGCAGAGGTTGGTGTCGCAGGTTCTAGAAATTGGGATAATCTTTCACTCTGTGATAATTGGGGTTACTATGGGGATGTCTCAGAATGTTTGCACCATTCGGCCACTCGTTGCTGCTTTGGCGTTTCATCAGATATTTGAAGGCATGGGTCTCGGTGGCTGCGTCGCTCAGGTTTTTCTTTCTTTTTCTCTTTCTATTTCTTGCTTCCTCAATTCGTTTGTTCAACCTTTTTTTTTTTTCTTTGATTGAGAGTTGAATGTTGAAACTATCCCGGATAAGGTTTTCCATTTTTCTTAATTGGGTTTATGAAATTGAAGTCAAAATTTCCTATTTTTATTAAATATTTTTATCACGGGTTGAGTTTATTTATTTTATTACTAAAAAAAACTTCAATACTGTTTCTGTTTTATAAATTAGACCTATTTCTATTTAATTACTATAAGATAAGATAAAATAGTGTAAGACCGATGGATAACAAACTTATTTACTGGTATAAATTATATAAACTATTTTTATAATTAAAAAAAAAATTATAGTAAAATTTATTTTATATAAGTCATAAGTTATTTTGATAAGCCATTCTAGGTAACTTATAAAAAATAAGCCCAAAATAGCTTATGAATCAGTCATAAGCTGTGTTCATAAATTCTGCATAAACCAATCCAAATACACCCTAAGAATCTTAGTTGTGTTGGGGAGAAGAGAGAACTCTTTGGTTTTTAATATTTGCTTCGGAATTTGTTTTCTCGTTTGACAAAAAATGCTCTGTTTTACTTTACATGTATTTTTTTATGGTTTATATTATTTGCTTAAATCTGACAAAGATAATGCGTATTTAACTATAAATTAACTATTTTTTTTAAAAAAAAAAGAGCAAGCTTGCTGCATTTCATTATAAAGAACATCAGCAATACAAGTGGGAAAGGGTTATTTAACTATTAAACATATATTTTCATTGCTTGGCAATTCGCTGTGGCTCCGTAATCTTGGGTAAAGATGTCAGGAGAGAAAGGGTTTATCACAGACTACAGTACTTAAGATTATATTTGTAGTAAATTGACATCTAAATCTAAAAAAACTAAAATAAAAAAAATAAACTTAGTGTGTCTTCACATTAGTGAAATTAGTACCTCAAATATTAGAGTTACACTATTTCAGTCTACCAAACTAAGCACTCAAATGTTAAAAAAAACATAATCACTCAAAAATGTATCGAAAAAATGAATCACCGAAAAATATAATAATATAATATTATCAATAAATTTGTCTCTTTTTTTTCGATAAAAATAAATTTGTCTCTTTCAATAACTTACTCTATCATGTAAAATATATTGTCTTTGGGTGTGGCATGTTTGGTATGTCACGATCGAGGAAAGTAACAATTGCAAATTGGAAAATGTGAAATTGTATAGAAAGATAACCCGGCCTTAGAACACGTGCTTGACCTTCGTTAATTTTAACCGTAAATCATGAGCCAAATACGTGGTTGAAGACCAAAGTCTTCTTTTTTTTTGGTGAGGAGACCAAAGTCTTCTGATTGCAGTTTATATGGGACAAAGAATAATAAAAAAAAACCCGTTTAAATGATAAATATTATAATACTGTTTATTCCCCTTTCATCCACAATTAGTAACAATGTTTCAAGTCCTCGCAAATTCGTTCTAAACGGAATAAATTATTGCTTCATTTGTAACGAATCGTTTAGTAAATTAACACCAGTTACAGTCTACTTCTCGGGTATGTATTGAGGATTGTATTGTATATCACAATTTTACATTATCCTATGACTTTGTTACAAGATGATACCACAGTGAGATATGATTAAATGTATGTATAAAAGAAATTTACACTGTGAGTGTATAAAAATTAAACACTTGTTTATTATACCTTTACTTTATGTTTTTAGCTAGAAGATGCTAATTAATTCATACCCTTTTATATGGTAACAACAATTATTACAGGCGGGATTTAGCTTTGGAACAATGGCATACATGTGCTTCATGTTCTCAGTGACAACCCCAATGGGGATAGTTTTGGGGATGGCATTGTTCTCACTGACAGGTTATGATGATAGTAGCCCAAATGCGTTAATCATGGAAGGGTTACTAGGTTCAATTTCTTCGGGGATTCTGATTTACATGGCTCTTGTTGACCTCATAGCTCTTGATTTCTTTCACAACAAGCTTATGAACTCTGATCCACGCTTGAAAAAGATATCTTTTGTTGCCTTAACCCTTGGTTCCGCTGCAATGTCTATTCTCGCCCTATGGGCTTGAAATTTTTTGTAACCTTGCGCTCAAATCATGTGTTGCCCCATAACAAATTAGTGTTTAAAGGTATCAACAAAGATCAGAAAGTGATCGAAAAATGAAATGTGATGTGAGGGTTCTGTTTAGATACCATACATATTAGCAAACACCTTGTGTATTGTACAGATCATTTCTACGAAATATAAAAAATAAATTAAAAACATAATTTAATTGATAAAAAATTTAATTGCCATAAAAAACTTTTCATTTTAATTTTTTTAATTGATAGATGATTTGCAAAAATCTATTTATGTCAAATGTTGATTGATTGAAGAAATTCAAATATTGATTAATTAAATAAATTTAAGAAAACAATAACAAAATAAATTTGAAGCACCCTTTATTTGTAACATTTTTCAAATTTTTTTATAAACTCTCGGGTTTATCTGAGCCGAGCCGGGTGGATCCATATAAGGAGGTGTTTCTCTATTCACAAGACTCGAACCCGATACTTTACTTAGAGGAAATTAAGCTCTTTGCTACTTAAACCAACACCTTAATTTCACATTTTATAAGAAATAATTATTAAGTGGTACAAGCTAAGTATATTAGGGTCAATGGATATAAATGTTATATCTTCCTATAAATCCTCCTACATTACTTTATAAAGAAAAAAGAGAATGCAACTAATATCTTGAAAACATAAAAAATATTTAATACTTTCTCCATTTAGTAAGTAGGAGGATTTGTAGGAATAAAAGATAGGAAGATTTAGAATTATTCATGTAACTAAGTGTTCATATTTCCCCCGAAATCTTCATTTTACTAAAACGCCTTTAGATTCAAACTATAAAAGCTTGGTTGTTTACATACGAGGAAATAACTTAATTAGCTGATTGTTTATCTTAAAAGAGCTTATATATGCGCATCCTGAGATCCATATTTTGGAGTTCACCACTATCATCGCTGGAAGTTTTTTTACTTTTGGCTGACATTGGTGGGGTGACCTTATATAGCTTTTTAGTTGTTTTTTCTTTTCTATATTTTACCGAAAACAATTAGCTATAATAGTTGGACAATGTATGTTTTGGGCTTGAAACTGTTTTTGAACTAAACAAAATTTGTGCCTAAATAAAAAATGTTGATAGTAAATAATAAATTATTTACTTATTTTGTTTAGTGTTGGTGTTACCGTAAAATACAAATGCGTAAAGCTAAAAGTGATTGAATTGAACATTAACTAGTGCAAAATAATATTGAAAAAGCTAATAGTTGCACAGTGGAGAACGGAGTAATGCGGGTGCCACAGTACCACTATCACTCTCTTGTCTTATTAAAACTCTCATATTTTCATAATTCAATTTGCTTCTTTGGAACTTTTGGTGAAAGTATATACACGGATTCCACTAAGTGTTTTTTTTTCCTAAAAAAAATTGGGTGGAATTTGGGATCCTATATATACACGGATTCCACTAAGTGTTTTTTTTCCTAAAAAAAATTGGGTGGAATTTGGGATCCTATGATTTTGATTCCTAGTGGTGCTATATCTTGTATAAAGTTAAATATTTTCGTTATTTTCTTTCATTTTCCTTACAACCATGCATAAATCTTCTACGACATTGGGGGAAAACTGTTGACGCTTTAATTAAAAGAAAAGGCAGATTTCGATTCAATAAAGAGCATATGCATGAAGGAAGATGTTGAAGAACAAACACATCATATACATGGAACAAAAACCGTACACGTCTCTTTGTTGAATCCACTTTTCTACTTAATGTGGTTTGGGTTACGTTGGACAATCACAATATATAGATAACAGAAAGCAGGAGTATGATTGTATGAATCAGCAGCTTTAAAAAAGAAAGACAAAAATAAACACGAAGAAAGGGTGAGCCTTGTGGTGCATAGAGCAATAATTATAATATGATATAGAGACAAGCAATTATATAATTCTAAAGTTAAAGACTTGCGGGGTGACTCGAATCTTAAACAAGTAGCCTAGTCGGGGGCATTTATTTTATTTCGCATAGTCTCATGAAAGTTTTATAGGAATGTTCACTAAATAAATTTAATTAATATGTACTAACAGTGTAAAAAAAATTTATAAAGATGTTCAATCATATTTTATAATGTAGATTTTTATATAGATATTTTAGAAATTATTGTTATGAAATGACACTACGATGAAATGTGATTAGATATATGTGTACAATATCTTAAACAGATGATAATTGTATCTAACTTTTTTTTTTTCGGTTAATGTTGTTAAAATCTTTCAAACTTAGCCAATCCT
This sequence comes from Glycyrrhiza uralensis, assembly GCA_030159175.1. Taxonomy (NCBI): domain Eukaryota; kingdom Viridiplantae; phylum Streptophyta; class Magnoliopsida; order Fabales; family Fabaceae; genus Glycyrrhiza; species Glycyrrhiza uralensis. The sequence goes on from BRZY01000006.1 coordinate 8,378,056, forward strand.
CTTGACTAATATCGAGTCCCTATTGAACATGTGATTTGGGAAATTCTAGAAGAACCATGCCCGTGTGATAGTAGTGAGATAATATAGTTGCAATTTTGTTTTCGTGTTGCCATCTTATTTAGGTCATGTTTGGATTGACTTATTTGAGTTTATTTAAATTTATCTATTTATATAAATACTTGTTAATATATATGTTTGAAAGAGTTTATAAAAATAACTTAACTGACTCATATTTTGGGCTTATTTTCATAAGTTTTTTAAAGTAATTTATCAAAATAGCTTATACCTTATATAAAATTAGTTTAATCACATTCTCTCTTTGATTATAAAAATAACTTATACATAAGTGTGTTTATATATATATATATATTTTTTTGGTCATGACAAGTCTGTTTATATAACAAACACTTATTCCATAACAGGCCCTTAATTTTCTTGTATCTGGTTTATATATCTTTTTTATTTTATTCTTACTCTTTTATTTATTTTTTTCGGTCAACTTCATCTTTTATTTTAAGGTTTTTTTTGTCAAAGGTATTTTATTTTGGGGAATTGGTAAATACACTCCAGTTTTTTGCCATACTCCCCATATTTATACAAGAAATTATTATTATATCCTCATCATTTGGTTTTTTTTTTTTTTTTTCTGATTTTGCATCTTTTCCGGAAACTAGAGATACAAAAAACTGGAGTTTCCGAAATGCAAATTTGACTGGAGTTTTCGGAATATAAATTTGTATTTTAAAAACTGGAGTTTCCAGAATGCAAATTTGCATTCCAGAAACTGAATTTTCCTGGAGTTTCTAGAAAAAAATGTGAAAATACATTCCGGAACTGAGTTTCCGGTAAAAGAGTGAAATTGAAAAAAAAAACCAAATCAATGAGGGTATAATAGTAATTTTCTTTTTAAATGTGGGGTATATGCCCAAAAATATTGGTGTATTTACCAATTCCCTTTATTTTGTTTATCGCCCGTTTCGGAAGCCTTAGAGAAAGGCATGTTGGCCCAAGAACTAAATTCATATAGATCAAAAGTGGGTTTCTGGGTCCAAGCCAACCTCCATTGACCCGATCAATTGCCCAACCGGACCCCAAAAAAACACACCAGTACAGCATTCACCTAAGCTAATAACTGTTGTGCAAGAAAAAAAAACCTAAGCTAATAACAGCCCAAAGGTTGTGAAAGAAGCAGAATCAGTGAGCAAGACCATGAAAGTTGTGTGTCCATTTCTCTGCCAACAATCATTTTGAGGCTATAAGTTAGGCATGACCTAGTGTTTCAAAGAAATCGCAAAAAAGGCTTGGTAGAGAAGAAGGGCAGTTTGATCTTTCTAATTTTCTAATGGGTCAGGCCCATTTTTAGGTAACTCTTTATGGTTTGTTTAATCAAGGGCAAAATAGGAGATTTTGGAGGATGTATTTATGTTTGTTTTGGTAGCTTTAAGCTCAGGTTAGATTGTTGTTTTCACTTTCACGTTGTCAGGTCCATATCTTTACTTTATTATGTTTATGTTTAGAGACATTGCATTAAGCTTTAGTCAGGCCATAGTAGTTGTTGGGCCAGTAATGTATCGCCCTTTTGGCTTTGGGTGTTGTCCGTGTAATGAATCTCCTTTGACCAAAAAAAAAACCCAACGGTAACCTACTATAGACTATACGGCTATACCATAGCTGCTGTATACAATATTTTGAAAATCAGACCGCTTAGTGGCTAGGGATGGAAATAGGTCAGGCCGCTCGACAGGGGCCTATGACCCAGCCTACATCAGGCCCAGCCCAGACCAGACTTTTTCATGAAATATATCAGGCCAAGACTTTTTTCAAAGCCTATTTAGCTAAAAAGGTCAGGCTTAGGCCATCTAAAAAGTCTTTTAAGTCTAACAGGCAGACCTATTTAAGTAGACATCGATATAATTTTTTATAATATTATTATTATATTAGATTTTTTATAATATATTAAAATTATATACTTATTTACATTTTAAATATTTAAACACATATTGATCTACATAAATAATCAAGCTTATAAAGCTTATTGAAGGATAAAGTTGTGATTTATTTAGAGGTTTTATCACAAAAATATTTCATTCTTACTCGCCCTTATGTCTCTATCATAAATAAGACTGAATTTAATTGTCATATTTTATAATTTGTTATACATAGAGATTTTCTTCATTAGCTTATTTAGGAGTAGGTTAGACTATTTTTTTTCAGTTGAAAGTCGGACAACTTATTTGAATGTCTTATTAGAAATCGGGCCATTAAATAGGCTAAAAGACCAAATCGGGCTTTTAAAAAAGTCAAGCCAGGCTTAAAAAAAAGCCTATGACAGATAACAAGTCAAACTTAGGCTTTGAAATTTTTAGACAGGTCAAACCTATTTAGACAAAGCCCAGCCCAGCCTACTTCAATCCCTATAATAGTGGCACTTACATTATTGAACTAATGAAGATATTATTTTGTGGTTGAAATAGTTTGATTGTAGTATAATTGTACATCAATTGGTGATAGAAAAATAAATTTTAATATTATACCTATTTTTTGTCCCCTCACTACAGCTTAAGTGGTAAGATGCTAGGGGGGACATGAATATGGTGGAGATCGATCCCCCACCCCTGACAAAAAAAATATTATACCTATTTTAAGAATCAAAATAAATGAAATTTTAAATTAATATAAAATAATCTTATTATATGTTTTCTAAGATAAAAATCAATAAAAATCATAAATAATAAAATATATGTATATGAATTTTTTATAACTTGTCATTAGACTTTTATTTAACTGAAAAATATACTTTTTGAATTAAAAAAATAAAAAACTACAAAAAGTATTTTTTTTAAAATAAAAATATGACCAATTCATACAATTTTCATCAATGGATTTTGATCAGTTCTTACCAGTTTTGAGATAAGCGAATTTATTGGATTGAGTGGACTTTCTAATTCAAACAGTTGAATAGTCGATTTTTTTAAAAGTATAATTGTATGCTAGAGTCACAGAAAATAGTGTTCATAAATCAATTCTTTTTAATACAAACCGTTAAAATAAAAATAAAAACAAATAAAAATTGAAAACCAACTTCTTTATTAGATTTGATTGGCTTTCGAAAACTGACCGTTTCAATCTAAAGTAAACTGATATTCAGATATATATTTTATTTGGTTTATAAAAAAAGATATATATTTTATTTGTAAAATAACCACATTATTTAATTTTTTAAAACATATAATTATGAAATTACTCAAACTAATTCATCCTTTTATAATTTTATTATCTAACCTATATATATATATATATATATCAGTATATCAATTCTAAATTAGTTTTAAATTTACTTTTATATATGTTTCATATTCTCTTTTATTATTTTTTTTGTATTTTTTCATATTAAAAATAAGTTTTAATAAAAGTGTGCAAAAGAAATAAAATAACCCAATTTGCCACTCCGACATTATATGTGAACACAAGGAGTGCTAGCAATATAGTACTATTTTTTTTTACTCTCTAACATACTATTTTCGATACACCTTTTATGATTGATTGAAATAAATGTAGTCTCACCACTTTGGGAATAAGTCCCACTAAATATTACAACATTGTTTGGTAGTGGCAAATTTCATTAAAGCAGCTCATGCAAGAATTTAGGAAGTACTCCTATAAATTATTCTAGGGACAGGGTAGAGGATACGCATGTCCCTTATGATTAATTGATTCATGTGCTCTGACAGACCTTCATCCACCCTTATTAATTGCAACCAAACCAAAAAAGAAAAATTCATCGATATCTATTATACATTTTTTGGTCTGAATATCAACAAACATAGTACAAAATGTCATTTGCATACCCAGAGAAATAAACTCTTATATCGAAAGGAAAATGCTTCTTAGATCGACATGGGTAGCACGGCAATTTGCGACAAAATCTAACCATCCATATATACAGTGGCGTATCTAAGACCCTGGGCCAGTGGGGGCATTTTATATTGAAAAAATTAATTACTAATAATTGTTATTATTCATCTTCAAAACTAATAATAATAGTATTAGTAGTTTTCAATACAACAGAATTAACAATATCCTTATATATTTTTGGAACAATTTTGTTGATTTTCAAGAGTATTTTTCCTAGACGACACGTTTTACCAATTTATTGTGTTTAGAGGCACAGTAGTTTGTAGAAGAAGAGAGACACTTGAGAGGGATGAGATAAAAACTTATTTAGAGAGAATAAGGGAGCTTTAGGGTTTGGGGTTTGAGAGAGACTATTTTTTTATCGAATGGTCTATATTGCTTCTAAAAATAAGTAGGGGTTTGATCTCTTGGTACTACACGGGGTACAACTCGTAATTTTAAAAAGTTTAGATTTCTATTGAACTAAATCTTATTTGCAGACTGAGGCTTTTGTGAAAACAAAAAGAAGAGAATTGGGTGTCTGTGTGCAATTAATGATTGTCTGGGGTAAAAATATAATTTCAGAGGGGTTAAAATTTTAAAAAATTCAGATATTAAGTGAGATTTTTAAAGTTTGAGTGGGTCAAAAAGAAGAGAACTAAGTGTCTGGGTGCAATTAATGGTTGACTGAGGGCAAAAATATAATTCCAGAGGGGTCAAAATTTAAAAAATTTATATATTAAGTGAGATTTTTACAGTTTGAGTGGGGGCATATGCCCACCCTCAAACCAATGTAGGTCCGCCACTGCATATATAATACCAATCCACCCATGTATGGTTATAGTTAGGGGTGTCAAAACGGCCCGACCCCCCCTCCCGTATTAAAAAATGGGCCAAAAAATGCATCCCGACCCGATTAAGGGAGGGCTACGCAGGCTGACGGGCCAAAAACAGGCTGGCCCGTCAAAATAATAATAAAAAAATAAAAAAAATTTAAAAATCATAAAACATTATTATTTTATTTTAAAAAAACAAAAACAAAAACGGGACAACGGACCAATCCGTTTTTAGCCCTTTTTCACATGCCTAAACGGGCAGGCCCAAAACATGTCGACTCGGCCTGACCTGTTTTACGGGACTAAATGGGCCGGCTCATTGGAATGGGCCCATATTGTCATCCCTAGTTATAATCTCACTATATAATTGTGATTGGTTGATTTTAAATTTCGTAACCTTTCGTATATTTTTTTGTCTTGCCATATAGCATTAGTGATATCGAAATACAGTGGACAGAAATACAATCCAACGGTGGATAATTAACTCGTACAGTTTTTGCACATCCAAGTTTCGAGCCAATAAGTATTTCCCAACATAATAATAATGTGATATATGGTAAAAGAATAACATAATTGATATAAATTTGAATAGACTACCTTTGATGGATTTGACTCAACTATAAACTCGTTCCATATTATCAATAACTTTGAGATATAAATAAATAAATATAAAAAATAGTATATATATATATATTTTAATTTAATCCAAAACATCCTAGGAAAAAATGGTTGGGCCAAACCCAACCCGTTTATTATCTTTTAATACTATAAAATCTCTTTTTCTTCAAACCCTATGTCGTATTTTTTCTTTCAGATTTCACATCGTGATACCTAATACTCTAGTCATTTCCTTACTTCTTGCTCCATCGTCTCTTGCTCTTTGTAATCAATTCTCCAATATCATTGCCAAGACTCAATTCCTCACCCTACAGATAGTAAAAAGGCAGGAGATTTTTGCTCAATTCGAGCCATTACTGTAGTTGAGAAAGGGATAGGTAGGAAAAAAATTATTTTCTTCATCAGACCTTTTTGCATGTTGTTCCCTTTCCCTTCTTTCTAGTTTAAAAATTCCATCTTGATGTTTCTTGTGGTCAAAACTTGCAAGCAGTGTTGAATCACAGGGAAGAGGAAAGCAACTTGCGGGGATTGGAGACTTATCAGATCTAGGCTTAATTAGGAGCAAAGGTAAGGGAAAACTATCCTTTTTTCCTATTTTGAGGGTTTGCAATAGATAATTTTTCTGGGTAATATGGAATTTAACTCTAAATTGTTCTTAAATTTTCAATTGAGAAATCAGATGCATGTGAGGCTATTTATGGTTATTTGCTTGGTTTTTTAATGATAGCTTTGGAAGAAATTGTGTTGACTTCATGGTTTGGGCATATTCTTGATTGTAAATTTCACTCCTTTTAAATTTTTCCATGTTTTGAGTGAGTAAATGGTGATTTAATTGATTGGGAATAATCTTGTGCTCTTGTCATTTGTTTTGTTTGAAAATTGTTTAGTGGTGACCAGTATTTTTGTTATAGCTGATATTGTTTTATTTTGTGAATAGTCATAAACATAATAGTTTCTTCTTGCTTTTTATTTTATTGAAATTGAATATTTAACTTTGAGTTCAATGCGGAATATATGACATCTTGTTTTGATCACAGGTAGTGGTGTATTACTTTAGAAAGCATCAATGTTATTTATGATTTATGCATTTTGCACCATGTATGTGGTGCCTCTGTTGCTTATAGAGCTGGGTATACGGGTCTTGGTCCGCGGACGGCCTGTTTAACCCGCAGTCCGCGCGGGTCACGGGCCTTAAAAATAGTAGCCTGTTTAAATGCGGGTTTTTTGGCCTGGTCCGTTTAACCTGCGGGTCCAACGGGTTTGGTTCGCGGTTTTGCGGGCTGGCCCGCGGACTGAAAGTTTCATACCAATGGTGGGTTTGGTATCACACCTGTGAATAGTTCTAAATACAACCATGAGTCATCGACTGGGACTTTCACACCAGGGGTGGGTTTCGTGTCACACCTGTGAACGGTTCTGTCCAATCTGAAAGACAAGAACAGTATCCACACCACGGGTGTGGCTTTTTTTACAGGATGCAATTATCTTCAAGGGAAGTAACTATATTTATGATTTTGTATTCCCTTGCCTTTAGCTAGCATTTTATATTATCTTGTATTCATTTGTAGTGCTTTTTTTTGGCATACTTTGTGCTCTTGAAAATCAACTTTTAGTATTAATAATAGATAATTTTGCTTATAAAAAAAGTACTTAAATTGCAAATATTTATTTTCCTTGAATTTTTAATGTTTTTTCCATTTTTCTTATTTACGGCCCGCAGCCCGGTCCGTGAGCCCGCGGACTTAGCGGTGTGGACACGGGTCTGATAAAATGAGTCCATTTAAATTACGGACCGGGCTGGCCCAACCCACTCAAAACGCTGGCTAATGCGGACCAGGCCTAAACGGGCCGGGTCGGGCCGCATACCCAGCTCTAGTTGCTTATCATGGTAATTGTGCATCTAGTAATAGGTGTTTGTTGCAATTGTAGGTTGTTTATCGTATTGTTAGTATTCCATTAAAGTTCATATTGTCAGTAAGAGTGTTTGTTGCACTTGTAAGCTGTCGGCATGAAAAAATATTTTTATATAAAATTTTGGCCTGAATATTTTTAGTTCCTATAATGTGTTTTTTCACTTTATTCCCTTAAAAAGTCAAACTTTTTTAATCCCTATAATATTTCTTTTCATTTTATAGTCTCTACAATGAGTTGACTTCTGTTAAATGATGAGGCCTCTTAATTAGTCTACCTTATCTTAAACACATCAGCTGACACGTTATCTTTTTTTCCACAATAACGAAGCCCTTAACCGTCTCTCTCTCTCTCTCTCTCATTTCCTTTTTACCTTCCCCTTCCCCTTTCTCTTCTTTGAAGGGACAATCCCAATCAATGCTTCCGTTATTTGGTGTAGCGCTTCACGAACTCACAGTTGAATTCATAAATCAACACGCAAATGAAATCATAAATCAACAAGAAAATGAAAGCAGAGATCAATTAATTTGTTCTTCTCATCGCATGTGATGAGTGATGACTCAATCCATGTCGCACAAGCGTCTTGATTCACAACACCTCATTGACTTGTGTGTGTTAGCTTCGCAACTGCAGACCCTTCCAGCTCCAAGCCCCTGATGGGTCCCAGTGATATATTCTATCTTGAGGTTGGCGTTCTTCGCATAGGTTGGTCCTGTGGAACCCAACCACCACAAAGATCAAGGTTCACCCTCTTCCTCTTTCCTTTGAATGCTCCTCCTACAATTGGGACTACTATAGCGTGGTACATGGTTATGGTGTTGATTTCGAGAGCAATGACTACTTGGTGTTTAGTTCTTTTCTGAATGAGATTTACCATTGGCTAAACCAATCTCGTGATGTTGAGTCCATTCTTTGCTCTGACATGAGAAATGACGAGTTTTGGAAAATGGGTCTACCCCAATTCAGGGGTGGTGGGGGTCATGATGAGCAACTTGTGGATACTATTGTTGTTGTTAGCAAGGGAAGTGTGGTGGGGTGGGGGAGGAGGGAGTGGACGGTCGTTGTGGGAAGGAGACGTGAATGAGAATGGCAATTGAAGGAAAAGGTTTTTTATTTCCTTTTCCTTTTTCCATTCCCATTCACGTTCACGTCCCCTTCCCACAACCACCATCCACTCCCTCCTCCCACACCTCACCACACTTCCCTTGATAACAACAACATTAGTATCCACAAATTGCTCATCATGATCCCCAACCCTCTACTTGGGATAGACCTAATATTCCAAAACTCATCATTTTTCATGTCAAAGCTACGGATGGACTCAACACCATGAGACTGGGTTAGCCAATAGTAAACCCCATTCAGAAAGGAACTAAACACCAAGTAGTCATTGGTCTTTGAATCAACACCATAACCATGCACCACGTTGTAGTAGTCCCAATTAGAGGAGGAGCATTCAGGGAAAAGAGGAAAAGGGAGAACCTTGATGTTTGTGGTGACTGGGTTCCATAGCTTCAACATATGCGAAGAACACCAACCTCAAGACAGAAGATGCCATTGAGACCCATAAGGGGTTTGGAGTTAGAAAGGTCTCCAGTTGCAGAGCTGCAACACGCACAAGTCAATGGAGTACCGTGAATCGAGAGGCTTGTGTAACATGGATTGAGTCATCACTCGTCACATGAGATGAGAAGAACAAAGATTGATTAATCTTTGCTTTCGTTTCTGTTTCAATTGTTAATTCGTGTAGTGGCTGCATCAAATCAATGGAGCATTGATTGGGTCAATCCCCTTCACGGAAGGGAAAGGGGAGGGAGAGAGAGAGAGGGTTAAAATTTGTACTAATATGGAAAAAATGGACCTATCAGCTAAGGTGTTTAAGGTGAGGTGGACTTAAGTGAGCCACCTTATCATTTAACAAAAGTCAAATCACTATAAGAACCCAAATAAAAAATATTATAAGGACTAAAAAAGTTTGACATTTTTAAAGGACTAAAAAGAACAAAGCCCTTATATTATAGAGACAAACATATTTAAGTCATTTTATCTTATATATCTTTTCAAGGCTTAAATATGTTTTTAATCCTTACAAATAGTTTCTTTTTTGGTTTTAATCTCTACAATTTTTTTATAGACCTTGAAAAATAGAAATTTATTTTTAGTTATCGTTATTTTGTTTTAGTGACCGTAAATTTTAATTCATGGTAAACTAGTCCTTATAATATGTGGAGAATATTACTTTTAGTCCCTAAAATATAATATTTATTTTATTTTATAGGGACTAATTTATCATGATTTAAATATTATAAGGATTGCCAATGGGGGTTGGCACAACTGGCTAAGGATCTGGATTTGAGTCTCTCACCTCCCATGTGAGGGGTTCGAATCCCCCTGACGCCAGTAAAGTCTCCCTTGGTGGATATATCTCCTCAAAGAAGATCCTTTTGGCGCCATGAGCTAGGCTCTGGTGGGCCTCTGCTGGCCCGCAGTTCGGTTAGTAACCTGGGTCAAACTGGACACTACGATTGGCCTTCGGGCCCTCCACCTAAGGGTGGCCGGTCAGTGCTTGGTCTGCGGATCCCCGGCATGCCATTGGCTCCCTGTCCGCTGGTTTGGGGGTGCTTTCTCCCCTCTCCAGCATTTTTTGTTACCAAAAAAAATATTATAAGGATTATACTTTTTTGAAAAGCTTAAAGTTATGCGGTGAGGATCGAACACGCGACGGAGATCTGACGCTATTATAAGGATTATTCTTAATATACTCTACGTATTAATATACAATACAATACCAAAGTGGACCACTAAGTCCATTACTCACTATACCTAGTTTATCCGGTTTTTATGTTATTGTTGATTTCCCCCAAATCTTTTCAAAATCATCATTGCTTCCCATTTGTGCCGAAACCAGAGAGTATCGCAAGGGTTGGAAACGACGAACAGAACACAGTCAAGAGAGTGAGGAACCGGGTGGTCTAGAGGTAAACCGAGAGCTTATCAACAATTTGATAAGTTCTGATTTGTGTACGCATAATTTGATTTATTTTTGGGTTTTGCATTTTCCCATTTCTCCACCTTTTGTTTTTTGGGGGTTCCCGTTTTCTATGAATAGATAGATACATTTTGTTTTTGTTCCTGTTTTACATTTTAAGTTTGGTGATTCAATTAACTGGGTAGTTTTCCTGATCTACTGAGCTTTTTTGTTTAATACCTTCTAAGTTGGGGTGTTTGGGTTAGGGGTTTCGTATTTTGAGACTCTCTGAGTACTGGGTCAGTGAGAGGCTTTGAAAATTATTAATGTAATTTATTTCTGTTAACAAACAAACACCAACTAGCTCAATGACATCAATTCAAGTACCATTTTATTCGATCAGTTTTGCTCTGAGCAGATTTTTTATTTGTATTTTTATTTTTTTCTCTCTTGAATTTTCCTACTTCGAATCAATTCTTAGGATATGAGTAATTTAAGTTCCTAACTGTTCTGAATTGTCTTTGTAATGGGAAAAGAGATTTTACACAAGCCTCTGTTGGCTGTGATGTAAATTACTATTGCCTTTCTACTTGCTTCATTTCTATGTTGATTTCACTTGTGGTGGTGGTTGTGCTTTTAGCTTCCTAAAGTGAATCAAGCAAAATAGGTTTACTTGATTCTTAGTTTCATTCCATATTCTTCATCTGTTGGCTAGCTAGCTCAGGAATCAGGAGTACTGATAAATTCACTTTCTGATAAATTGGCTTAATGATCGATAATAGTGATATAATGGTCTTTTTGATCATGTACTTTGTTTGTTTTTTTTTTGTGAATGTGGAGGGGCAGAACCCCAACACAGCATTTTTTATCATATAGTGATATAATGGTCTATGTGCTTATGTAGTTAAAAAAAAATGGAACAAATTTTGCACTGGACCAGGTCGTTTAATTATTATGCAAGTCAACATAGTTGATTGTTCCAAAATTTAATGTCCCACTGGAATAAATAAACTTGGAATAATCAACGAACTATTGTTACGCAAGAAATTTTCAATGATTTATTGTTTCACTGGAATAAATTATTCTACACTTTAAACCCTTTTTTGCAATATGTTTTGCCTTGCACTTAACCTATTGACTAGGTAGCCTTTCCGAAATCTTGGCCGTTGGAGTTTTTAACTATTATATCAACGGCTGTAATGGCTACTGGACCTCATGGTCCACTTTGACACTTGACCACCCTAGAAGCCACCTTCCCGGAAAGATCCATAATGAATATTAGAGCTGGCAAAATGGGCTCAGCCTGGCGGGCCGGCCCAAGCTCGCCTGAAAAAACACAGGGCTCGAGCACACAAATTTGAGTCCACTTTTAATCCAGACCCTTTTTACCCGAGCCCGTTGCGGGCCGGTCTGAAAAAAATAAAGCTAGAGCCCGAGCTCGATGTGGCCTGACACTATGCGGGTCGGGCTTGAACAACTAAATTAGAGCCCCGTTTTCAATCCTAGCTTTTTTGGCCCGGCTTGAAGCCCGTCGGGTAGCTCGTTTGCCAGCTCTACTGAATATGGAAAGGATCGGCCGCAGACAAAGCGAAAGTCCAGTTTTAAATACCGACTCAATACAAATTTGGCTTAATTGCATTTTTGTCTGCAATTGTGAAATTTTGGCTTTCAGCTTTTAATAATGTGAATTGCGTCTCTTGAGTATTTCAATTGTTACAATCAGTTTTTTTATTACTATGTCGTCTAATTTTTAACACCAAAAGTCTACACGGCATATGTGAAACTAATTTGACACTGAATAGGCTACATCAGCATGGTGCTCAAGTCGTTAGCACATGTGATACAACACGAGTTGTTTAAAATTTCTAACGATTCAGTGTCAAATCAATCTCGTGTGTGCCACATAGATTCTCAACATTAAAAATTGGATGATATTGTAAAGGGAGGAACCTGATTCTAACAATCGGGACACTTGAGGGACTCAATTCGTGTAATTAAAAACTGGTGCACAGAAATCACACGATCTCAATAACTGATGGACCAAAAGTGAAATTAAGTCTACAAATTTATAAAAATGAATCACCAAATTATTGCTAAAATTTGAGTACTATCAATTTAGTCCATAAAATTATTAATATTTTAAATTGGTTTTTAAAATTAAAAATCCTCAATTAAATTGATCATTTCTGATTAGTCAATTTAGTCCTTAAAAATTTTCAATATAGATTAATGTAATAGAAAATCTTCAATTTCATAAACTAACTTTTTTTTGACAACAAAACAAAAGGTATTCATTTATTCAATTTGGCAAAATACATCGAATACATTACAAATTCAACGTCGCTAAAAACTAAAAGGGATGAAACTGCGAACAAGCTCACAGCACCCAAGTTAATAGCATAACACAACAAAGTGCCATCAAAAGTGACACTGCCTACAAATATGACACATTCAGGGTGACCGGAGTACCTACGCCTCCGGATCTGTAGCGTTGACGACTCAGTCAAAAGAGAATCTGTAGCGAAACGAAGTAGATCCGTCAATCTGAATCGAATGAACACCGCACCAAGACGGGAAAACAAAAACCGCACCAAGACGGGAACAACAAACATCGCACAAAGACGAAAAACACCGTCGCAAGCCGAAGATGAGGACTCGAAAAAACACCCAAAAAAATTAGATCTGTGTGGATAAACCACTTATTGAGATGAAGGAAGCTAAAAAATGATATAGAGGGGTGGTTCTAGACTAAAAAATGGTCCAAAACCACCCCTCCAAGAAGAAGGAAGACTGACGGCCGAAAAGGCAAGAGAAAAGAAGAGAGAAGGGAGACCTAGAGTAAGGGCCTGTTTGGATAACAAGCTTATCTCCTGCTTATGGCATAAACTGTATAAGCTACTTTTATAATCGAAGAAAAATTATAATAAAACTTATTTTATATAAGTCATAAGCTGTTTTGATAAGCTATCCTAAGTAGCTTATGAAAAATAAGTCCAAAACAGCTTATAAATCAGTCATAAGCTGTGTTCATAAGCTCTGTATAAGTTAATCCAAACAGGCCCTAAAACTAACTTGAAATATTAATAATTTTAGAGACTAAATTGATAGTTGCCCTACAATTTCAATAGCTAATGATTCACATTAAGAGAAGAAGTATAAATTAATACACAACCAGGTCAGAGTGCAGTGCCCCAAAGCATCGTCACAGAGATACAAAACCCAACAAAGGCCGAGCTCCACCAAACAAAGTCCAATGAAGAATGACCCAAGTTTGTTAGAAGATGTGCGCATCTATTTGCTTCTTGGAAGACATGCACCATAGAATTTTTCCAATCCACAAGGTGCAAAACCTCATATCCGAGAGGTTGAAGAAAGTGATTAGGATTAAATCTTTGTCCAAATAATGTGGTAACATGTATCAATTCTATATATTAAATTTAAGTTCTTACTCCTGAGAGTGAGGATTCTTCTATCTCTATATTTAAATGTCCAACATGCATGCCTGCTTATTCTATATTAACGATTTTATTTTATATTTTTATTACATTTTTATTCCTCTTAAATGTTAATCATTAAATTTATTTAATTATTAATGCATAAATTTTTTCATAACTAAATATTAACTTTAAATTTATGTAAATCATTTTCATAATTTTTAAAATTTTATCTCTTAAATATTTTTCTTTTGATCTATATCTTAAATTTTAAAAATTCTGTACAATGTCTAGTAAACTTTTTTCTAAAATTCTCGGGGGTTTATTTTTTATTAGTCATGGGGAATAAACCTTTCTACTCTAGAAGATAAAATTCTTAAAATCCAAACTTAACTTAATTTGTCGTTTTATGTACTTGAGAGTGTTCATCAATAATTACGTTCACCCAATTAAACATTGGGTTCCATGCACAAAACTTTATCCTCGCCTTGGGCAAGCATATTTCTCGTTGTGAATCTAGGTACCAATCTATATACTACCAATTATTAATGTTTCATTATAGTCTGTGTGTGCAGTATTAGGCTAGCTAATTAGCGAGGGAGGGAGGAAAAGGAGCAAGGTCTGCATTAAATACTGAAGCAAACGTCACTGTAAGTGGCCTCATTTGTAGCAGTTTGTTTGACCGCCGCCCCATTTACAGAACTAGGCGCATGCAGCAAAAGAACATTGACCACAAAACATGGAAGTCTGTAGTGTATGCTATAGAGTTTTTGTTGTTTTGTGTAATGGGATAGCATTTCTGAACAATCATTCAATTGCATGCTGTATAAAACTGTCATGAGTCATCACAGATGGGGTAACCAATGCCAGCAGTCCTTGTTGCCAAATTGAGTACAATCTTTTAATAGTGCATGTATATTCATGAGATCGGATTTATCCATAATTCAAATTAAATCAAATAAATTAGTTAGTTAGGATGCTTTGAGTTTGAATAATTGGTTTATTTCACCACGAACCAAATTAATTATAATCCATTTTTTTTCAGTTTTTTTTTTCTCAATATGAATCAATATTATTATATTTGATCAATTCTTTTCATTCTTAAATTTTTAGACTATTCATTTTAAATATTATTACTCAAAACTCTCATGTACTTTTTTTTTTCTTATTCAGTTTGATATTCTTGTCTAGTATTACTAAGTGTATCAAGATCAAAAACCCATTTGGGTTTTACTTAAAAATCATAAAAGAACAAAACAAAACCAATCCAATTAAATAAGCCTAATTTAAGCTTTATTTTATCTCATCCAAATGCTTTTGTCTTTTCTTTTGGTTTGAAGAAGCTACTCTTGTCACTTCTTTCCTAGACATAAAACGGTTGCTAAATGCATCACTCAAATATGTTTATTGACATTTTTATTTATTTATTTATTTAATTTGATTATCAAAAAATAAATGTACTATAAATACAAATGAATTAAATGAGAATAATAATAGACACATAAATTGAACAATAACGCTTTCCTCCTCTGCAAGATAGCCACGAAGCATGCTGACAGAAGGAAGAGATTGGCACGACATTGCTTGTACGAGAATCATTCAAATCTGTAAAGAGACTCATGAATCTTGCTCTTGCATATATGCTTGTGTGTGCATGTGAGCATATGGATTAATTCTCTCAGAAAGAAAGAAACCAAACAAATTCACAATAAGATACATAACCAAGCCAACAAAAAAAGAACCTGTAATATACAAAAAGGCTATTTTTTTTTTTCTGAAGAGACAAAAAGGCTAATCTTAGTGATTGATTAATTTCTCATCTCATTGTGAACCCTCTAATCTAATTCATTTACATGGGAAGACAGAAAAACCTTGCTCAGCATTTTCTTCAAAGAAAAACCCAACAACAAAGATAACGAAGTTTCTTCTGATACAGAAACAACAGAACCACTCACTCCACGTTCACTCTCACTAATCTCATCGTAACTTGGAGTACCAATCACAATCTCAAAGTCACCACTACCACCACCACCATGAACAGAACCCAATTGAGAATCATTCTGATTATTATTATTATTCTGATGAACAACAATAGGAGCTCTACAAATTGGGCAATTGCAATGCGAACTCAACCACATGTCAATGCACTCCACGTGGAAAGCGTGTCCACACTTCGGTAACCTCCTTCCAATCTCTCCCTCTTCGATTTCGCTCAAACAAATCACACATTCAAATTCCTCTGTTTTTGCCTCCTCTGTTTCTGCCTCCTCTGTTTCATATTCACAAACAAACGTGGGAATCGCCGAAACTGTAGCCGAGTCGAGTCCTTTGGTCGAGATGGGTGGGGTTTCGATGTTGATGTGGTTGAAGTGGGAGGTTCCCGGAGCTCCGGTAACAGTCGCCCGAGGTTGCCGCCGGCGAGCACGTGACTGTAACTGTGACTGAGCCAAGAACCACTTGGCGTACACGTGGAGGAGGAGGACGAAGAGGATAACAAGGAGAAGCGAAACGATGGCTGCGATCATGATCTCGCTGTTGCTGTCGTTTTCGTCGGAGAACATTTTCTGAGCGAGTTGACTCAGTGGGTTGGTGGTGGATGTGTTGGGCGAGTCGGGTTGGCTCAGCATTGCGAGTGGGAAGCGAAGTATAGTGAAGTTGTGTTTTTTTGCTTAAATGGGTGAAATGGGTGTAGATTCTTTTTGCGGAAAGGTTTGAACTTGGAAGTGTTTTGCGAAGAAGATTCGGTTACTCACAATAGTCAATACGTGGTTTACTTTGTGCGATGTAGAAGAATCTTTTGTTCTGGTTGGTGTGTGTTTGTGGAAACGTTTTAATTACGTGGAAAATAAAGGGAATAAAACAAAAAAGGGGCGTTGATGACTCTTGCAGATAGTGTGATGAATGATTGGTATTTCCACTACTATGGCAACAAGGAGAAGCTCTGTATAGAAGGAGGGAATGGGGACTCATGCATCATGGGGATGGGGTGTTGTTGAGGAAGAAGAAAAGGGGGGAGGGAGAGGAAGAAATGAAGCACTCGTGAATGTGATTCGTGAAGGCAATGGCAGTTGAGGGTAGGTGGGTTTTATTGGATTCATGTGGAGGGTTTTTGTGTATTTATATGTGGTTTTAATTAGTTGATTTTGGTGCAGTTGGAGGGGGCAGGATTTGAGGGCAAAGACCTTATCATGACTAATATCACTAGAATTGGGACACTCATTAAGAACAAGGCTGTGTTTGGATGAGTTTATTTTATAACATAAATGTTTTATGTAAGTATTTGGAAGATTTTATAAAAATAATTTATAATAGTCGTTTTTAATTTGTTTTCATAGATTAAAATAAATTAGTCTAGGGGATACTTACGGAATAATCTGTAACCAAGTTTTATTTACCTCACAGTTAAACACAAATTAGTTTAGGGACTCCTTTCCTGGTATTGTGGGTATAAAATAAAAAAGGCTTAAATAAGTTTCTAGTCCCTATAATATAGGGGTGTTTTGTTTTTAGTCCTTATAAAAAAAGTCAAACGCTTTTGGTCCCTATAAATTTTTTTTTTGCTTTTAGTCCCTAAGTGAGTTGACTTGCTGATGTGTCTCATTTTGAGCCCAATCAGCATGCCTACGTGGCCAAAAAACTGCCACATTGGATGCCATATCAACATCTCTCTCTCCTCTCTCCACCCCATCACCACCACCTCCTCTCTCTCTCTCTCCTCCCTCCACCCTCACCACCACCACCTCCTCTCTCTCTCTCTCCTCCCTCCACCCCCACCACCACCACATCCTCTCTCTCTCTCTCCTCCCTCCACCCCCACCACCACCACCTCCTCTCTCTCTCCTCCCTCCACCCCCACTACAACAACGACAGTGATAGTAACAGCAAAAGGAAGCGATGCAGCCCCAAAATTTCAAGAACCACGAAACCCTACCACCTCTCTCTTTCAATCACAAAAATTACAAGCTTTGAAATTTGAATTAATCACCTGATGAGTCTTGAAACAAGAAGAAGAAGGATCGAAAAGGGACAACAACAACAACAATAGATTTGAAAAGGGACAACGAAACAACAACAACAACAACAGATTCGAAAACGAAGCAACGAAACAACAACAACAACAACAACAGCAGATTCAACACCCTTCAACCACTCATGTGCAGCAGCTTCAAATCTAGGTTTTCTCTGAGACTAACTTCTTCTCTCCAAGTGAACCTCAAGAGTTAGAGAGCGAGAAAGAGAGAATAGAAGGGTTCCACATGGTCACAAGCTTCGCAGTTCACAGAGATGAAAGGACCTAGGCAACATATACACGAATCACGATCCTGCAGTGGCTGGGAACCACCACTGGGTGCTCCGCCATTTGTGCCGTCGTTCATGCGCGTTGTCGTTCACCATTCGCGATTCGTCATCTGTCGTTACTGCATCATCGTTTGTCGGTCATCGCCGTTCTCATCCCATAGTTCTCCGCCTTCGTCCATTTGCCATACTGGTTAACCACCACTGTCGTTTGTCGCGACACCTTCCATTCTGCATCAGCACTGCTTCGCGCCACCACATACCCTTGAAGAAATTAGGGCTCTATCAGAACGAGTGAGCAACAGATATCAGAACCCCTGCATTTGTTTTTTCTTTTTTTTTTCATTTTTGGTTCGGCAGTGATGGGGGTGAAGGGAGGAGAGAGAGAGAGAGGAGGTGGTGGTGATGGGGTGGAGGGAGGAGAGAGAGATGCTGATGTGGCATCCTATGTGGCAGTTTTTTGGCCACGTAGGCATGCTGATTGGGCTCAAAATGAGACACATCAGCAAGTCAACCCACTTAGGGACTAAAAGCAAAAAAAAAATTTTATAGGGACCAAAAGCGTTTGACTTTTTTTATAGGGACTAAAAACAAAACACCCCTATATTATAGGGACTAAAAACTTATTTAAGCCAATAAAAAAAATTCTCTAGAATAATTTATAGAAATAGTTTACAGAAAGTATATACAGAATTTTAAACTCAAGATTTTTATTGTAAAATCAGTTTATACATCTTTTATATAATAAATGCTTATTGAATAAACTTTTAATTAAACTATTTATCTAAACACACTCATGCTAGTTTGTATAAGATGACAAATTTAACCTTGCTAATGTTATTTAAAAAAAGAAAAGCAATTTTATTATGATTCATGAGACCAAGAAATAAGATATTCTTCTTGTGCTTGCAAATTGCACCAAAGCTAAAAACAATCATAAAAAAAGGGAGGCATCTGACCCTCCACAGTTTCTTAACTGTCACATTACTTACACTTTGGGGATTTCATGCATTTATTTAAACCTTGTCAATATTAGAGGGGGCTGTTGTATTTTCTTTGGCTACAAGGTGGGTGCAGTGGAGGATGTGGACCAACAATTCCTGCTTTTTTAAATGAGTTAACTGTTATTTTGGCCCCTGAAACTGTAATACGGTCTCATTTAAGTCTTTGAAATTAACGAAAAGGCAATTTAGCCCCTGAAATTGTAAAACGTCGGTCAAATTAATCCCTAAAATTGTAAAACGACAGTCAAGTTAGTCCGTCGTTTTATACTTTTAGGGACTAACTTGACCAACGTTTTACAATTTCAGGGACTAAATTGTCTTTTTCGTTAGTTTCAGATATCTAAGTGAATCTGCTTTATAATTTTAGGAACTAAAATGATAGATAACTCTTTTTAAAGAGATTAATGTGAGTTCAGGGGTCCCATGTGAATGGAACCAGACACCATGAGGCCTTTTTTTTCTCTCTCTCTCTTTTGACCACCCTACAACAGTCTACAACACAGCCTCCCCCAGTCCACTGCTAATTAATAGCAGTAGTGTAGTATAGATCTTTGTATAGATTCCACCATATTTTGATGCATGTTTCCGGTGATGCATCTAACCCCTTTTTATTAGTTTTTCATAGAGTGGGCGTGGTGGTTGGTATAGGCTGGTGACCTCTAACAATACCAAAGAGGTCTCTTCCAATACACTGATCATAATTCACATAGGTCTTATTGGGTGTTGGAAATCATCACATAGGGTAGAAAAAGCTCGAGTCTCGTGTTAAATAGAAATAAGTTCTAAACAGAGCTTGTAAAAGGGTGCCCGTAAATATATCCCACAAAATTAATTTACTGTCCACCCTACTTTAATATTTTTAGTATTAAAAATTTTAAAAATATTCCTTTTTAATATTGCATTTTGCTACTTGAGATCTCGAAATCGGATTAGTTTCTCGAATATATGCGAAAAACTAAATTTTTATACATTCCAAAAACTCTACTTTCTAGAATACAAATTTGTATTCCGAAAACTCCAATTTTCGGAATACAAACTTGTATTACAGAAACTCCAGTTTCCAGAATACAAATTTATATTCTGGAAACTCAAATTTCTAGGAATATGCAAAAAATTGAGTTTTTATACATTCTAGAAATTCACGTTTTCCGAATAAAAAAATATATTTCAAAAATTTGAGTTTCCGAAATACAAATTTGTATTCTGGAAACTCGAGTTTTTGAAAAATATACGATTTTGGGATCTAAAATGTCAAAATGTGATATTAAGAGAGGTTAATTTTGGGATTTCAAGTGTAAAAGTTTTAAAGTGGGGTGAATGGCAAAAAAAGTGGAGTATATTTACCAACAGCCTTATAAAATTTGGACAATTCTAACTTTATAAGTTGATTTTGTGGAGTTGAATTAGATAAAAAAAAATCTAACATATACATTAGAGCCTATTTTTTATTTATTTTTGAGCCACATATATTATCCACACACTAAACTCAATAGTCCTAAATAAACACAAACTTCATTGTCACCTTAAAAGCCGGTTTTATGAGTTAAACCAGAAATATAAAATTACACATTTTATCTTTTCTTAAAAATGTTAATTTTTTCTATTGGATCAACCTACAATAAATAATTAATTTGACATTTTTAAAAATTGGCCATACACATAGTTTAGATGCCTGTTTAAAGTTTTCTATTTAGAAGTGTCACTAGTACAGAAATTTATTTAGAAAAATAAGTGAAAATTGATTTCTGACTTTTCTTTGGTCTTTAGTTGGCCTACAAATGGTTAGACCCGCAGCCTGCTACTCGTAGTCTTTCAGGCAAAGACCAACATTTTCTTCATGTTTTCAGCTTGAGATGTTGGTCCACACCTGTTCCATCTTTAAATTATTGACAGTGACAATTTAGGATACTAGAGAGGAACCCAGTACTAATTATGTATGTCAGCATTTCATCTTTGCAGTGGATTTGCAAAAAGGGAGTGAAATGAAGCTGGGAACTAATAGATTGTACTCTTTATGTTTTGAAGTTTAAAATTCTTCAAATTGGGAACTAAAGAATGCTCATCAAGATGAATAAAGTCAATTTTAGAGGATTGTAATTTACATGATAATTCATCATTTTTTTCCTCATTAAAAAAATAGAAACTTCACTTAAAAATCTATGCCCCGGTTTACTTTCAGAACATTTTTTTTATTTGTTGTTTTCACTTTTAATTACAAAAATTATCATCTTATTTTCAATTTGTTTTTTTGTTTTCAAATATTTGCATCAGAAACAGTAAAAACAACTTTTTTTTTGTTTTCTGTACAAATCTTCAAAAATAGGAAACAAACTGAAAATAAGATTGTACTTTTATAATTAAAAGTAGAAAACAAAAAATTAAAAAAAGAAGTAAACAGGTCCAATGCTTCCTGTTTCTTCTCTTCACTCATTTCAGTCCATTAGTTTGTATCTTTTCTCTTGGACACCTGTAACTCCCAAGTGTATCTCTATTATCGTGTGAAGGGGCACCTGAAAATGAGAAAAACCCCACATTAGATATGTCTTGTGCAAATTCATCATTCATCAAAACGTTCCTGAAATTAAGATGGTGAACCTCACATAAATATTCTAGCACCAAAATAACCAAAAATTAATTTCTTAAATATTTGCCACTAACTCAATCAGGCTTTTGCATCAACTCCATATGAGAGTAAGTAAGAGCACATCACATTCAGCTAAATATGAATCCATATATTACCTCCAACTGTGGAATTTCTTTCAAAGGCCTGTCAGTAAAATAAGCATATAAAGCCCTTAAAACTGCCTGCAATGAGAGAAGCATTGAAGAACCTCAAGGATTAAAACCAGGCAACCATAATAAGGCCAACATAATTGCAAGATTACTTTAACATCATATGTAAAACCTGGTGAGATATCACCACAACAGGTGATCGTTGTCGCTCGAGCTCGATAATTACAGGCTCTAACCTGAATTGTTATTAAAACTCAAAGTTACTTATGTCAAACAAGTAGTAGGTAGAACCTAAATAGTGTTAATTGTTATTAAAACTCAAAGTTACTTATGTCAAACAAGTAGTAGGTAGAACCTAAATAGTGTTAAAAGATGCAATATTTCAACCTTTGGATAACATCCAAGTAAGACTCCCCACGAGGGTAACGATACATAAGTTTGTCCTTTTTGCGGGATCTGCAATAAAAAAAAAGGTAAAAAATAAAATAAAACAACTGTAGGTACTTAAAACATTTTTAATTAGCATTATGCTCCCATCGCACACTTGATTTTTATCTGATATACCACTTTAGTTTCAACTTGCAAATGAGAGAGATTACAAGTTTGCAACATACTCATACTCCTCTGGCATGTTCTTCTTGATTTCTTCATATGTCATTCCATCACACACCCCAGCATTTATCTCATCAAGCGCACGCCATTGTATCTAACATATATAAAAAGTGCAGGAACACCATTAACATGTAACTTTGTCACCCCATATCTCTCCCGACTTAAGGACGGAACTAACCTTGGGAAATCCAACAATTGGGCCTGCTGTCAGAATTGTTCGCTGCAGTGTACTGGTCCATATCTAGACACCGGTCACAAACAT
The DNA here is from genome assembly GCA_030159175.1 of Glycyrrhiza uralensis. NCBI lineage: Eukaryota > Viridiplantae > Streptophyta > Magnoliopsida > Fabales > Fabaceae > Glycyrrhiza > Glycyrrhiza uralensis. The sequence continues at coordinate 8,400,624 of BRZY01000006.1, forward strand.
CACAAGCCATTCACCATTTCAATATTTGCACATTTTCATACATGGATGACAGGAGAATTCATTCAGCGTTATATAGCTTCAACAAAAGCCTATACATAAAGAAAGTGTTTTTTTTTTGTAGTGTCAGATGTGAATACTCATGAAAAGCCAATATTAGAATGTTACTTTGTAACCAGTACTTGTTGGTCCAAGTGGTGAGAAACTTGGTTCCGCTTAAGCAAGGTCTTCGGTCCAAATCTTGTGAATGAAAAAATAGGCAAGAGCTTTGCACTCTTAGATGGGTCCACTCGACTAGACTTGGACTTAGTCAGGATCCAATATGACTTCTAGATACTAAGGGTTTAGACCAAATAATGCTACTTTGTAATTCATGTTTCATTTCTTACCTAGGAGGGGGGCTTGATTTGCTTGGTGGGGTATCTACTTATTCTTGGAGCTACCCCAAATTCAAGCTTGGATACAATCAAATGTCCCACTAGACCCCCTTGTAACTCCATTCTTATTGAATTTAAACATCAGTAAGTATTTTCAATATTTTTTTTTTTGGCTTAAGAAACTGAAGCTTGTATGTGGCTTCAAGGAAAGAACCTAGGATTTCTCTTCCTTTGACATCCTCCCTCAACCTACTCCATACAACTATCTTTTTATCCTGAAGATCTTTTGTTGGAAATCTTCCTTAATTGTGGTCTGCCTCTAGCCGCCTTAATTGCGGCAACATTGAGTTGCCTTCATTGCATCCACCAACACCTTCATTATGCTGGGTGTGAGGGGGTGTTTAGTCTCATGTCGCCTGGAGATATCGCTTAAGTAGTGCTATAAAGCTTGGTAAGTCCACATCTTACAAGCTAGGTTTGTAGGGTTGAATTAGGCCCTAAGCCCAATTTCTAAGATCTTTTTATTAGATCACCTATTTCTTACAAGAGGCCCTAGCAAGAACTTTCCCTCAGCAACAGTATATTACCTTCAACCTCAACTTCAACTTCAATGCCAAGCCTACACAACCCAGAATTCCCCATCCACAACCTCTTCTCCAATTCTTACTCAATCCAAATCAAGTTACTGACAATACATTGCCAATTGCCAATCACTTACATATTATAACAACAGTTTTCACCATGACTTAGTGATAAATAATCTTTCACATTGTCATTGATACTAAATTAAAGTTCAACATAAATGTAATATGTATCTATGGCAAGCAAACGAATATCACTAGAACGAACATGGTGTACAAGCATCAATTTCTTGTAACCATTTGGTTGGTTCAAAGGACAAAATCCATGCCAAAAATTGAAACTATAAAATTGGAAAATCTTACAGAACCAGCTCGTTCTGATTTGAGACGCTTATCAATGAATTTGGCAAGCTTCTTTTTATAAAGTTCTCCAGCCTCACTGCGAAACAAATTGCATTGTAGTACAGTTTTTCAGATAAAAATTCATAGCAATTGTTAAAGAAACCATGAAGTTTCCACATTTAAAAAAAAAAAAATCAAAGATAGAGGAACTGAACTAGAACTATTTCACCATTCCTCTTTGCAAGACAGTCCTTAAATGAATCTTTTTTATTATGCCAACACATTAAATAGAGACGGAAGCAAAATATGAGAAATTACCTTAATGCAGTATCTCCTCCAATTCTGCCTCTCACATTATCCTGACTTTCTCCATGCCGAGTAAGTAATATTGGGTGTGGTGTAATATGAGTATTCATCTGCAATAAATGAAGAAAATTTACTGTTAAGAAACTTCAAACGATATGAAGTAGCATTTGCTGGGTTTGTATCATTAATCTTTTAACAAAAACCATTATCTTGGGAAGTTAAGCACAAATATACTTCTGTGCCTTATTTCCCAATTTCTTTATCGTTGCTTTAGTTTTATTTGTTTTTTTTTGGTCAAATTTAGTTTTATTTGTTTTAACTTTGTCCTTATGTTTTGAAATGCCATCACTGTTTTCCTGTGTCAGACTCCATAAAATCCACTAACTGAACATATGCTTATGTAGTTTAAAGTTGAAAACATCACCAAGGCTAAAGTATACTTTTTGCAACTTATTTTTTAATTTCATTTTTGTCTTGTAAGTTTTATTAGTTTTAAATGTTAGATAACAATAGGATTTAATGCTTTTATTTATTTACTCTACATAAGGGTAGCTTATCTTTTACTTATTGCACACACACAGACACACACATATTTACTCCTTCTCTTTGTATTCTCTAATTTCATTATTGCAAGAGTATTGAAACCTAGCAAAGCATTTCCCCTTTGTTCTCTCCTTCTCCTTCTCCTTCTCCTTCTCTTCTCTTTGTATCACAAATCTTAACATTAAACTCATCATTTATGTTTTTCAATGTTAATAATTTTTGCTCAATTATATGTCTATAGACACATGGATTTACGGAACCACAGCTCAGAGTCCGAGATCAAATCTCTGCCACACCCTCCTTGAGCTTGAGGGGGACTTAGTATTTAGTGTCAGTACTCAGTAGCAGGGAGCTTCGGGTAGTTATCTAACAGCTGCATTCACAGCTGTCAGTTAAGTCGGTTAATCATAGTTAGGTTGTTGCAACTATATCTGGATTCAGTTAACCCACCCCGATCTCTATAAATACCTGTAGTGTATCTCTATCAAGATCCGAACAATGAAATCATTCAGATGAAATCAGAATCAGCGATTCTCTCTTAATTTTCCCTTTCAGTTTCTCTCTCTGATAGATTTCTAATAATACCAAATCAATTGTTTTGCCTGCCTGAGTGTGTGTGGAGCTTAGACTGTAATTAACTACATCCTTCAAAGCAGCTTACCAAGAAGAAGACAATCCGACCAGGTAGGTAGCCGCCGATATTGTTCACCTAAACCAAAAGACAGAAACTGAATAATTAACAAATTAAAGTTACCCCATAGGCCATATTTCTAAATGGCTAGAGAAAAACTCATGGAGATACACAATTATTTGCATCAAGAAATTCCAGAGTATTAGAGCAGCCTCTATCAAAATTTTCAAACAATGTAATTATTTTAATATCATCTTTGCTTTAAACAATGTCAGACAAATATTTATATATAATTTATCATGAAGTATATGGGTATGCAGAACAAACACACATTTATTCTATGCTTTTAGTGCACCATGCAATAATAACTAAGGAAGACACAAAGTGAACTCAAGGGTACTGTAGTCATGAATTATTTACAATTAGAGGTATAAGTGATACTATGCCATTTGAATTTCCTAAACCAAGGTTTTACATCTAGATTAACTATTAGAATATGTTATAAATGGCACTATTTTAGGATAGAATATTTCTTTTTTTTCTTCCTTCTGTACATATCACCATGATGGTGTGTAATTGTTAGGGAAGATTTTGTTCTCTTTTTCTTCATTATCATTTATTAGGATTCATGTTCAATACTCTATATACTAGAGCCTTTAATTTGTAACTTATTAATCAATAATATTCAGATTATTAAGACCCTTTCAAGTGAATCTACTAAAAATTTTACTAATCTGAACAACAGTTGTATATGGACAACAGACATGCATATCAAATTTGTGACAGTAGATAACCAGACAATGAGACATCCATGTAAAGGGAAATGCTCAACACATAAAAGTAACATAGTTAAAGGTAAAACTTACTTGTATTTGTCCACCACGTCCACTGGCCATGTCAATCATTTTTATGTAAGATCCTTCTTCTACTGTCTCATAAACCTGGTAGTATGAAATCAACATTATTTAAGGCAAAAGCTCACCAAGAACAGTCCTTAAAAGCAGAGGTGGAGGGAGTTTGGGGGGCGGGGGGGGCATAGGGGCCATGGCACCACCCCAATTTTTGGAACTATTTAGTAATAAATTTTTTTCATAATTATTTAGTATTATATATATACATAGATAGTGGTCTCCCTGGGGTTTGATATATATATGAAGGAAAACTCAAAGTAACTACTAAGTAGGCAATAGTATGGTATCAAAAATTTGGTGTTGTTTGGAGATGCATTACTATTAACATTTGAGTCTTAGAGCATTTTTTATGAGATTTGCATGTTAAAAATTCTAGAACTAATACTAGTACCTCAATCACAAGTTTATTAGTTTTATGAGTAAGTTTTATTTTTTTATTTCATATAAACTGTATTTGGTTCTGTTCTGGAATAATTTTATATGTTTTTTGTAATTTTATATGAATTGCATTTTATATTGACATACATTTTTTAGATTGAAAAATGTCTAAGAAGAAAACTATCGACTCGTTTTTTACGAGAAAAAAAAGAGATAATGAAGATACTAATGTTGAAAAATGTCTAGGAAGAAAACTATCCACTCATCTTTTACTTATAAAAAATATTAGTTATATATCAAATGTTTTGCATGTGAAAATTTAAATTTTTCACCGAGTCGTGTACTTTTTCTTTATCTTGGCACCACCCAAATTAAATTCATGGCTCCGCCCGATTAAAAGTATGAGTGAATCACCAAAATTGTCCTTGAAATTGTAGGGTGTTGTCAACTTAGACCCTAAAATTATTAATATTTCAAATTAGTCCCTAAAAGTCCTCAATCACATTGGTCCTTTTAGGTTAATCAATTTAGTCCTTGAAATTGTCCGATAGGGACTAATGTGATCAAAGAGTTTCAATTTTAGGGACTAATTGAGAATATTAATGACTTCAAAGACTAAGTTGACAATACCTACTACAATTTCAGGAACTAAATTAGTGATTCACTCTATATATATCAAAGACTCACCTTCTCATAATTGGCTACACGAGTTTTAAAGTCTCGTAACCCAGCCTCAAAATCTGGCCTGCAAAAGAAAAGCTAATTGCATGTCTCCACATAGTGATTTAGATAGACATCACTGGTTTTAAAGGAAACTTTACTCTTCTTCATAGTCAGGACTTTGCTGAATTTTAAAACGTATATTCCTTTCAATTATGTCTACATCATTGCATATTGTTTCCAGAAAGATAATCTGTAATGAAAATGAGAAGATGCATCAGAAGAGCTCAAAACTAATTATATCATTTTCATATTACATGCATCTGTGACTAAAATACCTTGCATCTTCCATCAGCCAATTTCATCAGCATGTTCCTTCGCTGCTTGCTACTGTTTGTGGCATCAAATATCCCAACCTAAATTGAAATTAAAACTTAGGCAAAAGAACGTGAAAGAAAGCATAAAAGTAACAAAGTTATTCGCAGTGTTATCAAATAGCAGCTATAGCGGCGCTATAGCGTAGCGGAATTTTGACAAACCGCTATACAAACCGCGACGCTATATGCATTCCGCTATGGGAGAAATAGCGGCCGCTATTGCTATAGCGGCTATAGCGGATCAGCACCAAATAGCGGAAATTTGGCCAAATAGCGGATCTTTTTTTTTTAATTTTTTAATACTTAAAACTGAGCATGTGAGTTGCACATGCCTCTTATTTAGATGTTTCAAATTCCATCCTCCTTTTCACTCCCGTATAGGAATAGGAATAGAAGTAAAAAAGGGTTTTTTTATTCATCTCTCTCACCTCACATAACCCTCTCTACAAGCAAGTAGTGGCTGTTCTTCTCGACTTCTTCACACCTCTGCCTCCTTCTTCCTGCACTCTCCTTCTTCCTGCACCCTCACAGTGATAGGTACACTCTCCTTCTCCCTCAGTTTTTCTCTCTTCCTCTGTTCTCTTCTCTCCTCTCCTTTTCTGTTCCTATGTTCTCTTTTCTTGCTCTGTTATGTTCTCTCCTCTCCCTTCTCTTCCTCTGTTCTTTTATTTGTTTTCTGTGATTCTGATATCATCCTTCTCATCCTTTATTTTTCTGGTTTTTTTCTCTCCCTTCCCCTTCCCTTTTTTTTCGGTTTTTTCCTCTACCTTTCCCTTCGTTTCTGGTTTTTTCCTCTACCTTTACCTTTCCTCTACCTTTATATATATATATATATATAACTGTATTAAATCCGCTATTACAAGTTCCGCTATTTGCCCGCAACGCTGTCCGCTATTTCACATAGCGGATTTTTGGCTTTCCGCTATTTTCCGCGATCCGCGATCGATAACACTGGTTATTCGACAAGAATGAATTTACCTGACCACCTTCTTGCATCCAAGTTATCATATCTTCAAATGCCAGCTTTGCTACCTAGTGGTACATGATATATTAAGACTATGTACACAGAAAAAGGTCAACATGGTGTTAACATTACCAGAATCATCCATGACAAACCAAATAATAAACTTAAAAGTAACATGATATTAGTCTTAACAGGTATTCGGTACTCCAATATGAATTTTTCAGTTAGATCTTCTATTCTACATTTGTAAGATGTTGACAGTAACTAGATTATTCAGGATAAACCAATGTCAGAAGTAGAATATTTGAATTAAAAAGTAAATAGCCTTAAGAAGGTAATGTCTGCCAATGAGTTTCCTTTGTATTTTTTATTCTACATTAATTGGTCATAAATAAATGGTGTTGTCATTCTATAGATGATATCAGTAAACTCATTTTTTATTATAACATCAATCTGTGTCCATAGGTCAAAGTGTTAAACTATGCCAATTAATTTCCCACTGTCAGCTTTTCCATCCTTTTTGAGTTCTTTTATCATGTTGCACATTAGTTATGACCTAATTATATACACAACAAATAAATTTTATTGGCCAGCAGTCACCTCATTGCGTGCCTCGATGCCTTCAGGATTGTCAGCTCGAAAGAAATCAGCAGACTGCATAGAAGAATGAGACAAAATAAAAAAAAAATCCAAGAAAGCAAGACATTCTACTTTAATATCATGATTCCAAGAATAAAACTAAGAAACTAACACTAAAAACAGGGAATTAATTGTCCCATAATGATCACATGATGTAGTGCAATTTCAAAGTTGACAACCTAGCAAAGTACAAGAGATTATATTCAAGCATTGGTGATGTTAGATTTAACAAATTTATTCTTACGGTCATGCCCTAATACTCTGTATTATTATAATTATAATTATAATTATAATTATAATTATAAACATTTTGGTCGCAATACTTCATTGCTTGAACTTTTACGTCAAGTTGCTCATTTGTGATTCTGTGAATCCTCATGAATAAATTGAATTATGGACTATTTGAAGCCACATTCCATTTTCTGAATGGAAAAGTCTTGGGCTGTTTAAGAAATTCTGTGTATTAAAAACGTTATAGAACACCAAAACCCCATGGCTTTGGCATTATGCCCATAATTTCAACCATTGCCCTTAAGGCATAAAAAAGTCATGAAAACCACCAGCAACATTTCAATTTATATTTCACAGAGCATCAACAACTGTTGTCCTTCTCAGCAATGTGACTTCCCTTCCCTGGCATTTCAAACCATTATTCTTCCACCCTTCAGCTTAATTTTGTTAAAAGAGTATGCTACAAACCCACTTCAGGCACAGAGCAACACAATATTCCATTTGTTGGCAAATGTGTCAAATCAAGGTCCAGTGCAAGGTATTGCTCTTGGACGATTAAACATGTCAACAAATCAAAGCCCCATGTCACATATTTATAAATTGCACCAAATCTAATGGCTGAGAATGGGATGTATCTATAGAATGTAGATAATCAGTACATGACAAAGAATAAACTATCCCATTGATTCATTTACATTAAGTTTACCTGATTAGCTCCATGCTTAAGGCGACGATACTGTGACATCAAAATGTAAGTGTGTTAACTTCATACTTGACATATTTTCAAATCTTCCATTAGGTGCAACTTTGCAAGAGTATTGGGCTATGTTCGGATTAATGAAAAGGGATGGACCGGAGTAGAATGGAATCATTAAAGGTTCTATTGTTTAGATTGTTTAAAATAGGATTGAATATTGGAATGGGATGGAATCCATTATGTTCCATTACATTCCATCCAATACCCCACTTTTTCTTCCCCTCCAATTTGGGTGGAAAAGGGAATCTTTTTCTCCACCCCGTCATTAAAATATCAAAAATAATGGAATAGTACGTTTATTCCATTCCGTGCCATTCCACTCCACTTCATTCCATTTGCTCCACTCTCCATTAGATACCCAAACATAGCCTTAATGACAAAGAAGAATCAAGTCAAAGAATGTGAACAACCTTACCAACATTGAAGTGTTTGGTATTATGACCTAACCAGCGAAGATATCTTGTAAGTTTAGCTGCAGTAAAAGTTTTACCTCGAGCTGGCAGACTCACCTAAGTAAAAGAAACAAGAATGATTCAATTTCACATTTCTTAATTTATTAAATTAGATTAACTACAAATGGGAATGTAGCATTTTTTCCAGTTACTTCCAAACTAACTTTTCAAGATGTATTATTTTGTTTTGAATCTCACTTAATTTACAGCCAAATCTCCAATGTAAGGCCAAAAAGTAATTGATCAGAAGAGTAGCTAAAAAATGTTCATGATTAAATTGTTCCTTGAAGAAGAAAAATACCATGACAATTGCCAAATGTCTATCCTCCTTGGGACCCAGCATCTGATCAGCAATGGCGCCGGCTGCAACAGCTCCAGCAGCTGCTGGAATTGAGTTCTGTTCGGGGAAAAAAGGAGGGACAGAAGCAACTATTTGTAAACAACCCCAATTAACAGTTTGGCACAATATAAGGGCCTGTTTACCATTTTTTTTCACTTTTATTTACAAAACTGTCGCTTTGTTTTCAATCTGTTTCCTGCATTCAATGATTTGTACAGGGAACAGAGAAAATGGAAAAAAAGTTGTATCACTTCTTTCTATACAAACTTTGAAAACAGGAAACAAATTGAAAAAAAAGGTGGTAGTTTTATAATTAAATGTGAAAACAGGAAATGAAAACAGAAAACATTTTCTTATAATAAACAAGCCCCAAATTAGTCCACTGAAAAATAAATTTGAATAACAAACCAAAAGTGGAAATTATTTATACAAACCTTGGTATCAGTACTAAGGTCAGTAGTGAAAACACATGAACTAGAAGATTTTACAAATCTAGAAGATCCAACACCCCTATCAACAAAAGGTCCCCTCTGACCATCTTCCTTTTGCAGAGTTGAAATTGTTCCCATTGACTTAGATTTAACCATTCCAGGACTTTGACATGCCTTAGATGGATCTAGGGCATTGACCTCCATCTCCTAGTTGGAACATTAACATAGGCTGTTAGATATGATACATTGCACAATCAAGATATTAATATAACCCATTAGATTGCTTTCTAATTTCCTCTTAACCTCGAGAAGTGGTAATTTGCATTTTAAACATCATATGTACTGCTATTTGTTACACGTACTTTTACCAAGCTTAAAGCTTAGTAAGCTTTAACTTGCAAGGAGTGTTAGAATATCTAGAAATATCTCAGTATATCACCATTCTATTTTAGAATATTTTAGAACATCGTAGATAATCTCTTAGGAGTGGTTTACATATTTCATGATTTCCTTATTTAATTAGAATTAGGAGTTTAGTTTAATATAAATAAGGGTTAGTACTTTGTGTATTGTATCATGTCATTATACATAAAAATATTTATTGAGGATCTCTATGCTGCCTTCCTCCTTCCCTATCTCAATACCTTTAAAGTCAACAATCATAAATTTTAAATATGAATTTGAAAGTTAAATCTTTACTGTTTCAGGTTGATCAATAGAAACATTGCCATCTCCAATGGAATATGAATCACTGCCAGACCCACTACTCCGTGATCTGGGATTCTCTGTCAAGTCAGCGGCATATACAAGATCTGAATTTGCAGAATTTGAGGGAGCAGGGACAACGTAATGCTCAAGATCAAGTTCCAAACTCACGGAAGAAACATTCTGAACAAAAAATAAAATTTAAGCACAAGATTCATAGTAATGGTTTGCAAAAGAAACTGTTTTATAGACAGATTAATCATAAGTTGGGATAATAAGGAAGAGGAGAGCATATCCAGGCCACCAGTTAAGATACATGATTGGACCAGTTAAGATACATGGCAATGTAAGAGGCAGACATATAAGTCAGCAAGAATGCTAGATTAATCACTTGACACTTGATAATAGCCAATTTTCACTATCGGATTAGAAAAACACTAAAACAAACTACAGGTCCATGAAGAGAATGACAACTAAAATTGGCTGCTATTAAAGAAAAATCCTGAGTTGTGACCGGTGCCCACACAACCAACGGAGAAATCAATTAATTGTGCAACAAAAAGAATGAAATTAATTGGACAATCACAGTGATCATTTGCATTTTTGTAATAAAAAGTGAAACATTGAAATGAAAGCAGAGAGTGAAAACAGAAATCAAATAGACCCTTTCTTAAAGAGTACCTGATTATTTAAGTCATGCACTACCTCACCACAAACACATATTCCAAGGGGAAAAAGTGAACAAACATGAAGGAAACTGGTAGTTGGAGTCTTACCTCACTACCTGTCTGGATTTCTGAATCCATGCTGACATCGGGTATCCCCCGTACAGCCGAAAGATGGAAATGCTCCTGATAAGCCCTCCAACTAGCTGCAAGGTCAAAGGAAGATACCCTGCTTGCTTCAACAAACACTCGATACTCAATAACCTGATCATCATCAAGCTTAAACGAAGCAAGCCTGGCACCATCTTGCAATGCCCCCCCAATGAGTATGCGACTTGGACCCTCCTCAACAAAACAAGGTGAATCGATATTCTTGGGCTTTAGCAGGAATTTGAAGTCCAAAGCTTCTGAAAATCCCAAACAAAATCAACACATCACCTTTAAAAAGAAATGCTAACAAAACTCTCTCTTACACACTTTTTAACACATGCTCTATTACCGGGCGAAATTCATGTGGATCCCACCAAATAGAGAATGGGGTCCACATTTTTAAGTCAGACCCACTTGAATTTCACCCAACAATAGATAGAGAGTGTGTGGTAGAGAGTGTTGCTAGCATTGCTCCAAGATAGAAATGTAATCCAGACACCCCATTTCACTTCAACAAGACAATTACCAGAGTCTCTGCTTCTGCTTGTGGTGAAGCCAATATTGCTCAATGCTCAGAGTAATACTAATATTTTCTTTTAAAAAATAATCATTTATTTTCTGTTTCTTTACATTTGAATCTTAACACATTAGAGCACTGCTTTCTTACATAAATTTTACAACTTAAAAGGCAAAGCAAACAGAAAGCATTACCATGATTTGGTGGAACAACAAAGCTAAACTCCCACATTGACTCCGATTCCCGTTCCATTGAAAGCTGAAAAAAGATAGCAACAATAATAATAAGAAAAACTAAGAGGAACCCAGAATAATAGGAATGAAATGGTGAAGTGGGTGTGAATCAAAATTACAGCTATGGAAGGATCCAAGGAAGGCCCGAGTAGTGAGGAGGAGAAACAAACGTGAGGGAAAAGGTTCGAAGGAAGAGGAGCGAGGTTGGTATTCTCCATCTTCACCGATACATAGAGCAATCCCGGGATTCGTAACGGCGTTTGTTGCTGAACCCCATCTCGTTCTTCTTCTTCTTCGCTACCCGTTCCCATTTTTTGTCTTCGCGGGTTTCGTTACGGTGCAATAGAATACAAGCTTTTACGTTGTGAGAGAGCAATGCAATGTGTGTGGAGTACTATATTTTTGTTCTGTTTTGGTTTCGAAAAATCTTCCGTGTTTTTTGTTGTATAGCTCTGTGTGATGCGGAGAGAGAGAGAGAGAGGGAGAGAGAAGAGGATAGAAGCGTATTATTAAATTGATTTGTGTTTGTTAGTCTTACCCGGAAAAATTTGTTTTTTGTGTTTGGATTTTTGGAGGATGATATTGAGTGGTGATGAGTCAAATTGCAAAGAGAAGGAGACCCGATGAGTGTAACTCAGTTGACTAGAGCCGGTAAAATGAGTTGGGTTTGGTGGACTTGGCAAAAAAGTTTAAAAAATAGAGAGTTTGGATATACAAATTTGAGTCCGTTTTTAATTTGGGTATTTTTGACCCGGCTTGACAAAGCCCAAAACAGATAAAATCTGAGCCTGAAGCAGGCCGGGCCGAAAATATAGACTAAAGCCTGAGTCCGAGTGCAAAAAATAAAGGGCTCGGACACACAAAATTAAACTCATTTTTAATCTAGGTTTTTTTAGCCCGGCTTGATAAAGCCGAACCCGATGCGTGTCAGCTCGAGCCCGCCCGAAAGCTCATTTTGCCGGCTTTACAGTTGACAATATACGTTAAACTTGTGGATGGAAGAATCAAGGTTCGATCTCTACAAAACACTTTCTTGAAAAGGGATAAAGAGTTTTTAGTATGACTAAAAAACTGAACCAAAGACCAAAGACCCTTGTGATAGTTTAACCACAAAAAAAAAAAAGAGAGAGAAGGGGGATGCGGAACTATGGGAGGGCGACGATGTAGCTTAGCAAACGTTTGAAATCACGGTTAAGAGTAAACCATTCGTCTACCTTGAAGCTATATTTCATAGCTTTTATGTCTAATTAGATTTTATTGTGATGAGAACGTGGAACCAAACACATATCAATTGCTCCCAATGGTTTATTCTTGCGGGATAAGAGGATGCTTTTGCGAAATGGGCAAATTTTCATGCAATTGAATTGTGTTATATTAAATTGGAAGATAAAATTGTAGGCATTTTTTAACTTGTGTAGATAGTGTAACTTGAGCCAATATTTATATAGTATATGTTGGAAAGAATTTTAATTAGGGATGGGGATTTCCAAAAATTAGATATGAGTCATTATTTTATATTTTTCAACATAAGGTGTACATGCTCTCAAAAAAAATGGAAGGTATATTTTTTATAGGCTTAATTATGTTTTTAGTCTTTTAAAAATTGTCAAATTTGAGTTTAGTCCTTTAAAAATAAGTCAAACTTTTTTAGTCCTTTAAATATTTTTTTTTTATTTAGGTCATTTAAGTGAGTTGACTTGCTAGGTGACACATTATGACTCAGTCATCATTCTTACGTGGCACAAAACGCTGACGTGACAATATTAACTTTTAAATTTAATCCCTCTAAAAAGTGAGGTTTGATTTTAGTCCCTCTGCATTTCTCCTTCCTCCTCCACACCCCTCCTCCTCCAATGGCTTCCGCCTCCTCTCCCACCTTCCTCCTCCCATGGCTTCCCCCTTCGCCCCCCACCCATTCCCTCCTCGCTCACCTTCCCCCTCCCTCCTCCCATGGCTTCCACCCCACACCTTTCCCCCCACCCTCGGCCTCACTCGCCCTTGTTCCCCCATAGGGGTGGCAATGTGGGCTGGGCCCGGCCAGCCCGCCAACCTGTCAAAAAAGGGCGGGTTTTCAACCCACAACCCATTTTGGCGCGCCCCGTTTTGGCCCGCCTAAAGGTGGGTTCAAACGGGCTAACCCGGCGGGTTGGCCCACCAGCCCATTTTTTCTTCTTCTTTTTTTTTATTTTTTTGTGCATTTTTTGATTTTTTGGGCGGGTTAGGCGGGCCAACCCGCCACTTCTACACACTTTTTTCTTTTTTTTTATTTTTTTTGTTTTTGGGTGGGTTAGGCGGATTGGCCCGCCAACCCACCCGCGGGCGGGGTGGGCTGGGGTACCCAGCCCACTTTTTTTGGCGGGTCGGGGCAGGCCGGCCCGTTTTGCCACCCCTATTCCCCCATGGATGCAGAATGTTCAAAGTGGTTTCATTAGGTGAATTTGTGCTGGACTCGGATTCACCACCACATTCCAAAGATGTGGTTTTGCGAAGGAAATGCGATTCGGGGGAGGAAATTGCTATCCAAGCTATCTTAGGCCCTCCTAACTATGAAAAAGACCTTGATTTTGCAAGGGATGATTTCATGAAAGTGTGTGTGAAAAAGCTTGCATTGTGCCCCAACTTGCAATTTGACTGTACAACTTTTCATGATATATCACCAAATGTCCATAAAACGTAAATAATTAGGGGTTGTCCTATCTGATTGATCAAAAAGGTGGAGTAAATTTGGGAACAATGAATCGGGTATTCAAAGGGTAGGATAGTGAGACTGAGGGTGGGGGTGGAAGCCATGGGAGGAGGGAAGGGGAACTCATTTGGGGGTTTTGGGTTTCTGTTATTCGCATTTTTTGATGAAAGTATCAATGGAAGTTTGGACTCAGTTGATGTTCTTTGGTCTCTATAAAAATTATGATTTTTTATTTTAGTCCTTATAAACATGTAATGTTTATATAATAGCCCTTGTAAATATAATTCATTTTGAGTTTAGTCCTTACTAAAATGTTAAACTCAACATAAGGTCCCTGACATCATCTTCTCCTTCGAAGAGCAACCACGCTCGACGCAGCAGGCAGGCTTCACCATCTTCTTCTCCTATGTTGTTCGTCAGAGCGTGAGAGAGTGAAGAGTCCTCTTCTTCTTCGACAAAACCAGAGAAGAGAGGGAACAGTCTTCTTGTGTTTCTTCTTCGATGAAACTAGTGGGTAGGGGGTGGAAGCCATGGGAGCTGGAAGGAGGGGGAAGGTGAGGGAGGAGGGAGTGGGAAGGAGGAAAGGTGGGGGAGAAGGGGGAAGCCATTGGAGGAGGAGGGGGGTGGTGGAGGAGGAAGGAGAAAGACAGAAGGACTAAAATTAAAACTCACTTTTTAGAGGGACTAAATTCAAAAGTTAATATTGTCACGTCAGCGTTTCGTGTCACGTAGAAATGATTACTGGGTCATAATGTGTCACCTAGCAAGTCAACTCACTTAAATGACCCAAATAAAAAAAAATATTTCAAGGACTAAAAAAGTTTGACTTATTTTTAAAGGACTAAACTGAAATTTGACAATTTTTAAAGGACTAAAAACATAATTAAGCAATTTTTATATTAAAAAATTGGAGGAAATTTTCTGTTGGACATGGCTTATATTGGTAAGAAAGCGGACAGTTCTATATTATTTATTTTTTTCACAAAAAAGTGAAGTCGCTGATACGATATACGATTTCTTAATCTTTTCAAATGGAAGTCGATCACCTTTACCTTCTTTTAAATTAATGTTCAAAAAATGGCTCAAACCAATTGATTCAACTAGGGACTAGCCATATGAGTTAATGGTCTGAACTACTAATTGGATAAAAAAAAAAACATGAGAACTAGTGAAAGTCAACTCAACCTAGCAAACTTTGTATAAAAATCAGTAACCGATTAGTTCAATTTGTGGATGAACAAGCGAATCATCCTTTCTTTGACTATTTTTATTTTTTGATTTTTTAATTAGGTAAGTTTGCATTATCTTTATACAATTTTAAGTTAAGTGATATATTAAATATATGAAATTAAAAAAAAATCTTGTTAATGATTACTAATTTTATCAAATAGGCATTTATTCTCTTAACATGACTAACAATTATGCATGATGGTCTATACTAGAACCATTACTTCAAAAATAATTTTGCAAATATTTATTGAAGTATGATATGAAATTAATAATATATGACTTTTTTTTTGAAATTATTTTATGCATGAAATATATATGTTATATATACACACACGCGCACACGTATATAGAATTTTTTTGTTTGTTAATTTTTAAACATATATCGGTTCAACCCGTTCAATTAATAACTCACTAGTTTGACCAATGTCTCATTGACCCAATACTCTAACTACGTTAATGATCGGTTCAAGTGTTATTAGGATTGACTTAATTTGGTCAATTCCATTTTCAATACCACCTCAAGCGAAAATATAAAAAAAAAGGTGTTTTAATTTAGATTGTTCCCATTGACTTAGATTTAACCATTCCAGGACTTTGATACGCCTTAGATGGATCTAGGCATTGACCTCCATCTCCTAGTTGGAAACATAGCCGGTTAGATATGATACATTGCACAATCAAGAAATCAAGAAATTAATATAACCCATTAGATTGCTTTCTAATTTCCTCTTAACCTCGAGAAAGTGGTACGTTTTGCCTTTTAAACATCATATGTAATGCTATTTGTTACATATACTTTCAACAAGCTTAAAGCTTAGTATGCTTTAACAATTTAGGGGGAGTATTAGAATATCAAGAAATATCTTAGTATTAGCATAGTAACTCATACCATGCACGAGATATATAATATGCATTAATTATGACTCAACTTTAAAGTTGAAAATAACAAAAAGATATAAATTATGGCTAAAGTAATAACATAGTTTAAATCATTATTATGAGTAGGCATTTCAAAAACTTAAATTCACATAACCCGCCTCAACTTTGACGGAGTAATTTCGGGTTGCGTTTGTTTTGTTTTTTTCGTTTTTCAAAGGAGAAGACAAGAGAGATTGGCAGGGATATTGCACCCACCATCGAATCCAACTCACAAAATATTATATTATATTAGTTTAAAAAATAATAAAAGGGGTTTGGTTTTTGGTCTTAGGTTGGTTATATAAGCTTGCATCTCTCGAAAATTATTGTCACTTCATGTAATTCAAAGTAAAGTAAACTATATAATATGTAGGTCAGTACAACACACGGTATATATTAAAAAAAATGTGAGTTTTATATTTGAAAACTTATATTAGTGTTTAATTTCTACTAATATATATATTAACTCAAAGTAAGTTTTTTTTATAAAGATTCACCTAACTAATACAAGATAAGATAGAGAGTTTAAATTTAGATTTGCAAATTAAATAGCAGTTAATTATAATAAAAATTTTGAAATTCAAAATTTAAAAATTAAAAAAAGTGCAAAAGCAGCACAGAATGACATATAGACCAATTATATTCAATTGAGTTGATTGAATTTATTTATATGAAAATAACGACCAATATAACTGAAATCAAGCTTCTTTTAAATAGATACATGGTTGTATTGGAGAATTGTATCCAAATGTATTTTACATTGATTATATTAATTTTAATTTCTATTCAATTTTTAATAATATCCGTTTAATAGAATAGTAAGATATGACAATTGAATTTCTGTTCAATTATTATTTGAAATTTGAAATCAAGTCCCATTTATATAGAAATTTTTGTTATCCAGTATTTTTAAAAAATTATCTTATCAGATGTTATCCATTATTTTGTTCTAATAATTAGTTATCAATATTTAAGGAGAGTGGGAAACCTAATAAAAAATGGATGGAAATCAATTATAGAATGACACATACGCCTAAAAACACTTTCAAGGCGACACCCGTAAAAATAAGAGTTCGCAAATTAATATATTATAGATTATAGATATCACTATTCTATTTTATAATATTTTAGAATATCGTAGAATACAAGCTTTTCCGTTGTGAGAGCAATGCAATGCAATGTGGGTGGAGTGCTTATCCAAGTTTGTAACTGTTCGTACTATTTTTTGTTGTATAGCTGTGTGTGATGCGGAGAGAGGGGAAGAAAAGGATAGAAGCGTATTACTAAATTGTTTTTATGTGTTTGGAATTTTAGAGGATGTAAATTTGCAGAGAGGGAGATGTTGTGGCTTATATCAATTGCCCCCAAGGGTTTATTCTTGCGAGAGAAGAGGATCCTTTTGCGAAATAGACAAATTTTCATGCAAGTGACTAGTGATATTAACTGGAAGAGAAAATTATAGGCTGTTTTTTTTACTTGAGTGTGTAGTGGAACTTGAGCCAATTAATATTTCAATTCCGATATTCAGACACCCATTTTTTAAGTTCCACCCGCCCTACACCTTACCCATGTGGCAATTTAATTGACTCAGCAGAGTCCAATATGAGTCAGCAAAGCATTTGACCAGCAACATTAGAAAGAACAGAAAACGAAAGCGGGAGGTTTCAAAACGAAGAACAACATCTCCCTTCTCTGCTAAACGAAGAACACCATCGCTTTCTCCCTTCTCAACTCAATAAATTTTCGCTGTTGAAGGGTCTGTTTGTTACTACTCCCACAAAACCTCAAGGTTCTCTCATTCTATTTCTATGCACTCACATTTTGTTTTCCCCTTTTATTTAGAATGCGATTTGGGAGTATAATTTGCGAGGCAAAATGCGATTTGGCCAGTTGAGAATTGGGATTGCCATATTTGGGTTTTGGAAATTTCTAACTAGGGGAAAGGAAGGGTTTTTTTTGTATTCTTGACCTCCCTCTTCACATGCTGTTTCCCTTTTCAATTTCTAATAACATGTCTTTGTTTGTTTCATATGTTGCACTTTGCA
The DNA here is from genome assembly GCA_030159175.1 of Glycyrrhiza uralensis. Taxonomy (NCBI): domain Eukaryota; kingdom Viridiplantae; phylum Streptophyta; class Magnoliopsida; order Fabales; family Fabaceae; genus Glycyrrhiza; species Glycyrrhiza uralensis. The sequence continues at coordinate 8,418,690 of BRZY01000006.1, forward strand.
TTGATTTTGTGATTTTTGTTATGTCTGCGTTGAATTTGCTTGAGCATGTGTGAACACAGTTTTATTTGTACCCATTACTTCTGCAATTTCCTGTAGTTAGATGCCAAGAATTATGTGCTTAGTTCCTCTTTATCAGTGGTTAAATTTAACTACGTGCCAAGAATATGCTAAATTTGAGTCACAAGTATTAGAGACACATTCCTTTTTCCAAATCTCATATAGGGCCAAGTAAAAGAAAAATATTTAGCAACAATTCCATTTCCCATGCTAAGTAGTAACCATGCAACCCATAAAAAATAAAAATAAAACTCAAGTGGACTCAGTCCTTGTGTTGCACAGTCACAGCAAAACAAAAATAACTAAGAACTGAAAAAGCAAAAACAAAACAAAAAACAGAAAGATATTAAAAAAATCTAAGAAACAAATGAATGAACTAACCTCCTTCCTGAGGGTGGAGATTTTCTCAACCAAAACCTCACAATCCAAGTTCCCCCCATTCTTAAGAAAGGTGACAACTTTCCCCTTGGCACCAGCACCTTCACCCTCACCCGAGTTCGGCTCCAAACCCGACCCCAACTATGTGGATGAGGAAGAGGAGAAGCAAGTAGTCGAGGATGCCAAGGAGTTGGTTGTTGGAAAGGTTGATGTGGCCAAGGCCCAAGGTTGCTGAGGATCATGAAGGGGTTGCCAGGGTTGAGAGAGAAGAGAAGCAGCGGTTTCATTTGAGAGGAAAGAAAGGGTTCTAGAGGGAATTGAATTTTTGACTGAGTCAAATTTTTTTTGAAACTTACCGAGTCACTTGGCTGACTCAACAAAATTGCCACGTTGTTGGGTGTGGGACGGTGGTGGACAAAATGCCGGTGTCCATGGATCTTTTTTCTTAATATTTAGTCTATCAAAGAATTTTAATTTTAGGGATGGGAATTTCCAAAAGTCAAGTCATGATCATGGGAAAGTTTTTACAGTGCCGTTAATAAATAAATGGTTTTGGTATTGTATACGTAGTTTTATTAACCAATAGAAGAATGAGATTTTATTTATTAATTCCATGTCATATTATTTTTTTAAAGATTGTAACTCTTTGTTATTACACCCTAGTCTTTATGTATTTAAATTCTTTTCCATTTTAAAATATAAAATATGATTAATAAAAATTTTACGTGAAAATTATACCAAAAACTCATTTTTCAACAATTCAATTACTTTTTTCATAATTTTAATCTTTAAATTAGATTCAAATAATCATAATTTTAAATGAAAATGAAAAATAAAATTTAAATATTAAGAGAATAAATTGCAAGTAAATAAAAAAAATTCTGCAAAAATTTAAATGGTTAGAAAACAAACGGTTCAAAACCGTTAATTTTCTAACGTCACCATAAAAATCTCCCATGATTAATAGATATGACTCGTTATTTTATATTTTTCAACGGAAGGTGTACATATAGATTATAAGTCAAATGTTTTTGATTGTAATGTTTTATGATTTGAGTTTGAATGACCATTAAATAATTTTTTAATTAAGCTATAAGTTGTACTTTTAATCAATTTTCTTTTTATTGATTTATTGATTTTTCAAATTAATATTAATAATATAATAGTATTTATGTTTTTTTTTTCAAATCAATTTTTAAAAATACATTAACTTACTCCGAGTAGGTATCATGAATACATAAATACTCATTGGATATGGAGACAATGTATGAAGCATACGGGAATTAGTCCTAGATATAAACTTTTTTTAGAATATGGATATGTAAATGGGTACGATGGTACTACCCTACCATTGTCATCCCTGTATAAGGTTAAGAGTGAAAATCTTTCATGAGGCACAAAAATAATTATAAATTCACTGTGTGTTTGTCATGTCATTTGAGAAAAAAGAACAAAAAGATGGACCCCTGTATACACCACGAACATATCATAGAGATAGAACTAATTATGTGTTGTTGTATCATTTTTCACCAATAAATGTATACCAACTATGGTGATAACTCGTGCAATTAATCTAAGTGGGGAGTGGGCATTTTCTTTATCAATTGCAGGCACCCTATTAATAATTTTGATTGGATTGCATTTAATGTTAAAATGCTACTACCTTCTTGGGACATGGTTTCTTAAGGTGATTCCCTCCATTTGATTAGGACTTGGACCTTGGATAAAAAAAAAGTTAAGCTTAACTGCACTTTTGGTCTCTAGGTATTATGATTGTGCAATTTTGGTCTCTTAGTTCTAATTACGCGTTGATCCACAAATATCCCAATTGTTATAATCAGATCCTCCATTACTGTGTCGACCAATTTTAACACCAACCTACACAAGTCGGGCCACCTTAGCTTTGACCGGGTTGGGGCCGACTTAGTGCCAAATCACTGAAATCAATCTACAACTTAGGTTGTTGGTGATAAAAAATTGGATGATACTGTGAGGGAGTGACCTGAATGTAACCATTGAGATATTGGGGACCAAATTCGCGCAATTAGAAGATCAAAATCACACAATCGCGATACCTAGGGACCAAAAGTGCAATTAAGCAAAAAAGAATCAAGTCCATTGTCAGGTTTGGATACACTGCGTTTGCAGATACAGTAGAGGAAGACATGAAAGTAGAAAACAGTAAAAAATCCTCATTGGAGCTATGGTGCCAGTGCTTTATATTTTTTCTTGCTTATTGTTTTTTTTCTTTTCTTTCACTAGTCCTTTATGGCCAACCATGTTTTAGTACTGTAGAGTATCAATTGCTACATATATGGTCTTCATTTTGAAGGAATGGTTTGCTTTTGGTAGCACAAAGACACTAATGAGGATTGAGGACTTATCTCTTGAGGTGTACTATCATAATCAGGGAAGTATATACCTACTCTTCAAAAATAGGCAATACATTGGGAAATTACATAAATAGGAAAAGCATATACATGTTTGCCAATTTTCTGCTGCTGATGTGTGAACATCAAAATAATTATGGGGAAGACATTTTTTTTAAGATGCAGGTTTCTGGCAAATTTTAACAAGTTTGGAGCAATTGATGAGATTACTATAGCTTGGTATAGCACAACCAATCCTCTTCAATTCTTGAAATGTTTGTGTGGTCTCTGGATCAAATCCACCTGCAAACTGAAGGGTCTTTGATGGATGATGAGTTGGATAAAAAGGGAAAATGTTAACTTTTAAGAAAATCTAAGGAGTGTACTACTCTACCTGGTGTACTCTGAATGCAAACTTAACTCCTTGTACCAAGAGGTTGTCTTCTTGCAAAGCTTCGGAAGACCCCAATTCCTTAGTTATCCTTTCCATGAATTCCTTTGCCAGCCTCAGTGAACTTAGCTTCATCTGCAATTAATAACGAGATAAAGCCTTTCAATTGGTTTTAAATTTTGATGGCAATAACTAGATACCCCATTTAAAACATGCACATCACGGAAAGTCTGGATGCTTTTAAAGTCATTGGGGAGTGACACTATTTTGTCTGCTTACTAGAGATCGACCTGTACATAGTATGGGTCTTTTCCTACATAAATAGTAAAAAAAACTCAACAAATAAAATAGTGTTGGTGAGAAATAAAATGGCTTGGGAGCTGAGGTGACATGTGTCCTATCCAAGAAATAAAAAGATCTGAGAGTTGACACGTATTTCAGCTAGAGATCTACTTCTCTTATATAGTATTTGAAGTATACTATCTAATAGACATCGACCATCACACAAAATCATTCAATTGCATCATGCATGATTGATTCCATTTAGTGTCTTGTTAGTTCTATTGTTTATGCTAGAGAACACAATAAGTAACTCCTGTTTTTTTGTTTCACATCAGCTTGAATTCAAGCAGACTAACCAATTTCATTTCTTTAGAATATTTAGAACAAAAATATACTTCATTATCTTGTTTTACACTATCTGAGTACACTGGACTTGCATAAATGCTAACATTTTTCAATGTTCAATAAAATAAGCTATCTATTGCCTACCTGACCAATAAGGCCTGTGTCCAGCATCCACTCCCAAGGGATATGAAAATTCCTGTATCTCTTGCTTGTACTCTCCCTTGTCCTCTCTTTAGTGCTAACACTTCTCTCCAACCTGCACATTTGAAAGTTGATCTTCTAATTAATTTAAAGCATTGCTCAAAAGGCTTTTAGCTAGTGAATTCTAATTTTCTGTACATGCTCGCCTGTCTTGCAGTGCTTGTATCCTTTTTAAAGCCTGAGCCATTGGCTCTTTGGGATTGTCTTCATATGATGAAACTTCAGATTCAAGGTTCTTCAGATCTCGGTAGTTACAAGCTGCTTCGCGGAGTGCATCTACTTTCTGTTCTGGCCATTGAGGGAAATGCTTTAGTACTGACCTTTCATCTACCAATGAAGATAGTTCCCCATCAAGCCATTTGACAAATGCTTCCACCCCAGAAATATTTGCAAATGAGGTAGACTCTACCTCTTTAATTAAGAAGCTAATGAATTCCCCTTGTCTTTGAACTTCTGATTTTATCTGTCCATGAAAAAATGTTCACACTACATTGTTTTATAGGTAACTAGTCTATGGACCCGACAAAAACAGTAAAAAAATCTAACCAACAAAACAATTTTTGTTGAAAATAAAAAGAGTTGGAGAGATGATACATGTCACAGCATAAGAGGTGATATGTGCCACCGCTTGAGAAATCAGGACTTAAATTTCTTATATAGAAATAGTAATTGAAGTAATTGAAGAACTATAGATTTGTCAAAATTAGAAAAATTTGACAGCTAAGTTTGAGAAGTTTGGAACTAAACTTACAGCTGAAAGAAAAGTTGAGCGGTTTTCAATTTCCTCAATCATGTTTCTGGTGAATGCAACTGCAGGAATTCCATTGGGGTGTATTCTGTTTTCCATGTTGACATCCTTCCTTGTAAGGGAACGATACAGTTCAATTACTTCCGGTACACGGCGCACCGCTTTCAAACCAACCAATGATTTTGATGGTATTGGAGGTGGTGGAGGTGCTGTTGTTGGCTGCACTTTAATTCCCTTCTCATTTTTATGTGAAGGGAGAAGAGGGATAGTAGTAGAAGAAGGCCTTGGTGGTGGAGGAGTTGGTACTATTACTGGTTTGTTATCCTTTTTAGCTGCTGCTGAGTCTTGGAACAAATCTGGATTCTTATGCACATTCTCATTTTCTGAAGTACTCTTTTCACACATGATTGCTTGAACTGCTGCTTTGTGTTGATGTGCATCTAAATTGTTGTCATCTATTGATTTCTGTATCTTCTTCCAAAGTATGGATTTCCTCTCCATATTGTAGGCTTTGAGTGAATTTATCTGTGACCTTAAACGAGCTACTTCTTCTTTAAGTTCCTGGTTTTCTTTCTGTAGTAACTCATTCCTTGCCATCTGAACTTCAAGTTTCTTCTTGAGAGGTGTGATCTCACACTCATTCTCTCCCTGCAGCATTTTCTCTCCTTCCCCTCGTCAAAACTATGGCTATATTAAGATGGTTTACCAATTTGATATCTTGTATCAATTTTGTTCTATATTTGGTCTTGCTTGTGAAGTAATAAGGTTGGTATGTCAAGGAGTAATTAAATATGCAAAATAATGCCCCCCAAAGATAATTGCTTCTATTGGCCTTAATGCCTTATGGACATGTTGGGAGCAATAGTGTCTTGATAAGGATGCTTTGGACATTTCACACCACTTTAATGCTCTTTGCTATAAAGATTCATTATGATGCCTTTGTGAAAAATCTTATTTGGGGGTGGGAGATTACTTGGGCTTGCTGGCAGTGCTAGTATGTGAAAGCTGCATTTAGAGTGCCATGTTAGGTACAGCCTTAAATTCGTTGGTCAAATTTACTCTACTTTAATTTAATGCTTTTGTTTTTAATTAGATTAATCTATTGTGGGGGTAGGGGGTTTCTTGCTCTCTAATCTGTTATTGTGACAAATCGTTGAGGGTCAGTGGTACATCTATACTGCACAAGTTTGTTATGTAGTGAGGTTATTATTTGGCTATGCTTGTCTCATTTCTATATATGAATCCTGTTCCCTCTTCTTCAATTCAATTTTTTCATGTAAACATGATATTGGTGTAAAATATCTATTGATTTTGCCGATGACTAATCTGTTAGATTAATTTTATAATTAATCGATTATGCGGATTGATATTAATCAATTATAGGAATTATTATTAATTATTTATGATTATTGATTATTATTATAGCACTCAACCAATTGATAGATATTATATTGGACTTGTGTTGTGAATAGCTTGTGACAGGTTGGGCTATCCATGATGAGATGGATTTACTAGTATCAGGTACACATAATCAACTTAATTCTCTTTATATATATTTGATTGATTGAGCATGCTATAGTTTTGTATCTACTTAATCTTATTTTTATGGGACCTATGTTGTTTCATTACAACATAAGCTTCGCTAGAGAATTTAACTGGCCACCTTTAGTGTATTCTTCCCTTCCAACCATTTTTTTCATTCACAAAACTCGAATCCAAAACCTTGTTTAAGGGATTCGAGTCTGATTCTACTCGGACTAGTGTAATATTTGTCTTCAATTCAATTTGATTTTTGAGTACATAGTTATTATTGTACACGTGGCCAAAATTTATAAACATCATTTGGTATACTGAACGGTTGACAAAAGTCCTAACATAGTGCCTATACGGAACTCTCTTTAAATCTCTCATGTCCGAGTGTAGTTTGTTTGAATGGGAGTGTCCATTGGGTCAATATCTAGCTTCATTGTGATGGTTGCCTTTTCATTTCAGACCTAGTGCACTTCTTGTAGTTGAATGGCATTTGGCTATTCTTTGCTTGTGAAGCAATGAAATTAGAGGAAAAGACAAAGGAGAGGTAGGAAAATGTATCCCATGAAGGGTAAAAAAATTCCACAACAGAAGCAAAGGTGTTGACTGTTGATTACTACAGCATACCAAACGAGATTCCTATTGATATCTACAATTTTATTTTTCTTTTTTCAATTTATTATGTTATCTCAAAGCCACTTGTGAACTACTAATATTGCGTTGTTATGAGTAGAACTGGATTCAAATCCCATAAACAAACTCGATAGGAGATTTGTATATAATAAAATATGGTTGTGAACAGAGATCTCATTAAAAGGTAGCCAATCAGGTTCTCTAATGGAAATTAGTCATTAGCGAAGTCAGTGGATATTTCACACCAATATCACGGTTTGAAAAAACCCTTATCATCTCCTTTATCTCTCTTTCTTCCGTTCAACTCCTTCCACAGAGTTGAATCACCCCCCTCCCAAACACTCCCCTTTCCACAACCGAAAGTGGGAAGTGATGTAGATTGGTTTTCTGTTACTGTTGAGGGCTAAAGCTCATATAATTTAGGTGAAGAACGTGAAGGGTTGTTCCAAGTCCTTAAAGTGTTCCTTCAAAACTTAATAACAAGTTATGCCATTTTATTGATTTGAAGTCATGCTCTTGAATTGACACTACCAATCTTTTCTCTATTACTTTTTAAAATTGGTTTTTTTTGGGGGTTGGATCTTTCCCTTTCAATTTTTATTTTAGGTGTAATTTCTAGGACCTATACTAGAGAATTGGCCTCTCATATCACTGTTGGTATAGTTGTATACTTTTTTTTGGCCTTAATAATAATGAAAGAATAATAGAATGGTATACAGTATATACCAATAGAAGAGAAAAAAACACAAAAATTGGAGACATAGCATCAACTGCATGCCATGAAGTAATAAATAGCCGTATGCTTTGGGGGATCCAGCTGGAGCTTTACTTGGAAGCAAATGGTTAGTGTATGATCTTGTGGATTTGTATTCTTATTATCTACCTGGAATGTCCTTCAATGCCTGAATTGGGCGTGGGTATGCACAGTCCCTCAAATTCGTGGTGTGGCATAAGGAACAATGTTTAGTCTTTTTCCTTTCTTTTTAAGTCGAAAAAGAAAAGAAAAAAAAAGTGTAAGACTTTTTCGAGAGATGTTCTTCTATACACACATGTCAGAGTTGACAAACAGAGATCCACGTCATCAATGCCATGTGTGATCTCCTCTGATGAGTCGGCAACCCACGTCATTAATGAGACACATTAGCAAGTCGCATGACACTCACGTGTTCATCTCCTTTTTCTTTAAGCCCCGTTCTTTAATTGGAAAAGTTTTTGCAATTTGGTTCTGTCAACAGTCCCGTAACTGAACTGGGGGAGAAAAAAAATGAAGAGAGAGATAAGTAATGAGCACCTACATCAAGGAGTGAATGAGTGAGAATCATGTGAAGTGCCGCCTCACACAACACCTCTTATCTCTATCTATCTCTCTCTTTTTGTCACATCATATCATCTATCACATCTATCATTTATCTCTTTTTTATCTCTTTCTCACTCAAGGTGTATACACCTAATAGGTGTCTAAGTAATATTTCCTTTTTTTTATGAGGACTAAAATGAGAACAACCTATAGAAAGTAGAAACTAAAAAGTTATTTAAGTCTTTGAAAAATGTATAACTGAAATCTTGATGCCCTGAATATGAGGGAAGAAGTCTGCACCTCATGCATACTTTAGGAATCTTCATGAAGTTTTCTTTGTCTGCTATAATTCTATTAACATTTGTTGTGCAGTTGGAACTGTATAGTCGGTTAGAATGTATGAATTAAATGCTAGTTTAACACATCACAAGACTAAGATATCGGATGTGGTTCTTGCAGTGATGAATAAGAACATGTACTTCCTTTTTATGTTTTTAATGAAGTACTCTCCCCGGTGCAAATTTTTAGTGGTTTTAGTTTTTTATTTTTGTCCCAAAATTTTGGTTGTTTTAGAATTTCAAGAGATAATTTATCACTTTTTTTCCAACTATACCCTTAATATAATTAATAAATTTTGAGTAGAGAAATAATTAGGATAGTTGATAATGATGAATAATAAATATGGTCATTTTAGTCTAAAATTTGTTCAATTAATTATTTTTTAATCTATGTGTCAAAACCTTAAACAACCAAAGATTTGGACCGGAGGGAGTATTAATTAATGTATTCCAATTTTACCTCTAATAATTGTAGTGCATTACTTTTTTAATAATAAAAATTAAAGCTCACTCCATTATTTGTTGTAAGGCTAATTTGGTAAATTTGTTACTCTCACTCCTTTATTTATTGCATTTCTTAATCTGTGTAAAAAAATCTAAAAACCTAAAACGACACTTATTTTGGAACATATACACTTTGGGAGCTTCTTTTCCCACCCAGCCTCATTTCTATTCCCACCCCTTTCTCCCCCCAAAAAATTAAACTATCCCAAAATACCTCCATCTAGAGTTGTCAATTTTGTTGACAAAAAAAAGTTATCAAATTTGGTCCGACCCGGCGGGAGACGTGATACTACTACTTGGATCTAGAACCTACATGTTGATGCTAATGACTGTGAGGCCTATTTGGCCCGTCGAGTAAGGCTAGGCCCGCATTATATGCACTTTTTTAGTACTTTGAACTATTTTTCTTTGTAGATAATCTAGGTCAAGCTGGGACTAGCCAGACCCGATGTGTTTTAGGCTAGGCTGGACTAGAAAATATGTGACCCAAATGACATATGGGTTGGCCCAGCCTAGTCCACTTTTACAATTTGGCCCGATGGGCCAAGCCGGGCGGCTCGATTTGACACCTCTACCTCCATCCCCTTTGTGATCTCCTCCCCCCATTTTTCCTCTCTCACACTCTCTCGAACCACTCTCTCCCCTGCACTCTCTCACCCTCCCTTCCTTACCCTCTCCCTCACATTCTCTCACCTTCTTTTCCTCCTCCTCATTGTCTTCTTTGTGTTGCAGAACCCCATTGGGAAGCTCCACTTTTGTGTATTCATTACATGTATTTTTTTTATTACTTAATACATTATCAAATCTTAAAATACATTACGAAGTATTTTAAGTTTCCGTAGAAAAGTTTCCGTAAGATGGTGCGAAATAAAAAAAAAATACCTACAGCGAAATTTTCATACCGTTAAATACCCTGCTGGAATTTAATTTACCTTAATGTATAATATCTTACCGAAACTTGAAACTGGTGAAAGGGGTGGGGAGAAGAGAAGCCGTGGGATAATTTCGTCATTTGTGGCAAAATGTTTACAGAGTAGGTGGGAATAGCAATTTGGGGGTGGGAAAAGAAAAGCCCTAAAATTTCACCTATGTCTAAAGCCCCAATGTCCAGCCTTGTAGTTATAGGCCGTTTTGGGTCCAAAATCTATATCTTAGTGCTTATCGTGAAAAAAAAGACATATAACATTGATCATTGTACATTGCCTGATGCAAATGCATGAATTTGAATTTTTACATTGTTTGGATGCCAAACGAAAATGGGAGGAATGGGTGGATCTTTGAGTTATTTGAAAGAAGGAAATATTTTCTATTTTTATTTTCTGTTTTCATATTTAATTACAAAACCACCACATTGTTTTAAATATGTTTCCTTTTTTTCAAATATTTATTTCATGTAAAAATATTTTAAAAAAGAAAAAGTGAAAATAAAATGGCAATTTTCTAAATAGAAAAACAAAAAATTCATACTGAAATAAACTGGCCTAACAATGTGTTTGTTGTTTTTTAGTTTTAATTACAAAAATGTCAATTTTATTTTATTTCCTATTTTTAAAGTTTTGTACAATAAAAAATGAAAACAATAAAAAAATGTTTATACTGTTTTCTACAAAAAAATTGATTAATTTTGCAACATTATTATTTTCTCATTACTAAAGAGGGGTGTATGTAATAATACTCCTTGGAATCAAGGTACTGATTATTATTCAATGTGAAATCAAGTGCATTACATAGGTTTAGTTTTGTTCGAATCCTTATTTTTGTCTTCAGCAACCAAAAGATTTTAACTCATATCTATATGTTTTTCCAATAATGTTTTACCTTCTCAGGGTATATGATGTGTTTGAATTTGCGTGTTTCCATGATATCCGGGAAAACCAGTAAGAATCACACACTTGGTGTGAAAATTTCCACAATGATTAGTTATAAACAAATCAGACACGGTCACACCCCGGGTGTGAAATTTTCCGCCGCTATGATTTCTTTTGTTGAAGTTTCGAATTGAACCTGATTCTTTCACACCCCGTGTTTGAATATTCCCACAACTGTGACTTCTTCTGTAGAAGATTTGATTTGAATAGAACATGACATTTTCACACCCATGGTGTGACAGTTCCCACTGCTATGATTTTTGCTGTTGAAGCTTTGAATTGGAACTAATGCTTTCGCATCAGAGTGTGAAAATTTTCATAGCTACGATTTCCTCTATTGAAGCTTCGAATTGAACTTCACGCTTTCACACCATAGATGTGAAAGTTTCTACCATTGTGTTGAAGCTTCAAATTGAACTTGACATTTTCACACCTATGGTATTTAAAATATCATAGCTGTGATTTTCTCTCTTGAAATTGCAAATTGAACATAACAATAATTTTAAATATATAGCTGACTCTAAGCTATAATGAGTTATCTAATTTATCCTATTAATACATATTCGCTTTAGAGCGTGTGATGTTGTTTTTTTTTTTTAGTATGGGGGAGGGGGGAATTTTGGTGTTGGGGGGGGGGGGGGGGGACCCTCTTGGTATCACCCCTAGCTCTTTATCCACTGAGCTATTCAAAGGGGGACTGGGTTGTTTATGGTACAATCATTTTTGGTTCAAGGTGACTGTGTCTCAATTCCGTAAGATTGAAAAGACACAAGATATTGTAACAAATAAGTTTAGGGCTGCAAAATTGAAGCAAACTCTGTAAAACTATTGGAGGTCATGCAACTTTTCTAAGGCATGTATTTTCAAATTTTAAACAACAGTTAGGAAGGCCAGGGTGTAAACCTTTCATCACTAATCTTGCTCTCTAGCTTTTAAATATTTTATATTTCTCTTTTATAAATATTTATAAATTTTAATAAGACCTGGCCTATTTAGTATTTACAAAATGATATAACTTAAAATTTAAAACAAATTAGGATAACCCATCCCAAAAGCTAAATCAAAGTTATCATAAAGCAAAGTTACTCCATTATTCCGCCGAGCCACATGTAAGTTAAGAGGCTCAACAATTGTACCGGCCAAAGTTGACTACATTCATGAATTTCCATGTAATTAGATTAAATCAAAGAAAAAGAGACAAAAAAAGGTCAATAATAGGCCCACATTTTTATATAATATTACCCATGATTATGAATTGATAATTCAAAATGTGAGTCATCCAGGGACCCCAGCCTCCTAATAATCCAACTTTGCATCAATTATTGATCTGTGCATTGTTGCTACCGTGCATTGAAATAACACTTAATTTCAATGAATCTAGAATTATACTCACCTTAGCTGACTTGCTAGCATTATACTCACCCTTGGTCTGTTTACTTCAACACTCATCCAAGCTAAACCAATCTCTGGTCTTCTTTTCTTTACAACTCTTGCATTTTTTTAAAAATGGCTGAGGCCTTACTTGGAGTTGTGTTTGAGAATTTGCTGTCTCTTGTACAAAATGAATTTTCAACAATTTCTGGAATCAAGAAAAAAGCTGAAAAGCTCTCAAATACCTTAGATCTGATCAAGGCTGTTCTTGAAGATGCTGAGGAGAAACAGGTAACAGATCGTGCTGTGAAGGTGTGGCTACAACAACTCAAAGATGCAGTGTACGTGCTAGATGATATCCTTGATGAATGTTCCATTGAATCCCATCGACTTAGGGGTTCATCCTCTTTCACACCAAAGAACATCATGTTTCGCCGTGAGATTGGCAACAGGTTGAAGGAGATTACAAGGAGATTCGATCAGATTGCTGAAAGTAAGAACAAGTTTCTTCTCCGAGAAGGCGTTAGGGAAAGGCCAACTGAAGTGGCTGAATGGCGCCAAACCAGCTCAACTATAGCTGAACCTAAAGTGTATGGACGAGAAGATGACAAAGAGAAGATTGTGGACTTTCTTGTCAGCCAGGTGCGGGGATCTGACTCCCTTTCCATCTATCCCATCGTTGGCTTAGGTGGCATTGGAAAAACAACACTTGCTCAGATGGTCTACAATGATGATAGGGTGAGTCGCAATTTTGATACAAAAATATGGATTTGTGTTTCTGAGGCTTTCTCTGTCAATAGGATTCTGTGTTCCATTATAGGATCTCTCGAAAGAGAAAAGTTTTGTGGTTTCGATTTAGATGTATCAGAAAGAAAAGTGCAAAAACTGTTGCAAGGTAAAAGATATTTGTTGGTTCTAGATGATGTATGGCATAAAAATCTAAAATTGCAATCAGGACTAAGCCAAGACAAATGGAATAAGTTGAAATCTGTATTGTCATGCGGATCCAATGGTGCTTCCATTTTAGTTTCCACTCGTGATCAGGATGTTGCAGAAATCACGGGAACATGCCAAGCTCATCATTTGTCTGGTCTCTCTGAAAATGAATGCTGGTTGTTGTTCAAACAGTATGCGTTTGGACATGACCGAGATGAGCGGGAAGAACTCGTGGCAGTAGGCAAGGAGATAGTAAAGAAGTGTGGGGGATTGCCTCTTGCAGCACAAGTATTGGGAGGTCTAATGCGCTCAAGGAGAGAAGAGAAGGAATGGATGGAAATTAAAGAGAGTAGGCTTTGGACTTTACCGGATGAGAATTCCATTTTGCCTGCCTTGAGGTTGAGCTACTTCCATTTAACACAAACCTCAAAGCAATGTTTTGCCTTTTGTGCTATGTTCCCCAAAGATACAGAAATCATGAAGGAAGATTTGATTCATCTTTGGATGGCTAATGGATTTATTTCGTCCAGGGCAAATTTGGAGGTAGAAGATGTTGGCAATATGATTTGGAATGAGTTGTGCCAAAAATCATTCTTCCAAGATGTCAAGATCGATGATTATTCAGGAGACATTTCTTTCAAGATGCATGATCTTGTCCATGATCTTGCTCAATCAGTTACGGGGTCAGAGTGTGTGATTTTGGAGAACACAGAAACTGATTTGTCAAGAAGCACACACCATGTTAGTTTTGGCTCTACTGCACTGTTATCAATGGAAGATGGTGCCTTCAAAAAAGTCGAATCCTTGAGAACATTGTATCAGTTAAATTTTGTCCGCATATGCATTTCTTCGCATTGCTTCCCAACACACCCTTCTCTTCGGGTTTTGCGTATAAAATATTTCAATCTCAATATACCATCACTCGACAGTTTTGTTCATTTGAGGTATTTGGAGCTTTATGGTTTTGCAGGCCGGGGTATCTTATTTGACTCATCGCTTCGTAGCTTGCGGCAATTGGAAATCTTAAAATTGAAAAGTTTTTGGAAATGTAGAGGTCTACCAGAACACTTAAATTGCTTGCAGAATCTCAGACATCTTATAATTGAAGATTGCAGATCACTGTCTCGTTTGTTTCCTAATGTTGGAAAATTATCTTGCCTAAGAACATTAAGTTTTTATATCGTTAGATTAGAGACAGGGTACAGCTTGGCAGAGTTAAGTAATCTAAAGCTGGGAGGAAAACTGAGCATCAAAGGCCTAGAAAGTGTTGGCAGTTTATCTGAAGCTCGAGAGGCCAATTTGATAGATAAAAAGGACCTCCAGGATTTATGCTTGTCATGGAGTAACCATGGTGGAACCGAGACACCTGCTGCTGCTAGTGCTGAGCAAGTACTTGAAGTGCTTCAGCCTCACTCAAATATCAAGAGGTTGAAAATACGATACTATGAAGGATTATGCTTCCCAAGTTGGATCGAAATTCTTCGTAGTTTAGTAGTTCTTAAACTTTCGAGTTGCAAGAATTGTGTGCGCATTTCATCACTCGGTAAACTACCATCTCTAAAAAAACTTGACTTATGCCATATGGATAATGTGCAATACATAGATGATGATGAATCTTATAATAGTGTGGAGGTGAGGGCTTTCCCATCTCTGGAGGAACTCTCATTAGTAAGGTTACCAAACTTAGAGCAGTTGTTGAAAGTGGAAACAGGGGAGATGCTCCTTCGTCTTTCTAAGTTGACCATCTGTGATTGCCCAAAACTTGGGTTGCCATGCCTTCCCTTTGTTAGATACCTCTTTGTAGAAGGATGTAACACTGAGTTGCTAAGATCAATCTCTAGTTTTTGTGGCCTTACCACCCTTCACCTTAGTCGATATGATTCACAGGAAGACACTACATGCTTCCCAGAGGGGATGTTGAGAAACCTAACTTGTCTTCAAATTCTGAGAATATCATATTTCCCAAAATTGAAGGACTTACCAAATGAACTATTCAACCTAGCTTTGGAGCATCTGCGTATTGATATGTGTGATGAGCTTGAGTCTTTACCAGAACAAATGTGGGAAGGTCTACAATCCCTTCGAACAATGGATATTGCAGAATGCAGAGGATTGAGATCCTTGCCAGAAGGTATTCGACACCTCACTGCACTCGAGGTTCTAGTTATTCATGGTTGTCCAGCACTAAAGGAGCGATGTAAGGAGGGAACAGGGGAGGACTGGGACAAGATAGCTCACATTCCAAACTTACAGATTTATTAGCATGAAGAAGCATATACTTTTGGAGAGCATTGATTCAACTTGTTTATTCTTATCCAGTAGGCTCTCTCTTCCCCCTCCACCCGTCTTTTGATTGCGTTTCTTGTTGTGTGGTACTAACAATCTCTTGTATTATGTTTGCAGGATATGGCACGCTTGGCTCATGTATCTTTGTTGTGTGGGTGTTTCATTTGATTGAGTTGTTGGCTTGCTTAATGCATTCAATACAATATGCCAAAGAAGATAGAGTCCTTTATTTATGGCTCTAAGACCATGTTCATACAAAAGGTTGAGATCTTCTAACAAACATGGTTAATGGTTTTGATTTGGATGAATTTTCTAAATTATGCTTTTTGCTCGTGTTACAGATGTAACCTTTTGATAAAGCAACAAGATTGTGAAAACTGGAAAGGAGTTTAGCAAAGTTTCGTTGGTGAATGATATGCTTCTCATTTCCAAATTTCCTTTCTTCATAGATGCAATTGCTTTGCAGCCTTATGCAGTTGTGGTGGTTGAGATGTTGCTGCCTATCACAATCGACTATTTAAAACCTTGGTCAGCATGCTCTGTACCTTACTTGATGAAATGAGAGAGTGTATGGTCTATATGACTATATTGGGAGTGCAGCCAGGTTTCCAAAATGGAGATTTTCAATTGCAGGTGTCTCTATTGTATTGTTAATTTTATGTCTTTTCTCGGTTTAATGCAAATTGCCTTTTTTTTTTTTAGAAAAATTAGCTTTGTTAACTTATCACCTTGTTTGCTAATTTGATAATGTAGTTATTAAAATGTTTGATGCTGGTTGCGTAGTCTTTAGAAAGGGTGAATAACCATTTCTATTGGATGCTAAACATGAGCTATCTGTGTGATTACCATTCACAGGACTCAAATGGAAAAACATTTTCCCACAAGCTCAAGCAGCAGTAAAGCAGGTGTAGAGATTTCTACTTTTAGAAGGTAGAACTTTAGAAGCAAAATTGTTCCTTCTAAAACTGCTTTGAGTATGAATGGTAAACCTTAGAGATATCCAATAATATGAATGATTCAGTCCTGATCATTTTTTATAATGTTGTCAGGCTGTAGCTTACTACTACCATGGTTTGATCATTGGCAAGGGTAATGAACAAAGTAGTCACATTGGCACAGTGTCTTGTTTTCTTACTACATGAGAACTTCCGGAAGTAAGCAAGAAGGCCTGCTTGTGCTTTTGTCTTGCAGCACCATTGACAAGGTTGGTTTTGATCTTTTAGTTTTGTCAGAGATGTTTTCTTGCACATTCCTTTACCATACAATTTCTTTTTTCTCTGTCAAAGGTTTCTTCCACTCTGGGAAAATTCCTGAAGTTGCATCAAGGAAGTCCTAGATGTATGGAACCTCTTGGAGCAAGAGAAGTAAGGAGCTCCCTTGTTTCCTACTCTATGATTAGCCCATTTGATGTTCTAACTAAAATTCCTTGTTTCCTTTAAATATAATAAGTTGTGCATAATTGAAATTTTTCTAATGATGCAAGGGTTCCAGTTATCATTATGTCCAAATAACTATGAACTCCCTGAAATTGATCCAACATGGGATAGTAAAAACTGGGAAACTGTTGAAAATTTGAGAGGAGACCTGATAAAAGTCTTGTAATATGTGAATGTGGACTGGTCTTCTATTAGTATTTTGCTTTAGAGTTACAATTTTGTCCAAAAAGTCTAAGACTATAGAACTTATGCAGTCCAAGCTTTATATTCATTTTACTTAGTTTCAATCAATTTATTCTTCAACACTCTCTTCCAAGTCCAACTGGAGTAGTCTTTTTTTTTTTGTGTGGCCCAGTTGTGATTGCCTTCAATCATTTAGCCTGGGCTTGTGCTCCTCCTCATCTTCTTGAGTCTCAGAAAGCAGGCCTTATCCAAGTCTTGTAGTGCTTACACTTCTCTCCAACTTGCATATTTGAAAATGGATCTTTTAATTAATGTAAAGTATTGCTCAAAAAGCTTTAGTTAGTGAATTCTAATTTTTGTACATGCTCGCCTGTCTTGCAGTGCTTGTACCCTCTTTAAAGCCTGAGCCAATGGCTCTTTTGGATTGTCTTTATATGTTACAACTTCGGATTCAAGGTTCTTCAGATCTCGGTAGTTACAAGCCGCTTCCCAGGGTGCATCTACTTTCTGTTCTACACATTTGACAAATGCTTCCACCTCAGAAATATCTGCAAATGAGGCAGATTCTACCTCTTTAATCAAGAAGCTGATGAGTTCCCCCTGTTTTTGAACTTCTGATTTTATCTGTCCAGGAATGTTTCAGTATCAATGAAAAGATGAATATAAACTTGAGACCATGCACTTTAATAGTTTAATCATTTATTGATGTAGTTAACCTTAATCCTCTCTTCTTTTCTCTATATCTTGATTGTATTTTTATTGACTATTCTTTTAGATGGTTTTCAATCTATAATTCAAACTTAATTACAATTTGATTTAGATAGATTAAGGAGAGACTTAAATTTTGACGAAAGGGTATATTTCTGTATTGAGTAAAGATAGAGTATATATGTAGTAATTTTATAAGCAAATTTGTACGAGTATAGATTCTACTTTTCTTATATGAAACACTCTTTTGAATTACATTCTTAGATACAGAATCACGGACACCTAGAGATCAATGATGAAAAATCTACAACCGATGGATCTTGATCATTGGCTTGTAGAAGTGATTGTTAATGTTCTTGACCAACATTACATTTACAAATTGACTATTCTCTTCTATTCTAATACATCTGTATAAGGTTAGAGTTAAACATGGTAAACCATACCAACTTCTAGCAAAGAAGTATGAGCTACTTCCAGAACAATATCAGGGTCTCTGCAATTCTTGCTTAGAAAAGCATAAACAACATCTATTGTGAATTTCTTTACAATGGAGGATGATTTTTTTGCCTCTGCATAGGAATGTCCAAGTATATAGGTAACACCAGACTCCTTGGCTTTTAAAATCTGCAAAGACTCATCTTTATATGTAGACTCTTGAACACATGAAAATGATGAAAATTTGTTTTCACAATATGATCTATTCAAAGTGTGTTGCGAAGCACCAAGGTCTTCCATATTCAAGTTTCCATCATCCATGGTCAATTCATGTGTTTGTTCCGGAACACTCTCCTCTATTTCCACAAATTGTATTATTGCAGATACCAATTTATTCTCAAAGTTGTAGTTCTCTTGTTGCATATCTTTGTAACCATATCTGACAATGCAACCGAACATGCGGTACTCCTTTGGACCAATCCTACTAATGACCAACCGTTCGTTTTCGTCGATATAAGGGACTTGAACCGATTTAGCACATACAAAAACCAACACCTGATGGAATGCTGGCAAGTTTGTGACAAAATGACCAAAAAGAGCAGGGATACCAGAAGCCAGATTGTTGAAAATGAGTCCTATTCCGGGGACACGGACCATGCCTAAGCAAGGTCCCAAGGATAGTATCTTGCTCATTGAGACCTTGTTTTCCACATCAAATTGGTGTTTCTTCATTGTTCCATAGTTCCAAGTGAACATTATACCCATAAAAATAAGAGATAGCACAACTGAAATCCACCCTCCTTCAGGGAATTTGCAGATGGAAGCTGAGATGTAAAGCAGTTCGATCGATCCAAACAATAGCAAACACATAAGGGCTTTTATTAGCCCTTGTTTCCAGACAATCACAATTACTAGTGTCATCAAACATGTTGTCACAAACATAACAGTTGTGATAGCCAGCCCTACAGACCCAACAAAATAGTTTTAAGTTTACTTGTCAGTACTTCAAAAATCATAAGTAACCACAGTGGAAAAGGAGTGTACCATATGCATGACCCATCATGTTTGTATCCCTTAGGCCAATTGTGACAGCTAAACAAAGGCACATTAATATCCAATTGATTTCTGGAACATAAATCTGCCCATATATTCTGCTAGAAGTATGAACAATCTTAACTCGAGGGAAACAATTTAATGCACAGCACTGGCTTATGATAGAGAAAGTGGCAGAAATTACTGCTTGACTTCCTACAACAGCAGCAAAGGTGGCCACTATAAAAACTGGCCAAAATACAGCTTCTGCAGAAAAAAATAGTGGCACAATTACACTAGAGAGATCAGAAATAATAATGATATTTTTGTGGTTTCTTAAAATAATTTCTTGCCTGGTATGGCTTTGTAGAAACTTCTCTGAATGTCATAATGGTGCTTGGAGAGAAATGCAGCCTCACCCATATATGCCAAAATCAGGCAAGGATATACTAAACATGTGAAAGCAATCTGAGATTTAAGTGCAACTGTTAAAGCAGATTTCATTTTTGTGTGGTAGAGTAACGAACTCGGATCAACTTAGTTAATTATTCCATACTCTCAGTTTACCTTTATTGAGAGCGCAGAAAAATGACCCATGTCAGCATACATTGTCTCCACCCCTGAGACAGTATCATAGAGAAAAATTAATCTCACAGCACTTAAGCTGCTAACTAGCTAAAGGATCCATACAAAGTACGAATCTTTTCCTAATATAAACAGTAAAACAATCCAAAGAACGGAATAATTGTGGCAGAAATAAAAAAACATTTGGGAGGCGACACATGTCCGAGTCACTGAGATGACATGTGTCCCGATCAGGACTTACTTTTCTTATATAGTAATTGATTGATAAAATTGACTATTATATGTACCTGTGATTGAAAGCACCACTCCACTTAATGACATCCATCCTTCAATGCCAGTGGTTTTGAGGAACCTAAACATATAGACTGGAGAAAGTGCATGATATATTTGTGGGTTCCAGTGGAATATGTTGTATATACCAATACCACTGATGCACAAAAGCCATGCTGCAACAACTGGGGCAAACATGAAGGCAACTCTATGTGTCCCATGATGCTGAATGGAGAAAAGGACAACTAAAATGATACATGAGACCATAACAACATAATCTGCACAGATCATGTAGAGTTTTAAAAATTGTGAACAGATAGATATAAAGGAAATGAAAGAAAGGTTGGTGGGCTTACTGTCATGGAGTTGATTGATCTTAACTTGAACTCCTGAAACTGCTGAAAAAACTGAAAGGAGACATAAAAGGATGGTCAGAGACCCAAAGGACAAACAAATGCAAAAATCCTTGTTATTACTCACATTATAACGAGCTTTTCATGAATGTTTAAGACAAAATAAAACTTTTTAATAACTTCTAGTGATTGGCTTTCCCTTTCCTTGCTAATAAGTATTTGGACTATTTTACATCAGACATCAGATCATCAAATGCACAACTATATTATGCAGCAAGATGTTGTCTGTGAAGCATGTTCAGAATTAGTATACTTTCTGTAAACAGTACAAAATAGACAAATAGTTAATCTGAATTGTGCTTTTATATGATCACATTAATTAGAAATAATCAATTCTAGAAATTGGTAGTCAGCTAAAGCAAGCATTTAAGGAATGCATTTGCGCATCTATAACAAAGTCAACGATGGATAACATTTTTAGATAAGACCAAGCAGTGGACACTTATGATGCACCAGTTTTTAGGGGTGCTTCCATACACCCATAGTTTTAATTGTTGGATTGGAATTTATTTGAGCGAATCACCAAAATAGTCCATGAAGTTGTAAAGCATTGTCAAATTTAGTCCTTGAAATTGAAAATCTTCTACTCGATTTGTCAATTTATTCCCTGAAATTGTCCGACAAGAACTACTACGATCAAGAATTTTCAATTTCAGGACTAATTTGGAATATTAATAATTTCGAGAACTAAATTGATAGCATTCTACAATTTCAGGAACTAAATTGGTCATTCAGATACTTGTACAAATAACACTGGACAGCTACAGTTAAGGTGATATAGCTTACAAGAATCATGAAGTAAACATCATTATAGAAGCTCAAGGGGATACTCCTAATCAACTACCTGATATTGCAGGAGTAATTACACCATCACCAATTGTCATGCAGGTTCCCAGCAAAACAAAGATCAGCAATCCTTTCTGGAACCTGGGGTGCTTTTCAAAGAACAACTTCAAGAGAGAAGACTGCCATGTGTCTGCAGAATCTTCTGTTGAATAAGCAGACAACTTCTCATCTGTGGGTTGCTGATTAGGCAAAATGCTTAGCCTTGCATGCCGGCAGAGAAGTCAATATAATGCAAAGGTACCTCCTGCACAATAAGTGAACAATTGATTCTAGAAAGATTTAACTAATTACCCAAAGGAACATGAGAAATTCTTCAATCTTAGATGCTCATGGGCCAAGAGATTTTCTCTTGATTTGTACCATTGAGAGACAATAATGGCTCACATAGCTAACTTTTCAACATGCAACGGTAAAGTACATGACAATAAATTTATATAGGATTAAATAAGTTTTTAGTCCCTATAAATAGGAAAATATTCATTTTTTTGTCCTCTAATTTTAAAAGGTCTCATTTTAATCCTCTATTTTCTGAAATAGACCCCATTTAGTCATTCTTGAGAATATTTTGAGGGACTAAATGTGGCCCATTGACGATTACAGATGACCTATTTCAAAAAATAGGGGACCGAAATGTGACGTAAAATTAGAGGACCAAAAACAAATATTTTTCTATTTATAGGTACTAAAAACATATTTAACCATTTTTATTGTAAAAAGGAAGAATGGTAATTACGAGTAAATTAATCCTGAAATACTATTCTGCTAATTAATTAATCATATTGGACTTGATTATATCCCAAGAAACTAAAGATAAAGGGGAAAATTGTGCTCCTAATTATACAAAGTCAAAAAGAATAAATGACAGAATATACACTGTGATTCTTCTGTCATCTTTCTATTCATTTGGAAAGGCAGAAATGTGATTTTTGGCTGAATAAGAATCTGATTATACTATAAAAATAATTATATGTGATTATTATACTATAAAGAATTTTTTTTTTTCGATAGGCATACTATAAAGAATGTAAGAATGTTTTCACTGGACAGACACAAACCAAAAAGCACCAGGATCATGCATGATTTCAAGATTGTACCTTCCCCATTGTCATCAGCAGACATCACAATGAAAACATACTTGAAGAGAGCAATAATAGTAAATGTCCAGAAGATAAATGAAAGCACCCCAAAAATTTCCTCATCATCTTCTTTGAGGCTCAATTTCCCTGAGAATGAGGTCTTGTAAACATAAAGAGGAGAAGTGCTGAGGTCACCATAGACTACTCCAAGACTTTGGTAGGCCAGGGTGAGCACAGTTGCACATGATGTCCTCTTTATATTCTGATACAGGAAGCCAAGCATAAGATATTAATAATAATAATATACACATTTAACTTTCCTCAGGTGCTATATGACAAAGTAAACAAAATTTCTATACAATTTCTATTAGCTTCTGAGCATCAACATCATATGTCAGAACAGCATCCAGTTCATTATCTTTTCAAAATTTAAAAGGGGAAATGCTAGAATCAAGATGTTTATTAATTAAAATCAGTAATGACCAACGTTTTCCTAATGTAGAAGTCACACAAACATTAATCAAACATGAAATTTAAAGAAGTGAAATAAACAGAAAAAATCTTGATCAGCTCTACCATGAAGTACAAATAGCAAAGTAAGGATCCTGTGTAATGTTAATATGACTCATATATAGTGCCCAGTAGGTTCCACCCACTACAGCCAAAAGCCAGTACCCACTAAAAGACATCACAAAAGGGATGCCCTTCTTGTACACCTTAGGGAAACACTATGAATGATACAAGTAATATCCCATTAGTCATCAATAAATGGATAGAATAGAACCCCATTTAGCTCAAATTATAAGACTTGGTCATGGAACCTTTGCAACCGTAAAAATTTTCGGAGAATGTAGCAAACATGAAGACACTCACTGAATAATGACTATGGAGAAATGGATCAAATGAAAAAATAAAAAAAATAAAAAAGAGAAAAAAAGTTGACAAGAGACCATGATGCAAGTATTTAAGGGATGATAGTTCCTTAGTTAAGGCTTTTTAGTACAGTGCAAGGAAAGAAAGGGGCAAAAAAAAGGAGTACCTGTTGAGATATTCCATGTTCCACAAATTGCTCAGATGGGTTCATGACTGAAACATAAAGGGAAGTAGTGGGGGTGGAGGCAGAACCAAAGATGAAGTCAGTTATTGAGGAAAATGATGAAATAGAGAATATATAGAGGGAAAAAAGGTTGGAGAGAATATAGGGAATGAGCCAGTAGAAGAACTGAAGTAGTAGCAAGGCAAGTGGTGTGTGTGTCCGAAGAAGTTGCAAAATGCATTCAATGCTCTTTTTACTTTCTTTTTGGTGGACTTCATTAACCAACCTAACACCTTCCCCTCCCCTCACTCACCCCTCAAGATGAATGGTAAACAACTTCTTTTTTAACTCTTGTTTTCTGTCCAAGTAGTTATAGTTAGTATTTTCATACACAGTGTACTTGTTCATGTGGATTAGGATAGTGTAAGCAAAATTAAAGTAGATAAACATGAGTTCAGTTAAAAATTAAGTAATTGTCAAAAAAGTAAAGGTAAATGATGGTATATAAATTTAGAAAAAAATTGTTCTTCTGTTATATGTCCTTTATATACAAGATTAATTTCTTTAGGTCTAGATAACAAATACAAACTTCCTCCACCTTAAACCATGAATTGGAAGTCAACAATAGGCTCTGTTGTTGGGTATACTTACAGGTACTTTTTGGCACAATGCTATTCTAGATTTTGTGATTTGGTACATATCTCTTTCCTTATTTCACTAATTCTAGCCTCTCTTTTTTTGTATTAAACCTCGGTTTAAATCGAGTTGAGCCGAGTGGACCCATATATAGGGGTAAAACTCTCTTTATGCCTATTTTTTCCATTTACAAAACTCGAATCCAATACCTTGCTTAAGGGGAATCAAGCTCCTTATCACTTGTACCAACAGGCATTGATAAGTAATTCTAGCCTCTAAAATCAAACCGTTCCTTAAAAGGTCATTAAAATAGGATTGGACAAAGAAAATTCACATTGAAACAAAAAAATAATAGAAAATAAAATCCTAACATAATATTTAATGGATCATAAGGCCATGGAATGTTATTACCAAATTACCAAATATTACTAATAGCATGGTCTAGTAAGATTACTCTCACCATATGTGGGAGATTTTGAATTGAAATATTTTTTTCAAAGTTCATGGGGATGATGAAAAGGGATAAATGAAAATATTAATTCTAATATATTTTTTCTATATAAAAAAAAGAGAGTTTATCACCGACTTGAATTAAGTGGGACATCTTGATAATTAACTAGAAACATTGCAGTAGATGAATGTCTGGTCTTCCTTGACCTTTACTACACCCAATTAAAGCAAAGAGCCAAGTTTTCCACCAAACAGAGGATTGAGGCTGATGGATTGAAGCCTTTTTTCCCCCCATCTTTTCATGATCCTTTGCAAAGTTCCACAATTGAAGTCCACTAAGAGCACCTTGTATGTCTTATTTAAGAACCAAGTCTTGCCAACCTGAAATTAGGCACCCATAGTATGATGTTAACAACTTACCCAACTACAAAGACAGAAAAGATAGTACTAAAAAGACTTCCCAGTTTTACTTTTCCTTGCAATATATACACTTCTTTTCTGGTGGTTGATGCTCTAATCTTTATGTGAATTGATTTTCTATTGGCCCTTCAAAAATAATAATAATAATAATAATATGTGATCCACTATACAGCTGAACTGCAGGTGCACTAAAGAGATGAAGAAAAAAAAAATACGTGGGCCCTATAATCTCAAGAATTATAAAATTCACCTCTTGTGTTCATCTTTCTCTTACTGCACATGCAATTCAGATGTTAGGTGACCCAAATCCAATGTACACTTTATTTATATACTATTTGATTTGATTATAGTTCAATTCACCGATTTTTTTTCCTGTGAAGATAGATATTCAAAATTTTATTGTACGCTAAAATTCAAATCCTCTCTCAAAGGAAGATAAGTAGCACAAAAAAGAGAAAAACTTTTAACTTTTTTCAGTCCCCTGAAAAACGGGTGTTTTTGTTTATGTAATGTAATGATGCTGTTTTCATTTGGGTGTGTGGTGGCTGAGAGTTTTTCTCTGAGGAAGAGAAGAAGTAGCAACGAGAGAAAAAAATTTCCCTTTTTTTCGACTCACTCTTGTTTGGTTTACCAGAAAAGAAAGAAGACATTTTGGATGATTTAATGATGCTAAAATCGATTTTTTTTTTGCATACCCAGATGCAATAATCGTGTTTTCTCTTCTGGGGTGGGAGTTTTTTTTGTCATTTATTTTTATTTTTATAGAACAAGAGGGTATTGGATCTGTGATTTCTATGAAAATGTGTGGAATTTGCTATTTTTTATCTCATTTTTTGTGATTTTGATGTGAGTTTTTTTGGGGTGTAGGAATTCCGATGGGGCTATTCTCCGGTCGGCGGCCGGAGAGGGTAGGAAGGTGGCAGCGTCGCCGGAGAAGAAGGGGGAAAGTTCTTAATGAAGGGTCTTTGCATTGTTTTATAATTTTCAGAAGTTACAAAATTGGTCCCTGTGGTTTTTGTTTTTTGGTCCCTCTATTTCACTAATTAGTCATTTTAGTCCCTGTTACTATGATACCACCGTGGCCTGAGCTCCTCCACACGTGGACTGCCACGTAGGACCATTAACATGACAACAGTGCAAACAGAGAGATGACGGTAGGGACTAAACTGACAAACGTTAGAATCTCTTAGGGACTAAATTTTAATATCCTGTCTCTCAAGGACTGTGACACCGCCTGTATCTCTCAAGGACTAAAGTGACCCTTCACTCACAAAATTAATAGGAAGTGCTAACAATACACTCTTTAAATGAGTCCCTCTAAATGGGATAGGGGACCCAGATGATTTAATGGGATCCACATATATTTTCAATTAATTATAGAAGATGTGTTGAAAAAAGTGTGTTGCTAGTACTCTTCAAATTAATATAGCCAATCACAACGACAAAGAAAAACAACTACAATGAGAGACTCTCCAACCGGGAGTACCTATTTGGGATTGTGGAGGTTCTTAAGATAGTATCTAATAGGGAGGGGTGTTTGAATAACCGCTTTCTATCTCCTCTTTCCTCTTGGGTCCCATAAATCTCTGTGAATAATAATTGGGTGCAGACTTATTAGTGGGATCCATTATTATATTTTTTAGAGGTGTTAGGTTGGATGAATTGGGTACTTATTAGGTACTTGAGTTAAAAAAGTAAATACCCAAAAATGAGTGGAGCTCACTTAAATAACCAAAAATGAGGGTGAAGGCTACCATGAAACACTTATACCATGAAGCACTTAGTGCTTAAGTGCTTCATGGTACATCCATGTACCACCAAATTGAAATTTTTTCCAAAGTTTTACTCATGAGTCACTAATTATAATCGTTGGGTTAATCTAACTTTTGCAGTCTCACCAAATCTTATGACAGACCCTCCCATCAAATCCTCCTCCACCCCTTCCCACCACCCCTTCTCAGTGTCGAAGACCACCTCCAGCCTCCTCCCCTTTCTCTCTCCTCCCTTCCCCTGCCCCAAATATTTCATGTGAGTCATGTGTGACTTTCTTTATTTCTTGGGATGCCACGTAGGACTGGACAGGTCATGTTAGCTTGGCCAGTTAATTGCCACATCACATAAAAGTTTGCCACCTAGGATCCCACCGTTAAAAATTGGATGAGAAATTAACAGAGGGACCAAATTGCAACAATTGAAAAACTTGGAGGACCCGACTAATACAATTGAAATGTTGGGCACTAAAATCGCACATTCGCAATACCTGGGGGACTAAAAGTGCAAATAAGTCTTACTATTTTTTTGTTTTTAAATGCAAAAAACTATTTTCGAGAACAACAAATAAACAGACCCTGAGTTTCTGTAACATATTTGGAATTCAAAAATATATTATAAAAACTAAATTTTCGTAAAAAACCAAAAAACAAAAAACATACCTTGCGAATGTAACAATGGAGCTTCCACGACACATGGATGAGAGCAGGGGAGAATGAGAGAGAGGGAGGTGGTGGGGGTAAGGGAGAACAAAGTTGAGAGTAAAGGAGAATGAGAGTGAGGGAGAACGAGTGGGGGGAGAACTAGAGAGGGAGAGTGCGAGAGTGAGGGAGAGTGAGAGGGAAATGGGGGTGGAGAGGAGAGGAAGGGATGGGGGTATTTTAGGCTATGTTTGGATGGGGGTTTTTGGAGGAGAGGGGAGGGGAGGGGAAGATTTATAATCTCCAATTACCTTATTTGAGAGTTTTTAAAATTAGAAAAAAAATTTGTATCTTGGTGTCTACTACTTTCTAAAATAATATTTCATTTGTCCTATTAAAGCCAAACAAGGTAATTAGGAATTATAAGCTCTCTCCTCCCTTTCCCTCCCCTCTTTTCCCCTCCAAAAACTCCCATCCAAACATAGTTTTAGGGCAGCTTATCCTCTTTCAAACCAAACAACATCATGTTTCGCCATGAGATTGGCAACAGGTTGAAAAAGATTACAAGGAGATTTGATCAATTTCTGAAAGTAAGAACAAATTTCTTCTGCGAGAGGGCATTAGGGAAAGGCCAACTGAAGTGGCTGAATGGCGCCAAACCAGCTCAACTATTGCCGAACCTAAAGTGTATGGACGAGAAGATGATAAAGAGAAGATTGTGGAGTTTCTTCTCAGCCAAGCACGGGGCTCTGACTCCCTTTCCGTATATCCCATCATTGGCTTAGGTGGCGTTGGAAAAACAACACTTGCTCAGATGGTCTACAATGATGATATAGTGAGTCGCAATTTTAATACAAAAATTTGGGTTTGTGTTTCCGAGGCTTTCTCTGTCAATAGGATTCTGTGTTCCATTATAGAATCTATTACAAGAGAAAAGTTTCGTGATTTTGATTTAGATTTTACAGAAAGGAAAGTGCAAGAACTGTTGCAAGGTAGAAGATATTTGCTAGTTCTAGATGATGTATTGTATGGTACAAAAATCTAGAAATGCAATCAGGATTAAGCCTAGACAAATGGAATAAGTTGAAATCTGTGCTGTCATGCGAATCCAATGGTGCTTCCATTTTAGTTTCCACTCGTGACAAGGATGTTGCAGAAATCACGGGAACATGCCAAGATCATCACGTGTCTTGTCTCTCTAAAAATGAATGTTGGTTGTTGTTCAAACAATATGCGTTTGCACATGACAGAGAAGAGAAGGAAGAACTTGTGGCAGTAGGCAAGGAGATAGTAAAGAAATGTGGGGGATTGCCTCTTGCAGCACGAGCATTAGGAGGTCTAATGCACTCAAGGAAAGAAAAGAAGGAATGGCTTGAAATTAAAGATAGTAGGCTTTGGACTTTACCAGATGAGAACTCTATTTTGCCTGCCTTGAGGTTAAGCTACTTTCATTTAACACCAACCTTAAAGCAATGTTTCACCTTTTGTGCTATATTTCCCAAAGATACAAAAATCATGAAGGAAGATCTAATTCATCTTTGGATGGCTAATGAATTTATTTCATCCAGAGAAAATTTGGAGGTAGAAGATGTTGGCAATATGGTTTGGAATGACTTGTGCCAAAAATCATTCTTCCAAGATATCGAGATTGATGATTATTCTGGAGACATTTCATTCAAGATGCACGATCTTGTCCATGATCTTGCTCAATCAGTTATGGGGTCAGAGTGTGTGATTTTGGAGAATGCAAACACTAGTTTGTCAAGAAGCACACACCATATTGGTTTTGGCTCTTCTGCACTGTTATCAATCAAAGATGGTGCCTTCAAATGAGTTGAATCCTTGCGAACATTGTATCAGTTAGAATTTGCCTCAATATGCATGCATTCAATTTGCTTCCCAAAAAACCCTTCTCTTCGGGTTTTGTGCATAAGATATTTTAATTTACCATCATTCAACAATTTTATCCATCTGAGGTATTTGGAGCTTTGTGGTTTTGGAGGCATGGAAACCTTATCAATTCGTAGCTTGCAGCAATTGGAAATCTTAAAATTGAAAAGTTTTTGGAAATGTCATAGTCTACCAAGACACTTGAATTGCTTACAAAATCTCAAACATCTTGTCATTGAAGATAGCGGATCACTGTCTCGTTTGTTTCCTAACATTGGAAAATTATCTTGCCTAAGAACATTAAGTTTATATATTGTCAAAAGAGAGACAGGGTACAGCTTGACAGAGTTACGTGATCTAAAGTTGGGAGGAAAACTGAGCATCAAAGGCCTAGAAAGTGTTGGCAGTTTATCTGAAGCTCAAGAGGCCAATTTGATGGATAAGAAGGACCTCCAAGATTTATGCTTGTCATGGACATGGAGTCAAGGTGGAACTAGTGCTACCAGTGTTGAGCAAGTACTAGAGGTGCTTCAGCCTCACTCAAATATCAAGAGGTTGAAAATACATAACTATGACGGGTTATGCTTCCCAAGTTGGATAGAAATTCTCAGTAATTTAGTTGCTCTTGAACTTCATCGTTGCAAGAATTACATGCGGGTTTCATCAATTGGTAAACTACCATCTCTAAAAAAACTCGACTTACGCTTTGTGGATAATGTGCAATACATGGATGATGATGAATCTCATGACAGTGTGGAGGTGAGGGCTTTCCCATCTTTGGAGGAACTCTCATTGGTAAGTTTACCAAACTTAGAGCGGTTGTTGAAAGTGGAAAGAGGAGAGATGTTCCTCTGTCTTTCTAAGTTGACCATCTGCGGTTGCCCTAAACTAGCGTTGCCATGCCTTCCAACTATTAGATACCTCTCTGTAGAAGGATGTAACACTGAGTTACTAAGAACAATCTCTAGTTTCTATGGTCTTACCACCCTTCACCTTAGTGGATGTGATTCGCAGGAAGACACGACATCCTTCCCGGAGGGGATGCTGAGAAACTTGACTTGTCTTCAAATTCTGACAATATCTCATTTCCAAAAATTGAAAGAATTACCAAATGGACTATTCAACCTAGCTTTGGAGCATATGCGTATCGATAGTTGTGGTGAGCTTGAGTCTTTACCTGAGCAAATGTGGGAAGGTCTACAATCCCTTCAAACAATGGATATCGCAAAATGCGAAGGATTGAGATCCTTGCCAGAAGGTATTCGACACCTCACTTCACTCGAGGTTTTGATTATTCATGGCTGCCCAGCACTAACAGTGCGATGTAACGAGAGAACAGGGGAGGACTGGGACAAGATAGCGCACATTCCAAAATTACAGATTTATTAGAATGAAGAAGTAGACACTTTTGAAGAGCATTGATTCAACTTGTTTATTCTTATTCGGTAGGCTTTTTCTTCCCCCTCCACCCTTCTTTTGATTGCGTTTCTTATTGTGCAGTAACAACTAACAATCTCTTGTACTATATTTGCAGGATGTGGCACTCTCGGATCTTGTCTCTTTGCTTTGTGAGTGTTTCATCTGATTGAGTTGTTGGCTTGCTTAATGCATTCAATATATGCCAAAGAATATAGCTAAGACCAAGTTTATTCAAAAGGTTGAGATGCTTCTAACAAAAGTGGTTAAATGGTTTTCATTTGGATGAATTTTCTAAATTATGCTTTTTGCTTGTGTGATGCCTACAACCTATTGATTCAGCAAAATGACTATGGAAACTGTGAAGGAATGTAGCAAAATTTTGTTGCTGAATGTTATGCTTCTTCATTTCCAAATTTCCTTTCTTCATAGATTCAATTGCTTTGCAGCCTTATGCAGTTGTGGTGTTTGAGATGTTGTTGCTTATCACAGTCAATTATTTAAAACCTTGGTCAGCACTGTACCTTATTACTTGATGAAATGTGAGTGCATACACTCTCAATGGATATGAAAACTCCTATATCGCTTGCTTGTACTCTCCCTTGTCCTCTCTTTGGTGCTTACACTTCTCTCCAACCTGCACATATGAAAGTGAACCTTTTAATTAATTTAAAGTATTGCTCAAAAAGCCGTAGTTAGCGAATTCTAATTTTTGTACATGCTCGCCTGTCTTGCAGTTCTTGTCGCCTGTCTTCATATGATGCTATTGCAACTTCAGATTCAAGGATCTTCAGATCTCGGTAGTAACAAGCCGCTTCGCGGAGTGCATCTACTTTCTGTTCTGGCCATTGAGGGAAATGCTTTAGCACTGACCTTTCATCCACCAATGAAGATAGTTCCCCATCAAGCCATTTGACAAATGCTTCCAGCCCAGAAATTGTTAAGAGTGGTTAATTCAGTTTGGTTAGTTGCTAGCTGAATGTTAGTTAGTTAGTTAGTGGAGTCTGTTATGTTTGTTAGTCTGTTAGTGACTTCCGCGTGTGTAAGAGCTAAGTACCCGAGCGATGTGGGACTAGCTGTGTGTGTATAAAGTGTTGATTCAAGTGCAATAAAATCAGTGTGAAAGTGCAGTGCAAATTTACTTGTGTTTTCATCTTCTTATTCCTTTATTCTAAACCGTGAGAGTGAGAGATTAAACACTGTGAGAGTGATACCAATTCCAACAGAAATATCTACAAATGGGGCAGACTCTACCTCTTTAATCAAGAAGCTGCAAATATCCAGGAATTTTTCAGTATCGACGAAAAGATATATATAAACTCGAGACCATGCACTTTAATAGTTTAGTCATTTATTGATTTAGTTAACCTTTATTCTCTCTTGTTATCTCTATATATTGATTGAATTTTTATTGAATATACTTTTAGATGATTTCAATCTATAATTCAAACTTGATTACAATTCGATTTAGATAGGTTAAGGAGAGACTTAAATTTTGACGAAAGGGTACATTTCTGTATTGAGTAATGATAGAGTATATATGTTTTAATTTTATATGAAAATCTGTACAAGTATAGATTCTACTTGTCTTGTATGAAACACCTTTTTGAATTACATTTTTACATACAGAATCGTGGACACCTAGAGATCAATGATGAAAAATCTACAACCGATGGATCTTGCTCATGGCTTGTAGAAGTGAGTGATTGTTAATTCTACAACCGATGAAAAATTCTTATAGATTTTACATTACGGAACTACTAGTTAGTTTCGTAAGTCATTTATTTTAACTATGAATTTTATACACATTGATTTTTACCTACGAATTTGTATACTCTAGTGACAAATTATACAAAAAGTCAATTTTCTTGTAAAATAGTTCCATAATGAAAAATTAACATTATGAAACTATTAGTTCCGTACGATAAAATCTAAAAGAATTTTACACACATAAACTTTTATTTACGAATTTATATACTTTATTGACAGATTTCGTCTGTAACTAAAAGCCAAGTGTATGTGTGAAAAATGTTTTTAATATTAAGGGTATTTTAGTCTTTTTAGGTGATAAAATTGTTTAGTGTGTGGATAGAAATATGTGTATGTGTGGTTAGAAAAAGTCATTTGCTATTCGACAAACTCAAAGGGACAAACGATCAAAATTGGACTATAAATATATGTGGGTTTTTTCTGTTCACACATACATGGGCTTCTAAGCACACATACACTAACAGTGGAAATGACCAAACTATCCTCAAATTTAAAAAAAAAGCCTAAACATTCCCATCTCTCCCTCCGACGCCCACTTCTTTAGTTCCGCGACCTCATTCCCCTTCACCTCCGCGACCCTTTCACTTTCGCGAGTTCTTCCCCTTTGCAAAGCTCTGCATTTCCGCGCCGTGTGTGCTTCCGCGCCACCCCTCAGCACAGTAAGCTTCTTCTCCGTCTACTCCGTCTCGTCTTCTCAGCTCTCCGTCTACTTTGTGTTGTCTTCTCCGCTTCCTTCCCTCTCGAGACCGTGATCAACACAGCGAGATCATCTTCTTCCTTCCCTCGCCACCGTCACACACCTTCGCTTCTCCTTTTCGTCTCGCAGGTACCACTTGTTGGATGTTTAACTGGTTTTGTAACACATATTCGCGGCTATGGCGTTGATCTACAGATCGCGGAACTATTAGTTCCGCGTGTATGTGTTGAACAAACACATACACGCGGAACTATTAGTTCCGCAAAGGGTTCCTTTTTTTTTTATGCAACTCATTGAGCTCATTTTATATGTCTTTCTTTCTTAATATGTTTGCTTATTAAGGTTAAAAAATGGATTGTAATGCCTTTTTGTTGTATTTCAATCTTGCCATATCATTTACCTTTGGTTCTTGAGGAGATGACTCATGCAGAAAATTTTTTCTACATATGTCCTACTTCCTGGGAGGGCTATCTGTTTCTCTACACCTGACCTAGTAATGACAACAACTATTCCAAGTTGTCTCCCAACAGCTCTAGCCCAACTGACTAACCCTGCCCTCGTAAGAAAAACCTGAAAATCCAAACAAAAAGTTTAACTTCACTAATACAAAAAAAAAAACATACGGAGCAAATTTAAAAGTGTGAATTACCTCTGTTGTGGTGAATGCAGCTGTGCAATCCACTTCAACAGGTTCCATAAAATCATCAACATCTTCGCCATGCATTGGCAAACTACCATCGTCAGTCATGTCCATGACATGTTCTATTTCGAATTCCACAGACAATCCTGAGGTTCCCAAATCATAAAACGTTAAAAATTAAAACAAATAAAAACATGCATTAAGTGAAAAACAAAGGAAAAAAAATTTCAGTGGTCGTCTCTTCGCGGAACTATTAGTTCCGCATAGACCATTTGGTCTCGCGGAACTAATAGTTCCGCGTGGAGACTTGGTTAGTGAAAGTCTCTTCGCGGAACTACTAGTTCCGCGTGACCATTTGGTCTCCGCGGAACTATTAGTTCCGCGAAGAGACTTTCACTAACAAAGTCTATTCCCGGAACTATTAGTTCCGCGAGACCAAATGGTATCCACGGAACTATTAGTTCCGTGAATAGACTTTGTTAGTGAAAGTCTCTTCACGGAACTAATAGTTCCGCGTGACTATTTCGTTTCCGCGGAACTAATAGGTCCGCGAGTACGTTTTACACCGTTTTTAGTTTTATGTATGTGTTCTTTCGCGGAACTATTACTTCCGCATTCTCGCGGAACTATTAGTTCCGCGGCGTCAGGAAACCGCAAAAAAAATTACGTCGCGATTTTACCTGACGATTTCCACGTTTTTGCTCCGATGACTTGCTTTTAGTTGTTGTAAATGGCGTTTCCTTGCAGTTGGAGGGTTGAGAGGAGAGTGGAGAAAGGAGAATGGAGAAGAAATTTGAATGCGTGGGGAGGGAGTGATGTCTGGGTTTGGTGCGCGAGAAGAAGAAGAAATGAAGAGGAAAGAGGAATAGTGGGGGAAGAAGAAATAGAGAGGGATAGTTTTGGGATTTTGAAAAAAAATTTAAGTGTGTATGTGTGAATAGAAGGATGAGTATGTGTGTATAGAATTAGCCATATATGTGGTAAGTTTGGGCTGGATAGGGTGTTTTGGGCCCACATCTGACAAAAACCAACCATTGTCCAGCCCTAATTTCCATGATATTTGGGATCCTAGAAAGAATCACACTCCAGGTGTGAATATTTCTACAGGTGTGATTAGCTCTGTTATAGCGCATCAGAATTGTAAACAAGTTAGATGCGATCACACCCCTAGTGTGAACTTTTTTGCGAATGTGATTTTCTTTGTTGAATCTTCGAACTGAATCTGACGTTTTCACACCACGGGTGTGAAAAATCTCAGAGTTGTTAGTTGAATCTTTGAATTGAACATGACATTTTCACACATGAGGTGGGAAAAGATCCACAATTGTGGTTTCTTCTGTTGAAGCTTCAAATTGAACCTGAAACTTTACACTCATGTTATGAGCATTACCACAGCAGTGAGTTCCTCTACTAAAACTTCAAATTAAACCTGTTGCTTTCACAGTCTTGGTGTGAAATGTTTCATAACTGTAATTTCCTCTGTTGAACCTGATCCTTTCACATGCTAGATGTGATAATCCTACATATTTAGTTTTATTTGTTTAAAGGCTTCAATATTGAACTCTATAAAATCATTGGAGTTACGCAACTTTTATAAGGTATGCGTTATTGGAGTTACACAACTTTTATAAGGTATGCGTTATTAGAGTTACGCAACTTTTCTTCATTCCTGATCTTGCGCAGAAGCTACAACAAGTATGTAGGATATCTTCTATATAATGAGACTTCCTAATCTTGCTCATTATATAAAGATTAGCTTCTATATAATGAGAAATGATTTCAACATTTTACAAGATAAGGTCGTGTAAATATTTTTGTACAAAAAAAAAGGTCATGTAAATATTTTATATTTCTCTTTTTATACCTGACCTTTTTACTATTTACAAAAATATAGATACACAAATAGGCATACAATTTTTATGTAATAAGATCAAGTTTAATTTTGAAGAAATGATACATTTTCGTATGAGTTAAATATATTTTTAGTCCTTATAAAATTGGTCAAATTTGATTTTTGTCCCGATAATTTTTTTATACATTTTTAATCCATAAATTTAACAAGAATAGTGTGGTTTTAGTCCCTCACTAAGGACTAAAAGCATACATTTTTTTTTTAGGGACTAAAAATTTATAAAACAAATTTAGGTACCAAAATCAAACTCGGCCCATTTTATAGTTACTAAAAATATATTTAAACCTTTCAGTTTTGAGTAAAGATAGAGTATTTAGGTACTAAAACCATTTTAGTTCCTTAAACACAATTTCAATTTTGTAGTTCCATTTGTCTTGGCTTAATCCTGAACCGGGCCCTTAAACAACTTATTTAAATTTTTTATATTTTAGAGACTAAAACCACAATTTTTTTAAAGAAACTAAAACCGAAAAAATCCATATTACAGGGACTAAATAGTTATTTAAACAGATGTAATATTTTATACATTCTACTTTTCTTGTATGAAACACTTTTTTGAATTACATTCTTAGATACATAATCATGGACACCTAGAGATCAAGGATGAAAAATCTACAACCGATTGATCTTGATAATTGGCTAGTAGAAGTCCTTGATAATCTTTTTTTTTTACCAGCATTTGCACACTGACTATTCTCTTCTATGCTAATGCCTCTGTACAAGGTTGGAGTTGAACATGGTAAACCATACCAGCTTCTAGCAAAAGAAGTAGGTATAAGCTACGTCCAGAACAATATCAGGGTCTCTGCTGCTTATAGAAAAGTATAAACAGCATCTATTGCGAATAATGTCTTTAGATTGGAGGATGATTTTTTTTTGCCTCTGCATAGGAATGTCGACCAAGTATATATAGGTAACACCAGACTCCTTGGCTTTCAAAATCTGCGAAGACTCATCTTTAAAGGTAAACTCTTGAACACATGAAAGTGGTAAAATTTTGTTTTCACAATATGACCTATTCAAAGTTAGTTCATTATTCTGCCGACCCACATCTTAAAAGTTAAAGAGTCTCAATCCGTGTAATTAGATTCTTTATTCCCGCAGAAGTATGAAATCAAAGAAAAAGAGACAAATGAAAGTCAATAATGGGCCCATAATAATTTGATATTGGTAATTCAAAATGTGAGTCCTCCATGGACCGCTGCCTCCTAACCCAACTTTGAATCAATTGTTGAACGGTGCATTGTTGCTTCCGCTATGTTTCCTTGAAGGAAAAAGTTACGTGTGTATACCACTAGAGTGAGATAGAGAGAGATGAGAAAAAAATAGTAAAATAATAGGATATATAATGTGATAGTTAGAGAGAGATAGAGAGAAATGAGAGATATTAAATGGGGTGGATATATTTGTAGGGTGTACATATATCATAACTCTTCCTTGAATTAATACTTCATTTAATTTTCTTTTATCCTTCGTAATTTCCCATTGACCAGCTACTTGCTCACTTGCCCGCATTGTACTCACAGTTCGTCCGTTTACCTTCAGGCTTCAGCACTCATCCAAGCTAAACCATTCTCTAATCTTGTTCTCTTTTCAACTCTTGCATTTCTGAAAATGGCTGAGGCCTTACTTGGAGTTGTGTTTGACAATTTGTTGTCTCTTGTTCAAAATGAATTTGCAACCATTTCTGGAATCAAGAAAAAAGCTGAAAAGCTATCAAGGACCTTAGATCTGATCAAAGCCGTTCTTGAAGATGCTGAGGAGATACAAGTAACAAACCGCGCTGTGAAGGTGTGGCTACAGCAACTCAGAGATGCAGTGTACGTGCTAGGTGACATCCTTGATGAGTGCTCCATTAAATCTCATCGACTTAAGCGGGGGTCATCCTTTTTCACACCAAAGAACATCATGTTTCGCCGTGAGCTTGGCAACAGGTTGGAGGAGATTACAAGAAGATTCGATCAAATTGCTGATAGCAAGAAGTTTCTTCTGCGAGAGGGCGTTAGGGAAAGGGCAACTGAAGTGGCTAAATTGCGCCAAACCAGCTCAACTATTGCCGAACCTAAGGTGTATGGACGAGAAGATGACAAAGAGAAGATTGTGGAGTTTCTTCTCAGCCAAGCGCGGGGCTCTGACTCTCTTTCCGTCTATCCCATTGTTGGCTTAGGTGGCATTGGAAAAACAACACTTGCTCAAATGGTCTACAATGATGATAGGGTGAGTTGCAATTTCAATACAAAAATCTGGGTTTGTGTTTCTGAGTCTTTCTCTATCAATAGGATCTTGTGTTCCATCATAGAATCTATCGAAAGAAAAAAGTATGATGACTTTGATTTAGATGTATCAGAAAGAAAAGTGCAAGAACTGTTGCGAGGTAGAAGATATTTGCTGGTTCTAGATGATGTATGGCACAAAAATCTAGCATTGCAATCAGGATTAAGCCAAGACAAATGGAATAAGTTGAAATCTGTGTTGTCATGTGGATCCAACGGTGCTTCTGTTTTAGTTTCCACTCGTGATCAAGATGTTGTAGAAGTCACGGGAACATGCCAAGCTCATCATTTGTCTAGTCTCTCTGAAAAAGATTGTTGGTTGTTGTTCAAACAATATGCATTCGGAGATTACAGAGAAGAGCGGAAAGAACTTGTGGCAGTAGGCAAGGAGATAGTAAAGAAGTGTGGGGGATTGCCTCTTGCAGCACGAGCATTGGGTGGTCTAATGCGCTCGAGGAGAGAAGAGAAGGAATGGCTTGAAATTAAAGAGAGTAGGCTTTGGACTTTACCGGATGAGAATTCTATTTTGCCTGTCTTGAGGTTGAGCTACTTTCATTTAACAACAACCTTAAAGCAGTGTTTCGCATTTTGTGCTATATTTCCCAAAGATACAGAAATCATGAAGGAAGATTTGATTCATCTTTGGATGGCTAATGGATTTATTTCATCCAGGGAAAATTTGGAGGTAGAAGATGTTGGCAATATGATTTGGAATGAGTTGTGCCAAAAATCATTCTTCCAAGATATCAAAATCAATGATTATTCAGGAGACATTTCTTTCAAGATGCATGATCTTGTCCATGATCTTGCTCAATCAATTATGGGATCAGAGTGTGTGATTTTGGAGAACACAGAAACTAATTTGTCAAGAAGCACACACCATATTAGTTTTGGCTCTTCTGCATTGTTATCAATCAAAGATGGTGCCTTCAAAAAAGTAGAATCCTTGCGAACATTGTATCAGTTAGGATTTGCCTCCATAAACATTTCTTTGGATTGCTTCCCAACAAACCCTGCTCTTCGAGTTTTGTGCATAAGAAATTTCAATTTACCATCGCTCGACAATTTTATTCATTTGAGGTATTTGGAGCTTTATGGTTTTGATGTCGTGGGTATCTTTTATGGCTCATCAATTCGTAGCTTGCGGCAATTGGAAATCTTAAAATTGAAAAGTTTTTGGAAATGTGATGGTCTACCAGAATACTTAAATTGCTTACAGAATCTCAGACATCTTATCATTGAAGATTGCGGATTACTGTATCGTGTGCTTCCTAACATTGGAAAATTATCTCGCCTAAGAACATTAAGTATATATATTGTTAGATTAGAGACAGGATACAGCTTGGCAGAGTTACGTGATTTGAAGTTGGGAGGAAAACTGAGCATCGAAGGCCTCAAAAGTGTTGGCAGTTTATCTGAAGCCCGAGAGGCCAATTTGATAGAGAAAAATGACCTCCAGGATTTACGCTTGTCATGGAGAAAAGGTGGTGCTAGGACACCTATTGCTAGTGCTAGTGCTGAGCAAGTACTTGAATTGCTTCAACCTCACTCAAATATCAAGAGGTTAAAAATACATTACTATGAAGGATTACGCTTCCCAAGTTGGATAGGAATTCTTAGTAGTTTAGTTGTTCTTGAACTTCGGGGTTGCAAGAATTGTGAGCGGCTTTCATCACTTGGTAAACTACCAGCTCTAAATAAACTCGACTTATGCGATATGAATAATGTGCAATACATGGACGATGATGAGTCTTATAATAGTGTGGAGGTGAGGGCTTTCCCGTCACTAGAGGAACTCTCATTAGTAAGTTTACCAAACTTAGAGCGGTTGTTGAAAGTGGAAAGTGGGAAAATGCTCCTTCGTCTTTCTAAGTTGACCATCCGCGGTTGCCCTAAACTAGGGTTGCCATTCCTTCCCACTGTTAGATACCTGTTTGTAGAAGGATGTAACACTGAGTTACTAAGATCAATCTCTAGCTTCCACGGTCTTACCACCCTTCACCTTAGTCAATATGATCCGCAGGAGAACATGACATCCTTCCCAGAGGGGATGTTGAGAAACCTAACTTGTCTTCAAATTCTGACAATATCTTATTTCCCAGTATTGAAGGAATTACCAAATGAACTATTCAACCTAGCTTTGGAGCATCTGCGTATTGATATGTGTGATGAGCTTGAGTCTTTACCAGAACAAATGTGGGAAGGTCTACAATCCCTTCGAACAATGGATATTGCAGAATGCAGAGGATTGAGATCCTTGCCACAAGGTATTAGGCACCTCACTTCACTCGAGGTTCTAGTTATTCATGGTTGTCCAGCATTAAAGGAGCGATGTAAGGAGGGAACAGGGGAGGACTGGGACAAAATAGCTCACATTCCAAACTTACAGATTTATTAGCATGAAGAAGCATACACTTTTGGAGAGCATTGATTCAACTTGTTTATTCTTATCCGGTAGGCTCTCTCTTCCCCCTCCACCCTTCTTTTGATTGCGTTTCTTATTGTGTGGTAACAATCTCTTGTATTATGTTTGCAGGATATGGCACGCTTGGCTCATGTATCTTTGTTGTGTGGGTGTTTCATTTGATTGAGTTGTTGGCTTGCTTAATGCATTCAATACAATAGTCCTTTATTTATGGCTCTAAGACCATGTTCATACAAAAGGTTGAGATCTTCTAACAAACATGGTTAATGGTTTTGATTTGGATGAATTTTCTAAATTATGCTTTTTGCTCGTGTTACAGATGTAACCTTTTGATAAAGCAACAAGATTGTGAAAACTGGAAAGGAGTTTAGCAAAGTTTCGTTGGTGAATGATATGCTTCTCATTTCCAAATTTCCTTTCTTCATAGATGCAATTGCTTTGCAGCCTTATGCAGTTGTCGTGGTTGAGATGTTGCTGCCTATCACAATCGACTATTTAAAACCTTGGTCAGCATGCTCTGTACCTTACTTGATGAAATGAGAGTGTGTATGGTCTATATGACTATATTGGGAGTGCAGCCAGGTTTCCAAAATGGAGATTTTCAATTGCAGGTGTCTCTATTGTATTGTTAATTTTATGTCTTTTCTCGGTTTAATGCAAATTGCCTTTTTTTTTTTTAGAAAAATTAGCTTTGTTAACTTATCACCTTATTTGCTAATTTGATAATGTAGTTATTAAAATGTTTGATGCTGGTTGCGTAGTCTTTAGAAAGGGTGAATAACCATTTCTATTGGGTTCTAAACATGAGCTATCTGTGTGATTACCATTCACAGGACTCAAATGGAAAAACATTTTCCCACAAGCTCAAGCAGCAGTAAAGCAGGTGTAGAGATTTCTACTTTTAGAAGGTAGAACTTTAGAAGCAAAATTGTTCCTTCTAAAACTGCTTTGAGTATGAATGGTAAACCTTAGAGATATCCAATAATATGAATGATTCAGTCCTGATCATTTTTTATAATGTTGTCAGGCTGTAGCTTACTCCTACCATGGTTTGATCATTGGCAAGGGTAATGAACAAAGTAGTCACATTGGCACAGTGTCTTGTTTTCTTACTACATGAGAACTTCCGGAAGTAAGCAAGAAGGCCTGCTTGTGCTTTTGTCTTGCAGCACCATTGACAAGGTTGGTTTTGATCTTTTAGTTTTGTCAGAGATGTTTTCTTGCACATTCCTTTACCATACAATTTCTTTTTTCTCTGTCAAAGGTTTCTTCCACTCTGGGAAAATTCCTGAAGTTGCATCAAGGAAGTCCTAGATGTATGGAACCTCTTGGAGCAAGAGAAGTAAGGAGCTCCCTTGTTTCCTACTCTATGATTAGCCCATTTGATGTTCTAACTAAAATTCCTTGTTTCCTTTAAATATAATAAGTTGTGCATAATTGAAATTTTTCTAATGATGCAAGGG
This sequence comes from Glycyrrhiza uralensis, assembly GCA_030159175.1. NCBI lineage: Eukaryota > Viridiplantae > Streptophyta > Magnoliopsida > Fabales > Fabaceae > Glycyrrhiza > Glycyrrhiza uralensis. The sequence continues at coordinate 8,460,647 of BRZY01000006.1, forward strand.
TTCCAGTTATCATTATGTCCAAATAACTATGAACTCCCTGAAATTGATCCAACATGGGATAGTAAAAACTGGGAAACTGTTGAAAATTTGAGAGGAGACCTGATAAAAGTCTTGTAATATGTGAATGTGGACTGGTCTTCTATTAGTATTTTGCTTTAGAGTTACAATTTTGTCCAAAAAGTCTAAGACTATAGAACTTATGCAGTCCAAGCTTTATATTCATTTTACTTAGTTTCAATCAATTTATTCTTCAACACTCTCTTCCAAGCCCAACTGGAGTAGTCTTTTTTTTTTGTGTTGCCCAGTTGTGATTGCCTTCAATCTTTTAGCCTGGGCTTGTGCTCCTCCTCATCTTCTTGAGTCTCAGAAAGCAGGCCTTATCCAAGTCTTGTAGTGCTTACACTTCTCTCCAACTTGCATATTTGAAAATGGATCTTTTAATTAATGTAAAGTATTGCTCAAAAAGCTTTAGTTAGTGAATTCTAATTTTTGTACATGCTCGCCTGTCTTGCAGTGCTTGTACCCTCTTTAAAGCCTGAGCCAATGGCTCTTTTGGATTGTCTTTATATGTTACAACTTCGGATTCAAGGTTCTTCAGATCTCGGTAGTTACAAGCCGCTTCCCAGAGTGCATCTACTTTCTGTTCTACACATTTGACAAATGCTTCCACCTCAGAAATATCTGCAAATGAGGCAGATTCTACCTCTTTAATCAAGAAGCTGATGAGTTCCCCTTGTTTTTGAACTTCTGATTTTATCTGTCCAGGAATGTTTCAGTATCAATGAAAAGATGAATATAAACTTGAGACCATGCACTTTAATAGTTTAATCATTTATTGATGTAGTTAACCTTAATCCTCTCTTCTTTTCTCTATATCTTGATTGTATTTTTATTGACTATTCTTTTAGATGGTTTTCAATCTATAATTCAAACTTAATTACAATTTGATTTAGATAGATTAAGGAGAGACTTAAATTTTGACGAAAGGGTATATTTCTGTATTGAGTAAAGATAGAGTATATATGTAGTAATTTTATAAGCAAATCTGTACGAGTATAGATTCTACTTTTCTTATATGAAACACTCTTTTGAATTACATTCTTAGATACAGAATCACGGACACCTAGAGATCAATGATGAAAAATCTACAACCGATGGATCTTGATCATTGGCTTGTAGAAGTGATTGTTAATGTTCTTGACCAACATTACATTTACAAATTGACTATTCTCTTCTATTCTAATACATCTGTATAAGGTTAGAGTTAAACATGGTAAACCATACCAACTTCTAGCAAAGAAGTATGAGCTACTTCCAGAACAATATCAGGGTCTCTGCAATTCTTGCTTAGAAAAGCATAAACAACATCTATTGTGAATTTCTTTACAATGGAGGATGATTTTTTTGCCTCTGCATAGGAATGTCCAAGTATATAGGTAACACCAGACTCCTTGGCTTTTAAAATCTGCAAAGACTCATCTTTATATGTAGACTCTTGAACACATGAAAATGATGAAAATTTGTTTTCACAATATGATCTATTCAAAGTGTGTTGCGAAGCACCAAGGTCTTCCATATTCAAGTTTCCATCATCCATGGTCAATTCATGTGTTTGTTCCGGAACACTCTCCTCTATTTCCACAAATTGTATTATTGCAGATACCAATTTATTCTCAAAGTTGTAGTTCTCTTGTTGCATATCTTTGTAACCATATCTGACAATGCAACCGAACATGCGGTACTCCTTTGGACCAATCCTACTAATGACCAACCGTTCGTTTTCGTCGATATAAGGGACTTGAACCGATTTAGCACATACAAAAACCAACACCTGATGGAATGCTGGCAAGTTTGTGACAAAATGACCAAAAAGAGCAGGGATACCAGAAGCCAGATTGTTGAAAATGAGTCCTATTCCGGGGACACGGACCATGCCTAAGCAAGGTCCCAAGGATAGTATCTTGCTCATTGAGACCTTGTTTTCCACATCAAATTGGTGTTTCTTCATTGTTCCATAGTTCCAAGTGAACATTATACCCATAAAAATAAGAGATAGCACAACTGAAATCCACCCTCCTTCAGGGAATTTGCAGATGGAAGCTGAGATGTAAAGCAGTTCGATCGATCCAAACAATAGCAAACACATAAGGGCTTTTATTAGCCCTTGTTTCCAGACAATCACAATTACTAGTGTCATCAAACATGTTGTCACAAACATAACAGTTGTGATAGCCAGCCCTACAGACCCAACAAAATAGTTTTAAGTTTACTTGTCAGTACTTCAAAAATCATAAGTAACCACAGTGGAAAAGGAGTGTACCATATGCATGACCCATCATGTTTGTATCCCTTAGGCCAATTGTGACAGCTAAACAAAGGCACATTAATATCCAATTGATTTCTGGAACATAAATCTGCCCATATATTCTGCTAGAAGTATGAACAATCTTAACTCGAGGGAAACAATTTAATGCACAGCACTGGCTTATGATAGAGAAAGTGGCAGAAATTACTGCTTGACTTCCTACAACAGCAGCAAAGGTGGCCACTATAAAAACTGGCCAAAATACAGCTTCTGCAGAAAAAAATAGTGGCACAATTACACTAGAGAGATCAGAAATAATAATGATATTTTTGTGGTTTCTTAAAATAATTTCTTGCCTGGTATGGCTTTGTAGAAACTTCTCTGAATGTCATAATGGTGCTTGGAGAGAAATGCAGCCTCACCCATATATGCCAAAATCAGGCAAGGATATACTAAACATGTGAAAGCAATCTGAGATTTAAGTGCAACTGTTAAAGCAGATTTCATTTTTGTGTGGTAGAGTAACGAACTCGGATCAACTTAGTTAATTATTCCATACTCTCAGTTTACCTTTATTGAGAGCGCAGAAAAATGACCCATGTCAGCATACATTGTCTCCACCCCTGAGACAGTATCATAGAGAAAAATTAATCTCACAGCACTTAAGCTGCTAACTAGCTAAAGGATCCATACAAAGTACGAATCTTTTCCTACTATAAACAGTAAAACAATCCAAAGAACGGAATAATTGTGGCAGAAATAAAAAAACATTTGGGAGGTGACACATGTCCGAGTCACTGAGATGACATGTGTCCCGATCAGGACTTACTTTTCTTATATAGTAATTGATTGATAAAATTGACTATTATATGTACCTGTGATTGAAAGCACCACTCCACTTAATGACATCCATCCTTCAATGCCAGTGGTTTTGAGGAACCTAAACATATAGACTGGAGAAAGTGCATGATATATTTGTGGGTTCCAGTGGAATATGTTGTATATACCAATACCACTGATGCACAAAAGCCATGCTGCAACAACTGGGGCAAACATGAAGGCAACTCTATGTGTCCCATGATGCTGAATGGAGAAAAGGACAACTAAAATGATACATGAGACTATAACAACATAATCTGCACAGATCATGTAGAGTTTTAAAAATTGTGAACAGATAGATATAAAGGAAATGAAAGAAAGGTTGGTGGGCTTACTGTCATGGAGTTGATTGATCTTAACTTGAACTCCTGAAACTGCCGAAAAAACTGAAAGGAGACATAAAAGGATGGTCACAGACCCAAAGGACAAACAAATGCAAAAATCCTTGTTATTACTCACATTATAACGAGCTTTTCATGAATGTTTAAGACAAAAAAAAACTTTTTAATAACTTCTAGTGATTGGCTTTCCCTTTCCTTGCTAATAAGTATTTGGACTATTTTACATCAGACATCAGATCATCAAATGCACAACTATATTATGCAGCAAGATGTTGTCTGTGAAGCATGTTCAGAATTAGTATACTTTCTGTAAACAGTACAAAATAGACAAATAGTTAATCTGAATTGTGCTTTTATATGATCACATTAATTAGAAATAATCAATTCTAGAAATTGGTAGTCAGCTAAAGCAAGCATTTAAGGAATGCATTTGCGCATCTATAACAAAGTCAACGATGGATAACATTTTTAGATAAGACCAAGCAGTGGACACTTATGATGCACCAGTTTTTAGGGGTGCTTCCATACACCTATAGTTTTAGTTGTTGGATAGGAATTTATTTGAGTGAATCACCAAAATCGTCCATAAAGTTGTAAAGCATTGTCAAATTTAGTCTTTGAAATTGAAAATCTTCTACTCGATTGGTCAATTTATTCCCTGAAATTGTCCGATAAGGACTAATATGATCAAGAATTTTCAATTTCAGGACTAATTTGGAATATTAATAATTTCAAGAACTAAGTTGATAGCGTTCTACAATTTCAGGAACTAAATTGGTCATTCAGTTACTTGTACAAATAACACTGGACAGCTACAGTTAAGGTGATATAGCTTACAAGAATCATGAAGTAAACATCATTATAGAAGCTCAAGGGGATACTCCTAATCAACTACCTGATATTGCAGGAGTAATTACACCATCACCAATTGTCATGCAGGTTCCCAGCAGAACAAAGATCAGCAATCCTTTCTGGAACCTGGGGTGCTTTTCAAAGAACAACTTCAAGAGAGAAGACTGCCATGTGTCTGCAGAATCTTCTGTTGAATAAGCAGACAACTTCTCATCTGTGGGTTGCTGATTAGGCAAAATGCTTAGCCTTGCATGCCGGCAGAGAAGTGAGTATAATGCAAAGGTACCTCCTGCACAATAAGTGAACAATTGATTCTAGAAAGATTTAACTAATTACCCAAAGGAACATGAGAAATTCTTCAATCTTGGATGCTCATGGGCCAAGAGATTTTCTCTTGATTTGTACCATTGAGAGACAATAATGGCTCACATAGCTAACTTTTCAACATGCAACGGTAAAGTACATGACAAGAAATTTATATCGGATTAAATAAGTTTTTAGTCCCTATAAGTAGAAAAATATTCGTTTTTTTTGTCCTCTAATTTTAAAAGGTCTCATTTTAATCCTCCATTTTCTGAAATAGACCCCATTTAGTCCTTCTTGAGAATATTTTGAGGGACTAAATGTGGCCCATTGACGATTACAGATGACCTATTTCAGAAAATAGGGGACCGAAATGTGACGTTGTAAAATTAGAGGACCAAAAATAAATATTTTTCTATTTATAGGTACTAAAAATATATTTAACCATTTTTATTGTAAAAAGGAAGAATGGTAATTACGAGTAAATTAATCCTGAAATACTATTCTGTTAATTAATTAATCATATTGGACATGATTATATCCCAAGAAACTAAAGATAAAGGGGAAAATTGTGCTCCTAATTATACAAAGTCAAAAAGAATAAATGACAGAATATACACTGTGATTCTTCTGCATCTTTCTATTCATTTGGAAAGGCAGAAATGTGATTTTTGGCTGAATAAGAATCTGATTATACTATAAAAATAATTATATGTGATTATTATACTATAAAGAAATTTTTTTTTTTGGATAGGTATACTATAAAGAATGTAAGAATGTTTTCACTGGACAGACACAAACCAAAAAGCACCAGGATCATGCATGATTTCAAGATTGTACCTTCCCCATTGTCATCAGCAGACATCACAATGAAAACATACTTGAAGAGAGCAATAATAGTAAATGTCCAGAAGATAAATGAAAGCACCCCAAAAATTTCCTCATCATCTTCTTTGAGGCTCAATTTCCCTGAGAATGAGGTCTTGTAAACATATAGAGGAGAAGTGCTGAGGTCACCATAGACTACTCCAAGGCTTTGGTAGGCCAGGGTGAGCACAGTTGCACGTGATGTCCTCTTTATATTCTGATACAGGAAGCCAAGCATAAGATATTAATAATAATAATATACACATTTAACTTTCCTCAGGTGCTATATGACAAAGTAAACAAAATTTCTATACAATTTCTATTAGCTTCTGAGCATCAATATCATATGTCAGAACAGCATCCAGTTCATTATCTTTTCAAAATTTAAAAGGGGAAATGCTAGAATCAAGATGTTTCATTAATTAAAATCAGTAATGACCAACGTTTACCTAATGTAGAAGTCACACAAACATTAATCAAACATGAAATTTAAAGAAGTGAAATAAACAGAAAAAATCTTGATCAGCTCTACCATGAAGTACAAATAGCAAAGTGAGGATCCTGTGTAATGTTAATATGACTCATATATAGTGCCCAGTAGGTTCCACCCACTACAGCCAAAAGCCAGTACCCACTAAACAATTAGAAAAAGACATCACAAAAGGGATTCCCTTCTTGTACACCTTAGGGAAACACTATGAATGATACAAGTAATATCCCATTAGTCATCAATAAATGGATAGAATAGAACCCCATTTAGCTCAAATTATAAGACTTGGTCATGGAACCTTTGCAACCGTAAAAATTTTCAGAGAATGTAGCAAACATGAAGACACTCACTGAATAATGACTATGGAGAAATGGATCAAATGAAAAAATAAAAAAAAATAAAAAAGAGAAAAAAAGTTGACAAGAGACCATGATGCAAGTATTTAAGGGATGATAGTTCCTTAGTTAAGGCTTTTTAGTACAGTGCAAGGAAAGAAAGGGGCAAAAAAAAGGAGTACCTGTTGAGATATTCCATGTTCCACAAATTGCTCAGATGGGTTCATGACTGAAACATAAAGGGAAGTAGTGGGGGTGGAGGCAGAACCAAAGATGAAGTCAGTTATTGAGGAAAATGATGAAATAGAGAATATATAGAGGGAAAAAAGGTTGGAGAGAATATAGGGAATGAGCCAGTAGAAGAACTGAAGTAGTAGCAAGGCAAGTGGTGTGTGTGTCCAAAGAAGTTGCAAAATGCATTCAATGCTCTTTTTACTTTCTTTTTGGTGGACTTCATTAACCAACCTAACACCTTCCCCTCCCCTCACTCACCCCTCAAGATGAATGGTAAACAACTTCTTTTTTAACTCTTGTTTTCTGTCCAAGTAGTTATAGCTAGTATTTTCATACACAGTGTACTTGTTCATGTGGATTAGGATAGTGTAAGCAAAATTAAAGTAGATAAACATGAGTTCAGTTAAAAATTAAGTAATTGTCAAAAAAGTAAAGGTAAATGATGGTATATAAATTTAGAAAAAAATTGTTCTTCTGTTATATGTCCTTTATATACAAGATTAATTTCTTTAGGTCTAGATAACAAATACAAACTTCCTCCACCTTAAACCATGAATTGGAAGTCAACAATAGGCTCTGTTGTTGGGTATACTTACAGGTACTTTTTGGCACAATGCTATTCTAGATTTTGTGATTTGGTACATATCTCTTTCCTTATTTCACTAATTCTAGCCTCTCTTTTTTTGTATTAAACCTCGGTTTAAATCGAGTTGAGCCGAGTGGACCCATATATAGGGGTAAAGCTCTCTTTATGCCTATTTTTTCCATTTACAAAACTCGAATCCAATACCTTGCTTAAGGGGAATCAAGCTCCTTATCACTTGTACCAACAGGCATTGATAAGTAATTCTAGCCTCTAAAATCAAACCGTTCCTTAAAAGGTCATTAAAATAGGATTGGACAAAGAAAATTCACATTGAAACAAAAAAATAATAGAAAATAAAATCCTAACATAATATTTAATGGATCATAAGGCCATGGAATGTTATTACCAAATTACCAAATATTACTAATAGGATGGTCTAGTAAGATTACTCTCACCATATGTGGGAGATTTTGAATTGAAATATTTTTTTCAAAGTTCATGGGGATGATGAAAAGGGATAAATGAAAATATTAATTCTAATATATTTTTTCTATATAAAAAAAAGAGAGTTTATCACCGACTTGAATTAAGTGGGACATCTTGATAATTAACTAGAAACATTGCAGTAGATGAATGTCTGGTCTTCCTTGACCTTTACTACACCCAATTAAAGCAAAGAGCCAAGTTTTCCACCAAACAGAGGATTGAGGCTGATGGATTGAAGCTTTTTTTCCCCCCATCTTTTCATGATCCTTTGCAAAGTTCCACAATTGAAGTTCACTAAGAGCACCTTGTATGTCTTATTTAAGAACCAAGTCTTGCCAACCTGAAATTAGGCACCCATAGTATGATGTTAACAACTTACCCAACTACAAAGACAGAAAAGATAGTACTAAAAAGACTTCCCAGTTTTACTTTTCCTTGCAATATATACACTTCTTTTCTGGTGGTTGATGCTCTAATCTTTATGTGAATTGATTTTCTATTGGCCCTTCAAAAATAATAATAATAATAATAATAATATTATGTGATCCACTATACAGCTGAACTGCAGGTGCACTAAAGAGATGAAGAAAAAAAAATACGTGGGCCCTATAATCTCAAGAATTATAAAATGGGTTTTTTTATTCACACATACACTATTTGTTAAATACACATACACTAAAAATGAAAAAGACTAAACTATTCCTCACAGGTTTTTTTTTCACACATACACTATTCGTTGTCTCTCGCGGAACTATTAGTTCCGCGTGTGCATTTTTACGTGGAACTAATAGTTCCGCGTAAAAATACACACGCGGAACTAATAGTTCCACGGAGTATTTTTCACTGGAAAAATACTCCGTGGAACTATTAGTTCCGCGTGCACATTCAGTGAAAAATACTCCGTGGAACTATTAGTTCCGCGTGTACATTTTTTACGTGGAACTATTAGTTCCACGTAAAAATACACATGCGGAACTATTAGTTCCGCGTAAAAAATGCACTCGCGAAACTAATAGTTCCACGGAGTATTTTTCACAGGAAAAATACTCTATGGAACTATTAGTTCCACGAGTGCATTTTTTACGTGGAACTAATAGTTCCGCGCTCAATACGTATGTGTCGTTTTTTATATACGCGGAACTAATAGTTCTGCGAGGTCCTTAAAACGCAAAAAATTTAACTCGCGATTTTACCGACGACGGTGCGTTTTCTGTTCGGTTGTGCTACTTGTAGATGCAAGGGAGACTCATTTGCTTGTTGTTGGAGGAAATAGGGGTGAGTAGAGAAGGGAGAATGAAGAAAAAATTTGAAAAGGATGGGAGGAAGAAGAACGTACGCGTGCAGAGGAAGAAGAGAAGAGAGGGAAGAAGAAGAAGGTTGTAGGGGTAGTTTGGGTATTTTATATATGTGTATGTTTTATTAGTAAAATAGGTATGTGTGAATAAAAAAAGCCTTATAAAATTCACCTCTTGTGTTCATCTTTCTCTTACTGCACATGCAATTCAGATGTTAGGTGACCCAAATCCAATGTACACTTTATTTAGGGAATTTCTAATAACACATACATGGTTTTCTATGTGCACATATATCTCCACGGAACTATTAGTTCTGTGGGTTTATTTTTTTTAATACACACATGTCCGCGGAACTATTAGTTCCACGGGTTCTAATTCTTCGCGGAACTATTAGTTCCGCAGAGAATTATAACCCGCGGAACTAATAGTTCCACGGACATGTGTGTGTTGGAAAAAAAATAAACCCGCGGAACTAATAGTTCCGCGGAGAATTACAACTCGCGGAACTAATAGTTCCACGGACATGTGTGTGTTGAAAAAAAATAAACTCGCGAAACTAATAGTTCCGTGAATATGTATGTACATATAGAAAACCATGTATGTGTGATTAGAAATTCCCCTTTATTTATATACTATTTGATTTGATTATAGTTCAATTCACCTATTTTTTTTCCTATGAAGATAGATATTCAAAATTTTATTGTACGCTAAAATTCAAATCCTCTCCCTTTTTGCGTCTAGCCCAGGGTATCTTTGCTCGTGTGCAGGATTAATTAATCCCTTTGAGCAGAGTAATATTCTATAAGCGACAAAGCTCTATTACACAAGATTCAAGATTACTATATTTCCATGAATATGATTCAAACCCAAACCTCTGATTAATGGTCAAATTCTCTCCCTTCTTTGTGTTTGTGAACATCTAAATTAAATCTCCGTTAGAGGTAATGGAAAAAATCAAAACTTCGTGTATCTATCAATTAGTGTTTTACGTCTTACGAGTGATTGATGGTAACATGTCAACTTTATTTTGGAATCTCATCAGGACATAGTCAATTTATTTCTTGGGTATATAGTAGTAGTAGTAGAAGAAAATGAAACCCTTAGGCTATGTTTGGATGGGGTTTTTGGAAAGGAAGGGAGGGGAAAATTTATAATCTTCAATTATCTTGTTTGGGAGTTTTTAAAATTAAAAAAAAAGTTTTACATCTTGGTGTCTACTACCTTTTAAAATAATATTTTTTTTGTCCTATTAAAGTTAAACAAGGTAATTAGGAATTATAAACCATTTCTTCCACTCCCCTCCCCTCCCTTCCCCTCCAAAAACCCCATCCAAACATAGCCTTAATCATTTTTACAGTAACAATTGATCATTGGATTTCAGCATCATATAACAGCCAAAAGAAATTCTTGTCAATAATTTTAGAACCAAATGATTCATAGGTTATCCACCCCTAACGACCAAATTATTGGGTGTTTCTGTGAAACATAATTGTAGTCTAACCGTACATGAATTATTGCTCATAAATTGCATGTTTGAAAAGTGAGAGAAAATCCAAGTAGGGTATGTTTGGAGAAAAGTTTATATAGACTTATCTTATGGTACTATAAGCACTTATGCATAGTTTAAGCCATGAACTCTTTGATTGTATGGAACCAGCTTATATATAAGCTTTTATTATAATATAATTATACTTATTGAATAAGTTTTTAATTATGAAAATGGACTCTAATCCCAAATGAACTTTATCTTTAAAGACCCACTATGAATAAGGCTTTAATTAATTATCACTCTCAAAATCCTAATTTTAATAAAATATTGTTATTAACTTAAAAAAAAAACATCACTTGAAAATTTGTTTTAGGGGTAAAAATATGTTAGTTTGGCCTAACAAAGTTTTGTGAAATGAAAAGGGGCGATAGTAGGCAACTGTTTGGTATGCTTTCTACATCAGATATTAATGAGAGAGGTCCCTACTTTCATTCACCAACTAGGCTCCAAGTCCTACATATATGAATTTTCCCTTCTGCTCTTGCTCTTTCAAGGATGGCGCACGGGTGAGGTTGACGAAACCTTTCAACCTTATCCAAGAGTTGCTTTTGATGGGGCCTTCATGCCACTAAAAGCATATCCCATAAAGTTTATAATCCTATTGGTCACTAGATTAAATTTAAAGTATTTGTTAATTAATTAATAAATTCTCAAACGTTAAAAATATCATTCTCATAATATTTTAGACTTTTTTCCATAAAGGTAGGAGGATATATTTAATAATTGGTTTTTCACTTGTTTGGTGTACCCTGCCCATAGTTTTCTCCATTTTCCTTTTGTTTATTTTTTTTCCAATCGATGAAAGTTTACCAAAACCTAGGCTGAGAATAAAACTAGCGGCATCCAGTGGCTATTAGGGTTGGCAAAGTGGGCCAACCCGCCCCGTCCCGCCTCAACCCGCCAAAAAACGGGGGCGGAGCGGGCCAGCCCGCCAAAAAAAGTGGGCTGGGGTACCCCGGCCCGGCCCGCTGGTGGGTTAGCGGGTTGGCGGACCAACCTGCCAAAAAAAAATGAGTGTAAAAGCGGCGGGTTGGCCCGCCTAACCCGCCCAAAAATCCAAAAAAAGCACAAAAAAAAAGGGTTGGCCCGCCAACCCGCCGGGTTAGCCCGTTTTGAACCCACCTTTGGGCGGGCCAAAACGGGTTGCGGGTTGAAAATCCCAACCCGGCCCGCCGGGCCCAGCCCACATTGCCACCCCTAGTGGCTATAGCTACAAAATTAGAGTGAAGGGTCACTTTAGTCTCTGAGAGATACAGGCAGTGTCACATTAGTCCCTAAGAGACAGAATATTAAAATTTAGTCCCTGAGAGATTCTAACGGTTGTCAGTTTAGTCCCTACCATCATCTCTCCGTTTGCATTGCTTAGTTGTCACGTAGGACTCCTACGTGGCAGTCCACGTGTGGAGGAGCTCAGGCCACGGTGGTATCATAGTAACAGGGACTAAAATGACTAAAAAACAAAACTTAAAGAAATAGAGGGACCAAAAAACAAAAACCACAGGGAGGAACCAGAGAGCAGGGCGCAAGGGTTCAGAGCCAGAGTTCTTCTTGCAGTGGGGGAATAGGAAGAGGCTTAGATGTGTGAGGGTCAAAGACCCTAAGATTTCATCTAGGCTCAACGGTGGAATCCGAAGGAAACTTGATCATATTCATCATCGTTCTGGTGTGATTGTTTCTGAGAAGGAAAGTTCACATCTTCATCATCAACAACAACCCAATCGCCTCACAAGGTGTGGTTAACCACAAACAACAACAACAAATGAGAGATCTCCTTAGATTCCTCTTCTTTTTTTTTCCTCCAAAACTTCTTCCCCCTCTTTGATTTCTCAGAAAAACTGGGATTTTGGTTTATTAAAATGTAATGATGGTGTTTCCCTCTTGTTGGTTGCTGAGAAACTCTCTCAAAGGAAGATAAGTAGCACAAAAAAGAGAAAAACTTTTAACTTTTTTCAATCCCTTGAAAAACGGGTGTTTTTGTTTATGTAATGTAATGATGCTGTTTTCATTTGGGTGTGTGGTGGCTGAGAGTTTTTCTCAGAGGAAGAGAAGAAGTAGCAAGGAGAGAAAAAAAAATTCCCTTTTTTTCGACTCACTCTTGTTTGGTTTCCCAGAAAAGAAAGAAGACATTTTGGGTGATTTAATGATGCTAAAATCGATTTTTTTTTGCATACCCAGATGCGATAATCATGTTTTCTCTTCTGGGGTGGGAGTTTTTTTTGTCGTTTATTTTTTATTTTTATAGAACAAAAGGGTATTGGATCTGTGATTTCTATGAAAATGTGTGGAATTTGCTATTTTTTATCTCATTTTTTGTGATTTTGATGTGAGTTTTTTTGGGGTGTAGGAATTCTGATGGGGCTATTCTCCGGTCGGCGGCCAGAGAGGGTAGGAAGGCGGCAGCGTCGCCGGAGAAGAAGGGGGAAAGTTCTTAATGAAGGGTCTTTGCATTGTTTTATAATTTTCAGAAGTTACAAAATTGGTCCCTGTGGTTTTTGTTTTTTGGTCCCTCCATTTCACTAATTAGTCATTTTAGTCCCTGTTACTATGATACCACCGTGGCCTGAGCTCCTCCACACGTGGATTGCCACGTAGGAGTCCTACGTGGCATTTAACGTGACAACAGTGCAAACAGAGAGATGACGGTAGGGACTAAACTGACAAACATTAGAATCTCTTAGGGACTAAATTTTAATATCCTGTCTCTCAAGGACTGTGACACCGCCTGTATCTCTCAATGACTAAAGTGACCCTTCACTCACAAAATTAATAGGGAGTGCTAACAATATACTCTTTAAATGAGTCCCTCTAAATGGGATAGGGGACCCACATGATTTAATGGGATCCACATATATTTTCAATTAATTATAAAAGATGTGTTGGAAAGAGTGTGTTGCTAGTACTCTTCAAATTAATATAGCCAATCACAATGACAAAGAAAAACAACTACAATGAGAGACTCTCCAACCGTGGGTACTTAACCGGGAGTACCTATTTGGGATTGTGGAGGTTCTTAAGATAGTATCTAATAGGGAGGGGTGTTTGAATAAGTGTAACACCCGCATTTTTAGATCCGTAGTAAATTCTATACTATTACGCTAGTAGATCAAATTGCATACTATAAGATAATACTAGAAAATGAAATGTCATGACTACAGTTGCTCATAGTAAAGCAACTAGGATTTCGAGTTGAAATTGAAAATTTCAACAGAAAACGATTCTCGTTATAGAAGGAGAAATAAGATTATATTGATCTGAAGGCTCAGACAATACCACCATGAGGAATTAAAGAGACAAATAGTATTTTTATATTATTTAAGAATTTAAGAATTTTAGTTTGGAATTTTCTGAGATTAGGATAAATATGTTACAGTTTTGGTCCCTGTAGAATGGACTACGTGACACGTAATGAACAGAAAATTACCAGAGGACTAAGAAATAATCCAAATAGAGAGTTAGGGATACCATTAGTGTTTTTAGATTATTTATGATTTTTAGATGGGTAGAAAGTGGAAGAAATCGAAAAACTGAAAAATAGTGTAAACCGTGACTCGATTTGCAAACGTCGAGGGTTTTATATTTTTCCGGAGACCGTTTTTATGTCAAAAAAATATTTTAACGAAACAAAATTTATTTCTTTAATATTTTGGATTTTTGAGAATTTTTCTAGAGTTTTTCAGAAAAATTTTATTTTTAGCCGTTTTTAGCACGTTACGGGTAACCGTAGCGCAAACGGGGTATCAGAAAATGACCAAAACTTGAGTTTTGAAATTCTAACCTTTATTATATTAATTTTAGGTTTCAAAAATAATTTTTCCATTAATCAATTATTTGGAGAAATATTTATTTCAAAATATATATTATAATAAGCAATTTGGCCCACTTGTGCTCCCAAAAGCAAAACCCCAACTTGTGAATTCTTCTCCCTTCCTTTCCAGCTGACTTTTGCACGAAAATTCAGCCCCAAAATAGTGTTTTATGCCCATGTGCTCTTGTCTTAAAAGTCTTAGTTGGAAGAAATATTAAAACACCTTTAATTCTTAATTTAATGCAAGATAATACCAAGTGGGCAAAAACTTATCCTTGGCCATTTCTTTTTGGGTTCAGCCGTGACTTAGGAAGGGAAAAGGAGAGGGTTTGCCTTACTTTTCATTTCCTTTCTCTCTCCAAAGCCAAATACTCCATTGTTGCTCTTAAGCTTTCAAGCTTTTTCCTAAACTATTTCTTTGATTTCCAAGAGCTTTGATCCATCAATCTTCTTCAACCAAGGTTGGTTTATGATTCTAAACCATCAATCTTTCATATACTTTCATGATCTATCTCTTTTGGTTTTTAGATCATGTGTTTCTTTATTATTTTGAGGAAATATCTTTGTTTTGGTCTTAGGTTCTTATCCTTGGAACCAAGAGGTTTGATCTTCCTTGTGATCCATTTTTCTTCAAGAGCAAGAGTAAGAAATCCTTCTCTCATGTTTTTGATCTTAGGTTTTGGGTGGTTTCATGATGGAGATGTTTTCATGCTTATGTTTTATGATTTTATTTTGTAAGGGTTTGTTACTATTGGAACAACAAAGCTAGAAGTGGACCTTAGTGTTCAAAGCTTCTCTTCAAGAGGTAAGGGCATGTTCTTCTAAAAGACATAATTTTAATGTAATTTTGAAAGAGTTTGGGGTCAAAATGTAATTTTTAGAAGTTGTGGGGTAAAAAGTCAAAATCTAGACTTTTGGGGTCAAAACCGTAATTTTGAAAGTCTAGGGGCAAAAATAGAAACTGGACGCAGAAATTGGACGCAGAAACTGGACGCAGAGACTAGACGCAGACTGGACGCAGGAACTGGACGCAGAGACTGGACGCAGGAACTGGACGCAGACTGGACGCAGAAACTTGACGCAGGAACTGGACGTTTTGGGGTCAAAATATAATTATAAAAAGTTATGTGGTTTTAACAAATAATAAGAAGTAAGGGGCATTTTTATAAATGCGAAGAGTCCCACACGTAGTTGGAAAAGAGTCCAAACGTGGCGATGTTAACTTAAAATTTTACACGTAGAGGGTCAACACGTGGCAAGTTGAAGATTCGAGGAATAATGCTACACGGTGTTGGGAGAGAGCTAACACGTGGCGATGAAAATCCTAAATGAAGGATTGCATTATTCTCCTTGTATGTGTGTATGAAATTGTATTGTCATATGCATTTGAGATATTGGCTTTTGCCAGGCTAGCTTTATGTTATGATGAGAGTATACAATCCTAAAGTGATGGATTGAGAATAAGCATAGTCTGACTATAAGTCTTTGAGGGCGTTCAGGTCACGAAATTCTCAATGGCATTGAGGGGAATCTCCTTGTGTCGAGAAGAGTAGTATACCCGGCTTGAATGATCCTGACCGGCTTGCCTTATTTATGATATGGTGCACGAGTTAGCACAATGGGCCATACCGAATAAATGGCAACGAGGGCTAAGAGATGGTCAGGTTGCATTTATGTTAGGTACAAGCACCGCCATATCGCTCTACTTAGTTGAGGAAGAGAAGTCTCCATGGAGCAGTGCACCGGTGTGATGAGAGATGATTGAAGTGTCATGCATATATATATCTTGATTGAGATAGATGATTTTGTGATGATGTGTGTTGGTTGTTTGTGAACTTAGAGTAAAGTTTTCAAATGATATCTACTTATTTTTGAAGTATAATAAGTAGTATTTTTCCTTTTACTATGTATGTTTCTTGATTGTGGCTTTTGGGAGAAACTCACCCTTGCCTATATGTTTTGTGCCCCTTTTGGGACATGATTCATATAGATTGATTACTAGCTGAGTGGACTAGACAGGACTCAAAGAACGAGACGTGCATTGAAGACGTGTCAACCAAGTGGAAGAACGTGCGAGTCCTAGTTTTGTTGGAGTTTTTCTTACTTGAGCTTCTTGCAGAAGTTCTTAGTGTTTGACCAGCATAGGGAGTCTGCACTAGTTTGGGAAAAGAATTTCTTGTATATGGTATGTTCTATTATAAATGAATAAGTTTTATTTCCTATGTTATTTTCTAGTTGGTGTTTATTTTCATAAGTATTTCTTTTGTAAGAGAAAAAAAAAATTGACAGAGAAAATCCATTTGTGAAAAGTAAATAAATTTTGACAGCGTTTTTCGAAAGAAGAATTGGAAGAAAGATTTAATTTCTGCATTAGAGGTTCAGTTACGAAGTGTAATGCCTCCTGAGAAAGGGGTGTTACAATAAGCGCTTTCTATCTCCTCTTTCCTCTTGGGTCCCATAAATCTCTGTGAATTATAATTGGGTGTAGACTTATTAGTGGGATCCATTATTATATTTTTTAGAGGTGTTAGGTTGGATGAATTGGGTACTTATTAGGTACTTGAGTTGAAAAAGTAAATACCCAAAAATGAGTAGAGCTCACTTAAATACCCAAAAATGAGGGTGAAGGCTACCATGAAACACTTATACCATGAAGCACTTAGTGCTTAAGTGCTTCATGGTACATCCATGTACCACCAAATTGAAATTTTTTCCAAAGTTTTACTCATGAGTCACTAATTATAATCGTTGGGTTAATCTAACTTTTGCAGTCTCACCAAATCTTATGACAGACCCTCCCATCAAATCCTCCTCCACCCCTTCCCACCACCCCTTTGTTGGAACCAAATTGGTTAAAAGGGTTTTTAGTACAAAAACTCCCTAAGTGATTTTATGGTTTTGATGATAACAAAATGTATTAAGATTTTTACAAAGGATAATCAATTTGTATTAAGCTGTACAATGATAAATGCTGCCTAACTAAGCTAATTGCAGTCTGCGTCCAATCAGCTCTTCATGACATTGGCTGGCATTCAAAGTGAGCCTTGCGTCCAATGTTGGCACTGGAATGGACACAAGAGTTTTGCGTCCAATGTTGGCACTGGAATGGACACAAGAGTTTTGCGTCCAATGTTGACACTGAGATTGACAAAAGTTCTGCGTCCAATGTTTGAGCAGAAGGAAGAATTCTGCGTCCAGCGTCCAAAGTTTGAGCAGAAGGAAGAATTCTGCGTCCAATGTTTGAGCACAAGGCAAGAACAAAGTTCTGCGTCCAATGTCTTCTGAAGAAGCAGAATCGCAGAAGTAGAAGAAATCAAGTCTTGAAGACACGCTACTTTCTGCGTCCAATGTTTTCCAAAGAAGCAGAATCAGTAAGCGTCCAATAGAGCAAGACTGGCATAAGTCCAATGATAAGAACAAGGCAATACTGGCAGAGTTCAATGTTTGTATGAGAAGCAGAATTGCAGTAAGAGTCTAATGATTTTCAAAGGAACAGATTCAGTGAGCATGAAGGATAAAAGTCCAATGTTCAGTGTGAGCAAGAGTGCAACTCTGCGTCCAATGAAACTGAACAAACAAAAGAACTGCTCTGCGTCCAATGAAGTCAGAGTTACTCAAGCACTGTTCTGCGTCCAATAAATAAGAAGGACAACAATATTGCTTTGCGTCCAATGGAGCACAAGGAAGCAGATTGACAAAGGTACATCAAACAATTGTTCTGCGTCCAATGAAGCAGAAGAACAAATGTACAACAATCAACTTTGCGTCCAATGGAAATGGCAAAAGTCCAATACTGCCTTGCATTCAAATGGAATAGATTGGTAAGCATCAGGTATGCGTCCAATGTTTGCATGACTTCTGTGCAAATTGGTAAGTGCAAAGGTATGCGTCCAATAGATTCTATATGCTGCGTCCAAAACGCAGAGTCCATTACATGCTATTTATTGCTCATGCATTTAATATGAAACATATTTATTGAGCAAATGATTTGAAATAAATAGTTGTACACAATGTTTTCTGTACATCTTTGTCAACGTATGTGAATGTACTTCTGAAAAGCATAAAGTACTGTGGAAAGTGTACTAAGAGAGAGAATGTACTTTTAACTACTCTATAGATCTCTGAACACACCTTTCTGCTTTACACAGTGTATTCTCTCTGTCTCAATAAGATATTATTATTAACCACTGTACAATTGAGACTTTGAGTACAGGTTGCTTCTGATTTGGGAGAAAGAAACGCAGACATGCACAATGAAGTAGATCTCCTCAGAGCAACGGGAAAATAGCATTAAATGCTATTAGAGAACGGTAATATTTATGAAGGCTGAAGCTGAGCTATTCGAAGAACAAGTCTGAAGCTTCATCAAAGCCTATAAATACCGAGAAGCAAGAAGAAGAATACAAGGGACTGAAAACGAAAAAGAAAGAGCTGAACTGCTGTGCAATCTTTTATACTCTGTATTAAAAGTCTTGTATTTCTTTATCTTCTTGTAAAAGAGAGTTTGCTTAACTCTCAAAGTGCTTTAGATTTCATATCCTCACTTGTGTGAGTTAGACAGCACTTGTATCAAAACTCTGCTGAGTTGTTTAGCCTGAAGAGGCTGTGTTCAAAGAATACTTGGGGTTTAGCCTGAAGAGGCTGCGTCCAAAGAATACTTGGGTTTTAGCCTGGAGAGGCTGTGTGCAAAGAATACTTGGGTTTTAGCCTGAAGAGGCTGTGTGCAAAGAATACTTGTATTCTATCAGGTTGATAGTGAAATCTCTCTAGTTTGAGGGGACTGGACGTAGCTCTTAGGAAAGGGTGAACCAGTATAAAAACTTGTGTTATTTCTTCTTTCCTTTATCTCCTTTTATATTTGTGTCTATTACTAACCAAGGGGATTGAATTGATTTTGTTTAAACAAGTTTTTCATACACCTCAAATCGCACAAAGAAAACTAGTTTTTAAACCAAGAGGGAAAGCCTCAGCGTCCAATCTTTTGTGCGTCCAATATTTCACATTTCTGTGCGTCCAGTGTTTTAGCACTCTGTGCGTCCAATATTTCAGAAAACACTGTGCGTCCAACATTTGAACCAAGCTGTGCGTCCAAAGTTTTTAACAGCCAGCGTTCAACTTTTGCGAAAAGTTTTAAAAGCTTAGAAACACAATTCAACCCCCCCTTCTTGTGTTTCATCTTGTTACCTACAGTTGGCATCAGAGCTCGGTCTCTAGGGGTTGAGCACTTAACAGTGCAGAGAAGCAAGATCCATGGAGAACGAGGGACAGGCTGTGAACAGACCACCACTGTTCAATGGCAACGAATATGACTACTGGAAGCAAAGAATGATCACATTCTTTGATGCTCAAAATATGGACCTATGGGATGTCGTGGAAACTGGCTACACTTCTCCAGTAAATGAAGCAGGACAACCAGTACCAAGAGCTCAGTGGACACAAGATCAGAGAACAAGATTCCAGCTGAACTCGAAGGCAAGGCACTATCTAATGTGTGCCATTACAAAGTCAGAATATGACAAGGTGCACAGCTGCACTACTGCCAAGGAGATGTGGGACACTCTAGCTTTGGCACATGAAGGTTCATCTCAGGTTCGTGAGTCCAAAATAAGCATGCTAGTTCATCAATATGAACTATTCAAAATGGAGGATCACGAGTCCATTGATCAAATGTTTGGAAGATTCCAAACAATCATCAACAACCTGAGGTCCTTGGGAAAAATCTACACAACCCAAGAGCATATCAGGAAAATCCTAAGGAGTCTGCCAAGACAATGGAGACCCAAGGTGACAGCCATACAAGAAGCAAGGGATCTTTCCACTCTTGCTATGGAGGATCTTCTAGGCTCACTGAAAGTACATGAGCTTGAGCTTAATGAAGAGGGAACAGAAAAAAGGGCAAAGTCCATTGCTCTTAAAGCTCAAAAAGGAAGCACCTCAAAAGCCTTAAAGGCAAATGATTCTGATGAAGAATCATACAGCTCAGAAGGAGAAGAAGGCTCAGATGATGATGAACTCTCCTTCATCTCCAGAAAAATAAAATCAATGTGGAAAAAGAAGGGTGGCTTCAGGAGGAAGCAATTCAGCAAAAGATTTCCACAGAAGGAAGCTGAGCAAAAGGAGGAAAGTCCAGTGGTGTGCTATGGATGCAGGAAACCAGGTCACTACAAGGCAGACTGTCCTGAGGCCGAGAGGACAAAGAAGAAGTTCTTCAAGAAGAAAAAAGGTCTCATGGCAACATGGGAGGACCTTGATGATTCCTCTAATGATGAGGATAAGGAAGAGGCAAATCTGTGTCTAATGGCAGGACTCTCCTCAGTTGAAAGTGAAGACGAAGAGGAGGTAATTTCTTACTCTGAATTGAGAGATAATTTTGATGAGCTTCTTAGAGATTCATCCATTCTATCTGATGAGTACAAGTCTTTAAAGAAAAAGTTTTCTCTTATAACAAAAGATTTTGAAAAGCTTTCTTCAGAAAACAAAGTACTCAAATCGGATAATGAACATTTAAGACTTCAAGTAAGTCAATTGAAAGAAAAATCTCCAAAGAAGTCTGAGTCCAATACTTCCTGTGAAGTACAAGTACTTCAACAAGAAGTAGATGAACTCACTAGACGTTTGTCCAAGTTTGTCAGTAGCTCTGAAAAGCTTGATCAAATTTTAAAAATTCAGAGAAAACCTTCTGACAAAACTGGTTTGGGTTATGAAAAACCGAAACCAAAGTTTTCCAAGAGTCCATCAAAGGTTAATATATATTGTGGATACTGTGGAAAGGCTGGACATGTCACATCGACATGCTTCCATAATAAATGGAACAAGCCTGGACGCAGCCCAAGGACTAACATGAAAGGACCCAAGAAAATCTGGGTACCTAAGAACATGATCATTCCTGTTGCAGATTTGCTTAATGGGAGGAAAACAACACCAGTCATGGTACCTGGACAGTGGCTGCTCACGACACATGACAGGAGAAAGGTCTATGTTCCAAGACCTAAAGCCTAGATCAAAGGGCTGGGTCACGTTTGGAGGTGACCAGAAAGGCAGAATAGTTGGAATAGGTAAAATTGGTAAACATCCTTTTCCTACTGTTGAAAATGTTTTATTGGTTGAAGGACTCAAACATAATCTACTTAGCATAAGCCAATTGTGTGACAGTGGATGTGATGTTTCCTTTGACAAGGATAAATGTATAGTCAAAAATTCTGATAAGTCCATTCTTTTTCAAGCAAAGAGGCAGGACAATGTTTATAAAATTGATTTCGAAAATCTGTCCAAACAGAATGTCTCATGCTTCATTTCTTTAAATGATGAACAATGGATATGGCACAAGAAGCTTGGTCATGCAAGCTTGAGAACCATCTCAAAGCTTAATAAGCATAGCCTCGTAAGAGGACTTCCAAATCTTGTGTACAAATCTGAGGTTCTCTGTGAAGCATGTCAGAAAGGGAAACAAGTGAAAAACTCTTTTAATTCTAAAAACATTGTTTCCACTTCTAGACCTTTAGAACTTTTACATATGGATTTGTTTGGACCAACACAAACTGCTTCTTTGAGTGGAAAGAAATATGGACTTGTTATAGTTGATGACTATACTAGATGGACATGGGTTAAATTCCTAGCACACAAGGATGAGTCTTTTAAGGTATTCACCATTTTTTGTAAAAGAGTCCAAACTGAGAAAGGAGTTTGTATCAACTCCATTCGAAGTGATCATGGAGGTGAGTTTGAAAATGCAAACTTTCAGAGATTCTGTAAAGAGAATGGAATCCTTCACAATTTCTCTGCACCTAGAACACCACAGCAAAATGGTGTAGTAGAGAGGAAAAATCGATCTTTACAAGAGATGGCCAGGACCATGCTCAATGATCACTCAACCTCTAAGAGGTTTTGGGCTGAAGCTGTAAACACAGCATGTTATTTGCAAAACCGAATTTTTATAAGGCCTATACTGAAAAAGACTCCTTATGAATTGTGGAAAGGAAGAAAACCCAACATTTCATATTTTCATCCTTTCGGATGTGAGTGTTTTATTCTTAACACCAAGGATCAACTTGGTAAATTTAACTCTAAAGTTGATAATGGAATTTTTCTGGGTTATTCTGAAACTTCCAAGGCATATCGAGTTTACAACTCAAGAACCTTGACTGTTGAAGAGTCAATTCATGTTAAATTCAATGACAAAAAGCCTGACAATGATCTGTCAGAGCTAAGTGATTCTCTTGCAGATATGAGAATACAACCAGGAGGTGAAGAATCATCAAGCAAGATTGAAGAAGATGGACCAGACGCAGGAAACAGTCATGCGTCCAATACTGCAGGTGGTAAAAGCTGGCATTTTAAGACTTATCATCCTGAAGATCAAATTATTGGAAATGCTGATGATAAAGTCAGAACAAGGTCCACATTCAGAGAGCAAATTGATGTAGCATTCATCTCTGAATTGGAGCCAAAGAATATAGATGAAGCCCTATTGGATGAAGGATGGATTTTAGCAATGCAGGAGGAGCTGAATCAGTTCAAAAGAAATGATGTTTGGACTCTGGTAGCCCCACCTGAAGATAAGTCCATCATTGGAACCAAATGGGTATTCAGAAACAAGCTGGACGAAGAAGGTAAAGTTGTGAGAAACAAAGCAAGGTTAGTTGCTCAAGGCTACTCACAACAGGAAGGTATTGATTTTACTGAAACCTTTGCTCCAGTAGCTAGAATAGAAGCCATTCGCATTTTACTTTCATTTGCTGCCCAACATGATATGAGGCTTTATCAAATGGATGTAAAGAGTGCTTTTCTGAATGGTATAATAACAGAAGAAGTCTATGTTGAACAACCCCCTGGCTTTGAGGATCAATCTTTTCCAAATCATGTTTTTAAATTGAAAAAGACTCTTTATGGCCTTAAGCAAGCTCCTCGAGCTTGGTATGAAAAACTGAGTTCATTTTTAATGGAAAAACCAATGGTTTTTCAAGAGGAGAAGTTGATAACACTCATTTTAGAAAATCCATAGACTCACATTTCATCATAGTGCAGATTTATGTAGATGACATTATTTTTGGTGCTACTGATGAATCTTTGTGTAGAGAATTCTCTGAGTTAATGCAGAAAGAATTCGAAATGAGCATGATGGGAGAGTTGAAGTTCTTTCTTGGACTTCAAGTGAAACAGACTAAAGATGGGATATATGTGCATCAGACCAAATATACAAAGGAACTTCTGAAGAAGTTCAAGATGGATGATTGCAAACCCATGAATACCCCCATGCATCCAACTTGCATAATGAGCCTGAATGACAAAGATAAAAAGGTAGATCAAAAGGTATATAGAGGTATGATAGGATCTCTTTTATATCTTACTGCATCTAGACCTGACATTATGTTCAGTGTATGCTTATGTGCAAGATTTCAATCAGATCCTAGAGATTCTCATTTGACTGCTGTCAAGAGAATTTTTAGATATCTGAAAGAGACTACTAATCTCGGTTTGTTGTTTAAGAAATCGGATGAGTACAGATTAGTAGGATTCTGTGATGCTGACTATGCTGGAGACAGGCTTGAAAGAAAAAGCACCAGTAGAGGATGTCATTTTATGGGATCCAATTTAGTATCATGGACAAGCAAGAGACAAAGCACAATTGCATTATCAACAGCCGAAGCTGAATATGTCTCTGCAGCAAGTTGTTGTTCTCAGCTCTTATGGATTAAATATCAATTGGAGGACTACAACATCTTTGAGAGTAAGATTTCTGTTCTTTGTGATAATACTGCTGCAATCAATTTATCTAAGAACCCAATCTTACACTCAAGAGCTAAGCATATAGAAATTAAACATCATTTTATTAGAGACTATGTGCAGAAGGGAACATTTGATATTCAGTTTGTTAACACTGAAAATCAATGGGCAGATATATTTACAAAACCCCTATCTGTAGATAGATTCATTTTTATAAGGAAGCATTTGAATATGCACTTTATAAAAGACTGATGTTTAGCGTCCAATATGCTTAAGTTGAGTCTGAGTCCAATGTGACTAGAGTCCAATAGGACACGACAGTCTATTTGAGACTTAGAATTTTTTAAAAGAAAGCTTTCACCTCTTAGTAATCCCACGCTGAGTCCAATTTTTTTTCATAAAGATATATCTTACAGTTGGTTTCTTACAAATGCTTTGCAGTATCTTTTCAGTTTGATGATTATTCAAGCTTTCAAGAAAAACTTCTGTTTTCTCTATAAACTTGATTCAGATTTCTCTTCGTTTGACATCTTTTCTAAAATCATTTCTGTTTGAGAAAGCTTGTTTAGAAAAGGGGAGAAGAAAAAGTTTTTTTTTTCAGTTTTAAAGAGGTTTCTGTTTTTAAAAGCTCCAAGTCTTTTCAAAACTCTCTTTGGACTATGATGTTCTATGAACCTTTTTGCCTGATGACAAAAGGGGGAGAAAGAATGGGATTAAGTTTTTATATCCTGACTAAAAGGGGAAAGATTTTGACAAAAGGGGAGAAAGATTAAGCCTGATTGCATTAGTCTTATTACCATGTTGTTATTTTGATAAGCTATTTGTGGACTAATCTTGTTGTTTTGAGTGAAAGAAATTTTCAGGTACTCTAAGTATATTGAATATCCAAAACCATGAGATGTTTATCTCAGGGGGAGAAGAGTAAGGAAAATCTGAGATGTTTATCTCAGGGGGAGTTTCCCTTAGAAAATTTCTGTTTTTGTTGATTGTTTTTGGTTTATATGCTTTATTGTTTGTAAAACTTAATAATGTTTGTCATCATCAAAAAGGGGGAGATTGTTGGAACCAAATTGGTTAAAAGGGTTTTTAGTACAAAAACTCCCTAAGTGATTTTATGGTTTTGATGATAACAAAATGTATTAAGATTTTTACAAAGGATAATCAATTTGTATTAAGCTGTACAATGAATAAATGCTGCCTAACTAAGCTAATTGCAGTCTGCGTCCAATCAGCTCTTCATGACATTGGCTGGCATTCAAAGTGAGCCTTGCGTCCAATGTTGGCACTGGAATGGACACAAGAGTTTTGCGTCCAATGTTGGCACTGGAATGGATACAAGAGTTTTGCGTCCAATGTTGACACTGAGATTGACAAAAGTTCTGCGTCCAATGTTTGAGCAGAAGGAAGAATTCTGCGTCCAGCGTCCAAAGTTTGAGCAGAAGGAAGAATTCTGCGTCCAATGTTTGAGCACAAGGCAAGAACAAAGTTCTGCGTCCAATGTCTTCTGAAGAAGCAGAATCGCAGAAGTAGAAGAAATCAAGTCTTGAAGACACGCTACTTTCTGCGTCCAATGTTTTCCAAAGAAGCAGAATCAGTAAGCGTCCAATAGAGCAAGACTGGCATAAGTCCAATGATAAGAACAAGGCAATACTGGCAGAGTTCAATGTTTGTATGAGAAGCAGAATTGCAGTAAGAGTCTAATGATTTTCAAAGGAACAGATTCAGTGAGCATGAAGGATAAAAGTCCAATGTTCAGTGTGAGCAAGAGGGCAACTCTGCGTCCAATGAAACTGAACAAACAAAAGAACTGCTCTGCGTCCAATGAAGTCAGAGTTACTCAAGCACTGTTCTGCGTCCAATAAATAAGAAGGACAACAATATTGCTTTGCGTCCAATGGAGCACAAGGAAGCAGATTGACAAAGGTACATCAAACAATTGTTCTGCGTCCAATGAAGCAGAAGAACAAATGTACAACAATCAACTTTGCGTCCAATGGAAATGGCAAAAGAGAGTTTCTTAACTCTCAAAGTGCTTTAGATTTCATATCCTCACTTGTGTGAGTTAGACAGCACTTGTATCAAAACTCTGCTGAGTTGTTTAGCCTGAAGAGGTTGTGTTCAAAGAATACTTGGGGTTTAGCCTGAAGAGGCTGCGTCCAAAGAATACTTGGGTTTTAGCCTGGAGAGGCTGTGTGCAAAGAATACTTGGGTTTTAGCCTGAAGAGGCTGTGTGCAAAGAATACTTGTATTCTATCAGGTTGATAGTGAAATCTCTCTAGTTTGAGGGGACTGGACGTAGCTCTTAGGAAAGGGTGAACCAGTATAAAAACTTGTGTTATTTCTTCTTTCCTTTATCTCCTTTTATATTTGTGTCTATTACTAACCAAGGGGATTGAATTGATTTTGTTTAAACAAGTTTTTCATACACCTCAAATCGCACAAAGAAAACTAGTTTTTAAACCAAGAGGGAAAGCCTCAGCGTCCAATCTTTTGTGCGTCCAATATTTCACATTTCTGTGCGTCCAGTGTTTTAGCACTCTGTGCGTCCAATATTTCAGAAAACACTGTGCGTCCAACATTTGAACCAAGCTGTGCGTCCAAAGTTTTTAACAGCCAGCGTTCAACTTTTGCGAAAAGTTTTAAAAGCTTAGAAACACAATTCAACCCCCCCTTCTTGTGTTTCATCTTGTTACCTACACCCTTCTCAGTGTCGAAGACCACCTCCAGCCTCCTCCCCTTTCTCTCTCCTCCCTTCCCCTGCCCCAAATATTTCATGTGAGTCATGTGTGACTTTCTTTATTTCTTGGGATGCCACGTAGGACTGGACAAGTCATGTTAGCTTGGCCAGTTAATTGCCACATCACATAAAAGTTTGCCACCTAGGATCCCACTGTTAAAATTTGGATGAGAAATTAACGGAGGGACCAAATTACAACAATTGAAAAACTTGGAGGACCCGACTAATACAATTGAAATGTTGGGCACTAAAATCGCACATTCGCAATACCTGGGGGACTAAAAGTGCAAATAAGTCTTACTATTTTTTTGTTTTTAAATGCAAAAAACTATTTTTGAAAACAACAAATAAACAGACCCTGCGTTTCTGTAACATATTTGGAATTCAAAAATATATTATAAAAACTAAATTTTCGTAAAAAACCAAAAAACAAAAAAAATACCTTGCGAATGTAACAATGGAGCTTCCACGACACATGGATGAGAGCAGGGGGAGAATGAGAGAGAGGGAGGTGGTGGGGGTAAGGGAGAACAAAGTTGAGAGTAAGGGAGAATGAGAGTGAGGGAGAACGAGTGGGGGGAGAACTAGAGAGGGAGAGTGCGAGAGTGAGGGAGAGTGAGAGGGAAATGGGGGTGGAGAGGAGAGGAAGGGATGGGGGTATTTTGGGCTATGTTTGGATTGGGGTTTTTGGAGGGAAGGGGAAGATTTATAATCTCCAATTACCTTATTTGAGAGTTTTTAAAATTAGAAAAAAAATTTGTATTTTGGTGTCTGCTACTTTCTAAAATAATATTTTATTTGTCCTATTAAAGCCAAATAAGGTAATTAAGAATTATAAACTCTCTCCTCCCTTCCCCACCCCTCCCTTACCCTCCAAAAACTCCCATCCAAACATACCCATCCAAACATAGCCGATGGGGGTTTTTGGAGGGGAAGGGAGGGGAGGGGAGTGGAGGAAATGACTTATAATTTCTAATTACCTTGTTTAACTTTAATAGGACAAAAAAAATATTATTTTAGAAGATAGTAGACACTAAGATGTAAAACTTTTTTTTAATTTTAAAAACTCCCAAACAAGGTAATTGAAGATTATAATTTTCCCCTCCCCTCCCTTCCCCTCCAAAAACTCCCATCCAAACATAGCCTTAGGGTTTTCACAATTTTTTGGTAATGGGGTGGTGGCTGGTGGGAATAGAATAGGGGGTGGGTGGGAAAAGAAAGGGCCATTTTATTTTTGGGCTAACGTCACGGATAACTAGGCCCAAATTTTTACTTCATCGGGCAATAGATTAGTTGGGCTGTTGACCAAAAAATAAGATTAGCTGGGCTGGGTTTGAAGTACATTTCCCATTATACCCTTCCAATTTCCACTGTTCTGTTCATCCCACTTCCACACACACTCTCCCTCTTCTCTCCCTCTCTCTCTCTGTTCTTGTGCTTCGCTGCATCAGATCTCTTTCACGTAGCGTAACAAAGCTCTTCCCTCAAACTTCAACATTCTCTGCCAACCATTTCCCTCCCTCTGAACCTCTGTTTCGCGCGCTATGGCTGCAAACGCCCCAATCTCCATGAAGGAGACCTTAACGGTTAGTGTTTCCCATTCTTTAACACTCCCTTTACATTCCCATTCCAAAAATCAAAGCTTTTTTTCATTTCAGAAAATGGGGGTAGCATTATTTTTTTTTGTTAATTTCCCTTCTTCAGATCCCAATGCTACACAGCGTTGTCACCATTAGTGACCCAATTGTGAAAATTTCGTTTTTTTTTTGTTTCTATTTTTTTTATTTGCATTTCGGTATTCTTATGCAGCTTGGAAGCGTTGGAATCAACCCGCAATTCATTACATTTACTCATGTTACGATGGAATCGGATAAGTACATATGTATTAGGGAAACTGCACCTCAAAACAGTGTTGTTATAATTGATATGAGCATGCCAATGCAGCCTTTAAGACGACCCATAACTGCTGATTCTGCTTTGATGAACCCCAATTCTAGAATTCTTGCTCTTAAAGGTAACATCGGTGGCTCTGATTTGTGTTAGTGGCTCCCAGTTGTACCTTATGCACTCAGATTTTGTGGTGAAGAACCAAAATGATAGTGTAGTGACGTCCCAATCCATAAGTGCATGTTTGGATTCAAGTTTGTAACTCATTTTGTGGTGAAGAACCAAAATGATAGTGTAGTGACGTCCCAATCCATTAGTGCATGTTTGGATTAAAGTTTGTAAACGTAAGTTTGGATTAAACTCATTTTGCAAACTAAGTTTGGTTAAAATGAGTTTACTTTAACGTGATTTATGTTTGTATACTTTTTTATCAAAAGTGCATTAGACATAATGAAATTTGTTTGGATGATATTAATCAAAAACACTTTTGTATATGTAATTACTGAAAAGGGTATGAGTTTTGTAATGTACTATAAAGAGAGAGTGGGTAAAAAAATAATAAAGAATGTTGTTGGCATTTAATATGCCCCATTAGTTATCCAAACAAAAAGTGAAAATGAAATAGTAACCCCATTGTTCCTTTCAGTTCAAATTGGGTTTTGAAAAGGTAGTGAACTAAAAACCAAACATCATGCGAACTGGGTTTAGCAATCCAAAAGTACATTGAGGCGATCCAAATGGGAATCCAAACATACTCTAAGTCATGTGTAACGATGGTGAAGGAACATTGTGGCCCATTTCATTTTGATATGAATGATTTAGACAACTGCAGTTTGTGTACACATTGGTTTCGTTTGTCTCATGAATGTGAGGTTCTACATGCAGCTCAAGTTCCGGGGACCGCTCAGGACCATTTGCAAGTGTTTAACATTGAAACGAAAACGAAGATGAAATCACATCAGATGACTGAGCAGGTGCAAATTTGTAAATGATTTAGATCTGTCCAAAGTTTTAAATTACGGTTGTGGTAGTGTTTCGGGTTGATGCTGGCCAATTGCGGTTGATGTGGTCCGCAATCATGGCTTGATGCAATTGCGGCAGCCACTGCAGCCAAGATGTTGTGGCCGCATCACTTGATGCCTCCTACAATTTAAAACCTTAAATATCTCTTTATAAGAATCTTCTTGCCAGATAATGTACTGGATTCTGTATTTGATTATTAACTATTAATTATCAATTATCATGTGATTAATGTTCCATTTCCTTTAGGTTGTCTTTTGGAAGTGGATAACACCAAAGACAATAGGAATTGTCACTCTGACGTCAGTGTATCATTGGTCAATTGAAGGTAACGATTTGTGATTTTCTGTGACTAAATATATTGTTCTATTACCTTTTTCCCTTCTGGTATTCTCTCTAAATTTGACAGTTGAGCTTCTTATACTCTAAGTTCATTCATACTATGTAACCTTTTATATTTGGGAATTTAATATTTTTATCATTTCTTACATCTTAGGTGATAGTGCGCCGGCGAAGATGTTTGACCGAACAGCTAATCTGGCAAACAACCAGATTATCAATTATCGTTGTGATCCTAATGAAAAGTGGTTGGTTTTGATTGGAATTGCTCCTGGTTCACCTGAGGTACGCGATTTCTTTAGTTAATAATGTTCCGGCATTGCTTTTGAGCTATTAGCAATTCCTCCTACCAGCTTAATAATAGGCCAATAGGCTCCAAATTTTGGCAATCTCGTGCCCATTTGTAAGGATACATTGACACCATCTCTTGAATTGTAGTAACTGCAAGTGCTATCTTTATTGGTTCACCTGGGTAAACTTATTTTGCAAATTATATTTATGGGATGATCTAAGTTACTGTCTACTTGGTAAATGTCTACTTGGTAAATTTTTGAGGTTTATAAATATCAAATTAAGATATCTAAGTTTTTCTTATAAAATAAGTTTACTTGAACCTTTTCCATTTTTTATTTGATGGTTAATATATATATTTTCCAGAGTTTTTCATTTTGGTATTATTTTTGCTCAAACTTGTATTTAGTCTCTATGAAGCTTATATTTTTTTCCACCTTAGATATATAAAGGGTTTACTATATATGCTACAAAAGGTTAGGAATACTCTTTTTCTTCTGTCATTCTTTCTCAGAAGGATTTGTTATCCTCCTTAAAATAGTTCTTGTACCTGACTAAGATTATTTTCGTTTATTATATTTATTATCTACTCAAATTTTATAATTGAATATTTCACATTTTTTAACATTAAAAGCTATGAAGCATGAAAATTGCTACTTACTTCTTGGGGTCTTGGTGTGTCGGACATGTTTTTGATGCCAACACATGCTAGACACAGCATGAACTCTTAGTTGAATCTCAAATATGACTTGACACTTGAAGGACATCTCAAAAAAAAATTCATTTGTTTTTAGATAAATTTTTGAAAATTCAGCTCAAAATACAAAAAAAAAATTAAAAACAGTTAAAATCTGGAAAATGTCAAAAAGGTCTCTGACAAAATGGTTTTTAGGAACGTCACTTCTTCCTTTATTCATCCTTGTACCTCTTGCAAGTGTTTATGTAGGTATATCAAGTGAGAATTTTTTTTGGATAGGCAAATATTAATAATTAGTATGCTATGTTAGTGGGGGAATTTGAACGCATGACCTCTTTATCACTCGAACCCCTATGTCTCTCTCCCCAAACCACCAAACCACCTTATCACCCCTATATCAAGCGAGAATGTGACAGGGGAGAGGAGCTAATATCATGCTTTCAACTAATACGCTATGGGTCATGTGTGTGTCCAGTGCTCCGTGTCCGTGCTTCATAGATTAGATGTCCCTGAATATTACATTACTCATGTGATTCATGTTTCTGAACATCAACCCTTTTGAAATTATTAATAGTAATTTTATTACATTTTGTTGATTGTAGAGACCACAACTAGTAAAAGGAAACATGCAACTCTTCTCTGTGGATCAGCAGCGTAGTCAAGCTCTTGAAGCACATGCTGCCTCATTTGCTACGTTTAGAGTAATTTCGTCTCCTTTGTGATTCATTTATCCATGCTATTTAGAGTAGTTTCATCTCTATTGTGATTCATTTGTATGTATTGAATGCTGCTTTTAGTTTTGTTGCTGATTCAAGGGTGTTTGATATTTTAATTTGTGATACATGTAGGTTACTGGGAATGATAAGGACTCTACTCTTATTTGTTTTGCGTCAAAAAGTATAAATGCTGGACAGGTTACATCAAAGATGCATATCATTGAACTTGGTGCCCAGCCAGGTATAATAAGCATGCTAGATCCTCGTATAGACTGTCTATTACCAGCCAATTGGTGCATGCTTATGCATTGGTGTGAAAAACATAAACCAATGTAATCTTATAAAAAGTTTCTTCCAAGTAGATAAGTCATTTAGAATATTAATTCAACTAATTATTAAGCATGTGAATTTTTTATGCTTTAAGCATTTATTGTAGCATGTATCAGGAATAGATCCTTTTAGTTTAGGTTCCTCAATTTATGCTTAATTTATAGTTTGTTTTTCTTTTGATGCTTTAAGCATGTGAATTTTTTTGAAATTATTCCTGATGTATGCTAAAGTAAATGGTTATTTTCCGTGGAAACTCATACTTCTTGATACAATTTGGTATATTCTGTGGCATTTGTTATCAGGCAAACCATCATTTACTAAGAAACAAGCAGATCTGTTCTTCCCTCCGGACTTTGCTGATGACTTTCCTGTGTCAATGCAGGTATAAGTCTAAACTTCAATAATCAATTGATATTCTCAATTTTTAATAGGCTTCTTGTAAAATATTTGATATGTTTCTGTTGTGCAGATTTCAAATAAATATGGATTGATATATGTTATCACAAAGCTTGGGCTTTTATTTGTCTATGATCTAGAGACTGCAACTGCAATTTATAGAAACCGAATCAGTCCCGATCCTATATTTTTGACCTCAGAAGCATCGTCAGTAGGGGGGTTTTATGCCATCAATAGACGTGGCCAGGTGTTGCTTGCTACTGTGAATGAGGCCTCCATTGTACCTTTTGTTAGTGGCCAGGTAATTTATGTATGGTGACATGTTTTCAGATAAAATGAATTATGATGAAGTGATTTCTATAGAACGTAGTTCTAAATTGTTTTTTTGGAACTTTTGCAGCTAAACAATTTGGAACTTGCCGTTAATCTTGCTAAAAGAGGAAACCTCCCTGGTGCAGAAGAATTGGTAACATGAGTTGCATTTGGTTAAGTTTATGCTGTTATCACTGTTGTCAAGGTTTACATATTGACTTTCAAAACTGGCTGATATGATTGAGTTGGACGATATTAGATTTATATGGTAGAAGGGAAGAGGGATTAAAGTGAGAGAAAATGAGAGTATTTATATTCTGATATTTCCAGAGAACTAAAATTGTTCTCTGCAGAGGGCAACTAGTATTTATACTAGTGAGTTAACCCTTAAGACAGTTACGGTTAGTTAGTTACAACTGATTATAACAGACTAACTGAATACCAGCTTTCTACTAACTTCTGGAAGAATCTAGATTATCTGATCCTACTGAGTTACAACATATAACAAGTGATACTACTCTCCAATAGACAAATGTTTGAATAGAATATTTTTTTCAATTCTCAGTGTATGCTTTTTGCCTTAGGCCCAGTTTGGATAAGCTTCTCCATAAGTACTTCTAGCATGTGTTTTTTAACTAACAACTTTTCATAGAAGTTGAAATTAACTTTTGCTCTTCACATTTTTTAAAAGCCATCTTTTTTAATTTCTCCAAAAGCACCTATCTATCTACTAATGACTATTTAACAACATTCCTTCTTTTGCATATACGAAAAAAATAAGAAACAAAATAAGACTAACTTCTCCATAAGTCAAAAGTTAGAGCTTTTGCATCCAAATAGGTTCTTAATATATTGTAGTTGTCTGAAAAGCAATCCAGGAGTGTAATCTAGAACAATTATCAGCAAGGCAACTAGCATAAAAGTGTAAGAGTTATAAACGATATATTCTTTGTGTTTATGACATATGCTTGTGAACATAATTTTTTCACGTAGAGTACTAGAAAGCTCACTTTGCAATTTTTAAGTTCAAGGTACTTGGGGAATCTTGTTCAAAAGTATGTGCCAAAGAGTATAATGTTGGTAAAATTTGTGCTCTACGACCATGGTTTTTATTTCAACCAGAGAAAAAAGAACAGTGTTGGCAAATAACCTACCTTTATCATCATTTTTTATCTTCCTAATTGATTTGATCAGTGGGAAGCATGCCTTTTCTTTTATCTCTTTATTTTTTCTAATTGTTTTTATCTACTCCCAATGATTGTCAAATTTCTGTCTGTTTCATCAGGTTGTTCAGCGGTTTCAAGAGTTATTTGCTCAGACAAAGTATAAAGAAGCTGCGGAGCTTGCTGCAGAATCTCCTAAAGGAATACTTCGAACTCCTGACACTGTTGCTAAATTTCAGGTATACTGTTACACGTGATCTAGTTGATGCTTCTTGTTCCTGTTAAGTGTTTCCAATCAGTTGTGTGTGTGCTTATTATATGGGAGCTTAATATGCTCTTCTCATCAAGTTCTTGATTTCTTTTGTTAATTTTCTTCAGAGTGTACCTGTGCAAGCTGGGCAAACACCACCGTTGTTACAATACTTTGGCACTCTGTTAACCCGGGGAAAACTCAATGCTTATGAGTCATTGGAACTGTCACGGCTTGTGGTAAATCAGAACAAAAAGAATCTTTTAGAAAATTGGCTAGCAGAGGACAAACTTGAATGCAGTGAGGAGCTTGGTGACCTTGTGAAGGTTCTGATAGAAATTTAAATTGATTCTCTTAGTCTCTTAATCATTCGAACATATCTATTAATTTATTTTAGGGTTTATTTGAACTTAGTCTCTTGGCCTTGTTTGGATGATCTTATGTTTAAAATAGCTTTTGAAACCCATATAATTTGTTTTGAAAATAAGCCTTTGTGAAAGCTAAAGGAGGTAGGTTTTTTTGTAATAAGTTTTGACTAATTTAAACAAACAGGCCCTTATAAGCTATACTGAAATAAGTAACTTTTGAGCTGTTTATCCATATAGCAGCCTAGTTTATCACCCCTTTCCCCCTTGGATTTTTTGCTTTTGATTCTTTGATTTCCATATATGTAGGGGACACCATCACTTGCACACAGAACACACATTTATCTATGTTACTGAAACTTTCATTTCCCTTGCTGGGAACTCAATATCTGTTCAGATTGCTTTATATTTGTTTCCTTTGCCGTGTGTTATGCAGACAGTAGATAATGACCTAGCATTAAAAATATATATCAAAGCGAGGGCCACACCTAAAGTTGTTGCAGCTTTCGCTGAGAGGAGGGAATTTGACAAGATTCTGATATACTCAAAGCAGGTAATGAAACATTTTTTATTAGGCTTTATAGAACCGTGAAAATAGTGGTACAATGAAATCGATGTTATACTTTTGTCTCATTACATAGTTTAATAATTATTCTTCTTTCTACAGTAAATAGTGATGTATTTTTCTTCTTTTGTTTGTTGAAGGTTGGATACACACCTGATTACTTATTCCTTCTACAAACAATATTGCGGACAGATCCACAGGTTAGTGGATTCATTCAGTACTAAGATTTGAAATGATTATGCCTTGTTTTCTATGAAATACTTTGCTTTTGGGGTACATTTGTTTCCACTTCTGATTATAGTGTAACCTTGAAATAATAGCACCTCATGAATGATAGTTAAATGCATTCAAATGGGATTGCATTGGTTTACCTTTCTCGATTATCTTGCTAGTTTTTTATTTATTTGTTTATTCAGAACTTGTTCCATGGCAGGGTGCCGTAAATTTTGCCCTGATGATGTCGCAAATGGAGGGGGGTTGCCCTGTTGACTACAACACAATAACTGATCTCTTTCTTCAGGTTTATTTAGTTTTGTCTTTTTGTTTTAATGATGTTGGGTTCATTGTGCTCTCATTTCAACTATAAATTGTGTAATTTGACCTAATTTAAAGAAGGAAGTACCATATACACAAATTTTCCCTCTCCATTGCATTCTTCATTTTTCTTTATAGAACCAGTAATAGTGTAATACTTGATTACTTGACCCTGTTCTACTTTGTTTTTAAAAAAAGAAAACATTAATGTAATATTTCTAGTGGAAGAATGAAAATTTCTTTTTTGAAATTCAGTAACTTTATTTTCCACTCAATTGGAAATGGAAAATGAGAAAATCTATATGAAATCAGGCCGTTCTCTCTTACAACTTGCTTTGGTAATGGCTTTTATAACTGTCTTGCCTATGGTTTCCTTTAATTTTAAGCACTGAGAACTATTTGTTAAAGCAAGAGCTAATTATCCCCTTTTCTTTGTTATTTATGTACTGGAAACGTTGAGTGTCAACCATTATTTTTGTTTATATGTTTCTCCTGTTGCTTTTTAGAGGAATTTGATCCGTGAGGCAACTGCCTTTTTGTTGGATGTGCTGAAGCCAAACCTACCTGAACATGGACATCTTCAAACAAAGGTTCGTCTATTTTCTTTGTTGTAATCTATATCCATGAAATTGGTGTTATATAGTTTCTTTTTGCGATTTAGTGACAACTTTCTATATAATCATTTTTAGGTGCTAGAAATCAATCTTGTCACCTTTCCAAATGTTGCTGATGCTATATTGGCTAATGGCATGTTTAGTCATTATGATCGTCCACGTATTGCTCAGCTTTGTGAAAAGGCTGGCCTTTTCATACGGGCTCTTCAGGTTCTTGGCTTCTTCAATTCCGATGACTGACTGTGATTTCTTGCCAGAATAATTTCTTGAAGCTTCTTGTCTGTGTCTTGTGCAGCATTATTCTGAGTTGCCTGATATCAAACGTGTCATTGTGAATACGCATGCCATTGAACCACAGGTTTGAATTTCAAGTGCTCAAGTGACTGGATCTATTTAAAAATGGTTATATACTCTTATTATGAATTGATTTTCAGGCTCTTGTTGAGTTCTTTGGAACCCTTTCCCAAGAATGGGCACTGGAGTGCATGAAAGATCTTTTACTGGTCAACCTCAGGGGCAATCTTCAAATAATTGTGCAGGTACTGTATTAGGGCTCATATGTTGTTTCCGTAAGACTTTTGTTTTTCAATTAAATTATTTTTTTGGGCTTCTATAGTTTTCGTATGAAAGAATCTTACAAGTACATAATTTGCAGACTGCAAAGGAATATTCTGAGCAGCTGGGTGTTGATGCATGCATCAAACTCTTCGAGCAATTCAAGTCATATGAAGGACTGTACTTTTTCTTGGGTGCATATTTGAGCTCTAGGTATTTCTTAAGGCAGAGTGGACATGACATCAGTTCTCTAGATGGACTACTTTAGCTTTTTCTAGTTTTCTTTTTGTTTTTATAGTTTCGGTTTTTTATTCTGTATTGTACAGTGAGGATCCTGATATTCACTTCAAGTACATTGAAGCAGCTGCTAAAACTGGACAAATAAAGGAGGTAGAGCGAGTGACTCGAGAATCAAACTTTTATGATGCTGAGAAGACAAAGAACTTTCTAATGGAGGCCAAGCTTCCAGATGCGCGGCCATTGATTAACGTGTGTGATCGTTTTGGCTTCGTTCCTGATCTCACACATTATCTCTATACTAACAACATGCTTCGTTATATTGAAGGATATGTTCAAAAGGTAGACTTTTTGCGAGTAGTTGTGTTTAATTTTGAATCTTTCCATGCTAATCTTAAATATGAATTTGTAACATTATATTTCTTGCTTATAGGTCAATCCAGGAAATGCTCCTCTAGTTGTAGGGCAGTTGTTAGATGATGAATGCCCTGAAGATTTCATTAAAGGTCTTATACTTTCAGTTCGTTCTCTTCTTCCAGTTGAGCCTTTAGTTGAAGAATGTGAGAAGAGGTGTGCTAGTTTTCTCTCTGCCCTGAATCTCTAACATTACCATACCATTTTCTCATTATACTTTCTGTGTGCAGGAATCGTCTCCGCTTGCTTACTCAGTTCTTGGAGCATCTTGTAAGCGAGGGAAGCCAAGATGTACATGTGCATAATGCTCTGGGTAAAATTATCATTGACAGCAACAACAATCCTGAGCATTTTCTCACAACCAACCCATATTATGATTCTCGTGTTGTTGGTAAATATTGTGAGAAACGGGATCCTGCACTTGCTGTTGTTGCTTACCGAAGGGGGCAATGTGATGATGAGCTTGTCAATGTTACCAATAAAAATTCCTTGTTCAAACTCCAAGCCAGGTGTGTATACTGTTCTTCGTTAGGAAAGTCTCATTGTATTTCATAATAATAATAATAATGCCAGTCTGGGACACTAATGTTATTTCACAATGTTTGTGTCAGATATGTTGTGGAACGTATGGATGCTGACCTCTGGGAGAAAGTTCTAAATCCTGAGAACGAGTTTAGAAGGCAGTTGATTGATCAAGTGGTGTCCACTGCTTTGCCTGAAAGCCAGAGTCCCGATCAAGTTTCAGCTGCGGTGAAAGCTTTTATGACTGCTGACCTTCCCCATGAGTTGATTGAGCTTCTCGAAAAGATTGTGCTTCAAAATTCTGCTTTTAGTGGAAACTTCAATCTGCAAAATTTGCTGATCCTTACTGCAATAAAGGCAGATCCTTCAAGAGTCATGGACTACATAAATAGGCTGGACAACTTTGATGGCCCTGCTGTCGGGGAGGTGGCAGTGGAAGCACAATTATATGAAGAAGCTTTTGCCATTTTCAAGAAATTCAATTTGAATGTTCAGGCTGTTAATGTCCTGTTAGATAACCTTCGGACCATTGATCGAGCTGTGGAGTTTGCATTCCGTGTTGAAGAAGATGCTGTATGGAGCCAGGTAGCTAAGGCACAACTCAGAGAAGGCTTAGTAAGTGACGCAATTGAGTCATTCATCCGTGCTGATGATGCCACTTGCTTCTTAGAGGTTATAAAGGCTGCTGAAGATACAAATGTATACCATGACCTAGTAAAGTACCTTCTCATGGTCAGGCAGAAGACCAAAGAGCCCAAGGTGGACAGTGAGCTCATTTATGCTTATGCAAAGATTGATCGGCTTGGAGAAATTGAAGAGTTTATATTGATGCCAAATGTTGCCAATTTACCAAATGTTGGAGACCGCTTGTATGATGAGGCTCTCTATGAGGCTGCAAAAATTATATTTGCTTTTATCTCTAACTGGGCCAAGCTTGCAGTGACATTGGTGAAGCTTCAACAATTCCAAGGTGCTGTTGATGCTGCTAGGAAAGCTAACAGTTCGAAAACATGGAAGGAAGTTTGCTTCGCCTGCGTTGATGCTGAGGAATTCCGCTTAGCTCAGATTTGTGGTCTCAATGTTATTATTCAGGTGGCACTATTTTCTAGTTAACATTTTTTATTTTTCCTCTCTCTTGATAATTATTAACCCATTTCCCCCCTGCCTCGCTTCATTTTTCAATATAGAGATTTTACCCCTCATATTTAAAATTCTTCACATGCAACTATGCAAGTTAATGAATGTTTATTGTGAAGTGTAGAACATCTAGTTATTAGTAAATGCAACAAGTAGCAGATAAACTGTTGATTAGATTGTCATTTTCTGTTTTTGACTGCTAATCACTCTATTATTATGAAGGTGGATGATCTGGAAGAGGTTAGTGAGTATTATCAGAACAGAGGATGCTTTAATGAACTCATATCTCTAATGGAGAGTGGGCTTGGACTGGAGCGTGCACATATGGGTATCTTTACTGAGTTGGGAGTTCTTTATGCAAGATATCGTCCTGAGAAGTTAATGGAGCACATTAAGTTGTTCTCTACTCGGCTTAACATTCCAAAGCTTATCCGGGCCTGTGATGAACAGCAGCATTGGAAGGAACTCGTGTACCTATACATTCAATATGACGAGTTTGACAATGCTGCAACCACTGTAATGAATCACTCTCCAGAAGCATGGGACCACATGCAATTCAAAGATATCATAGTTAAAGTTGCAAGTGTAGAGCTCTATTATAAGGCTGTTCACTTCTACTTGCAAGAACATCCCGATATTATAAATGATCTTCTTAATGTGATTGCGCTTCGTGTGGACCATACCCGTGTTGTAGATATAATGCGGAAGGTCTGTATATCTTGTATGCTTTTTTCTAATGTCTGCACTTTCAATCTTTATTTTTCGAGGTAAATAATTGGTTATAAATGCTTTATGCAATAATTTTATTTGCTGCTTGAATTTTCTGGTTTTTAGGCTGGCCAAATCCGATTGATTAAGCCATACATGGTCGCAGTTCAAAGCAACAATGTGTCTGCTGTTAATGAAGCTTTGAATGAAATTTACGTTGAGGAGGAGGACTACGATAGACTTCATGAATCAATAGATCTGCACGACAACTTCGATCAGATAGGTCTTGCACAGAAGGTGGATTTCCCCTTTATCCTTTGTATTATTTGGACAGATTGAGACCTACATCTCACTTGGAAACTTCGGAGTTTGAATGATCATTGATTGGCTTTAACAATATTTATATTATACGTGCAGATTGAGAAGCATGAGCTTCTTGAGATGAGACGTGTTGCAGCTTATATTTACAAGAAAGCTGGAAGATGGAAGCAGTCCATTGCTTTGTCAAAGAGAGACAATCTTTACAAGGACTGTATGGAAACTTGCTCTCAATCTGGCGACCGCGAACTCTCAGAGGATTTGCTTGTTTACTTCATTGAGCAGGTCTGTATTTTCTTATTCCCTTCCCTCGAAATATCGGACTCTGGTATT
Source organism: Glycyrrhiza uralensis (assembly GCA_030159175.1). Classification (NCBI taxonomy): domain Eukaryota; kingdom Viridiplantae; phylum Streptophyta; class Magnoliopsida; order Fabales; family Fabaceae; genus Glycyrrhiza; species Glycyrrhiza uralensis. The sequence goes on from BRZY01000006.1 coordinate 8,501,137, forward strand.
CGTATATTAGATTCTTGTCAGATTAGGCCCTTTTTGCATTGTGCAGTGTGACCTTCTCTTCAATTTGAATTACATTCGTTCATTCTTTCTTTCTACACCTCGCCACCTCACTAATGCTTGCTTTATGTCCTTTGTTGCAGGGGAAGAAAGAGTGTTTTGCATCTTGCCTCTTTGTCTGTTATGATATAATACGGCCAGATGTCGCTCTAGAGCTAGCTTGGATGAACAATATGATTGATTTTGCTTTCCCTTATCTCTTACAGGTATATCTTTCATTGGGCTTTCTTTCATTTAATTTACTAGCCAATGGGCCCATACAAAGTACGAGTCTTTTCCTAATATAATCAGTAAAAAAAAAAAAATCAAACAACCAAAACAATTTTAGCGGAAAATAAAAAAAGCTTAGAGGTGACACGTGTCTCAGTCTGGGAGGTGACACATGTCCCAGCTAGAGACCTACTTTTCTTATATAGTACTCCCTCTGTTCCAAAACTATAGTAGTTTAAGGTTAATGCATATAGATTAAGAAACATTTAATGAAAGTAAAATATTACTCCCTCTGTTTCAAAACTATAGCAGTTTTAGCCTTTTATTTGTTTCAAAACTATTGCAGTTTTAGAATTCCAAAGTGACATTAATTACTTTTTCCATCCATACCCTTATTTAATAACTACTAGTGGGAGTAGTGGACATTAATAGTATAGAGATTTGTAGATAATTTATCATAAATACTCTTCTATTAAATGAGGGTATTTATTCTATATACAATAATATTTTACTTCTATGTGCATTAACCTTAAACTACTGTAGTTTTGGAACGGATGGAGTCGTATACATAGACTAAAACACCCTTATTTAATTAAGAGTATTTTGTTTAAAATAAGTAGTGTAACAATTATTAAATAAGGGTATAAATGGAAAAACATAATTAATAAGACTATGGAATTTTAAAACAGCAATGGTTTTGAAACAAAACTAAAAGGCTAAAACTATTATAGTTTTGGAATGGAGGGAGTAATTGATTGATTGATCAAATGAACGAATTTTCTTCCTTTTGTTGATAATCATTTCTATTTTTTTTCCCCTAGTTTATTCGGGAGTATACTGGTAAGGTAGATGATCTTATCAAGTACAAAATTGAAGCACAGAGTGAGGAGAAAGCTAAAGAAAAGGAGGAGAAGGACATTATTGCCCAGCAGGTACTTCTTTATTTTATTATGGTTTTTTAAATTTGAAATAGAAAGATTTTATCTTTTATTTGACTACTAAATTAATGCAATGTTTTCAATGATCTCTAGAATATGTATGCCCAGTTGCTACCACTTGCTTTGCCTGCACCACCGATGCCAGGAATGGGTGGAGGTTTCGGCCCCTCACCACCGCCACCACATCCCCCCATGGGTGGTATGGGGATGCCGCCAATGCCCCCTTTCGGCATGCCTCCTATGGGCGGCGGCTCCTACTGAAACTGACATGAGAGAATTTTGTCATTAACTTTACTGGTGAAGAGCTAGATAAGTTGTTTAGAATCCACGTATGCATTGAAGATGAGTTCTTTACGGTTTAACGAATTTGACATGGTGGATGCAATGCAAGCATCTGTGCGGCTTTTTGTGTTGAAAGTTGCTAGGTTCCTATTTCTTTAGTCAAAGGCTGAATAGATTGGCACATGTATAGTTTTTTTATTTTTCAATATTAATTGTTTTCTTAGTTGTGTAGGCATGTGTATTTTGATTAGGATTTCACAGATTTTTGTTGTTTTTACTTTGTGGTATATAAACCCATCAGTTATATTCAAAATGGTCTTGCAGTGCATGTTGAATTTATTTTATTTTGTTACTAATCAATTCTGTAAGTTAACATGTTCTGAATATTCATTTTTGTTTGGGGAATTGAAATTGGTAATTCATGATAAGACCCTCAATTAACACTAAGAATAAGGATTTGACATGAAACAAAATGAATAGAATTCTCTCGATCCTTTTCAAAACTCTGAAACACAGCCTAAGGTTGAAACTTGAAACGTGCTCATTACTTGGATGATGCTAACTAGAGGAATGCTGTTGCTCTACTCCTTCCCAAGTTGAACAAATGGAGGGTTGATTCTATCACTTTGGGAATAAATCTCATCATATAAGAAGACCTATATGAATTTCAACTAAATCGCGGGAATGAACGCATGTGGTTAATGTGCTCCATTTAAGGAGACGGATCTTCGGCTTGTACCCGATTTCAATTCTCGGTGATGGAACAATCCGTTGTTAGACTTTAATTACCTCATGGCCGAATATAGATTAGTCCAGGACCCATTTTACCCTAGGATACTATGAGTATAAATCGACCGGTTGAATACAAATTTAGTCTAGAACCCCTTTTCCTTGGGATACTATGTGTATAAACAAAACAAAAATATGAATTTCAAAAAGAAATATTTGTTTTACATAAAATAACTTATTACAATTCATTCTATATTGTTTTGGTATTTGATATAAAAATTTGTGTTACTCAGTAATGCTTTCCCTTGTTTGATGCAAGAAAACATTTCCTAGAAGATAACGTTTACTTCAACAGTAAGAATAGCAGTTTCTTAGTGAAATGTTGCATTTACCTTAAGAACGAAGGAAAATTTTCCTTTTCAAGAGAAGTTATTTTCGTACCAAATTAAATAATAGAAATCCATTGGCATCGGAATGTTATATAGAAAAGGGAAAAGAATGGTGATATCTAAGATTGGTGGTCTTATTAGTGACATTTGAAATGTATGTTAGTAAAAAGGATTATTACTTCAGTTGGTGCTGCGTTATTATTAGTTAATAATCTAATTGACTGGTTTTCATTAAATTTTATAACCGAAGCAAATGACAAATTTCTAATTAAAATCTATCAAGGAAGCAAATGATATAAATTTCATTTGTAAAAAAGTTTTACATATATATCAAATCATATCTTACAATACCCCCTCTTAATTTGGAGAGAAACAAGAGTAAGATATTGAAGGAAAAAAGATGAAATGTATTCCATCATCATCTATAACTATTAATAAATGGGATATCCAAGAATAACTACATTTGGTGTCCTACTTTATTTACCATTTTTTCCCTTATATATCACTATGTAATTTTAATTTAATCCAACAAATTAAAAAGTGGACAGAGGGGCACGGTAATACCTGTTTTTTCACTAGTTGTTGTTCTTATTATTATTACTAGCGGACAAACGGGCACTGTCGTGCCCGTCTGTCCGCTTTTACTATTATTGTTAACTATAAAAATCATATATCGGTGTTCAAAACATCTTATACATCACGAAGACGGTAATTACATGATTGATGGGTTAAATATGCATACCTCAAACATTTCGGTCAAAAGATATCCTTTGGGTGGGATGCATGCAACCAATAAAAAATGAAACATGATACTTTCTCTATAATCCCAAAGAGGAATTAAAAGTGGAAAATGTACCAGGAAGAAGCCTCAAACGCAACACTACACTCTTGGTCGTCTCCTTTTGGGTCTCTTTATGAGAATGTTGTTAGCTTTGTCTTGCCATAGAGGCTTGGGTCATGACTCATGAGAAGTGGGTGAGGAGGTTGTCGTTGCACCTCTCTTCATTACGGTCTCACATTTTCAGAGCCAACAAAGAGAGAGAGGAGCATTGGATGTTTAAAAAAAATATTAAACGGTTACATCTCTCATTGTGCGGTTACACTTACTAGCAGTTTAATATAAGGTTATAATAGGTATCCAAAATGTGTACACCAAACCAGGCATATCCCCTTTATTTATTGTTATAGATTATTATTATTATTATTATTATTATTATTATTATGCCTCATTTCATTCCATCGTATTATAAAGGGATTAGTCCATGCAGTTAACAAAATAGTATATTTTTTTAGCCCTTTTGAAAGTCTCATCATGGAATAAAAGCGCACATTTTTTTGTAGTAATTTAGGGATTAAAAATATAAAAAAAAATTATAGAGACTAAAATCAAATTTGATTAATTTTATAGTAACCAAAAATATATTTTATCATATTATAAACGACCCAAATAATAGAATCTATTAAGAATCATTTTATGATATTGACAATGATAACAACATTCATTTTCACTTTGCATTTGCATTGTCATTGATCTTTTGAGGATCTGTATCCTTTTTTCTTTTGACCGAAAAGCTTGAGGATATGTATCCTACCTAGCATATGGACCTGTTTGGATGTAAAAGTTTTAGCTTTTGACTTATAGAGAAGTTAGTTTTATTTTGTATCATATTTTTCTCATATATGCACAAGAAAGAAAGTTGTTAAATAGTCATTTATAAATAGATTGGTGTTTTTGAAGAAGTTAAAAAAGATAGTTTTTTAAAAATGTGAAGAACAAAAGTTAACTTCAACTTATGTGAGAAGTTGTTAGTTAAAAAATACATACTAGAAAGGCTTCTGGAGAAGTTTATCCAAACTGTGCCTATGTATCCTTTTGCTACTATATATGGGGATAAGTTTGCCATCTAAAGTGATGAGTTAGCAAGCAGCACTTGGCCTTAATTCATGGCTAAAATATCTCGAGAAATTATACGGAACTAAGGTCCATACACAACAATCCAATTTTATCTAGCACTTTGCTTTATGAATCATTTTCTCCTTTTTTTCTTTTTCTTTTTCTCTCAACCCAATTGGGGTCTTTCCTTTTTTTTGGTCAAATAATTGGGGTCTTTCCATACCGTACCCATTTGCCATATGCAATTGTTGGCACAAAGCAAAAAAAAATGGCGGCGGTGGCAGCATGAGTAGTATGCTGCTTCTTGTGACCTTGTCCCCGCCGACATATGTTAATGTGTGTTGCTCAATTAAAAAGTTGAACAAATAAAAACATCAAATTGCAAGTTCCATGTGCTTGCTGCTTAACATCATAAGCCTTATCCTACTTATGTTTTGTATCGTGTGTGCCATATAAGCCGCAATTGAAACAGACATCCGCTAATGTCTCTCCCAATCCAAAACTGGGTACCACAAAATTCCTTCATGTCGACAGATTTTTTGGACAAAAAAAAATGTCGACAGATTTTTAATTGATGGAGTTTAATAACTATAGTGTAAAAACGCAAGGGATCATTTAAAAACTACTAAAAAATTAAGGGACCAAATTGAAACTTACTAAAAATGTGTTATGTCACGTCAGTTAAGTTAAATTGAAACTTACCAAATTAAGTGACGTTGTTTGGTGAAAACTGACCATTGGTCCAACGTTATAAACATTTGTAAAAAATAGGGGCCGATTTGACCAAAAAAAAATTATGAAACCAAATTAAAATAAACAAAATTTATGGGACTAAAAGACTAATTTTGCCGATATTTAAAAAACAACACTTTTCCAATTTAAACCATTGTGCTGAAAATACCACAAATTTACCAAATTTGATATTTGGTAAGTGTTGTAAACAAAATACTAAAACTCAGCCAACAAGGTTGGCACAGATGGTCGGACTCTCTGCTCGCACTAGTTGTGACTTGAATTCGAATTCTGAATTTCTCCGTTGGTAGGCTATATATAAATTCTACTATAAATCCTCATTAAGATTGGTGATTCTCACTGGTCTTACATATGGTGTGCCTCCTTAATCTAAATTTATTTTGTATAAAAAAAAATACTAAAAACCTGTTGTCAACGTCATTGAAAATTATGTTAATTTTATGGACATATATTTTGCCAAACTTATTAAATGATGTGATTTTTGGTGTTTTTCTTCTTCTTTTCGACTCGATTCTTTAACTAGTAACTTTACAGTATTGGTTGGTACAAGAATTCTTATCAAGTGTAAGGTTTGAGGCAATGCTAAAGTCCAAAAGGTGAACAGAATCACCATGGGCCATAGCATCAACGTGCAAAAGTTCAAGAAACATACACACACCATTTAATTCCTCGAGACAATCCTTCTGGTGCTGTCGCGGAGCATGCAATTCGGGATAGATCCCATATTTAGTTTCAACATAGGATAGGATTAACCCAAATACTCTAGTGTGAAACAGCCAAATTCTTTTTCCACTGTAATTTAAAATAATCGTTACTGTTAGTCTCCCAGTGCGTAGTACTATAGTATTCATTATTAACTGTTACTCCAAAAATTAAGGGAAAGGTTATGGGGTTTTGGTAAATATACCACACAATTTAGCTATATATCCCATATTAAAAGGATAAATTATTATTATATCCTCATCGATTGATTTTTTTTTCCTTTCAATTTTGTGTCTTTTCGAAAACTGAAGTTTCCAGACGGAATACAAATTTGTATTCTAGAAACTGGAGTTTCTGAAATACAAATTTGCATTCTAGAAACTCCAATTTTTGAAAAAAATGCAAAATCGGAATTTCAAGAAGGAAAACGCGATATTAAATGAAGGTATTTTTGGAATTTCTAGATTAATATGGGGTGTATGACAAAAAGTGTGAGGTGTATTTACCATCTCCCAAGGTTATGCTATGGATTTGGGGCCTAATTCATCATGACTGGATTTTCAGCCCGATGATTTTAAAGCCCAGACCGAAAGAGCAGTATACTAGTTTCGCACGTTGATTCCGGTCGCACGTTGATTCCGGCAGCAACTATCACTCACCCAAATCCCATTCTGTCCTCAACCAACGCAAATAAGCGTCTATGACTAATTGACTATGGCCATGTTTGGATAACAAGTTTATCTATTGTTTATGGCATAAGCTGTATAAGCTATTTTTATAATCGAAGAAAAATTATAGTAAAACTTATTTTATATAAGTCATAAGCTGTTTTGATAAGCTATCCTGAGTAGCTTATGAAAAATAAGCCCAAAACAGCTTATGAATCAGTCATAAGCTGTGTTCATAAGCTCTGCATAAGCCAATCCAAACAGACCCTATAACCCCACCCTAAGTGTAAGTTTATAATAATGAATGTTGGGTGAAGGATCATTTTCCACTAATGATCTACCCCTTTTATTTCTTCCCCAACCCGTGTCCCATCAAAGTTTGAGTTCAATTGCACTGCCAGTCAGCTGATCAAAGCTCATCATTTAATATCAGATCATTTATCTTTGTCTGTTCGATGCACAGTTGGACACTAAATGTGGGCAAACACCTCTCCTAACGAGGATTCGAACTTTCACTTGACTACCCCCTTCAACTAGACCCGGATCATTTATCTTTTTAATCTAGGCTGAACGGGTTATTAAAATATCAAATGAGATCAGTGGTCTCTTTTTTTTATAATTGAGATCAGTGGTCTCTAAGATCATATATAGAATCATCTAAATATAGTTGCATCTAATCCATCTATCTCTTTCTCTCTCTCACACACACACACACTTGGTTATCTAGATTTCCCAAACTGTATCTTCCAAATTATTGACACAACTTGGGGAAGGGGGGGCATCAATCATCATGTGTGCAATGCAAGTGTGCACCATTTCTCATTTCACACCACCCACTCAATTTATTCTAAAATAGTAAAATCCACCCAATTTATTATCCCATACACCCAACCTTCCAACTATCAAGGCCATGAGATCTCAATGATGATTACTTTATTCACTCTATCATACCTTGTGGCTCTCATTTGCCAACCCATTTTCAATATTTTATTAATTTTTTTAGTCTCTGTTTGGATGTTATTCCCACCACCTTTTCAATAATTCTTTTAATTGCAAGTATGTTTGGGGCATTTTTTGCTCACCAAAATATAGTACAGTAATCAAATTATTTGAGTTATATTCCATGTTCACGAATCAATTTTGATAGAATTAACCTTTTTTTTTTTTTACTTTTCTGTTGAAAAGTTTCAGTTTGAGTGAACTCAATTCTTTTAAAAATCACACCCGTAATCATTTTTAACCTGTAATTCAATTGCGAGCACCTTTCCAATGATCCTTTTAACCGAAAGAGATAATATATTGAGAACAAATAGTATTCGAATATTTTACAACACAACAAGAGGGAAAAGCTGAATATTCCACTAATAATAATCCTATCAAACTTTTCCCACCGGTATCTATACCGACACTTCCAACCACAACCACTTCCAGCTATGACTATGATGCCGTCCTTGCGGTTGCGGTTGCACTCATCAGTATCATCACACCCATGCTGATGCCGCCACACCAACACCAACCTCCACATTCCCCCTTTTACCCTTTCATCGACATTTCTCTCTGTTGTTCCATGACCATCACTCACCAAATCCGAATATTCCAAACAAGTCCCTACCTCCTCCATTCCCTCTTCTACCCTCACCACATTATCAAATTCCCATTTTACCCCTCCTTGTTCTATTCCCCTCACCACCACCCAGCCCTCTGTTTCCCAATTTGCCCTCGACTCCGTCGCCAATTTACCAATCCTGTTCTTAACCGAATTTTCTTTTTCTTCACTGTTATATTTTTTAACCTCTAGTTCTTCTTCTTCTTCTTCTTCTTCGCACTCGTTTTCCGACTCGGCGAACCGCGAGTCAACCCAGTCCAAAACGCAACGAGGCGACGATTCCGCAACATTGGAGTTGTTGGGTAGTAAGAATGGATGCTGAAGCAGCTGATCGCAGCTCCATCGCCGGCACCGGTCCCTATTCAGGCACTTTTCAAGAAAATCGCGCCCGAGCTCCGATAACGAATTTGGGAACACCGGCAACTCATCGGAATATCCGATTTGACTCAGCGTGTCAACGCCGCGATCCGCCCACGCCGGCTTCCCGGTGAGCATCTCGATCACGGTGCACCCGAGCGACCACACGTCGGATTCCGGCCCCTGATACTCCTGGCGAAGAACCTCCGGCGCCATCCACATCGGACTTCCTCGCGGTGCCGCACAGTCTCCACCGGAGAATTCCACCGCCGCTCCGAAGTCGGCGAGCTTTGCGACGGAGCCACCGTTTCCGCCTCCGCCGACGAGAACGTTTCTCCCCTTCACATCGCAGTGAACGACGCCAAGCGCGTGAACGTGCCGCAGCGCGTTCACCAGGCACCACGCGAATCGCCTCACTAACACTAACCTCTCGTCCACATCAGCATGTTCTGCCAGGTCAGCGACGGTGCCACCTGGCATGTACTCCAAGTGAAGGTTCCGGAACGACGCCGTTGCCTCGCACGTGACGTCGTCGCCGAGAAACGCCACCACGTGAGGCGAAGAAGAGACGCGCCTCAGGATCCGAATCTCGTTCTCCAGCGCCTCAAGCTGACCCGGTAAACCCGTTTTGCGATCAACGGACTTAACCGCGAAAACCCCACCGTCGCGTTTGGAAACCGCTATATTCACCACGCCAAACGCGCCCTTACCGATACACTTCCCTCTCACCCACGAAGCCATTGCACTTCACTCTCCGCGTAGTTCAAACTTCAAATTGTGTGTTTTTTTGTGTGTGTGTAATTGTGATTGACATTTGAGTATGGTTTTTTTGAGGGCCCGAATTGGAGGTATATATATAGACACACACGTAGTGCCTGTTCCGTGTTTTCGAAAAATAAAAATAAAGATTTATTGTTTTTTTTGGTACAGCGTGGAAATTGTGAAAGTGGATAATTAAGAAAAGCGGTGGTGGTGACGTTGAGGTGGAAGATCTTAGAGGGTGGTAATGTTTTTGACGTAAATGGAGTATTCTGGGAACAAAGTACTGGATCCTGTTTTTTTCTTGTGGGATGGGATTTTTAATCCTTATCCACATCAAATTAAGATTGAACTCCTTTTCTGATCGATTAAACATTTTCATTTCACTATTAGACAATAATTACGTGTGGGCAATATTTATTTTAAGCAATTATTTTTAAAGCCATTTGTGTTAATTCAGGTATTTTTTTTTTTAGACCAAAGTATCTATGTGTGCTTGTGAAGACTAACTCCTTCGAACTGGATAAGATTCTATTAAGGTTGCTGTATTTTTATGGCTTAGATTTGAACCATGAACCTCTGATTAAATTAAGAGAGACACGTGTCATCTTATCCAAGTCTCTGATTGTCAGGTGAATTAGTTTTTTAATTATTATAAAAATTTAAACTTTTGGTTTAATGAGTGATGAGATGCTTTTTTCTGTTGAAGGGGTGTTCGGTTTTTATTAATTAATTTACCGTTCAGGGTTCATTTGTTTTAGTAGTTATTATGGTTTTGTCATGTTGCGTAGGAATATTAATTAATTTGAACATGTGGTTGGAATGGGGAATGTGGGCTTTTATATGGTTGAGAGGTGGGTGTTAATAGTTGGCCAAAGGGAACAACATAACACAACACGCCGACACGGTGGTGGTGGCAGAAGGAGGAGAGTAAAAGAGGAGAAGGTGCCAGGTGGCAACATTCTGTTGGTCCACGGAGTTATGAAGACAGCGCTAGGGGCTGGTAGTAAAAGGAGATGCGTATATAGATGTCTGGACTGTAGAGATGGCGCATGATGCTTGTATGTGGCTTTAGCCACAGCGTTTAGTTAAACTACAAGTATGTGACGTGCACCACCGCACTTCCACCAAATATATCATATTTATTATTATTAGTATTATGTCAGTGTTTTTTTTTTAATATCTTTTTATTCTTATTTTTATTTTTGGTTTGTAATTTTGGGAAATTTGTTTGCATGTGAAGTTTGGACTTTGGTAAGGTCCCCAAATCTAGTCGTATCTTTTAGAAGATGAGGGACGTTGTACGACCGGAAGAGTTTGTGGGAAATTATCTTATAGCTTGTGTTTGGACAAAACTACTTATTGGGACAATTTGACACGCGGTTTTTCACTACCTCATTAAGTATGTGGCACCTGGTATTGCCGGAGTTGAGGTCTTTTGTTTGGGTTATAAAGATAAGATTTTACCTTAAATTGCTTTCCCTAATTTCAGCCTAAATTAATTATAAAAGGAAAATCAAATAAATGCAATACTTCACCCTAAACGGCAAAATGGTGCATTTTTCAACTCCTACAATTTTTATGTACTATACTTTCCTTTATTTGGTAATAAATTATTTACTCTCACCGTTTTAAAATAAGTATCATTTTATTTTTTTTACACAGATTAAGAAATACAATAATAAAAAAGTAAAAGTAACAAATTTATTAAATTAACCTTGCAATAAATAATGGAATCATATTTAATTTTTATTATTCAAAAACTTATGCACTACAATTATTAAGGGTAAAATTGGACTAAATTAATTAATACTTAATTAAAAACATAAAACGATATTTATTTTGAGAGAAATATACTTTACTAAAATGACATTTATTTTGGAACGGAGGGAGTAACATATAAAAATGTAATTATAAAAAATTAAAAATGATATACGGTTATATTATTGTACTTGTACTTGGGGGAAAGATAAGATTCTCATTTTATAAATTATTATTGGTGTTATCAATTTTTTTTTAATTTTTGGTTTGGTGTATGCAAACTAAATTTCAGTGTGCTTAGAATTAGAACTCTTATAGCTGCGCCATGTGTCAGCGTGTAAAATGCATGGGAGGGGCATTAGATTGAGGTTGACCATATGTGACTTTTTTAAAAGAAAAAAAATATTGGACAAAGCGTTACGCAGAGGGAAGAGGAAACGAAAGAAGTGTTTGTCGACATAAGCATGACTTTTGGCATGAAACTAGGTACATAGAAAAAGGAGAGGGGGGGTGGGGGAAGGTTTGAAAATGAAACCCGGGATTCAATTTCAACATGATTAATTATTCATTTTTTTTATTTTCCCTCAATTATTTCAAAACCTTTTAAAAAGCAATAAGTAGATTTTTACTTGACGTTGATGTGAGTGATTAAGGTCTCTTGTCCCTTAACTATAGTCTCGGGTTTGAGCCTTGAGTGTAAAAAAAAAAATTAGCTAGAAGAGATACCACCATTAGAGGTGCCGAACAAACTCTTGTAAGAGATTAGTCCCCGTTGTACAGACAATAGGATACTCCTCGATATAGAATAAAAAAAACAAGTAGAATCAAATAGGATGTCTAGAACCATGCCATTTGGCATGCAAAATTGGGTGTCCCACCATCACCACCAAAAGGGACACAACACGGTGGTGGTGACTATGGTCCTTTGCATATGTGGCAAGATTGAGTTAATTAGTGACGCGTAGGAAATGGTTTCTTAGTAACTTCAATTTGCAATATCCTTTCACACTAAGACACGAAGGGGTCCAAGAATGGAATATTATAAAAATGTGGTGTGCTTACTCGGTGACCTACTTGGGTTTGGATAAGGTGCTAGTTATGAGGGTTAAGCAAACGTGCTTCATGACTTGACTTGCATATTGCCGCAAGCCATGTATTTATGTGACGCGGTGTTTCGTGTCCACATCTTTTCCAAACCCAATTGACCATCACCTAGAAGAAGAGTTAAAAGGATGGATGTTGGTAAAGAATAGTTAAAATTAAGTATTTTCCATCTTAAACGAGACTATAATTTTAAACATACTGAGATTTAATTCATCAAAACCATACACTATAATTTGAAGTATTATTTGATGAAGTATTAAATATTTTTTAAAATTTGTAAAAATTTGTAGACTTGATGAACTCAACAAAAATTTTGAGGCTTAATTGCATTTTTGGTCTCAGATATCATAAAATTGTACGATTTTGGTCTCTTAGGTTTTAATTGCGCAATTTTGGTCATCCAAGTATCATGATTGTGCGATTTTGACTCCTCGTGTTATTGTCACTATGTTGTTTTTAACAAGAAGAAACTATGCAACACACGTGGACTGATTGGACACTGAGTTGGGTCAAGTGTTAAAAACGACACAGTGACAAAGTGACCTGATTGTAACAATTGGGATACCTGAGGGACCAACATTGCATAATCGTGACATATACATAGGACCAAAATCGCACAAATAGAACCCGGGGCACCAAAATAGTACAATCGTGATATCTATGAGACCAAAATTGTGCAATCGAAACTTGAGAAACCAAAAGTGCAATTCAACATAGTTACATAATAGTTGATATAACTAATTTTTGTAATTTTATAATTAATGAGATGGGTTATAGGGTTTGGGCTGGGGAGAATATCTGCAAACCACGAGTTTTTCTCATTAAAATCATGTCGTTAGTCACGGAGATTAATAATTGTTATGCCTACAAAGTAATAATGCAAGAGGAACATATTGTTAAAGTTAGCACAACTCGATCTTTCCTTCATGTATCCCACTATCCGTTAAATTGAAATTAATAAAAAAAAACTAAGAAACGACATGAACCCTTTTTTTTTTTCCTTTCGTCTTAAAAAGGAACAGAAAAAGCTATTCAAAGAACAGAAACGAAAGACGTGTATTCCATTGTTTGTCCACAGGATAGGATTAGAAGTGCTCAACAAAGTTCTTTCCAATATTGTGCGCCATTATTAAAACAAACAAAAAACAAAAAAGTAGGATTAATTAGTAGTAGATTGTTGAGACATGAGATAGCAGCGTTCGTTGCAAATTGCAATGGCGCGGAGGTTTTGTCTCTGAAGAACGAGACAAAAGAGAAGTCATTAATGGTTTATGATCGAGGTGCGCATGTAATGTTAGTAGAGTCCAACTGAAAACATTCCATCTTTTGCGCTCACCCACGCAAAACTCCCCCACCCCCCTCTCATCTGTCTGTTTAATTAGAATTCTTATAAAGTTCAAATTCCCCCTAGAACTTTTCAAAATTTGCAATAATAATGTGTAACAAGCAATGTAGTCAAAACCGGACCGGACCGGCCGGTCGTACTGGTCGAACCGGACCCAAGTCCTGTCCGAAACACCCAGAGAACTGTCCTGCACGAGAACCGGTCAAAAATCGGACAAAACTGGGAAAATCGGTTGAACCGGTTTTAATGATTTTTTTAAAAAAAATTCAAAAAATTTATTTCTTTTTATTTTTTTTAAAAAATAGATATTACTTTTTTCAATTATTTGTAATTTTGAATATTTTATATTATAAATTATGACATTTAGTAGTAAAATTTAATTTTTTTTTATAAAGTTATGACTTTTATGTTAATTTTTGCTCAATATTGTATATGATTTAGGATTTAAAATAATATTATTTAATTATATCCCGGTTCAACCGGTTGAATCCCGGTCGAACCTCTGAACCTTAAACTCCTGCCCTCACCGGTTCAATGCCCGGTCCGATTTTGACTACATTGGTAACAAGTAGGGCCGTAAAAGAGCCGAGCTATTCGTGAACTATTCGGGTTCGGCTCGTTAAATGCTCACTCAAGCTCGTTTGTTTAATTAAACAAGTCAAGCTCAAGCTCAAGATTGAGCACGAATATTTAAATGAGTCAAACTTAAATCTTAGAAGCTTGACATTAAGAGCTCGTGAATAGCTCGTTTATATATATAATCAAAAATTAAAATTGCATAGATCCTACATTTTGTATAAAAATATTTTTCTCTTTGTAGTACTCAAGAAATTTAATTATGAACTTTTTATTTACTGGATTATCTAAACGTAATAGTCTAAAACTTTTGAATTTCATATATCACACGTTGAACACTAATCTTTATTAAATACTCCCTCCCTCCATCCCATTTGTTTGTTGTTTAAAGTTGTGTCGCAAGAACTAAGAAATACAATTAATAGCTTAGAATTCATAAAAATTATTTTTATTTTTTCTAATATGTCCTTTGTTATTCTCTCTCTCATGGTAGTTGACAATCAATTACCCCGTCACTCCCTCTCTCACGTAAACCTAGTGCTTTAAGGTATAATAGGAGAAAAATTAAATGCTTCATTGATATTGTAAAATGACAATCAAAATGAGATAAAAAAATTTAGCTTAAACAACGAACAAAATGGGACGGAGTGAATACTAAAGCAATAAAGTTCAAAAATAATTTAAGAAAAAATTCATAAATGCAAAAATTTAAATTATTAATGAACTAGTAAGCCAAACTCAAACTTTATTTTTTTTAACATGCCCAATTCCAAGCTTTTATTTAAGCTTGTTTAAATAAATAAGTCAAGCTTGAGCCGTTCATTTTTTTACAAGTCAAGCTCAAGCTTCAAGTATTCGGCTCAGCTCATTTGCACACCTAGTAACAAGTCCATCTGTTCTTTTTTATCTGTCTATTTTGAAAAAAAAAACTTTTGTTCTTTTTTATATATCCTTTTGGTAGATTATGGTTATATTTTGACAATTTTATCCTTTTTCCCATTAACTACATCATTACACATTTTTCATAAAGTTGATCGATTAATAAATTTGTGATTCATTAATGTTTGTGGATTTTTTTTTTACCAAAGGTGCCAATCATGATATTGAACCAGTAAAATTTTATGTCTCAGAAAATCATATAATAATGTTTTAAAATATAAGATAAAAGTACCATAATCTAATTGTGTCATATATCTGAGTGTAAAATTAATTTGAATCTATCAAGCACAACTATTTTATTTATCGTCAAGTGAAAACATTAGGCATTAGCCTCATCTGTTTAATTTGAGAAAATACCTAATGCCTAAAAATTAAAAAAAACATTATTATATGTTGCTTTTCATTTTTTAATTAAGAATTAAAAATATTATATATCTTATTTTTCAATTTCACTTTATTTCATATTTTTGTTATTTTATACATAAAAACAACAAATATAAAAAACAAAGTATAAATAATATGATTTTTTAAAAATTTAAAATGGAAACATTAAATAAAAAAGGAAAATATCCTCTCAAAATAAATAAACCCTTATATTCTAGCTAATGCATTTTTCTTATCCTAACCGGCCCGAGTTTTTCTTTTCGAGTCCTGCTATTTCTTACAAAGAATTGCCACAAGAAAACACATGAAAAAGGAAGTTGACCAATCAAAATATTTAAAACCATACAATGGGGCAGTTCACAATAATATGAAATATAAAACCAACCAATCAAATAGTAGCACCGAAGAGCAACGAATTTCGTTTCGTAAGAATAAGTATTTCCCTTTTCTTTATATTCTATGGTAATTTTTTTCTTCTCTTTGTAGTTTTTAGCTTTCTTGGCATAATTACATTTTTCATCCATTTAGTTTTTTCGAATACGTAAGATTTTTGATCTCTCAAAATTTTTGTAAGCCAATCAACTCTTAATATTTTTAATTAAAACGAAACAAATATAATCTTTTTATCAACTTTTTTCTATTTAAATTTTTTAAATTCTTACTTTCTATCTAAATATTTGGGGGATGTTTGATGAATTTGAATTATAAAATAATTTTACAAGTTTAGAAGTCTGAAATCGAGTGAATAATTTTTGATAAAAAAATGTTAAAGGATTTTGTAGGATTTTAGATTAAAATTTGAAGAGGGGAGAAAATTAGGTTTTTTATATTTTAAGTAAAATTTGATATTTTGGTTAGTAATTTTTTATCAAAAGAAAGCTTAAAACGATTTAATCGATCCAGTTTGTGAAGATTTAAGTAAAAAACATAAAAAAAAACCTTAAATTTAGTAGAAGGAAAGTGATGAAAAGATTTAAACGTAATAATTTAAAAAATTGAGATATTAATTCGCTTTTTTTTATGACAAGGAGGGGCTAAACGCCCAAACAGGGGAAACTAGAACCCACGCGGAAAACTAACAGAGGACCTATCTGCGAGAACAATCAAGTCCAAAAAGGAAGGACAAGCTTCAAATGTACGACACCGCTCTTCAATGGAGAGCCCATACTTAACCAATCTGTCAGCAACACGATTGGCCTCCCGGAAGATATGCACCCATTGAAGGTCGGGGGAGGAACTCCGGAACAAGTGAATCTGACTAACCAGGCCATAGCAAGGGTGTCTCTGCAAGCAACCATTAACCAACAGATTAAAAGCTAGTAAGGAATCCGATTCAATAAGGATTTGGCGTAACCCCCTAGCCCAAGCAAACCGGACCCCATAGAGGATATCCCACAACTCAGCATCAAGGACAGAACAATCCCCCGGATTAGAGGAGACAGCAAAACAGAACTCGCCCACATGGTCACGAATAATGGTACCACAAGCAGCACGCCTGTAACATCCCGGCTGCTTTTCAGATTGACGACTGTCCCCACACACCAATACAGGTCTTTTCAGCATGCTTTGTCCTCACTCACATGCTTCCCAGGAAACTTCCCAGGAGATCACTCATCCCGAAATCGCTCCAAGTCAAACACGCTTAACTGTTGAGTTCTTAAGTGATGGGCTACCGAAAAGAAGATGCATCTTGTTGGTATAGGTAGTACCAATCAATTCTATTAAGTTTTCCTCAACTGTACAGTCCCATACCTGCACAGTCTTGGAATTCCTCTCATTCGGGTATGATTTCGGTTCATTCATGTATCCATTCGCCTAGAAGTCTGCCAGGAGCTGCTCTTTGTCCGTGCCTCTCTGCACCGGCGATCACTCCCTGCCCTCGTCGGCCTCAGGGTGTCACATGCCCACCAGCTTCCACCTGGTTCGTCCTCGAACCATACTGTATTGGGAGAGGACCGGCTCTGATACCATTTGTAACATCCCGGCTGCTTTTCAGATTGACGATTGTCCCCACACACTAACACGGGTCTTTTCAGCATGCTTTGTCCTCACTCACGTGCTTCCCAAGAAACTTCCCAGGAGGTCACCCATCCCGAAATCACTCCAAGTCAAGCATGCTTAACTGTAGAGTTCTTAAGTGATGGGTACCGAAAAGAAGATGCATCTTGTTGGTATAGGTAGTACCAATCAATTCTATTAAGTTTTCCTCAACTATACAGTCCCATACCTGCACAGTCTTGGAATTCCTCTCATTCGGGTATGATTTCGGTTCATTCATGTATCCCTTCACCTAGAAGCCTGCCAGGAGCCGCTCTTTGTCCGTGCCTCTCTGCACCGGCAATCACTCCCCGCCCTTGTCGGCCTCAGGGTATCACAACGCCTACTTGTCTCGGAGCGGGCACCATCACAATTCACCTTGAATCACCCATGAGGAGGGGGTCCATTTGATATTTGAAGGAGGAGGTCCTCGACTTCTAGCCACGTGACACTTGCCCAACATTCTCTGCACTCGAATGACTCCCCATGGAGCACTTGCTCCTCATTAATCAATTCATTAGCCACGGCTCTTCGAAAAGTACCTTTTTGTAGTCTTCAACCGATGAAAAATGAACCCGGTAATAGTCTTGGGGCATGTCAATAATACTGATCTTGCCGTTCCTAGCCCAAGTCCGTTGCAGCTTGTTCTCCAGTGTCTTAAACCCTACCTTCTTCCCCAGCACATTAACTATAAGGGACAACTTTCATCGATCGCACTTGCTCTCGTACTCTTCCCTCGACACTGGTACAACTGGGCACGGGTTCTCCTCCCCCTGGTTGTGGCCCTGATCCTCCTCTGATTCTTTGTACCACCTATCTTCTGGCAATTCCATGCTTGCTAGATCTTCCAGCATAAAGTCCTCATAACCACCGACCCCATCCGCTCTAAGGAGGCGATTCTTATACGAGGGCGGCGTTGGCACTATGTCCAGCATGACAATCTCCTTCCCTGAGCTATCACCCTCATCTCCCTTTCGTTTTAACCTTCTTTGTGGACCGAACTCGCACATCATCCGCTTGAGAGTTCTCGGGGTTCAAAACCCTAGCAGGGCTCATCGTCACCGGATCCATCTACATTACTCTAGTAAATGTGATTTGCAAATTGCAATCAACTTATGTCATTAATTACATATTAATTTTAGCTATAGAGATTAAAATTACAATTAAGACCAGTTTATTTACATGTTCTTTACTGTAAGGTTGATGTTATATCTTATTTTTTTCTTTCCAATTTGTTATCTAAATCTTTTTGTTCCTCCCATTAACTTTATATGTCATTTTTTTCTATACTTATACTCCTTTTTTTTACTCAAAATTTCAGCAAACTGAATTGATATATAGAGCTTTTGTCAAGGGGTGCAAGCTCAATTGGTAGAGTTTAACATTTGTAACATTTAACACCCGAGTTTGAATTCCATTTGTAACATTCCTCTTTTCCTCAAAACTCAATAATCAAAACATTAAATTTTACCTAAAATAAAAAAGGTATCAAATTTTTTCTTCTTTGAAATTCTATAAAGTCTTAAGTTTCATCAAATGTTTATCATTTTTTATTTCTAAACCTTTTCAAAATAATCCCATATTTCCAATTCTTTTGAAGTCCTCAAATATTTAAGAAAAAAAATGAGGATTAATTTGAAGGTTTTAAGGAAAGAGAAATTGACTGGGTGCCACTTAGCATGGACCACCTACTAAGTGGTCCATGAAGGACCAGTGAGTCTAACATCCGTTGATATAGTAATAAAATAATGCAATGGTCAGGATTAAAGAAGGGTGACCTGGACTAGAGGTTGTATTTAAAATATAAACTTATTTGCTATCGTGCCATTAATAGATTTTGTAATTACAAAAATTGCCCAAGAAAGTAAAAAATTAAAAACAAACCAAAAGATTTGAAAAATTGTGTAAAATCCCCATTTGGCTGGTGACGTGGATTATTTAGTTGAATGTAACAAAGCTTAGTAATTAACAGAAGTCAAGAACATTAAAAAAAAATCCCCATGTTGTGTTGGCTATATTATTTAGAACAAAATGAGGTTAGTGCTTTTTGATTTTTTTTGGTTCAAAGGTGTGTATTTTTCAGTTTAAAAGAAAACATGTTACAAAGTTGTTATCATTTTTTTCCTGAAGTGTACAAAGTTACTTTCAGTACTTTTTTGAATTATTATTTGCGTATTTTAGGTTATAAGTTTTAATTAAAGTAGTTGTCCACTTTTCACTTTATTATGTTGTGAATTTACACAAACCTGGGTCGCTTCTGAATCAAGGTTGTTTCTACTATTCCTTCACTAGTTGTGGCATTTTCCGGCGCATTCATCATCACAAGACTAGCAGTTCTATACGAAACAAATTGTAAATCTCTGTTTAAAATTAAACAAACACATTTTCGAAAGCAAAACTTGGAATCCAGAACTAAAAACAACCTACAGGTTCTCCACTACTCAAGATTTGCGAATGGGTGCCAGAGGGGTCGGACTGCGTCTTTTACCTACCCAAAACTGTCCTTTCAAATGCGAATGGGTGTCATGGAGCTGGTGGAGGTCGGACTGCGTCTTCTCCCAACAACAGTACATATGAGCTTCAATATATAACGTTTTCCCCAACTAACAAACCGAAAATGAGTCTCATTGATGGGGGTAGATATGTGTCTTAAATTATTCATTTCACCTCCGTAAATGAAGCTCATCAATGGGGGTCGATAATGTTCTACAAATTTTAAAATTTAACAAATGCTAGGCATTTTTTCGTATTACAGCAATGATATTTTTCTAATTTCAAATATTTCTTGGGAAATTTCATAATTACACATAAAACGGACTCAACCTCTGTTACTGAGTCATTTCCGTACTGGTCCTTCATGGACCACCTAGCAGGCTAGGTGGTCCATGCTAAGTGGCACCAAATGGACTGATCGAGACTTTGAATGTAGCATTCACAAAATTCGGGACAGTTAATCAAAATTTTAGCAAAACATTATTGAATAGCCAAAATCCCACATTTACCATAATAGAGGGAATCAAGTGTATATATAATTAAATCTAAAATCAAAGTGATGATAAATTTGACTTTGAACATTTTAGTATGCATGTGCGTATGTATGTGAACCTAAGAAGAAAGGCTCTAGCTCTATAGAACACGGTTAAGAGAACCGAATTGAGAGAAACATATCTTCAACTCCTGAAATGATTATGGCATCCCTTATAACATTTGAATCATATTAGATTCCCTGTTCAATGGTTTCGGTTAAGTTTTTGGGAGGGGGCATTGGTTCATGCATCCTAGCTTCCAAGTACATATGAACTTTTGACCCAAAAAAAAGTACATATGAACTATATATGAAGTGAATATTAGGTAGCTGCGCTGCCAATTATATTGTTAATTCCTCGAATTTGTATTTTCTTTCATTTTAAATAAATGAATCTATATCGCTTCATGTTTTGAGAATTAGACATTCATAAATTCCTCCTTTTGTTGGTACTAATTAATTCCCACGCGCACTCATGATTTCATGAATACCGTTTGTTAAATTAATCTCCATAGATCTTAAACATTAAGCTTTAATTATATAATAATATGAGGTTCTTAATTGGGGGATGATGTTTCTTTAGATCACAACTTTACCCAATCTTAAAATGAACGCAATCCATGACTTGGAATTATGGTTGATCAAATGGGTCACCTTAATATATTAGAGTCAATATTTTTTGTATTTTCATTTTATAAAAGTGCGTATCCACATATTTACAATTGTAGTTTGTTATTGATTAAAAAATAAGTAATTTTTATGTAAAATAATTTAGTGATTATTTTTTAGAGATTTTTATGTAAAGTAGAATCTAATTTGTGTTTGTTTATAATTCTAAAAATTACTTTTTTAATTTTCTCTCTCCTCTATCTCTTTATTAAAATCAGATTAATTCTGAAAAGCAACTCTAGATATATAGCTTTTTATTTTAATCAAAATTTCTAATTATTTTTAGATTTTGATTATTTTTAAAAGCTAAAACAAACAGATAAAAAATCATTAAAAATAGTTATTTTTTTAACAAAAATACTTTTTTTTAAAAATAATTAATAACAAACGGGATCTCATGTTACTTTGACAATCACATATCTAATCTCTTAGATATGTAGCCATTGCATCCAGCTACTTTGTAGGATGAGTCTGTAATTGGTTGCTTCTTAGCTGTTCTTTTCTTTCTAGTTTGTATTATATTATGATTATGATTATGATTATGATATGATACATGTCGATAATTTATTGATAAATATACCCTTTTTATATAAGAGAACACTTTTACATTGTGGGTGGATTCTCTGCACAGACAAAATCTTTGATTTTTGTATGCCTCTTGTTTCCCTAAAGGAACAGCTGGGTGCACCTCACGGGTATAGCACAATTTACTTGACTGATTCATCGCATGATAAACTCTGATTTCTTTTAATCCATCGAAAAATAGGTAGACTTTTTTTTTTTAATAAGGGCATTGCTATGGTATCCATTGAGATGAGATCCAGAGGGTTTGGGCATTGTTCACGCCAAAATATGGAGATCTTAAGTCCAATTCAATAAACATTCGAATAATACAAGTTTTCTGCTCTATCATTCGTAACATTATGGCCTCTATGGCAACTTTGGGCGTTGTAGCTACTCTACGGCGCCCTACTTCCAATTGTGCCAAACGTGGGCAACCGCTTCCTTGGTGGTCACGCACATGGCCTCTTCGGTCGTGCCATGAAGAGTTCTGTCCCTTTGGGTCAAAGGAGCAATAAGGCCCAAATGGACGGCTTTCCAAACTGGGCCACAAGGGATAGGGGTTTAATGGGTCTGTAGGGCCATATCGAACAAATACCTTTTAATGTGAACCAAAAGGTTAAAAATAATTAAAATAAAAAAATCATTGAGGGTTTATTAGGACACATAAACAATTGGATATATATTAAAGTCTTCCATCTCATATTCTCAATGGATATAGAAGAAATTATCTTCTTTTTTTTTATAAAAAATAATTTAGATTAGGAGAGGCGCGCTCACATGTAAAACTAGAGAGAACCACCAATATCAACGAGAATTTATAGTAAAATTTACGTATAGGGGAATTCAAGACTTTAACCTAAGTCACAGCTAGAGTAAGTGACTGAACACCTGTGCCAACCTTGTTGAGCAGAAGAAATTGTCTTTCTATGAAAGAGGGGGAAATATTGTTAATTAAGACGGTTTGACCATTAAATAACGGAAGACGTGGTTCTTCCAAAACTCTCTTATATACACACACAAAATTGATGATAATAATAAATAGAAAACCCCATAAAAGACAATCTAAACAAGCAAACATGCATGTTTCATGACGTGCGCGCAGCTAGAGTATATCATTGGGTGATGACTGATTCTTCTCTGAATCAATCAAGTTCATGGGTGGCGGTATATAGAGATACATATTTGCCGTATGGTACATGTTAAATGCATTGCATATTGGCAAATGTTGGTTGGTGATTGGATCATTGGGTTTGGTTCCATGTATTTTCTCCTATCTTCTCAAATCTTGAATGCATTTCTATTTTTCTATAACAAAGTGGTCCTTTGGGTGTGTACACACAATTGTTGTGCCTTCCGCGAAGGATCCCCGAATGATCGAACGTGTCATGTGCGTAGGATATATCTCAATAATATGCCTCCAACCGACTTTTTGTGGTCCCTTCCAAGTCAATCTCAAGTCAAGCCACAACAAATGTCTTATTGTAGTATATAATCACCATCTTAATTTGTACACTCTCGATCGGCTTTTGCATTATTTTTTATGTTGCAGTAATAATTAATCACATACAAAATCAAAATAAATTAATCCAATCATTATCTTATCTAATAGAAAAGTCTAAACCTTAAGAGGGGGGGTTCCTATAGCATTAATTATGTTAATAACATGAGATTTGACCACGAATAATATCATAGTAAATTTTAGTTACCAACCACACGGTTGGTTCAAGTGGCAAGAAATTACTTGGTTCATCTTAAGTAAAGTGTTAAATAGTACAATTAAGTACTTAGAACAATTTAATTAAGTACTTATTGAATAAGTATTTATCATATAAATGCTTATAAGTAAGTTGTTTATATAATCAAACAGGAAATGTGATTAAATTATTTTTATATCAAATATAAGTTATTTTTACAAGCGATGATGGAAAACTTATTCAGATTAGTTTAAAATAGTTTATACACATGTCATAAGCTATTTTCATAAGCTATCATAAACACCTATACAAATACTCATGTCCTAAGATAAATCCAAATAATCTGTAAATAAGTTCTTCCAAATGCACTCTTAATTAATAAGGTTCGATCCGCATAAAGCACATTCTTAGGGAAAGGCGAGGAGCACTTAAGTGTGGCTAAGCCTGAAACTGATGATTAATCCCATCGTAGGCCCCAAAGATCAAAGCTGTGAGGATACATTGGGGTGCACGAGGGCTAAAGGCCTTAATTACGATAGTTTACAAAAAAAAAAATTATTTTAGAGCGCTTATTAAAATAAGTTCTAAATAAGATTTTCCAAACACCCCCTAAAATATAAAACTGAACTCACTCTAGTCTATTCCGTTCTAACCTATCTATCAAATGCTGCTTTAGACACCATTAAAAAAAACTCTAAAACTCAATCAACAAACTATTGAGTAAGCTAGCGTTTCTTAATTAAATATTTGGATCCAAAAATTGATAGTTACCCTCATGGTTCATGAGGTGGTTCATTTTATTCAGTGGGCACATAAGACAAATGAGTGCGGCGGATATGATTCGGTGGTCGGCAGGGGACGTAGTCAGTGCCCCTAATGGCCAGGAAATTAACTTAGTCAACTTCCACCAACGGTGCTCCTAATTATAAATTAATGTAACGTTCACATTAGTTTTTTCACAAGAGGTACTCTTTATAAGGTACTCCCTCCGATTTAAATTTTTGGTGGTTTTAGTTTTTTATTTTTGTCCCAAAACTTTAGTTATTTTAGGATTTCAAGGGATAATTTATCATATTTTTCAACTATATCCTTAATATAATTAATAAGTTTTGAGTGGAGAAGTAATTAGAATAGTTGAGAATAATGAATAATAAATAGGGTCATTTTAGTCTAAAATTTGTTCAATTAATTATTTCTTAATCTATGTGTCAAAACCTTAAACAATCAAAGATTTGGACCGGAGGGAGTATAAACATTAAAATAGTACTTTAAAGCTCATGGAACTTATGCACATCATCTCTCTCACACCCCAAACCAATTAAACAAGAACTCAATTCCAATTATTCTTGTTCCACCGTCCCAGCTTTCCCCCGAGTCAATGTCAACGAATGGAGGTCATAATAAGAAATTGGTGAACCATTTGCAATACTAAACTTATAAAAAAACTAGTGAACACTAACATAAATATAACAAATATAGAACGAATTTTCAAGTGTAAGAATTGTTTATTTTATTAAATAGAAAATAAAAAGTCGAGTTCTTTCTTTATATGAAGTCTTAAGTATATATCACACTTTGGTTTCGTACGCATGAGGTGAGCACGAAGGTGGAACTTGGATGCGATTAGGTATCAAATTAAGCCTCAAAACTACTTAAAGAAGGGCTAAAAATTCATCCTTGCAAGAATGCAATCACAGCCTAAGACATATTTGATTTTCAGATGTAAACATACATTTGAGTCTAAAAGTACATTTGTCTAAAAAAAATTCTATAATTACTTCGGGTTTAAACGTACTCTATTGTTTTAGACAGAAGCCTAATATGTTTGTTTTAGATTTAAATCAATGCAATTTGACATCCAAGGCAATTTTGTAAGGAGAAATTTTTCTCCTTTCTGTAAAATGAAAATCCCATTATGAGGCTCTGAAATGCCAAACCAAAGGGATTCTTATGGCCGGACTGATAAATTTTGAATAGATTCACGGAATATGGCTCCAAAAACGGGAAACTGTAATAGATCACAAATTTGATAACTTCACTATTAAAAATAAATGAATTACCAAAATAATAAATAATAAATAATAAATAATCGATAAAGTAATTAAATGCTTATTACATCAACATCCTATGAAAAAAATAACTTACTAAATGCTGTTTTGTTAACCTCTATATCCCCCATCTACGGGTACAAAAAATTTCCAATGAATGTCGTCAGATATAAATATATACAGAAAAGAATTAGCTACTCTCTATCATCAGGTAATCTTCTGCTAATGAAACTTCAAACATAGTGCTCCAATTTGATTAGCATAACACTTGTATCATCCAAAGAGCCTCGAGAAACAGACAACTCTACAAGCTTTTTACAAGCCATCAATACTTGTTGTTTGTTGTTCCCTACACATAAAGGACGAGCAATATCTACTGCTTCCTGATTACTAACCTGAAAATTAAGAATGAGAAAGAGAACCTTGATCAGTTTAACCAAGTCAATACTTGAAACTACAACAATGTTAAGCAATACATTCCAAAAAGAAACTATTAACAACATTGCAATCAATTTGCTTAAGGTCCTAATACCTTATCCCATAATCCATCTGAAGCTAATATTAACAAGTCATGTTCAGGTTCAATTCTGATAACTTTGGTCTCAGGCTCTGCTGTCACCCATTGTTTAAGGTGTCGGTCTCCGATTCCCCGGGATACAGCAAGAGATCCCTGGATCCTCCAAACACCACGGCATAAATCAACGTAGCCACCCTGCAAGATAAAATTTCCAACACTTAAGAACCAAAACAAAGACAAACTCAAACATGTGGTTTCAAAAGACCACAGATAAAAGAGAAATCACTACACCACCATGGGTCAGAATCTTTACCAGGGTCTCAATTCTGTCCCTTTCGTCTTCCCTTGAAGGTCGGTGATCGGATGTTAGGGCCTCTGCGACCCCTCCTCTGCTAATTACAGCACGGCAATCACCAGCATTGGACACAACTAAGTTACCGTTCCTGATCAATGCTGTTACACAGCAAGAGCCACCATGGAGGTCTTCCTTCAAGAAGTCAGAATCAGTGTTTAGGTAACCACGCTTCACAGCCTCCTCAACATCATCTTCATCACTCATGATCACCTCATCCAAGACATTCTTCTCTAAGTTATTTGCAGCAAATTCTGCAGCTTTTGCACCTCCATGCCCATCAAATATGCCAAAAAAAGCCTGCCATAATCACAAAACAAAATTTGCACATTGTTAGATTTCATTCAACTCAGCATCCATTTAGTAAGCAAGGGCGATATTCAGCAAACTTCAATTAACATTACATTCATAATGTTACCTAAGTCCTCTTCTTCAACTATCTATACATGTCACATCACATGTAAGGTAACTATTTAAATTTAAAATCTAAAACATGCAACCAAATATTACTCCACCTATTCATCACTGAGACCCAACTTAAATTCAAAATAACTGCTCAAGCATAGAATTAAAAGCTTAATTGATCTCCTTCCCCACTAAAAATTGAAAATTTTCCTAGCAGCTTTGCTCTGGCCAAAATTTGCATCTACCAACTGCATAAATTAATCTGAATTTCCCATACGGAGATACAAATTCATAAAAACTGGACAAAACCATCCAGAACCCCCAAAAAAACTACAAGTTCTTCAAATTCTCCAAACAATTTAAATCCAATCAGATCAGACCAGAACAAATTCAGAAAGCAAGTTTCAAACTTTCCACAACCCCAGTTCCCAGAAACACCATAATCAGAACCAGCCAATCAATATTCAATTTTTCAAAATAAAAAATTAAAAAAATTAATATTTTTTTCTTACCAGTTTGTGTTCTCCGCGTAGATTATCCCCAGCGGTGTAACGATCCTCCATGTACTCCCTCCTTCCTCTCTTGCAGTAAACAGAGAACCCCTCACCCTGATCCTCCACGACATCACGCGCCACCGCGGACGGCGTCGCAGGAACCCCAAAGGCGAGAGAGGAAACGGGTATGTCAAGCCTCGTGGGTCTCTTCCTCTTCAAAACGGCGCCGTTTGGTGATGTATTGGAGGAAGATGAAGAGGTGGAGAAAACGGTAGGGGGTTTGGGGAGGCGAAGGCGAAAAGGAGAGGAAGGTGAAGAACACGAAGAAGGGGAAGAGGTAGAAGAAGACGACGTCGTAGCGGAGTTGTTGTTGTTACTGGGTTTGAGGTGTGAGAGAGAGAGAGATAGGGTTTCAGGTGAAGAAGAGATTAGGGAGGAGCTCTTCGTGCAGAAGAGGGAAGACGACGGAGAGAACACCGGGGAATTGGAAACAGCGACGGAGCAAGACATGTCTATGTGCTTTTGTTGCCGTTGTTGTTGTTCTTCTTCTTTTTTTTTTTCTTCAGTCAAAAATTCAAACGTTGGAATTGGTCTTGTCTTGTGTGTTTTTTTGCTTTCTTCCTTGTTGTACTACCGTTGTGTTATATGAGAGAGAGAAGAAGGGAAAGGGAGGAAGGGTGCTATTTAAAGGAAGGAAGGAGAATGTGGTGTCATTTGGGTCGTATTTGAGTCAGTGTGGGACCCCCTTTAGTTTTTTGCGTGTTGTTTGCGAGGCATAAAATCTCATTAAGCATATCACAAGACACAGCTATCACAGTCAAATTTTCTTTTTCTTTTTTTTTTTTAAAAAAAGTTCTTTTGACCATGTTTGTTTGCTTCGTCACTCTTTCTGCAAACTCCAATTTGCCCTTCTTGTTGCTGACTTTACTCTCTTTTTTTCTATGTAAAAACAGGTCTAAAGGCTTTTGTGTGTTGTAAATTACTGTTTTCTTTGTATCCACTATTAGTTAAATGTCATATTTTGTCACGTAAATATTTATATAGATATTTTATAAAATAGTATTATAATATGATATAATTAGATGTTTATGTGAAATATTTTTACATTGTTAGTGTATAATAATTTCATTGTACTTTTGTTTATAGTAATTATAGTAATTCAAAACTAAGAAGAATTATCGCACAACATAAGCATTAATAAAGCAAGATTTTGTCAAAAAGTTTGAGAAAAATAGAGTACATGAATTATAATTCATTAATATTCAGTTTGAATTTTGACGCGTGATTTACTAATATGTAAAGAATCTTGTAGGAAGATTTGCTTGAATTATGACGAGAATTGGTAAGTTTTTTAAATGACATTTGGAATTCTATTGAATGTTGACTATAACTAACTAACGTGTGGTGATTAAAAAAATTAAATAAAAGAGAGGGTAAGAATGTAATTTGAGGTGTGAATAAGTGTGATGGTGTATGGGAGAGTATAAGGCTGGAGAGAGTTGTAAAAATAGAAAAAAGTTTGTGGGGGTGTGACTAAGGTCTTAGGATGTGTGTGAATGAATATGAAAATAAAACAAAAAAAGCAGTGTATTATTGGCGTTGAAGGAGCGTTCTTCTTCTGATTTTTTGTGCTTTGACTTAACCACTGCGAGTACCCTACCCTACCCTACCCTACCACCCTAGTCATTCCTCCTTGCAGATTAAGATTTTCCTTCTTTGTATCATTGTTTGGTTTGGGCCAGCTGTGGGGCCCAGCTGGTGATTGAGAGAGAGAGAGAGAGAGTGGCAAGTTCCGAGAAGTTACCGTTGGGAAGGAAGGAAGAGAGTGACGGCAGACATCATGACCGTTGCCATCTCTCTATCTCATCTCAATTCTCAACTCCTTGTTCCCAACGTTAAACAGATTCATAATTCCATAGGAGTACAATCATCCAATTGTGATTATTTTTTATTTTTTATATCTCTTTTCTCTTTCTAATTCTCACAATTTTTTCTACTGCATTAGTTATCACATATGCCACCCAAAAAAATTGAAGAAAAGTGGAATTATCATTATTTTTAGAATTTAATTAGTATGTACCGAAAATGTAAGACGTTCAATTATATCTCACTTTGTATATTTTTGTACAAATATTTTAAGAATTATTATTATGAGGTGATACTATGATACGATATAATTATACGTCTGTATAAAAAAAATATACTGTCAGTGCATAGTAATTAAAGTCTTAATGATATTAGAAATGAGAAAATTTTAAAAAGAATTTAATTAATATGCACGGATAGTGTAAAAAAATTTACACATACGTCTAATCATATTTCACGATATCAATTTTTTTTGTAGATTTTTAGGAGTTATTGTTATGAAGTAACACGATAATAGGGCATGATTAGATGTCTGTATAAAATATTTTTACACTGCATAGTAATTAAACTCATTTTAAAAATTCAAAATATTATCATTAAAAATTGATATTATCATTAAAAATTGAATTAATTTGAGCATCATTTGCATCATGAAACTAAATGTCACATCGTCCTCAATACACATGTCTTGAAATGGTTGCTCTAGATTAATTGTAATCGTAATAAATAACATATCAAATATTTTTATCAAAAAAAAAATAACATATCAAATATTTGTCTTATTTCTTTTAGAAATAATGAATAAAAAAAGAAATAATAAAATTGAGAAAATTTAATTTTGACTTTATAGATACCATTGATACAATAAAAAATTCAAAAATCACAGTTTTCCTAGAAAATAAGTATGGTTAGTTGATTTATTTTATTTTTTGTCACCTAATTTTAAAATTCAAATCAAACAAAATAGTCATTTCTAATATTTTTTATAATAAAAATAAATTTTCTAATTTGTAAATAAAACATAAACAACACACGTTCTCTAAATTAAAAAGAGGGAAAAAAGAGTAAACCATCAATTTAGTATTTGAAATTGTAAAGCGCTAGTAAGTTAGTCTCTGACATTAAAAAATAAGCAAAAACGTCTCTGAAATTGAGAACCGTCCGTCAAATTAGTCCATTCGTCAGTCCAGTCACCAAATGGTGTCAAAAATGCTGACTTGTTAAGTACCTAGAATAGGGATGTGCAAAGTTCAGGTTCGAACCACACCGAACTGATAAACCGCACTGAACTGCCACAAAATGAACCAAACTATCAAATCGGTTTAGTAAGAGAACTGCTTTTTGTATAAAAGTGCAGTTCGGCCGAACTAACTTTATCACAAACCAGTGAACTGAGAGAAACTTGAACTGTTATTGCACTCTCGACTGAGGCTTAGGTGCGGCAAGGCATCACCAATTACAACCACCTCGTGCGCTCAAGCCCAATAATTCATTTTCATTATCGTGGCTTTCCTTATTCCCTCTCTCACCTCTTCTATCTTTGTTTTACACTTTCGCTTCCCAAATTTAATTTTTCAATTTAATTAATGCATGGTAATGTTTTGGTATTGTCAAACCGTATTAGTATTAGAATTGAACTGTACGTTTCTGTTTATTGTTGCTTTCGCACCAACCCTTTCAATCCCTCCCTCTCCAATGTAACCACTTTCCTTCCTATTTTCACTTCAATTTCATCTATCAATAAATTATTATTATTATTATTATTATTATTTCTG
This sequence comes from Glycyrrhiza uralensis, assembly GCA_030159175.1. Taxonomy (NCBI): domain Eukaryota; kingdom Viridiplantae; phylum Streptophyta; class Magnoliopsida; order Fabales; family Fabaceae; genus Glycyrrhiza; species Glycyrrhiza uralensis. The sequence continues at coordinate 8,532,036 of BRZY01000006.1, forward strand.
CCGTTATTAATTGCCAATTTTTATATAACTTTATTTTGCCTCCTTATCGCTTCTGCATCTCCAATTCAATTTATTTATTGAACTATTGCTCTTTAACAATTATTAAAAAGCACGTATTATCAGCTTTTTTATTTTTTAGGCCTCTGTATTATGTTATTAGTTTGATTTTTGACTTCTCACGTTCTTAGTTTTTTTATTGCATCTCTTTTCCAAATTACGAGGGACCTTTCATTCCCAAAGTCAAAGCAAAGCCAAATCGGAAAAATAGTACCGTAAAACTAGTTTGAAATTCCAATTCAGAAGCCAAATCGAAAACTAGTTCAAAAAACAGTTCGGTTCGGAGATTTTAAAACTAGTGCACCGAACCTAAGAACCAGTTCGGTTCAGTTCAGAGTGTACCAAGAACAGTTCGGTTCAGTTCGACCGAACCAGAAACTAATTCAGTTCAGTTCGGTTTAGTTTTCTCTACTGAACTGCACCATGAACACCCCTGTAGATGGCACCCACGTGACGGCCTAATCATCAGGGACCAAAATGACATTTAATATTAACCACTCAATCTCTTTTTAAAAATTGCAGAATAATCCCTCTTTCTCTCTCCCCCACTCTCTTCTCTTTTCCACCTCCACCCTCCCCCTCGCTAAATCCCACACCGCCACTTCCTCTGCAACTGCTAAACAGTGACCACAACACCTTGTAACTGGATCGGCATTACCTTCGACACACGAAACAGTTTCAATTGACCTCTCCGAGACTGGTATCTACTGCGATTTCCCCTTTGGGTTTTGTCGTATTCAGACCCTCAAAACACTCTCTCTTGTGTTATTGATTTACCCATGCCACCAGGTGAGGTGGTGGGGGTTCACCGTGTTATTCACACTTCCCCCAATCCCGTCCCCTGTTACTACAACTCTATTCATTTCATTTTTTTTGTTTCCCGTTTCAAACTTCAACACATGCAAGCGTTCCGAGTCAGACTTCACAAATCACAAGTCTTTACTCTTTACTGTTTTTGTCACCCTTTTCTAACCCCACGCCCCAACACCCCCTCTTTACAAAACCCAACCCCATTACTTTCCTCCACCCGATGGAACCCCCCCACGCAACCACAATTCATATTCAAGTCTTCCCCCTTTCATATTCCAAAACCCCAAAACCAATAACCAATTTTTTGTTTTTGAAGGTGATATAATTTTTTTGAAGCGCAAGCAGTCAAGTTGTGTACGGCCATACCTCCTCCAGTTTAGCAGTTGCAGCGGAAGTGGGGGTGTGGGATTTAGGGAGGTGGAGGTGGAAAGGAGAAGAGAGTGGGGGAGAGAGAAAGAGGGATTATTCTGCAATTTTTAAAAAGAGATTGAGAGGTTAGTGTTAAATGTCATTTTGGTCCCTGATGATTAGGTTGCCATGTGTGAGTCACGTGGGTGCCATCTAGGCACTTAACATGTCAAGTCAGCATTTTTGACACCGTTTGCTGACTGGACTGACGGAGGGACTAACTTGACGGACGGTTCTCAATTTCAGAGACATTTTTGCCTATTTCTTAATGTCAGGGACTAACTTGCCAGCGCCTTACAATTTCAGGGACCAAATTGATGGGAAAAAGATAAAGACACTTACCAAGATGACAACTACTAATGTTTCAAATCCCGTAAGTTCTTAGAAAGAAAACCTTTAAGTCATTCATGAATTTTTTTAAAAAAAAATAGATAAAAAAATGCTAGTTTTATATGTTCCATTAGATCGACCGGCAGTTTCAACTTTCTTTTCTCCTCTTTAACACAGATAAATCACTGCTTATACATGAAAAATATATATTAAAAAGATGTGCATATTTTGATGTAAAATCTCAAAGGTAAAGATGAATAGAATTTTTTTTTTCAACTGAATAGGAGTTCAAAGGGCCAAGCCCAAACAACAAACATGCCCAAATGGCCAACAAAGTCTACGTCAGTTTGGTACCCTAGCTCAATATAGGGTTGTTTCTCTTTGTCGTCGTCTCCGGCTCTCCATTTGTCTGCTTGGGTTGTGATGTCCACCGCGATGTTCTTTATGCTCAGTGCCCTCTCATCCACCCGTGTCCCCACTGTTTTTCTCTCTGTGTTGTTTTCCTCCATCCCGGCTTCCCCATCTTCTCCTTTCGCCGCCGTCTGCTCTGTTGTTATCGTCATTCTGTTGTTGGGTTTGTTTTATCCCATGGGCCACAGTCAGTTGGTAATCTCTGGGTCACTGTTAAACCAGAATCTAGCTCACCTCTTCCGGTGCCCACACCATCTCCATCTTCTCCGACAAGATCAGTTTTAGGGTCCTTGGCTTCTGAGCCATCACCTTCGTGCTTCATCGCCTTTGTCAAGGTTTGGAGATTCAGTTGCTGCTTTTCTGGGTTTTCCTGTGTGGTTCCTGGCCTGTTTCCTAATGGGCCAGGTCTGCTTTGTTTGAGGAGTTTGAGATTTGAACTATGACATCTGGGCAAATTCGACGAGTCAGAAGGTTTGGGTGTCCCAAATGGGTCAAACTCAACCCAACTCAGAGTTACTTTTTGATGTCATAGGTGTGCTAGGTTTTGTTTTAATGTGTCCCCTTTGTTTTCATCATTGTTTCCAGTTTGGTGTGTGTTAGGTTGTGCCAGGAGTTTCTATCTGTGCTCCGGTGGTGGTTTTCTTTTGGTTTTGTTTGTGTTTTCTCTGTTTTGGCTTTAAGTTCTTTGTTGATTAGTTGTAGTTGCTTTATCTTGTTGTGGTTGTTGTAGTGTGTTGTTTCATCGATGGTTGGTTTATGTCTTAGTCAGAGCATAGCTAGGCTTTTCGGTTTATTTGTGCTATTGTTTTTCTGGCTTTGGGCTGGTTGTAGCCTAGCCTGTTGGCCTGTGTGTTTCCTGGGGCTTGGCCCTTATGTAATATACTTGAATCTTTGGACCAAAAAAATAAAAGACCTAAATAAAACAGACTTTTTTATCTACACATACATACTTTTTATCTACACATACCTGATGCGGAACTAATAGTTCTGCAGATATTTTTTTTTAAAACATACATGATACAGAGTACAAAGTGCAAAACTATTAATTCCGCATTATGTATGTTTTCAAAAAAAATATCTGCAAAACTATTTGTTCCGCATCATCTATATGTGGATATCAAAGTACAATTATATCTCGTCTTCTTTTTTCCAACACGGGCCTTCAAAGGTGAGGATGAGAAGAACATGCTCTTATCAATGTGAGACTACAAATAAGATTTCAAAATTTTCATTTTTTCTTTTATTTTTAAATTAATTTTTTATGGACTTTATTTTTTCATTTTTTTAAATAAAAAAGATTGTCAAAATTGAGTGTTAATAGCATCCATTTTACTTGTTCTTTCAATGAGAAAGGAGTAAATAAAATATATAAAAGCAATCAATTTTGACTAAGTGACAATTTTAACTAATGACATGTTAACATAAGTCTCAAACTCTTAAGAAGATCAATAGTAACTTAAGGCCATAAAACAGATGGCAAATCAAGGGCTAAGAGAAACAATTGAAAATTCAAGACAATATAATGAAAAATCTAGGTAATTGAAAGTCCAATGAAAAAAATGTCAAATGAAGGGCAGACATAAAAAATGCCATATGCAGCTCAAAACCTAAAAAAGAGAAAACTCCATTATAAAAAAAAATGGCAACTCCATACAAAAAAAGGGGAAAGCTAGGCATCCCAAGGCATGAAAAAATCAACAACTCAAGATTTAGCTAAAAAAAAACTAACAACTCAAGACCAAATAAATAAAAAGTTAGACGACTCAAGCACTAGTGAAAAAAGAATGGCAACTCAAGGCTAAAAAGTTAAATAACTCAAGACATAAGTGAAAAAAATAGCAACTCAAGGCTTAGGTAAAAATAAAATTGGCAACTGAAGATAAAATAAAGGAAAAGTTAAGAACTCATGTCCTAGTGAAAGACTCAAGGCCAAAAAACTATGCAACTCAAGGCTTAGATAAAAAAAAACTAACAACTCAAGGCCAAACAATGAAAAACTAGGCATCTTACGATCTAGTAAAAAAAATTTACTAGATCTTAAATCATGTTAAATTAAAGGGTAAAAACTACCAACATAGTAATTAGTATGATATAAGTGATAGATATCCGATTACTTTACGCACAGTGTCAAAAAGGGTAAAAACTTTAATAAAAAAAAGGTTAAAGAGTAAAAAAAGATAATAATAATCTTCATCGTTACAAAAGAAAAGGGTAAAAATTACATAATTGATGTCTTTCATTTATAGATTATAGGCATATTGATATTATTGATTTGAAAAGACTCTATTTTTCACCCTTTTTCTTTTACGGTAGCTTACAAATGAATTTGAGAAGTTATATATAAACCCGATGTAGTATATTTTGAGGTCCTAGAAGAATTTTTTTTTTGTTCTTCATCTACATTTTTCTATAATTCATTAATTGTAAAACTATATGATTTTTCTAGTTAAATAGATCAAATATCTAACCAAATTCCAACTCAATTAGTCAGGTGGACCAATTTTGACTACCATGCTAAAAAGTATTAAATTAGGGAATATTTGTTGGGAATAAACAAATTTATGATACTTTTTTTTATTTTTTTTGCCCGTCAAATTCCTCCATCCAAACACATCATGGAAAAATATTGTTTTATGCAAAATTAAATGTTTATTAAAAAAGAATAAAAAATATTTAAATTAATTAATTTAAAAATAACAAAACAAATGTTAATAATAATTTATTAATTTTTAAACCAACCAATATATAACCCTAAGTTTCCTATCTAATTAAATATATAATTTTTTTTACAACAAAGGTATTCATTCATTCAAAATGGTGAAATACATCATAAACAACACATATTCAACAACGCTAAAAACCAAAAGGATAAATCTGTGAACAAACTCACAGTACCCAGGTTAATAGCAAAACATAGCAAATTGCCTACAAAAGCAAAGCACGACAACATGCCTACAAAATTAACAAAATTATAAGGGCTAGAATACCAATGTCTTCTGATCTGTAATGTTGACGCCTAAATTATAAGTGAATCTGTATTGGATCGAAGCAGAACAACCAAACTGAACCAAACGAACACCGCACCAAAATGGGAAAGCAAAGCATCGCACGAAGACGCGAAACCAAACCAACACCGTCGCACGCAGACGACGAAAACACAAAAGAAACACTAGATCTATGTAGAAGAACCACTTATTTATATAAAAGCAGATAAAAAACAGGTGGACAGGAGTGATTTTAGACCAAAAAATGACCCAAAACTACTCCTCCAAAAGAAGAAAAAAAAAAAAAAGAAAGAACGATCAGAGAGAAGTGACGGCTAGGGTTTTAAAATTGTATCTATTGAAAATTGAATATTAAATATAATCTAATATCTAATATCTAATACATCGTCGCTTCCTTGGAGGTAAACGTGGAGAAAATATCCGAGAAGCAGGGTAATACAGGATATTATCATTAGGCTCGTCAATTAATTAATTCAAACTCAAAAAAGTTTGGTTTGGTTTGGTTTGTTCCAGACTGAGACGACGACGAGATTTTGCGTGTCGTTTGGTTCGAATTTGAAGTGATTTGGTGGAAGATGATGATGGGCATGTTGGCTTCCTTCCCTGGCTATAGCACAAGCTGCACAACCCCAAACCCTTCTTCTCTTCCTAAGCTCAGGCCATCATTATCTATGCGACAAGACTACCCCCTTGCAAGCAAAATCATTGTTAAAAGTAAATTCCCCTTTTTCTCTCCCACCCTCTTCTCTTAACCTCTCAAATTCTATTCTTTTTTTTTGCATATATACACGTTTTGATGCATGCCCATCTCCTCTCCAATTTGTGCTTGTGTTGTTTTGAGACTCGTGGCCATATAACACGGTTGAAAAGCCGGCACCTTTTATGCTAAACCTTTCTGAAAACTTTCCACTCAAGATGGTGTGTTGCAATTTGGTCATTTGGGGTGATTAATTTATTTGTGTTGGACTTGTTGCATTGTGAAATGTTTTCTCTTTTGTTGCTCTTGTTTTACTTATGAGTATTACTAGCCAGTTTAGATTTCAACAGCAATCTAGCATAGCATGCTCTCAAGGTAGTTTTATGCTGCAGAAGAAAAGTATAGGAGGGTGAATGTTAGTACCTTTTGGTGGGGGTATTTTGAGGTTAAGGGTATCTGAAAGATTGAGTGCTTGAAATATTGGATTGATTTAGGGTGCATTTGGGGTACAGCAGAAAGGGTTTTGTTTTGAAATCAGACATGCAAATATTCAATATATTGTATTTTTCATGAGATTGATATATGGATTTTAGACCGGCCCTGATAGAATTGTGAATTGTTATTATTTGCTGATCGTGGATATTAAATTCTTTGACGATTGCTTATAGTTGTCTCTGATTGTTATACAATGTACATAGTGTTGCATGTAATTCCTAGGCAATGCATTATATTGGGAACTGAATTTGTGAGTATCAAATGCAACCATCTGTATCTTGCCTACCAAAGCTAACTTTATAAATGAAGTCATCATTCATTTTCCATGTGGTTGAAGTTTGAATGTAACGTGACCATGTGATGCCTATAAACATGATTTAAATCGTGTCATGTGAGTATCAGCTTTGGCTTGAGTTTGCTTTGCTATGTTCATTGTTTTTCTTGCTTACAAAAGTTTTACAAAAACATTATTCCTTGTTATTTGCCCCATTAACTTGATCTCATGTAAGTATGGTAATGGAAAAGAACAATTACACAATGATTACGGGATGATATGACAGGAGCCATAGGAAAGGAGTGGTATAATGTTTATAGCACTAGATATCTCTATATGGTCCATTACTTTTATAGCATTGGTTATCTTCATAAGATGTTGATGGGCTTTTGATGCATGTATATAAGAGAAGGGGGAAAAAATGGAAAGTGCGCTTGAGAAGGTTGTGCCAAACGAGTTCATTTGTATGTATGAGAGGAGGGGTAGGAATGCTGTTATGAATAAGAAGGAAATAGTGGAGGGAAAGTGTAACAGAAGTTATAGAATGTACAAGTGGCAGCAGGGAATTGGGGAGGAAAATTATTCAATGATGGGAAAGAGTGAGAAAAACGTGAATAAGGACGGGGGAAAAGAGTGGAGAGGATAACAAAATTGTAGCAATTATTTTACAGGCTTAGGCCAGGATAGGAAGAGTCCATTTTCAGCTCTGATTGTATTCTATTTCTGCATTTCTACATTTTCATCTACTTAGAATTGTTTCTATGAGTAGTAGTTCCTCTTCCCTTGTAAAGGAGGTTTCCTTCTTGAATACCATTTTACAGTAATATCAGTTCCTATCAGATGTACTTTCTTGTTATGAAGTTGTGCACTGTGCTCTCTCTACTGGCTTGTGTTGCAGCTTGCACACAACTGGAAATTTTTAATTCAGATATTTTTATCTGAACCTCTTTGGGATAGATGTGTTTCTTTAGCCTCTATGTAGGTTGATATACAATATCAGCAGTTTCAATATACAATATCATTTACTGATATAATAAGATCAGGTTCAGAATTTGACTTTAGTTTCAATATAGTGATATACATAATTTTGATGTCTGCATGCATGGAGCACATTATCTCTTCCTTTAATTTACCTTGTTTGTATAAAGTTCTACTTGCTCTTATTTGGAGACAGATTTACCATATTCTACTGGCGAGACTACTTTGCAGAAGGAATTTTCAAATTTTGGCAAGATAGCTGAAGGTAAGTGTGTGAATTTTCTCATTTTTCATAATATTGTCATGTGGGGCTTTAGTAGTTCACAAAATGGCTTTAAGTAATTTGACTGACCTCCTGAGCCATATATTTTCGTGTGCGCTGCAGTTAAATTGGTTAAAGATGTGTACACAAAAAGACCGAAGGGATTTGCTTTTATTCAATATACATGTCAAGATGATGCCATGCTTGCACTAGAAATCATGGATCAAAAGGTTTAAATTTTTTATGCCATGCCTCATCGTTAGATTATCAACTATGACAACTGAATGTTCTCCTTTAATGTTTCACTAGTCTATGGACTCGACCCTTACAAAGTATGGGTCTTTTCCTAACACGTGTCACAGCCTGGGAAGCCAAGGCCTTATTTTGTTATATAGTATATATAGTAATAGTAATTGATTGATATTCATTGTCTACAGGATTTTCATGGTCGGACGATCTCTGTAGAAATTGCAAGACTGGGTTGGGATGATCTTGGTGCACCCCCAAGGACCTCAGGGCCCCCAAAGAAGTGGAATTTGCCAGAGCAAGTGGATGAGGTAGATTGCTGGTACTGATCTAATTTCAAAATTAGTAAAACCTGTAAGAGTTAAAAATGATGGAACAACAACTATCAAGTTATACAAGGATTGCTATAGGCTTTGATGGAACATTAAGTTTTAGTAATATTGATGCAATTCTGTAGTTCATGGTGACCTTTCTTGTTGCTAGTCATTTTGGCACAGAATAAAAGGTGTCTTTTTGAAAACCAATTCTTGCGGGAATGGACTTTGATCAATCTCTAGTACTCCACATCTGAATGAAAATTGTCATGTAACGAAATTTAGATAATTTTATGCTAACCCTTGATCAATTGAGTACGGTCAGTGCAACTCTGATGATGTAGTTTGACATATTGTCATGATTTCTTTGGTCTAGAACATTGAACTAGATTTACTTCTCGACCTAAAACTGTGACTTCTCCTAGGGATGCAGTCATGCAGACAATAAGTGAAAACATTTGAGGTTTTTTTTTTTGGCCATTATAGAGCCTTCTTATTCAGTAGTTATATTGGACCTGATTAATCCGAGTTAAGTTGGTGGACCCATTTAAGGTGACAAAGCTATTCCATTGCTTATTTTTTATATTTATAATATAATACTTGAACTCGAGATGTTGTTTAAAGGAAATTAAGTTTTTTGTTGCTTAAATCAATAAGCATTGGTCATAAGGTTTAATTTTGGTTCAATTGAATCGCTATATCCTGAAATGACTTTTGGAACTATGCATTTTCTTTGGTACTCCCATTTGGACAATTATTTTAACTTACAGAATATGATAAGAACAATGCCAAGTGCACATAAGCACCAAGCATACTGCCTCACTACTCTTACATGCGTGTGATGTGATGGAATTACTCCTAGGGCCTATTTGGATAAACAACTTATTTAAGCACGTATGACATAATCACTTATCATACAAGTGCTTATGTATAAGTTATTTTTATAATCGAAGAGAAAATATTGTGAAACTGATTTCATACGTAAGTTGTTTTGATAAGCTATCATGGAGAGCTTATGAAAATAAGCTCAAAACAGTTTATGAATCAGTCATAAGTTGTTTTGATAAGCTCTGTCAGACACACCGAAATGCTTATGTCGGTAAATAAGCTCAAATAAACTCTACATAAACCAATCCAAAAAGACTAATATATATGCTGCTAATTACAAATGCTTGATCACAAGGAGCCAAACAACTACAAAGAGTCACGAGATGGATTGCTCTTGCATCAACATGATATTCACTCAATTTGGCACTCTTGTATTTTAAATTCATTTCTGTGCCAAACTATTAAAATGAATGATCATTCTCTCGAAACGTGTTCACTTGTGAGTGGAAGTTCATATTAATTGAAAGCAAGTATTTGGCATAACAATATGAATGGGGTAATAGGATATATATTCCAATGATGATATGTGTAAGATGTCTGGATGAGGTCATGTGAAACATCTGAATAGGAAAGCAAGTTGCTTAATTGATTTTGCACTAGTTAATAAAATAGAAAGATATATAAGTTTCTACTGCCCGTGATGCTTGGCTTCCTCGTTGGTTACTATCTGCTACTTTGTAATTCATAGATTTAGTCCTATTAAACTAACAGGTATAATACACATGTAATAAAAATATACTATTGGCTTTTCAGAAGCTGCATATGTCGGTTGGACTCTTCTCAGGAAAACCACCAGAGAACATGTTACATGGTTGGACTAAAATGGTACTATAAAGTACCAGTTTTTAGAAATGGTTTTGCCTATTTTCTTGAAAAATATAATAACATGCCTTGTTTATTAAATTGCCCCAGCTTAAAATGAGTTTAACTTCAACTAAAGTTATTCACTGTGGTCAAATATTTTTTTTCGTCTTGTTACAAAGGAACATATTCTTTTGGCTGTGTTTTGTGTTTTTTTTTCGTACCATTTTTTTTTTACACTCACTTCGTATCTCTCTTTATCTCGGTGACTTCTAGGGTGGTGAAGTAGGAATCCTTCACCACCATGGTGAAGTGGGCCCAACACCTGCAATAGGCAGTTGTCCCGGTTTATGTCATTATCAGACTTTCATCCTCAAAAGTTCAGGCATTATTAGAAATTACCCAATATATTATTATATTGACAAATCGTCCCTATAATTGCAGAGAATTTAAAAAATCCCTGCTATCGGTGTAATTAGTTTTTTGACCCAAAAAGGTAAAAGAAACAATAAAAGAAAAATATGTGTTTAATTGGTTTTATTGTTCATTTTGCAGACTTCCAGTTTTAATGTTAATAAACTAAAAAAAAAACTAACGCCCAAATCCTTTCATCCCCAACCTCAGGTCTCCTTGCCCATCCCCAATCCCCTTCCTCCCCAATCCCAAATCCCCATCTCCAATAAATTTAAGGAAGTTCTGTTTGTGCAAGTTTTTGGGATTTTATGGGGGGTGCTTCAATTTTAGGTGAGGCTAAAAGGAAAGCCTTGGGGTTTTATAGGGGTGCTTCGATTTGGGGATTTCTGGGAATAGTAGGAGTAGTTTTTTTTTTCTTTTTTCCTATGTATGGTAAAGGATGCGATGGTATGGTGGTTGAAGTTTTGGGGAAGAAGATGGTTAAGGAAGACATAGTGCAGACACACAGGGCAACAAAATGTGTTTTATTTTACATTGTGTTTGTACTCTTGGAAGAAATTATAAAGAGGAAAACAACATAGGCGGATCCTCCCCAGCAGATTTCATCAATGAACACTGTGTTTGTGCTGTGTTTACAGATTTCATCAACAAAATGGGTTTCTTGGTGAGGTTGAAGATGAGTTGAGTTTGCTGGATGAAGGCTTTGGGTGGATGGACGAAAAAGATGGTGGTTGGTGGAGGCTCTTGCATCGGTGAAGCGGTGGCAGCAGTTTTGATCCCAGCAGCGGAGGATTCTTACCTTATTAAAAAACGCACTAATTTTTAATTCAAATAAGTTATGGCCATTTACTCAAATTAAACAAATTCTTGTGCCAATTGTGTACATAACTTACACTTGTTGACCTCTATTGCAATTACATTAACCTTCCACTTTTACCTATTCTTCACTTTTCAGGTAATTCATCCTACTCATATAAATATAAAACTTTTAAATCAAGGGTCATCATTATTCACGGTCCCACTTCACTTTGGTGGTGAAGGATTTCTACTTCACCACCCTAGACGCCACCCTTTTTTTTTTTTTGGTCAAACTAGACGCCACCCTTTATCTCTCTGTCTTTGCTTTCTATGACTCCCACGTTTTACATGAGTGAAGCACCCATTTTCACGTCTTCTTAATTAGTGCATGTTAAGTAATTGGTTATCCAAATTCAACCACTTGAAACACTTGTTAGAACTTGATGTAATTAGAGAATAAATCACAATAAGCACGAATGCATTGCACCCACGTAGGGAATGACACAGATTGCAAAAAAAAAAATCGAGAACTTGATGTTAGAGATATGCTTTAAGAGATTAAACGTCAAGTGGAAACGTGAGAAATTTAAACTATTCCCTCTGTTCCTTTTTATCTGTCCATTTTTAAAAAAAAATTATTCTTTTTTATTTGTCGTTTTGATAGTTTAAGGTTATATTTTGACAAATATACCCTTAATTCTATTAATTGTTTACACATTTTTCATAAATTGATTAATGTAGTAATTGAGAAGTTCAAAGACTAATTAAATATGATACATCTACTCCCAAAAATTATTTTACTTTCTAATAACATAAATTTATTACTAATACACACATGTGAATGTAAATGTATCTAAGACTAATTAGATAGTAGTAATTGAATAAGGAATTAGAAATGATGAGACACATTAATTGATTCATCTATTCTTAAAGACTAATTAAATAAGGATATAATAGAAAAAATTTAACCAATTAATTGATTTTTTAGTTATGATAAAATAACCTAAAACGACAAATAAAAATGAACAGAGGAGTATTGTTGAGAACAATTCAATTGATCCAGAAACAGAGTTTGCTCTGCGTGTCGGTGTTTGAAAAGCGGAAAACTCACAATGGGATAAGAGTATAATTTCCACATAAGAAAAAGAAAAAGTTTCCGTTGCCGGGACTTGAACCCGGGTCTTTCGGGTGAGAGCCGAATATCCTGACCAACTAGACTACAACGGAATTGTGGTTTTATAATTGAACTAAATCATATTAAAAACCAGCGCAGTACCATCACCACTGGAGCATGTAGCGGATGAAACTTTCTTGTGCCTTTCTTGAGTCACCCATATATCATATATTTAATTGGAATTATAGTCTCAAAGTTAGGTTTTTTTCCAAATCTTGAATTAATTAACCTTACAGACAAGGGCTGGAGATTAATCTCCTTGAAATTAGTAACTAGCTAGGTCTATACAAATCACTAAGCTATGCCAATATGTAATGAGTGAACTAAATCATTAGACCTGATTAAGATGCCTAGAATGAGAGAGCATCCATTTGTCAATGCAAAGATGGTGATTAGCGCTTTGGGAGGAACCTTCAGGGCCAACAACCCAACACATTCTTTTGCAAGGATGTTCTACTCATCAATGGGACTAGTTAGCTTTTGAGTTGAAACTGAAAACACTATCAAATGTAAAATACAAAAAGAAATAAAAACAAACATCAATATAAATTAGTTTTAAAAAAATTTATTTCTATTTTAGTATATTCCTTATTCCTTATTTATTTAACATTCTTTTAAAATCTAGATAAACTCTTTAGTCTATTAATAGTACGTATTTTATTTAATCCACCGCAACTGACACATTTAAATTATTATGAATTATGAATAATTTAAGGTGATACTTAGGGTGGACATAACTAAATTTATCTATCTATAAACTAAAGAATATATACTAAAAAAGATATCAATACAAGTTAGTGTTAATTTTTTTTATTTTAAATTAGTTTTAATTTTGGTATATTTCTTATTTTATTAAGATTCTTTTAATTTTTAGATAGATTGTTTTGGTAGTGTTTGGCCCAGCTTTTACATGAAGCAGTGAAGAGACCCACCTTCGAATCCCAACTTTTCTAAAAATCCCATGTATATTTTTCTCTCTACTCGGCTACGGCTATTTTCGTGTACCCAAAATCTAGATATCACAAATCACAATGGCCTCATCTCATTATTTCACTGTGTCACACACGTCTGGTGCTTGTCTTCCCATTGCATTTGAATAGGAAAAAATAATTATTCATATCCACTTTCAATGTATTTTTACAATGAAAAAATCGTTTGTTTCTATTGATAAATTTTTAAATGATTTTTTATTTTCTAAATATTTACAAAATATTTATAATTTATTTGTAAAAGTTAGCAAATAGATGCTATTTATAATGATTTTAAATAAATCAAAGTTTTATATAAATGTTTCATCAAACAACATCTAATTAAAAAATAATTTTTAAGTACAAAAAAAATGAAAATCACCAAACGTCTTTAACTTTACTTTTAAAGCTCTTATTTTTGGCTTATACTTAAAAGTAGCTTTTAAACTCAAAAAAAACTAGGCCAAATATGTTTGGTTCTACGATAGAACCTGTAAACGATTAAAATGGTGAAACGTTGCTATTAAAAATCGATTTTTACATGAAGCTACCCAGTGTGTATTTGATTTTACATTGGTAAAAATTAATTTTGACTAAATTTTATAGAATTGATTTTGGTTAAAATTAAATTTACAATAAAATAATTTATATTAGAATATTTTTAGTCTGAAAACTAATTTAAGGTAAAATTTTCAAACACACACTAAGTCGGTTAATAGTACAAATTTTAATTAATCCACCGCAAGTAACATCTTTAAATTATGTTACTATGAATAATTTAAGGTGACACTCACAGTAGACAAAATTAAAATTGTCTGTCTATAAACTAAGACATATATATTTATGCGTAGTTACAAACTTCTTTCTGTGTATATATTTTAACATGGAGAAAAATGTAATTCAATCATCACCCAAAAGAAATAAATACCATTTACCCTAAATTATATTAATTACCTAAATTAATTAAAAAATATATAAAAATAAGCAAAAAATTATTTTCTTTTGAACCCATAATAAATTAATTTCATAAATTCACTAACAATCCAAACATGCTCTTTATCCAAAGATTCTCTTAATCTGGTTCTGCAACACTAAACGTATCAATCCTAAATAATTTTATAAATTTACAAGATTAGACTTCCATAATTGTATTATTAGATGAGTAATTTTTGGATTGTTTCAATCTTCTCTCTGTTCTCTATCAAAACTGTTCTCTTGCTTGCTCAGCAGTACATATTTGTGCGTGCCATTGGATCCATTGCAAATTAATTTGCTCCTCCACAATTGTTTTGTTCATATTGAATAAGACCTCCAAGCAATTCAATTATCCAATTATATGGAACCTAAACAGTATGGTATCATTTCATTACAATGTAATCTACACCAACCGAGATAGGTGTAGCAGCCAAATGTATACAAACAATATACACGCCATGTACATCATCAGCATGGAAAATTCATCTCATCCACAGCAATATTTGCCGTGTAGGAAGGTGTCCTAAGATTTTTCCAATATCATCACTTGATGTAAAGGTAATGCAACACTTGGAAGCAAACCAATGCATTTGTACACATACTCGCAGAAACAATTGACAGATTGATTCGCAGATTTAGGCATTGTCTACTAAAACAAAGTTTCAAGCAAAACCATTATTGAACAAACTAATGAAAAAAGACAGAAAATATAGATTCAGAAGCGCAGTGATTGGTTTAGCATCACTAAAATCAGTCCAAGTGTTGGAATGTACACACTGCTTCATCACTATCTGCAAATATTCAAACAGTTTAACAGAATCTGAGATCTAAATTCTGCAAATTAAGAAACCTACCTAATGGATTCAAACTAAAAACATTAACATCATTTTACTATTAACTATATAGACTTAATGTCAAAAAAAATGAGGAAATTTTGTTCCCCGACGTCCAAATACAGCACAAAAATTGCCGCAGTGGATAGCGAGGGGAACACATGTCTCGGCTTCAATTGAACATTGCAAAACACACTATAAATATGTGCAAGCACGAATCATATCGAAATTTAAAGCCTTTCAAAAATTAACACCAAATTGAGAACGAAAACATATACATAGAGAACAAAAACAAAACACTATAAGCTACAATATGTACAATAAAAAATTTTGATTGAAAAACTGGGATTGGCATTGCATAACTCAGTCCCTTAGATGTTCAAATATCTGCGATCATACCCGCAAATCATTACAGGTCTGTATAGACTCATCACAGTTAAAAATAGCGAAATCCCAGTTACTTGATTGAAGAGAAAACGAAAACCCATAAATAAAAATTGAAAATTTTGAGAGGGAATTTAATTGATGTAGCTGCTCCACTGTTATCCCAAAAGCAACATCAAGGAAAAGGGTGCTCAGGGAAAAAGATATGAATAGAGCGACACAAATTGCTATTGCTTCAAGGGAACGAGTCGAATGGGCATCGAATTAATCCGCATCGACCAGATAGAGAAGCATAGAACATTTCAGATTTCAAAGCCAAACAGAGCGAAGAAGAGAAATTCAGAAACCCTAATTTCGTGAAGAAGCTAAGAAGAAGAGATATCGAGTGAAACGGCGCATGAAGATTCTTCTCGTGTGGTTGTTATATAATGAATAGAAGATTGATCGGACGGCTAGTGCAAGATGTCCTCTATCAAACGGCTTATATTTTCACTGTGAAAATTGGTGGGCTTCCGGAGATTAAGTAAAACCCTAACCAGCCCAACCCAGCCCACAGAAAATTGACCCAAAAAAAAGTAGCCCACAGATAACAAAATTTAGTCTGTGATGATTTCTTGTAAAAAATAAAAGTTAAGAACTTGTGACAACTTCAAAAAAAAAAAACTTGTGACAACAAATGCCAAATGGTGCATCATTTTCTTCTTATGCTAATAACTACTTCACATGAATGACAATGGGTAGGTTTAGTAAGATACTGTAGAATCCATTCTCATAGCTATATTTAAAAAAATTGTATAAATCATAATGGTTGCATATAATTTATATCATTAAGACATAAGAAATAGATATAGATATTTCTTTTAAATTAAATATTGTAATTAATTATTTGTCTATGTATGTGCAAGTATAAGGTGGGGTGAGTATTATAGCATTCACACACGCACTCATCGACATATATTTTTTTAGATAATTATTTGTACTCATATCCATAATTATTTGGTGGAAAGTTATCCTCCTACCCATTATGGGTTATTTTTGCAAATGATCAATAGGTTATAGGTATATTACCAATTGTCATCCCTAATTATATATGTATATTTAAATTTAGGTAACATTAAAAAACTAAATTAAAAAGTGTATTTAAAAGGAAAATATTTAAATTCATAAGGAAAACATGTATTTGCTTTTAAAAATCCTTGAATTTGTCAAACTGTATAGGTTTTAAAAGTAAATTAAATATAAAATTAAGAAAACTAAAATACCAAATGACATAGGTCATTTTTCAAAAGAACGTACATTAAGAAATAGAGCACGTATTTGGTTGTGTTCTTGTTTGTTATTTTAGAAAACTATTTCATAAAATATTTTTTTAAATTGCTTTAGAAAATCTATTTGGTATAATAATTTGAAAATAATTTTAAAGTTGTGAAAAATAAAGGGTCTTGGGTAATGAAGATATTAAGGATCATAATGGGGCGACGACGGCGAAAAGGGCTAGCTGGTGATGGTAGCAACGATGGAGGGTGTAAGTAGTGACTATAGTGGAGGGCATCAAACAGCAACACTGATGGAGGGTGTTAGATTGTAACAACGTTGGATGGTGCTGGAATACAACGACAGTGGTAGAGAGTGTCAAGCGACAATAGTTGATGGGCTCAAACACACACACACATGTAACACTTCAACAAAAAATATAAGACATGGTATGAACAAAATTTGGGTGTTACACTCGTTTTGCAAGGAGCCACGGTTTTCGCAGCAGTGGAGGAGGAAGATGGCAGCTTGGCCGCATTTGCGCATGAGGGAGACAGAGAGGGAGACGACGTCTAAAAGCAAGGGAGGAAGCATAGGAGAAAGCAGCAGAGTCGTTGTCGCAAAATAATTTCTTTTTGTATTTTTTTTGTTTTATACTTTTTTCAATTTTTGGAATTGGAGCTGGGTCATGAAGCCCAATTTTTTTATTTTTTTACATTGGACCCAGGTGGCTTCTTGTATATTTGGTGGATGTTATTTATTTGGATTTTTCTAAGGGCACATACCACCTTTTCTAACCACACATACACTAAATTTAAAATGCCCAAAATGCCCTCATCACGTCTATTATTTTTTTTTCGTTGTTTCATTATTGTGCGGAACTATTAGTTCCGCACGTGTTATTTGTAGTAGATGCACATACAAATATACAAATAACACGTGCGGAACTAATAGTTCCGCACAACAACGAAACAACTAAAAAAAATAACAGACGCGATGAGGGTATTTTAGACATTTGACCTATTGTGTATGTGTAGTCAGAAATGTAGGTATATGACTTTTTTTTTGGTCACTTGGGGGGGGGGGGGGATTTTGGGGGAAGGGGGGAGAGGGTGGGGATCGAACCCCAAACCCCACCCCATTACAATGTCAGGTCTTGCTCTTTTCCACATGAGTTGTCGTGGGGGACTAGGTATGTGCCTTTAGTAATTGCCTATTTATTTTTTTAAGGTCCAACTGACTAAAACTTTGGACAGATTTTTGCATTGGGCCCAATTGGCCCATTTGGTTGTCCAAATTTTGTTTTCTAATTATTGGACATGAGTTGTCCAATATTATTTTTGAGAATGCAAATTTGAAAATAAACTAGAACAGTTGACCAAAAAAAAGAAAAGAAAATAAACTAGAACAAAATTGGTTGTGTACATTGTATAATAATTCAAACCAATATTCAACTACTATTATATATGTCCTTCTCTATAGTTATTTTCAATAATATAAATTATATTATAAATTTTATACACAATTTTACCTCAAGATAATATATTAATTAATTTTCTCGTGCATTGTACGGATTAACCTCTAGAATCCATTAATTGAAAACCACATGTGTTTCTAAAGTAGTCTCTAATTATTCATTATGTCTATGCCTTGTGGATAATTTGATGATTCTGCTGGTTAATTTATTTGATCAAGTTAAATGTAAGCCATACATAATTAATGAAATGGAATGCACTAAAAAAGAATGCAAATATGCGATTCAACTGAGTCATTTTATTCTCATCAAAGATTTTAAAGTTAATTTAGGTTGTCAAATATTAACATTATGTGACAAATAATTTTCAAAATTAGATCATACCAAAGACCATATATTTTGGTATGATTTCCCTATTTCAATTATTACCCATAGCATCCACCGTAATTTGCCCGCCATCAAGTTGATGTGCCTCTTTTGTCTTCCATCAAGATTAGCATGAAACAACTTGACTAGGCTTTCAGTCTTTATTCGAAAATGTTATCTTTTCAGTTAAATTACTTGTCGTAAATTATCTTTTGAGTTTGTAAGTTGGTGACTCAAAATCTGGTTTTTTCCTATCAAGGATTCGCTCAGCGCGAATGGACTCGCTCATCGCTCAGCGCAGATCACTGGGCGTTTTTTCTGTGCCATTTTCGCTTAAGCTAAAATGACTCGCTTAGCTCACAGCTTCTAATTTTAAATCCCTGAGAAGGCAAAAATTAAGTTGAACTTGAACCAAAAACCACACCTTATTCAATACCTCATCGGAGTCTTTTTCCATACACTTATAATTAATGTAAGTTAATATGTCACTGCCACTACTTGTGTTGTTGTTACACTTACTCACGTAACTCCATCGTGTCGCCGCACGCTAGACTATTCTATATAGAGGTTTCTCTTCTTTCGTTTTCAAGTCCAGCGTGATTCATTTTTGAGCTTACTCACCCTACGAAAGCTATGCTATTTATTTTGTACACTTATGCATTTGAGGGTAGTGACCATATCCTCAAGGGAAATCACGAAGACAAAGGGGTAAAATTAAAAACAGGGTTTTTATTTTATTGTTTTCCTATTATTATTGATTGTAGCAAAACGTATGATTGCTGTTAAGTTGTTGTCTACAGCAACTACAACGTTATCGCATCCCCCACTTTTTGTCATCCACTGGGAAAACATTGCGGAAATTGAACATTGTAAAAATGAATTCATGAATAATTAATATAGATTTATATAGGAAGCATAGAATCTTTTATCCGTTTATTCTTCTACTCTGATAACAAATTGATGTCTTGTTCTTTTTTGAACAAGTATATGCTTTCAATTAAAGTTTTGCAACTTGGTTTCCTCTCCAATATTTTCTATATAGTTTTGAGTAACTAAATCCCATTTTTGGTAAGATGGTAGGATGGGAGAGATATACACGTTGAAGTAATAAGGAAGTTATAGATTCAATTTTTTACTAACATAACATATTAGTAGTAATTATTAACATTTGTTTATTAAAAAAAAAATCCCATTTTTGGCATCCAAGCCCGCATTATATTTTATAAAATTAACGTGGCATTGACTATGTCCCTTATTAATTGAGTACCTTAAAATTGGGATTAGTTGACCGCCACTACACGATCGCGATGCTTTTAGCTGTTTGCACAATTGAATTGCCAAACTCAACCAATATTTAATTGAACTACTAGAGATCTTTAATGTTTGCAAGCTAGAGTAGAACTTCACTTGAGTATATATTTCCTGTAACTTACACTTGAGTATTACCTATATATTTTCCTGGGCACGCCGCTCTCATTACATGGGTTATATACGTGGAAAAAGTTTCCAAGACAAAAGGATAAGCTCAAATATGTGAGGCTCTAGCGCATCTATACACATGGGTTATTGGAATTCGCTTATGTTGCCAAGAAAACGATAATAGATGAGTGATAAATTAATTTGGTGGTTTAAAAAAATATAGAAATTAGAGTGATAAGGAGGTCATGAATTCGAATCCTCACTAATAATCGAACATATTAATAGTAATTACTAACATTTGTATATAAAAAACAATAATGGATTGGTAGCAAATTAAATAATAATAACACGCTTTGTTAAACCAAGATAAGATTTTGGTCTCTTTTTCATGCCATTCAATCCACGCTTACAGCATTAATACTCTTTTCAATATTTCTATCCTTGCCACAAAGGAAGGAATAAGCTAGGAAAAATGGATTTGGTGCAATCACGCAATCACACAGTCAGTGATCTAAACTGTTGAATCGAGATCGGATGGCTTATGATTTTTAGAATAAAATCAGATTTAAAATACCAGCTAAGATTATAGCCACCTAATCTCAATCCAATGATCCTGATCTATTGACTATATGAATGCGTGGAAATTTCGATTGCAGGTCCAAACAAGAGGATACCCCTCGCTGAGACACTAATGTCTATCCCAGTTAGAATGCACTCATCTTCATGTCATTTCTCTCCCGATCTAGGACAGTAGTCAGCACGTGAGAGGATAAGGCTAACCATACGCAGTATATGGAATTTGGATCCTTCATGAATAGTCTAGAAACCAACCTCACCTCGTGCTTCTAATCTTGTGGCTGTAAATTTTTCCTCAAACGTTTGTTCTTTTTTTTTAATCCATTAAACAAATAGGTAATTCTTTAAATTTTAGACATAGATAAGATCATAAAAAGAGAACCATTAATGCAGATGATAAAATGAGTGTCGTTAGAATTTATGAAATATGAAGAAAAAATATAGTATGTACGTGTATAGGAAGTGCATTGAGTGAGAACTCGTGGTTATTATAAGAAATAAAAAAATTTAATTACAGTTATTATATTCAAATCAAGGTTATGTGTCTTTAATTAATTACAAATCTAGACGTAACTTTTTAAAAATATCAAGTGGTCTTTAATTAAAAAGAAAAATATCTCTCAGTTTCTAATTGCGCCAATTGAGTCCTCAAATCCCAATTGTTACTATTAGATCCCTCTGTTAAATGTCATCCCAAATACTCTTACCACTAACTATGGCTTAGGTTGGAATCCTGAAATTGTGCCCCCAATCTAAATTTTGTTGTAGCAAAACAAAAATTAGACCCGTAAACAAATTAAATCCGTCATTATTGGGTTAGGTGGATCATAGAATATTCTCTACAACTTGATCTTATTTACGTTACGATCTCTCCTTTGCTATTTCTTTATACTATATATTTGTGATGGTGAAATTTGAATTGACTTATTACACGAATTATATAGTTTATGAAAAATAGAAATAGAATCGTATTTCCTTCTATCGATCTCTACGCTTGACAAGTTCTACTTTACTTCACAAGTTGTAGCTTTCAGTTTTTATTTTTTGACTGGAGTTGTAGCTTTCAGTTGAAGTTTTGCAACTTGGATTTCCTGGCCATTTTCTATACTTTTGAGTAACCATAAATCCCATTTCGGGCTTCCAATTGTATGTATATTAATTAATTAATATTAATGTTTCATTAGAATGACTAAATGAGAAGCCATTGTTTTTGTCCCTTATGTATCTCTAAATTGGGAATGACCGCCAGTATATACTCCATGCTACTAATAATTTTGACTAGTTTAGCGGTCGCAGAGTTGAATGAATGGGCGCACCATTAATCCCTCCCGTTCACGATTCAAAAGCTCAATAGTTTTTTTTATAAGCTAAATTTTAATTGAAAACGAGCGGCTAATCCAGAGCACAAGTAATGTCCAGATTTATCAATTAATTGATTTTTCAAAGAAATCAATTAGTTTTTCCAAGGAAATTGCTTTTAACTAATTGATCGACCCATATTTTTTTAAAAACATAATAAAAAATTAAACAGACAGAACAATTTTGATAGGAATTAAAAAGACTTGAGAGATAATATGTTCTAACTAGAAAGGCGTAATGTAGACTTATTTATTTATTATTATATTACCATATATGAAAAATAAGTTTTGGTCTTCCAGAGTGTGATATGTATCACCTTTCGAAATGTGACGTGTCACTTCTTTAACTCTTTTTATTTTTAATTAAATTTATTTTATTTGTTAAGTTTTTTTAAATGTTTTATTAGTAAAAAACCAATACAAAAGTATAGGGTGAATCCCTTATATAGTAATCGGCAATGGATTGGGTTGAAAAAAGTTCCAAAAACAAAAGGGACAAACTAAAATATGTGACACGCACCTACAACATCTATACACGTGGGTTGTTTGGATGGTTTGTGGTACCATGCCTTACCCAGGCAACCCGCCGGGCTAGCCCGTTTTGAACCCACATTTGGGCGGGCAAAAACGGGACAGGCCAAAACGGGTTGCTGGTTAAAAACCCCAACCCGACCCATCATTTTTTGGCGAGTTGGCGGGCTGGCCCGCCGAACCCAACCCACATTGCCACCCCTAGTATGAAGGAAGGAACAAGCTGAGGGTATCCCTCACCGACACACTAAAGTCTCTCCCTATTAGAATGTCCTGGAAGGAATGATTTGAAAGACAAACCATATATGTAGAATTTGCCTAATTCTAGGCACAGAGCAAATCAGGAGAGAATCATTGCATGTGCAAAGGATAAGATGAGACTTGTGATATTTCTATGAATTATGTAAGTATTAAAAGGGAAAACATAAATAATAGTTTATGAAAATAAATTAATGAGTCAAAGTCTTCTCAATTTTCTTATAGAAAATGGACATTTCCTTCTTTTAATAGAGGTCCGACACGTGCCATTAACAGATTTCAACAACTGAGATATAGTTTTTTTTTAAATTTTTCATTTAAATTCAAAAAACAATTCAAGGAAAAGACATCCCACTCCGCGACTCAATCTCCAGCATCATCGTCAAACCCATCGTCAACTGCCACAGTGACTGCTCCACCTCCCGCTTTGGCCGCCGGTGGCTCCCTCTCCGTCATCTTCGGCCGACTTCGACCACTCCATCAGTGACAACAAAAAATGAAAAGGAAATAGTACATAGGAAATAGAGACGTAGAGAAGAAAAGGGCAGAAATCCCCGTCGCCATGTTGGCGGCACACTACCGTCGCGCGCGGTGTCCCGTGCTTCCCCTTACCACCGAGGCTTCGCGGCTCACCTTCCCTCTCTCTATCGTGGTCATCGTCACACAACAAATTCCTATCAAATCTCTCTCTGCCACCATGCACAACTGCAGAAAGGCCTCCTTCCCCTCTCCATCATGCCATGGTTAGCCCCCCGTCTTCTTCCTCTGTCACGCCTTGCACGGCGGACCATATTTTTTTTGAAAAACCAAATTGAATTAAACTAGACCGAAAACACAAGAAGTACCCGAACCACAAACTAATACAAAGTAACGTATGTGAATGAATCACCGTTCCACTACAAAAAGTACAACTCTCACCTTAAAAAACATAAACTCCCAAGCCATTACCTACTCAGCACTGTAAAAAGAGAATTTAATAAATATTTCCACCATACGTAACCTACATCGTCATGTCAAAAAATCTTCAATAATTCATTAATTTTAAAAATAAACTTTAAAAAATATTTTCTCAATAATCTACATAAATTCAAAAAGATTCCTGGCATGGCCGGCCATATTGGCTGCCAACTTTCCTCCCTGATACCAATGCGGCCCTTACCTCAACTCTATCTCTCTCCAGGGTAATTGGTTGACATCATGTAGATTTAATTCTTACAGTTTCTTTTTTTTTTTTTTCATTCACTGAACTTGTACTTTGGTTTAAATTATTTAAAGAAAATTAACTTTATTGTCTCTTGAATTAATAATTAATAATTTAAAAACATTTACGCAGGGTTCTTATTAAAATTTAAAGTCACGCCCATTATTTTGTTTTGTTGTTTCTTTATTAGGCATTCACAGATCATATATAGATGATTTCATTACCGATAATCCGATATGTCGCGGTATCTTCTGTTTCTTCCAATATATCGAGAACGTCGCAACTTCCAAATTATTATACAGTTTAATTAGTATGCACTTTTGTAAAAATATTTTACACAGATATCTAATCATATGTTATTATAGTATCACCTCATAATAATAATTTTTAAAATATTTACACAAAAATCTATATGGTAAAATATATATGATTAGATTAGATTAGATATCTATGTACTATATATATTAGTACTGCATACTAATTAAATTCACTATTATAATTATATATATATCTTCTACATTACATAGTATATATAAAAATGATAAAAGAATTACCCAATTTGTTATGTCATCAGTACGTATTAGCGAACACAGCCTTGTCGGCTGACTTATTAACTTCAATAATTAATCACGTTAAAATAAAATTATTGGATCCAAGCAATTAGACAATTGTTCATGGCTTACGTACGCGCGTAGTATATATTTAGAAACAAATTCACAAATTTTTTATGTAACTTCGGTGGATTTTACAATGCAAAATCAAATCTTTTTGTGCACATGCACAAATGGACTAAAAACCATTGATTTTTGTACTTTTAAATCCGACGGTCAAGATTAGAGAAGGGCAACCTGTTTAAAAGGTAACGTGGAAGTTTGTTAAAGCTGATTGGTGTCTAGAGAAGACATTAATTACCAAAAAAGGTTAAATTTTTTAAAATTAAAATTTTGACCACATTTTTGAAAAAAAAAATCATTTTTCGCCTACATTTTTAAAAAATTATATTTATTGAAATTTCTACTAACTTATCCTATTTATTACCATAATTAATGCTATTACCGCTCGTGCTCTCTCTCCCCTCTCCCTCTTGCTATCTTTCTCACTCCCTCTCTCTCTCTCGCTCTCCCCCGCCCTCTAAAAACCTCTCACTCTCCCTCTCTTTCTCTCTCAATCTCTTTCTCGCTCTATGAAAAATCTCTCCCTATCCCTCCCTCTCCCTCTCCCACTCTCTTGCTCGTTATGTCGCTCCCTCCCTCTCGCTCTCCCCCCGCCCTCTAAAAACCTCTCCCTCTCTTTCTCTCTCAATCTCTTTCTCGCTCTATGAAAAATCTCTCCCTATCCATCCCTCTCCCTCTCCCACTCTCTTGCTCGTTATGTCGTTCCCTCCCTCTCGCTCTCCCCCGCCCTCTAAAAATCTCTCCCTCTCCCTCTCTTTCTCTCTCAATCTCTTTCTCGCTCTATGAAAAACCTCTCCCTATCCCTATCCCTCCCTCTCCCTCTCCCTCTCCCACTCTCTTGCTCATTATGTCGCTCCCTCCCTATCATTCCCTCTCTAGGGAGAGAGAGGAAGAGAGAGAGAGGGAGAGTGAGAGAGAGAGGAGGAGAGAAAGAGCGATAGAGAGAGGGAGAGGGGGGGAGAGCGAGAGAGAAAGGGGGAGAGGGAATGAGAGTGGGGGAGAGAGCTAGAGAGAGGGGGAGAAAGGGATAGTGCGATAGAGAAGGGGAGTGAGAGAGAGAGGGAGAGAGGGGGAGAGAAGGAGTGAGAGAGAGAGCGAGAAAGAGGGAGTAAGAGAGGGGGAAAGGGAGCGAGAGAAAAGGGGGAGAGAGAGAGGAAGTGAGAGAGAGAGGAGGAGAGAGAGATCGAGCAAGAGAGAGGGGAGGGAGAGGGTGGAGAGCGAGGAGAGGGAGTGAGAAAGGGGGAGAGAGCTTGAGAGAAAGGGGGAGAGAGGGAGCAAGAGAGGGGGGAGAGGGAGTGAGAGAGGGATAGAGGGGACCGAAATACGAACATTGTAATATTTGAGAAAAACTCTACGTGTTGTTCGTTCTTTGGAGATCGGGGGAAGATTTCGATTTCTATTGTGGGGTCAAAATATTAATGAATGAAAGGTTGGGCCACATAATTAGATTACTAGTTGTTTTGTAGGGAAATATTGAAATATATGGACAACCGGGGTTGTAATCTGGGGTCAAAATTAATAAATTAAATATTGGGCCAATAAATAGATTATTACTTCTTTTGTGGGTCAAAATTAAAATATATACAAAACCTATCAAACTGCCTATTACCGGTTCTGGTCCACTTGTGCACATGCACAAAAAGATTTGATTGTGCATTGTAAAATCCACCGTTTCTGATCAGCATTTTTTTAACTGCATCTCTTTCTTCTAAAACTTTTTCTCTGTGAGAAAAAAAAACCAATTCCAAGTCTTCATTTTACTTCAATAAGAAAGCAAGTGAACTATAAAATAACATTTGTAACAAGGGAAATAAATTAAAGAATCGAGAAAGTCTTTATCAATCAAAATTTTCACTTCACTAGTGTGTATTATATATGATATGAAATATAACCAAAAATTAAATACATAGGGAAAACCGAAAAAACGACCTAACAGAGATACCAAAAGTCAGAAAACCAAACTTGAAAGGCGTAAAAACCACGATAAATTGTCATGAAGTGAAATACGAAAAGAGCTCTATGTAACCTCTAAGAGTCACTAAGATTTGGATGCAAAAACACGATACTGTGTAATTCTGAAGCGATGTTTCCATCGATCAGAACTCCATTGATGACTTTATTCTATGGACAAGGACGAACATACTTCATTCGGTTTTAAAGGCACGAATTTTTCGTTTTTTATTCAAGCTAGGTACATTTGTTTAACTCGAGAAAAATATTTGTATATTTATTAAAAATTATAAAAATATCATTTATTTTTATTTTATTTTTAAATTTTTAATTATTATTTTGTTTAGAAAATGATAAAAAATATATTTATTATTTTTACTTTCTATTTTCTATAGAAATCTTTAAAGTTATAAATAAAATAATGACAAGAAGTTCATAATTTTAATATCCATAAAAATAAAAAAAAAATTTCATAAAACAAATATGGCCCTCGTTTCTTAATCACCATGAAAATAAAAGACATAGGAACTGTTTGGATTGACTTATGCAGAGCTTATGAACACAGTTTATAACTGATTCATAAGCTATTTTGGGCTTATTTTTCATAAGCTACCCAGGATAGCTTATCAAAACAGCTTATGGCTTATATAAAATAAGTTTCACTATAATTTTTCTTCGATTATAAAAGTAGCTTATTCAATTTATGCCATAAGCACTAGATAAGCTTGTTATCCAAACAGGGCCATATACTTGTCAATCAATTATAGCCTCGACCCTGGCTAGTTATATCCAAAAGTCAAAATAAACGAGGACCTCAAACTTAGATTAACCATATACATGCAAATAGAAATGAGCCCTAAGAGCTGTCTAAAAGCCATAAAATCTAATCGCTTTTGAGTGTATAGGCTGTTTTTAATATTTAAGAAATTTTCTTTGCGGGGAAGATGTATTATACGGACCTCACGTATCTCAAATGCAAGTTGATTAGCAAAAAGAGAGAAAAAAAAAATTAAAGGAGTGGTGATGGAATTATGTAAAATCTATATATATTCATAAAGAAGGGATTTTGTAACTAATATATATATATATATATATATATATATATATATATATGCATAAAACATCATACCTAAAAAATAATTTACTATTACAATCATAACATTAATTATTATTGCACTTCATCAAATAAAATTACATTTGGATTAATCTGATACATGTCAATTAAATAATTAATCTGATGAGACTGTACACTACCGCGTACCTTACTTCATGAAGGGGCTTCCGGGTACAACTAAGATAAACTTTTTATTTCTTTCTGGAATGTTCACTAAGCTCCTTCCTCCTTTTTTTTTTGTCGAATGGCTCCTTCGTCTTTGTGAAAGAGAAGATGATCAAATTAATCTTCCTATTGGTTCTTATCCTTTTCCACATGGAAACGTGATAAATATCATTGAATTGCAAAAAGGTTCAGATTGGATATTGAGATGTCAGAAAAATAGTGGGAGTACTGTATATATATGTGTGTGTCTGTGCTACATGTGATATTTTTTTGATCATATAACCGGATTTTAAAGGAGGTTGATCTGTATATAGCCAATTTTCGGGTTGCATGCAGTTTCTAGAGGCGCTGGCAAATACTTGATTGGCTTCACTTATTTAGCTATATACATAATTTATATATACCATATATAATTAATCCGGTGTCTGACAGGATAAAAAAATATTATTAGCTAGAAAAACTGAACAAATAATTTTTACTTTTGTGTTTAAAATCATGACAGAGTAAACGGATTTTATTTTTACACACACACACACACATATATATATATTATGATTTCTTAAAACAATATGTTTCATACTGTAATAAGATCGATGGTGAAATTAATATGATTAAATATATGTATAAAATTTGTTTAGTACATTTGTCAATATATGATTGTTTTATTTTTTATGATAGAAGTGTGTGTATTTATTATGCACGTGTTGATCACAGAAAAGGTACGTATTTGGAATAAACCCAAGAAATTCGGATGATTATAAGCCTCACATATTGGGGGATCCCAATTAATTGCAAAATAAAGGAAACCTTCGTTATGATTTCTGAAAGTTCCTTCGCCGGTTGTTTATGAACTGTTAGAACTATGCCATATAATGAGAATACTAGCATAATGACCCGTGCCACACGGGGCATATGACGCACTTTATAAAAGTTTATAAAAAAATATATTTGAGTAATTATAAGGGATTTGAGTTTTTTTTTAAATTATATAATAAATTATAAATTACTGTTATTTATTGAAAATACTTGGTTAATTATTTCATTAATTCACAACTTAAAAATTGAATACAACGAAAAAAATTGTACAAATTATAGTTGAAACGGTAAAATAGTTTAAATAGTTATTATGAGTAGACATGACAAAAAATCTAAAATTATGATACCCACTTGAACTTGTCCCTACTACGTACCCATAGAAAGTGTTTCAGTACATATAAATTAAAGGATTATAGTTTATCTAGCTACGATGGAACTTAATTATCTGAGTGTCTTAATCCAGCCTCTCATTATGATTTGTAGGCTTTCAAACGGATCGAGCCAGTTTGGACAGAAAAATTAGAAATCCGTCCAATCATCAACGAGTGTGGACTTATCAGTTATCACGGTTCACAGGATTCAATCGCGCGGTCCTTTTTTTTTTTTTTAAATATTCATGAAGGATATTACCACATCGGGCCACTGAATCACCAATTTAATTAGACTATGAAATTATATATAGAGCGTTATTAACGTAGTCTCTAAAATTAGTACTTTCTCTGTTTCTTTTTAATTGTCCATTTTTAAGAAGAAATTTGTTCATATTTATATGTCAATTATACCTTTATCACGTGTTAACACATTTTTCATACATTTTAATGTAAAAAGAGAATAAATGGATACAGTGGAACTATTTTTTGTTTCATTCAACCAATTCCTTAACCCAGTTTTTCTTTATAGAGGAAAGGACCGGCTAAGCCCAAAAAAAAAGAAAAAACTACAAAGAAATTAAACGGAAAGTAGCAACTCCCATTGCATTAGCTAGCAAGGCTTGCGCAACTAAAGTAGGAGGAACATCATACACCTATCTTGTTGAAGCCAGGTCACACCCCAAATTCGCCAAAGTGTCAGCACACATATTTGTTTCACGGTACACATTCCTAACCTTAACCTCTCCACAACTATGCTTCAAGGCACAAATCCTGCGAACTAACTGAAGCCCTTCACACCACCTGTTGTAATACTCTGAATACAATCCACCACAGCCTTTGAGTCAATGTGTAACTCAATTATAGAGAAGCTACGTTCCCTAGCCAGCAGAAAACCCCTCCATCGCGCCCCATAATTCAGCTTCAAACACATACAATTGAATGTAATTATGATGATATTTTCTGTCGCTAAATTCCGTTTCTAAGTTTGATTTTTCTAATAAAGTTCTTAACCCTTGATCCTCAAGAGTTGGGATTTTAAGATCACCATATAGAACAATTCTTTTCCATAACAATATATAAAAATCTAGTCAGACTTGGTAATATTGAAACTAATTTTGGTTTCTTTATCACCTTTAACTTATCTTTAGAATGAAAGATTTTAAGGATGACATCTGGTTTAGGTTTTAATTAGTTTAGAAACATTCACTATATATATATCCACGTCCTCGTTACCCTCATTATAAGTGTTTTTGACCACTTTGACATATGCAATTTTAACTTTTCGAACAAGCTTTTTATATGTTTTTTTCCGTTGTAGATTAATTAAGCTGCTCAATTTATCTAACCTTCTCTTTTTTATTGCTTAATTTTATCCTTTTTTTGTGGAAAAAAAGAGGGATAAACCCAGAAAAGAAAATTATACAGTAAGTAGACGAGGGGTACAAAAACCCATCAAGTCTAGGCTAAGAGCATGCCCAAGCCAACACAGGCAGGGGTTCTATATCATACATCATCAACAGGGAACTGGAAAGACCTATTTAATGTGAAGTGTAACGGACTACTAAAAAAAAAGAAACTATTTGATAGATAAACTTTATGGAGGATTCATTTGAAATATAAAAATAAAAAGATCAAATGAAAAAATAACAATAATTTTAAAGATCAAAGTTTAAGCATAACTTATAATTACATTCGCCCACTATTTAATTAATATTAATTATTAAATTATCGTCGTGGATCGCACGAATGCAAATATCCAGAGATAATTTTGGCAAGCACTCTATACTAGTGTGAACACGAAAAAGAAAATGAAAAAAAGTAATAAACACATTATATTATATTTTTTATTCTAAAAATCTTAGATGACAAAAACAGTTGATACCAATAACGAACCACGTTTCACCACATGGCGCAATATAAACGGAGGGTGTTGTGGGGTCCTGCGTCGAGTGTCCGGGTCCATCCAGTGGCAGGTAACAGTACATTGAATCAAAGAAAACGACGGCGTTTCATGGGCACCACTTGGTATACTCTATCATTCATATTATTCATATTTATGTGTATAAATACGTGTTCGGAGAAGCCTTGTTTACTTATAAAACTGCTTTAGGCCTTCTTCAATTCCAACCATATTATTACATGTGGTGTTGTTCCTCGTTTCTCTCTTCAGCTCTCTTCTCAATCTCCTTCTGAATTTGTTCCAAATTTCTCTTCCTTACATCATATAAATAAATTCATATACTACAATAATGTGTGGTATACTTGCTGTGCTTGGGTGTTCTGATTCCTCTCGAGCTAAAAGGGTCCGCGTGCTAGAGCTTTCTCGCAGGCAATGATTTTCTTTCTATTTATTTAGTATTAACACATGATTCTGATTTTTTTTTGACATATACTAAACTTGGTTTTAATTATTTTTTTGCTATTTATTAATTATTTAATTACTTGGCTTTCCTAGCTAGAGTGTTTTGGTTTATTTTGCAAGTTAATTCATGCTGAATTTGCTATGTGCACCGGCAAATCCATTATTGGAATATAGCAGGGCACCGCTCTGTTTTGGAAGAGTTTTGGTGTGATCTTGAGAGTTTGATGACGAAGAATAAATATGGGACCCAAGTGACATAATCCATTTCCTCGTTTCAACTGTCATGGTTTTAATTAATCATAGAAAAAGAAAGCGAGGTGTTATAGTCAATAAAAAGAGTTTAATAATTGTATACTAATAATAATGTAAATATGTTTGAGAAAGACGTCTAATCATATTTTATTATTTTATTTTATTTATAAAAATATTTATCAGATGAAATATGATTTGACAAGATAAAAAAATATGATTAGACATATTTGCAAGACATGTTTACTGTCGGTACCTAAATTATTAAACTTATAGGAATTAATAATTGAGATTTTAAATAATTTTATAATTTCTTTGATATTGTATTATATGTGTATGAATGTATGTTATGTAATATAATTATAATTTCGACCATTCATTCTTTATTTTTTAGTAATGATGATGACACTTCACTTTTTTAAGAATATCTTTCATATTAGAATATTCAAATCTATGAGCATATCCTATTGAAATTGTTTACAGACTTTTTAAAATTTAAGTAACTCTTGTTACTTGATTTCATCGTTGGAGTGTCTCTGGATGACATTACAAGTAAGTAACTCTCAAGTTAAGTTCTTTATATAAGAAACTTCCATAAACATCTCATTGTATATAAACAACTCCCAAATTGTATTCTTTGATTTGATTAAAATTTATATAGTGGATATTTTAAAATCTCAGGTAACATTATTGGGCCTACCAAAAATGAGTTATGTGACGTCCGTAACCACAGTGGAGTTCAATTGTAATTGCGTTTTATATTGAGTCTCCATGCCCATGTCATTTGGATTAAACATATAAGACTTTGATAGATAAGTGGGCAAATATATATAGGGTCCATTTGGTGTACAAGATATGATAAGAAATGATAGGATAAGAGAGTTGGATAATAATATGATAAGATATATAAACATGATAAACTCTTACCTTATCATGTGTTTGGTGAATACCAGATAATAAACTAGATAATATTATATTATCCTATCATGTGTTTGAGATGAACCAAATAATGAAATGAGTTATGTAACGTCTATAACCACGGTGGAGTTCAATTGTAATTGCGTTTTATATCGGGTCTCCATGCCCATCATTTGGATTAAACATACAAGACTTTGATAAGATAAGTGGGCAAAAGATATATATATATTCTGATCAGATCACCGATAGTTTATTAATTAAGACAAAACAAGTGGGATGGGGTCCAGGTTGAAATGCAATTATTGGTAATATTTAGTGGGAACTAGGAACAGTCCAAAGGAGAAATGACAATTAAAAAAGAAATAACTAAAATGGGTTAATTGATTGACTTGGGGAACTATATATATTTTTTCCTTACGTTAATACTTATTTGAAAAAAATATGTATAATATTATTGCCCTTTAATTTAATATTGGGTCTATATAGAAAGTGCAGTTTGGATGATGATGGATTATTGATTTTTTTTTTCTGTTTGTGCTTGTTGGCGTCACAGATTGAAGCACCGTGGCCCTGATTGGAGTGGGCTACACCAACACGGTGACTGCTATTTGGCACACCAACGGTTAGCCATAGTTGATCCTGCTTCTGGGGATCAACCACTCTTCAATGAGGACAAATCCGTTATCGTCACGGTAGGCCATATGCTGCAATAACATCAATCAATCATGGTTCTCTTTTATCCTACTTTTTTTTTTTTACTGTTCCATGCAATTATATGTGATGTTTTGCCAATTTTAATATGCAAAATTGGAATCTGTACCCATACCAGCATGATGTGTTCTTTGGCTTAAAGCACAGTTTTTATTTTCTGGGTTATATTTTTTTATATAGTCTCAGTTTAATATGAATTGAGCCAAGTGGTTTGGGACAAAGCTCTCTGAAAATCTATTTTCTTTGTTTATAAGAATTGAACCCAAGACTTGTTTAAGTGAAGCCAAATTTGTTGTCACTTTGATCAATAAACATTATTTTTTTCGGAATTATTATGTTAACTTTACTAATTTAACGGCAGTAAATTAATTATGATTAGTGATGGGTTTGTTCATCATTAAAAAACAGGTAAATGGAGAGATTTACAACCATGAACAGCTCCGGAAACAGCTGCCTAATCACAAGTTCCGAACTGGAAGTGACTGTGATGTTATTGCACACCTGGTTAGTTATCTTTGGGATATAATTATTTATGAATGTTTAAGCTTGTTTAAATTTTAATATTTTTTATTTAAATTTAATTTTGATAGTTTGTTTTACTTTTACATGAGAGCGTATTCTTACTTGATAGGTTGTCTCATGTCTGTGTGTGAGTGCAAGAGACCATACAATATGTAAAATTCAATATTAAGTATAAACTCTTCTAACATCTCGGGTTTTATTTAATAATACTCCCAATACATATAAAGTAGTGGATATAACGTCACGTGACATAAGAGGTGCGAAAAAGTTAATAATGACAATTTAATCTACATAAATGATCAAGATTAGTATAATTTTGACGATTAGTGTATGATAGAATGATCAAGATTAAGCACTTTCGTATATATGTATTTGATAATTCTTTATAAATTATAATTTTTATTAATGTGACCTTTGAATTGAAAAATAATAAGAAGTAGACCAAGTCTACTTAATTTCATAAAATTCAAAAAAATATTAGATTCTTCCTTGCCCACTTTGATTTAATATAATATGTTAAAATTAAAATTATAAAGTGATGTAAGTGTCAAAACTTGATGATTAGGCTATTAATCATGATTGAACCTTTGTTTTTGGTTCACAATCATGATTGAAATTGTGGTTCTTAATTCTTATGAATGACTGTTATTAATGTTAATCTTTTCAATAGTACGAGGAACATGGAGAAGACTTTGTGGACATGCTGGATGGTATCTTTTCATTTGTTCTGCTGGATACCCGCGACAACAGTTTTATAGTGGCTCGGGATGCTATAGGGGTCACTTCCCTGTACATTGGTTGGGGATTAGATGGTAATAATGTTATAATATGTGTCCTACCTTAGAATTGAATTGAATTCATGGTGCTTTTTAGTTTGTACTTGAACAAATTTTTTTTTTTTAAATTGAGCAAACTCTGATGAGTTTGGTGCACTTCTCTGGATTCAGGCTCTGTTTGGATTTCATCAGAAATGAAAGGGTTGAATGATGATTGTGAACATTTTGAGTGTTTTCCACCTGGTCACTTGTACTCTAGCAAAGATAGAGGGTTCCGCAGATGGTACAATCCTCCTTGGTACTCTGAGGCTATTCCATCAGCTCCTTATGACCCTCTTGTTTTGAGACGTGCCTTTGAGGAGGTATCATTATGATTCATAAAAGGTCTTCAAGTACATAATTGGAATTGGAACTTCTCTAGTAATTGGCTCTATGGTGACAAAAAATGATTTTGAATGAATTGATTTTGTGTGATTTTGGTTGAAAGTGAGTTGAATGTAAAGTGATTTATGTTATGTTTAGATTTATTCACATAAAAGTAAGTTGAATAATAAATCTGAGGTTCACGTTTAGAGGCTGAAGCTCCAAATCCCTACTTCAAGTTATAATTCATTCTAGAGGCAAAATCAATTATATTTGAGAACACCCAAACATGTCAAAATCAATCTTATACCTATGGAATCACTCATCTCTTACAAAAATGAATCCAAACATGCACTAAATCCCTTTTTATTTGGAAACTTTTTTTTACAACTGACACATTGATTATGATTTCAGGCAGTAATAAAAAGGTTGATGACTGATGTGCCTTTTGGTGTTCTACTATCTGGTGGTTTGGACTCATCATTGGTTGCATCTATCACTTCTCGCTACCTAGCAACCACAAAGGCTGCTGAACAATGGGGATCAAAATTACATTCATTCTGTGTTGGCCTTGAGGTATGTATATGTTCATTCAAAATTGTGAATGACATTGCAAACTTTGTGTATTTTTTTAGTTTTCCAAAATAGACCTTTAATGTTGTCTTAATCTTTGGTCATCTCAT
Source organism: Glycyrrhiza uralensis (assembly GCA_030159175.1). Classification (NCBI taxonomy): domain Eukaryota; kingdom Viridiplantae; phylum Streptophyta; class Magnoliopsida; order Fabales; family Fabaceae; genus Glycyrrhiza; species Glycyrrhiza uralensis. The sequence continues at coordinate 8,567,669 of BRZY01000006.1, forward strand.
GTTGAGTAGGGCTCACCTGATCTTAAGGCTGCAAAAGAAGTTGCAGACTATCTAGGAACTGTCCACCATGAATTTCACTTTACTGTTCAGGTAACTGCCTGAAATAGCACTTACTTTTCACCTCATAATCAAGGTTTTAAATTGTAGTCGCAGTTGCGGTTACATCACGGTCGTTCATATTGCGGGAAATTGTGGGCAAATGTGGCTAATGTGACCGCAATTGCGGTCTCAATGCAGTTTTAGAGACTCTGAAAACCGTGATGTTGCAGCCACAATTGCAGTTGCAGACCGCAATTTAAATCCATGCTCAAAATTTGGGGGGCCTTCAATTTTTAAATATCAAGATCAGTGAATCACTTTTATTATATGGTGTGTATGTAGGATGGTATAGATGCTATTGAGGAAGTTATACACCATATTGAGACATATGATGTGACTACAATTAGAGCAAGCACGCCTATGTTTCTCATGTCTCGGAAGATTAAATCACTTGGAGTCAAATGGGTGATCTCTGGAGAAGGATCTGATGAGATCTTTGGAGGGTATCTTTACTTCCACAAGGCACCCAACAAGGAAGAGTTTCACAGAGAAACATGCCGCAAGGTCATTAGATTTATGATGCTCAAAATGTTACTTAGAACAATATATAAAGGGTTGAAATACAATGATTAATATATAAATGTTTGTTTTTTAATATGCAGATCAAAGCACTCCACCAATATGATTGTTTGAGAGCCAATAAATCAACATTTGCTTGGGGTTTAGAAGCCCGAGTACCATTTTTGGACAAGGAGTTTATCAATGTTGCAATGAATATTGATCCCGAGCATAAAATGGTATGAGTAAAGAATGTGACTTGGTTGCTTCATCACTTACAAATTTTAAGAGAATTTAATTAAGCTTGTTTACTATTTTAATATGTTCAGATAAAACTAGAAGAAGGACGAATTGAGAAGTATATTCTGAGGAGGGCCTTCGATGATGAAGAGCATCCTTATCTGCCAAAGGTATTGTGTAATTTTTTTTTGGGTCTAGACCAGAGTATCCCTCGCGCGCATGCGGGGACTAATCGCTTCGAGCCGTGTAGAACCCTATAGGCGATAAAACTCTACCATGCGAGATTTAAGGCTATAGATATTTACAAATTTAATTGGTTAAACTAACTTCTAAACATTTAATTTCATTGCAGCACATTTTATATAGGCAGAAAGAACAATTCAGTGATGGGGTTGGCTATAGTTGGATTGATGGCCTTAAAGCTCATGCTGCAAAACATGTATTGACTACAACCTTTTTCTCTACAATTCAGTGATGATGGAGTTGGCTATTGTCATGGAATTTAATTTCTGTTACTTATAATTGGTTCTGACATTTTTCCAATAGGTGACTGATAAAATGATGCTCAATGCTAGTAATATCTTCCGCCACAACACCCCATTAACAAAGGAAGCCTATTACTACAGAATGATCTTCGAGAGGTTCTTCCCTCAGGCAAGATAGTCAATCAACTCTTCCTTAATTTTATATCTGTTGAGTTAGGTCCTAAGCCCAAATTTTATTTTTGTCATTCCTGGGCTCAAATTCTAAGATGGTATCAGAGCCTATCCTAGATTTGTTATTGGGCCACCTGTTTTGTCCACGCTCCAAATGTCTATTCCGGTTTTATGGGATTGAATTAGGCTTAAGCCCAAATTCTAAGAATAACCAGAGAATACAAATATAATTTAACAAGGGCTAATTCGTTGACCAAAAAAAAACAAGGGCTAATTCAAATTTTGTTTTTTGTTCTTTTGGTTTTGCAGAACTCAGCTAGGCTCACTGTTCCTGGAGGAGCAAGTGTTGCATGTAGCACAGCCAAAGCTATTGAGTGGGATGCTTCTTGGTCCAACAACCTTGACCCTTCTGGTAGAGCAGCACTTGGAGTGCATGTTTCAGCTTATGATGACAATAACCAGAACAACTTAGTCAACAACAAAGGTGTAGAGTTTGAGAAGATTATACCTTTGGAAGCTACTCCTGTTGGTGTTGCCATCCAGAGCTAGTTTTGAGCTGTGGCATCAAGGAGAAAATTTGGCCTGTTGTGTAATTTATTTTTATCTGGGGCAATGCTATATAGATATTAAGGCTTTCAATAAGTGTTGCATCTTGTATCATTTTGAATGCTGTGATTTGAACTATTATCTTAATCTATTTGGTTAATTTCAAAGCAATGTGTTTCATTTATCAGTTAATTATAAATGCAAATTCCATTGTTTCAGTAATGTAGATTACCATAAGTTATTATTTCCTATTAGCTGAAGCATATTCTTCATGTCCTATCAAGCCAAAAAAAAAATGAAAGATATTAGAAAGTTAACTTGAGCTTGAACTAAAGGCCAATGACTTTCAAGTCTCAACGCACTAAAAAGAAAACGGATCACAGTAAGATACTACCCAAATTATATCATTTGATGGAGGCTTCTCCACCGAAAGACCATCATATTATGTTTTTAATAAACAATTTAAATTTAAATATATTCCACAGTTAAAAATGATGGTCTGTAGGTGGAACTTTGACACACTCTTATTTGACTTGTTAAATTTTTTTAAAATATGGTATTGGAAAGACCTTTGTGCAATTTTTTTTTTGGTCAAAGAGACCTTTGTGCAATGAGATGCACAATTTACACAATAATTTAGCTGAAAGCACAAAAGTAATTCAATGAAGAAAAAAAGGGAAGTAACCAGCACTTTTTTTGGTGACAAGAGAAGCAACCAGAACAAAAGTAGCATGCGTACAACAAAAGCCTCGATTGGGCCAGTATGGAGTGATTTAGAGAGAGACTAGCCAGGCCCACGATAGCTGGAGTGATTTAGAGAGAGACTAGCCAGGCCCACGATAGCTGGACACTGTGATGCCCAATTAAAAGTCCAAAGAAATTTCGACCAAAAAAAAAAAGTCCAAAGAAATAACGAAGTCTAGTCCTGAATTATAATGCTTAGAACTTACATGTTGATCATAAGAATTATAATTTTCTCCAATTTAAAGTTATTCAAATTATCCAAATATGACAGTACAATAAAAATCCAACAATAAATACTTATTTAATTTGAGAAAATAATGTCATTTTTATTGATGATTACATTAATCCGCCAGTAACAGTGTTGTTACCATAGTTCCAGAATTCTTATTGTAATCATCATTAAATTCTCAAATCAATAATCGACACAGATATATTTTCTATAATTCAGTAACATATTCTTAATATAAATTATTTAATATTGAAAAATTCACACATCATTACTTAATATTGTGAACTTGATTAAAAACATAAGGAATTTTATCTAGGTTTTATCAATATATTTTATATTATCATTTAATTATTTATCATCACATTATTAAAAGTTTTTCACTTTTGTGTAGTTATTTTTAGAGTGACATTGGTAACATGTCCTATTGTATATTAATAGTTAACTTGGCTAATTAGAATGAGACATTTATTTTGAAAATGGTGATAATAATGAATTAGATTAACAGTTTGAAAAGAAAATCCTATTTGCAGGCACTTGGACCAACTGACATTGTTTCAATGAAGGTTTTATTTGTTTGAAGCTAAATTAACTGCAAACAAGAAACAATTAAATTCAACCTGGAGTTATGCAAATGCCACTAATGGAATATTAACTAGGAATGTCCTTTTTCCAATTTTGTGTTCATCATAAGTTGTCATTCATTCATCCTATAACTACTATCTGTTACATGCTGAAAAGTAAAACCTGTTAACCTTTGGAGGAATGAGCAATAAAGAAACTTATTTTTCTTCTATTTATGATTTATGATATATATAATTTCACAGTTGCAAAGAGTTGCATTAATGCAATCCTCAATAAATGCATCACCCACTAAAAATGATAAAAAAAAAAGGGAAAAAGAAAATAAAACAGTACAGTGAGAAAAGCATGTTAATTAATTAGTAAGTGAAAAACAGAATTCAGTAGAATAAAGCAGCATAGAATAACTCATTCCAAGTATCAGGCAATCCAGGGAGGCACCAATGGCTACAATCAGCTGAGTGGACAGGGTTAGCTCTCTGCTGGGGACTCAACTCACCACTGTAAATGGAAGGGTGCCCATCCTTCCTCAATGCTGATAACATTGTAATGTCCAGAAGATATGCAGGGTTAAGCATTTCTCTGATTACCATATCCACTACTCTCATCTGTTCAGTGTATAATGCTCCTGCAGGGTATGTTGTGACAGTACTGATTGGTGCAGTTTCACCATAGCAATTCTTTGTTGTTGTTGTCATCACTGTTGTCCCACCACCACCACCATTCCATTCGTTTTGGCTGCATTATTAGTGCCATCAAGTTTTATTAGCAAGACTAGTGTAAAAACTTTGTCACAAAAAAATAAAGCAGTGAATAACTAAGTTCGTGCCGAAATTAAAAAAATCATCAATCACATTATATTTTATCAGACAATTTTAGGTACTAAATTGAAAACTCAAAATGACCAATATGATGAAGGATTTTTAAATTGACAGCATGCTGTAATTTCAGGAACGATTTTGGTGATTCACTCAAACTGGGCTAACCAAACATTTAATGAAGTCATGTTAGTACGTTGTTAAATGGCACTTTTAATGAAGTCATGCTACAATTGTCAAATGTTAGTACGTTGTTAACCTAATTTCAATGACGATTTTGGTGATTCACTCAATCTGGGCTACATGTTGATGCCACTTACATTAGTTGGAGAGTATTGTGGACATCTCCACTCAAACTGTGTCATTCACTATTACATGCTTCTGGGCATCTCCATGTGCTATACTGCTATGTGAGTCGCCACCCTGACCCATCAGATTATACATATCGCATTTACTTTTGGCCCAAGTTGGGTTTAAATTGATGTTATCCACTCACATAAACATTGTACTTTTTTATAATGAGAATTGAGAAAATGTCGGAGATAATTTTCAGCATGACAAAAAGGCACATCTCATAACTAATTTTGTTCATATATTTTTTTAAAAAAAAAAACACACTTTAGGGGATAAATGAAAAAGAAGTATAAGCATTTGTTTTACTAATATTTTCGTATATATGTAGGTAGTATTAGTAATTAATAATTGTTACTAATTGGATGGTGTATGTATTTCCTTTCACCGACACAAATGCATCACGGTCATCCTGCACTAGTAAAAAAACAAAATACAACCACCTCAGGTTTTGATTTTGGATAAGGCAATAAAAGTGCCAATTGCAAGCTCGTGATCGTGAAACGACTTTTGAGGCGACAAAAAAAAGTGCCTTTGCGTAATTGAGTGGTTTTCTTTTGATACAAAAAGTTTTAGATTAGGGGAACACACTAAACTCAATAAAAATTTATAGTAAAATTTACGTATAGTCTATTAATAGAGAAATTCAAGATTTTAGCTCAAATTATAGTTAGTACAAGCAGAAGGTCCAACCCCATTGGCCATAATTGCGTAGTTTTATTACCTAGTTTTGGTAAATGAAATTATGAAACGAATAAAACTGCTATTTAAGTTTGCTATCTTAATTTCAGTCAAAAATAAGTGTGCTATCTTAGTTATTGTTATATATTTATTTTTTTCATCTTTATATTGTATAAAACATTTTCGGATCTAAACATTAATACTAGTAAAAAGTTTTAGCATAACTAGAAATTTCTTCAGTATATTGTCTTTTTAACTCCAAATTATTTACAATGCTTGTTATTTATATTCATTCATTAAAGATTTACACACTTTTTATCTCAACAATTCTTTTCATTTTTCTCATTCCTTTCTCATTCTCTTGTTTTTCCTTTGGATCCAAAAGCTAACATAATTTCTTGTAAGCTCTGTGCATATTGAAGTGTGGATTCATAATTGTGTGATGGGGTTTGATAAATACACTCCATAGAAATAGACATACACCCCACATTAATGCTAAAATTTCACTCTTTTTTGTATTCCGAAAACTCCAGTCTCCATACAATTTGTATCCAGTTTTCGGAATGCAATTTTGTATTCCGAAAACTCCAGTTTCCAAAAATAACACAAAATTGCAGGGTATTTTTAGAATTTTCACATTAATGTGAGGTATATGTCAAAAAATCTAAGGTGTATTTACCAATTCCCTTTGTGTGACCAGAGACAGCACCAACAACAAGCCCGTATAAATTTCAGCCTCAAGATTCAACTTGCGAATTGCAATAAGATATGAGCAAGCTAGCCAAGGCTAGTCAAAAGAAAGGCCCCACTTCCAGATCTAGACGCAGCTCATCAGATGAATGCAAATGGGAAAAAATGAAATTTTGGTTTGACCAAGGGAGAAAGTTAATTTGACATTTTGTTCCAAGTGTCTGATTAATTATTATTCGTTAGTTTTAATCAATTTTTAGAGAAAAAAAATTAATCAGTGATTTACTTTTCGTTAATTATTAATTATTACTGTAAAAGTGTCGGTTCATAGTTTTACATTATTAGTTAAATAGAACCAAAATGTCTTTCTAATAAGAGATGTCTTAAATATGTGAGGAAGAAAGAAGGCAAAGATAGAAAGATAAAAAAGGTATAAAAAAGTGTGGAAAAAATCATAATTGATTGAGTGATGACACACTCTCTCTCTATTTCTCTTTTCTTATCAAATCACTTATGTATCATATTTATCACTTATCTCTCTTCTATTCCTATCTCTCTTAGTATGTCTATTGGTATTGAAGTGTTTGTGAATTATTTTTGTAATTGATATAAAAGTAAAGAAAATAAAGAGAGATAGAGAGGAAATTCCTTACTTGTAGTGTGTGGGAGAAATTGCCTGGAATAACACTTGGGTTCTGCTTCTGTCAATATTGGTGTCCACCCAAGTAGCCCATGTTTTCATGCCCCTCTCCAAAGCTGCCAATCGATCCATGTCTGGGTAGTATTTGCCTCTTAATTCTACGTAATCCCACCTGCAATCAATAAGTCAATTACCCAAAAAGCAAATTACTAATCAAAACTCATTTTTTCTTAAAGGGCAAACCCAAAATGTCATTTTTTTTAATTTAGTATTTTCTTGAATAAGCTTTACAAAAGGGAAGGTATTTTATTATTCTTGCCTACCCCTGAAGAGATCCTTGATGACTCCACCAATGCCCTGTGTTGAACAACAGCACATCAGCACTCCTCCATGCTTCACCATTCCCATCTACCTCTTCCAGCCTCAAAATTCTCTTCCCTTGGACCACATCCACCTCCACCAAATAAGGAGCTCTGTAAAATGAAATGCTCACACCATAGTCCTGCACATATCACATCAACCCCCAATTTTAATTTAACCTCTTCTCTTAAATGTTTCTTTTTTCTTTTTTCCTACATAGTCTACAGTCTATAGGATAAGCTTAACAAATTTAACACTTTTGGGTCCCCTCACAAGAAGTTTTTTGCATAGACTGCACTGCATGCTATTGGACCCTTACATACTGTCTCCCAAACATTTTTCCAACAGCTTCTTTTTCTTATTCTGTGATTTTGGATGAAACTTAACAAAGAGGGAAATAAATTATTTTGCTGCTGGAAAAACTGCAGGGTTCTTAGCTCTCTTTTAACCTTTTCCTTTGGAGCCAAAATCTAAATCTTACCCAGAAAAGAAATATGCCATTATGGCCTTAAATCTTACTGGGAATGGAAACTGTGTGAAATGCCAAGTGCGGTATTAATAAACATGGTTTTAAATTGCAGTCCGCAATCACAATTGCGGCCATAACCTCATGGTTTTTAGAGTCACCAAAACCGCATAGCTACTACAATTGTAGGTGCATTTGTCCGCATCACAATTTTTCACAATATCAAGGATTGCAACGTAACCGCAACCACAACCGCAATCTAAAACCTTGGGTATTGCTGTGATTACAAATTACTAACTGCTCAGAATTCAGAAACTTTTGTAGACTCACCAAGAATGTGAAGGTGGAGAGAGGATCTCCCCTGACTAGTTGTGTTGGTGCCTGAGGTGCTGCAGCAGATAGCATACAAATCAAAGACTGCCATTGGTTCCTCCCCAGCGAGTCGCCCACGAACATCACGGTTTTGTCTTTCATATTCAGCAGAAACTCAACCCCATTGAACCTATAATACCATCACATAATGCCACAAAAAACACCATTCAGGTTATATGCATTGGAGCATCCACACACACACTACATTAGAAAGAACACAACACTAAGACACTATCTTAGGACACAATCTCTTGTTGTTGTGTCGTTGGGAAAAACCCAAGTCTCACATCGACGAGTTGTACCTGGGGAGCTCGCAATTGAGGGGTTTCCAACGGTATTTGAGGTAATCAGAATCTGGGCGACCGTACATTTGGCAATTGAATTCTGGGTCTATGATTGAACAGCTAGAAGGTTGGTAAAGAGGGTATGTTTCATCATGGACCCAAGTCCCCACGAACAACGCACAAGTGCTGTTGGCTTGGACAGTACTGGGTATTCTCTGGTGGTTATGGTGGTGATGTCTCGTTTTTAGCATAAGAGCAGAGGAAGCTATGTGGCATTGAAGAGAAAGTAGGACAAGAAGAGAGAAGAAGAATGTTGAGACCCAAACACCACAAGAAGTTTGGGAGCAAAGAAAGGCCATGATTGACACAGAACACAGAACAGAAGACAGGGAATGCCAAAAGGCACTAATTAATCGAGAGAGAAACCAAAAAAATTGAAAGGTAACTGTTTTGAGGTGGGGCTTCTCAAAGAAAATTTAGAAACGGTGTGGTGGGAGGAGGAGGGGGTGTTTGTTTTGTTGTGTGCATGTGAGGTTAGATGAACGTGGTTAAGATGCAACTTTTTAACGTGGTTCAGTAAATTCGAATAATGGTGATATATTATAGCAATTTTTTTTTCCTCATACCTGAGAAAAATGTGAGATATACATGAGATATTGATAGAGAGTATTGAGAGAAAGCAAGATATGCAAAGGAGTGTAAACGAAAATGTACAAGAGAAAGTAGTGTGAGTAAAGCAAGATTATATATTATAACCAGCACCAATCCAACATATTTTTAGGCTTAAAGTAAACTTGGAAAAAACAATTAAGTGTTTAAAAATGGAAAAAATATAGTTGGTGTTTAAGAAACATTGTTTGTTATGAAATGCCTCCGTGTCAATAATGCACGAATATACATGACATGTTTTAACCACTTTTTTATTTAATTACCCACCATGTGTTTTAACTAGATTTTTTTTTATTAATTGTCCAGTTTTCATGATAGCTTTCTTTCTGTAAATTTTTTCTTACTAAATATATATGTTCTCTTAGTGTTTTGGTAATGTATATTGTAATAAGGCTGCATCAAGGATTACAAGTATTTTTTATTAATTTTTAAAGCATTGTGATTATGTTTGAAAAATATGAGATGTTTGCTAGATTTTTAAGACAGTAATTTAATTACTTCTATTCTTTCTTAACAATCCAAAATCCAAAGACGCGTCAATGAAACTTATATTCACACTACTTTTTCATGTATAGCTTATTAGCTTGTTTTCTTTTCTTGTTTTTATTTCCCACTGATAAAAAAAAGATGAAAGGGTATTTAAACTGGAAGCGGATCGATAAAAGAAAGTTGCTGAATGCGTATTGGTGGTTTTTCTTGTATTGTAAAGAGGACACAGAAAAAAAAAAAAAAAGGCAACGAACTTCAACTAAGGGAGCTGTATTTGTTTAGTGTAGAGAAGGGAGCTACTAGTGTGGCTATTCATATTTGTAACAAAATATATATCCTAATTTTCAATTCAATAACTTAGTTTAACTCATAGGCCCCGTTTGGATGCAAAAACTCTAATTTTTTACTTATAGAAAAGTTAGTTTTATTATGAATATTATTTTTTTCATATATGCACAAGAGAGAAAGTTGTTAAATAGTCATTTATAAATAGATAAATGCTTATAGAGAAATTAAAAAAGATAGCTTTTGAAAAATGTGAAGAGCAAATGTTAATTTTAACTTATGTGAAAATTTTTTTAATTAAAAAATACATATTAAAAGTGCTTATAAAGAAATTTCTCCAATCTAAGTCTTAGGCTATGTTGACAGAAATTAAATGTCACCATAAGGAGAAAAAAAAGGAGTATTTATGTATGTGGGCGAATTTAATTTGTGGATGCGTGATGCGTCCGTGTTAGTATTTAGTGTTGGTTGGTGGGGTAGTATAATTAATCTCTCAAGGTGTGTTTGGGAGGGGTTTTTTAAAGAGGAGAAAAAAAGAGCGTTTATTTTAATATTTTAGTTATATAGATAAGGGAGAAAGATGGGGCAATCATTTTGAAGCCCATCAAAAACCTCCAAAATCTTTCAAAGTCTTCCTCTCTAGTATATTTTCAAAAACCATTCAATTTGTGAGAACTCAAAAAATGCACTAGAGAGGTGATTTTAGAGGATTTTACATACTTTTTAAATACTCAAATAAGTAAAATATTAATCACAAACACTCTCCTTTCCTCTCCTCTCTTTTTCTCTAAAACTCTCAAATACACCCTTAGGAACAAGTAATCCTTATCATATTTGGCTTACTTAGAAAAGTAAACAGGACAAAACTTTTATTGGAGAACATAATTAAGCGAATAAAGTTGGTTTGCCCTGTTTGTATGAAAAGAAGACTATTTGGACAAAGCACATGTTCTTTGCTTTGTTGCTTTCCCTTTACCCATGTTCACAGAATATGGTAAGGGCTCCAAAATAGGTGTTCGAGTTGCACGCACTCAGATTAAGTTCAAGAATTTGCCTCCGGCTGCCATTATTTGGCTCCAGCCATGACTTGATTTTTTGGGTGACCCAAAATTTCCTCCCCCCACACAAGAGACTAATAGCATCTCCAATAGAGAGAGTTTAGTGGGGTCTTAAATTTAAAGAACCTTGCATAGTTCATCATTGGAGTTCAATGACATAACATCAAAATCTAAACCCTATTACTTATATAAGATTCAATCTTTAAATAATAAAAAAATATTTTTTATGTCGTCAATCACTAAAACTCAAAATGTAAGTGGAGGGAAGCCAAATGAGTGTAGTTAAAAGTGGGTTCTTAAATATTTTACCATTGGAGTGAAAAGTGATTGAAGTTTTTAAAATATAATATGACTTAGTAAGACATACCAAAGTGAGTTAAGCAACTCAACTCGGGTTTTACCATTGGAGATACTCTAATAAGTAACAAATCCGACCAAGACTCAAGAGTCTGTGTGTGTGTGCGCGCGCGCGTGTCAAGTAGTCGAATCAGAGTGGTCTAAAATTTTGGCCATAGCCATAACGGTGGCCACCCTTTTGCTATGCAACAATTTTGCAACATCTTCTTCCACTGACCCATTTCTCCAAGAGATGTTGATTGCATGTTGAGGGCTCCTCCTTGCAGATTCGTGCAAATCTGGAAAATATCGTAGATATTGCTTAACATATTTGGCCACGAAGCAGATCTGGAAAATATTACATATGCCGCAAATATGGCGAATATCGCAATATGGTAGAATCACCCTTTTGAAATATGTCTTGTCCTCTCTCCCAACTTATTATCTCTCCTTCTTCCGAGCGCCAAAAGGTATAATTCGTATTCTTGAATCTCTTTTTAAACGTTTTCTTTGGGGAGGGAATGAGGGTGTGAGAAAAATTTGTTGGGTGGCTTGGGAGGAGGTTGTAGGTAACAAGATGAAACACAAGAAGGGGGGGTTGAATTGTGTTTCTAAGCTTTTAAAACTTTTCGCAAATGATGGACGCTGGCTGTTAAAAACGTTGGACGCACAGCTTGGTTCAAATATTGGACGCACAGTGTTTAATGAAATATTGGACGCACAGAGTGCTTAAACACTGGACGCACAGAAATGTGAAAAATTGGACGCACAAAAGATTGGACGCTGAGGCTTCCCTCTTGGTTTAAAAACTTGTTTTCTTTGTGCGATATGAGGTGTATGAAAAACTTGTTTAAACAAAATCAATTCAATCGCCTTGGTTAGTAATAAACACAAATATAAAAGGAGATAAGGGAAGGAAGAAATAACACAAGTTTTTATACTGGTTCACCCTTTCCTAAGAGCTACGTCCAGTCCCCTCAAACTAGAGAGATTTCACTATCAAACCAGATAAGTACAAGTATTCTTTGCACACAGCCTCTTCAGGCTAAATCCCAAGTATTCTTTGCACACAGCCTCTCCAGGCTAAAACCCAAGTATTCTTTGGACGCAGCCTCTTCAGGCTAAACCCCAAGTATTCTTTGAACACAGCCTCTTCAGGCTAAAACAACTCAGCAGAGTTTTGATTCAAGTGCTGTCTAACTCACACAAGTGAGGATATGAAATCTAAAGCACTTTGAGAGTTAAGCAAACTCTCTTTTACAAGAAGATAAAGAAATACAAGACTTTCAATACAGAGTATAAAAGATTGTTTGCACAGCGTTTTTGCTCTTTCTTTTTCGTTGTTCAGTATCTTGTATTCTTCTTCTTGCTTCTCGGTATTTATAAGAGTAGTGAAGCTTCAGACTTGTTCTTCAGTTGCTCAACTTCAGCTCTCATAAAAGTTACCGTTCTCAAATAGCATTTAATGCTATTTTCCCGTTGCTCTGAGGAGATCTACTTCATTGTGCATGTCTGCGTTTCTTTCTCCCAAATCAGAAGCAACCTGTACTCAAAGTCTCAATTGTACAGTGGTTAATAATAATATCTTATTGAGACAGAGAGAATACACTGTGTAAAGCAGAAAGATGTGCTCAGAGATATATAGAGTAGTTAAAAGTACATTCTCTCTCTTAGTACACTTTCCACAGTACTTTATGCTTTTCAAAAGTACATTCACACACGTTGACAAAGTTGTACAGAAAGCATTGCATACAGCTATTTATTTCAAATCATTTGCTCAATAAATATGTTTCATATTAAAAGCATGAGCAGTAAATAGCACGTAATGGACTCTGCGTTTTGGACGCAGCATATAGAATCTATTGGACGCATACCTTTGCACTTACCAATTTGCACAGAACTCATGCAAACATTGGACGCATACCTGATGCTTTCAAATGCACTTTGTTATGCTGTTTTATTGGACGATGAATAGTAGACTGAGAACTTGTCCTACTTTGCTTCATTCATCGTGTAACACTTTGTTCTTGTTCTTCTCATTTATCGGACGCAGAACAGTGCTTGAGTACCTTTGTTCTTATGCTTTATTGTGTTCCATTGGACGCAAAGCAATATTGTTGTCCTTCTTATTTATTGGACGCAGAACAGTACCTTTGTCACTGATTTCATTGGACGCAGAATGGTTCTTTTGTTTGTTCAGTTTCATTGGGCGCAGAGTTGCACTCTTGCTCACACTGAACATTGGACTTTTATCCTTCATCTGCATTGGACGCTCACTGAATCTGTTCCTTTGAAAATCATTGGACTCTTACTGTAATTCTGCTTCTCATAAAAACATTGGACTCTGCCAATATTGCCTTGTTCTTATCATTGGACTTATGCCAGTCTTGCTCTATTGGACGCTTACTGATTCTGCTTCTTTGGAAAATATTGGACGCAGAAAGTAGCGTGTCTTCAAGACTTGATTTCTTCTACTTCTGCGATTCTGCTTCTTCAGAAGACATTGGACGCAGAACTTTGTTCTTGCCTTGTGCTCAAACATTGGACGCAGAATTCTTCCTTCTGCTCAAACATTGGACGCAGAATTCTTGTGTCCATTTCAGTGCCAACATTGGACGCAAAATTCTTGTGTCCATTCCAGTGCCAACATTGGACGCAAGACTCACTTTGAATGCCAGCCAATGTCATGAAGAACTGATTGGACGCAGACTGCAATAAGCTTAGTTAGGCAGCATTGTTATGCATTGTACAAGCTTAATACAAATTGATTATCCTTTGTAAAAACCTTAATACATTTTGTTATCATCAAAATCATAAAATCACTTAGGGAGTTTTTGTATTAAAAACACTTTTAACCAATTTGGTTCCAACAGAGGTGTGCAAGGAAAGAGAGCTGGGTGGGTTGGGTATAAAAAGTTTGAGTGCTTTCAATAGTGCACTACTAGGAAAATGGTTCTGGAGATTTAGAGTTGAGAAAAATCTGTTGTGGTAGCGGGTTTTGATGTCACGGTATGGAGGTTTGGAGGTGGGGGTTGGTAGAAGGGTGAATTCGGGTTCCTTGTGGTGGAGAACACATATTACTATTGATCAAGGTGGTAATGGCATGAGGGAAAATTGGTTGCAACAAAATATGATGAGAAGGGTGGGAGAGGAAAAAGAGGTGAGATTTTGGAAAAATTTTTGGGTGGGGGATACGAAACTATGTAACAGGTTTGGTAGATTATTTAGTTTGACAGAGAATAAGGATGCTTTTATATGCGAGTTAGGGGTGTGGGAAGATGAGGAGTGGAAATGGAGATGGAGTTGGAGAAGACGGCTATATCAATGGGAACAAGAGTTACTTGGTGAACTATGTGACATGATTCAAGAAGTACAGATCAAGAGAAATGAAGAAAATACCTGGATTTGGAGAACAGATAGTTTGGGTGTGTATTCAGTCAAGTCTGCTTATGAAGTCAAAACTGAAAATTCTGATAATTTGGATTCTGTTGGGGAAAAGTTTTACAGCTCTGTGTGGAATAAGATTGTTCCTTCAAAAGTTGCTGCTCTGGGGTGGAGAGCTTCTCTAAACAGACTACCCACACTGGACAATTTGGCAAGAAGAGGAGTGCAATTTGGCGACAATATCCTGTGTGCTGGGTGTCAAGAGGTTGATGAAAGTGCCTCACACATTTTCTTTCAATGTAAGGTTTTTGCTGAGGTTTGGCGGAATTGTTTGCACTGGTTAGAAGTGGAGGCTGCACCACATTTCGACTGTAAGGCACACTTTTTACAGTTTGGTGGTCTACCTAATTGTAATAGAGAGACTGCAGGATTTTGGCAAGTAACTTGGTTTGCGGCAGTGTGGTGTATTTGGTTGAGCAGGAATGCAATAATTTTTACAAATAAAAGGGAAACAGTGGCTAATATTATGGAAAATATAAAGTTCAAGGCTTGGGTGTGGTTAAAAGGGAAGGTTCCAGGATTTCATTATCCACTCTCAAACTGGCTTTTAAACCCAACAAGATACCTCGGCTTGCTGGCGGATGTGTAGTGAGCTGCTTTGGATTAGAGTGGAATTTTGGGCCTAACGTTTTCACATCGGGGATGTCACATTTTTCACAGCTGTGGACTGCTCTGGTTTCTTCTTTGTACTTTCTTATTTGGGTCTGTAAATTTCACACCGGGGGTGTCACTTTTTTCATAGCCGTGGACTGCTCTGGTTTCTTCTCTGTATGTTCGCATTTGGATCTGACGACTTCACACCGGGGGGGTCATATTTTTCACACCTGTGGATTTCTCTGGACTTTCGATTTTGGGTCTGACGACATCACATCGCAGGTGGTATTTTTCTCACAATTGTGAACCGATCTGGATAGTTTTATGTAAATTCGTTCTTGTCTTGTTTGCCTTCACACCACGGGTGGGGTTTCTAGCACAGTTGTGAATTTTTCTGCTCTTCCTTGGTGTAATTTTGATAAGTTGGGGGTGACCTTTTAGCTCCTCGTATGGGTTTGATGTGCTGCAAATGATAGATAAGGTCTGGGGTGCTAACTTAGTTGGAATGCCTTTCTCTATTGTAATGCTTTTGCACGCTATCTCTTTTGTATTAACGGTAAGAGATCAGTCGTATATGTACCGATAACATTCTGTTTCTTTTCATGAGCTAAATCAGAGCATATTTTGTGCTCTGGTTTAGTTGACTTCTTCTTAATAAATTTTTTGCCTTTTCAACATAAAAATCGCAATTCTCCCTCCCAGATTTGGCAAACATAGCAAATCTGGCCGTGTAGATCTTGCAAATATTTTCTTCCTTTTTTTGACTTTCTACTCTCTTTTCTGTTGCATCAATCATGCTATTGTATTTTGGTTGTTCCAATCTGTTTGATTTGTACGAGTTTGATGATTGCTTGAAGAATGGGTATAGTGGCTAAATAAGTTTGGTGCCTCAAAATGTGAATAATCGGTGTTGTGGTTGAGAGAAAGAAGGTGGAGTCATCTTCTTCACAGTTCGCAGGATAATTTTCGTGGAGGAGGATATGGTGGTGGCCGTGGGGGTGTTACTGGTGGAGCACATGGAGGAGGGAAGAGGTAGTGACGGCAGTTGAGAAAGGGAATGGGAAAGAGGGAGAGAGAGGGTTTTTTTGCTGATCTGGAAAAAATTGGTTATGTATTAAGTGAGGTGTTCAGTGTGAGATAAATTTAAATGAGTCATCTTATTATTTATCGGAGGTTAACTTACCTCGGGTACTAACATGAAACAAAAAAAAATATTAGAGATAAAAAATATTTGACTTTACTTTTAGGGACAAAAACAAAAACAATTATATATTATAGGAATGAAAAATATATTTAAGCCATTAGTATATATATTAGCGGAAATGATTGTTAGCTCGAAAATGAATTACATGACAGTTGGTATAACCATTAGATTGCGATTGCTTTTTTATTTTGAAAACAAATAATTTAAATGAATTCAATCACCACTTTTGTTCGTGTTTCATCTTTAGCATTCAATAGCAGCTCTCATATATTATAGGCAAAATTAGTAAATTGGTCTCTTAAGTTAAATTTTTTTTTAAATTTGGTCTCTTATTAGATTTTTTCAACAACAATGTCTCATACATTTGTATCTGTTAACACCGTTGGCCCTTTCTTCAAACGCCGCTTAGGAGCTGATGATGTGTCCGTTACTAATCCTATGTGACCTACAATGTGTCAGTTAGTAATCCTACGTGACCTACAATGTGTCAGTCCCTGATTGGGCCACGTAGGATACAGACACGTCATCAGCTCCTAAGCGGCGTTTGAAGATAAGACCAACGGTGTTAACAGATACAAACGTATGAAACATTGGTGTTGAAAAAATTTAATAAGGGATGAAATTGAAAAAATAAATTAAGTTAAGAGACTAATTTACTAATTTTGCCTATATTATGTCTTGCTAATTTTGCCAAATACCAAACCGCCACATGATTGGCTGAGGAGGAGAGGAAGGTTGTTGATGTGCGATGCGCGCCATATCGCTTTGTCATTGTTGTCTTCTGTTTCTTCTTCATCATTGGAGGAGCGACGCACACCATGGTGAACCCAGGCAGATCAAAAGTTGGTTAGGGGAAGAGCATTCAGCAATGCCCACACAGGAGTCTGTAAACAATGTTGTATAGAAGTTGGTCAAGGGATTTTGGGTTGGGTGCAAACCACTCCATAAGCACCGCAAACTGCAACACCATCTCTCCAAAAAGGATATTACACTATAGTTATCAAGAATTTCGAATAATTTAGAAAATATTTGGTGCAAGTTACAAATCCTTCTTCTAAAATGCGGGTAATTTTTTTTTGTCTTTTAAAGAAGATGAGAAGGATGAGGAGTATGTTCCCTTGATTCCTTTTTAAATGTTTTCGAAAATGTTTTCAATGCGGAAGCATAAAACAATACTTATGTAAAAATAACCTCATCTTATATAATCATCAGAGTTTTTACAAGGAAAAATAGTGAACATCGGAGCCAGTTTGGTCTTAAGACCTCTACCAAAAACAATACCGTAACCATCTATTCTTCTTGGAATCCATATTCATCTATACAGCAACATCCTTCAGATTCTTCTTCTAAAAGATAGCCTACTTCTTGGGAAAAGCATATACTCCGTCATGCATCAACACAACAAAGTAGGCAAGGGTGAAACTTTAAACAAAGTAATAGGAAAAGTACATGCACCCAGTAGTATTCAGCGCAAACACTAAGGAATCATACTTAAATAATCAGTATACCAACATAACAAACAATAAACACTTTGCTTAAACACAACACATTGGGAACATCCAGTGGGAACATCGCTTTAAACAAAGCATTTGGGAACATCGCTTTCAACAAAACATATGGGAACATCGCCTTTCACTAGGCATATCTCTTTCACTTCCAACCACCCAGAATCACTTATCTCAAATAATATAGAATTACCAGAAAACACAAAATCACCTTTAACAGATAAAAATACCAAATCACACATTTCAGAAAAAACACAGAATTTCACCACTCAGATAGAACATAGATCAATTTATCCCAGATAACTCATATTTCATTTTTTTATTCAAATCTCTAAAATTGAATCAGTATTTGACAGAACTAAAAGTGATTTAATTTATTGAGGAAGTTCAAAACTGAATTATTTCGAAAATACTTGAACACTGGTTTATTTTCAGAAAAAACCCATTAAAAGCTTGTTTCACAAAATTTTCCCTGTTAAAAACATAGAGAATACTGAACCAAAATATATAACAACAGAATTCACCGAGAATCCATTGTCATTATATTTCCCAATTATCTTAGCCACGTATATACCGAGTCCCTAGGTTAAGAATTCCCCAAACAGCGTATCAATACAGATCCCAGGCCAGATAGAGACTGACTAAATAAAAGCCCCTTCAAAGGTCTCTTTCCTTTCTGGACAGATCCATACTGATAAACCATTTATCTTAACCATGATCTTGTATATCAATGATAGATAATATCAGGGTTTTCACAAAAGAATAATTTCATTTTCTCTATGGTAAAATCTTTTTTACGGTAAGTCTAAAATTTGTCATTATAACGGTATGCTTACAAAAGCTCAAAAATGATTTTGGCATAGCCACTTTACTTTCACGAAATCTTTAAGAAAATTGGGCATTATAACCCTACTATTAATAATTAGCACAAAATAATTAATTTAAAGCTATAAAACAATTATTAAGGTATAAAAGCAAAAACACATAAAGCATACAAGACAAGTATAAACAAGAATCAAACACATACTTCTCAAATTAATATTGAAAGAGGTTCCCCTTACCTTGGCCACAAAACTATGAAGAACAAGCTTGAAGAATCAAGAACACAATAGTAAAAAATTTAAGACTAAAGAGAGAAAATTGTTTGCCTTGAATGCTTCTTGGATTTGTGTTGTGAAATTTTATGAACACAAGGGTCCTATTTATAGGGAGAGGGGCGGCCAAGAGCTAGGGAGAAGGAAGGAATAACAAAAATATGTGATGTAAGCCATGACCATCAAAATACATAATTATTAATTAGGTTTAATCAATTCTTTTTCTTATTGGCTTAGGCTCATGACTATGCTCATGACTCATAAGACAAAAAACTCATCCAATGGTCCTAATCAAGAGAGGATGTCAACCAAGAGATGGTAGGAAGGATGAAGGAAGATGAAAATCATGATGTAAGCCATGACTCCTAAATGGCTTAATTATAAATTAGTTTTAATCAATCTTTCTCTAATTGGTCCAAAACCATGACTCATGCAACCAAATGCACCTAGTCCCCTTCTTGGCATGGTGGTGAGGCGGTTTTGAGGGCTGGAAGAGGGAGGGAGTGAAGTTACATCTTTGCCCTTAAGGTTTTCAAGTGAGAATGGATAAAAATCAAGGGTAAAATTGACTTTTCACTAATCAAAAGTTTCCAAAACTAATTTAAAGGATGAGAACCAATAAGAAACCTTGAAAATGCCATGTAATAGCCCTAATAGCTTCATGGAAGAGTTTCTGAAATTTTTACGATAAATGTAGGTTTTACAGTTTGCACTAACAAAGGAAAACGGACGAGTCGTAAGTGCAAAACGGACATTTTTTAGAAAATTCCAGAAAAAATCCCAAAAAATCACAAATTGAATTTAAACACTAATGATCCCTCTTGAATTTTGATTTTAAGCACTCATTGATTATTGAAAATTCATTTCTGACCAAAAATCCTCGTTTTCCGTACTTTACAGGGATTGGAAAAAGTAGCTTTCGATCTGCTTTTCAGAAAATTATGAAATAATTTCCAAAAATCCCAAAAAAATATAAAAACATGATTCAGCCTTTCAAAATCTTTTTCTGACCTCAGCTTGGTCTCCGAATCAGTGTTTAGCTCTTACTGTAAGTAATAGGGACAAAACGGTAATTTCTAAGATTTTTCAAAAATTCTAAAAAAATTTCAGAAAATTAAGAATATTAAAAGAACCAACTTTTGTGAAGGAAATTTTGTTTTCAGAGTTGTTTTTGATATACTTTTGCTAATAAAACCCTATCCGTAATTTACGGTAAATACGGTTGTCAAACGGTAAAGAAAAAGTGACTGTTGTAATGAAATAATATTATAAGTGTATTAAAATCCTAGTTATAAGACTAAAATAAATTACTTAGTACTTAGATCACAGAATCTCATATAAAACAGATTTTAAACAGTAACTCAAAAAAATGAATGTTACACAAACCACCCAATTTTAAGCACTGCAAACCACTGCATAAGGAAACCTTGCGTTATTGCGAACTATAAGAAGAACCATGGTGTGCGTCGCACCTCCTCAACCAATCATGGGGCGGTTTGGTATTGGGGTGCTGTCTAATTGAGCGTCTCAGCCAATTGGATTCCTGGCCACTTCATCCCCAAATTGCTGAACTTGCTCGCAGAGAAAAGAGGGATTAGGGCTGCTGTGCTCTTTGACCCCCACCTTCAGGGAGAAAGAAGACATGAATTTCATCCCCCAAATGCCACATGAATTTTAAAAAATTTGCTGAGTCAGTTTTTTGCCATGTCAGTTGTGTGCCAGGTTGGCCCAACATTGCCACGTCACACTTTGTCTGCCGCATCAGCTCAATCCGTTAGGCAATTGGATAGAGGGACTAAAATTGCACAATTAATAAATGTTGGGGACTAAATGCGCTCAATTAGAAGTTAGGGGACTAAAATTATACATTCGTGAAATCTGGGGGACTAAAAAGTACAATTAAGCTTTGAGAAAATTATACTTTTCTTTTTGCTTTTCTTCTATTATGCATTTGGCTTGCTTGTTGTTTTTGTGGGGGGTTCGCTTTAATGCTTTCTTGAAAAATGAAATATTGAATTACTTTTTAAAATTACAAAATGAGCAAGGAGAGTTATATATTTAGTAAAAAAATTGTCATAAAGTTTGTAATTAAAAAAAGTAAAACATTACTCTCCTTCTAAAAAAGGAAAATATAAAAAATGAACCATTGTAATATATACTCCTACATAGAATATATTTTTGAGTTACCATTAATCAGTTTCCATCTTCAAAGAGAAGGAACAGGATGAATTTCGAACCCTGAGTATTTTATATACTTTCTATGTTGTGGAACATTTCAGAATAATTAATATTCAACTGTTGTTAATTCTTGTTCACAATGTCTATCCAAGATAAATAAATAAATGGCTTAAATCTATTTTTAGTCTTTTATTTTTCACTGAGTTCTGTTTTTAGTCCTTCAAAAATAAAATGCGTTTTTTTAGTCCTTCATTTTTTAAAATTTGTCACTTTTAGTCCATAGAACCATATTTTAAATTTGAAAAGTATTTTCTAAATTTATACTTTGATCCCTCCTAAAGCCTGATGCTCACCTTAACCCATTTTTCCATTCTTCTCCCCTTCCACTGATGCACCGTGGCCCCCCATCCCCATGCGGCCAAGGGAGGCTGCGCACAATGGCAGGAAGGGAGGCGTCCATCGCGATCGCACAGGGAGGAGAACGAGAGAGAGGCCGCATCTCGTGGCAGCTTCGAGGGAGGACGTTGGAACTACTCCTAGCGGGGATGGGGGTCGCGGGGCATCAGTGGAGAGCGAGGAGAACAGAAAAATGGGTTAAGGTGAGAATCAGGCTTTGGGAGGGGTCAAAGTATAAATTTAAAAAATATTTTTAAATTTAAAATATGGCCCCAGGGACTAAAAGTGACAAATTTTCAAAAATGAAAGACTAAAAAGACGCATTTTATTTTTGAGGGACTAAAAATGAAACTCAGTGAAAAATGAGGGACCAAAAAGAGGTTTAAGCCCTTTTCTCAATTGCACAATTTTGATTCACACACTATGGTTTAATAGAAAAAAAAATTGCACAATTATAGGACATGCAATCCTTCCAAACAAGTCAAAATCAGAAAAGGATATCCATGAAAATAGTTAATTGCAAAAGCTCTTTCTAGATTGTTTTTTAAAGTTAGAAAATATACAAAAAAAAAGTATTTACTGTTAAACTTTAAAGAGCCTCGTTCATTAGGCAAAAATCCCATAACGATGATAGGTATATATCGATGACACATCAATCATGTTAAACACCTAATTTATTTTTCAATAATGTAAACACGTGTCTATACCACAGTCAAATGTTGCTATGTGCATTTAGCAGGAAAATAATCCTAAGCTAAAACTAAAAGATCCAATTGACCAATTGTACATTTCAAAGAATTGTTCAGATACAACCTTCTCATTGCATGTTTCTTCTATGGTTTTGTTTATTCCCCTTTGTTCCCCCACCCCACAATATATAAGGTTATCAGTACACTACTCTTCTTCTCTATCTCTGTCTTTGTCTCACAAAATTCTGATGATTTATCTCTTGACACCTTCTTTTGCTTGGTCCACTTCAGATGATGAACTGGGCTTGTCAAAGTCAATTTTACATTTAACAGAGAAACCAGGTGGTTTTGCAAGTGTCTCTGCAACATGTGAGAAACAAGGTTGTCAAAATCCAATCAGGGAGGGGACCCTTGCAAGAACAAGAATTAACCATAGCAAGTTACAAACCTCTTGTTACAACCGAATTCGGGGATGGAATTGGTGCCAACAGTTTCTGGCATATGACAGTTCCCTGAAAATCCAAGAAGGCATAGTCCAAAAACTGTGACCTCTCGTCGTTCGTCATCTGCACAAAGCCAAAAGCATTGGTCCATGTATCTAGCACAGCAGGAACAGCAGGCAAGACTAGCCTCTCCACTCCCAGCTCCGTGAGCTTCTGTTGAAAGAAAAATTCAAGTGAGAAAAATGATATACTAAACTTGAGAAAATAACAGGAACTTTTAGGACATTACTTTCAAGTGAATAATGATTCTTGTACGAGTACAATAACTACCAAGTACAACCAATTATATGTTAAGGATAATACTAAAATAATTACAACATAAATTTTGATGTCTTTTGGTATGCTTTTTGTTTATTACCTTTTCAAGCTCATTCATTAAAATCAGAGCTGAATACAGACACTTTCAATACCACATGCCATGTATCAAGGTCATTTGATAGAGTTAAGAAAACAACAACAATAAACAAGCCTTATCCACTATGTGGGGTCGGCTACATGGATCTCACTCAGCGACATAGTGGTCCATGTAGCCAACCCCACCTATTAGGATAAGGCTTGCTTCTTCGTGTTGTTCCATGTCAAGCAACTAAAAATGCGGCACATTTGGTATGCTTTTTGGTATTACCTTTTCAAGCTCATCCATTAAAATTCGACACATTCCATGGCGGCGATACTTAAATCTGGTACCTACAAGAGGTAACTCTGCTACCTTATCTCCAAATATCCTACAAAATGAAATGGCAAGTTAGAGGGGCATGAAATGACAAAAGGTATAAAGAGAAAAAAAAATTGCAACTCAAACAGGAAATGCAATCACATAATCATGCAAAACCTACTACTTCATACTTAGTAATAGCAGATCCTATACTCACCTAACAGTTGCCACACTAATCAATTCTTCATTTCTCTCCAGAAGTACAGTATAGAAACCCTGGAAGTTTAATCGATTGAGCTCCGACCTACAAATTTCCAAAGTACAGATATCAGGCATTAGCCCAGCAAATATAACAATAATGTAGAACAATTTATAGACAGATATCATGCATCACAGACAATGTATAGTATACCTGTGAACAAATCTCTTAGTAAATGGTATGAATGCAAATGGACTCAAAGATGCACATGTGATCCATACATTTTAAATGAAACAAATACCCATCAGAACTATGAATCACAGACTAAGTTAAACCCTATATGTTGAATCCATTGGAATCATCTCTGAATCAAATAACCAAGATCCAAACATAATATTCAAAGAGAAGCTGAAATGCTTGCTTTGCTCTTCAAAACACCGGCTCATACTATTCATGATGCTATCCATGGGCATAGATTTTCTGTAATAAGATGGAATAGAAGAAATGCGTATAGAAACATAAGGAAACTATATATGCAAGAAAGTAAATTTCTAAATTCCAACATATCTATGCAATGCATAAAAAGAGTAAAGCTTTTTTTTTCCCTTATGAGAAAGTTGGTAGATCACAGAATCCACAGTAATCATACAGTCTAAATATGGACAGTAATTAAAAGTTGGAGAGGGGAGTATGAGAACATAGAATTGATTCCTTTTTGTTGATATTTCTACTATGGTGTAACGGAAAGTTTCAAAATTAAAGAATAGCATGAATTGTGAGAATGACATGAGCACACTATGCAAAGAATCCTAATAAAATGTTATGAACATGAATTTTGAAGGATAAGAATGCCTGACCTGCTATTGAACAAAACTTCTTCCACTATATCTCCATTGGAGAAAGGGTTTTTTAGCGCCTCGAAGCATTCATGCATCACAGAGAGTGCTACACTGAGCTTGCTATAGCATTCTGCCTGTGAGTCGTTTTTGGTAATGCCAACAACACAGTTAGCAGGGTTGGCAAACTTCACCAGTGACCATGTTAGATTGTCAGGACCCACTAAGAAAGGCTTCCCTAACAGGTTTTGGAGGCCTGCATATACCTGCAAAAAATGTACCCAAGTAAGTGTTGAGTATAGACCAATGTCCTAAAATATATTTCTGGTAGCATATACTGAAGACACAGAACCTTAAAGGTTTCACTAGCATCAAACTTAAATCTCTTAAGCTTGTCATGTCTTAACACTTATCCATCACCGAAATCTTGCATTGTTGGCTAACTAATTAGCTATTAAATGAAAACCATAAATAAAAGCAACGGTGATCATAGTAATTTAATTTTGTTTTGATAAAAAAATGGCAATTAAATGCTTCCAAGAAATGTAAAAATCAGAATAAATAGAAGTAAAAGGAAAGGAAAAAATGCTTGACGGTAGATAAAGCGAAATATGACGAAATTTTTCCTAAATATAGAAGAAAAAAGGGAGGTGGACTTGACGTACCCGCGCACACTCTTCTCTGCAGAACCAGTTTTCCATATATCTTCCTGAATTATCATTTGCTCTATTTCTCAGGCACCCAGCATGATCTACATAGAGTTGACAATATGACAGCATTACATTACAGCATTGATCAACATGTACAAGAAATACACACTCACAAAGGAATGGATGAAATATTGAAGCAAATCTACATATCAGCTTACATTTATGTTCACACTGAATGCAAGTAAGAAACTGTCCATCCTCAGTCCCTTCGATTTTGTTTTGGCCGCAAACCCCGCAACGACATGATGGACAAAACCAGTCACCATCAGGAATGTCCTACACAAGCAGAACAAAACCAGTCCAAGGAAAGAAGTTAGATCCACAACCAGTTATTTGTATGAAAGTAGTGAATTGAAGTAATCACATGGGGGAAAAAGGGAAAGGAAATATAACAAGAAGATAGCACTTAAATATGGCATGATTGAAAAGGAAAATAGTTAATCTACCTCCAAACTAAGACACTGCTTATGAAATGATGAGGGGCATTGATCGCACAAAAGAAGTTCACCACCATAGTTGCAAATAGAGCAAATGTTGTCATTTTCGCCTTGAAACAGATCGTTGCATGGTTCCTCCATAATCTCCCTTGTCCTATGGTCATGCATTACTTGTATCATGCAATCTAACAGCGACCTACCATCCTTCAAAAAGATACTAGCAGAAGGCCTGCAGTTACTACTGCCACTAGCATGATTTGCAAAGCCACCAATACCAAACACCTCCTGACAACAGTTACACTTGATTCCCTCACGAGTTATCCTCCCCTCGACCAAAGGATAGTTCCTGCCTCCTTCTTCCCAGTAATAGACCTTGTATCTTGGCAACACAATGTTGCAATCTATTAACCAAGACAGAACATTTTGAGGCTCCTGGTGTGACAGACAAGAGTCATCAGACACCTTCTGTACCGTTTTGCTTGATCTTAGCACCCGAGTAGGTACTTCATTCCTCTGGCACTTTGGTGGGTTGGCCTTTGAAATCCTAGTGCGTTTGAGGTTTCTATTCCCAGTTGATCTACTTGCTGGTGAACCTTCTATAGTATGTAATTCAGGCTCTTTCTGAAGCAATTGGGACACAGTCTGCAATAGGTCATCACTATCAACATTATCAACAGTTACCTCATTGTTAATGGTTGAAACATTCAAAGATCTCCTGCTAGAATCAGTCCATTCAGGAATCTTTTCTTTAAGGTATAGTCTGCATGCACCTCGAAGTGTGCCCAAACACTGATTCTGTGGAGACTTGTACAAAGTTGTCCTCCTTTTCTCAGTTGGGTAGTCAATGATCCATCCTTCTGCTAAAAGATGATTCTTTGCTCTCAGCTTCCATTTTCTCTTATCAGCTGAGTTTTTCTGTAATGCATGCAAGTAATAGTTCACAACAGCTTGAGGACAAATTTCAGGTTTAGCTTCAACTTTGACAGGAGAAAGTTCCCCGATTAGAGGATAAACATCTGAATCCTGGTTCATTTGGGGTGGATCAGTGAGCATATGTGAAAGATTGCTGTCAATTGTAGAATGCATCCTACTGTGATCAACTTGGGACATCATAGAGTTCATGTTGGAATCTCCCTTCAAATGTTTAATAACTTGAAGAATTGAGGTGTAAACCTTGTGGTCATGTTTATCAGGTGGCATGTACCTGTATCGTCCTTGCTCGGGATAATGCTTATGTGCAGTCCACTCAATTTTCCATCCAAGATATGCAAGATGCTTTCTTACTTTTGTCTTCAAAAGCTCCCTAATCTTCTTACTCCTACATCCAGCTGTATATTGATCAATAACCTCAGGACAGAACTCAACTTCAGACAGTACCAAAGGTTGCCAAACTATGGACGTAGGGTGCCTGCGTTTTCTACTTTTCTCACAATGGCCGGCATCTGAAATCACAGCACCGGAATCATAGCAGGAAATTTCCTTTTGAGGCTCAGACAAGACCTCTTGAATTGGAGATACAGGCTTCTCACACGACATAATTTCCTTCTCAAATGCCCCATCCACCAAAGGATCTGTGCCACATTTCTCTTGAATGAGAATGATGCCAGTGCCACCACAGTTTTGATCAGAATCCAACAAGTTTGGCGAGTCGCCGCCATTTTCCTTAAGACTAGCATCACAATGAACATCATCAATAGGTCCAAATGATCCCCCAAGTTCTGGTGTTAGTTTAAAGAAATCCTCAGGAAGATTTAGGGCAGGAAGAATTTCATTTAGTGTGAGAGTAAAGTAGTCACCAATGACCTCCATTACAAGGTCTCTCCACAAGTCCTTCACATTGCAAGTCCAGTCTCTTATTTGTTCAAAATCCTTTCTTGCCCTTACATCATACCAAACTTGCTTCACTGACACAGCAACAAAGGAAACCCTCTCATACTCCTCAAACAATTCAAGGAAAGCCCACTTCCCTCGCGGCTTCCAATCCTCAGTCGCTTCGTCCCAATCCTGAGTGATCCGCAATTGGCGAACTCCAACCTTCAATTCATCACCTAAATCAGGGAAGAATATGCTCCTCTCCTCCATTCCAACACAGTGATCAAATATTACACCTTCCCACCAAGCCTCTTGATAACTCACATCAACACACACAGCAAATTGAAGGTCCTTTTCCTTAAACTCAATAGGAGGAGGCATTGGCCTAATGACCCCACGTTCATAGCCACAATCTGAAACAGTAGAAGGAGAACTAACACCATCCATGACATTTGAAACATGCAACACATCCACAAGATAATTTAACTCATTATCATCTAGAATATTGTCATATCTAACATGACGGTTCTGCCTCCCACACCGGATAACCGTCCCCGGATGCCATGCCCAGAAACCCCTCTTCCAAACTCCTCACCTGAAATAAACAAACAAACAAACAAATAAATATTTTTCTTCTGAAAAAGGAAAAATCTTGAACTGGAAATTTCAGATGAAGAGATCACACCAGATGCATGTTTGTCATCAAAAAGTAATGATTAGAAAAATGCAAGTGACGATGTGGGAAATTCTGAGACTTGCAAAGAAACATTTAATCCACATTATGTTATATTCAACACTTTCATGAATGACAAGAAACAGGGGAATGCAGAGCAAAACGGTGAATGGGAATTCAATTACGAAACCAACAATCGGAGAAGGGTAATGCTATATCGTGGAACGAAACTCATCGAAACCATATATTGACAACAGGATTCCAAAGGATCATAAACAGAGAAACACCAAACACAAAAACAGAAAGCCCATGAAAACATTGAGTCATTGATATAACAGGAATTTAACAATTGGGTAATTAAAGAATCCCAGAAAAACATAAAAAAACCTAAGCGAAAGAAACAGAACATTACAAAACATACATCAAAATCAAGAACCCAGAAACTCATTAACAAAAAAGATCCTATTTTTATCTAAAAAACTGAGAGAAAGAAAGAAAAACAAGGAAAGAATCGTATAGCATTACCTCGACTCTTTGATTGAGAAGAAGCTTCCTTTTCGTCGACCCTCTTTTACGCTTTCTGTTCTCATTGCTCTTCTCATCATCAACCGCCATTGGAGACAGATTCAGCCACAAGAAAACTCAGAATTCTCACGTACCCGTTTGGCAAGAAGCCAAGAAAACGATGATGAAAAAACAACACGAGAAAGAAACAAGAGAGAGAGAAACTACGTTAAACGAATAAGGGTTTGTTTTGTTCCACGATCATAATGCTTTGTTCCAAGAAACAAACACCACTCTCTCTTTCTCAGAGTCTCACTTTCAGTTTTTCTCAGTAGTGTTTTGAGTTTGATCACTTTTAATAAGCTGGCAAGGACGGAAACAAAAAGGATTATTATGGAATTCCCTGTTTTTCTACTTTTCTCTTTACCGTGCGATCTTCGCTCCTATTGGTCCACGCTGGAACGCCCATGCACGTTACTCACGTGGAATGAAGGCACATAGTCTTTAACCGTGCTCCCTCCCTCACGGTAATATTTTGCTCCTTTAATAGCTCCTTTAATGAGTTAATTGTCATTTTAGTCCCTGAAATTGTGAAGCAGTCTCATTTAGATCCCTGAAACTAATGAAAAGGAAATTTAGTCCCTGAAATTGTAAAATGTCGGTCAAGTTAGTCCCTAAAATTGTAAAACGACGGACTAATTTGACCATCGTTTTACAATTTTAGGGACTAATTTGACTGATGTTTTACAACTTCAGGGATTAAATTATCTTTTCGTTAATTTCAAGAATCTAAGTGAAACCATATTACAGTTTTAGGGGCCAAAATAACAGTTAACTCTCCTTTAATGGATGGAAGAGGAGTTATAAAAGAGAGTGGTCCAATGCGGGAGGGTGCATCGTGGGGTTGACGCCGCCCTAAGGGTGGAGTCCACGTGTTGTGATTACTCACTTCCAAGTAGGCGATGGACCCTACTATGGCCTCTAAACGTACTTAATGCGAAAGTAAGCGATTTTAGTTTATTACTTCACGCGTCACAAAATAATAGGTATTTTTTTAGCAAAGTAAATTTGTCCCAAAATAAATGACTTTTATGTTTTTAATAGATTATTAATTATTTTATTCCAATTTTACCCAAAAAATGTTTTTTTGAGGATTGTATTGATTTTTGAACAATGTAAATGATAAAATTAATTTGTTAAAATTATTATTCTTTTTTTTTTTTAATATGTGTGAAGAAAACTTAAAAGATAGTAGCTATTTTGGGGATGGAAAGAGTATTGTGTTATGATAAAAATAAAAATAAATTAAATAAAGAATTAAAGAGCCTTAAAATGGGATTAAATGGAAAAAGAAAAAGGGGGTTTGAATTGGCAACTTGGAAACGGAGGAAGTGTTGATGACGTTGGAATATTTAAGTATATCTGTCGTGATATTATTAAATAAGCTTAAAAAAAAGGAAACAGCAGCATAATATATGGTACATATTAATTACAGAGTTTAATTAAATATTTATTGAATAAACTATTTTAGATTAATTACTAATTAAATGCTTATTTATAAATTATTTTGAGGAATTTATTGAAAAGTGTTTAAAAAATGATAAGTCATAAATTATTTTCACAGGTAATTTATTGAACTCAGGTCATGGGAATACAATAACCTTAAATTTCGTGTGGTAGAGCCTTGCTGCTTATAGGATCCTACCCGGCTCGAAAGGACTAGTCTACGCATGCACGTGAGAGATACCCTGACTTAGACCAAAAAATATTGGGGGTTGGGTAGCAGAAGGGACTAGTCCCCAACAACCTGGCAAACCATGAATTCTTTCCTGAAGAGGTATTCACATTTAGCATTGTAGTGTCTCAAATAGGATTGTTTCAAATGGAGGATATTTGTGGAAAAAAAATAAGTATATCTAATAAATATTAATCCAAGTGCTAATATCGCAAGATATATAAGCCTAAATAAGTTTTAAATAAAGTGTATCTTGTACTCATTAATCTCATTGATTGTTAGATTGAAAAGGTTTTTCCCACAATTATTTGTAGATTTTATTTCTTTATGCGTATATTTAATTATAAATGCTATTCAATGTTTCAAAAATATTATTACACCTTTATAAGCTAATGTTTAAATTTTGACCAAAATATAGCATTTAAATATATTAGGTTATACATGATCTTTTTGTTAAAAAAAGGATATAATATTATCAAAAAAAGGTTATACATAATCTTAATATTGATTTGATTTCCCCCACATCTTAAGTTCTTTTTTATGAGATAAAGGAATAGACAAAAAAAATCCCTCACGGGAAAACAGTAGAGGCCATATCAGCCATCAAACCCCACATCTTAAGTTTAATTTCTTCTTAATTAATTGAATATATATTATATTATTCAAGTAAAAAAATATATTATTATTATTATATTTATTGTTATTTAGTAATTAATAACGTAATATTGTAAATTGCTTTTAATGTGATTACATCAAATTAAATATATTCTTGTAAGATCATGCTGTTCTTATTCCTAGAAAAAATAAAAAGGAATTTGACAAGCGTGTTTTTTATTTATTTCGGCAACATTATTTTCTCTGAGAATCACATATTTATTAATCTTTTATTATCTGGCGTAAAGAAAAAATTCTTTTATTGTATCAAAAAAAAATTCTTTTATTATCATCAGAAGTTATTCGAATTCCAAATTTCTGTATTTTAGGAAAATATTGTGAATGTAAATGTGTCCTCTATGTTTAATATTTTTATTTTTTCTCTTCGAATTTTTTAATTTTTATTCTTGTTATCTTTTCTTTTTCATTGGGAAAAATTTAAAAGCATACCTTGAAGCTAATCTCATTCATGATATTTTGATGTTGGTTACTCGGTTGAAAATTTAATGCTTTTCCGTTGTACCGGTATTTGACCAAGTATTGACTTTGCTCATACACACATTTCACATTCTTATCGTAAATATATGACATTTTTTCTATGCACGTTAAATATGTTATAAAATATCTATCTTTATAACAAATTAGTTTTTATTCTATACGAATTAATGTCATTGCTATGAAATCCAATTCATACTTCTTAATACCTGTTATTTAAGGTTGTTTACAATAATCAATTAATCATTTAATTGACAAAAATTTTCCTTTTATACCATCGTCTTTTTACTATATCATTATATCTATTTACTCTCTCTGCATTAAAGTGAATGAAAAATATATAAAACAATTAATGATGATGATAATTGATAAAGGTATAATTGACAGGAAATAAAAAATATATATTTGACAAAATATAACTTTAAACTATCAAAATGACATATAAAATAGTATCAAAATTCTTCTTAAAAATGAACAATTAAAAAAAAGGATCAGAGAGAGTAATAATTTTTTCATAAACATGCAGATATAAAGGAAGGTAATTACTAATCAGTCTTTGGATAAGCCACATATCAATGTTTCAAATGGAATAGTTTTAAATGATCAATACATTTAGTATCGTATTTTTATGGCATTTGCCATAAATATATGACATTTTTTATGCACATTAAATGTTTTATAAAATAGATGGGATAAACTCACAGCAAGTGTAACTCTAAAGGCCGTAAAAAAAAAAAAAAGAGCAACTCTAAAGAGTTACGTACTCCACCCAATCACTATGCCTCAGTTGACAACATATGTTAAGTGTGTAGGGTGGGAGAATCACGGTTCGTTCGATCATCGCAAAACACACTTTTGAGAAGGGTCAAGAGTTTTAAGTGTGATTAAGCTTCGAATTAAGAAATTGCCTCATAGCCAAATTGAATCGACTTTAAGCATATAATATTGTGTTCAAAATATGATTCAGATCAAAGTGTTCATTGTTGTTTAGTCAATTTTTAAGTGTTATTTTTTTTCCTCATATTTTTGTGTCCGTACCATTTGTGCTTTCGCAAAAAATCGTTGGGAGGATGAAGGGAAAAAATTGAAGATCCAAAACACTATTTGCAAGAGAATGTGTTGATTGGATGCCCTTGATTTCAAATATGTGGGAAAGAACCCAACGATGCTAAAGAATTGCAAGTTTTTTATTCTCTCTCTTTCTGTGAGAGTTCAATTATCGTTTTGGTTAATTCATGGAAATCAATATGGAGCATCTCACATTGGCCGAAGAGGGCGAAGATGAGCTAGTGTTTCATGTGGAAGAGAAGGAGGAGGGCAGGAAGTTGCTAGTGATCCCAATATCGGAGGAGTGACCAGGAGAACATATTTCATAATCATCAACCCATATCAAATGCGAATCTTCTATTTTTTATTTTTTTTTGTCAAAGTCTAATGTTTTTTTTTGTCAAAGAAGCATACATTAATAAACAGGCAAAGCCCATAGCCCAGAGGGTAATACAAATGGCTTATGGTCATAGTTAAGCTTAAGCATTGTCACAAAGCATACGCCTTACAAATCAAGGACAAACACCTTACATAACAGACAAAAACTAAACACAACATACTTACAACAAACTAAAACAAATCAAATAAACACTAACAGGACAACACCCAAACAGAATAATAACAGGACAAGCCACAAACAGAACAACACCCAAGCACCCTACAAACATGGTAAAAAAAATCCATGAGTGGGTTGGGATTGACCCATTTGAGGCACCCAATCCTTCCCACCTCAACAAATTCAGCCCACATGTCTACAAATCTTTTTTTTTCTTCTTTTTTTCCTTTTTTTCTCCTCTGTTTTCTTTTTTTCCATTTTTTCTTCTTTTCTTCTCTTCTTCTCCGCCACCACTTCTCCCACCATAACAGGGAACACGAAAAGGGAACCGCTCCAGAGAAGGCAAGAATGGCATTCCATTAGTGACCCAGAACAACGAAACACAACAACAAACCAGAACAACGAAACAAAAACGAAAACCAACGACCAGAACAACGAAAAAACGACAAACCAGAACAACGAAAAAACGACAAACCAGAACAACGAAACAACCTAACAGCCATCGGAAATGGCACTAACTGGAGCTCTGATCGGCGTGAACCATAGGAGCACAACCCACAGCGAACTCCGAGCTGGACGAGGAAGACGACTATGCAATCCTACCAAGGGAAGACACGCGTTCCTCCCAAGACGATGAAGCTCTCCCTTCACTCCAACCCAAGCCGATGCAGCATTGAACCTCCTACATTCCCCCGCAAATGCTCCCTAAGCTTTGGATCTGACGGGAGAGGAAGAGTGGGGCGGTGTCTGTGGCTTCTTCAAGATTTAGCTGTGCTAGGGTTTTAGCTGTTTCCTTCGTTTGTCTAATGTTTTTCCTTTAATATGCATATATGATACATATAGATGGCACATAGACCCGTCCAATCTCAAGATAAAGTCTCAGCTCAATGGGCCTAAATCACATAAATTATTGTTTCAGCTTCAAAATAATAATAACCACAAAAAAAGCTTCAGAATAATAAAAATTATTTAAAATTTAGTGCAATAAAAATGTAATCACACCAATTACTAAGGTGGATAAAAATTAATGAAATATGAATTAGTTTTAAAGAATTCAATGATACAAAGAACAATTTAAAGTTTATATTTCTTAAAAGATAAATCTTAGCATAAAAAGATATTATTTCAAATAATAATAATTGAGTGTATATATTTATTTATCATCTGATTCTTTATATATTTAAACTTAGATATTTTATACTATTATCTATATTTTAAGAAGGTATGAGTATTGCATAATGTAGCCTTTATTAATAATTACTAAAGAAGACCTTTATTGATTATATATTCTTTACGCTTGATATAGACATGACGACATACCCAAAGAGTAAGAGTAGGGGTGAGCACGGGCTGGTTTGGATCGGATTTGACCAAATCTGTTATCCGAACTGATCAATGTAGGACGGGTTGGTTTGGATCGGTTTTTTAACTTTTTTATCACCGAACCAAACCAACCCGGTCAAGAACGGGTTGGATCGGATCGGGCTAATTGGGTCAGCTTTCTAATATTTCAGAAAAACTAAAAAAAACCAAAAAGGGAAAGGAAAGAAAAAATGGGCTTTTTAGCCAATGCAGAAGAAAAAAATATGGGCTTGAGCCCAATCAGATCATATAACTAACAAAAAATCAAAACAATGAGATGTTGATTTGAGCAAAAAAAAAATCAAATCAGATGTTCAACGTAAAAAAAAACCAGATAACTAACAAAAATAAAATAAAACAAATAAAAGATTGGAACCCTAATCCTAGACAAAGAAGCCACCGCATAGCAGAGAGAGAAGGCCAAAGTGCAGCAACACCTTGGCCCTATTCCGACGGCGGCTGGTGGTGGCGTAGCGGTGATCGCAGGGACGAAGGGATTGCAGCGTAGAAGAGCGGGGACGAAGGGATCGCGGGGACGAAAACAGAGCACAGGGCTTCGTGGCGCAGCGGTGATCGCGGCGTAGAAGAGCGGCGCCACCCGTGGTGGCGTTTGTAGCCACGATTCGCGACAGAGGTAGAGGAAAAGGGAGCTTCGCGGTGGTTCTGCAGCGCCGCACCACCAAGGGACTAAGGGAGAGAAGGAGAAACGATGACGGCGGCGCGGTGGAGATGGACGACGAATAAGTCATGGCCAACAGAACAACAAGGAGGGGAAGTTTTGTCTTTGGGGCCTAACAAACCAGAGAAGAAGGAAGGGGTTAAGAAGAAGAAGGGGAAGTTCAGTCTGCGAAGGAGAAGGGAAGGACTTCTATTTTTGGGCGGTGAAGGACTTGTGTGGGTGTGGCTGCGCAGAGCAAGTAGTAGCAAAGTAGGGTTTAGAAAAAAAAATATTTTTTTATTACTAGTGACATGTCATCGGATCGGGTTTGCGGGTTTACTTTTTGAAATCCGTGAACCGAACCAAACCAGAGCGGGTTCGTTCGGTTCGGATCGGACCCGCAGACCACCAAAATCTTCACAAAACCGGATCGGTTCGGATCGGACCGGTTTGGATTCGCAGGTTATCCGAACCGCTGCTCACGGTTTTGGGAGTGTCAGTGAGACAAATAAAAGAAAACATTAAAACAAGAGAAACATGAGCATTAAACAAGACGACATAATACAACAAATTTCAAGATTATATTTTGGACAACTATACTTGAGTTATGTTTTGTTTATATTTGAGTCCGAAGGTATACCTTTTTTTTTTTATACAAACAAGGTATACCTTTTACTGCTTGAGACAAAAATGTGATACATGACCTCTGTTTTGTTTCCTTGGCAACATTATATAACTGCATATGTTTTTGTTCTCTTTGCATTCCTCTTCGTGTGGGTAAAGGATTAAATTTTCCTTTCACGTTCCGGCCACTATAATTTATACCCAGCTAGCTATACTAGTCAATTTAGTTCATATGGTAATTACCAAGAAGGCAGTCAATAGCTGATTAACAGAGATCATTCATGTTTTTGTAACTCTTCATGACGTTGTTTTGTCAAGCTAGTCACTTAATTGATCTATTGTTGTAATCGAAAGTATATAAAAGGTAAGAAAGGTGACAACCGAAAAAATATATAAAGAAGTGATAATTAAAGTGGCTTGCAAAGTAGAACAGTACACACACACACACACACAAAAGCATAGTAGATGATCTACATTGAACAGATCAAAGTCATCATTATAGCCGATTCCTTTTATCAAAGGTTTCTTAATAATTATGACTGATGACTAAGGTATTTTTCACAAATTGGTTTAACTATTTTTAAATAGTAAGTGGTAATTCCGGTAACAAGACCAAAATTTTGACCCATTGTAAAAATATCTTCTATTTAATTAATTTGAAAAAATACAGGCGACTCGGTCCAATAACAACACCTCCTCATATCTAGTGGCCCAATACTGATCTAGAATAAATCTAGGATTTAATTAACTTCACCCCAGCCCACAAAAAAAACTTATAAATGAAGATTGTTAAATCCTTATAAAGACTACATCCACTGTATTTCTAATCCACGTGAGATACTTGTTAATCGATGACACAAAATCTGTCACTATACATAAAGAAGAAAACCTTGCTGCACATAGAAGGGTCCCACTAGAGAATTGGTATAGAGATAGTTAACTCACATAGAGCTTGTACATCTAGTTAATTAGCTACATTATCCTTTTTTTTTTTCAAATCATCTAGCAATTTGCAAAGTGTTGTATTTATAATAAGTGTATATAGGCTACTGTTGGTTTTTTGTGACCTTTCCAATTGTGTTGATTAAGCATTAGACAATTGATTTGTTCGTCGTGTCTGAAACTGTAAACAAATAAACAATATAGTCAAATTAGTAGTTTCATACTTTCATTAATTATATAATATACTCTATTATTAATGGTGTCTACACCAATATAAGACATAAGCTCCATCGGGCTATAGTGGTCTATCTTAATAATGAGCCTCTTGCTATAAAGCAAGTAATTAATGTCTCCACTTGCCTTTAGCTTGTATGATAGGATGTAATTCTCTCGCATAGCCAAGAAGAGTTTCTTGCTAAAAAAAGCAATGAAGTGACACTCTTTGAGTCAATACTCAATACCAATAGTACCAATCTCAGTGTTTAAAACATGGGTGACGTGTAGCATGGTGACCCAAAAATGGTCACCATGATGGCGACATTAAATATAGGCCTTCGATTCTATTGAAAAAAAAACAACGGCTGAGATCTATGATGGACTACCTGCTGAACCTTTTATATAATAAATCTTAAGAAATTGCAAAAACGGGTCTATATTTATGAGAAATTATGAGAAAATGTTGAAAAATTAATTTACTTTTTTTGTGAAATTATAAAGTACAGTAATTAGAATTAAAAATTGTTTTACAATTTGTGTATCTTTTTCCATGTGTAATTTAAATATGTATTTTTTGTCGAAAATGTCATCATATTACAGTGCAGGAGTTGGTTAATGAGAAGAAAAATGTGATTTAATGAAAAAAATTCATGGAAAGTGGGAGTTATTTTGTTTTTTTTGTCAACAAGTGATACTTATTTTTTAGTTCACTTGATAAGGCAAGGTCTTTTTGCGTGACAGTGTATGGCACATTGATGACCGAAAATGTTGAGCCTTTTTTTATCATAATATTTTCGGTCAAAGTTCAATAATGGAGAAAACGATAATGAAGGCTGAAATCTAATTGTGAGGAAAATTTTGTCATTTTATAAAAGTTATGGGCAAATTTCTACATTTAACAAAATTTAGGGGACAAAATTTTAATTTAATAAAATGGCTCCAACTGGATATAGTAGGTAACAGTCAACGGTCGCCATCATGGTGACCTCGATCACCATGCTAGATGACACCTTAAAGCACGATCTATATACTTCCTTCCACAAAAAAACCCTTTTTTTTTGTCAAGCACAAAAAACCTTGGGAATTGGTAAATATATCCTAGACTTTTTGACATATATCTCATGTTAATGTGGAAATTTCAAAAATATCCTATAATTTTGCGTTATTTCTGAAAACTAGAGTTTCTAGAATACAAAATAGCATTCCGGAAACTGAAGTTTCCAGAATATAAATTATATAGAGACTGGAGTTTCCGGAATACAATTTTGTATTATGGAAACTGGAGTTTCCGAAATACAAAATTGATTGGAGTTTCCAGAATACAAATCGATTTGCATTCTGGAAATCCAGAATGCAAATCCAGAATATAAATTTGTATTCCGGAATACAAAAAAAGAGGATATTTTTGAAATTTCAATATTAACGTGGAGTGTATGTCTAAAAATTTGGAGTGTATTTACCAATTCCCAAAACCTTTTAGATATTAGGTAAGGCCAGAAACATGGGCTTGAGTCATGACCAGCTTCAATTGCTTGAATGTAATGTCTGCAACTTGTGGCCAAATGATTGACCAAAAAAAAAACTTGTGGCCAAATGAAATTGTTCTTCTTTAAAAAATATTTTTGAGTGGGATAGCTAGCTAGTTGGGCATGCTTATGTACAAACATTATATTAAGTAATAGCCATACTCCCTTCTCACTTAATTATAAGCAAAAATAACTAATTTTATATTAATTAAAAAAGTTAGTTAAGTCTATTTAATTTTCTTGATCTTATTAAAAAATAAACTTCATTCCCTAAAATACCCTTAATAAAAGGAATCTTTGAAATTAAAATATTCATTTGATAAATAAAGAGTATTTTGTAAAAAAAAAATCATTAAATAAGGTGCTACTAATTAAGATTTGTTTATATCTGAGTCCACCATACTTAAGCAATTTTTTGGGTCAAAGTTTTACATGGTTTGTTTAGGCCAATTCACAGCACCTTCAGTGGATCCACATATACCCCTTTGTAGTTGGGTACAAGAGTTATGATATACCAAACACTTAAAGTAGAAAACCCTTAACTGATAAGGGGGAAATTAGGGGTAAGACTAGGAAAAAAAATCCACTTTGTAAAAGAAATCACAACTTCTCTCAAAATACAAGGAGAGAACAATTACTCTCTTTAAATAAGAGAATACACTTTGACCAAAAAAAATAAAATCAGAGAATACACCTCTCATATATGAATGTTTCTTCTCTAGAATTAATGCATGCAAAATTGGTTGTCTACGTCTGATTCTCCTTAATTTAGCTAGGTCTCTAGTTCAAACAACCAGAATGAAAAGTTTGGGAATATAACACATCATCCGTGAAACAGAGTAAAGCATATATACCTTGAAATCATATATACATACTAATATCTGAAGTAAAGTAGTGTAAATACTTATTGACAAGGAAAGGGAAAACCAATAATCATTAATCATTAAAAGTTACTGAAAAAATGTTTTTCCCCGTAAAAATTCTTGAAAAATGTTATAATATGAGTAATAACAAGGATTTTTAGTAAATAAGCGACATAAAGTCTCTCTTATAATTTTCTAATAATAGAGTTTGGTGGGAAAGGCAAGAACTATGTTTCTTTAAAGAAATATTTGTTCTGTGAAACATGTTTTGCATAGGGATCTCTGATCACACGAGAACATTATGTATTTCAAATATCATGTTAATCTAGCACACGACAGGATCTTGTAAATTATTACATAATAATGGGGAAATCGGATGATACTAGTGAATTAGTTATGGGTGGTTACCATTAATGTATTAGACAAGTATCTTACTTTTGGAGGATAGAAACCTATGCAAGTTTTGCAGAATAAGTGAGCAAATAAGATGTTATATAAGGTCTCTACTTGAGCAATTTTAAGAATTTGAAGGGATAAGGGGTAAGGGAACCTTGTCTTAAATATACTGATACTTGAGAAAGGAAATTACTATATACTGCATTACATTTCAACATATTTATGCCATATCATCAGGTTCTTGGATCTATATATATGTCTATAGCTTACTTATAATGAGATTATGAGTTAAATCAGGAATCAGGAGTTGATCCTTGTACAGAGTTTTGTATTTGCTTATCCTTTGGATCTATGAGCATTCTTTATGTCTCCTTTTAGTTTTTTCAGCAATTTCAGGAGTTCAAGTTAAGATCAATCTACTCCATGATAGTAAGCCTGCAAAACTTCTTTCATTTCTTTTATATCTATTCACAATTTTTAAAACTCAATGATAGTAAGTCTGTGCAGATTATGTTGTTATAGTCTCCTTTGTCATTTTGGTTGTCCTTTTCTCCATTCAGCATCATGGAACACACAGAGTTGCCTTCATGTTTGCCCCAGTTGTTGCAGCATGGCTTTTGTGCATCAGTGGTATTGGTATATACAACATATTCCACTGGAACCCACAAATATATCATGCACTTTCACCGGTGTATTTGGTGGGGTTCCTCAAAACTACTGGTATTGAAGGATGGAAATCATTAAGTGGAGTGGTGCTTTCAATCACAAGTACATATAATAGTCAATTTTATCAATTACTATATAAGAAAAGTAAGTCCTAACCAGGACACATATCATCTCTATGACTGAGACACGTCTCACCTCCAAGATTAAAACGTGTCACCTCCCAGATTCCCTCCAAAATTATTCCATTGTTTTGATTTTTTTTTACTGTTTATATTAGAAAAATATGCGTAATTTCCTCTGTGATACTGACTCAAGGGTGAAGACAATGTATACTGACTTGGATCATTTTTCTGCTCAATCAATAAAGGTAAATTGAAAGCAAAGAATAATTAACTTAGTTGATCCTAGTACATTAGTCTACCATACAGAAATGAAATCTGCTTTAACAGTTGCACTTAAATCTGATAGCTTTCACATGTTTAGTATATCCCTGCTTGATTTTGGCATATATGGATAAGACTGCATTTTTCCCTAAGCACCATTATCACATGCAGAGAAGTTTCCACAAAGCCATATCAGGAAAGAAATTATTTCAATAATCCACAAATATGTCAATATTATATTATCTATGATCTCTTTAGTGCAACTCTGCCATTGATTTTTTCTGCAGAAGCTGTACCTTGGCCAGTTTATACAGTGGCCACTTTTGCTGCTGTTGTAGGAAGGCAAGGCAAGCAGTAATTTCTACCACTTTTTTTTTTTTTACCACAAGCCAGTGTTGTGCACTAAATTGTTATCCATGAGTTAATATTGTTCAGACTTCTATTCTAGGATAATACTCCATCTCTTTCAAAACTATAGCGATTTTAACCTTTTATTTTTGTTTCAAAACTATTGCAGTTTTACAATTCCAAAATGTTATCAATTATTTTTTTCCACCTATACCCTTATTTAATAACTAGTAGTGAGAGTAGTTGACATTAATAGTATAGAGATTTGTAGATAATTTATCATAAATACTATTCCATACCTTAAACTGTTATAGTTTCTAAACAGAGGAAGTATATGGACAGATTTATGTTTCAAAAATCATATGGATATTAATGTGCCTTTGTCTAGCTGTCAGAGGGATATACACATGATGGGTCAAGCACATAGTATACTTCTTTTCCACTCTGGTTATTTATGATATTTGAAGTATTGACAAGTAAACTTAAACTATTTTGTATTTACTGATATAAAAAAAAAACTATTTTCCTGGGTCTCTAGGATTGGCTACAGCACTGTAATGTTTGTGACAACATGCTTGATGACACTAGTAATTGTGATTGTTGGGAAGTAAGGGATAATAGAAAGCCCTTATATGTGAGCAATTTATTGCTTGGATGAGTTGGATCTATTGAACCGCTTTACATCTCAGCTTCCATCTGCTAAGTCTCAGAAGGAGGGTGGATTCCAGTTGTGCTATATCTTTTAATTTTATGTTTCACTTAATTGAAACTATGGAAGAGTGAAGAAAATGAGCAAGATCCATAATAAGCAAGATGCATAATGATAATGACAAGATGTAATTATTTATTAATAAATTATAAGGACAATTTAATAAACATTTATTTTTCAACTCATTTATTGCTTTTCTTAATCTTTGTAAAAAAAACCTTAATGAACAATTATTAATATGAAAAGAAGAGTATAATTTTATTGTACCCTGCATGGTGCATAGCCTTTCAATGCAATGAACAGTGCTTGTGTATAATGTATGCAGTTGGGTTCCTTCTTAAACATATGCAAAAGTTTGAAGTTATTGGTAGATGAAAATAGGATTTGAAGTTGAATATTTCTTTCAATCGAACTAGCCAGTATATTCTCATCTTAATCAAAATAAATATCAACTTCATACTAGCTAGAATATCTAGAACATATAGTTTACCAAAACATTAAACCACCAAAGTTTAGGAATAAAAAGAGTATATCACAAGATATTCTACCATGAATTCCTATATATAAATACAATAAGAGCTTCTTCTATTATCTTAGGCCGAGCCAATTCAATCCATCCAAATGCGATATAGTAGGGTGTAAGCATCATTCCTAACCCATCCAAATGCGTTGTCACATGGCATGCTCTAACACATATCCCATTTTATTCACCCCTTTCTACAATGCATCAATGATATTCTTGGCTATCATCCTCACTCTCACACTATACGGGTGTGTTGTAGGCAATGTATTCCCCTGAAAAACTGTCATCACCTTTGATAAAACCTCCACAAACTTCCTCTCCTGGGTCATCTGCTGAACACGGCATGTTTGCTTGGTGCAAGAAACAGTTTGCCATGTTTCAAAATACCAATTAAAAATATCATTTACCCCTCAGGCACAAAATCAGCACCAACACAATAAAATCTCCTAACCCCAGCAAGAAACAAGTTGTGAAACTTCTGGTTAACTTTAACATCCCGTATGCTTATGCTTTGAAGCAACAAGCAATGTCGAGAGCGTATCTTCCTCCAAAACATCAAAGCTTACTTTAAGTATCTCTAATGTAGATTTCCATTCCTCTATATGCTTTCCAAACAAGTTGGAACATATTGCCTCCAAAGCTAATGGAAGGCTACAAGTATAAGTTTTTGCACAATTTAAAATGTAATCATAATAACTTGAGTCCACATTGTTACTTACAAAAGCCTTCCACCTCAACAATTCAAGAGCTGCTTCTTTATTTAGCTCGCTTACTTCGTATGTTCTTTCAATTCCATGACAATTTAGCAAATGTTTGTCTTGAGTGGTAATGATGACTTCGTATGTTTCATAAAGAAGTGTCTTTTGAAGGTATACTAAGCCATGTTTACCAGATTTTTCTCTCACATCATCAAGAAAACATAAAGCTTCAAATTGATCTGCAATTGAATTGAAAAATTTTCGTGCGGAGTGTGGTTTTACCCATTTCGCCAACTCCATGGATCCCTACCATGAGGACTCCATTATCATATCCAACATCCACAAGGTACTTGACTTCAACTACTTGGGACTCGAGTCCAACAGGATAATCCACAACATGTAAAGGAGCATGATAGATCTTTTTAGATACCTCTTCAACTATCTTCACAATAAAGTCAGCTTCATATCCATTCCTGCCCAATCAGATAAGTTTGAGTAAATGCATCACAATCACATCCATCCGTGTATTTATAGTATTTTTACAATTCAAATTGTTTTGACATATACATATAATGAAGTAACTTGTTTTAGATATATAATAAAACATTTATTTCCCCTTTAAGCTTTAAGATGAATAAATCGACCCTATCATTCG
The DNA here is from genome assembly GCA_030159175.1 of Glycyrrhiza uralensis. Lineage (NCBI taxonomy): Eukaryota > Viridiplantae > Streptophyta > Magnoliopsida > Fabales > Fabaceae > Glycyrrhiza > Glycyrrhiza uralensis. Next base: position 8,611,248 of record BRZY01000006.1, read on the forward strand.
TACAGATTTATATTAATCATTGCTCAAGTTCACACCAGATGGTATATACAACAGAATCATTCATCAGTTTCAAGCAGGTAAATATTGGAGACCCACTCAAATAGGGATCAATAAAATTCAATACAGATGTAAGATTCAATATAAGGAGAGAAAAAAAAAAAGGGATTAGGGTGTACCCGTCTCCGACTGCTATTCGGTTCAGATCTGCTGCGTTGCATCCGTTGCTTAACGATGGAGTTTCGGTTGGTTATGGATATTGCTCGGTGCCTTGGGTTCTGTGTTCGATCGAGTCAGTTATGCGGTTTTTCTTTGGGACAGAGACAGCGTTGCGCCGTTTGGAGAGGAGATCTAGGGTTTGGGGTTTTCAGGTTTTGTGCTTAGATTCGTTTGTATTTTCGGCTGCATGTCTTGCGTCATCGAGATTTTAAGCTGTTTTTTTAGGCTTATTTTGTGACGCCCCGGTGTCTTGTTGTAGTCTTTGGGCTTTTTTGGGCTTTCGAAACTGTGAAATACACTTCTATTTTTGGGCAGACAACCGCACCTTGTAAAAGGAAAATACCTTAGGATCAAGTTAAGTTCCGCTAGGGTTTGGAAAACACCTTTAGCTCTTGTTGACGCCGCCACCACCCATGGGTCTTCTTCCCGTCAAATCCAAAGCCACCTTCTTCTTCTTCCACAGCCGTTTGCCGTCGCCTGTTTACTTCCACCACAACTGGATGTCCGCAAAGCTCCTATGCTAGGGGTTGGTGGTCGCCGCCTCAGCTCGTGATGGACGTGGGCCTTCCTTGTTTGGAGAGCGTAGACGCCCCCTTCCGTAGCTTCTAGGCGCCTCTTGGGGGGGTCCTTGGTGGTGGATAGGGGTTGGCTCGAGGCTGGGCTGTGGTGGATCTCGGCGGTTTGGCCGATCTGTTTGTAGGCTATGTGTTTTGTTGTTTTTCTTCTCTGTTCCTTCGTCCTCTCCATTGTGGAAGTTTCATTTTAGGCCTGACTTTTCTGTGTTGAAGAGCTTGGAGTCCGATTGTTGTTTCTATTGTTGTTGTTTCTGGTTTTGTCTTTATTGTTTTTGTTTATGTTTTGTTTCGGTTGTTGTTGTTTCTCTGTTCCGTTCTGTTGCCAGCGCCGCTGCTGCACCCTCGTCCGCCGTGGCTTCTCTTCCCTGGTTCTGCTAGGGCCTGACTTGGAGATATGTGGGTTAAAAAGTGGAGGCTGAAGGCTTTGGATGCCCCAAATGGGCTATAACCAAACCACCTCAAAGAAAAATCTTTCTGGAACATGTCTCTGTCTCTTTGGTGGAGTTCTTGGTGGTGTTCTGGTTGGGGTAGCTTGGCTGGTTTTGTGGTTGTTTAGTTTTAGTAGTTTGTTTAGTTTATTTTCTGATTAGTTTTTCTAGTTTTTTGGTGTTTATTTTGCTTTCTGTTTCCATTTGGTTACTTCTAGCTGGGTTATCGTTGACAGCAGCGTGTCATGATTTGAAGTGTTATATTTGTTTAGACTCAGCATATGCTGTGTGTTGGCCCTTCCATTTGTAGATGCCGTATGGTGGGGTTGATTTCTTTGAATGAATCTATTCTCCTTTGACCAAAAAAAAAAAAAAAAAAGGAAAATACCTTTTAATGTCTGCATGAGGTATGGTGTCATTTCATACTTCATGGATTGTCAAATAAAGCGCATAAATCTGACCCCCAAAAAAAAAGCTCAGAAAACATCCAAATTGTTATAGATATATTGGCTTTGTATGCCAGAAATAGCTCATAAGCTAATATATAATTGATAAAGTAGTCAGTAGTTTATAAGCTAACTTATAATCGATAGATAAAAGCTTATAGCTGAAAAATCAACTAGTTGAATTGAAAATGTTCGATAAAATTAGTTTTTGAATTAGTTGATAAATATAAAATGATAAAAAATAATATGTGTATACAATTTTTATATAAATTTTATTTTTTATATTTATTATTTATTTAAAAATAGTTACCACTAATTTATTTCATATTATTTATCCTCTAAAATTTAAATATTAATTTATGTTTTATCTTATTATTATTTTTAAATATTTTTATTAAATAAAATGAAATAATATAAATAAAATTAATTTTAAAATTTTTGATGTGAGAATTTACATTTACATAAATACACACACATGGAATTTTTAAAAAAAAATTATTACTCATGTAGCTAGGAAGAGTTGTTAAGGATTTAAAAAAAAAAGAAAAAGGAAACCTACAAAAGAGAAAAAAGGAATAAGAATAAACTAATGATGATAAAAATGAGAGAAAAAACAATATATTATAAGCTAAAGTAGCTTATAAAAAAAAGCTTTAAACTAGTAAAATAAGTCTGTTTACCAAATATTTCTACTTTAGTCAAATATGTTTATAAGCTAGTCAAATAAGTTATAAGCTAGTTTATTGACTTTGCCGAAAATAACATAGAGTCCAATTTATCTATTTTATTGAGGCATATTGCACTCAAATTGATAGATATGAGCCTGCGTGGCTTTCTAAAACATTTAGGTTTGATGAAAATGTTTTTTTATACAAGGTTTGATGAAAATGTTAGTCACTACTCACTACTAGTGTGTTAACAATGATATTCGAAGAGGGATAGAGTAAAAGAAGGGCTACAAATGGGTGAGATTGCATTTCTATACCTAAGAACAATAATTACATTTAGAGAAGTTGCTACAAAGCCATATCTGGCAAGTAATTATTTTAAGAAACCACAAAAATTTCAATATTATATTATTTATGATTTATAATCTCTCTAGTGTAACTCTGTCACTAATTTTTCAGTAGAAGCTGTATTTTGGCCAGTTTATATAGTGGCTGCTTTTGCTGCTGTCGTCGGAAGTCAAGCAGTAATTTCTGTCACTTTTTCTACCATAAGCTTGTGTTGTTCACTAAATTGTTTTCCTTGAATTAATATTGTTCACACTTGTAGCAGAATATATGGGCAGATTTATGATATTTGAAGTATTGACAAGTAAACTTTAAACTACGCTGCCGGGTCTGTAGGATTGGTTACAGCACTGTTATGTCTGTGACAACATCCTTGATGACACTAGTAATTGTGATTGTTTGGAAGGAAGGGGTAATAGAAAGCCCTTACATGTTTGCTATTGTTTGAATCTATTGAACTGCTGTACATCTCAGCTTCTATATCAGCAAAGTCCCAGAAGGAGGGTGGATCCCAGTTGTGCTATCTTTTATTTTTATAATGTTTCACTTGGAACTATAGAACAATGAATTCATAAAATGAGCAAGATCTATAATGAGCAAGATTCATAATGGTACAAAACATAGGCAGAAATGACATCTTCTGCATAGTACTGACATTAAGGCTATGTTTGGATGAATTTTTCCATAAGGACTTCTAACATGTGTTTTTTAACTACATTTGTTAAAATAAGTTTTTCTAAATTGAAATTATTAAAATCTTATTTGTGATCTATTGTGTCACAAGGTAAATTAATATAGTTTTTTATTAAAAATTATTTTTTAAAGAACAATGATTATGAATGAATTATTTATAATTTTACAACAAAAAAATATAAAAAGGACAACATTCAAATGATTATAAGAGTATCATTACTCTCAGTGTCACACAGAACACCCAAAATCTCAAGCTCGATGACTTCTATCGCTGCTTTTTCCACCTAACACCCTTTGCCACCGGCACACCTTCTATTGTTTCCCGGCACATGATCCACCATTGCCACCACTACTTGTCACCCTCGGGAACCATTGCAGCTCAACACCCCCTCAACACTCCAAGCAACATTCACCACTATATATCACTACCCTCTCCACCTTCACCATGGCGGAGCTTGGACAAAAATTTGGGAGGGTGGTTAAAATTATACTTTATGAAAATAAAATATGTAATATCATATTTTATATCTAAAACTTAAGTTACAAAATATAGACAAAAAATTGGTTTAAATATGTTTCAGGTCTTTTTAAATTTGACCGTTTTGATTTTAGTCCCTGTAAATATAAGTCAAAGTTTTTTTATCCTACAAATATTTTTTTATTTTAGTCCTTTTAGTGATTTGGCGCTGAGGTGATACGAATACGTCACCTCATTAATCAGATGTGTCATATTTAAGTGTCAACTAAGCATGTCACGTACGTAATTTCAAATTTACAGGGACTAAAATCAAAACAGACCAAATTTGGAAGGATCTTCCTCCAATTTCCACCACCACCATCCACACACACTCTCTCTTGTTTTCTCTCTCTCTCTCAGCCCACCCCCACCGCCACTTCCTCCACCCACAAACACTCTTTTTGATTGAATGAGCGGAATAAATTAATATAAATTTGGTTTTTACTGAGATCTGAGAGTGAAAGAAGACGAATTTATAATACGCATGGGTGGATTGAAGGAGAAAGGTAGAGACTAGAGAATGAGGGATGGCAACGTTACTGTAAGAAAGGCAAGGCTTGCTCCCATTCCATTTTCTTCTATTTCCTCTCCCTTCACATCACAACCCTGTCCTTCTTCTTCTCCTTGATTCCGATTCCGATTGAAGGTTTTGTTCTCAAACTAAACGAATTCCTTTTCCAATTGAATATACTATTCAATCATGTTTCATCTGAATCGGATTTTTGTCTCGTTTTCCACAGACAGGTTTTTGTTGCAATTTCCTTGATCCGCGATAAGGAGCGCCGTTAGAGTGAGTTGAGTTGAGTGAGATTAGGGATGGGCATGGTGCAGTTTAGGGGAGAAAACTGCATTGAACCGAACCGAACTGTTTAAAAGTTTGGCCAAACCGAACCGAACCGGAACCGGTTTTGATTCATGCCGAACCGAACCGAACTGGTTCTTGGGTTCGGTGAATCGGTTTTCAAATTTTCGAACAAAACCGGTTTAAAATGAAATAACCGAATTGCTTTCAGCTTTTGAACCGAACTGGCTTAGGGGTTGTTGAACTGAACTGGTTTCCAATATTGAACTGATTAATTGTTGCATATATCTATATCTATAGAGTGTTTCATCATTTCAATTTCACAACAAAAAATCATGAATGCATATTAGCAAATTATTAACTCTACTCATGATGCTTAAGCTATATGCTAATATAACTGTGTTCGATTTAAGATCTCCAGGAGTTCGATTTGCTTAAGGAGGTTGATGCTCTGAGGAGGGCTAAGAGTTTGAGGGTTGTTGAGGGTAAAGAGAATGCTGCTGTTAGGAAATGGTCTTCAACACTCAAGGGATTTTGTGTCCTTGTTCTTTTTCTCAATGGCTTGCTTGTCTCTTGCTGTCACAAGGGTCATCTTGTGCAATTAGTTTACGGTTTTGGGGATTTTGGGGTTCTTATTTATTTGATGTGTTTTTTTGGGGGTTGGTTGGTAGAAAATTTTGGTTTCTGTCAATTGGGGGTTGCTTGATGGATTGGATTCATAGGTTGTCAATTGTCATTGCAATGGGGGTTGATGCAGAATGTACTGTTCTGCTTTTCTTTTTTCTATTACTTTTTATGTAATTTGAGAATTCTAAGTTGAATTCATGAAATAATATTCACCACTGTTTCTCCTCATTCATTGTCTCTGTCCACCGTCTTCAATGATCACGATCCAACATCTCTCCATATTCTGTCATTTTTGGGCATTTCCATATATATTTATTTCTGAACATAAAGTATTAGATAAAAATATTTAAGAAAAATACTAACCAATATTACTGGTCAAAGAATAAAAAATAATAAGCTGTGAGATGTCGATTGTCGAGAGAGAGGTGGGAGTGCGAGACATCTCAGTGCGTGAACGTCTAAGCTGAGAAAGAGAGATTTGCGGTTCGTGGTTATGCCGGTTCACTGAATTGTAACTTGAAAATATTTCAGTTAGTCAACCGTGTTTAAAAAATTGGTTTAGTTTGCTAACTGAGATCAACAGTTCGGTTCATTAAGGAGCAGTGCAGTTCGGTTCATAGAATCAGTGCAATTCTTGGTTCCTTTTTGAACATCCCTGAGTGAGATAGGGGTGGAGGTGGGGGTTATGGTGTGTGTGAGAGAGAGTGTTTGTGGGTGGAGGAAGGTGGTAGTGGTGGTGGGGGTGGGCTGAGAGAGAGAGACAAAACGAGAGAGAGAGAGAGTGTGTGGGTAGTGGTGGTGGTGGTGGGGGTGTGAAGAAAAAAAAATTAAGGCCACATGTCCTTTCAAATTTGGTCTGTTTTTATTTTAATCCCTATAAATTTGAAATTACATACGTGGCATGTAACACCCTTTCTTCAAAAAGGATATTACACCATAGTAACCAAAAGTTTCGCAAAGACTTAAAAAATATTTTCATAAAAGTTGGTAATCTCTCTCTAAAATACGGGTAAAAATTTTCGCTTTTCTAAAGAAGATGAGAAGGATGGGGAATATGTTTCCCTAATTCTTTTCAAAATGTTTTTGAATGCGGAAATATGATCAACTCCTTTTGTGAGCGTAATCTCATCTTATATATATATAAAGATCTTGTTTCAGTACAAGCATAAGTTTAAATAGACTGTATATTTGAGCCAATTCAGTCTCCTGACATCCACCCCAATCTAAGACAGTAAATATAGTTTCTTCTTGGAATCTCTATCGATCTAAGCAGCATCCTCCTTCATATCCTTCTTCTAAGAGCTAATCCACTTCTTGGGTAAACCATCTACTCAGTCATGTATCATCACAATATAAAGCAGACAAAGGTGAAACTCTAAACAAGATAATAAGAAAAGTAGAAGTATAACACAACACATATTCACACATCACCCAATTTTATATGTCAAAAACATATCAATATCAAAGACAATCAAATCAATCAAGACAACACAGTAAAATAGCAAATTATTCAAGACATATAACAGATTCCAATCAAACAGGTCTTACCTTGTGTCTTGTAAACCTGCAAAATAATTCATTCACAAAATATATTCGCACATCAAGGTATATTTTGCATGTCACTTCAATATCTCTCTAATCACACCAATGTAGTGCTCCAAGGAGACTTTTCTAACCTCACATCATTTGAGCGACCGGCTGCAGTAAACTTAACAGAATAAACAGGGAATCCCGCTTTGGACCCTTGAGAATACTTCGGAATACTGCATTTAAAACTTAATACCAAATCATAAACAGATTTGCCAGTCAGATATATCCAAGCTAGGTATACGATTCGTCTCGGCTCAGGGGGATTCACCGACAAGGTCATTGAGACTTTCGAAACCTAGATAATCTCAGTAGACAATTGTAGTCCAATAGAACTTATTTTCAACACCAGCCTCTAGGTTGTATGCTCATCATCTATAATGCAAATGATGGTCTAAATTTGCAAACCATTTTCTCTATTATTTCTCTTTGTAAAACTTCCTCTGTTTTACTGTCACATTTCTCAAAGTCTCTAAATTTCAAAAATTCTTCATATAAAATAAAACTCATCACTTTATAAAATCTTTAGATAACTGTTAAAAACACTTTCTCTTGAAAAACCTTTTATTGTATAATTAAATAAATAACTCTTGATTCTCAATATTCTTTTTACGGATCGTTACAATTTTTACTTATTGACTCAGCTTTAATAATTCAATTTTATGATTGATTACACCGTGGCAGAGCCAAACTGAGGTAAACAACCTACAAGTGAATCGGTATATGAACTAAAGTTATTTAATTCATTTCAAGCAAACCAAAACAGGGCAGAGCCACCTAGGATTGATCAAGAGAGAATAGATCAACAGTATTTAAACTTACGTCTATTTTTTAATTAGCAGTGTCTGTTCTCAGATTTTAAATAACTCTTTGGGAATGGAATAATTACACCGCGGCTGAGCCGACTGCGGTAATCAGTGTCCATCTTTCTTGAAAACTTGATATAGACTTAGTGAGCGAAATACAGCTGATTAGTTATCGGCTTAAGTTATTTTTCGAAGATGAAAAGATCACATGACGGTAGAGCCATCTTTGGTGATTAGTACCCAATCTTTAAAAATCGATTTACTATACTAAGTGAACGTAGTCCAATTGTTTCTCTTTGGAAATACTTAAGCATTAATTATCTTCCAGGAAAAAGGCCCGTTGAAAGCCTATCTCACTAATTTCCACTGCCGTAGACATTGGAAATTAAACTGAGTTATGTGCATATATATACAGATTGGATACCCTCTCTATTTTTCCCACTTGTTAATATAACAGTAGAATTCACCGAGAATCCATTACTGTCATATTAAATTCCGAAAGATGCTATAACAGTAGAATTCACCGAGAATCCATTACTGTTACACTCTTTTATCCAATCCAATCTATTTATATATACGGTATTAAGAAATCACTTCTTTCTCAATTTATCTTAGTCACGTATATACCATGTCCCTAGTGTTAAGAATTCACCAAACAACGTATCAGTACAGTTCCCAGGAAAGAGAGACGGACTTATGAAGCCCCTTCAAAGGCCTCTGTTTTCTTTCCTAGACAGACTCATACTGATAAACCATTTATCTTAACCATCACCTTGGTATATCAATGATAGACAATATCAGTGTTTTCATAAATAATAAAATGGTATTTGCTTTGCGGTAAAATCATATTTACGATAAGTAAAATTTGCCATTATAACGGTATGTTTACAAAAGCTCAAAAGTGATTTTGCCATAACCTCTCTACTCACACAAAATTTAGTATAAAATTGGGCATTATAACCCTACAATTCATCAATAGCACAAAACAATTAAATTAAAGTTATAAAACAACTATAAAACATATATAAATAAATAAAAGCTATAAACACATAAACAAGCAATTCAAACACAAACAAGAATCAAAACTCATACTTTACAAATTACTTTGCAAGAAAACCCCTTACCTTGGCCACAATCTTTGGGAAGAACAAAGCAAGAACACCAAGAACACCAAAGTAAGAAATATGAGAAACTAAGAAGAAAAAAGAGAGAACTTTGTGTGTAGTCTTCAAGCTTGTGGTGTGTGAAAATTTATGAAGACAAAGGGGCTATTTATAGATGAGGGGGCAGCCAAGGGGTAGTGGTATTAGCCCATAGTTTTGCCAATACCATGGTTTAGGAAAAAGTAATTAAAAACAAATAAAAACTAATCAATTAAATCCTAATTGGTCTAAAGCACATGACAAGGATTCAATCCAAGTGAAAAGCATCATCCAAGGGCTCTAGCTGAGGAAGAGGGGGCGGCCAAAGAGGAAGGGTAAGGGGGGAAGAGAAATGTGCAAGTGATGTAAGCCATGAGGCTTAAAATCCTAATTAACTAATTAGATTAAATCAATCTTTTTCTAATTGGTCCAAAAGCATGACTCATGCAACCAAATGAACCTAGTCCCCTTCTTGGCATAGTGGTGAGATGGTTTATGAGGGCTAAAGTGGGAGGAAGTGAAGTTACATATTTTTCCCTAAAATTTTCAAGTGAAAAGGATACAAATCAAGGGCAAAATTGACTTTTCACTAATCAAAAATTCCCAAAACTAATTTAAAGGTTGAGAACTGATAAGAAATCTTGGAAATACCATGTAATAGCCCTAATAGCTTCATGGAAGAGTTTCTGGAATTTTACGGTAAGTGTAAGCTATGTGTTTAGCTCAAAGAACGAAAAAATGGACACGCTGTAAGTGAAAAATAAACATTTTTCAGAAAATTCTAGAAAAATTTCTAACAAATTGCAAATCAGTTTTAATCACCAATGGTCTCTCTTAAAATTTGATTTTGAGCTCTCACTAGTCAGTATAAATCTATTTTGGCCCAAAAATTCTCATTTTACGTGTCCTATAGGGATTTTGAAAAGTCATTTTTGGTATATCTTTCAGAAAATTCTGAAATAATTTTCATAAATCCTAAAAAATGAAAAAACATGTTTTGGCTATTCAAAATCTTTTTCCGACCTCAATTTGGTCTTCGAATTAGTTATCAGCTCTTACTGTAAGTAATAGGGACAAAATGGTAATTTCTAAATTTTTTCAAAAATTCTAAGAAATTTCCATAAAATCACAAATATTAAAAGAACCAACTTTTGTGAAGAAAATTTTGTTTTCTGGGTTGTTTCAATATACTTTGGCTATTTAAAACCTTATCCATTAATTACGGTAAGAACTACTTTCTGTAAAAGCCCCAAACGTAAAGCGAAAAGTGACTGTTTTAATGAGTCAACTTAATAAGCCTATTAATACTATAATTATAAGATAGAAATAAATCACACAACACTTAGATCACACAATTTCATATAAAACAGATAATAGACGAAAAAATAAAAAACAGAAGTCTATATAAGACTTTAACTGTTTTTATTGTTTTTATTATACCAAACAAAACTTATTATCTTCTATACTATCAAAAGTATACTTGATCCTAGAGTCTCTATCTTAACTATTTCTATATCTCTAGTATTTATTCATTCCTTAACTAACAGATTATGAAGTTTCTCCCAAATAGACTAAAACTGTAATTTCTTTATTTCCTCCTCAAATAATCCAAACTTAATCTCTAAAACCTTTTTATGTCACCAAACTACTATATCTTCCCTCAAATATCTCTTGGAAGTGTTGTATGATTTTTCCAAATTCATTTATCATTTATCCTAATATTTAGAATGTCCGCATTTAATTTCCTAACTTCCGTATTTAGCTCTAAACTACTAAGTTTTTATCCGAAAAACTTCTAAGTAATTCTAATCCTCTAAAGTTAATACTCTGTCTCTTAGAGTGAAATTTTAGGATGTTACATGGCATGCTTAGTTGGCACTTGAATATGACACGTTTGATTAATGAAGTGACGTGTCCATGCCACCTCAGTGCCAAATCACAAAAAGGAATAAAATAAAAAAAATATTTGTAGGACCAAAACACTTTGACTCATATTTGCAGGGATTAAAATCAAAACGACCAAATTTAGAAAGACCTAGAACATATTTAAGCCCAAAAAATTTTAATGACTAAAAAGTACCTTAAAGTGTTGCTTTGTGCTCTTTGAGTCACTTGGAATCATCAATGACAATAATTGAATCAAAACTAAAAGTTGCAACAATCCCCCATTCAATGTAAATATTTTTCTTACAAGCTTATCTCTTATTTTTATTATACTATTACATATTTTAATCTTCCTATTTTATTTTATTCTATGTTACTATGTATATGAAAAAAATAAAAAATTTGAGGGGGGGGGGGTGTTCATGGCCAACCCCTGTCCTGACCAAGCTCTGTCCCTGTCTACACTGTTCATCATTACCACTACTATCACCCTTGGGAACCATAAACCAACCAAAGACAATTAAGTGGAGATGGTGGGAAAGAGAGAGATGATGAGTCTCGAAGGCAATTTCCAAAAAAAAAAAATAGTGTGTGTTTGGATTAAAGTTGGTAAAAGTAAATTTGTAATAAATTTATTTTGCAAATTAAGTTGGTTAAAAATGAGTTTATTTTAATGTGATTTATGTTTGGATACTTTTTACTCAAAAGTATGTTAGATAATAAATTTTGTTTGGATGATATTAATCAAAAGCACTTCTGAATGTGTAATTACTGCTTATTAATGATTCCAACGAAAAAGAAAAAATGAGAAGTAATCTCATTGTCCCTTTTAGTTCAAACTGAATTTGGAGCCAAATTGAGTTTTGAAACTGAAAACCAAACATCATAAAAACTCATAAAAAACTTGGTTTGACAATCTAAAAATATTTTTAGGGAGACAAACCGCAATCCAAACATGCTGTTAGTAAATTATCGACAAAAATCTAAGTGCCATAGCATGTGATGTCTCATTGTACTACCACCACGAACCGGGGGAAAAAAAATAACAGATTAAGGTTCTGTTTGACAAAAAGTAACGGATAGCGAATAAGCTAGCGGATAACTTATAGCGGATAAGTTACCAAATTGAATTTAAAGTATTTGGTAAAATTAACGGTTAAACTAGCTGATAAATATAAAATGACATAAAAAGATATATTTAATTATTGCTTATATTTCTTTAATCAATATTAAATTAAATATTAAATATGGTAAAATATTTATAAATAAGAAGCTAATTATTATGATATTTAGAAGTTAAAATTTTAAAATTTATATCTTAATGATATTAATTATTTATTTACTTATATTCTGTTATGACCTCATTAAAATAATTTTTATTGGTTAAAAATATTATATTTAGATTTATTTTATTTTATTTATAGTTGTATTTATTTACTTGTGTAATTTATATCATTAAAATAATTTATTTTATTGGTTAAAATTATTTATTTATTTAATTATTATTATTATTATAATCTTTTATTTTATTTAAAAAATGATAGAGAATAAATTTAATAAAAATAATGAGGGTAAAAATTAGAGAAAAAATCACACGCTATCCACTATAAATTCAAACGCTACTTTAAATAATGTCTAAAAAAACATTAAATACTACTAAAAAAAACTAAATACTATCTATTACTAAATATCTCTATTTTTTTAAATCTACTATTTACTAGTTAAATTTACTAATCACAAGCGAATAAAACTTACCAAAGAGCCTACAAGAGGAGGGGCTGCTAACCCGCTGAGTATCTGGTGATGCATCGCTGCATCAACATTCAACGCAATAACGTCAACAATCCCACCGGTCCACTTTAATACTATTATTATGTTATGTTATGTTATGTATCAGTCAAAGTCAAACTAAGCCAGCAGCCTACATCTTCGGAGCTTCACGATCTTCTTTCTTCCTCCTTTCTTCTTCTCATTTCTGAAACACCAATCTCACTTTTCTAACATAACATCCTCCTCCTCGTACCATGTCCTGGTTAAGAAACCTCTCCAAGTTTTCCGCCACGAAAGCAGCACCTCTCACCAGACCCACCACAACAAGTACACACCCTTTCCACCTCTTCCCACCTCTCACTCTTCTCTCTCGCTTCACCACCTCCACCGCAGAGGACAGCCCATGTCCTGCCCGGTATGCGGGCCTGGAGCCCACGAAGGCCCACGAGAAGCCCCGTGTGGTGGTGCTGGGCTCAGGTTGGGCCGGGTGCAGGCTCATGAAGGGGTTGGACCCTGAAATCTACGACGTCGTTTGCGTCTCCCCTCGCAACCACATGGTCTTCACCCCTCTCTTGGCTTCCACCTGCGTTGGAACCCTCGAGTTTAGGTCCGTTGCTGAACCCATCGCGAGGATCCAACCCGCTATTTCCAAGGAGCCCGGTTCTTACTTCTTCCTCGCCAATTGTACTGGCATCAATGCTCATAACCATGAGGTGTGTTCATTTCTATTGGTTTCTTAATGTGTGTCTATTTTTTTTTTAGCCCAAGTTTTTTTTTGTTGAATTCCCATGGTATGTTTGATCTGGGGGACTCACTGCATATTCTTTGTGTTAGAACTTGGAAATATCCATGTGGTTTAGTTATGTTGTGGTTTCATTGGCTAGGATTGAAGTTCCTCAAGGAATTGAGTTGTAACTTAATTTTTGACTTTTTTGTTGGGGGATCTAAGATGAGAGTGAATTGTATGGGACGGAGTGTTGGGCGCTAAAAAGCCAACACGCGCTAAAAAGTCAACACGAGAATAAACTCAATGTAGCATAGATGAAAATGCTACGATGGATGACTAAAAAGACTAGACGAGATAGGATCAGGAATGATAGCATCAAAGAGAGTTGGGGCGGCACCTATGGTAGAAAAGATGGTTGAATCTCAGCTTGGGTGGTTTGGGCACGTATGGAGGAGACCCATAAATTCTGTAGTAAGGAGAGTAGATCAGATGGAGGGCAGCCCAGTAGCTAGAGGCAGAAGAAGACCTAAAAAAACTATAGGCGAAACTATTAAGAAAGATCTAGAGATTAATGATTTCACTATAGACATGATTCATCATTCACGACAGACCGCCATGACATCGATTGATCCATGTAGCCGACTCCACCTAGTGGGATAAGGCTTGGTTGTTGTTGGTTGGGGGATCAGAATTAGCAGGTCAGGGCATAAAAATGTCATGAATTTTTGTTTCAAACTTTTGGAGTGGTAGATTTTATAAAATTTTTTTCCAATTAATGTGTTTCTTAATGAGAAAGATGGGTGGAAGTGAATTGATTGAATTAAATGTCACATTAGAAAGTGCACGATGTGGTCAATTTATAATGGACATGTATGGCCAACATTCATCGTATGAACTTTGCCCTTGGCATGCGTTTCTGCAACTGTTATAAGTAGAAATATTTGATTGTGTGACTAGAAGTTTGTGCTACAGAGTACGTGTTTAAAGATGGAAAATCATGACATTTGTTACCTAGGAAGGAACCTTAGGATGTACGGAAACTCAGAGGGATTTATTCAGAGTTTGAAACCATTAAAAGGTACCTTGCTATAAATGGATTTATTGAAATTTTTGTATTTTGATTGGGTCCATATGCTTAGTATCCTTTTATTTTACTGTATATAGTGCGATAAAGCTTGGTTGTTGTTGTATTGGAATTAAAACTTTCAAAGCAGTGCCTGGCACTGAAAGCCCAAATGAAAATTTAATTTCATATCTATTTCTTACTCTTTATTCTGAACAAAAGGGTGTGATGTGATACTAGTATTAGTTGGTACTCACAATGTGGCTTAATTTGGGAGAATCTGACACATGGTTTTGAAGGTGCAATGTGAGACTGTAACTGAAGGAACACAGACACTAGATCCTTGGAAGTTTACAATCTCCTATGATAAGCTAGTAATTGCATTAGGAGCACAACCCACCACTTTTGGAATTCATGGAGTTTATGAACATGCAATTTTTCTTCGTGAAGTTCATCATGCACAGGAAATTCGTCGGAAGTTGCTCCTGAATTTGATGATGTCTGATGTTCCAGGTTTGCAATAATTTTGCTATATTAGCTAATATGACTTCATTTGAAAAAACACATTGTGTTATACATCACCTCTGTAATCTGTATTTGATTTGGATGCAGGGATATCGGAAGAGGAAAAACAAAGGCTGTTACACTGTGTGGTTGTGGGAGGTGGTCCCACTGGAGTTGAATTCAGTGGTGAACTTAGTGATTTTATTATGAGAGATGTCCGTCAGAGATATGCTCATGTGAAGGACTATATCCATGTTACTTTGATTGAGGTAATCATTTTTCTCCATGCCAAAAATGTCTTTCAAGGTAATTTTTGTTGTTAACCAATTTATTCATGCATCTTTAGGCCAATGAGATATTGTCTTCCTTTGATGACCGACTCAGGCAATATGCCACCAAGCAATTGACAAAGGTAAGCTTTCCGTTGGAAGAGTTTCTTTACTGTTTGTTCAATATGTTCCTGTTGATTTTGAACTGCTGAATATCATCTGAAAAAACTAAATTCTGCTCTGTGTCTAAAGAAAATTGGTCTATGGTATTAATTACACCAAAAGACCAAATATAACTATGATTTGGAATCTTTATTATAATTGATGGAACTCTTCATCGTAGCGCAATAAGAATGCTGAAAAGTGAAAACTGATGGACCAGCTAGCTGTTAAAATTTTCAGTACTAGTTTTATATCTCCTCCTCATATTGAAGTTTCTATCAGTCAGGAGTCCGACTTGTTCGTGGCACTGTGAAAGATGTTGAAGATCAGAAGATTATCCTTAATGATGGTACTGAGGTTCCATATGGGTTGCTGGTATGGTCTACTGGAGTTGGTCCATCGCCTATTGTTCGCTCTTTGGATTTCCCTAAATCTCCTGGTGGAAGGTTGTTCTTGTTACTCAAAAATCAAAATAGTTGCATTTATTTTCTTTCCATTGACAAACATTGCAAATTTAAAATTGGCAGCTGATTTCTGTATAGATATATTATTTGGATCTGTATTGTCAGGAAAGCAGGATCACATTTGTCTAAAGATATTATGTTTTAACATTAAATGTGTGTATTTATATACAGAAAAGACTGAGTTTGGTATAAATAAAAAATAATATTAAGTCAGAGAGTAACTTTTCATAAGATACATGTCTGATTTCATTGTTGGATTGAAAGTTCATTTCATGCATGTCATGCCATAAAATTTCACATAAATCCAAGAATTGTTTTTGTAACATGTAGTTTTCAAATATAAATAAATAATAATTTGATTATGTACTTATTTTATTTGAATTTTCCAAAATTTGGTATGAAAATCAAGGTGTAGAAAGCTTATAACTCAAATGGTTGGATTTAGTAATCATTTTCTGGAAGCAGTTATTTTGTGGGATAAGTATCTCAAGGCTAACATTGGTGTCAATTGATCTCC
Source organism: Glycyrrhiza uralensis (assembly GCA_030159175.1). Lineage (NCBI taxonomy): Eukaryota > Viridiplantae > Streptophyta > Magnoliopsida > Fabales > Fabaceae > Glycyrrhiza > Glycyrrhiza uralensis. The sequence continues at coordinate 8,627,460 of BRZY01000006.1, forward strand.
ATCCTTATGTATATATATAGTTCCGTTTTACTTTCCTGCTCATTTATATTTTATGCACCATGAGTTTCTGTATGCTGTATCAGGTTTCCTTGTATTTGATACACATGATCTACCCTGTCTTTTGTCCTCATGTTTCTTTCTTTTATTGCATGGTAACTATAACTTGATATTCCCATATTATCCTAAAGCAAATTCTGAAAGTTTTGTCTTCACAGGATTGGCATTGATGAGTGGCTTCGTGTTCCTTCAGTACAGGATATCTTCTCAATAGGTGATTGCAGCGGATTTGTTGAGAGTACCGGAAAACCAGTACTTCCTGCTCTAGCCCAAGTAAGTTACATTGGTTTCATTACTTTGTCTCCTACATACACTTTCATTTCTTGAATTCCGGCAACTTGTAGTTTTAACTTTAGTTTAACACCAAGGACTTGGTCTCTAAACACATTTCATTATGAACTAGCCGATGGACCCAACCCGTACAAAGAATGAGTCTTTTTCCAATAAAAATAGTAAAACAATCCAACAAATAAAACAATTTTAGTTGGAAACAAAACAACTGAGAAGATGACACGTTTTATTGTCTGGGAGGTGTCACAGCATAAAAAGCCAAAACTTGATTTTCTTATATAGTAATTGATTACTGTGATACTTCTATACATGATAGTGGTTCATGGGTGAAGTGGTGTTCTATATGTTCCTTCTTTGCCTGAAAGCTTATTCAATATTCATGTCAATTTAATGCATTGCCATTGGAATTTCACAGGTGGCAGAGAGGCAAGGTAAATATTTAGCAGGCTTATTAAACAAAATAGGTAAAGCCAATGGAGGCCGTGCAAACAGCACGAAAGACATGGAGTTGGGGGATCCATTTGTTTACAAGCACCTTGGAAGCATGGCAACTGTTGGCAGTTACAAGGCTCTAGTGGACCTCAGACAGAGCAAGGTGGTTTTTTTTTTTTCTTTTTCCTATCATTACTTGAGCTTTTTGCTGGTGCTTTTGAAAACAAACAGTTTGATTTACTCACATATCTTCTACAGGAGGGAAAAGGGTTGTCCATGGCAGGTTTTGTCAGTTGGTTTATTTGGCGCTCGGCGTATCTAACGCGTGTCATTAGCTGGAGGAACAGATTCTATGTGGCTATTAACTGGGCTACAACTTTTGTGTTTGGCCGTGATATAAGCAGAATATGAAAAGTTTAAGGTAATATACTTTCACCATGGTTAGGACTAGTTCCCAAGAACTAATACCTCTCCAGTTTTTATGTACCACTCTGGAAAAAACTAATTAATTCACGTTAATTAAGAATTAAAAATGTTACTTAACTTCATTTAATTTTATTAATCTTATAAAAAATTGAACTTCATTCTCTAAATTGCTGTTAATGAAAGAGCTATTGAAATTAAAATTTTCATTAAATGAAGGGTATTTTATAAAAAATGAGTTCATTAAATAAGGTAAAATTAAGTCTCTTATGCTTATATTTGCATTGCAGGTTATATTAAAACAATAAGTGGATGATGAATTATATTTCATTAGATCATTGTGGAGAACATACATCAAAAGCCAGTGATTTTCAAATAGATGAATTTCAGTTCGGTGAACAAGGGAATGTACTAGTTCATGATATTTGCTACGTGTTCAATTTAGTAAAAACAGTGGCAATTGAAAAGAGATTTACTCGAGAGATGGCTTGAAGGGGAAGGCAATAAATATGGCAGTCTTTGGTCTATTATAAAGAATAGTGTATACACGTCATGATTCAATTTGCGGTATCTCATATAGTGGTTATTATTGAGCACCAACAAACCAATTTTCATGTTTATATAAACTGTATACCACTTGTCTGATCACAATAATAATACTAATACATCCTATCAACAGATTCTTTGGGCAGAAAAGTTTGTCATCTGTCAATTTTGCAACTAGTACGAGTCCCTTCCATTGCAACTATCATTGATGAGTGAACAATCAAAATCAATTTTACACCAATTCTTGCGTGTTTGGGGAGCTCCCATAACTTGCTTTTACATGGAACAAATGTGATGTTATTAAAAAATATAATGTTTGATTATAACATGTCAAAATTAAATTTTAATTGTTTCAAACATGAATTTGACTAAAACTGATGAAAGAATTTTTTTTATCAAGTTTAAAAATTTACAACAAATTTTACATTTGCAAAGTAAAAATATTTAAATATAAATCACTTCATTTCAAACACAATTTTAACCAAATCAATTTTATAAATTCAAGTTCATTCAAAATCATATTTCACAAACACTCACCCGGCTTTCAATTCTTTGATCAAACATGTTTGCTCATTCCTGTTTACAGTATCTTGATCGTTTTATTTACACATTTCTATAACACGTCTAGTTTAGGAGTCCTTCGACACAGTAATGTGGTCTAAATTGTCTTTTCCTGTTCATTTTTTCACGCAGTAGATGGAGTTACTTGAGCTGTCAATAGCAAGATTTCTTAATGTCGAAAATAGTAGAATGAGTGTAAACTATGTCTATGCTTAAATTAACTGAGTTTGCCATCAGCAGTTACTTGAATCTTTCAACAAGAAAGAAGTTCATTTTCCAGTATAAACATCTGGGAAACCTTACAACATCATATTCCTGTGATATCTGTATACCAGCCTACTTCACAATGCAATGGCAGGTTCACTTACATCACTTGTGCCTCTTCAAATTAGATGTCTCCATGAAAGGCAAATGAGCTAAAGGCTCAACTCTGGCACACTGCTGACAAGTCTAGAATTCGCCATCTTTTTGCTAACCAGATCCTTCAACTCTATCTCTCCAGGAAACCTTCTCTCCTTCAGTTTAGAGAACACCTTCAAGGACAGAAGAGTTTGAAGGGGTTAATATGAATTCAAAAGCATTAAAGATGCAATATACTTACTTACCTTACTTGACATCTAACATCTTAGTAATGCTAGAGTCAGAAGGGTGCACAGGGAGGCAAGAGGGGAGTCAAAAATTGCTTCAGATAACAAACTTTAAAACAGAAAAGATGACATGTTTATTTACAATTAATTTACCACTGGTCTGTTTCTCAGGTGTTTTATAATTAAACCCTATAGTAATGATATCACCAGTTCTATACTCAAAAACAATATGTTGCACAACCAAATACTCGATGAGTTGAAACTTGAAAGTTAAACACATGGTGGGAATCAGCTCTCCCCACCCAGAAAAAGCATGTTAGTATAATTGTAATCTGAAAGTAGATGTTCTAAACTATGACGATTCTATATGATATATCATATATCAAAGGGACCACCATGGAGTTATATATATATATGACAAGGTAACAAAAATGTTTCTTGTTTTTCTGAAGCGGAGGATAGGCCCCAATTCCCCAGAGTCTGCCCACTACTTCATAATATCTTCTTTCAGCTGGAATCTTAACCAAGTTTTAGTTTGTTAATTATAAATATCACCCAATAAATATGCATTCAATGATAAAAGTACATAGACCCCAGCGGAAAGAGTGACAAGATTAAGAAAGCAACTAGTATTGGCAAAAATGATTATGGTTGCTAACATATTATATGATAGTAGCTAATATTTTCCCAGTGAATATTCAGCTAACTGGAAAATCAAGTGAAGTGGCAAAACTGATTGATAAAACTAGTCATGCAAGACACCTATCCAACTATGATTGATAACGTGCTCGCAAAAGAGTCACAAAGCATAACAAAATTTGCATTTAATCGGAGAGAAAGATCAGAAGCTCAACTTAACTATCAAAGAAATGTTTACTGCAGTATATAAGAAAGTAAAAGACAGAATGAAGGCACCAACCAGTTCGCCATTGAAGTAAACTTCAAATGCCCCAGAGCTTTGTAAGAATGACTGAAAGGCATTCCCAAGAAGCCATGTACTGGCGATGGTTCCAAACCTATTAGCACGCAAGTTGTAATACCAAGGAGGAGGTGCAACAAAACCCAACATTGGAAAAATCTGTTCCCCTGCAACTACAACACCTATGACACCCATCTGAACAACTGGAACCACTTTGCTTAGCAGACGCTTTGGAAGCGGTGGGGGATAATTTGCAAGAATAACCTCAGTTCCAGGAAAAGCAATCTCCAACATATTCTTCATTGTTACGGCTGTTCCCCTACATACAACACAATCATCCATTCACAAAACCATGCTCAACAACACAAGCAATGAACCAACTATAAGAAACACGAAACAACAAGAAGAACAATGATCTTGAACAAATAGATTAAGGAATTAATTACCTGTCTGCGATTACAAGAGAAACTAGTGAATAAAGGAACTAATCTCTAGTTAATTAAGGAAACCCAACCATGAATTTCATGATAGTAACTTAGAAACATCTCATAATTAAAATACATGAAATGATTTCAAGTGAAATCAATATCCCAACATCTACACCCATTGATAGAACTAAATTTGCTTTACAATTTCTGCTTTTTTGCTTTCTCGCAATATTTACAGTTTTTAGTATTTTAATAGAACTCTCTTCGATCCTAATTATGCAATAGCTCAACTAGGATTAAAACAGTGAATAAGTACTTGGGACTTTCAATTCTCGAGAGACGATAACGCTACTCACTTTATATTACTTGTACGATCCGGTATGCTTGTCGGAATTTAGTAAACATATAAGAAACACGAAACAACAAGCACAGCCCAAAAAACTTATGCCATGTATAAATTTCTTCTTGGATATATTCTATTTAATCCGTATCTCTAAGAGATGTGGGACTTGGCCTGATAATGGATCGGGGATAGGCTCTCATACTATCTTAGCTTTAGTAAACCTAACTCAATCCTACAAAATCGGCTTGTAAGGGCGGATTGTCTAAACTTTATATATTCTATTTAGACCTTATCTCTAGGTGAAGGATCAACTTCCCTAAAACCCACAAACTAAATGAGATAGTTAAGCCCAAAAATCTTTCCGCTTTATCAATTTCCTCTCTCTAATTGTCATAAACAAAAAAAACCAGCAGTATAGTAATAATAACAACAACTACAACTACAACTACAATAATAACAACAATAAGATGATAAGGGAAAGTACTTGTAGGAGCAAGAAGAGCAGAAATTGATGGTGACAGTGTTGCCGAGACCTACACCTCCAATAGCGGCGGTGGGTTTCTGAGATTAGAGGAAGCGATGTGTTAGAATAATAATAATAAATGGTGAAATCGATAAAGGAATGAATTTGGATGCTGGAATGGAAATTACCTGGGACTCGGAGGGGAACGGTAGGGTGGTTACAGGGTCAACCACTGGTGGTGGTTGTTGGTGTTGGTGGTGGTGGTGGTGGTGGCGGTGAGATGGTTTCGGCGGCGGAGGAGGAGAAGTGAAAAGGGAGAAGAGGTCGGAACAGAGGAGGAAGAGAGGCAAACCCACCATCAGTAACTGAGCGCGATCCATGGCTCGAGGACTCTGATGATGATGTTGCTTCCTCACTGCTTTGCTTTGGTTCCAAATTGGAGGACACTGTCTCTACCCTTTTTTATGTACGACCAAATTGATTCAATACCAATTCAACAACTAGGACCCAAATTCGTTCTAAGAAATTAGGTTTTAAATATATGTAACTTATTCTGTACAAATTTTTGAAAATAGAAATAGATTAAAATTATGAAATTTGTAAATAATAGTAAAAATAGAAAAAATTTAATTAGTATGAATTAACGGTGTAAAAAACAATTTACACATATGTTCAATCATGTCTCATCATATATATTTTTATATAAATATTTTAAGAATTATTGTTATAAAGTGATATTATGACAAGATATGATTGGACGTTTAGATGGTGTAAAGTATTTTTACACTCTCAATGCATAGTAATTAAACTTAAATAGAAAAGAGTTTAATTATTATGCATCTACAATGTAATTTTTTTTTATATAGACATCCAATTATATCTCACCATAGTGCCAACTCATAATGTTATTTTCTAAAATATCTGCACAAATATCTACATAGTGATGTATGATTGGATGTCTATATAAAACATTTTTACCCGGTCAGTGCATAGTAATTAAATCCAATAGAAAATAGAAATAGAAAATATTTTCTTAAACAAAAAACATTTTCATGAGTTAAAAGTTTTGAAAATCTAAACATTTTTTTAACTACTGCTATAAATATTACTGTTTTTTAGAGATTAATGAGTTTAGTTATTAAAATTAATATGACTTTTATTAATTAATATATCTGCTATTTATTCAAAAAAATTGATATATCTACTATGAAATTAAAATAAAAAAACGAATTTGGGAATTTATTGGAGTTTTAAATTTATGTTTAATAACAATAGACTTATAGTATAAATTTTTTTTATATAAATATCCAATCATATCTCAATATAATGTCCTCCCATAACATTAATTTTACGAGGTGGTACTATGTTGAGACAAAATTGAACGTCTATATAGCTATGGGTGTATAGTAATTAAATTCATTAAATTTCATCATATTTTCACTATAGGGTTAAATTTGTTTTTAGTCCCTCATTTATCACTAATTTTTTATTTTACTCCCTCATTTTTAAAACTCATTTTTTTAGTCCTTCAGTTTTGGAAATAGACCAGATTTGGTCCCTCGGTCTGACGCCGTTACTAACTACGGTGACGTGGCAAATGGACTGCCACGTAAGCATGCGCCATGTGTTCAACTTAGCCAAGCTGGCATCCAAGGTGGCAGATGCAGGGACCAAATCTGATCTATTTCCATAACTGAGGGACTAAAAAAAATGGGATTTAGAAAATGAGGGACTAAAATTGAACATTAATGATAAATGAGGGACTAAAAACAGATTTAACCTAAATATTAAAAATGTTTCTTGATTTTCTTTTATAAATTTGATTTTTTAGAGATGACTTTTTATTAATTTAATTTTAAAAGCTTTAATTATTTTCATTTGTCTGACATCTAAAGATGAAGTAATATGCTTAACTCAATCAATCAAACCAGAGTAGTTTTGTTTTTGACAAAAACTATTTCAATTTAATTAGTGTAAATAACTAAGTTGTATATATTAATATTATCTCATTTTTTTTAACGTTACAAAAAAGTTGTAAAAGTTCTTAACATTAAAGGATTAAAAAAGTTTCAAGTTTTATATACGGAATTGTTAAAATTTATATGGTTTAAATATCTTTTTCGTCCCTGTAAAATGACTGAGTTTCATTTTTCGTCCCTGTAAAATTTTTTGTTTGTTTGTGATCCCTGTAAATCAAAAAGTTTTATTTTTAGTCCATGCAAAATTGTTTTAGTCCCTGTAAAATTTAGATCATGTTGAATTAGTCCCTGTAATATTTAGATAATTGCCAAAGTAGTCCTTGTAAAATAAATTTAATAGGGACTAAAAACAAAATTGTTCACATATTACAGGGACTAATTCAACATGATCTAAATTTTACAAGGACTAAAACAATTTTACAGGGACTAAAAATAAAACTTTTTGTTTTACAGGGATCACAAACAAACAAAAATTTTTACAGGGACGAAAAATGAAACTCAGTCATTTTGCAGGGACGAAAAAAGTATTTAAACCAATTTATATCTAGAAGACTAAATTATCAACGCTATATTTTTTAAAGAATACTCCTGACACAAAGTTTAATTTAGAAGATATTCATTATTCAATGAGATCATGAGCATGCTTTACTTCTCATGTTCATTTTTAATATTTAAGTTAAATCTGTTTTTAGTCCCTCATTTATTATTAATGTTCAATTTTAGTCCCTCATTTTCTAAATCTCGTTTTTTTAGTCTCTCATTTTTGGAAATAGATCAGATTTGGTCCCTGCATCTGCCACCTTGGATACTAGCTTGGCTAAGTTAAACACGTGGCACATGCTTACGTGGCTGTCCATTTGCCACGTCATCGTAGTTAATAACGGCGTCAGACCGAGGGACCAAATCTGGTTTATTTTCAAAACTAAGGGACTAAAAAAACGAGTTTTAAAAATGAGGGACTAAAATCAAAAATTAGTGATAAATGAGGGACTAAATACAGATTTAACCCTTTACTATATATTACATAATCGGTCTTCAGCTCAGAATAAAGAATAGGGTTGTTTAAACAGTCGACCAAGTTAAAATCTTGTCAAATCTATATATATATATATATTATGATGCTTGTCAAATTTATATGATGCATGGATCATTCATAGATGTAATAATGGATTCATGGCAAAGTATTATAGAGTCGATTGATCACCCCCACCCAGTGAAACCAAGTTTTGGTTAATGGTTATTGCCATTGTTGTCTGCAAACAAGAGAGAGAGGGTGAAGATATTGGTGCAACTGCAAGAATTGAAACCTCAGGTCAAGCCTTGAGGTGTAAGAAATTAACACACACATTACATTATTCATGATCGTAAAGCAAATTGTTTTGCTGATCGGAAAACCCCACAAAATTATTATTCAGAGTATACAAGTAATCATGCTCTCATCAGATCACACTCTGCATATGCTTCAGAATTTAGTTTTTTCTTCATGTATTATTATTATTATTACAACCAAAATTTGAAACTCCCCAAACTTCTGTTTAATTTGTTCAGAAGCACACACAGATCAAGAAATTCAGAAGAGCTTGAAGAAGGAGGACCTAGAAGTTTTCTGACTCCCAAGCCAGTGTTGCATGTGGACCCCAATGGCATCCAAGTACAAGCTACTTCTGCCATGGAAACCCACCACCTTGCCCTCTGTAGTGGTTGAGGTGAAGAACTTCCCTACTTGCTCACCATATGGACCATACTGGCCACGACTGGTATGGAATGTCAGTGATTTTATGATTGTGTGCCCCTCATCCTTAGTGATTGGCCCATAATAGCCAGATATACAAGTCAGCACCTCATGTGGATACTCCAGTTGTACCTAACATCACAATAAGCATGAGTGAGTAAAAGGAATTTCATTTTGCATTGTGGTGAATTCTTTAAGAATTTACGTATTTTAACGTATTTTAAAATGTATGAATATTGGTGTATTTCAATGACATATTAAATGATTTTAGATTGATGTAAAATTTTATAGGAATGATCTATTAACTTTTAATTTAACGGTAAGTTTTAGATTATAATTATCCAGTCAAAAGTTATTAACGGTGTAACATTTACATTAGTCAAGTGTCAGTGTAATTTGATCTCTCCTCTATATATACCAACATTACGTTGGTTCGAGTGGAACTGGGCTTGGATCCCTTAAGCAAGGTCTCGTGTTCGAGCCTTGTGGATGGAAGAAGTGTGGTTGAGAGGAGAGACCCCACTAAAGGTGGCTAGTCAGGTTCCCCGGCAGAAATTAGCCATTAGCGAAGCCCGTGGATATTTCGCACCAATAACATGGTGACCAAAAAAAATATATCACTAATATTAGATCAATAAATAATGAACCAGGAGAGACAGTGAAATGAGCTTAAATGAAGTGGAAACTGAGAATTATACCCTATGCATGGTGTCTCCTCCATTACCACCATGTTTTACAGACCACACAGATTGCCTGTTCCGGTTATACTCAATTTGAATAGAGCAGATGCCTTCTGATACTTTTGTCAAATAAATCTGCTTAATCCCAGAAAAGACTCCATCATCCCAGGGTCTACCTCCATCCCCACCCCATGGACCTGGTCCACATGGAGCTGGTTCTTTCATCACACCACAAGAAACCTGGGAAAGAAGGAGGAGCCAAAGTAAATAGGACAAGCCATACAAAGAAATATCCAAATTCTTAAATGTCATTATTTAATATCTTCTAAAAGATGATTATCATAAAAAAGGAATAACCTCTTCAGCTGCTGTTGGCTTAGCAAGTACCAGTTTGGTAGGCCATTGAGCACTTCCCATCTCACCAATACTTGTTTCTTTAGGGATGATTTCCTTGGTAGGTGTTGCCGCCGGTGCTACCACTTTTCCTTCTACCACATGTACACCAAAAGCATCAAGGAACAAACCTTTTCTCCCATGAATGCCAACGATTTTACCTTCTTTCACCTTTGTGGTGAAATAAGTCCCTTGTTCATCGCCAAAGGGTCCATACTTCCTTTTCGTGGTGTGGAAAGTTAGTGACCTTATAACAGCAGGCCCCATGTACATCAAAGGTCCATAGTAGCCAGATATATGTGTCAGGACTTCATATGGGAAATCAAAGACTATCTGCAAAATGATGCATAAAAAATTGCTAAAAAATACAATGTGATTGGCTAGATTATTAAGCAGAATAAAGTCCCATTTGGGTGTAGTAGTGTAGAAATAGAGAGCTTTTGAAAAATTTGAAGTGTAAAAGCTGATTTCAACTTATATGAGAAGCTATTGATTCAAAAACTCATATTATAAGTGCTTATAGAAAAAAATTATCCAAGCACGTGAGCTAAGTTTGGTTGTATGCTCTTGGTTCACCTTATCATTTTTATATCCTCCTGTCCCACCTTGTTTGCATCCCCATATGGATTCCCCATCATAATCATACAAAACTCTAATCCATACAATTCCAACATTGCGCGACAAGTTTATTTGCCTGATTCCTTTATAGGTTCCATCATCAAATGCATGTCCACCAATGCCACCCCAAGGACCATATGTGACTACACCTCCAACCTTTGGAGGTGACTTCTCCAAATGTGCTATCTGCAACAACAGTTAAAGATTTTAAGATTCATTTTATGTGAACTAGTTTATGGACATGACCCGTACAAATACGAGTATTTTCCTAATAAAAACAGTAAAAAAATCCAACAAACAAAACAATTTTAGTTAGAAACGAGAAGAGTCGGAGAGGTAATGCATGTCACCACCGGGAGGTGACTTGTCACAACTTGGAAAATCAAGACTTAATTTTCTTATATAGTATTGAATTGAAGCCAAATTTTGATAGTTTAAATGAAAATTAAAGAACACTTCAAAGACAGATGATCCATGCAGATTGCAGGCTATCTACCTTTTCTTTGTGTTCAATATTGTTGGATTCTTTGACGATAGAAATCTTCCCCGATGCCTTGTTTGGTATAGGCTTACTGTGATCATCCTTCTGTCTTACAGCAAGAACAATATCATAGTTCTCGTTCACACTTCCTTGTATCACAGAATAACCAAAATTCTCAGTAGTAGTATTAGTAATGTGGCTCTGATGAGCCAAAGTTTTGGATGGATTTGGTTGCTTCAAGGACTTCAGATAGACTCCAATGGCATCTAGGTACCAACCACACCTGCCATGGAACCCAACAATCTTGGCCCCACTCATTGGGACTGAAAACTGTGTCCCTTGTTCAACACCGAATGGTCCATAAGTTTTCTTGTTACTCTCAAAACTTACTGACCGAACAAAGTTTGGCCCCCATTGATTTAAGCTACCATAGTATCCATGAATTGAAGTTAGGAACTCATCTGGATTATCAAGTTTCACCTGAGAAACAGAGTCATAAGTAGTTGGTTAATATGGTTCTGTTTGGGTTCAGAAGCCCAACTTCTAGCTTATGGAGAAGTTCGTTTTGCTTTGCATTGTTATTTTTCTCATATATATATAAGAGGAAAGCTGTTAAATAATAATTGATAAATAGATAAGTGCTTATGCATAAGTTAAAAAAGCGAGCTTTTGAAAAACTTGAAGTGCAAAAGCTAATTTCAACTTATATGAGAAATTATTAGTTATAAAACTCATAAGTGGTTATAGAAAAAATTATCTAAACAGGCTCTATATGCACAAAGTTTAATTAGCACCAACTTCTACCTTCACAAATTCTTTGGTGCTAATATTTCAGATTAATGTCACGGGATCAGCTTCGTGCATGAAACTTTTACCTTTTCAGTTTTGTTGCCTCCAATTCCACCATGCCTCTCTGACCAGATAGAACTTCCTTTCTTATCATACTCAATCTGGATGGAGTCAATTCCTGCCCCATGAATTATCACCAATTGCTTTACTCCTGAGTATATCCCATCGTCCCAACGGGACCCTCCATTGCTTCCCCATGGCCCAACAGATGTGGGTTTCTTTATGGAATCCTCAGAACTCTACACCAAAAACATCATGCAAAGGTGTTAAAAAGGAGGGAAAAAAACAAGAATTTAATTATTATGCACTGACAGTATACAAAAAGTTCTACAAAACATCAAATCATATTTCACCATATATATGTTTGTGCAGATATTTTAGGAAGTAATATTACGAGATGACACCATAGTGAGATATAATTGAATGTTTGTGAAAAAAATTTACATTGTCGGTACATATATAAAATCAGAAAACAAAGTTGTTGCATATAATTTCAAGGTAATATATGCAATGAATCCTATGTAACATGAATTGTTGTTTGTGTACTACCATCTTCTGCTTGTGGGAAGAGAATGACAGACCTTGGACAGAGAAAACTGCAAGTGAAAGTGTTAATGTGGGGTGTAGCTAGGGGAAGGCGTTGGAGGAATTTATGGAAGGCAAGCAGAGGGTTGATTTGTGGCAAGGGACTGTCTTTAAAAAATAATATAGATGAGGAACTATTAGAAGAAGCTAATTCCAGTTCCACCATGGAGGGAAGGGATTGAAAGTCAGGGAATTAGATTCCACACAGAAACCAGTCCCTTGCTTTTATTCAGAGAGTTTCATACACTTTTTTGTGGTCAGGGAGCAAACATTTTCTTTCCACTATTATACTATCTTCTGCTAAATTCCATTTTTGGAATTTGGTCAGGAGCACTCAAACTGATGCTTCTGCTGTTCTGCAGGCACTCACTGTCTGGTGCAGTTAGTGGTACATCTTTCTTTGTGTATGTGATTTCTAATGATTATTGCATATTCTACACCCTTTAATGCTGAATTGTTTAACTTTTTCTAGTCACGGTCTCTGTGTTAGAATTTGACACCATGCTTACTCATAAGATGCTTCTTATAAACTATTAAGGGAATAATTCTACTATGCTTTGTGGATGCTTACTCGTGTGACAGTTTTGATTCTCCCAATATTTTATAGCTCCACTATACTTCACATCATTAATCTATGAAGCATCTTTGAATGACAATTGTAACTTATAGATGAACATGAAGTGATTACAATGATTGAATTCATAATTCATTAATATCTTCTCGTTGGAAATTACCAACAGGACATACATTCAAATCTTTAGTCTGGACAGTATCACAAAATGCTTGAATAATAATCAAATGGAGTTCTATACAGTTTAAATTGATACATAATGTGTAACAGGGAAGCCTAAAACTTCAGTCCTATGGAAGGTTAATCTTATCAATGATATAGTGAACAGATTTATGTACATCATGAACAACTATACGGTTCCTTATGACAGATTTCCATATTCCTGACATCATTGATTCTCTCTCACATCTTTTTTCTCTACCAATAATCCCTACAAGAACAGTGGCCACCTTTAAAATGGTGTAAGCATTTTGGATCACTTAAATATATTTCACAACCATATGCCAATGATAAGTATTTGGCTGTGTCATGGCAATCTCTACACATTCTCAAATCTTTTACTATCCTTAAAATTTGAGGTGTGTCATGAGAATCTATCAAAGCAAATGCAAATGCAAGTTTCTCACTATGTACAATACAACTATTTTCCTTCTCCTCTTCCTCAATGCAAAGTCCATTGTCAGAAATATGTGCCTTCACATTCGCAGCTACCCATTTTAACCAAGAATGTAGCTTGTCCAAATATGGCTTTGACTGATCTCCAACTACAAAAGTATGAACTTTGTTTTTCCTTTCAATCCAGCACTGCCCAATAGCTTTATTAACAGCCTTTACTTCCTCCAGCTTTGTCATTCTTGGAGCTTCCCCAAACTTCCCACATAAAGAATATGCCTGCGAAAGTAAACGCCGAGTTATATCGTTTCCAGGTTCCAACTCAAGCAGGCGTGTTCCTGCAAGGACTGCCAATCTAAAGTTTCGATGAAATCTGCAGGCGGTCAGAAAGGCGTCCCATACAGAGGAATTAGGCTCAATTGGCATGTTTTGAATAAACTCCAGTGCTTCAGCAAGCTTACCTGAATGACCAAGTAAATAGACCATAGCAGAATAATGTTCCATACCTGGTCTAATCAGATATTCTTCAGTGATGCTGGAGAAAACACTCTTCCCCTCATCCACCATTCCAGCATGACTATAAGCAAAGATAATACTTGCAAAAGTACCTCTATTTGGTTGAATTCCTTCCTTCCTCATCTGATAAAAAAGATCAAGTGCAGACTCTGAACAGCCATGTAAAACATAACCTGAAAGCATAGAGTTCCAACTGATAACATCTTTCCATGGCAATCCATAAAAAATGTTTCTGGAATACATTATATTTCCTGACTTGGCATAACTATCGATCAATATATTTGATACAGGAAGTTCAGACACTAAATTTCTACGCACTGCACAACAATGGATTTCCTTCACTTTCTTTCCAGCCACTAAATTTGCACAGGCAGGAAGGATGCTTAGAATTGTAACCGAGTTGGGAGCTATGTGGAAAAACTGCATATGCCGAAATACCTGCAAGGCCTTGTCCTTTTGTCCACTTTGTAGAAAGCCAGCAATTAATGAATTCCATGATGCCACATTTCGCTTAATTTTCCCATCTTTCTCAATCCTTTTAAAAAGATCCAACGCCTGATCCTCAGCACCGCTCTGCATATATCCTGTGATCAATGTATTCCATGTAACAACATTAGGCGGTGAATTGGACTCTTGCATTTTCATAAATAATTCATGAGCTTTTCCACAGAAACCAGCTTGGAAATATCCTCCAATAATTGAGTTCCAAGAATATACATCTCTCTCTAACATCATATCAAAAATGCTTTGAGCACCTTCCAGATTGCCACACTTGGAATACATGTCAATCAGTGAATTACCAACTAGCACATCATCAACCAAACTCATCTTAATGGCAATAGAATGTATTTCTAATCCTATACTCAGTGATTTTAAGGATGCACATGCCGAGGCTGCACTGGCAATTGTAAAGCTATTGGGCTCAACCCCAGCTAAAAACATCTCTCTCAACAAATCTAAAGCATGATTTATCCTACCCTTTCGAGTAAACCCAGAAATCATAGAAGTCCAAGTATATACATCCGGAGTAATCCCAAAACTCTCCATCTTTCTCATTAAATCCATTGCAGTATCACAGTGCCCTAACTGATTATAACCGGCAATCAAAACGTTCCAAGTTACCAAACCAGGTTCAATTCCTTCTTCCTGCATTGCATCAAAACATTTCTGAGCTTGTTCAATCTCACCATTCTGGCAAAACCCAGTTATTATTCCATTCCAGGCCACAATGTCCCTCTCATCCATACAATCAAAAAGCTTCTTTGCACAATCCATCTCCCCACACTTGGCATACACAGCCATAATCGAATCGTTCACACGCACAGAACAGCACATTCCACGCCGAATTGCCAACGAATGGATCAACCTCCCGGTTTCCAAATCCCTGCACTTCCCACATGCCTGCAAGACCTTTGGAAGTAAAAACATATCAGGCAAAATCCCATGCTGCATCATTTCATAAAAAAGGTCTACAACCTCCCCCCATCTCTTGCCTCTACAGCAGGCACCAATCATAGTTGACCAAGTGAACAAATTCCTCTCACGCATTTCATCAAACACTTCCCGTGCCTTTTTCAAATGCCCACATTTGGCATACATGCTCACCAACTTGGTCTCCACAAAAGGGTTCAACTTTGTCACCAATCCAATCCTAGCGTGCAATTCCTTACCCACCCAAATGCAATCTCTATCAATGCAAGACTGTAACAAGTTCATGTAGGTGATGGGTCTCACCTTGGACCCTTGTTCAGCCATGGAGTCAAGAATTGCCACAGCCTCACTCAGGGACCCATTAATGCATAGCTGGTTTAACTGGGCATCCATCAATTTTAGGTTTGATCTTTTGGTCATTGAGACATTGTTAGAATTTGCAAAGACCTTTGTTGAGCCAATGCAATCAAATTGGGTGGCACTGTAAGAGGGGATTGAAAGAAGAGGTCTTGATTTACTAGGTGTATTAACATGGATCTTCTCCATTCTGTTTTTTTTTCTTCTTCTTTCTTTTTGTTTTGTTATTCTTCCCTTTTCTCCTATCCTTTATCTCCTTTGGGTTTTGCAAAGTAGTGTGAAGATGAGGATTCGTGCTGATAAGGGGGTGGTGACCGGAAAGGGAATTCAGAAAGAAGCATCCAAACTTTGGTTCAGTTGTAGCCACAAACGTAAAAGGACTGGGCTCGACTTTTTAATAATAGTGTTTCCCTTTTTTCGCTTACAAAATATTTAGATAATGGGACGCATATCCCGTGCAAGTTTGTGTGTACAGATAAAAAAAAATAGAGTTAATATTTTAGACCATAAAATTGTAATACGATCTCACTTAAGTTTTTAAAATTAACAAAAATACAAATTAGTCCTTGAAATTATAAAATATTGGTCAAGTTAGTCCCTGTTATTACAATTTTAGGGACTAACTTGACCGATTTTTTACAATTTCAAGGACTAACTTGATCGTCGTTTTACAATTTTAAGAGCTAATTTGTATTTTCATTAGTTTCAGAGACTTAAGTGAGACCGCATTATAGTTTTAGAGACCAAAATAACAGTTAACTCAAAAAAATATTTCATACAATGATAGCGAAAACATATAGGCTATCAATAAAAAATTCAAGATTTGAATTCAAATCATGGGCCGTGGGTGGGAGGGTACAACCATTTGTGTCTTCGTTGGTTTTTATTAATAGTACATTCTTTTGTGTGTTTTTAAATATTTTTATTAAAGTATATATTTTAAAAAATTATAATGAATATGTGACTTTAATAAATAATAGGAAACTAGTGTATAATATTGTGCATTCTTTTGTGCATTGCATTGCACGAAAAAAACCATCATGGTCAGTATAATTTTGTACAAGAGTATTTTTTGTCCTAAATAAAAAAATGTATTTGCTACACATTCATTCAAATATTTTGAGCTAATATCTATTGTGAAAAATTTTGTATTAGTTGCAGACTAAACTCCGCAGCGGAAAAATTTATAGGCACTAAAAATTATGAAATTTTTTTTAGAGATCAAGACCCAAAATGTCTACATTTTTAGGAATTAAAAATATATTTAAGCTTAATAAAAAAATAGAGAGAGAGCAGTAAATAAAACACTCATGGTGGCGCAAAAGCAAAACAGAACAGGAATATAGGGACGAAAGTTTTCAAAAAGGGTTTTATCTGCAATGCAAAAAATGACCACGCATGGGACTTTTAGCCTCAATAAAAAATAAAAATAAAAAGGTTTAGGTATTTGGGCCAACCCGCCAACCAAACCCATTTATGGACACTAGTTGACCAAAAAAATACCATGGACACTAGTGAGCATTTGCTTTAGAAGAGTTCCCAGATTACCAGAGTTTACACAATCAGTCATAGTATTAGTTAGGTCACTTTAGATAAATTTCTCCATAAATATTTTTAGTATATTTTTTTAATTAATGATTTTTTATATAAGTTAAAATTAACTTTTGTTTTTATATTTTTTAAAAGTTAGATTTTTTAATTTCTCCAAAAATACATATCTATTTATAAATGACTATTTAACAATTTTATTTCTTGTACATATATAAAAAAAATAAGATGCAAAATAAAATTAACTTCTCTATAAGTCAAAAGTTAAAATTTTTGTATCCAAACATGCTCTTATTCACTTTTCTCTCTTATACGACATCACATTTCCCTATTTTTTTTAAATGTTAATAAGTATCTTAAAAATACTAATTAAAAATTGAAAAATATTTAAATTTAATGATTTATTAAATTTTGTAATTTTTCAGTCAATTTTTTTTGTAATTTTTTATGTTTTCATTTCTTAATTAATTAACTATATATGTGCTTCACACATTCGCTAGTGATAATTTTTTCCTCATCCCATCAAGTGCTGTCATGCTCTTTTGTTTTGGATACCATGGTATTGGCAGGAGTATCCTCCAACTACTAGCACAAAGACTAATCTTTCTTCAGACTTTGACTGTATCAAGGTTATCCCTCCCAGCATCATTTTTTTTTATCAAGACTCGAATTTATGTCTCTTTCAATACGGAATACGGAATTTATGTCTTTTGAATTTTTTGTGCAACTTTATTAGAATTTATTCAGGAGGAAAGAGAAAAGGCTACTGGGGCTTTTTTTTTGTCTTCAGAGCAATTAATTGTAGGAATGGCATGGAAAAGAAATAAGCAATAAATTTTTTTTGCTCAAAGGGAGAAATAAGCAATAAATTAACGTAAGGGAACGTAATTAGCAGTAAAATCAACGTGGGAAAGCAACAAGTGAGTTTGTTTTCACCATATTCCGAGAGGGAAAGGAATCGATTGGTTTCAAGACTCCAAGGAGTTGACTGGGCAATACAGATGTCAGAAATAACAAATCAATTTTCAAAAACAAAAATGATTTTTAGAAACCCCATGCCCCAATATAAGTTGGTTAGAATTTAGATGTACAGGTCAGTAAAAAAGTGTAAGGTCCTGTGAGAATTTTAGAATTCAATTTCTAATTTACGGAGAAGTTAATATTGTCTTTTATTAATATTATTTTTATATATAAAAATGAGAAAAACTATTAAATAGTCATTATAGGTGCTTACGAAGAAATTAAAAAAATAAATCTTTTAAAAAATTATAAAAACTAATTTAATTAATTTTATATGAGAAGTTATTAGTTAGAAAGCTATCTTATTACCTTGCCAATCTACCACTTATCACACCAATTGGTACCGTACGTGGGATCATAAGCCAATTTCTTCTAACATATATATGCATGCATCATTCCATTTTTCTCTGATAATAACGTGTATTACTTATTACTTATGGTGACTTATAAGGCGAGGGGTCTTGCAATACCCTCACCCATGAGGGGTCCAAATGACCTGCTATAGAAGGTTGACGCGGGGTATATCCTGTAAAATGCAACTTTATAATGCCAGTTTTATAAAGTGACATAATTTGCAAATTAGTCCCATAAAAGATGTATTCCTACGCTACACAAAATAAAAGATGTATTCTAATTTTGCCTTACTTATCAGTTATTTATGGGGGACCATTTTTAAGTCATATATATCAGCACCGTTTACCAAAAAGATATATCAACACTGTTGAATCCATTAGAGATATTCAAGTTCATGAATTCACACAACTTCATGGTGAAAATTGAAAAAAAAAATGTAAGAAAAAGGTGATAGAAACTATGATGACTCATAACTGGATGCTGCTAAAATGGGGATAAGATAAGAAGAAAACATCAATTTAGATTTAATTTTAATCCCACTGCCAAACTATATAGGAACCAACACAAGCACAAGCCAAAGTAAAAATGGTTTCAGATTGGTTTTGCAGATCTACTATAATGCGGTCAGCTACATCATCTTGAAGACACTATTT
This sequence comes from Glycyrrhiza uralensis, assembly GCA_030159175.1. Classification (NCBI taxonomy): domain Eukaryota; kingdom Viridiplantae; phylum Streptophyta; class Magnoliopsida; order Fabales; family Fabaceae; genus Glycyrrhiza; species Glycyrrhiza uralensis. Next base: position 8,646,889 of record BRZY01000006.1, read on the forward strand.
TCCATTTTGATCCGTTACATGAAAAACTGCAAAGTGAGCAAAACAAAAAAAAAACAAAGAAGAGATAAGATTAGAGGAATACAACACACATTAGCAAAGCAATGGTGTTTATTGACGGAAAATTGAGAATTCTAAAGGGTACCCTTACTATCCATAAACCATTCTCCATCAGAGAAAATGTAAGCTCTTCTCACAATGAGATTCATATCAGTGAGAACCTGAACCACTTCAAACAAACTCCCACGCCTATTTGCGCTATCAACCTGCAATTCCCCATATGCTAAAATCAAATTTCAAACAAATGAAACCAAATATAGCAGAACAGCGTTTGCACACAGCGTGAGACCTGTCTTTGGCCGCTTAAATTCATCGTGCCGTTGTGGGGGCTTCTTGGCCACGAAAGTTAGGGCTTCTTTGCATCGGGAAAGCTTCGATGCACTTCACGGCCATTGAAAGGGGAATATTTCACCAACTCAAACCATCTCCCACCGCGTTCAGAGACTTGATTCACCCATCCTCGGTCGCTTGTTCATCGCGCCGTTGTAGGGGCTTCTTCGACATGAAGGTTAGGGCTCGGTTCTGGTCGGGGGAATCTCCGATTCAATTTAGGGACATTGAAAGGGAATATTTCTAATAATACTTCATTTGTTGCAAATTCACAATTTCACCACAAACTTGTTATACCCGATGACTAACCGGTAAAACAATTCAATCCCATCCATCCATTTAAAAAACAATATATCTAAGGGATATTACTGGACCCCTCATGGTGAGGGACTTGCAAGGCCCCTTACCTTAGAAGCCACCATTACTTATAGGAAAAAAAGCTTAAATATTTTTTTGTCCCCATAAAATATATGTTACTGTTTGAATCCTTATAAAGTTATTTTTTTTACCGTTTTAGTCTTCACCGTTAGTTTGCATCTGTTAACTACTGAAGTGGCTAACAGATGTCCACCTTAACAAGATTACATGGCATTACATAATAACACATAGGATTATTGAATAGTGGTTTTTTGGTGTTAGTGATATTTGGTGTTCTAAGACTTGTGTCATCATATTTTTTCAACTCCTATTGTCATCGCGTTTTGTCATTTGGGGGCTGCTATTCTGCATTCTTCTTTCAGGATGGAAAGGAAACAGCAGCTTTTCATTTTTTATGACAGTAAGTTCCACGCCTATGGTGTGAAATCGTTCACAGCTGTGGTCTTTTATGATATGGGGTGGTCTGCTACTGGAAGTTCTACACCAGGGTATGGCGTTATTCACAGGGTATGGTTGTCTCTGGTTTGGTGTACTGCAGCAATATTTCTCCTGACAGAAAGTTTCACAGCGGTCCTGTGACTATTTTCACCTGGTGTCAGGGGTGTGGTTGTCTCTGGTTTGCCGGGCGAACTTTAATAGCAATTTACTCATATTAAGTCAGTAAAACAGTATCAGTTTAACTTTAATTAGTGATTGCTTGTATCATTGAAAAGGGGGTGGGGAGCACAGGTAATTAAAATTGGTAATGTTGATATTGGTTGATCCAGGTGTCCTGGACAAACCGAGAAAATGATACCCTAATAATCATTTGAATATTGTCTTTCTTGTATTTTTTGTTGCAAAATGATTAATAACACATTCAAAATCAAGGTTATGTAAAAAAGTAATTTTTGATAGAAATAAAAACAAGATTATTTAATCTACCTTGTAACATAGTAGACCACAAATAATATTTTAACAATTTTAATTTTGAAAAACTTCTTTCAGCATATGAAACAATAACTATGATAGTTAATATTATTCTATAGGTTGCAAATATATTAGTAAAACAATAAATATTTTTAAAGAACTCAATATTTTAAAACTTGATTTTGATTCAACTATTAAAATCTCTTTAATAACTTTTAATTCTTCAAATAGAATTTCACCATCAAAATCATAAGAATTATCATGTTTTAGAAAAGTTTCAAGATGTTTGTAATATAATTTTAAATCTTCATCAGCGAACGATTTAAGTCTTTCAATACTAAACAAAAATCTAAAAATCTCCTCATATGTGTTAGATATTGCTCAAATCTTCTATTAAGTGAGCAAATTACTTAATATATATAAGTAATAAAAAACAATTTGGTGTCTCTCTAAAAATGGAGCCTTGAACGGTCGCCCCTCTTGTCCACCCTCAGAGCCACCCGCCCACCCCTGTTGTTGATATAAAGGTGATATATATAATGTCATCTATGTATCAAACACGTTTGGTTATTTGAGGGGTGACGTGTGTTCATTTTTTGGACAGTTTGCATTGTATTATGGTTACAGTTGGAAGTGCAAATGTGTTCTTCCTAATGCAATGAACAGTTTGCATTATATGATGGTTACACCTGGAAGTGCAAATGTGTTCTGTCATATACTATGGTTATATTTTGGTTCTGTTCGTGACTACACAGAGACTTAAATGATAACCATTTGGTTGTATCAGTACAATATTCCAATACCTCTTAACCAGAGTTAATAAACCAGAAACCCAAAAGCTTGATTCACCATTGAAGTTAATAAACCAGAATTCCGAAAATATCACAGCATTAGGCAGAAACAGAGCTCATTTTCATTACCATTCATTTATTAATTAATGGTCACAAAAATAGAAACCCAGCCACCATTCTTTCATTAATTCATTGCATACAACCTTTCTCTTCTCTGCACTAGATGCATTTCCCCTCATTTTTCTCGTTCCAATTGGTACCGTACTTGGGATCATAAGCCAATTGTCACAGATGCATGCATCATTCCATTTTAACCAATATATCTATAATTTTAACTATTGCATAAAAATTAACTATAGTTTAAAGTAGTTTACCGAAATATTCAAGATTTTAATTATTAGATATAAACTTATCTATAGCTTTCAATTAACCCAATGATTAAAATCATGGGAGTTTTTTTTATGCCGTGATACTGTTGATTTATTAACCAATAGTAGAATAAGGGAATGACTCTCAGAGAGGAAAATCAATGACTTTGCATTAGGTAGAAGAATCCTTTTGAAGATCTCATTGGAAATATTTGTGAAAAGTATACCAAAAACCTATTTCTCAACAATGCAGTTGCTATGTAAAAAAACAATGCAGTTAATTTTCTTGTAATTTTAAATAGAAATGAGAAAAATCAAACTTCATTACTTAGGGACTGAGCTGTAATAAATTAAAAATATTTGCAAAAATAAAAAAAATAATATAACATGAATTAATTAGATAGAATATTATTTTCTTACTGGTCAGAAAACTAACGGTACCAAAACCGTTAGATTTCTTTCTTACGACACCATAGAAATTTTCTAAAATCTTAAGTGTATTGGTGAGTTAGAGAAGCCAAAAACCCCTCTAGTTCATTTTTGGTTTAAATATGTTTTTATTCCTCATATTTGACCAAAGTTCATTTTTAGTCCTTCAAATTTTAAGAGTATTTTTTTAGTCCCCAATTTAATGAAAATACGCCACATTTAGTCTCTGACTATGACTCTGTTAAGTTTTTTTACTTACATGGCAAACGGTGTTACACGTAATCACTTGTCATGTGTCTCACTTATCTAGTTAACGTCTTAAGTGTTATTAATGGTCTAGATCGATTCATTATTTATAGTGAAAACGGTCCTCCATCAATCTATATTGATCCATTGATAACACTTAGGACGCTAGCTATGGTAAGTGAGACACATGGCAAGTACTTACGTGTAACGACGTTTGCCATGTAAGCAAAAAAACTTAACAGAATCATGGTCAGGGACTAAATGTGGCATATTTTCATTAAATTGGAGACTAAAAAACTATCCTTAAAATTGGAAGGACTAAAAACAAACTTTAATCAAATATGAGGGACAAAAATATCCTTAATTTTTTTACCCATTGTTCCAAAGTTTTGGCAGGGGGCAATAACTTGTACAATTTTAGTTTGGAATGGTAATTACGTTAAACTTTCTCAAAATGATAATTCTGTGATATAAATCCCTGACAATATTGGTAAAAAAATGCTTGGAATTGTATTCGATTACTACTATGATCAACATATATAGGTTGTTCAATTATTAAAGTACAATAAAGTAAGCCAAAAAAAAAGAACAAGATAAGTGATATAAATTCCTGACAATATTGGTAAAAAAAATGCTTGGAATTGTATTCGATTACTACTACGATCAAACATATATAGGTTGTTCAATTATTAAAGTACAATAAAGTAAGCCAAAAAAAAAAGAACAAGATAAGTGATATAAATTCCTGACAATATTGGTAAAAAAAAATGCTTGGAATTGTATTCGATTACTACTATGATCAAACATATATAGGTTGTTCAATTATTAAAGTACAATAAAGTAAGCCAAAAAAAAAGAACAAGATAAAGCTTTAAAAATCAGTTCATGTTAAAACTGAGTAGCTTGGCTTTAGTTTAAGTAAAGAAATAAACTGTCTATTTAATTTTGTAATCTAAGAAGTAAACATTTTTTAGCATAATCTTTATTATTGGTTTATTTTATAAAAAGTTAATTTAATTGTCTTATAAATATATATTACTTTCAAAGAATGCGCTTTTTAAAAAGAAAATACCAAAAATAAAGAATGTATTAAAAAATGTACTAATACTAGATTGTGGCATGTTTCTTCAGTTTCCAGAATTATCCTTGTTTTGTTTGTCCCACACCACCTAGATCTTAGGCAAACTAACATAAATAAAGGGAAATGAAGTAATGGAAGTCAAACTAGAAACTTGAAAAAACTGTTACATTTTGCTTTTATAGAGTATATATAAGCGACCCCATGTGTGTTATTGTATAAAAGTTTTCATCTTTTTTACCTTTATACTCATCTCACAGCCATAACAAGAAGTTAACAGATTCTCCATCCACCATATCCCTGAAACAGAGGGAAACACTAAGCCAAGAAGCAATGGTTAAAGCCAATGGACACTCACACCAGAATGGTTTTGATCCTAGTGCTCCTCCACCATTTAAGATTGCAGAAATCAGAGCTGCTATTCCAAAGCATTGCTGGGTCAAGAACCCTTGGAGATCTCTCAGTTATGTTCTCAGGGATGTCTTAGTAGTTGCTGCATTGATGGTAGCAGCAATTTACTTTGATAGCTGGCTGTTCTGGCCCCTCTACTGGCCTCTTCAAGGCACAATGTTCTGGGCTGTGTTTGTTCTTGGACATGATTGGTAAAAACAAAAAAACTTTACTTACCTCAATTATGTTTTTGAGTTTCTCTCGGTGCATATTTGATTTTCAGTTGTAAAATTGCAAAAGTATATTTGAATCCAAAATAACTATAGAGTTCTTTCGGAGCAAATGTACATTTGCAATTGAAAATCAAACATACCCTCATTTGATTATGATATGTGTGTTCTAATGTAAATATTGGCCTTTTGCTTTGAACAGTGGTCATGGAAGCTTTTCTGATAGACCTAAGCTGAATAGCCTGGTGGGACACATTTTGCACTCCTCAATTCTTGTGCCATACCATGGATGGTTGGTGACTTGGTTCCTAACAGCTTTTTTTTTCTTTTAATTGTTCTTCTTGTGCATTTTGTTCTTGCTTTGGCCAAATCTTCAATCTGATTTGGCAACCAAGTCAATTTCTTTGCTCTAATGTGATTTTGCAGGAGAATTAGCCATAGAACTCACCATCAAAACCATGGACATGTTGAGAAGGACGAGTCATGGGTTCCAGTAAGTTATTGCTTCTATTGTTGTTTTTTCAATTCAATTATTACTTTATTATATAGTTGTGGTTGTCCCATCAAAGGGGAACAAGGATGTAGTAATATTTATGAAGATTGAGGCTATTCTTGATTATGGGTCCTTTTTTTGTGTCATTATCTCAGTTGACTGAGAAGGTTTACAAAAGTCTAGACTGCATTACAAGATTTGTGAGATTCACTGTGCCTTTCCCCATCTTTGCATATCCCTTTTATTTGGTAAGTGTTTTTTCTATTAAACACTCATTCATGACATCTCTATAGTGTTACCACCCATTCAACACCTCTCGTTTTTTTTTGTTTTTTTTCTTATTACATCTATCACTTATCTCTCTTTTGTTTGTGATGTGAACTGTGTATTTCAGTGGACAAGAAGCCCTGGAAAGAAAGGCTCTCACTTCAATCCCTACAGCAATTTGTTCTCTCCTAGTGAGAGAAAAGAAGTGACAATTTCAACAGTGTGTTGGGTTGTCATGTTTTCTCTGCTACTCTATCTGTCCTTCAAAACTAGTCCACTTCTAATGTTCAAGCTCTACGGAATTCCGTATTGGGTAAATAAAATTACCCCTACACTTTTTACCTTTTCTTGTGTTTATTTTATTTAAACTACACAATTGAGTTAATTAGTTAATACATGTGCATTAGTTATATGTACTGTATTTGAACAAATGCAGATCTTTGTTATGTGGCTGGACTTTGTCACATACTTGCATCACCATGGTTACAAGCAGAAACTACCATGGTACCGTGGCAAGGTAACAACATAATTAGTGGATTATGTACTTTCAATTCTTTTAGCCGATGGATCAATACAAAAAAGGGTATTTTTCTAATCTAAACAATGAAAAAACCTTAATTTAAACAATATTTTAGTGGGAGATAAAAAGAGTTGGAAGGTAACACATATCTTAGTCAGAACCTACTTTTCTTAATTATATAGTGAGTGATAATTACTGATGCATGCAATTTGACAGATTAATGGAGTTATATACATAATTATTAGTTGATTCTATACCTTCAATTCTTTTTAGAGTCTTATTAGTACTGATGTATGCAATTTGACAGGAATGGAGTTATCTAAGAGGTGGCCTTACAACCGTGGATCGTGACTATGGTTTGGTTAATAACATTCACCATGACATTGGCACTCATGTTATCCACCATCTTTTCCCTCAAATTCCTCATTATCACTTGGTTGAAGCGGTACTCTATTTCTCACCCCAAAATCTTGAAACACACAATACTTCCATTTCTTTATTTGTTGAAAGTCAAGTCAAGAAAATGATTCTCATGTGTCACATTTTTTTCACATGCCTTATTTGTACCCACTTTTATAGAAAAACTAACCAATAAATCAGTAAAAAGTATGAGTTTTTTTTTAACATAAATAATAAAAAATTCAACAAACAAAATGATTTAGATGAAAAATAAAAAAATCTGGATGGTGACACATGTCTCAACTTTGGAGATGACATATGTCTTATCTAGAATTTATTTTTCTTATATAGTAATTGAAGTAATTGATTGATGATTCAAGAAAGTGTGTTAATTTTATATACATTAGACAATGTTGATTGCAATTAAACTCAACCCCATTTTTAATTCATTGCAGACACAAGCAGCAAAACCAATTTTTGGAGAGTACTATCGTGAGCCAGAAAAATCTGGGCCAATCCCATTTCATCTAATTAAGTACTTAATACAGAGTATTAAACAAGACCACTTTGTAAGTGACACTGGAGATGTTGTGTATTATCAGAGTGATCCTCAGCTCCACCAGAAGCACCAAGACTAAGTGGTGATATTTTGGTGCTCCAATCGGACCCTAGCTCCTCAAAATATCTGTTTTCTTTTAAGTTACATTTTGGAGTTATGGTTTCATGCTAGCTGGGCACATGAATTTGTGTCTAGTTTTTAGAGGAATGGGTCTCACTCGCTTATTAATTCATTTGTACTAGATAGAGACAAGGATATAGTTGGCCTCGATAATGGGAATATTGTTTGGAAAAATAAGTGAATAAGGTAATAAATATTGAATTGTCAGCTTCATCTGTCTTGTTTTCTACCACTTGCACTGAGCAATCACATGGGCAACTTAAAAACAAAATGGCAAAGGGATTTCGTTACCTAACCACCACCTGCATTTTGTTACTCTCGCGGTGTAAACAAATTACCGACATAAGTTTTTGTCTAAATCATGGTATTTCTGCACGTGTGTGAGGACCGATCCCTACGAGTCGAATGTGACCCTATTAAGCGGTAAAATTCTATCACATTAGATTTTCCCATGACCCAGAAAATTACCGTCACGATTTGAGATGACACACGATCAACAGCAATTGAAAATAAGCTGTAGGTGATGCTAGTGGTTCAAAAATTGTTTTTATTGAAGAAAAAAAAACCACAACCATATACAGGCCTAGAAAAAGAGTTATGACTTGGTGATTGGAATTTTGGAATTGCACCTTATGCGGCTAGAAAATCAATTGCAGAGGAAATAGCTCGAATTGTAATATATATAACACATTAATGCTGCATCGAGCAATGCCATAGATCATATTACAATTAGCTTATTTATGCTAATAGAACGTGTGTAACATATACTATGATAGGCAAATACAATACACTGATACAATTAATTTTTGTCAGTGGGGAGTCATAAGGTGGTTTGGTGGTTTGGAGGAGGGATATAAGGATTGGAGTAATAAGGAGGTCATGAGTTCAAATCTGATCTCTCACTAACATTTGTCTATCTAAAAAAATAATAATTTTTGTCAATTGTGGAGATGCGAGATGTCTACGGAACTCTGCCACGAGTGGACTAAAAAACAAAATACAAAAAAATAACCCCGAAATGCTATTTCACACCAACAGAAAGATAGCATAAAAGAGAGATGAGTGATGTGATAAAAAGAAGAATGGAGGTAGAAAGAGATAGAAGTGTTAGATGAATGTTGAAGAAGAGTGAGTGTTCAAAAATCATTATCATAATTGCTAAAAAAAATACTATAGTATCATCCTTAACTACTAACATATTTTTTAACTAGCACATTTCTCTAACTTCAAAATTATGACATCCTTTTCTTTTACTGCATATACTCAATCATGGTGGCGTCTAATATGGTCAAGTCGCAAGATTGGATCACAAAGTAGAGTTTATTTGTGGCCATTGACATAATATTTTAAAATACGGTTGGCTAGGATTGTTTAAAGGATACCCGGTAGTTAGGTTTCAAGTGATTCTAAAAAATATTTACAAAAGAGGAGTCCATGTATTTGTGAATTACCATAAGTTCCACTGGTTTTCCATAAATTAAAATTCTACCGTAAGTATTAAATTTGCAAAGTAGGCAAGGTGGACGTGGCATTTTTTAGAAAATATATGATGACATGGCAATTTCAGGATGTAATAATTTTTATTTATAAATCACATGTTAATGGAATATTATTTTGTTGATAAATAATATATTGGACTAAGGAAACAATGGATGCCTATATTACATTATTGAAAATGTAGATTCAAATTGTGGTAGAAAAATGAATGTGTAGGAACTTTTAAGTGAATGATGTTAGGGGGAAATAAATTTCTTAATGTTTGGTTGAATAAAGTTAAAGGTTTGTTAGATGCAGGAAATGATTTATTTATGGAAAATGACTTTACTTTTTTTTTTAATGTATATAGAATATGATGTGAACAATGATTGTGGTATTAACATTAATCAACGGATGAATTGTTTGATTATTGTGGTTTTGATTTATTTATGTTAAAGTGTATATTTTGAAATTAAATGTTAAAAAAAGAATGTAAAGCATGATAATGTGTGTAAATGGTTATATTTTTCATGAATTTATTTTATTTGGAGGAAATTATGCATGAATGTATGGAGACAATACTTTTTTTTTGTTGGTCATATCTGCACACAAAACTTAAAAGAGTAAGACCATATTTTTTTTGGGTCAAAATTTCTATAACCAATTAGCATGGATCTGTTGGTGTGCTTATTTATGGTTGGTCTTCTCTCTTCCTCGCGAGATCTGTTGCTAATAGATTGGTTCTTCAACACTCCTTAGCAAGTTAAAAAGACAGAGATCTAGATCTACAATGCATTTGCGATGACTGATTTGAAAAAAAGGGCAAACTTTTTACAAAATATGAGGTCAAAGATGGGGGGGCTACTGCACTCCTCAAATAGATAAAAATGGGGTATTCGGAAATAAGGAAGAATAGCCCAAGAAGTGGGGTAGCTAAACTAATGTGTACCTGGAAAATGCCGGGTCTCATTTGAAATATCATTGAATAGGGTCACTTTCTTTGATTCTCTATATTTTGTAGGGTGGCTATGTAATTTCACATAAAATGGGCAAAACCTGCGATAGTGGGTGATGGGCCCACTTGACCACGTGGTCCAATCTTTCGACTGGACCATATTAGACAGCACCCTCAAATTCAATCATTAGTAGAATAAGAAATCCATTTCCCCACCACCAATATATCGGAAGAAGAACAAAGAACCGATCTTCAAAGGCAAACTAATTAAAAGAGACAAATCACCCAACAATAATAGTACCCACGATAACATTAGAAAAGAGTCATCCAAAGAAACACATGGTAATATTATATCCTCTAAAGAAAACCTATCCTCATTTAAAACTTAAGGAGACAAACATCCAAAAAAGTAGTTATTTATCTTCTAATATTAATATTATTGAATTCAAAGCAAAACTAATGAGGCAGACGAAGATATTGACCACACTTTCAGAACATGTTAATTCGTGGTCCAAAAAGGTTTGATTCTCCTCCCATTTATTCATCAGGTTTGACTCTATTGGACAGGATTTTGTGGGCAAGGATGAAAGGCTTGCTTTGAAAACAAAAATATTGATCTGCTAGACACAGTCTTGCAGGCATGGCGCAGAGTTGCAGATTTCACACAAGTTGGCCAGAAATTCCCAAGCCTCAAACACGTCACCCACTGATGTGTCATTCATTAGGCAACCAGCTGGAGCTCAATGGGTGCCACCACCCCCTAATTGGTACAAACTAAATGTTGATGTTGCAGGCCCAAATGTTGACAACTGGGGTGCTTGAGCCTTAGTGGAAATGGATTCCCTATAGTCGCGGAATCTATGCATTCATGCAATCAACCGATTTTAATCGTTAAATTGAGATCGGATGACTCAATATTTTAGAGATAAAATTGGATTTAAAATAAAAATGAAACTGTGAGTTATCCAATTTCAATCTAACGATCAAGATCGGTTGAATACATAAATGTGTGGATTCCTGACACAAAAATGGGGAGCTGATGGTAGCAGCAACATGGTGGTTCAAAGGTCTCCCTGCCCCTGAGGTTGACACAGCAGAGGCAATTGCTTTGTGGTTTGCAATGACTTTTGCAAGAGATCTGGGCTTTTTCACCTCACAAGTAGAGTCCAATTCATTGATTGCGGTTCAGGCTATGAAGAATTCTCCCCCACTGTCATTTTATTTTGGAATGGCTATTTTTTATTGTAAAGACTTGGCTGGCTATTTTAGTAATTTTAAAGTTTCTCATGTTAAAAGAGATGTAAATCACTTGGCTCATAGGTTGACTAAACATGCTTTAGTGAACCATGATGTTATAATTTGAGTTCAGGATATTCTGGATTGTATTGCCCTTCATTTTGCCTCTGATTTTTGAGGTTTTTAATGTATTTCTTTTTTGCTGTAAAGAAAAAAGCAAAACTAATTATCTCCAAATATATACATTCAAACTGAATTCTTAATTCAAATTAATTATTAATTATCTCTTAATATTTATCTTCAAAATTAAATCTTTAACTCAAATTAGTTATCCCCATATATACATATCAATTTAAATTAAATCTTTAATTCAAACCAATTTTGTTTCCTAATATCTATATTTAAATATGAATTTATTATTTTTTTAAATTTGTAAAGGTGTAAGGGCAATGCATGCGATATAAGTTGGTTTATAAATTACATATCAACACAAGTTTTTTTTTTGTCAATGATATCAACACAATATCGGATGATACAACATTAACAACCTTGTCGTATTTCGCTAGGGGACAAGATTCGATGATATCCATTCAATTCCTATATTTAGCCCCTGTTTGGATAACAAGTTTATGTACTGTTTATGGCATAAGTTGTATAAGCTACTTTTATAATCGAAGAAAAATTATAGTGAAACTTATTTTATATAAGTCATAAGCTGTTTTGATAAGTTATCCTGAGTAGCTTATGAAAAATAAGTCCAAAACAGCTTATGAATTAGTCATAAGTTGTGTTCATAAGCTCTGCATAAGCCAATCCAAACAGGCCCTTAGTGTTTCGCAAAATTTCTTTGGGCTTCTCTTCTTCTTAAAAGAACAAATTGGATGAAATACTTCTTTAAAAAAAATTAATGTTTCTTATTTTTAAGGAAGAAGATTTTATATAAACTAGCTTTTAAAAAGTTGCTTTCAAGAGCTTTTATCTATTCTCCTCCTTTTCGTTATTAGGAACATAGAATCCTTAGGAAGGACCTTGACATGGGCAATATCCTGCACATTTTGTAGAGAATTAAAGTAATAATAAATGACAATATTTTAGGGTTTAGTTTTCAAAAAGTTTAAAATTAAAAATATATTAATCCTTTAAATTGGTTGTTTAGTTTACAAAAAGTATAATTAATAACAATAAGAATAACAATAATAACAACAACAACAACTATAATAATAAAAGAAATAATGTGTAATATTAAAAAAAGAGTTTTTTTGTCAAGATTAGAAAAAAACAAAGAGTTGCATATTGATAATGTCACGTTTGGAACTTTTTTGTTGTTGATAATATCGCGTTTTTCTTGGGTCAATTGATAGTATCACGTTTGGAACTTTGGATCAGTGCATATTGGTAGCCCAAGAATAATGCATACTCTAGAACCCATTGTCTCAACCCACTAACCTAAAGCATGACCCAGATCCATTATATTAGCTCAAGCCCCATCAATCAATCATCATCATCAACCAAAGACTTGCTCACCGTTAGCCAGAGCATAGCCTGCGTTATTGTGTATTCCTTGCTAGGGAATTGTTAGGTGCACATATACACATTATTATTTACACATATATAAATAGTATAAAATTTAAAATACTCTCATCGAATTTTGTTATTGTGCAGAACTAATAGTTTTGTATCAGTATGGAACTATTAATTCCGTATGTATTATTTATAGCACACACATATAAAAAATACATGCAGAACGATTAATTTCACACTGTTGCGGAATTAATAGTTCTGCACTCACCCACTTTTTGGTTCCCCATTCTTTCTATTTTTTCTATCTTTCTCTTTCTTCAAACTTCAAAGCTCCAAATCACGTGGCCAAATGTCACATCATCACATGGAACATCATTCTTTTTATGGAGCATCATCACATCACATCACGTGGGCATCAATCTGACCCCATTATTTCATTTCAGACCAAACAATCTTACCGCGGAATTATTATTTTTGCATTTGAAATAAATGTGCGGAATTAATAGTTTCGCACGTGTTATTTGTAGCACACATATACAAAAAACACGTGCGAAACTATTAGTTCCGCACGATAACGAAACGCGATGAGGGTATTTTAGGTTTTGTACTGTTTATGTATGTGTGAATAATAATGTGTGTATGTGCAGATATAAATCCCCTCCTTGCTATTGCATATCTGGTAGTGGACTTGTGGTAGTATGGCCTTTCGGCCTGTTGTTTTATTTGGGCTTGGCCCTCTATCAATGATATCTCTTCTATTGACAAAAAAAAAAGACTTGCTCACTCTTAGCCTATGTTCGGATGAAAAGATTGGGAGCAGAGGGGAGGGATTATTATAAATTTTTCATATTTGATTCAATTTTTTGGAGGAGAGAGGTGGAGGGAAAGGAAGGGGAAACAAAACTCCTCCTTACTTGATTTTGGCTCCCTCTCTAATAAAGGAAAAATTTGGAGGAATTTTAAAATATTGACTTAAATAACCAACCTAAAAAGTAATAAAAAGTTTATAAGAGTATAAAATGTAAATTAGATCTTTTCATCTATTAAAATCCCTCTTCTCCTCTCAAACAAACATTATATCTTTTTTTTTTTGCTACAACAAGAAAACTAAAAAAAGGGGAAAAAAAACAACCCAAGGCCTAACTGACCCAACGGGGGTGACTACTAGAGGTGGCAATTCGGGCTTTCGGGCCGGGCTCGAGCCGGCCCGCATCGGATTCGAGCTTTATCGGGCCGGGTCAAAAAAATCCAGATTGAAAACGGGCTCAAATTTGTGTGTCCGAGCCCTCTATTTTCTGGGTTTTTTTTGGGCCGGGCTCGGGCTTTGGCCTATGCTTTTCGAATGGCCCGCTTCGGGCTCGGGCTTTTATGGGTTCAGGCTTTGTCGGGCTGGGCCAAAAAGGCCCGGATTGAAAACGGGCTCGAGTTTATATGTCCAAGCCTGGTGTTTTTTTAGGCGGGCTCGGGCTGGCCCGGCGGGCTAAGCCCATTTTGCCAGCTATAGTGACTACACCCCCTCGTATCAACATCTAAACTACACCTCAAAAACATAGGAACCGAATCAAACAAAACCTAGGAGAAAGCCCCTCCATGACCAACGCTTAGCCAGAACGTCTGCACAAGAGTTTGTTTCACGGAAAGTATGGGCAAACGAAACTGACCAGTCCAACAACTGCAAAAAATGCATGATCTCAGCCAGTGGGGGCCCCACTAGTGCCATGCCCTACCCAAGTTTTGGAAAAAAATTACAATACTATATATTATTTTTTTTTGTCCCACCCTCTATTTTTGCTATATAGCATTATGTTAGTATTTATTTAGTGTCACCTATATATGTATAAGAAACATAATCTTAACAAATTTATAAGTTTTTGTTGGACAAGTCTTTTTTCTTAGACAAGTCTTTTTATTCTTTTTTATTGGTACATTGTTTTTAAAGTGGTTGTTAAATTTTTTTATTGTTTTTATACTTTACAGATTTCATTTGTATTTGTGAGATAAATGTTGCCTTTTTTTATTGGTGTTACTACTTTTTTATTCTACTTCTCATGTTTTTTTGTTACTAATCAATAAGAGCTTTTATGTTGGTTGTGTAACATCATGGCTGCTTTTCGGATTGACGACTGTCCCCACACACCAACACGAGTCTTTTCAGCATGCTTTGTCCTCACTCACATGCTTTCTAGGAAACTTCCAAGAAGGTCACACATCCCAAAATTGCTTCAAGTCAAGCATGTTTAACTGTGGAGTTCTTAAGTGATAGGCTACCGAAAACAAGATGCATCTTCTTTTCGGTAGCCTATCACTTAAGAACTCCACAGTTAAGCGTGCTTCACTTTGGAGCAATTTCGAGATGGGTGACCTTCTGGGAAGTTTCCTAGAAAGCATGTGAGTGAGGACAAAGCATGATGAAAAGACTCGTGTTGGTGTGTGGGGACAGTCGTCAATCCAAAAAGCAGTCATGATGTTACAGAATGGTATCAGAGCCGGTCCTCTCCCAATATGGTATGGTTCCGGGACGAACCAAGCGGAAGCTGGTGGGCATGTGACACCCTGAGGCCGACGAGGGCAGGGAATGATTGCCGGTGCAGAGAGGCAAGGACAAGGAGCGGCTCCTGGTAGGCTTCTAGGTGAAGGGGTACATGAATGAACTGAAATCATACCCGAATGAGAGAAATTTCAAGATTGTGCAGGTATGAGACTGTGCAGTTGGTGAAAGCTTAATAGAGTTGATTGGTACTACCTATACCAACAAGATGTATCTTCTTTTCGATAGCCTATCACTTAAGAACTCCACAGTTAAGCGTGATGTTATAGGTTGCACTTGTTGATTAGTACATTTTGACTCTTCTACTCAATACAATTATTTTTTATTTATAAGAAAATATTAGTTATTATAATAGAATTCTTGCACGTATTGTTGTGGACATTTAGTTTTGTCTTGACCTACTCCAAATAAAATTTCTGGCTCCAACAGCAAGAATAGACCTCCAAGCCTTTTATGAACCAAACTCACCCTCCAAACCTCTAATTAATTAATCTCTCCCCTTCCCCTTTTATGAACCAAACTCACCCTTTTTTTTGGGTCAAACCAAACTCACCCTTAATAACATCATTATTATTACTAAGACCAACTAGCCTAACCTAACCCATAACCTAAACCCGCCCCACCTCCACGCATCGTCCCTTTACTAGTTTACTCGCCGGATTCAAGTCTTTTGACAAACTCAGATGCAGAGCATTTATTAGCTGCCTCTAACTCTAGCTCTTCACGAGTTCATCTCAATATATATAGGAGTTTTATTTTACAATAATGTTGCATGGACACCCACAGTTGATGTTTATTGAGATTTCATGTTTTTATTTCCTCAGTTGATGTTTATTCATGCGGTAGCTGTAATTAAATGTCAAAGTGGACACATCATTTATTGATATGTATGGTATATATATGCGCTATTTATATATATGTGCCTGCAGGAATGAATGCTGATTTCTTTTGCTACGTACTATCGTGCACAGCTTCATTTGCGCGCTTGAGGTATATTTTGGTTCGGGGGATCGCTCCTGCTCACGCAGTGTCCCAACGCTTTCAACGAAAAACTAATCTGCACTCGTGCGTTGCAACAAGTATTGCACTAGCCAACGTTGGATTTTAACGCTGCAGGAATCAAACTTGGGAGCTCCAAGTCGACCCCGTACGTCCCAGTGGTAGCCAAAGCCACTGGGCCAACAACGTTGGTTGCTTGAGGTATATCATATCAACATATGTATGCAAATATTTGAGGGTAAATCTGAATTAGATGTTAAGATTGAATTTTAATGATTTAATATTACGATATACTTTAAGTTAAATTAATAATATATATTACATCCTTATTTGTGTTTTCATTATTAAAAATAAACACACGAAAATCTTTTTACCTAAAATCCTCCGATGTGTACAATCAAGTCTAAAACAAATCATGCACGTACATCTGCCATCCGCTCCAAACATTAATATTATTGGTTACATTTTGTTTTTTTTTCTTTCTAAAAAATATATAATTTCTTAATGAGAAAGAGAATTATTATAATTAAAAAGACATGACTAAATATGAGCTTTTGAATTTAATAACAAGTTTAAAAATATGAATAACAAGTGTCTTAACACTTGTTAAAAAATAAAAAATATTTAATCTATAACCTATAATCTATATATATAATAAAGTAAAATGTTTTTAAAAAAGAAAATTTACAAATTTGTTTTGTACAAGGAATAAGTACACATGTCAAGCTACAGTTTGATTTCAAGAACCAAAATACACGTGGTGAACTCTCACTCAAAATGGTATAAATGGAAAGATTTGATGCAATATTAATTTTCGAAGATAATACAAACAATTGAACCCATCCAATATTTTGGCAAGATTCATTATCTTCTATGTTTATGTATGTGTCCATTAAAATCGCAATTCAATTACATTAAATTTTCGAAGAGTAGTTGATTTTGAGAGAATCAATTAAGTTTCATAAAAACGTGTCTTTTTTCAGGTAGCAATTAAATTTGAAATAATTGATTGCATCTCCTAAATTTCTAAATATATGGACATTCATATCAATCAACCAAGATTGACATTCATTCTCAAATACAATTTGTGAGGATTGGTTCTCCTATTTAGTAGTCATGCTTTCCCACCACCACACTAGGTTATGTCTTACTTTCCCGTGCAAATTAGAATTCTTTCTTCTATTCATTCCTCACGTTCTTGATCATGTGTGCAGAAAATCGATCTAATGCTTCACTATCTCCCTCCTCTCCCAACTTCACTTGATGTTGGTTTTCTCTTGATCAGGTATTTGCTTTTCATTTGTGTTTAGTTTTTTTATCCAAATTTTTCACCATAACTTGATATGTCCCCTAATGTTATTCTAAAAAGCTACAACCTTTTTTCTTCAGTCAAATCCTAACAATTCAAATTCACAAATGATTTTTCTATTTTTTTTGTTACAAGTTCATGAGTGACTCTCAAACACTCCAACTGGCTAGAGCATAAGGCCGATGCTCTGCATGAAGCTGCGTTTGGACATTGCACCCTTTGGTGGTCTCCCTTTCTTTTCCTTTTCTCAATATGCTTTATGTATAAGCTTTGTGTGTTCTCTCTATTTGGATATTTTTTTTTAAAATAAATTGCAGTTACTAATATTTCATTCTTTTTTGGTCCAGATATGAGAAATAAACTCTATGAAGAGAGGAAAGATTGCAGTGGAGCTCACTTGATATCTATGTACACTTTTTATTGCTAGAGCTACCTTTTGTAGTTTTTTCTAACATAAGCTACATGCTTATATATGCTCTTATTTGCACGGTAATCTAGCATCATGTACAAGAAGAATATTATCATTCCAAAAAAAACATAATAAAAAATGCATGAATGAAAGGTCGAATAACTTATATTTAGTCTTTTAACAGTTTATTCCACCCGTTTTATTGCAATCCTTATTATATGTACTAAAAAGCAGCAAATGATTATAGAGGTAGTTTCGGCAAGTATCTTAGGATTATTTTTAGCGTGATCTGTGCATATCTGTGATTTTGTTATATTAGGATTATTGTTGTCACCATGATATTAGGAGAATTGTGCAGAGTGACTGATTAGTCTCTGAGACCTATAAATACGTGTACGTATTTAATTTGATCAGTGAAATATATCGGTACTTACTCATTTTCACTCATGGTTTCTGCTACTTTCCCCTAATCATAGTCCAAAAATTTACATTCCATTTTGATCAGACTAATTTGAATTTTTAAGAAAATCCAAAATTGGACTTTGTCTTTAATTACCAAATATATTGATAAGGGTAATAAATGTTTTCAAAAAGAAAAATTTAGAGAATTTGTTTTTAAATTGGAAAGAAATACACATGTCAACCTTTGGTTCAATTTGAGCAACTAAATTACACGTGGCGTACTCTCCATGAAAATGGTATAAATGGCAAGATTTGAGAATCAATTAGAGGGGGAAGAAATTTATTGCAAACTAATTT
Source organism: Glycyrrhiza uralensis (assembly GCA_030159175.1). Taxonomy (NCBI): domain Eukaryota; kingdom Viridiplantae; phylum Streptophyta; class Magnoliopsida; order Fabales; family Fabaceae; genus Glycyrrhiza; species Glycyrrhiza uralensis. The sequence goes on from BRZY01000006.1 coordinate 8,665,665, forward strand.
GAATTTGAACGAAAATAAAAATGGAATAATATGGTGCAGTTGAAAAACCTCTTATATATTGGAGCAATTAATACTCTAGGAAATGTGTTTAGCTGAGTTCAAACGTTCAACTCTTACAAATATTAGACATAATATATCATATCGGTACAATTTGTTTTAGACCAAACCTAAAATTAAGGACATCTTTAAAATGTAATACAACTTGTAGATTATCTCCGAGCTTCAGCTGCAAACGAGTTAGATTTCATATTAATCAAAAAATTTGCACTCAAAAGAATGGGAAAAAATATCTATAGCCAACAACAAAACCTACTAAAGACTAAAGAGCTAGAAGTGAATGAAAGTAATTATTTACAGGATATAGAAAGACCGATAAGAAAATGAAATATAACGGGGGCATATGAGATAATTTATTTAAATGAAAATTGCAGCTCTTATATTCTGAAGATAAATAATAATCAAATCAAAATAGATACAAAATAATAATTAAAAGAAATACAAAATAATGAAAATTTGTGTATAACTTTTTGTACTTCATACCATTTTGATGTATTTTTATAAGCATATTTTTGTCATTAGATTTCTACAAAATGCTATATTCTTTTCAAGAAATCTAACGGCAAATACAAAATAGAAAATAAAAAATATTTTTTAGATTGCTATGTTACACATGTACGGGAATTTATGTTACACACAGGGAGGAACTTTTTGTTAGAAAAATTTCCAATCAATTTAAAATAACCACAATGTGTTTAAATGATGACATATTTATTTATTTAGTGAATAAATCAAAGTAAATGAATGTAATGAACACAATCAAAGTATGGGCAAAAATTTTGTAAAAAAACAACAAAAAAATGATATTTAGCTCACGGGGAGGACCACAGAAAATGATATTTTGCATATGGGGAGAAATATTTTATAAAAAATACCACAAAAAAATGATATTTAGCTCACAGGGAGAAATAATTTATGAAAAAACCACAAAAAAAAATATTTTGCTCACGAGGAGGAACATTTTATAAAAAAAGCCACAAAAATTATATTTAGCTCATGGGGAGGGATCATTTTATAAAAAAACACAATAAATTAGATGTAGCCCACGGGGAGGAACATTTTATACAAAAGCCACAAAAATTATATTTAGCTCATGGGGAGGGATCATTTTATAAAAAAACACAATAAATAAGATGTAGCCCACGGGGAGGAATATTTTATAAAAAAAAACACAAAAAATGATATTTAGCTCATGGGGATGAACATTTTATAAAAAACCATAAAATATTATATTTAGCTCACATGGAGGAACAATTTCTAAAAAAATACAAAAATTATATTTAGTTCACGGGGAGGAACAATTTATTAAAAAACCACAAAAAAATGATATTTAGCTCACAGGGAGGAATATTTTATAAAAAAATCACAAAATTATATTTAGTTCACGGGGAGAAACACTTTATAAAATACCACAAAAATATATAGCTCACGGGGGGAATATTTTATAAAAAAAACAAAAAAAAAATATTTAGCTCATCGAGAGGAACATTTTATAAAAAAAAAACTATATTTTTTGATAGATTACGAAAACCAAATTAGCATTTGAATTAACATAGAAAATTATACTTTATTATTATTTTGTAATTTTCTTACTCATTGTTATGATAATTTTAATATAAATGTATTTTTTTCTTGCTTACTGTATTTTGCTCACTATCTAACTTACTATGAGTGAAGACTTGAATAAAAATTAAACAATAATATTAATTGTTACATATAAAATTCTTTTTTTAGTATACACCGTGTGTAGCACAAACCTACATAATATAGTTTGCTTTTGAATATTTTACATAAAATAACACTATATGACTTTGTCATAGTTTTTTTTCTTCCATTGAACGAATTTTATATGATAATAATTTTATATGATAAACAAATATTTGTCATAATAATATTTATGACCCCTGCGGTGCATGGGTTGACATTTTTATCGTTTCATGCTTATATTCCAACTTATATTTTGTCAGATTCTGATGAATGTTCTGATTTTTTAGAAAAAAATATAGCATTTGTCTTTGAAACAACATTTAAAATCACTATTTTTATAAGCATTTTTTCTATTAAATAACTTATAAAAAATATACTTTATTCAAATCGCATTATTTTATTTTATGAAAATTATCGCCCGTGCGACGCACGGGTTAACACACTAGTATATATAAAAACGAATCCTCTCAAGACCAACTTTTACACATGTCACTCTGAGAGCATTTTTAAGTCTCAATTAGACTGATTGGCTTTGAATATGCTTATTGATTGATTTGTATTGATTGTGTTCGATATGATATTCATTGTATTGAATGGATTTCAACTCTAATATCATTTAATATTCTATTCAGATTTATTCAATGAAATTTGATTTTTTTTCTCTTTTATTGTTAGTTTGACTTGATTATAGCAAATTATATTTCAAATCTAATTTGATAATAATACTAATAGTTCGAATAATAATAATAAATAATAAAATGAGATTTCAATATCACTATAAAAAAAAGATTACACCCATTTTTATACCAATTTCAATAATTAATAAAATCTTGATTCTTCTTCTCCTCTTTTATTCCAGCGATTCTTCTCTCTTCAAGTTACCCCTCTGCGATTGTCTTCGATATGGTATTTATTGTATTGAATGGATTTTAGCCCTAATATCATTTGATATTGTATTTAGATTTAACTATTGAAATTTTAATTTTTTTCTCATTTATTGTTAATTTGATTTGATTATAGCAAATTGTATTTCAAATTTAATATTCTAATAATAATAATAATTAATAATATTATTAATATTATTTAAATAGGATTTCAATAATATTATTAATAATATTATTTAAAAGATGAGCTTACATGAAATTAGGATTGAAAAATATCGTTGTGGCCCTCCCACATTTAATCCGGGTGGAGGTTTCATGGTAGCTATTCTTTTTTATTAATTGATTATTCCATGATTCAAATTTAATGTGCATAATTGTTATTTGAAATTGTACTAATTGTATAGATTTGATTTTTTTGGAAGGTATTTCGAACATTCATTATATTAATTTTTTTTGGGTTTTCCAAAACAGTATTGTATCGACTTGATTTCATTTGATTCCAAACTTAAATAGATTTTAGCTTTAATATCATTTGATATTATATTCAGATTTATACATTGAATATTAATTTTTTGCTCATTTATTTGAAATTTGATTTGATTATAGCAAATTATATTTCAAATATCATTTCTCTTTTTATTGGTTTACTTTTAGAGAATATTTTCATACATATATCTCTACCTATTTATTTTCTAAGATTTTATTCAACTCCTCTCATTTCGAATCGGTAAACTTTCATGTCTCTTCAACTCTTGATTCTCTAGTATGACTTTTTTAATTTCTCTCTTTTTGTTCTTTTTCTCTCATTTCATATACATTTTCTTCTTCGTTATTCTCCTCTATTGCAGTAACTTTCACTTGAAACTTTCAATTGAAGGTTAGTTTTTTTCATGGTTAGTTTTTCACTTGGAACTTTATATGTTTAAATTTTTATTTTATATTATTATTATATATTAAATCCTAATTTACATATGTATATATTGATATGTTTTATTTGTTCACTTTGTTTTAGACTTTGCATTATTGTTACTCATCTTTTCATCAACACTGAACCATACCTTCTCTCTTTTTGGTTCTTCTTTTCTCATTTGATATACATTTTTTTCTTTATTATTCTTTTCTATTGCAGTGATTATCACTTGAAACTTTGATTAAATGTTAGTTTTTGTAATTTTCTTTTTCATGGTTAATCCTTTATATATTTCAATTTTTGTGTTTTTATTCTTACATCTTAATACATGCATGTATTGATATGTTTTATTTGTTCACTTTGTTTTAAGCCGTTGTTCATCAACACTGACTTTTCATCTAACGATCTAAGGTGAGTTCGTAATTGTCGATAGTTTTCTATTTTACTATCAATCATTTTTACTTATTTATAGTGTTTTTTCATTTTCCTATAGCCTCCAAACTTTTGATGTTATTTAGTTTTTGTTTTAATTTTTTCGAAGACCATCGTTACTATTCTATATATTCATCAAGCCAAACTTCTCCTATAAGGTAAGTCTCTTTTTTATTAATCATTTTTAGTTATCGATTATTTATTATAATTAATGCTTCTATATTTTGCGTTGTTAGAATTTTTATTTTCCATTTTCTTTTGTGATTAGTTTTTTATTATTCTATGCAGATACATTATTTCTCTCTCTCGAACAAGAAGGGGATTTTTGTCTTATTTTTTTAGCCCCAAAAGGCAAACAAACTACATGGTTACTAGCTAGCTGAGGAAAAGAGGTTTTTGTTTTGAATCTAACCATCGTTACTCTTTTATATTATATATTCAAAGTCATCAAACTTCTCCTCCAAGGTGATTCTCCTTTTTTATTAATCATTTTTTGTCATCAATTTTTTTTTGAATTAATGTTTTTATATTTTGCGTTGTTTAGTTTTTTTTATTTTTATTTCATTTTTTGATTAATTTTTTCTTATTTTTTTGCAGATCTATTATCTTTCTCTCTCAAACAAGAAGAAGCATCATAAATCATAATTATTTATTTTTCAATATTTTCCAAATAAATTATCTACGGTATGTCGGTATGTCCTCAATTTGTAAATGGTATGTCCTCAATTTATAATTGTGTATCAAGCTTATCATTAGTAGTAGTTAAAAATCAAATAGCAATATATCATAGCGAGCAAATAAAAAAGAAAGAATTTTAATTTGTATAAACAACGAATGTGGAATTCAAAATGATAGTTATGTGATTAGCGAGGAATTTTAATTTTATTTTAATATTTAGAAAAAGTAATTAAAGATACAAAAAATAGTTTTTTTCATCTTAATCAATGTTATAATCATTATTTCTTTTTCATTTATAATTTTTCACCTAATAAATTCATTAAATATTTTCTTTTGTCCAAATAAATTTGAATTTTTCTCTTATTAATTTGTGTAAATAAAATTATTAAAATAAAAAGTATAGATAAAATACAACAAATGAGAATAAATATTTCTTTCATTATTATGTTATCATCTAACTAATTTATTGAACATTTTGTTTTTTTTGAAAAAAATTGGAGTTTTTATAAATTAAAATCTTGATGAAAGTTGATTAATGTAAAAATTATAAGTAAAATATAACACACGTTATAAATATTTTACATGAAAGTATACATGAAAAAGTGGTACCTATAATGTTGTGTCAAATATTTTACGTGAAAGTTCATGTGAATTACTTAAAGAATTAAGCTTTAATATATAATTTATATAATTTTCTATTTCACTTTATGATATGTTTAATATGAATACATTTTTATTATTTTTTATTTTATCACCAACTAATTTATTGAAGACTTTTTTTAATATAAGAATATTTAATTTTTTGCACATTAGTGAGTGTCTATATATAAATATGCAAAATGATTAATTAGAAACTATATAGATAATATATAACACACAGGGATGAATAAATACATGAAAGTATATAGCAACAAATTAAAGTTAATACACGAGAATAAACATTTTATGTTAAACCATGTTAACATATGAATTACGAGAAAAAAAATACACTTTATTATAATTTTATTATTTTTAAATTCACTGTTATAAGAAGTTTAATATAAACATGTTTATTTCTTAATTTGCTACTATTTTCTCACGTAACTATTTTGTTGAAGATTTTTCGCAAAATAATGGCAATTTTCAATGAAATTGTTACTTAAATCTATCATAAAGAATTAACACCTAGAAAAATTATAAAATTAAGTGTAAGTTACTTTTGGTTTATGAAAAATGAACTGTTTATGGTGTTGTATGAGAAAATGGACTTTTTAAAGAAAATAGATTACGAAATAAGTTTCTACCCATTAAATATGAACGACAATTTGGTCTGTATTCGGTAGGTATTATAATTGATACAAGTAGAAACAGTTTACGATATAGATTTGTAAATAATTGCAGGTGGCGGGTTGTCCCATGGGTTCAAGCGGGTACCACGAATTCATGATTTTTGTCATGCCTACCCACAACAGCTATTTAAACTATTTTATTGCTTCAACCATAATTTATACTTTTTTTGGTTGTACAATACATTAAATTTGTGAATTAAATTAACTAATCAACTATTTTTAGTTGATAACGATATATAATTTATAATTTGTTATATAATTTATGAACTATAATTAAAAAAAAACTCAAATACTTTATAATTATTCAAACATATTTCATCGAGATTTTTTTATAAAATACATCATATGGCTCGTGCATTGCACAGGTAACCACGCTAGTTCATTAAAATTATAAAAACTAACACGTGACTTTTGTGAGAGAAAAGTACAAGATAATTTTATTATAAAATTTAAAAATGAACACTCAAATTTAATATAAAATACAGTGAATAAATAAATTAGATAAATGTTTCTCAGTACGTAAGATCTTAATTAATAACAATGTGCTGCGTTTTTATAGTAGCTTGTAAATGAAAACAATGAAAAGAAAATGTCAAACCAGAGTTAATTAAGGATGTTCGTAAATCTTAACTCATAAATCTACTACAATTCTTACCTACTTTTGTTTTTTAACTTGAACAATTCTTACCTACTTCAACCAGTGGCTTAGCTCTTTTCACATAGTTTTAAATCCAAATTCCAAATTCTTAAATTCCCCTTCTCTGGTTGTAAAAAGGAGTCCAAGTATAACCAAATTAGGAACTAGAGTTACTATCTTTTTGGGCTTTTGTGACTTGGGAAGAATTCTACCAAACAAAGTGAATGAAAATTGAAAACACATTTGCCAAACTTGAGTTGCTTGGTGGGGACTGATTAGAACTTCATTGTACTTTTATAGTTTTATTACTCCATTTTTAAATCAAATTAATTGTAATAACAGAAAAAATAGCTTGCATAGCCCACATTGCGTTATGGGCGCCGCACTGCCACAGTTGAAAATTTTTATGTCCAAACAAGCCTTATATGTATTGCACCGCTTGGAACATTTATTAGCTTCCTTAATTCTTCAGTTTTTTTTTTCATATTTTCTTCTTCTTTTTTTTTACTTATAAAAAACAATGATAGTATGGTGCTGTTGCATCATTGTATCAACTACCAAAACCATGCCAATTTCAATTCAGCTTTGAGCGATACACAAAAACATTTTTCTTACTCTCTGTGTGTGTGTTTGGTTCTGCGCTGAAAAAGAGATACCGATACTATTCTCAGTGGTAGCTTCTACATTAGAAATGTCTCGGAATGCGATATTGGCCGTTTTCAAACACATGCTATTTGTGTTGTGTGCGTGAGTTATAATTTTATTTTACTTTTTTGCTTCAAATGTGTTCCCACTTATATCAATTATTAATAATTAACCTTCCATCCCCCAAAGGTAGCAAAACAGTGACAATGTTGGAACAAGCACAACCAAAAAAGTCAGTATCTTTGGAAGCAGAATCCAAAAGAATTTGATCAGGGCACTGACATTACCAGTTTCTCTGACCCCAACAGAACAAACACATTCTGCCAAATGTCTCTCCCTCCATACAAAACTACAAAAATCACTGCCTAGCTTAGACCAAACAACAATCTGATATATCCTCAGTTTTCTATCTATATTATCATCAAAATCAATAAAGAGAAAAACCATATATATCTAAAGGCTCACACACCTCATTCAGTGATTCTTTTTTCCCTTTCCTAGCATTTGAACTTCAAAGGAGGCAGTAAAAAGCGCTTCTGTTTGTTCCAAGCAAGGAAATAAAAGGACAAATTTAGCAAGAAAAGAAAAAAAAAACTGACTGTCAATGTCCAAAAGCAAAGTACGCCTCAATATTCCAACTTGCTCCTTCTTCTTCTCCTCTCACATTCAAATAAAAAGCCCGCCACCCTTCTTCTCTCTGATATAGCAAAATTCAAATCCTATATTCCTTACTTTTGATTCTTCCATTGCTTTTTTTTTTCCTCTTTGAGAATCCAATTAAAAAAGAAAAAGAACCAAGTTCAGTTCACTTTTTTCTTCTTTTTTCCCCCTTCTTTAACTGTTTTCTTTGTCTACTAAAATCATTCAACAATGAAGCTCTTGACATCATCACCCTATTCATCATCATCATCCCCATCATCCACCCTCAGTTTTGACCCAACCTTGTGCAGCTCCAAAACTGTTTCTGCTGGGTGTCTCACGAACATCTTTCACAGGATTCTCTGCTCTGGTTGGGCTCTTCCAACACACCCTTTAGACCAAATTAGAGAACTTTGTACTTCAAAGTCCAATTCAAGTTGCAAGGTTCAACAATTTAAGGGTAAGCACAAGATTGAAGCTTCTAATACTACTACTTCTGGTGCTTCTTCTCCTGGGATAGTGGCAAGGTTAATGGGTTTGGATTCAATGGTTGAGAGAGAGACACCTTCTGAAGAAGTAACACCAAGTTCACTTCTTTCACGTAGCAGATCCTTGAACTCTGTGGATTACTTGGGCCAATATTGCAAGCAAATGGAGGGTACTCAATATAGGCGTGTGAAATCTTCAACCTCGTTTTGTGATGTTCCATCTTTTCAATTGCTTGAAAATGAGGACTTTTTTGAATTCAGCTTTGAAAGTTGTGGTGAGAGTAGAGAATTCAAGTACTCAAGAGGGAGAAGAAAAGAAAAGGGTTCTTCTCCAAAGAGAGGTGAGTTGAAGAAAAACAAGAAAGAAAAGGTGCATCATGAGAAGGGTTCTTCTGTGAATGTGGGAAATGGTGGTGGTAAGTTTCAATTTGCGAATAATGCTTTGTTTAAGGTGTTTTGTGAAAAGGAGTACAGTGGTGGTTCAGAAGCTGCGAGGTTATTCTCACAGAGTATGAAGCGTAAGGAAGTTAACAGTGGTGAGAAAGTGAAGAGAAGGAAGAAGGGGAAAACATGTTGTAGAGAGAAGAAGGTAGAAAGTGAATGCAGTTCAGAAGATTCAAGCCCAGTTTCTGTCTTTGATTTTGAGCGTGATGCTCCTGGAACAGGTTAGTTTGTTTCTTCAATTTGAGTTCAACATGCTAATCTTTAATTTGGTGTTCATTTTCTGTTTTTCCTTTTAATTATAAAAATGTCGATCTTGTCATTTTATTTTTAATCTGTTTCATGTATTTAAAGACAAAAAAACAGAAAAACAAAAAACAAAAATAGTTATTTTCAAAGTTTACTGTATAAATATTTAAAAACAACAAACTAATTGAAAACAAGGTGAAATTTTTAGTTAAAAGTGAAAACTAAAAACAAAGGAAGAAGGATGCTAACTTTAGAATTTAGAATTTTTGTTTCTTTTTCTAAGCTTTAAATTTGCTAACTTGTTACGCATAAACTGGTTGCAGAGGTAGATTATTTTGGATTTGGTATGAGTTGGAGAAGAAAATTGTCACCAGAGCTTGAAAATAATGACCAGATCTTTATTCTGCGTTCTGATTGTAACTTGATGAATGAAGAGAGGAAGGTTAAGGCAATTGAGAACAACATGCATGGAGGATCGAAGAAGAAAGAGAAGCAAAGGCAGGAGTGTGTAGATATTTGGGGTGAAATTTGCAGGCTAGTTGAAGGTGAATTGGTTGGATCAAATCAGTTGCAGGAATTTAAGAGGAAACAAGGTGATTTTGAAAGCATAAGTGCAGATTTTGAGTCAGAAATATTTGATTACTTGTTAGATGAGCTTATAGATCAACTTGTCTGTAACCCCTTGAAAGCATTGCAAATTTAGAATTTGTAAAATAGGCAAATTAATCAAGTATAGAATATTTTAATTCTCCCTCTCGTCTTTTTTCAATTTTAACTATTCTAATTTTCTCACGTTTCTTTTATATCTTTTTTTTTTTTTGTATCTTTCTCTTGCTTTCTGTCTTTTATTTTCCATGTGCATCAAGGAAGATTCTTCATCTTTTTGATAATTTCAATTTCAAGACTTCGAAATTTGATCATATATAAAAATAAAATTGATCAATGGAGACAAGGGAGTGAGGTACTTCTTAACTGAAGATGTATGTGTTTTGGTCATGCTTTATGTAGAAAAATATGAGCCGTGTCATGGAACAGGATCATAACCTTGTTGTCAGGGAGAGAGAAGGGGGACATGAATTTGTACTCTTTCATTATTTTTCTAATATTTTACTTTTTACTTTTTATTATAAAAAATAAATTTAAATTAGGGAAGCAGTCTCCATGCAAAGCAAACCTAAATCGCACCTACTACAAATAGAAGATATGACCATATATATCAACTCCATTGGCAGTCTTTTTTTTTACTAGATTATACTTGATATCATAATTTTTTTATTTGGTATCTTTGACTATTTGTCTCTCTAAATAAAATTTTGGTTAAATATCTTTGACTGTTGGCTTCCTAATAATAACTTTGTGATTCCGCCGCCACTGCTCGTTGCAATGTCGTAATTCAAAGGTAATTCCCAGAAAGTTGAAAATGGCATCACTTAATCCAAAAACATTTCCCAACAACTTGAAATGGTACTATCAATAGGTAAAATATCTTTTACCCTTTATAAGAAGTAAACGAGTCTTATGATATATTGTGTTTTAATTCCATTAAAATCCAAAATGTGGTAAACCAACCATAAGGAAAAAGAATCTCAATTTTTGACCCATCCATTATTTTAAGTAGCTTATTAGTTTAATTTATTTATTAGTTAATGTCTATCGTTTTTGTCTGCTTTGTTCTTATTCAATCGAATCAATCTTCCTACCTCCGTAGGATGAGCTTATAACAATCTTTCCCTTTCACAATTTCAATTTTAAGTATAATTAAAATTTAAATGTGTAATTTTAAATTTTCATTTGAATATATATTAAATAAAATAACATTCAAATCAAATTATCTTGTTAATGAGAATCTTTATACGTAATTACTTACTTAAAAGACCACGAGGTTGGGCACAAGTGATTAATGTGCTCCGTCTAAGGGACGGGCTCGGCTAGGACCTGAGTTCGATTCCCAGTGACAGAATAATCTGTAATCAGACTTTACGTACCTCTTGGTCTAACACAGATTAGTTTAGGCAAAAAAAAATTACCTACTTAAAAATGACTTTTGCATATCAATCCCAAAACCTTAACAACACAATAGGAATACTGTATACAATATAATTTATGATAATCCATAATGGTATAAAATTAATCATAAATTAATGAACACAAATATATACATTAATATATTTAATTTGTACTCAATTGTCACCACTCTATTTTGGTGCTGACTCATATCTTCCATTACCATATTATTTGTTTATTTTTTATGTTTGCATTATATTATATTTATATCTATAATATAAATTTACTTATAATTATAACTATAATTCAGCAACACAAGTTATCGTAAAAAAAATAATTCACCAACATAAGTGGGCTACCTAGATTTTTTAACATTTTTTTTGGTCAATTTGAACATTTTTTGTTGACAATACCTTTTTTACATAAACGATTTTTTGGAATATTTCTTTTGTCATAGTTTTTTTATTGGGCTTGACCCATTTGTACTTGGGCTTCCGCCTTTTATAATTAATTGATCAAAAAAATTAAGTTTTATAATTAATTATGTGTGGTCTTTTTAACAATTTCACTTTCTTAAGGGCCTGTACTTGAAAATTCCGACAACTTTTAGAATTATCGAAGAAAGAGTTTGTAGGTAACTAATCCTTTCTATCCAATAAATTGTCAAACAAATCAAGGCTAGAAAGTGTTTTACCTATTGGTGATACCATTTGAAGTTGTACCATGCTAAAAGGAACCTTTGTCCACGATAAGAAGTTGCTTTTAGCTCGGGATCATAATATAATCATGATATTTATACATTATTTTCTTTAACATTGTTCTAATATTATTTTATTTTATTTTATATGTGACAAAGCAAGAAAAGTACATATCCTAACATACTCTTTTCTATCTTTGAATCTTTGATTAATTCCCAAATAAAAAAAAGGGTTAAATCTATTTTTGGTCTCTCATTTTTTAGTAATTTTAGTTTCTAATCCCTAAAAAACAAAACGTGTCATTTTAGTCTATTATTTTAAAAAATGTGTCACTTTTAGTTCCTAGGGCCATATTTTAAATTTGAAAAGTACTTTCTAAATTTATATTTTGACCCTCCTAAATCCTAATTATCACCTTAACCCCTTTTTTCCCTTCTCCTCCCCCTCCCCCAATGAACAAAGGCCATAAAGGAGAGGCAGCCATGGGAGTAGCTTTGCGTGGCCAAGAAGGGAAGCTTCACCCGGCCAAGGGAGATGTTGCGCACAACGACGAGAAAGAGGCGGCCATCGCGACTGCACAGGGAAGAGAACGACAGAGAGGTCGCATCTTGTGGCGGCTTCGAGGGAGGACGCCAGAACTACTCTTAGCGGGGACGAGGGGCCGCAGTAGTCGGAGATATCGCGGTACTGAAGGGGGAAGGGGGACAGGAAGGGGAGAGGGGATAAGGTGAGAATCATGCTTTAGAAGGGGTCAAAGTATACATTTAGAAAATACTTTTCAAATTTAAAATATAGCCACAGGAACTAAAAATGACTCATTTTCAAAAACAATAGATTAAAAAAACATATTTTATTTTTTAGGGACTAAAAAAAATTACTAAAAATATGACGGATCAAAAACAGATTTAACCCAAAAAAGTATATAGATGATTGAAAGTGATGATTGAAAGCATCGATGCGCAATAACAAAGTTCATCTTCATATACATTGAACTCCACACAGCACAAGCAAGTCAACATCAATTTCTCATGAGGCACATTCAAGGATAGTGCAGAAGGTTTTTTTCTACACAAGGGACCAAATGCTGTATCCACTAAAATATTAAAGCTACCTTTGATTTTCTACACAAAGGTCCAAATGTTGTATCCATGAAATATTAGAGAACAAACGCCAACAATGACAACCAATATTTTCACCTATTCAACAGTCTAATTAAACTTATATAGGTGGAGATTTAGAATCAAGTAAAAATTAGCCTACTACATCAAATTTAGTCTGATAATTAATTCAGCTATAACCAATGTTGGCTTAAATGGTAAATATATTTTCTCTATAGTTAACTACTGAGTTTAATTCTTAAAATTCTTTACATTGTGCCTATTTATTTTTATAAAAAAAAAAACTTACTTGAATTGACTCAAAAGATGGCTACTTTGATTCTTTTAAAAGAATATAATTAAAAAAGAATAAATTATATGCAAGATAAAATCTAGCTTAAATTTAACCTTTAAAGAAACTTACTGCCTTAATTTGCAATCCAACTAATCAAGTTCCTTTGTTATTTAAGCCTTCATTTGATTTTGAATAAAATCTAAATGGAGTCAAACATATATAAGAAGCTTAAAAACAAACGTAACTCACTTTTACTCCTCGCATTAGGGTTTGTTTGGGAGTTAAAAAAAGAGAATTTATTGTTGGATCGAACGCTTACCACTAGGTCAAAAGCTATATAAAAGAGAACTTATTGTTGGATCGAACACTTACCACTAGGCCAAAAGCTATATAGTTTTTAGTTGGCTCTGATACCAATTGTTGGATCAAACGGTTACCACTAGACCAAAAGCTATAGTTTTGAGTGAGGGCACAAATCTTTCTACTTAACTGTAACAGCTCAAGTGCAACATGTCGACTGTGACTTGACCCCACCTGGGCCTCTGCCACGGGACAATTGATGTCACAACCTGGCAACACTCATACCAACATTTTAATTTTATAAAAAGAGAAAAATGTAGAAAAATATTTTTAAAACCATCTAAAACGCTCCAAAGTCCTTTTTTAGTATATTTTTTGAATTCTTCCAAATTAGAGATTTTAATTCTTTTATTAAAAATTAAACTTCCATAGAAGGACTATCCTCCATTTCCTTCCCTTTATGTTCCTTTCAAATTGTCAAACCCCCTCCCCTTGATATCCCCTTAACTCCCAAACAAATAATGCTCTTAAGATATTAACGATTAAAGAATTTCAATGTATGGGCCAAAATTATTTTAGAGGTCCTGAACTTGTAAAATTGTTTAATGCAAGGAAAAGGGTTGATATAAAAAAGCCAACAAGAGCGATATACAGAAGCCAAGTGCAATACGCCAAGCTTTAAAGAAAGCTTTTTCTTAGTGCTCTATAATCCTCCTCCACATTCATAAATACGGAACCAATGAATGGAAACTTTAATTGCCAAAAAGTAGTAGGCAGAGTCCATTTAGAAAATTACAATTTGCTAGTGAAAACAACAAATGAAACTATCATGATTCTCAATACAAGCTCCAGAATAAAGAAGATAACAGGTGTTAAACTACAAGTGCAGACAAAAACCTTGTTGTCTGATACACTCTATCCGAAAACCGCATTAGCAAGGCAGCTGCATGAGATGACAGATTTCAAACAGAGGCTGGTTCAGGATGCACTGCAGTAAAAAATCCCAAAGGCATCATACCGAGTGTACAGGGTGTTTGTAAACACAATTTTAGATGATTTAAATTTAAATTTTATAAAATTGTCTTTTAAAAAAAATGAGTTTGGAAAGAAATAATTTATGTATATATAGCAACGATAATTATCAAGTTCACAATATTTCCGGTGAATGATATTAAGAGATCTATGTTGGCTGGGAACATGAAGATTGTCCATACGTGGAGGGAGGCTAATCAAGTAGCTGATTGTTTGGCCAAGTTTGACTTGAATTTAGATCATTGTAGTCAAATGTTTAGATACCTGTCAAACTTTGCAGTGCTACCTTTTTGTGCGGATTTGGTGGGAACTTTCTTCCCTAGGGATTTCTAGTTTGTTTTTGGTTTTTCTTGGTCTTGGGGGTGTTGTCCCCCGTGTACCCACCAAAAAAAAAATCCAGTGTGTGATATAGGTTGGTTTTTCTTGGTCTTGGGGGGTGCTGTCTCCCTTGTACCCACAAAAAAAAAAAATTCCGGTGTGTGATATAGGTACGAGTATGTGATACACTACTTTGATCCGTCTTTAACTTCATTATTAAATTTTGTGACGCCAAAATTAGTAATGAATTTTATTTTTTTTCTCTAATTTTAGCCACTAATTCATTCTACTCCAACAATCAAGGGAAAATATGCTGTCAAATAAAAACAGTGAAGGGCGAATATAAATAGTTTTTCTTAAAAAACTGAAATCCATAGAACCCAATGATCTAATTAACAGAAGCGTTACATATTACACTTTTAGAATCCCATAATCCATTAAACTCATTCTCAATGTCTATTTGGTAGATTCAACCCAATAGAACCCAATAATCTAATTTACAGATTACATATTAATTTTATAGAACTCAATAATACATGGTAGGTTGATGATGATAGTGAGCACTTTTTTTGTTTAATTCTAAACAAGTTCTAATAAATATCTTTAGAGTGTAAGTTTAATTTTGTGTCTTTTTCTAAATTTGACATCTTTAACATTTCTTTCATGTATTTAGGTTTTAAGGTATACGTTTAACATTTCTTCTAACAACGTCAAAAACTTAAGTTTTCAAATACTCATTATAATAATGGATCATGTAGAAATAAATTCTAAAAGTAGTTCTTAAACAAGTAAAATTATAATAATTTTTTTCCAAAAATAACTTTTTACATGTTTAAGAATTATACAACTTCTAAACATTTACGGTGCTTCGTGTTGCATGAGACTATATATCTATTTCAATAAAACCAATCCAAAAAGTGAATCACGTTTAACTGAGTTTGTCCCCACACATCTAAACATGAGAGTGAAATCAATCTAAAAATTACTGTTATTCAGATGCTACAAGTGGCACAAATACAATTTGATTTTGGACCCACTTAAACATTCTTTTGTATGGCTAATGGGAAAATAATCAAACTCGCCAAAGTTGACTTAGCATATGTTTCAATGCATAGTATAAACACTTAAAATTGATATATACCCACTTAAACATTGTTGTATGGCTAATGGGAAAAATCAAACTCACCAAAGTTGACTTGGTGTTTTTTTGTGTACAAGAGTGACACTGAGATTGAACCTATACCGCATGCGGCATGCTTACTACTCAAATCCTTCGTCACTAGCTCAATCCTAGTAGCTTACTTGGTGTATATTTCAATGCATAGTATACTTGAAATTGATTTTATCTCTAAATTTTGATTAGAGTAAAAGTGATGTTATGTTAAAAAATTTACACTAAATTTTACGTCAAACTTGTTTTTAAAGTAAAAATATTCAAACATAAATTACTTAATTTCGAACTCAATTTAACCAAATCAAATACATTTAAGACCACATTTGACAAATGCTTACCAAAAAACACACATTTGATAGCTTAAGTCATTGCAAAACAAGAATGATGACTTGCAGCAGACACCACAAAACATCCTAACAAACAAACACAGACCAAAATGAATAAGCCAAGAATGTGCAATATGCCAAATGACAATTGACTATTAACCTCACTATATGGTTTAATTCAGTCAATGGTAAGTTATAAAACTTACAACTCAATAGACCATATAATAATAAAAAAAAAATCAGTAAAAAATTAGAATCAACCACCCGAATAAGAGGTAGTTCCTGAAGCAGAAAACTTGCATCCGCCCAACTTCTATATTCTACCTTTGAGGGGTACTATTATCCCATCCTTTAACAAATTGTCATCTAAATAAATTCTATAAAATTTAAAAAATCATCAAATAAATAAACTTTTGAGTTGCAAGAAGGACCCCAACACTGAGACTTAAAAATTGCATTTATGCCACCATTTGCTCCTGCTCCATGTACAATTGCTCCAACCAAGCAGGAATCACATCTGTTCCATTGTTAAGGTGGCACTGCAGTTGCTTCTGCTGATCCTCAACACCGAACTGACCAGATTCCTGCGGCGCAGGCACAGCATCCTTCACAAGGGAATGAACCCAAGACACATCTGGTTCATCATCACTTGTTGGCACTCTAGTTGTAGCTACAGTTAAAGGACTAGTGCTGCTTCGAAATCCAAAAGAAGAAGATTTCCTCAGCTTATTCAACTCTTCTCCATGTATGGCCCAATCTAACTTACCATCAGGTGAGCCCCAGTTAGAAAAAGCATAAGGCTTTGCTGCTGTTACAGAATTAGCAGGAGAAAGAAGCTCAGAATGACGGTTCACCACGCTGCGCTCAATAAAGCTCTGGCTCCGCTTTGAAAAGGCAGCGGCTCTTGGATTCAATGCTGCTTTTGTGGCTGCCTCCCTGGATGGATCAACCCTGTAGGTTGGCGATCCGATCACACTAGAAGTGGAAAGGCTAGAAGAATAGTTTCGCAGTTGCTGGCTCACATTCGGACGCATCTGCATTCCGGTTGGAGATTGTGACTGAGGTCCTGCAATGTCAAGTGAGAGTCCATGGAATTTAGGCAAAATCGACGGATCGCGAGACGTGAAAATGTCATCAAGGTTAGCAGGCTTGGCCCCGGAAAGCCTATTTAGTACCGTGGTATAATCACTCAAAGAAACCGGAAAAGATGGACTGTTAGGCATGGAGTTTTTCCAGTTGGAAGGAGAGGAAAGACCAGATATCTCATCCATCATCAGCTGCTGCCGAAGTCGATGAGTCTCAAGTCCAAGCAATTCAATATCTGAATCAATATTTCTAGCAGTTACTGCAGTCTTCAACCTGCT
The DNA here is from genome assembly GCA_030159175.1 of Glycyrrhiza uralensis. NCBI lineage: Eukaryota > Viridiplantae > Streptophyta > Magnoliopsida > Fabales > Fabaceae > Glycyrrhiza > Glycyrrhiza uralensis. The sequence goes on from BRZY01000006.1 coordinate 8,683,368, forward strand.
TCTGGGAAGCTGAAGGGTAGGGGCAGAAACATTAGCCTGAGTCTGCCACATGGCTCCTCCGGCAACAGGAGAAGATGCTCCAGATGGAGTCAAAGGTGGTGTTGAGGTGGGTGGTATCAAGACAGACGGAGAACCAAGTGCAATTGGGCTAACCGAACCCATCTCCAATGCAGAAGCACTTCCAGAATATGACCTGGGAGAAGGAATCGCAGAACCGGTAGAAGCATACAAGGGGCGAAGCTCCTCAACCTTGTGGGCAAAGAAGCAAACTCTTCTTGTGCACGCACCCTCGTCCTTGCAAAGCCGTGTCCGATACTGGGCAGGGTGAAGCCAGCACTCAAAAATACCATGTGCATACTCACACGCATCCCCCTTGCTGCAGGATCCCTTCCGAAACTCAGGACAAGGGACACAACTATAATGGTATTTCCTTGGATCGCGCCGCCTCGCGTTTTCTCCCGGATGAACAAAGGGGCACTCGGTCCAATCATGAGAGTAAGCCCTTGAACAAGGCTTCACTTTGAAGGTATACATCCTAAACTCATCAGTACTATATATCCCATTCTTTATGTCTGGAAGGGAGAGATCAACAGGATAATCTTTCTTCTCAGCCCCATCTTTTGAAACACGAGGCATGGTCGCATCTTGTCTTTGCTGTTCATCAACATGGCCAACCACCCCCAGAAATGCAAGACATTCCTGATCAGCACCACCTGTACCCTCCAGTAGGGCTTGTAGCACCCTCTTCCTCGGATTGAAGATGGAATTAGCCACGGGGACAATCAAGTCAACGGGTCGGTTACCATTGGCGTCAACGGCATTAGCATCAGCTGATGCATCAAGCAAAAGCTTGATAACCTCAGCGGAAGCAGCAGCACCCCCAGCAACAGCACAATGGAGTGCAGTAGCACCATCTGACCTACTAGGCCGGTTAACATCAACACAACCTGTTCTGAGAATATAAGTTGATACACCAAGGCTTCCGAACATAGCAGCAACCATGAGAGGCGTCCTCTCTTCGTAACCCAGTTTATTTGAGCCAACCCTCCTACCATACCACAAGCCCACCTCATCAACATCATGACCCTCCTTTTCAACCGCGTCTTTGAAACCAATAAGATCATCTGCAGCTGAAAATTCCAACAAAGCAGAAATTTTTAGATGCAGCCCTTCTTCTTTTATTTCATACTCATCCTCCATGACCACACCGGTTTGAGAAGTTTTCCTCTTGGAACCACTGCACATGGTGGAGATATCTTCCCTTGAGGCCTCTGCAGAATCTGAAAAATCACACAGAAGAGAGAACAGGTTGATCAAGATGCTATTGCTTGCACCAATTAACAATTTTTTTTTCAAATTTAAAAAGCACAGAAACTCAGTTTAATGTAACAAAAGTGAAAACAGATAAAAGGCAAACTTTAGGGGCAGGTTCTTCCCATTTTGTGGATGCAGATGATTGTTGAGCAAACAAACGACTTGGAAAGTTACAGAATCATGAATCGCCAACAATTTTGCAACAAAGCATATGCTTTAATTGATAAAGGTTCACTCTTTCAGTTATTTATAGTTATGTACCAATAATTATAAAAATTAGCATGAATTCAGGTATGAGGAGAAACGATAAATCGTTGCAAACAGAAAACAAAATAGCAAAGACAACCTGTCCCTTGTTGCTTCCATGGTGAAATGAAACGCAAACATATAAATATATATATTTTTTAAACATGGTAAATGTGATTTTCTTCCATCAATCAACACTCATGCCAAAACCCATCATTTTTCTGAAATTTTCTTGGCAATCATGGAGAAAGAAAAAACATTAAAGCTTCAATGACTAGTAAAAGATCCATTTTTGAACACAAATTCAAAGACCCATTAACATGAAGAAGAGAAAAACAACATGCACATACCTTACAACAACACAGACACACAAAGAAAAGAAGCCAGGCTGCTCTGGTTTTTCTCCCCTGCTGTTAAACAACAAAACTTGCAAAGGTTCAGTTCATAGAGAGAGAAAGAAAGGAAGACTTTTCTCTTCCCCTTTATATTTTCTTTATGGTTTGGGTCAAAAAAGTGGAGCCCACTTGCTGCCTCACCAGTTCCTCCTCCTCTTACCAATTCCATTTATTATTCTATTATTCTATTAGAAAAGTTACGTTACAGAAAAAGAAATTATTTTTTTCCATTTCCATTTCCATTTCTATTTCCTTATAAAACACATATATAGATATGCTAATCGATTTTTTTATTTTGATAATCAATTCTTTGTAATTTAAAAATTACTCATCCCTAAATTACAAAAAAAAAGATAATATATATGTCTATGACAATGAAAAATAATTGAAAAAAATATAATAGACTATTTTGTTATAGAAAAAAAAAGATAAAGGGCCAAATTGAGAAAAGAAACAAGGGACTAAATGTATGATTCTGTCTATATATTACCTATAAATACAAGCAAAAATAGGCGGTGAAGATGTATATAGGTACTATGTTCAATAATATGATAATATCTAATAGATTATTTAATAACAACTGTGATTTTTTTTTTTGACAAGAATAACAACTGTGATTGTTTGATTGAAAATTCAAATTGTTTATTTTTTTTATCCGGTAGACACACAAACGCTTCAATTGGGAATCAAACCACGTTCAACTTAGCAACGCAAGATAGATTTAACCATTTATGCTAGATTTTATAGACAAATCGTTTATTTAATTTCAATATCAAGGTATGAATTGAATTTTAATACAATCTATAAAATTTATTTTGGCTTTTATTTTCCCCTGCATTGCACGGGTCAGTATACTAGTTTGTATTGTACATATATATAGATAATCTTTAAAAGCTTTATTTTTCAAAATACCATTCCTTGTAAATATTCGATGAACAGGTTGCAAAAACTTCTAAAAATAATCGGCCTATTTTTTCCATTTCCTTGAGAAATTTTCGCCTGGCTTTATTTACATTTCAAATCAATGATTAATATTGATATATTATCATTTTATAAATGTCTCAATTATAAGTTACTTTAGTTTAAAGTATAAACAAGACCCACACAAATCTTCTTCTTATTGTTCTACTCAATCCTTATAGGTATTTTTTTAATTTCGCAGATTATTTTTAATTGAGTGACCAATAATCCAATATCTCATGATATCGTTGGCACAAAGATCTCTTTTAATATACTTTTTCCCCTACAAACAAATTTTGGAATCAGACCTAAAGCTTATACACTAAAAACAACTTTTTATTTAGACTAACTTATATTGATCTAGCAAAAAAAAAAAGACTAACTTATAGTGATTTAATTATATTTTAGTTCTTTAAAAACATACTTAACTTGAGATCGATAAATAATGTCAAATTAATCTTTTAACTGATCCAACAAAAGAGATTTAATAATTTTTAACATCATCAATTTTATCAATTAACTTAAAAATTAGTTTAATGAAATCTAGCTATGTTTGTTTTAAAAGAAAATGTGAAGAGAGAAGTTAAGTGCAGAGTAAGGGCCTCTTTGGATTGGCTTATGCAGAGCTTATGAACACAGCTTATGACCGATTCATAAGCTATTTTGGGCTTATTTTTCATAAGCTACCCAGGATAGCTTATCAAAATAGCTTATGGCTTATATAAAATAAATTTCATTATAATTTTTCTTCAATTATAAAAATAGCTTATACAGCTTATGCCATAAACAGTAAATAAGCTTGTTATCCAAACAGGATCTAAGTCCAGAGAATATGTCATTTTGTCTTTTTCCGATGGAAAGAAAATAAAAAGAAAAAATTAAGGTGGGATACATCTCAAAGAAAATAAAAAGAAAAAGAAAAAAATTAAGGTGAGATACATCTCAAAGTTTTCTCTAGTCAGTGGAAAACATGAATTTTGCAAAGACGATTCACTCTTTCTAATCATTTTTATTTGTCTATATATCTCATATCTAATGTAAGATTCACTTAATTATTTTCATTTCATTTAACTTTGGCTTTAAAAAAACATTACAACTCTTTTTTTTCTTACTTTTTTCATCCAATCATACAAATAAAAAGATTTTACTTTTTTTTTTCTCTCTTTTTCTTTTCTTCTTTATATCTTTTTCTCATTTTCTTTCCTCTCATAAATTCAATTATATCACTTGATCACACTAAAAATACTCCTCTACAAAATTGAAAGACAAAAAGAACTTTTCTAACCGGAAATTAATAAAGTACAAATAATATTTTAAAAATTATAGAATATTAGTTTCGAGTGAAAAAATGGAAAATAATGTTAAAATTCTTTGAAATCCAAAATAAAACCCAACTTTGAAACCAAAAAAAATAATGGTGGAAAACAAAGGCATGTGGGCCCAGAGGCGCATAATATATAAAGCTTCTACTAATAGTGGATAACCACGTGTCATTTGTAATCTAGGAACGGCCACACTAAAGCAACCGAACCTGATGTAAGATGTTCCGGATGCTCACGCCTTTCGCGTTTTGGATTTTCTGCGTTGGAGAAGTTTGTCTTGCGTCACCGACTGTTACTCACATGAAAATCACAGTTCCTCTTTTGCTGACGATGTGAACCTCTTTTATTGGTCTGTCGTCTTAAACCGGCGGACGGTTAGATTGGAATTTGGAAACACCAATCTCTCAGTCTCTCTGCAATATTTATTTATTAGGAGTACTGTATTATTAGAGGCGGAATTCAATCCAGATAAAAACCATTTAAAAAATAATTTTCGACATTGAAACTCTTAAAGTTATCGACTTTTGATGGGGACATTGGTGTATTCTAGAAGATCTTTGTCGTCTATAAATATTTTTATTTTTCTCAAATTCTCTTTTGGCGGCTTCGTAATGTTTGTTGAGATTTTGAGAATACAAATATAACATGGAACACACTTCACTTATGACGAAAAATACAAAGTTGTACAAGTCAAAATAACAATAATCATATTAATAATAAGGGTTTTATAACCCGGTTAATGACTTTATCTAGCACATACATAAAGTAGGGCCTCATTTTATGATATGGTATTGAGTTAACGATGAATTTGAATTAATTTTTCATATTAGTCGATCCGAGAGTATATCAAGTAAGAAGATTTTTATTATAAATAAATCGATCTTGACCATAAAATTAAATCATGAATGTTTAAACACATAATCATATGACTTTTTTAAAGTGATCTTGTCATCATTAAATAACTTTTAAGTCTAATAATCTATTTACTCCTCATATTATCTTATACAAATACTCTTCTCATGCACCCCCTATATATATTATCATTTTTTATTTCCCACTACATCTACTACTTAACATAGTGTTATCGAAATCAAACCAAATGGTCAGACTAGTTCAACTGAAAATCGAACTCATAGCTAATCCAGTCATCAAACTGGGTGAAAATCAACATGAATCAATGTAGGTTGACTCAGTGGGTATGTGCATATACAGCTACCACATCTCATAGTTGTGGCTAAAGCTGTGTCTTAGGAAGGGTGGAGGAGGAGGAGGAGAGGAAGTCAAGCCATTGAAAAACGTGAAAAAAAGTATAAAAGAATGATGGCAATGGATTGTTTTTGAGAAGAAAAACCATCTGATCCAATCTCTTTGATTTTATTCTTTGACCATTCAATTAATTTTGATATGAATTGGATTGGATTTTGAATTTTCAAAAGAAATTACGAATACTAAAATAAATTATGAAATATACAATTTAATATTATATCAAACATTATATCTATATATAACTCAATAATAATTCAAAATATAAGTTATAAATCGAAGATAATACTAAATTCTCTCAAAAAAATAAATAAATACATAACAGAATCTAAGGAAAATTTTTCCTTTATCACAAACTCCATCTGTTATAGAATTACCCATGTAGATTTGTGTTCTCATCATTAACGTCAAATTCTTAAGAGTATCTTCATTGGAGGTACCTAAATGGTACTTAATGGGTACCTATTAAGTACTTCTATTGGGGCAAAAGAAATTTGGGTATCTATTGGGGAGGAGTGTTTATACAAGCACCCTCTCTCTCCTCTCTTATCGTGGGTTTCACGTATTTTTGTGGGTTATAATTGGATGTGGAGTTATTGGTGGAATCCATTTAGTAAATTTTTTAGAGTTGCTGGGTTGGAGAGGTTGAGTACCTATTAGGTACTTGAATTAAAAAAAATAAAAATAAGTGATGTGTACAAGTGGAGTTCACTTAAGTATCCAAAAGTGGATACTCCAATGGAATTGCTCTGAAACAACTCTTGATGTGGCCCATGTGTCCAGTAGCTCTTGTGTCTGATGAGTGAGTACCCATTCAAGTACAATGTCACTCATTAGGTTAGCTTATACAGTTACAAAGATAATGATTTTTTCGTCTTTCGCCAAATTGGTTGCAATGGAATAGTGAATCTTGCTTTTGAATTGTTAGAAAAATAAGAGGATAAAGAAGGATGGATGACTGTGCCATGGGTGAACCATTGCTCTAAAAGAAAGATTCCAACAAATTAAATGAGCAATTTGACAAACCCTTCTTGCTGCCTAAGATTACACTTAAAAGACGAGAAAGAGTAGGAGAAAGAATGAGTATTTATTGTTGTTTTCTACATTTCATGATGCATCTATATATAGAGGTGTGAGGTCTCTTCTAGTCGTTGTGTCAATGACAAAAAAAAAATTGATGGAAATTGAATTGTCGGAATTCATATTTAACTACCGGCAATTCAATTTCCAGAACGAACTTAATCATGAAAAATAAATTCCAGAAATTGGAGGCATTTAGGTCTTTTCCATTACAAAATAAGGATAGGGGTGCGCGGGTAGCAATACACGTGAGTGTATTTAGCATCGGCTTAGAGAGCCTATATTGGTTACAAATGACAATGGTGTTGATAGGTTGACAAAGTGGATTAAGGGTGAAGTTTGAGACTTGTAGTAGGGTTGCTGGAATGGCAACACTTAGCCCCACTTGAGTCGTGAGGGGAAGATTTGTTAGGTATCCATCCTCAAATGAGAGCCCACGCTAACTTTAAAAGGAAAAAAAAAGAGAAAAATGTGTGTGTGTTTTTTAGTGGGCTGAAGCCCAATGTTGATTATTTAAAGAGATTTAATCCCTAATTGATGAATGAAGAGAAGATTTTGAACAAAAAAAGATGAACGAAAAGAAGACGTAAACGTGGTGTAGCAACTACCAAGGATGAAAATAGAAATTGAGTGCAGCAGTGGTGCAAAGGTGCAACGGAGCGGCAAGGCAATACTAAAAGAAGAAATAGAGTCTCTTCGCAGATAATTTGATAGAGCAAATGTCTCCCTTCACAATCACGTTTATTTCAACCACAAGAATCGAACTCAAAACCTTGCTTAAGGGAGGACCAACGTAATGTTGGTCTTGTGCTCCATTTAATATAGTAATAAATATTAATATTTGACTTTTTTTTTTGGTCAACAAATATTAATATTTGACTTGTGTTTCATTTATGATCTTCATCAGCAGCTACAGCTACATCAACATCAACATCAACATGGAATAAAATTAATTGTAACAGTTCTATTTACACGTGAAGTACCTTTAGGCTTTAGACATTCCATATATAGACTCAACAAAAATTCTTAACAAGTATAAGCTTGGATCATGCCATATTTGAAGCAGGGACTTGGATTCCCAACAGGGATAGGTGGCATACTACTTCATGGCGGTCAAACATTGATTATTCTTTTCGTAGATCAAGGAAATAACAATGATAAATGCGCTATTAAATTTAGAACAAAATTTCTTGACTGCACCAAGAGCTCATATGTTAAAAGAACATGTCTTAGCCACACTGACAACGGCCTAAACACAGAACCATATTACGTTTTGTAGTCATGAAAAAAGACTAAAAATAGAAAAAGGAAACTTATCATGAAGAAGAAAATCTACAAATTTTAATGCAATAGAACTAATTTTCCCCCTTAATGCAATAGAACTAACATGTAAATGCTGGTCCTAAAGATGCTGGATGAAATGCAGGAAGATCGCAGTTCATCCCAAAAACCTACAGAATATGCAAAGAACTTCAGGTTTAGAGTCTGTAATTTCCCATGTTCATGACTTTCTATTGTTCCAATGCAGAGAAGCAATGATAGTACATGATAAATCTTCTGATGGAGATGGAATAAGCCAAAACATGAAGTAGTTCTCTATTGAGCTTCCATTATGGATAAAGAAAGATAAAGACAAAGACGTGTTAACTAGGTACACCAGAGAAAATTACTCATTCTTGTAACACAAATTACAACACAATGGTTGGCACAACAAAAAAATGTGAGATTAATCAGCTGAACACCGCTACCAACTACCATATGTAATATCCTAAAAAGCTACATTTCACAAGTAATTACAATAATACATAGTGAGCAAAAATTTAGTTCATGTTAATTCTAGCTGGAAGGCATACTCCAGGAGCTTGCTCTTCCACAAAAATGGATTCACAGTTAACCAGTTTCAAGACATTTTTAGCTGCAGGGTGGTATTTCTGCTGAGCTTCAACTAAGCCTTTGCCAAGAACATGTACAACCCAATCCTCCACTGCATTTTTCTCGTCTGCTAACCAAGCAGCTGCAAGTATTTGTGCCATTATCTCATAATCAATTTCCAACTGAAACTCTGAACCGAATGTTCTCTGAAAATGTATGCTAATGCTTTTTAATATTTGCTCAGCAAGCACATCAAAATTGAATGGCTTAAAAACCGCTTTTCCATCCACTTGGTTACAGAAATCACTTAACCAAGCATCTGAGGTTTCCACCATGGATTCACTTTCATGATCATTGTCATGGATACCCTCTTCACCCTCTTCTAGAGGCATATTTAAATCCAGATAGGATCTTGATGTCTCACAGAACTGTTTTTGCATCTTGCTTGTTGATGTTCCCTCTGTGCAGTCAGTAGTATCAGCCTGCTTTCTTTTATTCAGAAATGATGGTTTGGAAAACCCTTTTCTTGGCACAACCTTCACATTAGTGCTACCGATTCTTTTGGCATCCTCAGATGTATCTCCAAGTAACAATTGCATTTGACATCTTTTGGCTTCAAGGATTGTCTCCTCAGAAAACATTTTAGCCTCCTCCAGAGCGAAAGAGCTGTTACCTTTACAGACAGTTGAGGTTACGATAAAGATTGCATTGTTGATGCTAATTTCCCTTCCATGTGAGTCTGGAAATTTACCTCTTCTTATTGCCTGCAACAAACTACTCTGCACCAGAAAATCAGCTTTATCTACATTTTCAAGACAGACAACAGAATGTGGCTTTTTACTCAACTCCCCAGCAATATAGTCCACAACTGTCTTCCTCATAAACACATCATGATGTGATTTTTGGCATTCAAAAATTGAGTTCGATGGGTAAAACCTGTCCCGGAAGCCCAGATCCACTGAGATTAAGCTCTTCATATTTCCAAATATAGTCTTTGCAAGTGTTGAAGCAATTTTCCTTTTTCCAATTCTATCTGGTCCAAGGAAAGCAAACCATATGTCTGCTCTTCCGTGTGAGCCTTTACTCTTCCCTGCACCAGATTTACAGAGGAACAAAGTTCGATTGATAGCACATATGGCCTGGTCCTGCCAGCCAACCTTTTCAGTAAGAAGTTGATTAAGAGACTTGAAATCTATTGAATCAAATTTTACTTTCAAGTTTGAACCAGAGCATGAAGATATAGCAATGTGGGGAGATGTATTTCTGTTGATTGCATCACAATCAGTTGAAACGGAGTCTGACAAGTGCTCAAGATGCTTTATTTGATCTTGTAATTTTGGGGTATCTGGCTCCTGAGCAGTTGATGCATATAATGTTCCCAATCCTAAATCTGTGGTCACTGGAGTAAGGGACGGAGATGATTTGTGGTCAAGCATATTACTCGTATTGGCCATAGGAAAAGGGGCAACCCAAGGGGTCTGCACGTCAATTTGCCGAGTCTCTGAAACTTTTGGTGCATGATCAGTTCTAATATTGACACTGACTCTGTCAAAAGGTACTGGAACTGGTGATAACTGTTTCGATGGAAAAATACCATGCAAGTCTTTAGGCGTGTAAGAAAATGGACTAGAACGTTGGAGTTCATTAAGTGATGGATCTTTACTGCTGCTTTCCTTAAAACCTGAACCAAACTGTAAAACCTCAAGTGATGGAACTTGAGACCTTGTTTGAGAAATATCAAATTCAGGTAGTGATCTGGCATGATGAAGATGTTGACAAATATCACTCCATTTCTTTTGAATTCCCAATATCTTATCATTCAAGCTTGTATTTTCTTCATTAGTCTGCACTGGATGATGGAGTTCATTCTTAAATATATACAGCCATAAATTGAACCAATGAAATATTGCAAGTGATGCAAAAGATGACCATTGACACAAAGTTGATCATAGAATTTTAAACAGGGTAGCAGTATAAACTCAAGAAAGAAAATCCTACAGCTCTTCATGAGAAAATATAACTCATGTAATTCACGATATTATTTTATTGATAAAATATTCTAGAATAACTCTTGCAGATGTTCAGAGTTATCATATAATGGAAATGTATGATTTTCTTGTGTCCCAATACTAATAGTGAAGAAGTCCTTTCAACAACTGCAAATTTATATGGTAAAACCAAAGCTATATAGGCAAATATACTTGTGGATAAAGAAACTTTTAGAAAGGTCTCATACATTAAGTATAGTAAATACATTATTTGATAGCACATGTTTAATATAATTGATCATTCTAAACCATAGGCTCGACACAAGAATATTCAGAGGGAGAACATAGAAAATAGAATTATTTTATTTGGTTTGTTACAAATGAATCACTAAATTGCCATCTTTTCTTTCTCTTAATTGAAGTGCTTTTGTTACCATATTTGGCTCCTCTAAGTGAAGGAGACACTTTAGAGGGTAAAATAAGTAGTTATGGCCATTGATTTGAAAATCAACTAATGAAATTTAAAATTCATTGTTTGTCATGCATGATGTACATGCATATGATCACAATCTCAACCATTAATTTTTTGAATTAATGGCTATAACCACCCTCTAAAGTGACTCCCTACTTTAGAGGAGCCAAATTCATTTTTACCAGTATAGGCAAGCTAGCATTATTAGTACTGGTTAACTCTAAATTAGTTAAGTGGATCAGTACAACAATTGCCCCCACCATGTTGCATGCATATGTATATGCATGTGAATGTCTCAATGTGAATTGGACAAGAAAATCTGAAATTAAGTGATCATAACAAACCTTTGCTACATCCAGTCCTCCATGTGTATCCACATGAACAACCTTCTGTAACCACGGCAAGCTTGTCGAGCAACTAGATGCCAGAGTAGCAGGATCTGACTTCAAAACATCAGCAACTTCTTGTTCATATTTTTCATTGCATTTGTCACAACGAGTAAAAGATGCATTTGTACAGCTTACAGGAGTTTTGATTTCAGAAGGTGTAGAAAAGAATCCACCAAATGGAACAAAGGACCCCATCAAGCTGTAAGTTTATCATGAGCATGGAACTGTGAGATCCAATTGGCACAAAACAGTCAGAAGCTAAAGTGCAGGGAGAGACTTCACAGCATCTTCAACATAAATAAAGTATATTGTACCCGATATATACATAACAACGGACTATTGAATTTGATGGGCTCCCAATAGAAGTCCACAAACAGCATATTTTCTAAGTATCTATGCTTAAATCCAGTAAAAAAAAAAAGTATCCATGCTTAAAAAATATTATTTATGACAATATGACAAGGAAGGGTATCAACTACACATTCATAGCCCCAAAGAGAAAAGGGACTCCAGCAGTACAGAAAGAGAATCATAGCATTCCTCAAAATACTGCTGCTACAGGCTCATCCATAATAGCCAACACAAGCAGAAGAAGAAGTACCAAGTCTTGGTAAGCACATTTCTCGGGCTTTGTAATACATCTGATTAAAGTTCTACACATGCCAAGATATAGATCACACTAATGAAAACTCAAATTATTATCTTTCACTATAGAATTATTGAATCGTTTCAGATTGCCCTGTGCCCACCAATTAGTATATTACAGCAAATTGCAACTCATTTTCCTATTAAAGAAAAAAAAAACAAATCTTGAACTCCATCACCGTATCTTCAAAATTTAGAAATGCAAGTAAACATAACACAGAGGTTTGGAGTTTAATGAGGCAAATTAGAGTTGAATGTAGAATGATAATTATGAAAAATCCAACTGCAACTAAACAGCACTTCTAAAAGTAACCCAGAACAAGGAAGACAAATTAGAAGAGAGCAACCAAAAAAAGCAACAACCCAGGACACATTGGTTCACAAATCACAACACAGGAGAGTCACAATCAAATTCACATTCCGATCATTTATTTGTCTGTGGCCTCAGTTACAATTCCAAACATGCACATTGCCATTTATTATATACGATAGTGAAATACACACACATACACAATAGAAGTAAAAAGACAAAAAAAAAAAAGATAAAATAAAGCGCCAACCTGGATTTAGAGTAGAGTCCTTCCATGGAAGGAGTGGCAGATGTCACAGTCAGCAGATGCAAATCCCAATCGTTCTCCACCGTCGGGAACAAACCCAAGAACTTAGAATACGCACCAGAGGTTCCCGCCACTCCCGTCAACCAAACCTTCTCGCCGTGAGTCTCCAACAACCTCGTCAACTGCGACACAACGAACCCAACAGCACCACCACCACCATTCGCGGGATCCCCCACGAAAACCTCAACCTCCCCGAAGACAACCGCAACACCGGGCCCCGAACACTCCTCTACCTCACGGCCCAACTCACTGAACCTCAGGCCCATCATCTCCTCCTGGGCCCCACCTCGTGTAACAAACTCCAGAATCTCCTCTTCAACAGAGACAATACTCAACCCAGCCATGACTCGACCCTTTTGAACCAACTCGGTGAACCTTTTGAGAGCGTCCTTTGCGTAAACACCCATTAGTAAAGGGTTCCGCTTGGTCTTTTTCGTGAGAACCTCCGCGATCCTTCTGGAATTCTCGTCAATCAACAAGGGGAAGGTTAAACCGGGTCCGGGTCGACCAGGTTCGAGGTTATAGAGGAAAACCGGAGGGGACCGGAAGAACCGGGAAGAGGGTTGAACCGGTGGCTGAAGTAACGCGAGCTTGATATCGCAGCTTCGGAAACCGGCTTCGGCGAGGACGCGGCTCACGATTGGGTCATCGAGGATGGACAAAATGAAGTGTTTCAGCTCCACCTTCAAAAACGACGTCGTCGTTGTTGTTCCGTGGTTCTGGCTCTGGTGGAACAAGTGGAAGCTCTCCGGGTGGCGGCGCTGGTTGGCCTGAGAACGCTTGATTGCGGCCATTAGGGAATTCGACACCGGCGGCTCCTCCTCCTCCGTCGCCACCGACGATCCCTTCGACGTCGACGGTAACCGGTCCAGGGAGACCCCTACCGACAGCTCCAGCGCCCGGAGCTGGAGCCGCGGCGGCGGAGGAGGCGGCGACGAGAATCTCCCCCCGCCGCTGCGTGCTCGGCCGCACGCGTCGCGGAGGGCGGAAGACGGAAGCGCCAGCAGCGCCGATACCGCGTGGAGCGACGTAGTCTGCGCGTGGCTCCGACGGCGCGCCACCACCACGGCGTCGTCCAGCGCACGCGCGGCCTCGTCCGTTAAGCATTGCCTCGCTGCGCTGACCGGCGTCGGCATCGCCGGCAACCATATATATAAATTATAATAATAAAATAATAATAGTAAATTATTATTATTCTTATGATAATATGCACTCTCTCTGGGAATATAAATTAAACTTAGTATGTACCAGGTTTTTGGGTTTGGACTTTTGTGGAGAGATGAGTATGACGATGATTGATGAAATAAAAAGGTTGGAGGGTTTGGGTTTTACTTGTTCAGACTTCAGAGAGTGTGTAGAATATTTTATTGGGGAAGAAAGAGTCAGAGGAAGTGAGATTGTTTTTGACCAAAAAATAAGTGAGACTGTTGGTTGTGGTGGTAGTCAAGTGAATGGTGGCGATGCTGTTTTTGGGAGTATACTCTTCTTTTCTTATGATGGTGATGTGGCAGATGATGATGTGATGGTGATGTATTTTTTGACGTTTTTGTGTTTAATTTGTTTTCTTTTTCTTGGGGGATATTATTTATGCCGGGTGGATTGGAATCTGGATTCCCTTTGTGGGTGTGGGACTTTTCTAATTGATCAAACATATGGTGGGCATAGATACTCTCTACCACTCCATGAGGGAAAGAAAGAAATGAATTCCCCTGTTTCCTATTCCATGGTCTTTTTGTGCCTCTCTTTCTATTTTCTTTTCTTTTTTGCAAATTATCTCTGTAAAAACATTTAAAATATCATTTTTATTGAACTAAAAATATTTTTTTTTAATTTAAGAAAATTAAAAAACTTGATTTTTAATTATATTTCCATTTCTCAATATAAGATTCTTTAAAAAAATATTTGAAGCAAAATGGCTTTTCAATACTACAATATTGACTGTTTCGTATTTTTTATTTGAAATTTATAAAAAATAAATAAACCAAAAGAGATTCATACAGATGGTCGGACCTTCTGCTCTCACTAGTGATTTGAATTCAAAGCTTGAATTTTGCTATACGTAAATTCTACTATAAATACTCATTGGGGTTAATAATTCACCTTGACCTTGCATGGAGGTGTACCTCCTCTCCTTACTCTAAAAAAAATTAAAAATCAAAATAAGTATTATAAATAAAATTCAAAATTTAAAATAAATTTGTTTAGCACTTTATTTTTTTTAATAATATATAAGTGTTTGGAATAATTTAACTACTGATGATATTAAAAAAAGATAAAGAAAAAACATCTATATTTTTGTTACTGTAAAAGACATCTACATTTAGTTTATAAAATTTTATTTTTCATATAAAAAAAAGGTATAAAGTAAAAAAAAATTAAAATTGATATAATCCTAACGTATCAATAAAAAAGTAAGTGGAATTTATCTTATTTAAAAAAAATAATTGTGAGTGACTGAGTGCTTGTGGTTCCTGGTGGTTGAGATTGAGGGGACAGATGCAGATGCCGTGCCCACTTAAAAGAAGATCACTTTCAAGCTTTTGCGTCTACAGCCTACAGAGCAGAGACCTTTGTCTTTTGTTCCCCTGTTTATTTGGATTCGTCAATGGTGAATAACTAACAAATCATTTACTATGGAATTTTTTATTTTTATTTTTACTTTTACTGTAAAATTATATTATATTTTCAATCTATTTTCTATTTTTTGATAATCTATACAAACTCATATAAATTTTTTGTAACCAAAATATATTGAAAACAAGATAATACTTTTATAATTAAAAATAAAAATAAAAAATATTTTCTCAATGTAAATAAACCATAAATTACTTTCTATAATATTTTTTAATTAATATGTAAGTAGTCAATAGTTAAATAATTTGTTATTAATTTATAATGATTAATGTGTAATTAATTAGTCAATATAATTAAATTGATATTCATAATTAATCTTCAAGGACCAATTTGATTTTAAATATTCAACTTTATAGATTAAATTAAAATATTTGCTAAGGCTATCTTTAGTAGAGCACTTACTTTTGGATGCTTAAGTGAATCCTATCGGTATAGATTACTTATATATAGGCCCTGTTTGGATACCAAGTTTATCTACTGCTTATGGCATAAGTTGTATAAGCTACTTTTATAATCGAAGAAAAATTATAATGAAACTTATTTTATATAAGTCATAAGCTGTTTTAATAAGCTATTATGGGTAATTTATGAAAAATAAATCCAAAACAACTTATAAATCAATCATAAGCTATATTCATAAGCTCAGTATAAACTAATCTAAACATGTTCATAATCATCTTTAATTTTTAAAAATATATAGTTAATATAACAAACAAAGAAAAATATATATGTATAAAAAATTAAAGATAGGGTGTAAAAAAGATATAACATCTACCAATCCGAACATATCTTAGTTAGAATAAAATAAACAACACACGCTATAAAAGCATTTTTTTTCTCTCACCCTTTGACGTGGATTTCTCTCCCTTTTTTTCCTTCGTTTCCGAAAAAGAAGTGATTGATTTGAAGCTTTGCTCCTTTGGGTGCGTTGGAAGTAGTCTAACCACAACTAAAAAGAGGGTTGAAATAAAATAAAGCAAGATGACCAAGTGTGTATTTGTTTCAGATTTTAAAACACACATTTGAAAGCTAAAATCGTATTTAATCAGTTAAATATAATTTTGGTTAAAAGTAAATGTATTTTTTTTATTGAAGTTTGAAAATTTGAAATATAATTTTGAGGTCCAGAATTAATTCTAGTGGAAGAATGTCTTTGGTTGTTTTTTTGTTTGTAAAATCACGTTTGGGTGTAGGACTTACAAAATTTTTTATATTAACACATCAAAAGTGATTTTATATTTAACATCTAAATACAATCAATTCTTTTAAACACATTTTTAAAATATTATTACCAAATACAAATCAATTATTCTCAACATAATTTTTTTAAAATTAATTTTTTAAACACAATTCTATCAAACACAATTTTACTAAAATCTAAAACAAACGTACACTAATGTAAGATAGAGAAACTTTACAGAGGAATGGTTAATTGACAAATTGATATTTATAGCTAGCTGTCCATGTCATAGCCGCGTGTGATGTATATCATTCTAGTGGGGGAATATTTGACTAGCAAAAAGGTCTGTTTGGATGCAGTAAATAAAATAGGTAAAAAAAGAGTAATTTATATTTATTAGATAAAAGATATTTAAATTTTCATTTGACTGAGTATAAAATTAAAATGTATATATTTAAAATAATAAAATATCCTCAAATGTTGAAGAATAAATTTTATAATAAAATAAAAAATAGCATTTTTGATAATTTTACTCTTTTAGTATCACTTTAACTTTTCATGACAAAGGAGAATTTTTTGTGAATTTTATTATAATTTTTATTTTTTCGCATAATTACACGAAAACTATAATTTTTCTCAGTCTAATTTTATTTCTATCGTTTATTCTAAAGAAACCAAACAGATGCATGCTACATGAGTGAAACTGTGAAAGCATTAGCGACAAAGGAGGAAAGTTGAGCGAGTAAGGACTGAGCATCTCTAATACTAGAATAAACGATAAGATTTCAAAGATATCACATAAAATTTAAGAATTTTTATTATTTTTTATTTTAATAATAAAATCTAAAATTAGTTCTTAACTTATTTTTGGTAAATTCAACAATTATTTTATTTTTTGTAAGGAAATAATTTTTTTAAGTGAAAAAATGGGTTATCAACATTACATTAGTTTGAGTGAAACTGAATTCGAATCTTTTAAATAAAAAATTGTGGTTGAGCAATATAAGAACATGCATGGGAGATCACCTAATGGTTCATGCATCGAAGATATTCATTGGTTGACATTATTAAAGCCAGCCATAGGTTGGGCCGAAAAAACTCTAAAAATAAAGGGCTCGAACATATAAATTTGAATCTATTTTTAATTTTAGTTTTTTTGGCCCGGTTCGATAAAGCCCGAACTAGGTAAAGCCTGAACTAGGTAAAGCCTGAGTCCAAAGCGACCGGCCCAAAAATATAGGCTAAAGCCCGAGCCCGACCCAAAAAAAACCTGAAAAATGGAGGGCTCAAGCACACAAATCTGAGCCCGTTTTCAATCTGGACTTTTTTAGTTCAACCCGATAAAACCCCAAACCCAATACGGGTCGGCTCGAAAGTCCATTTTGCCAGCTCTAAGTGTATCTCATAGGGAGAGGCTCACTCGCTTTCCACATAAAGTGGATATTTCCTGTTTGGGAAAAAAATGGAACT
The DNA here is from genome assembly GCA_030159175.1 of Glycyrrhiza uralensis. Lineage (NCBI taxonomy): Eukaryota > Viridiplantae > Streptophyta > Magnoliopsida > Fabales > Fabaceae > Glycyrrhiza > Glycyrrhiza uralensis. The sequence goes on from BRZY01000006.1 coordinate 8,701,215, forward strand.
TGGTTTTCAACGACCATAACCACTCTCTAGGGTGCCGTTTGTGGTGAGGCACCGACAAACTTCCCCACAATGAGGAAGTGGGCCCAAGACCTGGAATTGTAGGTCAACCCAGTTTTCGATGTAATTGCAAAAAGTTCACTTAATTTTGTGAAATGATACAATGGCCAAATATTGTACTATCAAAATTGACAAATTGGCACATGCGATTACAATTTCATTTTCATTAATGATACGTCAAACTACATTTATAAATTTAAAAACTTTTACATAAATTATATTATAATTGTAAATAGTAAATATAAAATATCAATACCTACTTAATTGATATAGATAATAATTATAGTAATAACAATTAGGCTTAAAAATACTTTTGGTCCCTGCAAATATACTCATTTTTGCTTTTCGTCCCTGTAAATTTTTTTTTTTACTTTTTCATCCCTGCAAATATAGCCGTCTCCGTTTTTGGTCCTCGACGTCAACTTCCGTTACAAAAAAGCTGACGTGGCTGACGGTTGATGATCTGTCAGTGCCACGTAGGTTAACAGAGGCCATGTGTCACGCCAGCTGTCACTGCCACGTGGACAAGCTGCTGAGTCAGCATGATTAGCATTTAAAACCCTTTTTAATTTTTTAGGCTTGAAAATATCTCTCCAAAAATTCAGAGAAGAACAAAAATTCATACATTGATGAAGATCGAAGAAGATGAACTTGAACATGAATTTTTTTTCCCAGCACCCAAAACCCCAAATCAAATCAAATGAACATGAATTTCTTTTTCCAATCCAAAATAAATGATAAAAAATCAAAAATCCAAAAAACAGTCCCCAAAATTACACATTTAACCATCACTCAACTCCCTCAGCATCTGGATCACGTCCAGCAACAAGCAAGCATTTTCTGGGTTGAAGGAGAAGCCAAGAACAGCAAGAACCTATTTTTCCACAGATTCAGCAAGAACCACCAGCAGCAAAAACTCTCTCCTCATCATCATAATCAAACTCAAACTCAGACAACACCAGCAGAAGAACTCAAACTCAGACTCATCATCAAACTCAAACTCAAACTCAGACAACACCAGCAGAAGAACAGAACCCAAACTTAGCAACCTCTGCTTCTCACTCTTCGTGTTCTCAGTACCTCGACCCATGGCTCGAGTCTTCCCCATCATTCACCAACCTCTTCATCCAATCCGAAAATGCCACCTTCCACAAAACCTGCGAAGCCCAAACCCCCAAATCTAAACCCAACATCACCAAATCCCTAAAATCCAAACCCCCATACCCCCCTCCATGCCAACCGCCCCCATTCCACTCCTTTTCCCCCTCCAAGAAGGCCGCTTGCGCGACGGTGTTTGTGGCGGCTCGGGAAGCGCCGCGTGCTCACCCCCACGAAGTAGAAGTTGCAGATCCATCTCATCTTTCCCAGATCCATGCTCTCCGGCGAAGAAGAGAGGTCGTTTGTGGCCACCATGCAAGGATGACAGTGAAGCCGTGCCTTGTGCGACCGTCGTCGGCCCGTCGCGACGGAGGGGAGAGAGAGAGAGTCGCGATGGAGTAAGAGAGAAAGAGAGGAGAGGGGTTGTTTGTTGTGTTCTTGGAGATCAATGTGAAGAGAGTTTGTGAGGAGAAAGGTTTTTGTTCTCAGGAGAAAGATAGTGAAGAAGAACGAGGGAGAGCGTATATCCCTGCACTTTTAATCTTTTTTAATTTTAATTTAATAATCATGATTAGTTTAAACTAATCAGCATGTTTTAAATATTAATCACGCTGAGTCAGCAATTTATCCAAGTAGCACTGACAAGTGGCATCACACATGTCCTCAGTTACACTACATGATAGTGCTAGCTCAGTCTCCGTCAGCCACGTCAGCTTTTTTGTAATAGAAGTTGACGTCGAGGACCAAAAACGGAGACGGCTATATTTGCAGGGATGAAAAAGTAAAAAAAAATTTTGCAGGGACGAAAAGCAAAAATGGATATATTTGCAGGGACCAAAAGTATTTTTAAGCCTAACAATTATTTAACACTAATACTAACTAAATCAATTTAATTTTAATTATAATCTTAATAACAACAAATGTTACAAAGACAATACGTAATATTATTTCATTTTAATATTGTCATGAATTGAACCGCGGCTAAGTTGGCAATCATAATATGACACTGGTATATTAGTTGAATCTATATATTTAATTCTTTTTTTGTACTCAGCCTGGACCACCGCAAGTGGTTTTTTTGGCATGCAATGGGGCGGGGCGGAGGCGGGTTTTGCATTCCCCGTCCCCGCCACTGACTCTCAACTTCATCTCCGTCCCAGTCCCCGATCTCTGCTGGAGTTTAAAAACCAACACTCATCCTCGCCCCCGACAGGGGTCATGTTTCCCCGCCCCCGCACCTAGTATTTTAGAAATCAAGTTTTTATTCTAATTTTTTTATTTTGGTAGAATTAAGGTAATACAATACTGTATTTTTTTAAGATACTTTTTTTAATATATTTTGTTAGACAAATAATAATGAGGGAATATAGAATTAAAAGTAAATTTTTTATATTAGAAATATAATTTTTTATAATACTAATACATTAAATATTATTATAAATGAAATAAATGTGCAAGGCAAGTCTGAGGGCAGGTTTGGAGTGGGTATTAGTTTCCCCGACCCCGACTTTTAGAAGCGGGAAAAACTCGAATTCGAACCTTGATCAAAATGGATTTTTCCGTCAAAGTCGGGATGGATTCAGCCAAGTACCCATAGACTCAAGCCCCATTGCCAAGCCTTTCATGAATGGTTCAATTAGGTTGTCGGGTTGACATATTGCATATGAGTGGTATGAGTTTGTTCGCAATTATCCACTCGTTGCTCGAGACCAAGTTCAACTCTTCAAATTCCATGCTCAAGCTACATTCAATATATATGTATTAAATTACACTAAAACAATCAAGTATTTTGTGTTTTTTTAATTATCAACATGACTATGTAACTTCGTAGCTTTATTATTTTTAACATGGGACAAAAAAAAAGACAATATATGGAACATATTCATATTATTTTGAAATAATTCCAAAATGATTTCTACAATTATATATATATATATGTATAATTAATTAAACGAGGGAGACTATTGACTTTTTCTGTTAACAAATTACATGAAAGGGACATTGGAGGTGCGCTGAAATGTGACCACTTTTATAATAAATATATGAAAAGTGCTAATACCACAATAAAACATACTATTGGGGAGTTTTACAAATTAGGGAACTACATCTGCAGGTTTTAAATTTATTTTTGCAACAGGCCTCAAATGTAAATATGTTTTTTAATAATTAAAACCATGACTCCAGGTAACCCTTGCGAAATCCCCACCATTGGAATATAATATTCTTATATCTATGGGTGTGCTTAAAACAGGGTCCACTTCCCCACCCGTGAGGAAGTTTGTTAGTGCCTCACCACAAACGCCACCTCTCTAGTCTCGCGTTTTTCATTGCTCATGCTCACACCAAAAAGTTTTGTGTACATTACTGTTTTTAGGCCAGACCAGAGGACATTAGGACAGCTTATACGAGACAGTGCTTCAGTCGTCTTTATTTGCCCTTGTTATATATGCATGTGTGGAATTAATAGGTTTTTATTGCCACCTAATTCAATGGTGACTTCTAGGGTGGTGAAGTAATAAGACTTCACTACCATGGTGAAGTGGGTCCATCACTTATTATAGCAAGTAATCCGATCTTTTTCAAAATTAGAATTCTCTCCCCATAAGTTGTCATAATAGGTTAGTATGCCAAGAACTCTATTAATTATAAAAATTGACGTGATATAATATGAAAATCACAAATAGTTCTTTTTTTAATTTTATTTTTGATAAATAAAATATTATTTTAATTTGAGTAATAATTTTTTGGCTTAAATATCTTTTTTGTCCCTACAAATATATCGATTCTAACTGTTAGTCCTTGTAATTTTATTATAATCTTTGCAATGTTCAAATCTTTTGTTTTTTGTCCTCGCAGTTAGTTTCTATTATAAAAATGATTATGTCCCTCTCCCTCTCTCTCCCTTTCTCACTCGCACTCTCTCCTCCTCTTCCATCTCTCGCTCTCTCTCGCCCTAGCTCTCTCTCTCACTCTCCCCCTCTCTCCACCCTCTCTCCCTCTAACTCGCTTTCCCACTCTCCCTCTCTCCCACTCTTTATCTATTTCTCCCCCTCTCCTTCCCTCCATCCCTTTCACTTGCTCTCCCTTTCGTTGTCTCTCTCACGCTCAATCTCTCTCCCCCTCTTACCCCCTCTCTCGCTCTCCCTCCCCTATCTCTTGCTCTCTCTCCTCCTATCTCTCGCTCTCCCCCTCTTCTATCTCTCTCGCTCCCTCTTGCCCTATCTCTCACTCTCGCTCCCTCTTGCCCTATCTCTCACTCTCGCTCTTCCCCTCTCTCCACCCTCTCTTCCCCTCTCTCCACCCTCTTTTGCTCTCTCTGAAAAATATCTCCCTCTAACTCGGTCTCCCCTCTCTCTCTCCACTTCTCCCTTCCCCTCTCTTTCATTTGCTCTCCCTCTCTCTTCCTCACGCTCTATCTCTCTCCCCATTTCTCTCGCTCTCTCTGTTTTATCTCTCGCTCTCCCCCTCTCTCGCTCACTCTCCCAACCTCTCGCTCCTTTCTCTAGTGAGAGAGAGGGAGGGAGAGAGAGTGAGAAAGCAATAGCAAGAGAGAGAGGGAGGGGGAGGGAGGGAGAGACGGGGGAAAGAGAGAGACAGGGGAGAGAGAGGGGGGAGAACGAGGGGGAGAGAGTGAGAGTGGGAGAGAGGGGGAGAATGTGAGAGAGGAGGGAGAGAGAGCAGGGGAGAAAGAGGAGGAGAGAGGGGAGAGGGGGAGAATGCGAGAGAGGAGGGGGAGAGAGAAAGTGTGAGAGAAAGAGTGGGAGGGAGAGGGGAGAACAAGAGAGGGAGAGAGAGAAAGTGAGATAGTGGGGGAGAGGGAGAGAGAGGGAAAGGGAGAGAGCGAGAGAGAGAGAGTGGGGGAGCGAGAGGGATGGAGAGGACAAGAGAGGGGAGAGCGAGGGAGAGAAGGAAAGAGAGGGGGGAGAGAATGAGAGCGAAAGTGGGGTATCGAGAGCGAGAGGGGGGAGAGAAAGAGAAAGGGGGAGAGAACGAGAGAGGAGGGGAGAGAAAGAGCAAGAGATTTTCATATTTTAATTTATAATTACAAAAATTTAGCTGTTCTCTTTCACATTTTTATAAAATACTCCACATTTTTAAACCCACCACTCAATTCACGCTACTACTATTAAATCTAAGCTAATTTTGTCAATATCTATTAAACGCAATTATAATTTTTCTTTGGCCAAAATTGTAATTTAATTAAATTCTGGCCACTAACTACAATTAACCGAAAAACCTGTTCTACAATTACCCTGTAATTCATCCTATCCATCCAAATAAAGAACTATTAAATCAAGGGCTGTCATTATTCTTGGTCCCACTTCACTTTGGTGGTGAAGTCTTATTACTTCATCACCCTAGACGCCACCCTAATTCAATATTGTATATTTGTTGGTGGCGTCTAGGGTGGTGAAGTAATAAAACTTCACCACCATGGTGAAGTGGGGCCAGTAATAATAATGACATTTGATTTAATAATTTTATATTTATACGGATATGATCAATTACTGGATAACTAAATAACAGGTAAAGACTCAAGATTAATGTAATTGCAATAAAGGTCAAAATGTATTACTTATTTAGACTATTGGCACACGCTTTTGTAAAATGAGAATTACTAGCCAAAATTTTAATTTTAATTAATTACAAATTTTCCCATAAAAAATTATAATTGCTCGGCATTTCTTTCCTTCTCTCTCGATCTCTTGCTCTCTCCCTCTCTCTCTCCCCCTCTCTCTCCCACCTCTCCTTCCCAGCTCTCTCTCTCGTTCTTCCCCTCCCTCTATCTGACTTTCTCTATCTCCCTCCTCTCTCTTATTTTCTCCCATTCTCGCCCACCCTCTCTCCTTCACTCTTTATCTCTCTCGCTCTTTCTTGTTCTCCCCCTCTCTCTCCCTCTCCCTCTCATTCTCTCACTCCCCTCTTTCTGTCACACATTTTGATCTCTCTCCTCCTTCCTGGTGTTCTCCCCCTCTCTCTCGCTCTCGCTCTCTCCCCCTCTAGCTCCCCCGCTCCCTCTCTCTCCGCCACTCCCCCTCTCTCACTGTCTCTCTCCCCCTCTCTTGCTATTGCTCTATCTCTCTCTCACTAGAGAAAGGAGCGAGAAGGAGGGAGAGAGAGTGGGAGAGAGCGAGAGAGGGGGAAGAGATAGAGAGTGAGAGAGAGCGAGGGAGGGAGGGATAGTGAGAGAGAGTGAGGGAGGGATACTGAGAGAGAGAGGGGGAGAGAGATAGATCGAGAATGAGAGAGAGCGAGACGGAGAGCAAGTGAAAGACAGGGAGGGAGGGAAAGGGGGAGGGAGATATATAGAGTGAGAGAGGAGGAGAGTGGGAGAGCGAGTTAGAAGGAGAGATTTTTTTGAAAGAGAAGGTGGAGAGAGGGGAGAGCGAGATAGAGAGAGTTAGGGTGAGAGGGAACGAGAGAGAGAGAAGAGGGGGAGGAGAGCGAGAGGGAGAGGGAGCAAGGGGGCGAGTGGGACGGAGGGAGATGTGGGAGAGCGAGGTAGTGGGAGAGATTTTTCTAAGAGAGAGAGGGCGTGGAGAGAGGGGAGAGCGAGAGAGAGAGAGCTAGAGCTAGAGCGAGAAGGAGCGAGAGAGAGAAGGGGGAGTATAAAAATAAAAGGTTTGAACATTGCAGGGATTATAAAAAAATTGCAAGGACTAAGCACAAAAATCAGTATATTTGCAGGGATGAAAAAGATATTTAAGTGAAAAAACTATTACTCAAAAATTAAAATGATGTTTTATTTGTAAAAATAAAATTAAAAGAAAAAAGAGACCATTTGCAATTTTCATAATAGTCATGCCAATTTTTATAATTGATGAAATTTTGGGCATATTAACCTATTATAACAATTTATGGGGAGAAAATTCTAATATAGATAAAAACTGGATTACCTATTATGACAGGTGATGAGCCCACTTCACCATGGTGGTGAAGTTTTATTACTTCACCACCCTAGAAGTCACCATATTTGTTAGGTCCTTTTCAATTGTAATCACAAACAATAAGGGCAACTCCAATGGAGTACATAAAGATGAGTATCTATTTGGAAGGATTTCAAATAGGTATTTTGGTAAGTTTGTACAAGTATTCTCTCTCTTTCATTCTCGTGGGTCTCACACAATTTTTTTTAGGTACTAAGTTAAAGGGAATTGGTACTTATTAGAGCACCCATAATGGAGTTGCTTTACTTAGATTGTTTAAGTTGCTTAAGTGGGCTCCACAATGTCACATAGACTTTAAGCAATACTCGCTTGTTTTCACTGCCATGAGAGTTGCTTAAAATAGGTTGCTTAAATGGGTCCCACAATGGATCCCACATATTTATATTTTAATTTTAAAAATATTTTTAATTCAAATTAAAATATAATTCATATATATTCTGATTTTAAAAAATAAAAATTCAAAAATAAATAAATATTACAAATTTAATTTATTTATCACCAAAAAATTATTTAGCACAAACAGGAACAAAGGCTAGTTGGCAGACAATTCCATTTATGAATTATTCCATTTTAAAAATGGATCCCAAAAGTATCTCAAATCCAATTAACAAAATGGATCTCAAACACTTGAAAAAACACAAAATGGAACTCAAAACTACTAAAATCCAATTCAATGTTTTCAGACTCTTTCATTCCCAAAATCCTTAGCGTTCCCCCTCAACCACAATTGAATCCCTCACCCCCTCAACCCTTCCTATGCTCTAGAACCATCTATTTTTCTTTTTTTACCATTTTCTCGGCCCCCCATCCTCCCACAATTCCCCATTCTCTCAACCCCTCCCCAAAAGAACACTTTCCCCTATTCCCGTTCCCTCAGCTCAACCTTCCCCATTCTCTCAGAGTCTCATTCCCCCTCATTCTTGTTGTAAATCTGTTAATTCAGGTTAGTTAGTTTGTTAGTGGGAAAGTTAGTTGTGTAAGTGGAGTTAGTTAAGTCTGTTAGTGTGTGTATTGTGACCAAGCACCCAGGCGATGTGGGACTTGGACAAAGTGTATAAATACAAGTGTATTGTGTGCAAAGTGAATAATGAAAAATCAGTGTATGTGTGTGGGCAAAAAGTGATCCCACCACTTTCTGTAATTGTGTGTTCTTTGTGTTCCTCTCTCTTTCGATACTGTGTGTGTGAGGTTGATCCGAGTGTGAGTGAAACACTTTGGTGAGGATTGTGTGAGTGACCACAAATCCTACGTGTGCGTCCAACGCCTGCGTCCAGTGTTCTGCGTCCAACGCAGTGCAGGAGGCTCGTGCGTCCAATACCGGGACTTGCGTCCAACAAGTGGTATCAGTAGCAAGGTTCGATCTTGAGGGAATTCTTGCTGTGTGCTGCGATCATGGCGACCTCCAATAACCATGGTTTCCCAGCCTCCTTACCGATTCTTGATGGGAACAATTGGGACAAGTGGAGCAATCAGATGGAGGCGATTCTGGGTTTTCAAGATGTGCTGGAATTGGTTAAAACTGGTTATGACAAAATCGTGGAGAAGATGGATGCAACTGAGGCAAAGGATGTGAAGAAGAGAGATTACAAGGCCCTGTTCATACTCCACCAATGTGTTGATGCAGGAAACTATGAAAAGATTTCTCAATGCAAGACTGCGAAATCTGCATGGGATGTCTTAGAACAGGCCTATGCAGGTGCTGAAAAAATAAAGAACGTAAGGCTGCAAACATTGAAGAGGTAGTATGAGTTGCTTGCTATGGAAGCAACTGAAGGAGTAGGGGTTTACTTCAATCGTGTTCAAACCTTGGTGAATCAAATGAAGAGCTGTGGGAAGAAGGTCTCTGATTAGTCAATAATTGAGAAGATCTTGAGAACTCTATCCCCAAAATTCGATGTTATTGCTGTATCCATTGAAGAGACTAAGGATCTCAGCAACATGAAGGTTGAGGAACTCCTAGGCTCACTTGAGGCCTATGAGTGCAGACTCAGTGGAAGAGAAAATACAAAAGGTGGGGAGCAGGCTCTGCAGGCTCAGTCCAATTGGAGAAAAGATGGAGGAGAAAATTCAAGAAGGAAGAGGGGAAAAGGAAAATGGAGAGGTGGTAGAGGTAGGGGTCAACAGAATTGGAATCACCAAAATTCCAATCCTGGAAAACCCCAATTCAATCAGAAAAATGGTGATGGCAAGCAAAAGAAGCCTGAAGCAGCTGGATTCAAAGGAAGAGGAGAGAAGAAAAGAGACAAAAGCCAGATTCAATGTTATCACTGTGGCAAGTGGGGTCATTACCAAGATGAGTGCTACTCCAATCCGAATAGAAGGGAACCCAGAGATGATGAAGCACAGCTGATCCAAGAGGAGCAAGATGATTCTGGACAGGTGCTATTGATGGTGACAACTGAGCCTGAGATTAGTGATGCCCAGTTCTGGTACTTAGATACTGGATGCTCCACTCATATGACAGGAAGAAGGGATTGGTTTGTTAATCTTGACCCTGCAGTAAAGAGCAAAGTTAAGTTTGCAGATGACACAACCCTTACTGCAGAAGGGATTGGCAGGGTCCTTATCAAGAGAAAAGATGGGAAGCACTTCTTCATTTCAGATGTACTGTTTGTACGTAGAATGAAAAGCAATCTGCTCAGCCTTGGGCAATTGCTTGAAAAAGGATATATGAAGACAATGGAGAATAGAACACTCAAGGTGTTTGATGATAGCAAAAGGCTGGTCCTCATGGCTCCCTTGTCTGCAAACAGAACTTTCAAAGTGGGAATTCAGGTGTTGGATCACAAGTGCCTGGCTACTACACATGACAGCGATGAATGGGTTTGGCATTACAGATTTGGACACCTAAATTTTAGGGATCTAAATCTGGTAAGCAGTATGGTGAATGGCATTCCTCAGATCAGTATGCCAAGTGAGATGTGTGAAGAATGCTTGGAAGCAAAGCAACCAAGAAATTCATTCAAGAGCCAGGTACCAGCCAGATCAAAGGAGAAGCTACAAGTGGTGTATTCTGATGTTTGTGGCCCAATGCAGACAGAGTCTCATGGGAGGAATAGGTACTTTGTTTCTTTCATTGATGACTTTACTAGAAAAACATGGATTTATTTGATTCCTAGAAAAGATGATGTATTTGAGACCTTTAAAAAATTTAAGGTCCAAGCTGAAAATATAGTGGAAAAAGCCTGAAAATCCTTAGAACAGATGGAGGGGATGAGTTTGTATCAAATGAGTTTAAAAGGCTGTGTGAAAAAGAGGGAATTATCCATGAGATTACACCACCCTATACTCCTCAACATAATGGCATAGCTGAGAGAAAAAATAGAACCATCATGAACATGGTTAGGAGTATGCTGAAAAGTAAAAACTTGCCTAAGTTCCTTTGGGGGGAAGAAGTCTCTACTGCTGTGTATATTTTGAATAGGAGTCCAACCAAGAGTTTGGAGGGAGTCACACCTGAAGAGGCTTGGACTGGTTGCAGGCCTAGTGTGGCACATTTTCGTGTATTTGGTTCTATTTGTTTCAGGCACATTCTTGATCAAGTGAGAAGAAAGCTGGATGACAAAGGAGAACAACTGATACTTGTAGGCTACCATCCAACTGGTGGCTACAGGTTATATGATCCAAGAAGCAAACAACTAATCATAAGCAAAGATGTGGTTGTGGATGAAACCAGAAGCTGGAACTAGGAGACTGAGACTATGCCAAGACAATCCACAATGATTCTGGAGCTGAATCCAACTGAGAGCAAAGAAGGAGAGTCAACTGCAAGTGCTGAAGGGAGGAGACCTCAGAGAACCAGAGTCATGCCACAAAGACTGCAAGACTATGATGTGGTTTCTGATGCTGCAGTCAATTCAGAAGGAGATCTTGTCCACTTTGCATTATTTTCTGAAGCTGAACCTGTGAATGTGGAATAAGCCATGCAGAATCCTAAGTGGATCAGTGCTATGGAAGAAGAGCTAAGTTCAATTGAAAGAAATCAGACCTGGGAACTAGTGTCCCTACCACCTCAAAAACAAGCCATAGATGTCAAATGGGTATATAAGGTGAAAGTGAATCCAGCTGGTGAGGTGATTAAGTACAAGGCAAGACTAGTGGCAAGAGGTTTTTTGCAAAAAACAGGAATTGATTATGGCGAGGTGTTTGCACCTGTGGCAAGAATGGAGACAGTGAGAATGGTGGTTGCCATTGCTAGTCAAGAAGGCTGGCCAATCCACCAAATGGATGTTAAGTCTGCCTTCTTGAATGGACCACTTGAAGAAGAAGCATATGTAAGCCAGCCACCTGGTTTTGTTGCTGTTGATCAAGAAGACAAAGTTCTCAGATTAAGGAAGGCCTTGTATGGCCTGAAACAGGCTCCAAGGGCCTGGAATAGAAGGATTGATGGCTTCCTGCAGCAGATTGGTTTCACAAAATGCACATGTGAATTTGGAGTATATGTGAAGAAGGGAGAGGGAACTGATTTTCTCTTTGTGGTCCTGTATGTAGATGACCTGCTGGTTACAGGAAGCAGTGTTGAAGAAGTGACAAAATTCAAGAGGGAAATGATGACTGAATTTGAAATGACAGACTTGGGGCATTTGTCCTATTTTCTGGGCATTGAATTTGCCAGTACTGAGAAGGGAATCATCATGAGCCAGAAGAAATATGCAACAGACATGCTCAAGAAGTTCAACATGTCATCTTGCAATCCTGCAGAAACACCTGCTGAAACAGAGTTGGTCCTTATGAAGGATGGAGATGAAGGACTAGTGGATGCTACTCAATATAGACAAATGGTGGGTTCACTAAGGTATTTGTGCAATACCAGACCTGACCTCTCATTCAGTGTTGGACTGATAAGCAGGTTCATGGAGAAGCCAAGGATTTCACATTCTCTAGCTGCCAAGAGAATCCTGAGATATGTGAAAGGCACCTTGGACTATGGTATTCTTTTCCCAGATAGCAAAGAAGGACCTCAACCTGAGATTTATGGCTACTCTGATGCAGATTGGAGTGGAGACAAGGATGATAGGAAAAGTACAGCAGGGTATGTTTTTCTGTATGGAAAAGCACCAATTTCATGGTGTTCAAAGAAGCATTCAATTGTGGCTCTATCATCATGTGAGGCTGAGTATGTAGCAGCTTCCATGAGTGCTTGTCAAGCACTTTGGCTTGATTCATTGTTGCAAGAAATGAAGGTTAAAAAAGGAGGTGTTGTGAAGCTCTTAGTGGATAACAAGTCAGCAATAAACTTGGCAAAACACCCGATTGCACATGGAAGGAGCAAGCATATAGAAACCCGATTTCACTTCCTTAGAGATCAAGTTGGAAAAGGAAGATTGGAGCTGGAATATTGCAAGACAGAAGACCAAGTTGCTGATGTTTTGACAAAACCTATGAAGAGGGATAGGTTTAAGAAATTGAGAGCTGAGATGGGTGTGTTGAATGTTGCAAACTTGAATTAAGGGGGTGTGTTGTAAATCTGTTAATTCAAGTTAGTTAGTTTGTTAGTGGGAAAGTTAGTTGTGTAAGTGGAGTTAGTTAAGTCTGTTAGTGTGTGTATCGTGTGTATTGTGACCAAGCACCCAGGCGATGTGGGACTTGGACAAAGTGTATAAATACAAGTGTATTGTGTGCAAAGTGAATAATGAAAAATCAGTGTATGTGTGTGGGCAAAAAGTGATCCCACCACTTTCTGTAATTGTGTGTTCTTTGTGTTCCTCTCTCTTTCGATACTGTGTGTGTGAGGTTGATCCGAGTGTGAGTGAAACACTTTGGTGAGGATTGTGTGAGTGACCAAAAATCCTACGTGTGCGTCCAATGCCTGCGTCCAGTGTTCTGCATCCAACGCAGTGCAGGAGGCTCGTGCGTCCAATATCGGGACTTGCGTCCAACAATTCTTTCAACCGTTTAATTTATCTCCCTCCGCCCTCAACCTTCGTCTTAGCACCTCCCGAAACCTTTGTCTTAACCCTCTTCCTCAGTCTTCAATCTCGGTTTGATCCTCCCCTACCTCCTGAACCTTGGATCTCACCCTCCTCCACTCCTCAACCTCAGATTTCACTGCCTCTCCCTCGGTCTCACCCTCAACTCCCCCGGATTTGGGTTTAGATGGTCATGCAGTGACAGAGGAGGGACATTGAGGTCAAGATCCAAGAATATTTGATGCGGCAGTTCACGACGGAGGAAGAATAGGAGATCTGCGCTTCTTGCTTCTACTTTCCTTTTCCTCTTTTTTTTTAATTTTGTACCTGTGATTCTTCTTCTGCGTTTGTTGTTCGCTTTGTTCCTGCTTCTGTAGTTCTTTTTTTTTTGTTTGATTTTGTTCTGGATTTGTTGAACATATTATCGTATTTTGTTCATAGATTCTGTTAAGTTCCCTCCTCTTTGTGTTGCAATATTGTAGACCTCCCAAGGGTTTTTTATTATTTTTTATTCACAAGCAACCCATAAGCAACGCATCGTATATAAGCAACTCTCAGAAGCGCATCTTATATAAGAAATGCCATGTCAATTGCTCCAACGGTGAAATGCAGTTAAACAACGTTGCTTAACTTTAAGGAACGCGGTAAGAAATGCCGTTGTAGATGCTCTTAGTTATTTGAATTGAAAAAGTAAAAAATGAATGATGTGTACAAATGAAACTCACTTAAGTACCAAAAAGTGGATAGCACCATTGTGGATGCTCTAAGAGCATCTCCAATTGATTACCCATTATTTGGGAACCAAAGTAGCTAAGTTCCACATGTACACATTAATTATTTTTACTTTTTCAGTTTCAGTACTTAATAAACACTCAATCCCTCCAACCAAGAACCTAAAAAAATGTTTACTAAATGAATCATACCAATAACTATACGTCCAATTATGACCGACAAAAACATGTGGTCCCACAAGACGAGCATGACCAAAAGAATGGAGAGGTACTTTTAATAGGCTACCTGTTACATTTATTATTTTTTTTATAAATAAACATGGTGCAACTAAGAGATACTTCTAATATCAATATACCACTAAGCATAGCACCAATGATTTATTAGTGCTATCAACAAAAGAAGTATAATAAAATAAAATGTTGACAATTCATTTTTTTTTATAATTTTTAGGGTTAAATATGTTTTTAGTCCCCGTAAATAGGTAAATATTTGTTTTTAGTCTCTTAAAAAAATTTGTCTCTTTTTAGTCCCTTATTTTCGGAAATGTATCATTTGTAGTCCCTATAGCTTTTTCTAAATTCAAAAAATATTTTTTTTAAAATTTGTTTTTATGCACCTAATTTTTAATTCTCAATTTCCACCCAACCCTAATTTTTCATTCCTAGAGCTGTCAATTTTGGCCCGACTTGACGGTCCTGCCTGATGTGCCCATGTTTTAGGTTATGCTGGGCTCGTGAATTATAAACTCAAAAGAAATCGAGTCATTTTGGCTCGGCCTGCATATTGTGTACTTTTTTAATATTTAATTTGAGCTATTTTTCTTTATAAATAATTTGGGCTCGGCCTGGCTCGATGTCTTTTAGGCTGGGTTGCACCAGAAAATATGTGGCTAAAATAGAGAATAAGAGTTTGGCATAAATTAAAAATTAAAGATTAGAAGAGGTGAAAATGTATTTTAAAAATTAAAAAAAAACACCACAGGACTAAAAGTGATACATTTCCAGAAATGAGGACTAAAAATAACAAAAAGTTTTGAGGAACTAAAAATAAATATTTACCTATTTATGGAACTGAAATCATATTTAATCCTATTTTTTATTAATAAATAAAGTTTGTATGAATTTTATTAATATCTTTAAGGTATTTTATTCAATGAACTATACATAAAACTCGTTTGATAAATATTAATAAAGATTGTATTTAAAAATTATAATAAAATGTATGGATAATATTATCATTACAAAAAAAAAAGGCAATTGACATTGTGGTAATTATCAAACAGTGGTGCCAAAATAGAAATATCCCTACAAATATTAGATAAAATTGGAATTCAACTAGTCACAAGCTAGCCAACCTGTTAACTGCTTTTGCAAATGTTAAATAGTTTTCAACTACAGAGAGAGGGAAATTCGAACATGTTCCTGAAGAATATTACAGTTTATGGAAATCCAAAATGGTCCCCAAAAGTTGACCCCATTTTCTTTCATTTAATGACAGCTTTTCCCACCATTTAACTAATTAAAGGCCTTTTGTAAAAAAAAAAACTAATTAAAGGCCTTTTTCTTTTTTAGAAAAAAAAAACTAAAGGCCTTTTTCACATTGAAAATGGAGGTCACATCAAACCAAAATCAAAATCCCTATCTTATAGTCATCAAAAAAAAAATCCCTATCTTATCGTTTTAAGTTATCAAAAGTCCATTCTGCCTTTGTACCCAAAAAAAAAAAGACAGATCATCTATCAATCTTCAGTGGTTACAAGCTCACTCCTCAAAGGGGTCTAAGGCAAGGGGACCCTGTAACACCCTCTTCCAAAAAGGGCATTACATTTAGTAACCAATCCAAAATATGAAATTAAATTTATTTAATTACTTTCTTTCTTTCGGAAAATAATGTCAAAGTTATTTAATTTTCACAAATGAATTTTCGTTGCCATTTTTTTTTGGAAAGATACTAAGTGAAGACATGATTAAAATAATACCCAACACACAAGTTAAAAGAAAAACAGACCATGTAACTAAATTCATATATCTCTTTACAATTCAATGTTTGAGAATACTATATCATACAAGAAACTTTCCTCCCCTAAAAGAATACTGACTCCCTATGCTGGTCAAACACTGAAAATCCTACCGAGATTAGATGAGAAAACCCAACCCTTAAACTAAGACATGCACATCCATCTTCCTTGTTGAAGCATCATCATTGGTCCTCTTGTTCTGAACTTCCGTCAAATCTCCAGCAGAACGACTTAAGAAAACATATTTACATACCGGAAAACAATACATTGCAAGGGTGAAAATCTCATTAACAGTTATATCGTCATAGTTACACAAACAACACACAACAATTATAATGCACACAACAGTATATGCCCACATAGTGTTATACTCATCCTCAAAAGAATTCATATTCATCACATCTATTCCTCACAGCAGGACTCTCAATCCACTGTCATTCAGTCCAATGGCTCATGATCCATAGACACCCAGCCCAATGACATACAATCATAGGCACTCACAGTCCAATGACACTATATCCATAGACACCCAGTTCAATGACATCCAGTCATAGACACTCACAGTTCAATGACACTCTGCCCATAGACACCCAGTCCAATGACACTCAGTCATAGACACTCACAGTCCAATGGCTCTCTGTCCATAGACACCCAGTCCAATGACATCCAGTCATAGACACTCACAGTCCAATGGTATTAAATCCATAGACACCCAGTCCAATGACATCCAGTCATAGACTCTCACAGTCCAATGGCACTCCGTCCATAGACACTTTAACAATTCATCGTATCTGAATGCTATGCCTCTCTCTAGGCTACTAGACTTACACTCCTACATTCTTACTTTTAAGAAATCATTTGGGAACCCGTTTAGAATCTCATTTTGGGGAAACTTTAAACTCATTAGACTTTAGCCCCTTTTGAGAAAACTCTAATAAAAATCCCTTCGCTTTCTCTTTAATTATAAAAACCCATAACTCTTTGATAATACTTTCCCCCACTTGACTAAATATCATTAGGTTTAAAACCACCTTTTTCTTTACTTTAAATAAATATCTCTTTATTTTAATTAATTATCAAAAATATCAATTTTCTTCAAAATTTACATTTTGGTCCTCAAAATATCCAAATTGCATTTTCAGTCCCCAAACTTCAAAAATTACCTTCTTGGTCCTATAAATATGCAAATTAGCATTTCAGTCTCGTTATTTTAAAATTTTACTTTCTGCCCTTGAATTTTCAAAAATTACACTTTTGTCCCTAATCTTTCAAAAATTTCATTTTTGGCCCTTGTACTTTAAAAATCGCATTTTTCACAGGCGGCAGAAATCACAGGCTGTGAAAATCTCACACCTGAGGTGTGAACAGTTCTGGAAAAATGATCCAAAAATCCGAAAATTTATTTTTCTTTTAGAATTTGATTATTTAATCCATTTCCATCCTTTTTACAGCCAAAAACCAGATTTTACCTTTATGAAATTTGATTCATTAACTTAGATTTTCAAAAGTGCTTTTCATAGTTCTTTGAAATCATTTTTCATAAAATTAACACTTGATATAACTTATGCAAGTTTGGAATCACTTGTTCAATCATCATGATTTAAATTTCTTTAATCTCTTCACTTTTCTAATAACCAAGCACCAATCACAACCACATGAGAAATCTCCATATAAGAAAATCAACCCATCACAACATAAGAAATCACTCTACCACACATGATAATTGATAATATGGCCACACATCAACATAGGAAATCATCCATCATCACATAATAAATCCATCACCAACACAAAAGAAATCATTTGCCATCACTTAAGAAATCAATCACCAAGAACACATACAAGTCACATAGAACACACATATATTTATGTAACTATGATAACTAGAGAATTTTTCCCTTACCTTAAATCTTTCTCCTTCAAAATTTTCTTGATCCCCAAGTCCAAGAACTCAAACTCCTTCACACACACATACAAGAACACAAGACATCAATCAAATGGGTTTTCACCCTTTACTAAAATCATCTAACCCCAAAAAGGAATAAGATAGAGTAACTTGTTCACAACCTTTGATTATAAATAAGATATCAAGATTGATGGCTTACCCAAAGTCCAAAAATCCTAGCTTGATGTTCTTGAAAAATAAGAACACTAGATGATCAAAAGTGGTGAAGGCTTTGTGTTTAAAGTGTTTAAAAGTGATCACCCACGCTTGATAGTATGTGGAAGATCAAGATTATGGATCAAAGATTGAGGAGCTTAAAGAAAATAATGGAGGAAATCAAAGGAAAAGATGAAAAGTTTAGAGAGAAGTTAGAGGAAAATGACATGTAGTGTGAGAAAGCATCATGAAAAATGAGATAACTCTCCTCCTCCTTCTTCCTATCTCATGCCCTCTCTCCCTCATTTACTTGGCCAAGAATTGCTTGTCACTTACAAGGGTGAATGACACATCTCAACCCTACACTTGTCCAAATCCTATGGATGGATTTCAAACCATTATCAATTAAAGCTTTGTAGAAATAAATATCTCCCTCTTAAGACACAAAAATGAATCTAGACTTCATCTTAGGCTAAAGGGGGCGAATTTGGGCTGGCCAATAGGGAAATGATAAGCTCAAAGTCATTTGAGTGGAAATTACCAAAAAGGACAAAGGGTAAAAATGTATTTTCCATGGTTTTGGTAATTAAAGAGTGAGATCAAGGGTACTTTGATAACTTCCCATGTCAACATAATAGAAGTCAACTATACTATGCTACATGGGTCCCACTTTCCCTGCAATCCAATTTCTAGAACCCAGTCTTTTACCCGTTCTTCAGTTTTCCTTGTACCAAGGCTATAATGGTAATTTCACTAAACTCTTCTAGAAATATTTTCTAAAATCTCCAAATAAATAAATTAAAATAAAAATTACCATTTTTGGTTTTATGAATAGTAACTAAACTGTTCCAGGTAGGGGTATTTTGGTCATTTGTTAATTACAGTGGCATTTTGGTAATTTTTAGAATTTTTCCCAAAAATTCCAGAAAAATTCCCATAAATCCTAAATAATGTAAAAACACTTTTTGGCTCGTCGAAATAATTTTCTAATGTGTTTTGGTCTCCAAACTCACTCGCAGTTTCATCATAGCCCTAATACAGGGACCAAAACGGTACTATTTCTGATCGTTTCTCAGAAAATTTCCAAATAAATTTCTAAAATCCTCAAATATTATAAAATCATCATTGGTATCCTTAGATATATTTTCTGATTCCAATTAGAGTTTCTATATCGTTATGCTCCTATTCTGACAGTCAAACGTCTACAGAGTTTTCGTTTGACTTCCTACGTCAATTTTAAACCATTGTTAATCTCATTAAAATCCTAATATTAACAATAATCCTCCCTTATTAACACTCAGTCTCTTAGAGTGAAAATTTGGGGCGTTACAGACCCTCTGTCCCCTTACTTTTTTATTCTGACAGCAGACTCCCTATCTCATATGTTAAACAAGGCGTTGGAGGAAAGGAGGATTGAAGACATTCAGTTGGCGGAAAGTTCACCTTTACTAACCCATCTTTTTTTTGCAGATGACTCTCTTTTATTTGCTAAAGCTTCGGAAAGAAACATGTATCAATTGATGGAGATTCTTAATGCATATTCTAGAGCTTTAGGCCAGAGAATTAATTTGTCTAAGTCTGGTGTCATTGGAGGCAAATTCATGGAGCATAGGATAAAGATCAAGCTGGCTGAAATTCTCCAAATGCAATTATGGGCTAACCCGGGTAAATATCTTGGTGTACCATCTGACTGGGGGAGATCGAAAGCTGCAGCCCTCAATTGGATTAAGGAGAGAATTTTTTCTAAAATTGATGGCTGGAAGGAGAATCTGCTAAATCAAGCGGGTAAGGAGGTCCTTATTAAATCTGTGTTACAAGCAGTCCCTAATTATGCCATGGCTATTCTCATATTTCCTAAAAACTTCTGCAAAAATATTTGCTCATCTATTGCCCGCTTCTGGTGGAAATCTAAAGGGAGGAATAGGGGAATCCATTGGAAGAGCTGGTCTGATCTTACTAAGAGCAAGATGGTTGGAGGTATGGGTTGTAAAGATTTCTCTGACATGAACTCGGCAATGTTGGCCAAGCAAGCTTGGAGGGTCATCAAAAGCCCTCATTCGTTATGGGTTAGAGTCCTAAAATCTATCTATTATCCAGAGTGTGAATTTATTCGAGCTAAATGAAGGAGAAATGACTCTTGGGTATGGGCGAGCCTCATCCATGGTAAAGAAACGGTTAGGCAGTCAGCAAGATGGAGTGTAGGAAAGGGGGACAAAATCCTCATTTTTGAAGATATTTGGATGGCGTCAAGGAACTTGATCAAGGTGGAGGGGCCTTAAAGCTTGAACACGGTGGAAGAGCTAATTGATCAGTCCACTAATTCCTGGAACATCCACATCATTAGGAACAACTTCAGACCTGAAGTGGCAATCCAAATTCTTCAAACCCCGATCTCTTGGCAGGGGGGTTGATTCGTTGTGGTGGCCTCACTCTAAATCAGGGGAACTCTCAGTCAAGTCCAGTTATTTTCAGATTAGAAGCTTACAGTCAGAAGATTGCCCAAGAGCTTCTACTTCAGAGCGAATTCCTAACAAATTGTGGAGAATTATTTGTTCTATTAAAATACCTCAAAAAATAAGGTGTTTTTGTGGAAAGTGTGTAATGATTGTCTCCCTGTTATGGAGAACCTTTGGAAGAGGAAGATTAAAAATTCCCCTTTATGCCCTATCTGTCACTTAGAGAGGGAGACTGTGGAGCATTCCTTATTTTTCTGTGATTGGAATAGAATGGTTTGGTTTGGAATGCAAATTCAGTGTGTTCCCCTCAAAGAGGATATTAGAAGTGCCCATCAATGGATTTTAGGGAAGCTTGAAACGTTTCAGAGGCTTGGTGAGTTCAAGGATTTCGCCACTATCTCCTTCTATTACACTCTTTGGTCTGTTTGGAAGGGTATAAACGAAGCTATATTTGAAGGTAAAATTCCCAATTCTTGGGCTGCTTTAAAAAGAGCTAATTTGCTTTTAACAGACTACTTGGAGCACATCAGAACAAGACTTCAGAGGTCTCTTGTAACATCCCGATTGCTTTTCGGATTGACGAGTGTCCCCACACACCAACACGAGTCTTTTCAGCATGTTTTGTCCTCACTCACATGCTTCCCAGGAAACTTCCCAGGAGGTCACCCATCCCGAAATCACTCCAAGTTAAGCACGCTTAACTATGGAGTTCTTAAGTGATAGGCTACCGAAAAGAAGATGCATCTTGTTGGTATAGGTAGTACCAATCAATTCTATTAAGCTTTCCTCAACTGCACAGTCTCATACCTGTACAGTAGGGTTGGGCATGGGTCGGTTCGGTTTGGGTTGAGGGCGTATCTGGGACCGAACCGATGAATTATGTGCGGGTTGGGTTGGTTTGGTTTTGTGCACTTTTTGGATCACAACCCGAACCAAACCAACTCGTGCTAGTTCGGGTTGGTTCGAGTCGGATCTCAAGTTTATTATTAAAATAATATAAAACTGGAATATCACAGAAAAAAAGGAAAAAGATTGAAAAAAACAGGGGAAAATGGGAAGACGTGCGTTTACTCTTGTTCCTCCTCTTCGTTTCTATATTGGCCAGACGCCCAGACCACTTCAACATTCAAGCAACAAAGAAATCCAACAAGCACCCAAAAAACAAAAAGACCACTTCAACATTTGTATCTTGTAAGCCACCCTGTCACAGTTTTCCATCATATTTTGATGGAGAACCCAACAACAGAAAAATGGTGGTAAATCAGTGAAGAAGAGGAAGAAGAGGAAGAAGAAGGCAGATTGAAGATTCACAGAGGCTCCACCGTTACCGTGAGTAGATCTGGTCTCCGCCGTCGCACAGTGAGCAGATCTGGTATTGTTTGGTTCACAAAGGCCGCAGGAAGGAGGAGGAGGAGGATGTCGCCGTTGTTGCCAAAGGGGAGGTTGCCACCGTCGCCAAAGGCAAGGTCGCCGCCGTTGCACAAATAGAGGAAGGGGAGAAAACTCTAGAAGATGAAAGAAAGAGGGAGGAACTGAAGAAGGGTCTCATTTTTTTTAAGCTGAGTCTGGACATTCCATTACATAATTTGTTTTTCACTACCCCTCGGTTCGGTTCGGGTTCTTCGGTTTGAAAAAATCGAAACCCGATACCCAACCCGTAGTTCTCGGTTCCCCTCTTTTTTACTCGCACTGAATCGGTGAACCAGACCGAACCGAGATATATGCACCGGTTCGGGTCGGGTTGGTCGGGTTCGCGGGTTTGCCCGTACTCATGTCCACCCCTACTGTACATTCTCGGAATACCTCTCATTTAGGTATGATTTTGGTTCACTCATTTACCCCTTCGCCTAGAAGTCTGCCAGGAGCCGCTCCTTGTCCGTGCCTCTCTGCACCGGCGATCACTCCCCGCCCTCGTCGGCCTCAGGATGTCACATGCCCACCAGCTTCTGCTTGGTTCGTCCCAGAACCATACCGAATTGGGAGAGAACTAGGCTCTGATACCATTTGTAACATCCCGATTGCTTTTTGGATTGACGAGTGTCCCCACTCACCAACACGAGTTTTTTCAGCATGCTTTGTCCTCAATCACATGCTTCCCAGGAAACTTCACAGGAGGTCACCCATCCCGAAATCGCTCCAAGTCAAGCATGCTTAACTATGGAGTTCTTAAGTGATAGGCTACCGAAAAGAAGATGCATCTTATTGGTATAGGTAGTACCAATCAATTCTATTAAGCTTTCCTCAACTGTATAGTCTCATACCTGTACAGTCTCGGAATACCTCTCATTCGGGTATGATTTCGGTTCATTCATGTGCCCCTTCGCCTAGAAGCCTGCCAGGAGCCGCTCCTTGTCTATGTCTCTATGCACCGGCGATCACTCCCCGCCCTCGTCGGCCTCAGGATGTCACATCTCTCCCCTGTGCTCAGACTCCACATGCGAGGAAGATCTGGAGACCCCCTCTAAGAGGGACCCTCAAAATTAACACTGATGCATCATTCGATAATTTTAAAAAGATTGCTCATGCTGGTATTGTGGGAAGAAATTGCACAGGCGAAATTATGATGGGGCTTACCAAACGGTTCCCGTGATCTCCCCCTTAACTGCTGAAGCCATGGCTGTCCGGGAAGCTCTCTCCTGGGCCTGCAACTGCTACATGGATAGATTGGTGGTGGAGAGTGACTGTTTGCTCCTAGTGAAAGCCTGCAGGAAAGAATTGATATTAGGAGAAATTGAAAGTATAGTTACTGATATCCTAATCTTCAAAGAGAGGCATGGGAATTGTGCCATCACCTGGACTCCAAGAGAAGGAAATGAAGTGGCTCATCACATAGCCCTCCTGGAGGGAAGGAGATCGCTGCCTAGATCATAGATCTGGAACCCCCATCTTAGTTTGCAAGGCCTACTCATTAAAGACAAGAGGAATGTGAGAAGAGAGTATCAAATTGATATAACTGCAAGCCTTGTTTCTGGTGATGCTGTCTCAGGTTGTGTTACCTCAAATGGTGCTGCTCAGGTGTTTCCCTCCTCTGCTGCAGTCTTCCCTTTTGATCTTGGTCCAAGTTCTTGGTAAGGTTGTGTGACACTTTGTTTTTGATCCCTGATACTTTTGGAACATTGCACAAGCTTCTGGCTTAGTCTCTAGCCTCGTTTGCCTCTGTAACTCCTTGTGTGGTTGGAAGGACTTGCTCGATCTGGAGGTCTGCTTGGGTCCTGGTTGTGTTCCTTTTAGTCTCAGGGTTGTTGAAGTGTCGGGTTTGTAGTTTTTTTAGATCTTGGGACCTGTTGTTTTTAAGTCTCTGTCTGATGTCTTTATTGCTTGGCATGTTAGCCAGCTGCACATCTAGATTTTAATGTGCTTGTTTGATGTAGCATATGCTATTTCGGGTTTTTGCTACCCGGTTGTTCTTTTGGGCTGTTTGGCCTTGGGCCTTGGGCCTTTTCAATACAATCAATACTATTGACCAAAAAAAAAGATCATGGATATAAAATACTCGTATGTTTTCGGTTTCTTTTTTATATTTTTTTTTGGCTTAAATCTCTTTTTGTCTTTTATTTTTTACTTAGTTTCGTTTTCAGTCTCTCAAAAATAAAATACGTCTTTTTAGTCCTTTATTTTTGAAAATTTGTCACTTTTAATCCCTAAGACTATATTTTAAATTTGAAAAATATTTTTAAAATTTATACTTTTATCCCTCCCAAAGACTGATTCTCACCTTAACCCGTTTTTCTGTTCTCCTCTCCCTCCACTGATGCACCGCGACCCCCCATCCCCGTTAGGAGTAGTTCCAACGTCCTCCCTGGAAGCCGCCACGAGATGTGACATCTCTCTCATTCTCCTACCTATGCGATTGCGGTGATCGCCTCCCTTCCCGCCATTGTGTGCAGCCTCCCTTGGCCGCGCTGAGCTCCTCCCTTGGCCGCGCAAGGATGGGGGGCCATGGTGCATCAATGGATGGGGAGGAGAACGGAAAAATAGGTTAAGGTGAGCATCAAACTTTAGGAGGGGTCAAAGTATAAATTTAAAAAATACTTTTTAAATTTAAAATATAGCCCCAGAGACTAAAAGTGACAAATTTTCAAAAATGGAGGACTAAAAAGACGCGTTTTATTTTTGAGAGACTAAAAATAGAATTCAGTAAAAAATGAGGGACTAAAAACAGATTTAAGTCTTATTTTTTCTACAAATAAAAAGGTGCTTGGAAAAGTGATAGTTAAGAAATAGATGGGCTTGTTTGTGTTTATGAGGGATATGCCTAATCCCTTTCTGATTGTTTTCTCTTCCATGAAAAATCACGAACACTTAATGAGGAAGAGAAGAGGTTCTTCTTGCTATCTCATTTATTTTACTCTTTGAATTGATCTATTTTTTGTTCTTGGAGATGGTTGCTTATTGTTTGTTTTCTTGATGATTATCATATGCATATAGATATTATTGTATTGATAAAAAAATATAGATATTATAATTGTTGCATGATTGCATAACATTTTATGAAGCTTGAAGCATCATATTTGTCATTCTTGAAACATAAAAATGCTAAGAATGAGATAGAAAAATGGTTCATGCAATATCTAGCTAGATTGTTCAACCTTTGAATGATGATGAGTTTGATGAAGAAAAGTGAATAAAAATCATGCTTGAATGCCCTATGTGCTTTGTCCATGCAAAGAGAAGTAAAGGGCTTGTTTGCAATTTTTGTGTCGTTAAGGATCAATAAATAAATTACTAAGATAATGTTCTATTATAAAATTTTGAAAAGTTTGCAATCAGGATGAGGCGATCAGTGCTTCTCATAACCTGAACAGTACGGTTCACATCCTGGGTGTGATTTTCTCCACAGGTGTGGTCGTTTCTGTCTTCAGTCATCACTGGCAGTTTCACAGCAGTAGTGTGAAATACTTCACAACTGGGGTCTGGTCTGGGAGCTGCTTATAATACTTATGGGAATCACACCCACAGGTTGTGAAATTTCAACGCGAATGCACATCCATTCAAAGAAGAATGAGGCAGCTTTCGTTTACAATGTCTCGGTACAGTAAAAAATTGCCGTTTCCATTCAACCTAATCTTAAACAAACAAGCTTTTAATGATTAAGAGTATGATTTACATTAAGATAGACATGAGCTTCAAGTCATGTAATTATGACATGAGCAAAACTTGACCAACGAACGCCCCATTGGCCACCATAATCAATTAAGCACCATTAATTAATGGGAACTAATTTGGAATTTCGGACTTTATAAAGAAGCCAATGTTTGATTTCGCGATAAAAGACCAAACTACCGCGCATCCGCATCAAAGCCACAGAGAGTAGCTTCTGCGGCACCGTGGCATTCAGACCCGAGATGTAATAAATTCAAACACACTAGAAGATGCATAACACATTAAGTTATTGAAATAGTTCATATTCCTTGAATATATATACAACATACATATTGGTAAACTAATGTACATATTATTATTTCCTTATACATGTAAATGGTTTTAATTATGGCCATAACCACAAAAGCAATTACAGCTAGCATAACAGAGATTTCTAATCTATGATTAAGTGCTATGAACAAATCGAAATTGGATTAGGAGCCTAACAGACTTGTAAAGTTCACCCTTGCGGTTACACAAGCGAACTGCACGGATACCTTCTCTGAGTTCCCACACGGGTAAACATGTTTGTCCAGCGAAATCATGCTGTCCAGAGAAGTCACGCTCAATAACTTTGATGTACAAGAGTGCCAGCTCTGGAAAAGTTAATTGAAAGCTTAACTCCTCATTCCATACTGGGACCCACTCGTCCTCTATTGTCCTTGTTGTTTTGGTATCTCTATCTGTTGGGACACCATGAATACCAACCTGCACATATATAAACATGTGTTTGTGAAGCTTACTGTTTTTCACGAGCCTGGTTTTCAGTTGCAAACGTATGTTTAAGTTTAAAAATATGGCTGCTTAAAAAAACTATATAGTTATTTTAGATTCAAACATACTTTCACACTCTTTTAATTGAAAATCAAATATGCATGAAGTATATAATGTGGTTTATTTCAAAATATGTTGAAAGTGTAAAAGTTGCATTGTGACCTTGACATTAAAAGACAGAGTGTGGAACAACTCAGAGGAGTAATGTTATTTGTAGAATTGTAGATCTCATTTTTTTACACCTCATTAACTATTATCGACTATTGTTAAAACTATTAATAAACTATAATATACCAAAGTTATGATCCAAACCCAATGATAATTAAAGGGTATTTCTCATAGATACCGTTCCGAGGTTTTGGATGATATCAGAGATTGTTAAAACCTTTATCATCTGTAAACTATTTTGCAAAATGCAATCACCCGAACTCAGGGATTAAATTTTAGAGTTAGATGTTTTTATCACGATCAAAACTATTACCTGTACGCGGAAATCAGGTGGAGAATAAAAATCAAAGTGTGTTTGGCGGAAATCTGAATGCCACCCGTCACCCATGTATACCAAAACCTGCCTTGTCATCACATCATATTTAATTAGAAGTGACTCAAGTATATATAAAAAAAGAGAATTGCTAGTAATAGATTCTTTAACACACTTTTTTTTAATATATTTTTTATGATTTAGTAAAATTTATGTAGGTTTTATTAAATCATGTGGGTACAACACCCTATTTGATCTGAGCTTTTCGCAAAATAGTAAAATTCACATGAATTTTAACTAATCATAGAAAGTATTAAAGAGTGTGGCAAATAGAGCGTTACTAATATTTCTCGTATATAAATTAGATTAGATGGAAGATAATATTTTTCGTAGTTTCAATTTCAAATATGAATCCACGTTCCCTTTACCTGCAGAGTAGTTTTCTGGGTTGGTCGGGTTAGTACTCTTGGATTGTAAACCTCATTCAACAAGATGTCAGGTTTCTTAACATACCCACACCCACCATTGGCTTTGAACATTCCTTCCATATACCTAAGATAGTGCCCATGTCCCTTTACGGAGAAGAATTGCAAGTAAGTAAATAATAATATCCACATTACCCTATTTGATTTCTAAAGAATGGAAAGCAGAAACATATGATGTGGATGCATTTGTGGAGAAACAATACCAATGGAGAAAAACAATACAATTTTGATTTTGTTTCTTTATCTTAATAAGATTTTAGACTTAATTGCAATTTTGATCCCTATTGTGATTGTGCGGTTTTAATCCCCAATTCTGATTTGGCACTGACACAGTGCCAAAGTGGCCCAACTCAATGCCAAATCAGTCTCATGTATGCTACGTAGATCCTAGCATTAAAAATTGGACGGCTTTATGACAGAGGGGCTTGATTGTTACGATTGTGATATTTGGGGACACAATTGTGCAATTGAAAATAGGGGACCAAAATCGCATAATTGTAATACCGGGGAGACTTTCTCAAAAATACAATTAAGCCAAGATTTAATTAGGATAATTATTAGGATATTGTTAGATTTGATTCTAACTCCAGGCCTATAGAAAATCAAATACAATATCTCAATAACTCCAAGCACATTTAATTCAAATATATAGCTTTTCAATTGCCAAATAGATGGAAAGCAAAGTCTAACCTGCATATTAAATGCTACCATTTGAGCTCCATGCATCCATCCAGTCATCGGATCGAAATTGGAGGAGTTTAGGCGAGTACCCTTTGGATATATTCTAAGCAAGTTCCTTTGGGTGAATCTAAAAGAAACCAAACAATCCTTGCATAAATATGGTGTCTATTGGAAAATGTTTTGTAGACCCCGAGAGAGATTGAAACAAATAGACGAGAGAGAAGTAAAGGTGATATAATTTGACAAAAAAAAAAGTGATTAGAGGCGTTGGATGGGTGATAACATTATAGGATGTTCATGTATCGGTATTCTTAGATATAACTAATCAAAAGATAATATTAATCTATCTTAAGCTTTTGATTGATTATACCTGTATGCACTATGCTTATACAAGAATTGTACCAAGAAGCCACTTTATGTTAAAAAAATAAAGACAAGCATGAATTTAGACTAAGTAATCAGTATCTCTAAAATAAATAAGGATTTAACTCTTCTAAATTAATGAGAGTGTAAAATAAATAATCTTAACCACTAATGAGAAAATCAAGTGTTGATATTCTTACACATCCATGATCCATGATTTGTTATATATGGAAATCACCTGATAATGTCAGTTCCACAAGTTTCGGTGATATCTTCGAGCACTTGCTCACTCAAGCTAAGACGCCTAACTTGGTCATGATCCAAAAACCAGTTTTCTACATTCCCTTTTGGCTTCCCTGCATGAATGGAAATCAAATTCCTATATCCAAGAGCATCATCATCATCATCCTCCTCCTCACTCTGGTCATCATCATTTTCATCCTAATGGCAAAAAAAGGCTAATTAATTAATTAAGCTGATTAGGAAGCTCACTTGGATTCCAAGATATAAGCAAAATGAAATCAAAAAGGTATTATTTTTCACCTTATCATAATTCACTCTAAATCTGTCATCTCTGCCCTCAAGCCTCTCTGCTTCTTCCTCTGGTGGTTTAGTTGAAATCAGAATTTTTCCCTTCAATGATTCTGGAGAAGGGAATTCCATCATTTGTTTTGGACCAGGGCGAAACAACATATCTCCAAATATATTATCCACCATCTACAATATTCAAATATATTATTTCCACAGAAAAAAAAAATGTTCTTAACATTTCAAACCGTATGACAGTGGCCTTAATTAATGCAATGAGTAATTAGTTCTACTAACCTTGGCCACTTTGGCTTGAAGAGATCGAGTTATATGGTCTTCAAAAGTTATGATAACAGGATACTCAGAGGCATAAAATGCATAGTTCTTGATGGCATACAAACAAGGTTTGAGTTTCACTGAAGAAGTCATAGTCCTACAACTCTTAAGAAAGTCAATTAGTTTTGACTAATACCAATGCTGAAAGTTGCAATCAATGCATTATGCATAGGAAGCAAAAACATCTGGATCAGTTAATCCATGTGTAACAAGAAATTTGATTGTTAGTAATTGTTCAGTTCCCCTGCATTGTTACTTGTTAGTATGTTACTAGGTGGTATAGCAACACTTTGGGGTCTTCTCTTATAGAAAAAAAAAAAGACACACCCATTAATATTCCCTACACCCAGCTCCCCAATTTTTGGTAAGCAAAAAGACACAAATGGAAAACTTGTTAATGCGGAAAATTGATACGCCTTAGGTGATGTGGGTTTAAGTGAGCTATCTCGGTATTTAAACGAAGTCAACTCTACTCAACTTAAGACTAAAATGAAAAATATATATTAAAGTGATGAAAAACGTTTGACTTTTATTATGAGACTAAAAAAATATCCTTATATTATAAGTACAAAAAATATATTTAAGCCTTACATTATTATATACTAGAAAATTAGCATGTTGTTGAAAACTAAATTCGTACCCTCCATGACGAACTTCCACATCATCTTTTCTGGAATTTGGCCACAAATCCAACTCGATTACTCTAACTCCTTTCTTCAGTGCCTTTATTATTGGGGTAATACTGCTGTCGCTGCTAAACTGATTTCCAGTTAAGTAGGAGTTGTGGCCTGTGTATAAGAAATAATGAGCCAACGGAAAATTCATGTCATCGTGCACCTGGAGATAGTACAAAACACACCAGAAAATTAGAAAACTTCAAAAGATTATGGGTAGGTTAATTTTTTTTTTTTTGGGTATAATGATAGCAATAAGGTTTGAATCCATGAGGGTTTCATTTAAGCTACTCAATTCCCACGCTATCAACTCAATCCTAATGACCTCAAAGTTTAAGGTTTCGGTGAAACTAAAATGTACTACTTTTTTTTTTATTTTTATACTTCACTAGTCAAGGGACTGGTGCTAAACACGAGCCTTAAATAATAATAAAATATAACAGCAAAAATATGAGTAGGAAACCAAAGAATTGAGAGTTGACATGTGACCTTGGGACCTTATTTTCTTACATAGGAACAGAAGAAGAATAGATGTTCCCATACAATCTTTTAAAAATGCACTAAACATAAAATTGAACACATATGTTAGTTATATTCTATCTCTTTGTTAACTAAGCCCCCGTTTGGTTGGAGGAAAGTGGAGGGGAGCAGAGGGAAGGGGAGAGATTATTTTAAAAATTTTATGTTTGGTTTAAATTTTTAGAGGAGAGGGGAGGGAAAGGGAGGGGAGCAAAATCCTTCCTCACTTGATTTTGGCTTCCCTCCAATAATGGAGAGATTTGGAGGGATTTTAAAATATTGATTTAAATAACCCTATTTAAAAACTAACAAAATGTTTATAAGGGCATAAAATGTAAATTAGACATTTTTCTCCATTAAAATCCCTCCTCTCCACTCAACCAAACATGATATCTAATTAAATCTTTCCCCTCCCTCCCCCTCCCCTCCCCTTTTTTGAACCAAACACAATGATTCCAAGAACCATGAGGTTGGCTGTAAGTGGTTAATGTGCTATATTTAAAAATATAGACTTGGCTAGTACCGAGTTTGATCTCTAGTAATGGAATAAATCCGGTCAAGGGCCCAAGTTTCATTTACCTCCTGATCGAACAAAAATTAGTCTAAGACCTCTTTCCCCCTAAGATATCGTGGGTGGAAAAATCAATTCCAAAATTGGAATCCAATACAATAGCATTAATTAGTAATTCCAACAACAATGAACTCTTCAATCTTCATCAAAAGGCATTTACATTACCTGATCAGCAAGGGGACCATTGAGGTCACCAAAGAGATAACGGAAGAAGGCATCAAAATGGAGGCCTCTCCTTTGAAATATGTTGAGATGCTTGAGGCTGTCGAAAATGGCTTGAGCATGTTTTCTGGTGGCATCACCTATCTTTTCTCCTTGGAATTCAACCAGAAACTTGTACAGGTCATCAATGCTCATGGTGCCTTTCTGTGATGAATACTCATCAAAAATGGTTCTGATTTCCTCTGGAGGCTCAGCCACTTTGAGCCTAAACATTATGTTGAAGCAAAAGCAGATTTGGAAGTGCTGTTTGGACGATTTATTACTCCCAGAGGCCTGTCTAAAACCAGAGTTGGTCTTGGTGGCCATTATTATTCAGTGTCTCTTGAGAGGGAGACAGAGAGAAAAGAGAGAGATGTGTTTTGATCAGGAATATGGCTTATAGCCAAAGTGAGAATTTATGCTATTACAATGTTGAAAAGGAATATAAGATGAACAAAATGGTGAAAGGAAATTGTTTTTGGGGTTAACTTTATCTCTGTAAACAAGAAAGAGATTGCTTGAGTTTGTGTATTGTGCTTTCTTTTATGATACTGTTAAATGAGGAATATGCCCTGGTAACTCATCTCAACTCAAGCCCTATCAAGAGGCTTTATAATTTGTTTCCTAAATGGAAATAAGAATGTATGCCTATGACTTGACTTATTTAGTAAAAAAATCAATTCTAAGTTTTTTTAGAGAAAAATCTTTATAATTGAATGAACCAAGTTTAGACTTTTGACAGTCTATTAGGCCTGATAAGTTGGTATGCTTATAAATAATTATTTTTAATTTAAGTATATATATAATATATAATAGAGATGAGATCAATTGACACCAGGTATAAATCAAAAGACTTACACCAAATCTGAATCATTAAAACAAATAAATCCTATGGCTTATAAATATGCCAAACGAAAAACCTAAAAAATTAAAAGGTGGGTCACATGAGACCATCTCTATCCTCATAGTTTGTTTTCGTTTCCGCTCTATCCCCTATGTAATCATATGATTTTTAGCGGGAGGAAATATGATTAGTAAGCATAATTATAAAATTAATTGTGTATATTCTTTCCAGCAGCAGTGCTGGCAAACTAATTACTAAAAAAAAGCAACAAAAAAATTGTAGCAATCCATCTAAAACCAATGCATGGCTTGAAGGGCATAGGCCTTAGATTCCAAGAGGAGCCAAAAGTCCTTTAGATAATACCTTAAAAGGTCATGATTCCTTAACTCACTGCCTAAAACTTTGATTCCTTAAAGTCATGAGTTTGAGACATGATGTCTTCCCGAATCCTATTACTAGTTTTTGTTTACTTACATAATCAAATTATGGAACATATACATCTTTTGAAAGTTTAGGCCAAATCCAATTGATTTAAACCCAAGCAGGCAAAAGCAAAGTTGATAAGGAAAGCAATTGTTGCAACACTCTTCTTTACAATAAAAGAAACATTACCCCAAGTACAGAAGAAGAACAGCTTAAACAAAATCAAATCGCATAAGAAGCCTAACTGAGTTGTACTTCTCTCCTTTACGGTCATAGAGCGGAACTGCACGGATCCCTTGTTTCAGTTCAGCGATGGGTAAACACGTTTGGCCTGCAAAATCGTCATTCTCGGACATGTCATATTCATGCACTTCCACTCTGAGCAGAGCAAGTTCAGGGACAGTTAAAGGGAAGGTGAACTCTTCTTCCCAAGCAGGTATCCAATTATCCTCTATTATCTTTGTTTTCTTCATTGTTACATCAGCTGGCACTCCAGCTATTCCAACCTGCCCCACAAATTGATTGACTTGTAAGCTCATGCAAGAAGTACTAAACAGAAGTATTAGTATTATAAGTCCACAATCGGCATTAAAGAAAGACGATTTCCTGGGACTGACTAATCAAAGTTGTCTAAGCTTCAACTGGTAAAAGATTAAGGTTCTATTTGGGTTCAAAAGCCGAGTTTCTAGCTTATAGAAAAGTTAATTTTTGCTTGGCATTCTTATTTTTTTCATATATGGAAAAGAGAAAAGAAACTGTTAAATAGGTAAGTGTTTATCGAGAAGTTAAAAATGATAACTTTTAAAAAAATTGAAATGTAAAAACTGATTTCAACTTATATGAGAAACTATTAGTTAGAAAACTCATATTATAAATACTAATAGAAAAAAATCAAAAATTATTCAAACTAACTCTAAAGCTTGCACAAGTTAAGTCAAACACACAATCCCTGTTGCCACAAAGAAGCAAAGGACACAGTATTGTTTTATAAGGAGTCATGCTGCAAGTTGAGGATAATTAAAAGAAGGAAAAGAATCTTACTCTGGCATAAAAATCTGGTGGAGAATAAGAGTCAAAGTGAGTTTGTTTGAAATCCAAACGCCATCCATCTCCCAGATATATTCTCACCTATCCAGTGAGATTAAACTAAAATCAATGTAAGAAAAATGTGCATTTGCTAACTCTTTCATTTTGACAATATCCTTACCTTTAGAGTCTTCTTCACTTGCAACTTATCTTTGGGATTGAACACCTCATTATTTGGACCTACATTCATAAGAAAGTCTGGCTTTTTTACATAACCACACCCCCCGTTGGATCTAAACATTCCATGCATCAACCAAAGTTTTTTGCCATATCCCTGTGGTTGGAACAAAAGACTTTTAGTCTGATGTGTAATAAGTTAACAGAAATTGACCTCTTAAAGCAGAATGAGACAAGATGGAAGAAGCAGCATTGATCATTCAACATTAATTTAACGATAATATTACCTAATTACATGTACCATAATAGTGTTGTGGTAAATTGAGAATGGTTTGAAACTTAGATGCATTAATATTCAAATTTTAAGAAACTTTAAATAATCTATACCAATTTTCAGCACCATGTTGTCATTATGCTTGTCACAGGAGAATAGCTGATATGGTAAGGAGATAAAGAAATTTTCAGCACACACAAACATGCAAAAATTAATCCTGAAAAGTCTAACTAGGGACACTAAATATGCCGTGAATATGTTGCCATTCAGAATAAAGGGGGGCAAAGTGAAAAACAAATGAAAACCTGCATATTGAATGCAACCATTTGAGCCCCGTGCATCCAGCCGACCAGTGGCTTGTAGTTGGTGGAGGTGAACCGTGTACCCTTGGGGTACACTCTCAAAAAGTTTTTCTGGGTGAATCTAATATACAAAATTGAAAGCATTATAATTAGATTGTTGAAGAGTTTCTTGAAAAGTGGAGGAGAAATAGTAGATCACATATAATCATGGCAGAATAGTATATCTGATATTTGATAAGAAGCTGGATATTACCTAATAAGATTAGTTCCAAGCGACTCAGCAGCCTTTTCAAGGGCTTGTTCACTTAAGCTAAGGCGTCTAACTTTATCATTTTCAACTTTTAATGCTTCCTTCATACCACCCTTGGGTTTTCCAGCATGAATAGCAATTAGACGCTTATAATCACTGTCCTGATTTGTTTCATAGTCATCATCGTTTGATTCATCATCATCACTCTGTTGATTTGTGTCAAAGTCACCCTGTAAGAAAATAGAACAAAGCATCACAAGACAAAAGGAGTAGTGTATTGTCTTGAGAAAATAGAAGCTGCTATAAAGTGCAATTTCTTAGCTCACCGTATCATCTTCATTCTGGTCTTTGGAAACATCGGTAACCTCCTTTCCCCATTCATCTTCATCAGAATCCTTTGATTTCAGCAATTTTTTGGAATTTTCCTTCACACTTTTAGATTTTAGGTACTCTTTTGGAGGTTTTGTTGATATCATGATCTTATACTTCAGTTCTTCAGGTGAAGGAACCTCTCCTAAATTTTCATCATTTGTACAGAACAGCATATCTCCAAATGTTTGAGTAATCATCTAATATATTAGAAACAGCATCATGATTTAATTCCAAAATTTTGTGAACCTTAGTGATTTACTTCTTCCAGATATAACAAATTACCTGAGCAGCTTTAGCTTGAAGTTCTGTTGTAAGATGGTCTTCCAGAGTTATTATGACTGGGTAGGGAGATGCAGAGAAAGCATGTTCTTTAATGGATCTCAAGCATTTGATGAACTCCACAGGTGTTGTCAATGTCCTACAATCACAGGTCAACACAGGTTCCAGGTACTTAGGAAACTTCTAGACGCTATAATTTAAAAAATGAACACATGCAAAAGCTAGTTATTTAGCATCAACTATCAACCAAAATATAAAACCATAGCAAAAGACTACTAGCACAAGAGATCCAAGTGATTTGTTAATGTATAGCAATAAATTCATGTGATATACACTTTGTGATAGCTCATCCATCAAGCTAAGATAGTTCTGAAGAAAACAAACTTTTTGTTCCATCACTTTACTTACTCATTTACTCTTAAAAGGAGATGCATTATCATACGCCTCTACAGCCATACCAAAGAGTTTCTCAATGGGGGGCCATAATTATACACATTTCAAATAGGCAATAATTTTTCATGTTCATATATCCATATCAATCACGACAGCCGCATAGAAAAGGGGAATCAACAAAACCATTTTGCAATGTGTTGATTAGTGAAAAATTTGAATACCTTCCATGTAAAACAAGCACATCATCTTTGTTGGAATTGGGCCATATATCAAGCTCCACCACTCTCACACCTCTCTTTAATGCCTTTATAATGGGGACATCGCTACAATCACTGCTGAGTTGATTGCCAGTGAGATAGGAGTTATGGCCAGTATATATGAAATAATGGGACAATGGAGCCGTCATATCCTGATAAACCTGAATCAGATCAAACTAAGAAGTTAACATCACTAGATAAAAAGATCAAAGCTCCTTGCATAACACAATCAAAGGGTTAACGATGATTTTCTTTCATTCCTCCAAAGTAAGGAAACACTGGGATTGTAGCTTGAACTGTTGAACATTAATATGAAATATGAGGAATGGTGTAAGTGCATGTTTGGTTTTCTAACAGCAAAAGTACATTTAAAGCCAAAGTAACTTTAGAGTCCCTTTTGACTAAAGGTACTTTTAGACTCCAATGAAAAACCAAACATGCCCTAAATAGTTATATCGAAAATCTCAAGGGTCTGTAAGCCCATTAAGACGAAATGTAGCATGGATCAAGAGAACCTCTTCAATCCCACCTTCCATTTAAATTAAATTACACTTAATAATGATTTTTTTTTTTACTATATAAGCAATTTGTTTTCAACGATGGAGATGGTTTGCAGGCCATGTCAATCCAAATAGCATCATCAATTCAACTCAGCACAAAAAAGAAAGCAGTGATAAGGAAGGAGAGACAAGAAAATGACGTGAAAAATAATGCACCGAGACGGCTAGACATTCCTTATCTTGGAAAAACAAAAAAGAAGAAGAAGAAGAAGAAAACAGAAACAGGGAAGGGAGTGGCAGCAAGCAAGAGTGTAACACAACACAACATTAAAAGCAACTATCTAGTATCTAGATCCAATCCATCCAAAACTTGATTTTCCAAACAGTGGCAAGCAACTGAATAAAGCAAAAAGCAATGAGAGAGAGTGAATTATTATTACCTGAGAAGTGATGGGGGGGTTGAGTTCAGGGGAGAAGAGGAAGTGATGGAAGTCGTCGAGGTTGAGGTTGTGCCTCGCGAACTTCGTAATGTGGTGCCGCTTCTGCAACACCTCCTCCACCACCTTCTGCGGGTCCACGTGTTCCTCGCCCTGAACCTCCGCGAGGAAGCGGCGGAGCTGGTCGGGGGTCATGTGGGCCCCACCCTCCGAGTACTTGGCGAAGAGCTCCTTCACCTCCCGTGGCGCCTCCGCTTCCCCCGCCTTGAACCTCCGCTGGAAACACACGCACACTCGGTAGCTACCCATATGTTTCTCTCTCTCTCGAATTCAATTGAGAAGAAGAAGAAGAGAAAGTGGGGATTTAGTGGGAAGGCAGAAAGATTATTATAATTATTATTAATTATTAATGATTAATGAGATGTAGTGATGGGGATTGGTAACGGAAAAAAAAAAAAAGGAGACACACTGAAGAGTGAGGACCCTGTGTTCTTCACTCTTCAGGGTCTTTTTCTGTTCTTCTTCTTCTTCTTCGCGGCCCTCCACACTCTCTACTCTCTTACTCTACACAACACACTAATAAGTAATAGTAATAACTAGTAGCAGTATATGTATGGTGATGTCGTTAATTGCTGTGCTGTGCTGGGCCTCTCTCTGTCTCAATATTCCACTCAGTCTCCGGTTGAAGTCAATGAAAATGAAATGGATCACACATTCACATTTCACACACACGCACACGGACACCTCCCTCTCCGATTGGATCTTTCACACGTTATAAACACGTCCCTCGATCCATCTCTCCCTCCTCCTCCTCCTCCTAGTCAAAGTCCTTGTGTTGTGTGTGTGGGGTTTCCGTGTTGGTGGTATCTTTTATTCATTCATTTATTTGTTGTTTAGTATCACGAGTGGGAATAGCCGAATAGGCCAGTCCAAGAGGGGTTTATGACCTAGTTTATTTAAGGTCTAGTTTGATCTAGTTTATTTATTAAAAAAGTTAAATTTTAGTTTTTAAAAAGTCTATTTGGTTATATAGGTGGGACTTAAACTTATAAAAAAGCTTATTAAACCTATCAGGCTAACCTATTTTTATATGTATATATAATAAAAATAAAGAATAAAAATAAAATATAATAAAAAATATGCCTATTTATTTATTTATTTATTTATTTATTTGTCAAGACCTAGAGACCTATTTATCGGTAGAAGTCTACTAACCTCTTTATCATTAGAGGCCTATAAGCCTATTTATAGGTAAATGTCTAATAGGCGAAGACCTATTTAAAAGTCTTATTAAAATATAGGTCTTTAAATAGAATTATAAGTCAAGTCAAGTTTTGAAGTATGTCAGGCCGAGCCTTAAAAATTGGCCTATATCAAGCTAATAAGTCAAGCTCAAGCCTTAAAATTTTAAAATAGACTAAGCCCAAGCCTTATAAAGTCTAGCTTAACCTGGCATATCCCCACTTCTAATCACTGGTATAGTGTTTTTTTTCCTGTCAAGTATTTGTTTTTTTTATATAAATAAATTTAAATTAAAAGAGACCTATCGTATGTGGAAATTCAGGATTTGAGTCCAAATCCAAATTATTGAGATTGGAGAGCTTGATGTGTGAGAATCACCCGTTGGCTCACTTGTATTTGTTTAATTCATTATCATTTGATTTTACAGTGAAACTAGTACAGTAACCGTGCAAATGGATCTAACATTTTTACTTATATTGTCCGGTGCTAACATTTTTTCTATAGACACAGAATGGAACACATTTAAAAAACTCAAGTCGATTTTACATGAATCAACACATATTTAGTTACTCATCTAATATTCAAATAATAAAATAGGAGTGTTAAAAATCGAACCAATAAAAAAATAACCACAAATCAATTCAAAAAATTGAAAATCAAACAAAAATCAAATTTTTTAGATTTGGTTGGATATTGTTTTTTGAGAACTACACGGTTCAGTTCGGTTTAATTTGCACTTGACTAATTCAAAACCGAATCAAACCACGTATTATACATAAAGATACTTAAGAGTTTTTATACTATGCATCACGTCACACCATAAGTTGGTTACTTGGTACTAATTAATTGTTGGTATGCATCTTGTGTTTTCTATTTTAGAATTGGCTTTTACAAGTGTTGAGTGTTAAATATTATTTCATATTTTTCATCTCATTTGTTTAGAATTAGTTTTTGCAAATACTGTTTTTTCTAACCCATTTTTTAGAAATAGTCTATGTGTGTTTAGAAATTGTAACACAACAAAAATACTTAAATGAATGTCATTGATTGACATTTGGTAATATATTAGAAGTAAAATGGAAACAGTAGTGCTGCGGTTGATATTTATCTATAAAAAAATTATAACCGCGAGAAATAAAAAACTAATCCATTCTAAATTGCATTATTTCATATTGGATCAGATTTTTTTAAGTAGTGACCCATTATTCCAACATTGATTAGTTATAATGAAACTGGGTTATGATTTTAAATGAATTTTACCTTTTTCTATTGCGGGAGATTCAATTTCTAAAATTAGCACATTAGAAAAAGTATTACTTAACTAATGCAACTATTTTTGGAATTAGTTTCATAAAAATCTCTAAAAAATAATCACTAAATTATTTTACATAAAAATTACTTATTTTTTAATCAATAACAAACGGGCCCCATGTCTTTTGAGATACTAGAAGGTATATCATTTATTGGAGAATGACCCTCCTCCAGAGGAGATTTCAAAAATTTTAGATAAATATCTTGCTAAACGCACTAAGAAATACTCTTGATAATTGATATTTAACATTTTAAATTCAATCAAACACATGTATGTGCATGATATCCGGTATCCATATTTTACATTTTTTAATGAATTAAAAACAATTCTTTAAGAGTAGAGTAAACAACCACTTTAGCCCTTAGAAATACAAACAGTATTACTTTGATCCCTGATAGATAGAAAATTAAAAAATAGTACCTGAAAAAGCCAAACATTTGCCACTTTGGTCATTGCCGTTAGTAGCTCCGTTTGACTACTGAGATGTAGCGTTAATGGCCACGTAGGACTCCTATGTGATAGTCCACGTGGAAATGAAAGTCAGAAGGACCAAAATGAAAATATAGAAACCAAAGAAAGAACAGGGACCATTATTAATACTCCATCCGTTCCTTTTTATCTGTCATTTTATACTATTTCACCATAATCAATGAATCAATTAATTGGCAAATTTTTTCCTATCATACCCTTATTTAATTAGTCTCTGAGAGTAAATGAATCAATTAATGTGTTCCTTCATTCTAATCATTTTCAACCCCTTATTTAATTATTCAATTACATTCACATTCACATGTGTGTATTAGTAATAAATTTATGTTATTGGAAAGTAAAATAATTTTTGAGAGTAGATATATCATATTTAATTAGTCTTTAATTAGTCTTTGAACTTCTTAATTACTACTACATTAATTTATGAAAAATATATAAACAATTAATAACATTAAAGGTATAATTGTCAAAATATAACCTCAAACTATCAAAATGACAAATAAAAAAGAACACATTTTTCCTTAAAAACCGACAAATAAAAAAAACAGAGGGAATATATTTTTGTTTTTGCGAGTGTTCCTGAAGCACGAGTTCGCCGAAGTCCGTCGTAGGGTTATATCTTTCCGCATAATTCCTGCAGAAGTGGTTACCTTTAGCTGCTTTAGTCTTACTTGTCCGCCATTTACTCAAAATAAGCACCGTTCGAGAGAAGCACATCATTTTAGTTGCAAATGCTTTCCAGTAAATAGATAAAAGTGATCCTATTAGACCACATTACTAAGTAATTTTTATAATTATCCCTTTGCTAGATAAACCACAATAGTTATGAAACGCAATCAAAGGAACAATGGGATATATGACATCTGTTGATCCAATGATAAATTCTTAACAAGACGAAGTTTTTGTAAACGAAGCTGATCCCAATAAGTCATGACATTAGTTTTGGTTGTGCTTCCAGTATTAACATCTGTTGACCTTGTTGGGGACAAATCAGCAAATTGAATTATACTATTACTAATATTTAGTACTATGAAAACACCACTTCCAATTTTTCCTTCGTTCAAAGTAACTCTGCCTCCAATTTCTTGAGAATCTCAATAGTTTGTATCTGGAAGTTGAATACGTGAATTGCAATCCTAGAATGACCTTTTTTTTGCATATTGGACAATTTTCAGCATTCATTCTCTTAATGTAACAATTATAGGCATCCCTTATTTTAACAATTGAAGGGTGACGGGAACTACTGCATGCAGAACACCTGAATTCATAAGACATGAAAGCCTGTAATTTTTCTTTCATAGCCTGAAACTTGTTTCAAACTTATGAATACCAGAAAATAAAACATTTTACTCTGGTAGCATCACAACATCATCAGATTGCAATAAAATGAAACATGCCAAGTAATGCAACAGCATGAGTGCATCAGATCATTCTGTTCAGATATCATGAATGGTGAGCAAAAGGTAAGTTTAGTGGAGATGAGAATGTTGAGGTGGACAAGTGGACACACACAAGAACACACAAAAATTATGAATGAATGTATGTAGGAGTGAGTGACAACAATACCAAACTCACCTAAAGTAGTTAGTTCATGTGAGAGAAGAAAAAAAAACTAAAGAGGCATTAATTAATCCATGTAGCCAATGCCATGGTTTAGGCCCTGTTTGGATAACAAGCTTACCTACTGCTTATGACATAAATTGTATAAACTACTTTTATAATCGAAGAAAAATTATAGTGAAATTTATTTTATATAAGTCATAAGCTATTTTGATAAGCTATCTTGGGTAGCTTATGAAAAATAAGCCCAAAACAGCTTATGACTAGCTTATGAATCAGTCATAAGCTGTGTTCATAAGCTCTGCATAAGCCAATCCAAACAGACCCTTAGTCTCGGTTTAAGAATTAAAGTTTCGAGGCGTAGACCATTTAAAAGAAAGGCCATTATTCAGTTCATTGAAGCCTCCTTGCAGACTAGCTTTTACCACCCTTCTTTACATAGATGCTCTCATATATATTTGATCATGAATTCATGTTGACTGATTAAGTGTATGTTTGGTTTAATGTTAAAAGAGCCCAAGCCAACTCTCTAGTTCCTTTGTGAGGCAAATGTAAGGGCCTTTTAACATCAAACCAAACATAGCATATGATATTAAAATAGAGAACAATAATAACAATAACAAAGAAAGCATGAGCCAATGAGATAATAGCTCACATAGCACCGGCCATGACCATCTTTACCGGTGTTTGCATGATGTCATAGGTTCAACCCTTGTGCCGTCCCCTTCCCTATTTCCCTGGTCTACAGGGGCTTCCTCAGAACTAATAAAACAAAGCAACCGTGAAAATACAAAATCAAACATTCACATAAATACCTTGTATGATCGGGCGGATAATGTAGGAAAATGCAGTCCAGCAGCCATCAATTCAACAATCCTTACAACATAGAAAAAACCATACAAAATATAAAAAACAGAACTAGGAATTAGCACAGACAGGTTTTTCAATACATCTACCTAGAAAATGATCAATTCCGCTCAATATTTTTCCACCAAAAGACTCCACCGAAACATCAAACCAAAACAGCTCACAGTGAACTAACACCACATTATCAACTCCACTAAAACGTTTCATTTCAATTTTTACCAACCACATCACATGACACCCTAGACATTATTAGACAACGCAATCATAATCATAGCATATATTTAATTTAAATAACAAAGAATTACTCCGATTTCTCCAGCACGTGTGCTGCGGAATCATCGACCGAGTTCTCCACCTTATCGCGGCCGCGATTCGCGTGGTTCACGGCGGAGGAGGCAAAGGCGCGGCGCTGACGAACAACGTCTGAGAAATTGACGTTCAAATCGGAGTAAATAGAGAGCACCTTGGAAATGTTACCGTTGATCTGGCAAATGAGGCCAACGTTCTTCGCCATGTTGTGAGGGATCTTCGAGCTGTGGTTGCTGTTCACTTCCTCGATCAGCGCGCGATTCTCGTCCAGCACCGTCTGCGCCTGACGAAAGCTTCGGCTCAGCGTGTTCCATGCCTCCTCGTCGCATTCTTCTTCTCCTTCGTCGTCGTCGCCGCCGTTGACAGCGTCCTCGATTCTCTCTCCTGCAGCCTTCGTGCGGTTGTTGAGCCAGTCAGTTTTTGTTCTCACGGCGGTTTCGTCCATCGCCGCCGAGTTTCGACTTTCAAGTGCAATCGAGCATTCCGTTGTTGTTCACACGAAGTGTCTTGAGGGATTTTGAGAAAAAAAAAACAAAAATAAATATATATATATATATAATTTGTGGTGGCGCTCTGAGAACTTTGAAGCTTGGAGTATTGACTCTGAGAAACACAACAATGGCGGTTTTCCCGCTTAATATTGGTGGTGAGATTAAATGGTGACGGTCCAATGAGGGTGGAGTCATATGGTAAACTTGGTGAGTTGGTGACTGTTGATTGGAGACTGTTACCGAGTTGGGTGACAGGCTGTGTTCAGCGGTGGAAACAAATATCTTATTGTGCTTTTCATACATACGAGGATGAATGAATAATTAAGTAAAATATCTTTCCTATTTTTTAATATTTTAAAGGAATAAAATATTTAGAAAAAATAAATATCCTGCTGCTGAGATGGACCCTTAGATCGGACGGCACGAAAAAGTGAAAACCCAACCCAACATTACAAGGCAACAACACATACCGTTGAACGCACACATTATACTGGTAGAGGTTAAACAGGTAATTAAACAGTATGCATTTTAGTATTAGAAAAATGATGTATATTGTCGTTGTTGGATTTGAGTTAGTATCATTTCTATTTATTTTTTTTATTATTATATTTTTATGAAAAATAAATAATATAAATGTGATATATAAGTGTAATTTATTTTATTTATTTTTTCAAAAATATAATAATAAAAAATATAGAAAAAATTCCAACTTGTTGGACTTGGGAGGCAAGAGAAGGCAGTCCCAGGTTCGTACTATCAAACAACATTTGTTATTGTTACCGAACAACCTGTCACACTCCCCTCTTGCAATAATTTTAATTAGTTAAATGGTCGGTAAAAGCTATGGAACATTTTAGCATTAGAAAAATGATACACTTTCTCTGTTTTTAAATATAATAATTTTTTTATTCTTTTCATTATTATGCTTTTAAAAAATGATATAAATGTGATATATGAATATCGTTTATTTCATTTATTCTCTCAAAAATATAATAATAAAAAATTGGAAAAAAAAAGAGAAATAAAAAGAATCTCAACTCGTTGGACTTGGGAGGCAAGAGAAGGCCGTCCCAGGCTCGTACTATCAAACAAAATTTGTTACTATTACCGAACAACCCGTCACACTCCCGTTTTGCAATAATTTTAATGAGTTAAATGGTTGGAAAAAGGTATGGAACATTTTATTTTCCTACTATGATATAAGAATTGGTGCTCCAACGTCATTTTTCCTATTTTGTTAAGACGGAATGAAGTATATCTATGACATCAATAAATCTATATTTAAATAAGTATTTACAGATCTATATTTAAATAAGTATTAGCAAGTTGACAAAAAAAAAGTATTTACAAATCTAATTTTAAAAAATTTTAATCTTCTGAAACTTATTTTGATTTTTTTTAGAAAAGCAAAATTTTATTAAGAGGAAAACAACTAAATTAGAGCATAAGATATGCTCAGATTTAGCTACATGAAAAGAACAACAATGTTATCAGCATAAAAACGACTAAAACTCCTAATGTTAATACAGTAGAACTAGCGTGCAAAAGTATCACTATAGAGAAAGGTATCTCAACTAAATTAACACTCCAGACCCTATCTATCATCTACAGCACGCCAAGTCCACGAGAAGATAATAAAAGCACCCCCAACCTAAGAAAAGCTACA
This sequence comes from Glycyrrhiza uralensis, assembly GCA_030159175.1. NCBI lineage: Eukaryota > Viridiplantae > Streptophyta > Magnoliopsida > Fabales > Fabaceae > Glycyrrhiza > Glycyrrhiza uralensis. The sequence continues at coordinate 8,745,758 of BRZY01000006.1, forward strand.
CCAATGAGTATCAGAACCATTCACAACTGTGGGAGAAAACCCACCTGCGGTGTGAGGACGAACAAAAGGAACCAGCTTACATAGAACTATCCAGATCGGCTCACAGTTATGGAGAAATTTCCTCCTCTGGTGTGAAATTGTCAGACCTAAATGCGACAATGCAGAGTAGAATCCAGAGCAGTCCACAGCTGTGAAAAACGTCACATCCCCGGTGTGATATCGTCAGACCCAAATGCAAAAATAATCCAGAACAGCTTATAGTTGTGAAGAAATTCCTACCCAAGGAGTGAAAAACGTCAGATCCAAATGCGAAAATGCAGCGCAGAAACCGGAGCAGTCCACAGCTGTGAAAAACGTAACACTCCTGGTGTGATACCGTCAGACCCAAATGTGAATATAATCCAGAGTAGCTCACAGTTGTGGAGAAATTCCCACCCCAGGCGTGAAATCGGTAGACCCAACTGCGAAAATGCATAGTAGAATCCAGAGAAGTCCAAAGGGTGTAAAATGTTATTTTGATTGAAAATAAATTTCAAATAAAATAATGAAATAATTTATGTTAATTAAAACTCTTATCCTAAAAATAAATAAATAATAAACTTGATATAAAATTCGTAACCTAAGTGTGTTTGTTTTGTGTGTTTTACCTTTTGTTTTGTCAACTGTGTGTCTTCGAGTATTCTTTTAGGTGGTTTTTGTGTGTGTTTTTTTGTCATGGTTTTTTTGTGTGATAAGGAGGGCCAATAGGCGCAAAAGAAAAATAAAACTACATTTTAACTACTTGGGGAAGCTTAATTCCCAAACTATCATGAAGCAGATGAGAACAGCCAACAAAAGAGGCTTAGACAAAACGTGCAGGCCTCTCGGTACACATGTCTAACTTGGTCCTCCCAATCTCTATTACACCAACTCTGCCATGTGTTTGACCAAAAAAGAAAAACTCTGCCATGTGTTGATTATAATTATAATAATAATAATTTATAGTCCAATATGGATGCCTGTTGTAACACCCCTTGGAGACGAGCTGAACAGCAAGCTGAGAATCACATTCAAGTATGAGTTTCCGTGCCTCATATACCCTTGCAACCTCCAAAGCTGAGATCAAGCCCCATAGCTCCTCCAATAAAACACTTGAAGATCCCAAGTTGCAGCTAAATCCAATCTTCCAATGTCCCTAGAAATCGCACATTACACCTACACAAGATGCCTGCAGTCCCCCACGAATCACCGAGCCATCAACATTAAATTTGACCCACCTAAAGTTACTCCCATGAAAGACCTACTTGATTCCTTTCTTACCAAATAGCCGCTAGGAGGAACCCAAATACAAAGGCCCACTGTAAGCTGTCATGCAGGGGATGATAATCCCGGATATTGGACCCAATCCATTCCTGAAGGTCCATGGTAAAGAAGTCATGCCCAAGATAGCTTCCAAAGATTTCCCAAATTGGACGAACCATAATGTAATCCCTAAGAATGTGACTACTAGATTCCTCATGCTGGTTACACGGGACACAAACTTGAGGATGACATTCCCCTTCTGGCTCGAAAAGAGTTTGTTGGCAATCCTCTATTTAGCACCTTCCACATGAAATGCTTCTCCCTAGGGTGGCCCTCCCAACACCAAATATGCTTCCAAATATTGTTTCTGGAACAAGTTTGGTGGCCCTCTATCAGATATGAATAAACCTAGTTTACCAATTATTACGTATTAGGCACTTCGGTTTGTTAATCTCAATAGACAGAAGTTATTGAAAATGTAGTTTACATCAACCCTCAGTCTAGAAGGACAACGGAGGAAAGAAAAAAGCCAAAAAAAAAAAAGGTTAAATACTTCGTGTTCTACATTTGGACAAAATTTAACTTGCATGGTCTGAAATTCCCCTTTGCAGTATGCATTTCAGCAGCCAAGCATGCATACAATGTTCAAAAGCATGTTACCTTGCCATGGTGAATGTGTAGAGGAGAGCTTTTTATCCATGAGGTATAGCCTTTCTTTCTCGTTAACCATTCTATTGCCAGTTGAAGCAAGAATACAGGTTTTGTAGAGAGTAAGCACTAAGCAGAAACAGTCACAAAATCATTCAAACCAAGTCAGGTTTCTATGTAGGCTGTACAATATGTTGGAATGTGATACATACTGTGCATTCACTTCTGAGCAATTAATTAATCAACATCGGCTAGGGTGTTTTTTTTTTCTCCATGTTGTTTGGTCACAAACCTAATCTAGCCTTCAAGTCACCGTGGGATACAGAACATACTTACTAGAGCATATTCATATATCTAAATCATCATCTGGGTCCTCATCAGAGTCTGGCATCTCATCATCTGAATCACGAAAATATATTATCTCACCCATGGCAGAATCCTCCTTTTTACCACTTGAAAGAGGTTTTACCTCATTGCTGCCCTCTTCAAGGGATCTTCTACCATCATAAATTTGTATCGGTCTGCCATTTCCTAAAAGATTAAAAAAAAAAAAGAGCTTAACTGTAAGAGTACATATATCCTTGAAACACTGTAAAAAAGGGAACAAATACAAAACTATTTCATACCTTGGTGTTCAAAAGGAAGCACAACCTTTGCCCTATCGTTTCGCTCCTTCTCTGACAACTGGAGATTGAATTGTACCTGTTAAAAACACATTAAAGTTTCTCCCTGTTATTTATTTACAGACAATGAAAAGAAACCAACTTCATATCACAAATCATTTCTTGGTCTCGTATACAAGCGTTCATGGATACTCAGTTATCTCAAAATGTATTTTTATTGCATCAGCACGTAAGATGTTTCCAAGACAGTTTACCCGTTGCAAATATGATATAACACTTACTTTCTATCATCAGTCTTGTGCGTAGAAAATATACCCTGGAATCAGGGTTTGAAATTGCAAACCACATCACATGATGTGGTCACAACATTTAAGTTGTGGCGGTCACCACAACTGCATCAGATTGTGATTGCAGATTGCATCCGCAGTAATTGGCCACATTGGCCAACAATTTAAAATCCTACAGGTAATGTTAGAAGCACTCAGCACCAGCGGTTCAACCAAATAATCAAATAGGCACACTTGGAATTTTGGACATTTATGCTTGGGTGCCTGTCTTTCTTAGCATCTAAATTTTTTTTATTTCTTTATATATAACAAAAAAACCTTGTGAATGCTATGTTCTCCTCTTGACCAAAACAGAAAACCTTTAGGCAGAGGAGGGGCATTCAGCAAAAATAAGATCTCTTTTATAGATCCTTTTTTTTTTAATGAAAACTACTTAAAATCTCTAATTATAAAAAGGGGGTCCGTTTAGCATGGGTAAATTGGTTCTTGACCCAAGATGGGAAACCGGTTATGGACAGGGTATTGTCTGTCACAAGCCCCTTTTTTGAAAATTGAAATATTTCCCCAACATAAGTCAACAATAAAACATAAGATCCCAGATTCAATTCTGCGTATGCCAAGATTGCTCTCAGTGCTCTGCTCTGCTCAAAATATAACCCGAAAACAGCTCTGCTCAAAACGCTGCAATCCTGCCGTTCCGGTTCTTCACCTCCACCCTTGCCGCCGTGTCGGTATCCAGGTCGGTGGTCTCCGTGATGTTCAACCTCGGAACCTGGAAGGAGCCCAGGTGGATCTCCGGCAGAGAAGGGTCATACACGAGGTAGAAGAGGCTGGTGGTGCCGGTGACGAAGGCAAGGACGAGGATGGTGTTGTTGGGGTCTCTGTAACCGGGTGGTTTCTGTAGGATTGGTTTTGGTTGGAGTGCTGATTTCATTGTCATGATTGATTTCTGTATTCTATTTTTTTCTTCCAACAGCAACAGGTAGACGTAGAATTATTAGTGGAACAAGTCAAGCTCAAATCATGGGCATGGATCTCAGCAAAGTGTAAACAATTTGCCTATCCTTTGTCAAACTAGTTTACAGACCCATTAGCATGTTTAATTTCATACTCACATACGGGTTTCACATTACTTGCTTGTATGCAGCAGAGGAGCTTATCTTGGCAGAGGAGCATCATTATCACCTTGCAGGGGTATTTTCTGCACAGCCCAAGTTATGTTAAAGTTGGCTAGCTTGCGGTATCATCACGGCACTGGACAATACATTGGTTATGTTATATTTGCTTAGATGATTAATTGATTATTGTTCTCAACGGACGTGTGTTTTTATGGGATATGCCTGTTGTTTCAAATTTGCTTCTTTTTTTTTTGTGGGGTGGTGGCATTGGAATCGGAATTCTAGAGGAAGGAAGGAAGGAAATGATAAAAAAAACGAGGAAGGATGGAAGGAAATGTAGTTAGGGGGTTGGATTTAGATCTGAATGTTTTGTAAATTATTTCTTTTAAGAGGACCGCTTTGCAATAACTAAAACTTGCTCTATTAATTTTGCAACAAGTTGCCCATAAAAAATCTCAATCATTGAAATAAATTAAGGTTAAATCTGCGGTCTAATAATTCTATCGACCTTTGTTGGGAAAGTTTTTCATTGACCCATGCTAAACGGACCCATAAAAAGGTTGTTGTTAGGACTTAGGTTTTTCCTTCTAGTGAAAGAGACATGACTGCACAAATAACACCTGTTTTCCATCTACAGGAAACTAACTATAGACTGACCTTTGGCATTAGGCCTGCAACAGTTGTTCCATCTACTGCCGAAACAGACGCAAAGCTGATTCCTCCAGGCTCAACTTTAAATTCTTCACACTGAATACAAGAGATATTATATCAGTGCACCAATTTTGTAGATTAGCCATTCCAAATAAGGTTACAAACAGGAAGAAAGAGATCACCGTCACTCTAACTCGCCCATTTCTGCGTTTGAACCTGACATTAAATTTTCCCTTGGTAAAGTTCTGCTCAGATAAGGGGTTCTCTAAATATCCTCTCTGACCATCTGCAGAATGATGAAATGGTTCTACACTGGCCATCATGGAGGACATGTACTCAAAAACAGCAGCAACCCTCTCCTCATGAAGGTCAGAATGCATCAACCCAAATATACTTGAAATTTGATCTGCAATCATAAAACAACAATGAATTAAGGGTAGACATTGTTAATTCATCAAGTCAACCCATTCCATAAATATTAGCTGCAATAATAATCAACTATCCAATTGGTCTGGACTCTTAAAAATTTACCCAATTAAATAACAACAAACTAGACAATACTATACAAGAAGCGTTATTCATAACAGTACAGGAGCAAATACCATGGCTACGCAGATTGCTTAGAAGGCCTGCAATTGACTGCAAAGATGCATGTCTCAACAGTTCACTTAGCTGATGATATCCAAGAAGAATCCATTAGGATTACATACACAAAAACAGACAATACAAAGAGAAACCAAGAGACGAAACAGTCTTAATTAGGACATTACACCAAGAATTCTTGAGCAGAAAATTTCTTTTCCTAATTGTCATGCTACAGTATGACATTGAAAGTTATTGTAAAAACTTCTTGCTCAGAAATTCTAGATGTAAAAGGAAAATCAGAAACTTGTGGGCACAAAAAGGTTAGATAGATACAGATTACAGACCAAAATAATCTCCAACATTAAATTGTAACATGATATCTTTCTAACTTCCTAACGACTCATTTATTTCCTATAAAATTTAAAAGGTTAGGTTAGGTGAGGTAAACTGACATATTCCATCCATGGTTTTCCAGTTTTCTCCCAAGCTTAATTAGAATATAAATTATTTGGTAGTTTATTTTTTTTGACGGAAAATTATTTGGTAGTTAAGTTTGCCAAGTCTCTATCACCTTTTCATGAAGCCAAAGTTTATAAAATTCATAAGTCATAACAATTATAGAAGCAGTATGAATCTCAGAATGTAAGCCCACGGACACCACACAATACTTTCCTATAATGAGAAAGAGTCTATTATTCAAATTGGTAGTGGAGATACTAATCATAGATAAGATGAAATTTTTATGGCCATCTCAGAAAAGGAAGGGAAATCTCAAAAGATTATTGTTTCAAGGTTATTTGCATTAGTTTGAAGGAAAAAAACTTATCATAAGTCTCAGAATCATAAGATATTCGGCTAAATGCATATAAAGTGAACATATTAAGTACAAAACCGAGAATAACATTCACTACAAGTACAACATCAGACCAACAGCACTAAATTCAACTTCATTCAAAGCTGTGGCAATGGTGGTATTACCGAGTCTATGGCAACACAGAAGCGGGCTTTATTTTCTCCCACCAAACCTGCAGGTATATGAATTGGAAAAATTATCCAAAAGAAAAATATATTTTTTTTTCAAAGCATGAAAACCATTAAACGATGCAAAAAAAAAATGTTTATGTGGCGAAAAAGACCATAATTTAAAACATACAAAAAATTAGTTACAGAACAATCTAACAGTAATACCTCTGCCCAGTTCAGTAATTACCGAGAACAACTTATCCATATCCTTGACGGTTTTATAAGAACTAGAAGCAAGTGAAATTTGTTGAGAAGGATCCGTAACATCTACAGATTTCCTTGTCTTATCCTTCCAACCAAGAGGATCTGTATAACAATCCAAAACGTGAATCCTGCAAAATAACATATAATTTGAAAGTTAAACAAGAGTGTGTTTGAGTGAGCGATTATTAAAAGTGATTCTAAATGAACTCAATTTTATAAAATTGAGTTTGAAGTGAAGTGATTTATGTTTGGATGTTTTTACTCTAATTTAGTGTGTTTGGAAGCTTGGATGTTTTTACTCTAATTTAGTGTGTTTGGAAGCCCAGTAGGAGATGGGAAACGTACATTGGTGGGGTTTGAACGTGATTTGCGTGTGTGTTTGGCACCATTTTTCTGAAAGCAATTTTGGGGTCAAAATTGATTTGAAGCATAAGCTACTCCACATAGCTTTCACGTTGGGAAGATAGATTGTAACTTTCAACCATATTTTTTCGTTAATGTATCCAACATAAATCATGTTACACTCAACTAACTTTTAACCAAAATGAATTCAGTCAAAATCAATTTTCGCCATCGAAAAACCAAACACATGCTTGGTGTAAATTTTCCAATTGAAAGCAAAAGCCACATTTTATCACTTCAACCGAGCATTGGAGACAAAATCAATTCTGGCTAACAGTAACAAAACAGGTTTGTTTTCACTAAAATCACGTATGAGAGGAGACACTTCGCAGTGAAACCAAACATACATTAAGACACATTTTAAACTATAAGTTCAAAATATTTACCATTTGTGAGAAGATGCAGCAACATCCACTCCCTTCTTCTTTAACAAAGCAGCATAAGACGACGGGCTCCGAGAGAGTGCAACAATCACTATGCCTCTGTATAAGAAAAGAAATATCGGTGAATAATAATAATAATAATATTATAAAAATTGAGATAAAAAAAAGAATTTATAAATGATGACGAGAAAAAACAAATAAGAGGTATAGTTGTTTTTTTGGGGGGGAAAGGAAACGGACTGTGACTGAGATTTTCGTGCGATGACGTGTGGGGAGAGTTGAAGAAGAATGTGAGAGAATACATCGAAGGCGAAAGGGGAAGCGAGAGAGTCCTTGATTGTGAGAGTGGGCGCAAGCTCTCCCTCTAATGCGCCATCCCTTAGGTATCTGCAAATTGATTCCGCCATCTCTTGTGAACGGTCGGGAACCAGTGGAAACTTCTAGAACCGACGGAAATACCTGGTTCGGGCTCGGGTTCGGGTTTGTTGGAGGGGGAGCAAGAGCTGAGAATTGGAAAGTGGGGAACGATATTACCCTAGGTGGATGGAAATGAAACTTGCACTTGAGTTGAATACAGAGAAAACGAATCGTATCAGAAAGGGTACAGCAGCAGGAGCAGCAAGGATCTAGTGAAAACACTCGTATCACAGTTCATGTGCATTTCGCTTTGTGTTACGACGAAAAACACAGTTGCACGCTTGCACTTGCGCTTCCACTGCTCTGCTCTGCCGGCGACGTTTTGGGGGCAAGGGGTTTTGGGCTTTTCATCCCCTTGCGGAAATAGATTCACAGCAGTTGTCGACAACAAAGACCGTTGGATCAGATCGGACGACTTACAATTTTAAAGATGAAAAAGACTTTAAATTACAATCGAGATTATTAGCCATTTAATCATAATTTAACGGTTGTCATTTACTTACTGCGTGAATGCAAGAAGTCTGCATTGCATGTTCCTTGAAATAATTAAATTTTTGTTTCAATATTTTATTAAAAAATTATTTTAAGTTTCAAGCTTCTATAATTTTAGAAATTTTATGTATAATAAAAGTTAATTTATTCAATTAAAATTTAAAAGTAGTTATAAATACATTTTTGGAAATTAAAATATTTTTTAAATTAGTTAAAATTTTAACTTTTTTTATGTTTTGAATTTTTATAAAATGACAGTTTAAAAAGTTCTAGATGTAATTTTATTTCTAAATTTAAAGTGATTTTTTAAGACAATTTTTTTGTTACATTTTTTAAGACAATTTAAATATAAGCACTCTAAATTGTATTTTGTAAAACAAAAAAAAACTATGCCTGTGAAATTTTTTGAGAAATTATTTTCAAACTTTCATTTTATTTTGCAAACTTATAAAATATATAAGAAATGAAATGACAAGTGTTTCTAGCATATATTTATTAATGTCTGAGTGTGGTTGGAGGAGTATTTATTACAAATGATTTTGATTTAACTTGACTTTGTAGTGGCACCTCAAGGTATTACCACAACTTTGACCATTTTCATGGGGATAGGATTTTGGTCATTCACTCATAAATTTAGTGTGTATTGTCAACTGAGTTATACCCATTGGATGGATGTTGTTAATCTAAAAAAATATTTAAGATAAAATTTTCAACCTCATGCAAAAGCTACAAACCCTTTCTTCAGGTAGAATCGATTTTGAACAACATAATAACTTTCTCTTCGCAAATCCAAACACAAATTGATTTTGTGCGAGATGCATTTATTCTATATAGCAGTTCTACTCTGTTAATTATGAGGATACATATGTGCATGTTTGTTTTTCTGTACAATCTCAGTGTTTTTCTGAGTGCAAACAGAGAACTAGATCCTCACTCACTCAGATAAAAGAAAGTCACGTGACAACAAGCAACAGGAGAGTAGAGAGTAATGAGACCATAAACCGGAAGCGGTTTATGATGGAGCATTCTCATACCGAACATTTTTTTTGGTTTGGGGGGGGGGGGGGGGCTACAATGGAAGATAAAAAAAGAGATGGAAAAGGAACCACTTGAGAAGGGACCACGTAGATGGGAGAAGGATGAGGGAAAAAAATAACACTCAACACTCAATGGCCTTTAATGTAACAGATGGAGGTGGGTAAAATAGGAATAAAGATGGTTGGCATTCAATTTACCCAATAAATATTCCAACAGAAAACTGGATTTTTAAAAGACACAATTTGTTGCTTAAAATTCAAACGTGAAATGAAGCCAAACTATGTTTATGAAAGAAAGAACGTGGAACCAAATGAAAAACCAAACGAGATTGCAAACTCAGTTTACGTTGCCAATGTACGTTCGGAATGCCGGTACAAAAAACCAAACACGCTCCTAAATTTTTACTAAAATCACCTTTGATGAAGGCAAAATCAATTTTTGGTATTTCCACCCTACATCCAAACATGCACCGAGTGTTTGATAAGATGTTGATAAAATCTTTCAAGTCTTAAAATATATTTTTAGTCCCTTTAGATGTAATGAATTTTAATTTTAGTTCCTCTTTTGCCTTTTAATCCCTCGTAGACTTTAATCCTGATGTTATTAATACATTTGTGCATGATCCAATTAATTTATTTGAGTTGGAAATTTTAATCAAATGCTTTCTGGGTGTGTTTTCAAAGGGGAAAAAAATAAAAATGTGATGATTTTCCCAAAATAATTGCTTTCTATACATGTTTCCCAATCTTTTAGTTCCCGGTTGAAAAATTACAAACTTAATAACAATCAAGTTCTTTTGATATAAAGATGCTTTTAAATCCAAACGTATATTTATAACTGAAAATGATATATGATTTGGTTTCTATGGTCATACACACAACATCTAATCATTATGCTAAGGTCTGAGTATGTTATTGATACTTTTGATCTAAACGATTATGCCAAGTTGCTAAATAATTAGAACTACACCAATGTCCAACTTCAAACCCGCAGTTGAAAGGCTTGAACTACATATTGTCATTTTGCTTCTTTTTCTTGCTCAGAAACACATTTTAGAAGAAAAAGAAGGGTACAAGAGGATGACAAAGGATACAGAGATGAATGGAATTTCAATTTCTTGATTTTTTTAAAGAACATCTTATTAGTAATTTAGTACAACTATAACTACAATTAGGCTACACGTGAGACTTGGTGCACAAAAAACACCATAAAATGAAAGATTACTTCAAGCGAAGAGGACCTTCTAATATTATTTGAACAAAAAGGAAGGGTGCTGGAGAATTGCAGGTAGATTTGGCGCTCCAACAACCACCCCATGATATTATGGTATACTACCAACACTTGGAATTGATTCCTCGTGGACAGAATTCAGTGTAAGTTTTGCCTTCACATTATTTTGCTCCAACTCTTTAGGAGAGCTCAGTACATTCCACCCAGATTCTTCAATCTGACACATAATTGTGTCCTTGGCAGCAACAAGAGATGCATAGAATTGATCTTGATCAGTTGGCTTCCGAAACCCCGGCCACTCATCTCTTTTTTCCGAGCTTTCTGAGAAGGGAAAGTCCTGCACCTTCCTTTTGTGCATCTCATCCTTAACCACCTGAAATTTAATATTATAAATAAATATAAATATAAATTAAAGTGATGGCAAGTGTGAAACATCATCATTCATCATACTTGATTTTTCATTGTGAAGAGGGGCATATGAATATATAAACAAACACTCTCAAGTATCAACCCCTTATGATACAGCCACTGCCAGTGACCAGACACAACTGATTGGGATACAATAATGAAAAGAAGACAGCACCAAGTGAGTGAGAAATACAATATGAAATCTGCTCCAAACCAAACTACTTCAGCACAAGCATATGAGCGTTATTTTTATATTTATTGCAGCAGATTGCAGACACTTTCTTCAATCTTGCCATGTCTTTTTTTTTTTTCCACCATAATTCTTCTTTGATATTCATTACATTATATGTGTGTTTTTCTTCCTTAAGATCCATAAGAACTGGAGAAAATAGGACATTCATAGTTTCTCTTTGGAACCAGGGAGAAGAGAGAACAATTTTATTGAATGAATTGAAAAAACAATAGGAATATCTCTCCTCCGAGGTTTTCCCCTTCTACAAAGGATTACTCCTTTCACAACAACTAACAATAACTGTTCTTTAACTGTCCCTTTATCCCAACAGTTTCAAACAACTGTTAAAGTTAAAGTTAAGTCATGAGTACAAACTAAATAGACAGATTCCAAATAATAATTAACTTCTTTTAGAGAACATGGTCAATCATGGACCATGTCTGAGCCAAGATGGACACTGAAGCACTTGAGTTTCAAATTTTGAATTTTCTAGCCTTTCCAAAGCTGCAGGATTTAAGTTTTGTTGGGTCTTTTGGTTTCTAATTTTAATAAAGTGGACTATACCCATTCTCCCAACCAAGGCATGCCCAGAATAAAATATTTTTTCTCTTCCAGAGATATCAATGCTGGAATCAGGCCTGCAATTAATGTGGGTACTTCCGTTTCCAGAGTTGGATCTGCTGCTCAAATTAAAGCCATGAAACAAGTAGCTGGTAAATTA